>CP053137.2:0-1250000 GCA_022674325.2 Grapholita molesta
GTGAGTTTTACTAAGTCATATGAAAAATGACACCCTTTTTTTTGAAATCTGACACTTTTAAAATTGACATTTTTACTATATTTCCAAATGATTTTATACTTAAAATTATTAAATCAGACAAGAATCACTAAAAGTCATAAAAAACTGTCAAAGTTAAAAATTTGACAGATTCTGTCAATTGTCAAATTCTTGTCATAATTGTTAATGGCTAGTAATGACAATTTTCTCCAATAAAACCATAATATTTTAACTATACATGAAATTTGACTTGAAAACACTAACTACTATATGTTGCAATTTTACCCTGTATCTTGAAAACGGTAGGAGATATATAAAATTGACAACATTTTTGGGAACATTCACGTAGTGAGTTTTACTAAGTCATATGAAAATGACACCTTTTTTTTGAAATCAGACACTTTAAAATTGTCGTTTTTACTATATTTCTAAAATAACTAAAAAAGACATCAACGCGCGACGATTTTCGAAAAATATATCTCCGAAACCGTAAGAGATATATTAAAATTGACATCATTTTTGATCATTTCACGTAGTGAGTTTTATGATACCATATGAAAATGACACTTTGTTTTTGAAAATCCGACACTTTAAAAATGTTAGTTTACTCATATTGATGAAATCGAAGAAACTTTGCAAAAGACATCAACGCGTGCGGATTTGACCTAACGTCATTTTTTAAAAAATTATATCTCAAAAACGGTTAGAGATAGAGTAAAATGGACCTGATTTTCGGACTGTCGGTACCACGTTAGTGGTACACGAATATTATGTAATCTTATAAGTAGGAATTTTTTCAGATTTTTTTGGCGAAAAAAAACTCGAAAAATTTTTCCCAAAATAATCTAACCCGGTCCTAAAATCCACATTTATGAACGGATTTCGATGAAACAAACGGCATTCTATGCAGAATTAGTGAAATTTTGGGGTGAGCTAGGATAGAAGCACCTAAAGGTAATACTTTTTTTTTTAAAAATCAAAAACATGAAAAAAAAAAAAATTTTGTATGGGAGGTACCCGAAGGGGGGACATTTGACCCCAAGAGCGAAAGACCACTTATAGATCCAGGTGAAAGCCCTATCCCAGGTTTCTTAAAATCTGCCGAGGTGCCCTATAGCCTGGCCTAACTAACCCTGGCCTAACCTAACCTAACTAACCCTGGCAACCTAACCTGGCCTGGCCTGGCCTGGCCTAGCCTGGCCTGGCCTGGCTGGCCTGGCCTGGCCTGGCACAACCTGGCCTGGCCTGGCCTGGCCTGGCCTGGCCTGGCCTGGCCTGGCCTGGCCTGGCCTGGCCTGGCCTGGCCTGGCCTGGCCTGGCCTGGCCTGGCCTGGCCTGGCCTGGCCTGGCCTGGCCTGGCCTGGCCTGGCCTGGCCTGGCCTGGCCTGGCCTGGCCTGGCCTGGCCTGGCCTGGCCTGGCCTGGCCTGGCCTGGCCTGGCCTGGCCTGGCCTGGCCTGGCCTGGCCTGGCCTGGCCTGGCCTGGCCTGGCCTGGCCTGGCCTGGCCTGGCCTGGCCTGGCCTGGCCTGGCCTGGCCTGGCCTGGCCTGGCCTGGCCTGGCCTGGCCTGGCCTGGCCTGGCCTGGCCTGGCCTGGCCTGGCCTGGCCTGGCCTGGCCTGGCCTGGCCTGGCCTGGCCTGGCCTGGCCTGGCCTGGCCTGGCCTGGCCTGGCCTGGCCTGGCCTGGCCTGGCCTGGCCTGGCCTGGCCTGGCCTGGCCTGGCCTGGCCTGGCCTGGCCTGGCCTGGCCTGGCCTGGCCTGGCCTGGCCTGGCCTGGCCTGGCCTGGCCTGGCCTGGCCTGGCCTGGCCTGGCCTGGCCTGGCCTGGCCTGGCCTGGCCTGGCCTGGCCTGGCTGGCTGGCCTGGCCTGGCCTGGCCTGGCCTGGCCTGGCCTGGCCTGGCCTGGCCTGGCCTGGCCTGGCCTGGCCTGGCCTGGCCTGGCCTGGCCTGGCCTGGCCTGGCCTGGCTGGCCTGGCCTGGCCTGGCCTGGCCTGGCCTGGCCTGGCCTGGCCTGGCCTGGCCTGGCCTGGCCTGGCCTGGCCTGGCCTGGCCTGGCCTGGCCTGGCCTGGCCTGGCCTGGCCTGGCCTGGCCTGGCACAACTGGCCTGGCCTGGCCTGGCCTGGCCTGGCCTGGCCTGGCCTGGCCTGGCCTGGCCTAACCTAACCTAACCTGGCCTAACCTAACTGGCCTAACCTGGCTTCCTAACCTAACTGGCCTAACCTAACCTAACCTAACCTTTTTGACGCGGGAAAATGCATTTACGCATCCCCCAGCCCCGGGGAAGGGTCTTACGGGGGTATGTGGGACTCGCCCCTCCATATGGGAGGGGAATACCCACTAAAAACCCTGCGGCGTTTCCGTCAGTGCCGTTATCGGGGGATGTCACGGGGTCGCGAACATGTCATCCACGACATCCCCCCGGCGTCCCGGCATGTGGCCGGATTTCCTCCGTCATTTGGGGAGGTAGTCAGTAAACGCCTAACTGACTCCTCCCCTACGGCCTGTAGGCCTCACTGCGGGTTCCCAGGCCCGCAGTCCTACTGGGGGAGGGCACGATTCAGATGGGCGAATCGTCTGCGCCTCCCCCCCATTCGCCTTCTCCGGATCGGGAGGGCGTCCGGATCTTCCTCCCGATCCCTTTCCTCGGTCTCCTTTTGCGAGACGACCGTGTCGCAAAAGGAGACCACCGCCTCCCAGGATCTCTCGCCGCTCAGCATGGCCGCCACGACACTGTGCAGCGAGAGATCATCTGTCCCTATCATTGTCGTCAGGGCGTCACGCTCCACGGCCCAGCGGTTGCACACCTCCAAGGTGTGCTGGGCCGTGTCATCCGCCGCTCCGCATTGGTGGCAGGTGGGGTTGGGCTCCCGACCGATCATGTGCAGGTAGTGGCCGAAGCACCCATGTCCGGTCAGTACCTGCACCAGTCGGTACCCCACTCTGCCATGCGCCCTGTCGAGCCAGGCATCGAAGGACGGGAGGAGTGCCCCTACGGTACGGACTCCGTAGGGGGAGTCCTCCAGGTCCTTTTTCCATCTGTCCCTGCTCCTCCTTTCCGCCATTCGTCGCTCCCTTCTAACCTCCTCTGGAGCAGGGAATTCACCCGTTTCCCTGCTCCTCACTCTGCGCCTGTGCGCGTCAGCGAGCACCTCGGCATCTAGCTCCCATGGCGAGGTGCCCGCTAACGCGCACCCCGCCGCCCATGCCACCGTCACATAGGCCCTCACTATCCGCAGCGCCACGACACGCTGCGGTCTACGTAGGAGGGCCCTTGTGGCCGACGTCAGCCTGTCCGCCCAGATCGGGGCCCCGTAGAGTGCCATTGACCTGGCCACCCCCGCGTACAGACGTCGGCAGGCATGGGACGGTCCTCCGACATTTGGCAGCAACCTGCCCATCTCCGATGCTGCTGCCACAACCCGGGGAGCAATTTGACGGAAATGCTCCCCAAAGTTCCACCTCCTGTCCAAGGTGAGGCCCAAGTATTTGATGTGGGGCCTCACCTGGACCTCTTCCCCCCCAATTCTGAGGGAGGCACCTGCGGGCACTTTCCACCCCCTCCCTCCGAAGACTATAGCATCCGTCTTCGAGAGGGAGACCTTCAGCCCGAGGAGGCGGATTCTCGTCACCATGAGATCCGCCGCCACCTCCGCCCTCCGCAGTGCCTCTCTCAGCTCCTTGCCCCGAATGGCCACCATCGTGTCGTCCGCATAACACATGAGGGCCATTCGGGGGAGCAGCTCCGCACGGATGGCCCAGTCAAAGCCGACGTTCCAAAGCAGGGGTCCTAACACCGACCCCTGGGGAACGCCGCAGGCCATCTGCCTCTCTAGCCGGCCCTCTGAGGTGTCGCAGACCACTATCCTGTCCGTCAGATAGTGATCCACGACCCTCCTCAGGTATGGGGGCACCTGGTGGTATTTCAGGGCCTCCTGTATCACCGGATATGGGAGGGAGCCAAAAGCGTTAGCGATATCCAGTGATACCGCTATGGCTCCCTCTCCCCTCCTTTGGGCGTCTTCTGAAAAGGCCCTGAGTGCCCCCAACGCATCCAACGTGGACCGCCCCATTCTAAAGCCGTATTGGCGGTCCGAGATGTTAGGCCCTCTCTGGTTTAGATGCTGGACGATCCGGGAAGACACGATGCGTTCGAGCATCTTCCCAGACTCGTCCAGCAGCACTATGGGCCTCCATCCAGAAGGAGAGTCCGCCGGCCTAGTCTCCTTCCGGATGAGGCACACCTTCCCCACTTTCCAGCACCTTGGAAACCACCCCTCCTGAAGGCATTTTTCAAAGATCTCTTTGAGGTGGTCTCCAAGGTGCTCCATCACAACGGGTATGACCCTGCCGTGAACCCCATCTGGGCCCGGGGCCTTTCTGCGGGCCCTCAGTCTACCCACCACATATGTAATTTCTGCGTCCGTAATTGGGGGGGGGTTCACTCCAGGGTCATCCACTCCCTCCTCTCGTGGCCCCGTCATTGCCGGGGGACGAAACACCGGTGCCGGCGGAAAGAGGCCCTCTATTATGTTCCGGAGGAGCCCAATCTCCATTGTCTCCATGGGGGCGGCCTGGCGGAGTTTCTTACGCACCAGTTTATATGGCCTTCCCCATGGGTTTTCATCTAGTGAGGCCAAGAAGGCCTTATACGACACGTCTTTTGCCTTGGCGATGGCCAGGCTCAGAGCCTTCTTGGCCTCACGTAAAGTTGTGTGTAGGAGCTCCTCCTCCTCTTGCGTGTGCCTCCTTCTACGGCACCGTGTATAGCTCCGTCTGGCCGTGTTGGCTTCTCTTCGGAGGGCCGCAATTTCTGGGGTCCACCAATAGGTGGACTTTTTGGCTCTCGGTGGACCGGCTCTCCTCATCGATGCGTCGCAGACTCTCGAGAGGGACGCCCTGAAGCAGAGAGCCATTTCGTCCACGTTGCGGCCCTCTCGGACTGTCTGTCCCAGACCCCACCTGGCCTCAACCATGGACGCCTCCTTGGCATCGTCATAGTCCAGGGAGGCCAGGCTCCATCTCGGGAGCCTTCTCCCACCCCTCACCTGCACCGGCCGCTGAGCTTGCTGGGCCCTGGAGACCCTCAATCTGACGTATCGATGGTCTGAGAGGGTCTCCGTATCTTCCAGGACACGCCAACCTATTGCACGCGCGGCTATTGGGGGGGAGGCGAACGTTACGTCTACAATTGATCCCCCCTGCCGTCGCACGCAAGTGTTGACTGTGCCCCTGTTCAAGACCTCCAGGCCCAGTCCAGCTAGCCAGTCCAGGAGCGCATCTCCTCTGGGGTCAGTGCTGGGGGAGCCCCAGGCCACGCACTTAGCGTTCAGGTCCCCCAATATTATAACCGGGGACGGCGCCGCTCCCAGCACTGTTCGACCGACCCTCTCGAGGTAAGCCTCAAACTCACGCAGCGGCTTGTTGGGGGAGAAGTAAACCCCTATTACAACTATCTCCCCCATTTTAGCCGCTGCATATCCAGCCCCGCAGGAAAACCTGGTGAGGGGCAGTCTCCCCCCTGCCGGCACCACTATGGCCACAGAGCCATCCCTATCACCTACCCAATTTGGTTGAGCGGGGACGAAGTATGGCTCCGCGACCACCGCCACCGTGATTTCCCACTCCGCCATGCATTGGATAAACAGATCCTGTACACGGACGGAGTTAACCACTCCGTTCACATTCCCTGGAGCACCTCGATGTCTTCCCTTTGTGGTATTAAAACTCCATCCTGAGGTGCTCCGTCCTTGTTGGTTGGGCAGCCGACGGGGCGGCCCTAGCGTTCCCGTTTTTTGTGTCTTTTCCTCTTATTGGGGGCGGGGCACATGCCTGGCCTCCCATAACGTGGCCGGCTTTGAGCCCGGCATGGTGGCAAACTGCGCACCAAGGGGCGGACGCTGTGCAGTCTTTGCTCAGGTGGCCGGGCTTGCTACACCTGTAGCAGGAATCGCCTCGGTCCACCGGGGACGGACAAAGGGGTCTTGTGTGCCCTATCCCCATGCACCGGTAGCAGCGGAGCGGTTGCTGCCCCAGGGCCTCCACCCTCGCCGCCGACCACCCGAGAATTATTCTCCCCGCAGTGACCACTGCTTTCGCTGCTGTTATGGGGCACCTCAGTACGGCAGATCCGGCCCCGCTTGCCGCCATGCGGATCTCCCCCACCGTGACCTGTTCCTCCGGGCAATTTCCCTTTTGCGCTACCTCTCTTTTTAAGAGCTCCGGGGTGACGGATTCGTCAAACCCGGAGACTCTTATCTCTGCCCTCTTAATGGGTCGGTGGACATCGGCCACGTCCCCTATGAGTCCGCGCAGACGGTCAACGAGGTTGTCGGCCGCTTGCCCGCTCTGTGCACCTGGGACCTCGATGACCCGTGCCCCAGTGACCGACTTGCGGACCCTCAGGTGGTCCACCCCCAGCTCCGCCAGCTTCAGGGTGGTGGCCTTTTCCATGACCGACTTGTAGTCGGTCTGGGCTTCCGGTCTTATGGTGACCACCACCGCCGCCGTATTCGGGACGACCAATTTCGGCTGTGCCGCTTTGGCTCTCTGAGGAGCTGTTCGGGGGGTGGGTTGTGTGGGTGGTGGAGCCTTCCCCTTGCCTTTCCCCCTACGGACCACCGTTGTCCACGACTCTGCAGGCGGTGCCGGTGGTTTCTCGGTGGGGTGTGTACCGCTTCTCTTCGCCTGTTTCCTTGGAGCCATTTGCGGGGCCGGGGGGCTTTGTTGCCCTTCTATTTGGCTTCTCACCTCTCTATCCTCCCTCTCTGCTTCCTTGTTGCCCCTTTTGGGGGTCTTACTGGTGGCTCCTCTCTCTTTGCTTTTCACATCAGGGGTTGGGTTTTGTCTCTTGTCGGAGGCCAGGGGAGGCCGGACGATCGGTGCAGGCGGGAGTCTTTCCTCAACCTGCTTTATGCGGACGTTGACCATCTCGCCCAGGGATACGTGCATCTGCCTCTTGAAGTCCCCAAGGCGAGCGTCCAGCATGATGCCCATTTCTTCTAGGAGGGCCGACATATTGTTTCCCTCTCTTGCCACAATCTCAGTCGGTGGAGACTTCCTTTCTGAGAAGGCCGTTCTGAGCGCTTTGGTCTCCTGGCGTAATAACGCCAGTTCCTCCCTCATGCGCTTATTGTCCGCTTTCAGTGACCGGACCACCTCAGTCTCCCCTAGTGAGTCAGCCACATTGATCAGCTCCCGGCAAGCTGCATTCATGTGGCCCCATATTTCTCCTTTCAGGTTCTTGGACCTGGCCGCCTCCTTGAGGATCTCCTGGGCACATCTTTTTATGCAGTCTGCCGGGGCCTCAATATCCGGCTCGATAGGTGGCTGTGCCGTGGACTTCGTCCATTGTGCCTGAGAGCTTGTGGCACTCCTAAGCTCGTAGGATCTGTCCAGAGCTTCCGCATCCGCCTCCCTCTCATAGTCGCATAGCTGCGATTTTCGGAGTTTGGCCTTCGCGGCGCTGACCCCCGTATAGTGCCCCTTGCCACGGTTGGAGGGAGTCGGTTTGCGAGTGTTGTGCTCCGCGGGGTCACTTTCGCTGTCCGTCAGCGGGAGTGGTCTACCCCTCTTTCCTCCCTTTTTTTGTGGGGGGAAATCCTCCTCCAAATCAGCCACTTCCATAAGTTCATCATCCTCGTCCGACGATTTCTCCAACAGATCTAGTGCGCACCGCTCCTTCTCCCAGAATCTGCCACCCGAGATAGTAGGGGATGCATCCCCCCCTCCAATATATCCCCTGACATCATCGTCAGAGTCCACCTCCACGTCTCTATTTTCAGATTCGTCCCTCTGGGACACAAGATCGGTCCCCCTGTTCTTATTTTGCTGGTTCCCCAGTTTATTCCCGCAATGACTATATTCCCCCCCATCTTCCCCACCCGAATCCAAATCAGTCGCGTTCGACCGTGATGTTTTCTTTTTGGCTCCTCTTTTGCCATCTCCGTCCTCCTCTGTCAGTCCAAGTCCTTTATTCAATACCTTCCCATTACGGAGGTGTCGCAAGTCGGTGTCCATTTTTATTGCCAGGTCGTCGTTGCGAGAGTCAGCAAGCTGACTCTCGGAGCAGGTATTGCCCCCCCCAGAATACGAGGGGCAGCCCGCACCCGAAGGCACGGGGAGGGATTCTCCGACCTCGTCGAGGTCGGTACCCTCCTGGGGTAGTGAAGTTTTATACGCTGCTGCCATGTTTTGCTTTTTGGAGGGATAGCTACCCTAGTTTGCGGTAGTATGGCCTTCCGAAAGCGCCGCCACATACCACCTTCGAAACACTAACCTAAGCTTAACCTACCCACCCCTCCCCAGTGTTTGGTTCGCGGGACTGACGTCCTACCTTGGTTCAACATGCCTGCAAAGGACAAGCGTCCACTTTGCAAGCATGTTCAACCAAGGCATTCCCCTATCCACCACCCGGGGACGCGCCACGTCGGGGTACACCTCCCCGCCCACTCGGACAACCGAGCAGGTCCGTGGAACCTAACCTAACCTAACCTAACCTAACCTAACCTAACCTAACCTGGCTGGCCTGGCCTGGCCTGGCCTGGCCTGGCCTGGCCTAACCCAACCTGGCCTGGCCTGGCCTGGCTAACCTGGCCTGGCCTGGCCTGGCCTGGCCTAACCTGGCCTGGCCTGGCTGGCCTGGCCTGGCCTAACCTGGCCTGGCCTGGCCTGGGCGGGCCGGGCGGGGCCTGGCCGGGCCGGGCCTGACCTGGCCTGGCCTGGCCTGGCCTAGCCTAGCCTAACCTAACCTAACCTAACCTAACCTAACCTAACCTAACCTAACCTAACCTAACCTAACCTAACCTAACCTAACCTAACCTAACCAGTCACGTGCCACCAGGCGTCGAAGCAACATCGTTTCTGTAAAGCTCCGCCTTAGAAAATTCGTGGACGTGGCAATTCTTGCCCGATCGGCTTCAAACAAAAAACAGTGTGTGCGGGCCAACGTAGCGCATCAAATAGTGACAGTGAGCATATCCGTGAAACGCCATCTGAAGTAGAAAGTGCGGAAAAGTGAAAATTTTTAGGTTAAAAATTTTCAAAGTGCAGTGTTGTGCCACCAAGGATAGTGACCTTTAAGTGCGATACGACGTTGGAAAGCCCCCGTTGAGCTCTTTTAAGTGAGCCCCTCAACGACACCCGCCGATCATCCCCCGAAGTACAATCGGCAAAAAAACAAGTACCACGTGGACACGTGCTCCTGGAAGGAGCGCGCCTACGAGCACCAGAACCAGCAGCAGTGAAGCCCTCATCGTCTGGACCCCACCGGTACCTTGTTTTTAATTTTTGGACTTGCAGTTTTTTATTTATTAAATTTTGAAAAGTGAAACTTTGACAGTGAATAACTAGAAATCTTCAGTCAGACTATATACTTTTTGTTAGTGTTTCTGTTGCGCGCTAAATTAAGGAGCCCGGAGCCAGAGACTTAGAATTATTGCTCTGAAAACCAAGAAATTACAGACTTTTTCCTGAAAAAATTTTGAAAACCGGAAAACTTAGAAAATTTATATTGGACATTTTTATATTTTATTATAACATTGTGTATTGTGATTTTATCTATATTGTTATATTTTTTGTGTATTTTTTGGTTGTGTCCTTCGCGAGATATTGAATTTTATGTGCTTTTTGTGAATTATTCCTAAAATATTAATAAAAATAGCTTTTTGACACCGGAATAAGTCTCAGGAGGCATAAATTCACCCTAGGACACCCGAAACACGCCCCCTTTAGCGCCCATAGCCGCGGAAAACCGAAAACCGGTTTTTTCCGATAACTTGGGGCAAAACTTAGAATTCTAATATCTCGCGAACAAATTAGGTTAGAAAGTTCGGATTTCCTCTGTAACTTATAGAAGCGACTGCTCTTCCGATTGTGCCAGGTTTTGACCCGATATTCCAAAAAATTTTTTTGACGCCCGGGATAGCGTCCAAACGAGACATTGGGTCAAGCCAAGGTCAGGAGTGAAAGTCCGGTCTTTCTCCGACGCCTGGGAGCGGAGTAATTAGCGAACAAAGTCGGACTTTGACAGCTAGTCCGCCATCTTGGATTTTTTCAACACGCTCTATCTCCGTAACCAGTCGTCGTAGAAACTTGCGGATTTCGAATATCGGTCAAGGGCA
Source organism: Grapholita molesta (assembly GCA_022674325.2). Taxonomy (NCBI): domain Eukaryota; kingdom Metazoa; phylum Arthropoda; class Insecta; order Lepidoptera; family Tortricidae; genus Grapholita; species Grapholita molesta. The sequence continues at coordinate 10,134 of CP053137.2, forward strand.
TTGTCGTCTACCCTATAGCAAGGTCGGCAGGCTTATCGGAGGCCATAAATTTGGCAGTCCTGAAAACGACCCCAGCGAATAGGCAAGGTCCTGCTTTCTATTACAGGCCAAAATCCCGCCTTCCTACGTCTTATAGAACCGGAGATACAAGCAGTCAAACATTGAGTTTGACAGTTCGGCCGCCATCTTGGTAATATTCAACACCGTATATCTCCGGAACGACGAGTCCTAGAGAGTCGGGATTTTCTTATAGGACAGGGATAGGCTGCGCCCTACCCAAAAAACCGGTTTTCAGGACCTTCTGACAGAATAAAAATTTCAGGCCTGAAAATACGCCAGGTCGATAGGAAACTACGCGCCGATTGTAACGAGCCCAAGCACGCCTGTTTTGGCCTAATAGATCCGGAGAAAAGACGATTACCGGTTTTTGCCGGTCATCTGGACGAAATTACCGGTTAATTTCAAAACGCCGTAACTCCGGCCCCCGTTGTGCTAGACCCCCGTGATTGGGCTTGTTTAAAAGGGCCAGAGGAGAGCTATCGACTGGGCCTAGAATTAAAACTCTACGTAGAGCCGAAATAAAAAATTAGACCTAAAAATTTGTATTTGTATTTAGATTAGAATAAGACTCTTTCACTGTTGAAAGACAAATAACAATAGGAGTTGATAATAGAGTCTGCGACTCTACATTACAGTAGAATTAAGAAACAGCTTATTGTGGTATTTACAACTTTTACAACTTTACTCACAATATCATTTTGACCGAGCTGGTCCCTATTGACCGGAACTCTACCTCCAACTATAAGCGCGAAAATGATGCTCGGACGCACCCCCACGCAAAAGGACAAAGCGGTGTCACCGCCAAAGACTATGGCTGAAAAGACAAGCGTCAGGCGCAGTGTCGGTGAATGGGAAGCTACCCATAGCAACCCGTCCACCACACCTGAACCAAGAGCGACAACACAGGCTGGCCTTGTAAGACAAAACACCATCACAATATCCCCAGCAAAAAAGCCGCCAGCCGCTGTAGCAAAGGAAGCCTACACGAGCAGGACAGCAGAGGCCCGAGCTCTGCACGATAAAGCAGCGGCAAGCATTAAAGAGGGCAGAAACGTCAAAACATCGATTAAAAACGATGTTTTGGAGGCCCTCGATAGGCTTTACCAGCTGGTGAAGGAAGCCGAAGCTGAGTTTAGGAAAGGAAAACCCGGAACCAGCAAGGAGGGCCCAAGGAAACTAGAGAGCCCACTAAGAACCCGGAGATAGTACAAACCGACATCCTCCTTGCAAAACTGGAGGAACAAACAAAGCTTATACAGGATAGCAATAGGAAAATAGATAAATTGAGAGCCTCGATGGAGACCCAACAGGCATCCCTTGAGCAAATGGCGACAACCGCGACATACGCAAGCGTAGCGGCGGCGTCCCCAAACGCGATGCAGCGTGCAGTACCAGCCCCGAGGAGGCACCCTGCACTCTGTAGTCGTAACCTCAAGGGATGAAACTGAGACGGGAGACGAGGTTCTCAGTAAAATTAGATCAGCAGTAGATGCAAAAGACGGATGGATCCGGGTGGAGAGAGTTAGGAAGGCGAAAGATCGAAAGGTAGTCATGGGTCTTGCAACCAGAGAAGAAAGGGAGAGAATTAAGGAAAGACTAACGAAGGAAGGTACAAACCTCGTCGTCGAGGACGCGAAAAATAAGGACCCACTTCTGATTCTGAAAGGCGTCCTCACCATAAACTCTGATGAGGATATAGTGAGGGCCCTAAGGAACCAGAACAAGGGCATTTTCCGCGACCTCGAGGACGAGGAAAACAGAGTGGAAGTTAGGTATAAAAGGAGAACGAGAAACCCACACACTTGCCACGTCGTGGTTGGAGTCTCACCCATAATATGGCAAAGAGCGACGGAGGCGGCAACAGTCCATATAGACCTGCAACGGGTTAGAGTCGAAGACCAGACGCCGTTGGTGCAGTGCACGCGCTGCCTAGGCTTCGGCCACAGCAAGCGATACTGCACTGCATCAGCGGACCTGTGTAGTCACTGTGGAGGACCCCACCTGCGTGCCGAGTGTGCTGACTGGCTCGCTAGAGTTCCTCCAAGATGCCAGAATTGTTTTAAGGCTGAAGCAGAAGACACAGAGCACAACGCTTTCAGCATGGCATGCCCTACGCGAAAAAGATGGGACGAAATAGCGAGAGCAAGTGTGGCGTATTGCTAAGGGCACCCCCGGCAACGTAATACAATACCAATTTGCCCAAGCCAACTTACAAAGGAAGAAGCTTGCCACCGAGGAACTCTACGCGGAGGCAAAGCAGCGAGGCATCGCCTTCGCACTTCTGCAGGAACCTTACGTGGGAGGAGCGAGGGAGACAAGGAGTTACCCGGGAGTACGAATCTTCCAGAGCACTGGCGAGGGGGAGGGAACAGTTAAAGCCGCGATCGCCGTCTTTGACGACGACGCCAAAATAACACAACACCCAAAACTGACCACCAACAATGTTGTAACAGTGAGCATCCAGACCAGCGCCTGGGAGGTCGTAATGGTCTCCATGTATCTCGAACCGGACCAACCCATGGAACCCCACCTAGACCAGCTAGACAAGATAGCAAAGGAGTTAAAACCGCGAAGATGGCTAGTAGGCGGCGACTTCAATGCGAAAAGCACCTGGTGGGGCAGTCCTGTAGTGGATGGCAGGGGTGAACAGCTGTCCCATGCATTCGACGAGCTCGGCCTTCATATACTCAACAGCGGGAACACTCCAACCTTCGACACCATCAGGGGCGGCAAGCACTATTCGAGTTATGTAGATGTGACAGCTTGTTCCATCGACATACTGGACCTGGTAGATGACTGGAGGGTAGACCAAGGCCTGACGAGCTCGGACCACAGCGGCATCTTGTTCAAACTAAAACTCACAAAACTGACCGGCATAACAATACACAGGACAACAAGAAAGTATAACACCAAGAAAGCAAATTGGTCTGAGTTTTATGGAAAACTCAGGCAATTGATGCAAACATCTCAAATAACTAAAAGTGAAATAGAAAAGGTTACAACTAACACCCAACTGGAAGAAATAGTCATAAAATTCAATAATGCCATACACGAAGCCTGTGTATCGTCTATGCCGGAAAAGAAAGTTAAGCAACAACTTGCCTTGCCGTGGTGGACCGAGGAACTCGCCAAAATGAAGAAAGGCGTCGCTACCAGAAAACGCAGAATAGGTTGTGCAGCTGCCATCAGGAAGTCGAAGGTTGTGGATGACTATGTAAAACATAAAGAAGAGTATGAGCAAGCCGCAGGCAAGGCGCAGGTGGACAGCTGGAAGGAGTTCTGCCAAAAACAAAGCAAGGAAGGGGTCTGGGAAGGGATCTACCGGGTCATAGGAAGAACCGCTCGCAGGGTGGAGGACACACTGCTGGAGAAAGATGGGGTTATTCTGGACGCAAAGAGTTCAGTGCGCCTGCTGGCAGAAACATTTTACCCCAAAGACTGTACCACCAGTGACGACGACTACCACAGTAGCGTAAGGGAAAAAGCTAGAGTGGTAAACCGTGGAGATGAAGACACAACATTTACCGAACCGCCATTTACCACAATGGAGCTTAAAAGAGCCTACGACTCCTTCAACCCCAAGAAAGCCCCAGGGGACGATGGATTTACCGCAGACATCTGTCGTCACGCCATAGAAGCCGATCCGGAAGCTTTCAAAGCGATCCTCAATAGATGTCTCGGTCGAGGGTACTTCCCTGGGGCTTGGAAAACCGCAACGGTGGTCGTCCTCAGGAAGCCTGGTAAAGCAAACTATAGGATACCCAAATCATACAGACCAATAGGGCTGCTACCAATTATGGGTAAAGTATTCGAGAAGATGCTGGTCGCCAGGCTTAAATACCACCTGTTACCTCGAATGAGCAGCAGCCAGTATGGGTTCATGCCGCAGCGCAGCACCGAGGACTCCCTCTATGTCTTAGTGAAACATGTCAAAAATAAACTTGAACAAAAGAAGATAGTAACTTTGATATCACTCGACATAGAGGGGGCCTTCGATGGTGCATGGTGGCCTGCCATAAGGACCCGTTTAGCGGAAGAAAACTGCCCCGTTGAACTAAGACGGGTCATTGACAGCTACCTGACAAACCGAAGAGTAAATGTGAGATACGCAGGCGAGCAGCACAGTTTGGATACAAATAAAGGATGCGTACAAGGGTCCATAGCGGGCCCTATTCTATGGAACTTGCTGCTGAATCCGTTACTAAAAAGCTACGAAAGTAGGGGCTGCTACTGCCAGGCATTCGCAGATGATGTCGTGTTGGTCGTCGATGGAGACTCCGCCTTAGATATAGAAAGACGCGCTAATGCAGCTCTCGACCATGCTCAGGAGTGGGGTGTCCGAAATAAGCTTCGTTTTGCTCCGCAGAAAACTAACGCGATTATAATCACACGTAAGCTTAAATATGACACCCCTAGACTGAGCATGGGCGGAGCCAGCATCGAAATGGCGAAGGAATTAAAAATACTCGGAGTCACCATCGACGAGAAACTAACTTTTAACAGCCACGTCTCGAATGTCTGCAGAAAGGCCATTGCGGTTCAAAAACAGCTGTCTAGGGCCGCTAAGACAGAATGGGGGCTCCACCCTGAAGTGGTAAAGACTATATACGTGGCAACCGTGGAGCCTATAATTCTGTATGCCGCCAGTGTATGGGCACAAGCTGCAAATAAGTTAGGAGTGCAAAAACAGCTGGCAGTAGTGCAGCGGGGTGTGGCACAGAAGATATGCAAAGCCTATCGCACCGTCTCCCTTAACTCTGCGCTGATATTGGCAGGGATTCTCCCTCTCGACCTCCGAGTCCGAGAGGCGGCTTTGTTGTACGAAGCCAAGAAGGGAGAGTCTCTGCCAATTCTGTGGCCCGGAGACAGGGAGGTGGAGCGAATGGCACCTGCGATCGAAATGCCCCATCCTGCAGAGCACGAAGAGCTGAAAATTATTCGCCTGGAGAACCAAAATGACGTGGAAGCTAACAGCGAGTTCCAAGTCCGAATTTTCACCGATGGGAGCAAGCTTGAGGGAGGTCAGAGCCGCCCTTTCTGTATGGAAGGGTGAAACCGAAACCAAGGCCCACAAGCTTGCTCTATCGAGGTACTGTACAGTTTACCAGGCGGAGCTCCTAGCTTTGTGCAAAGCAACAAGGGAAGCAAAGAGGTATGCAGAAAAATCGTATGGTATCTACAGCGACTCCATGGCGGCCCTTCAAACCATCCAAAATCACTGTTGCCTTCGCCCACTAGCAGTAGAAGCCAGAGAGAATTTGAGAACCATGTCTCTCCAGGGTAAGGTTGTCACCCTACACTGGATCAAAGCTCACGCAGGGTTAGAAGGCAACGAACGTGCAGATGAGTTGGCCAAGGGCGCGGCTGTGGGTACCAAACGAAAAGCGGACTACGACCTGTGTCCGGTTTCATTCGTCAAGCGTAGCATTCGTATGTTAACCCTTGACGAATGGAACCAGAGGTACAGGTCGAGCGAAACTGCATCAATCACTAAACTCTTCTTCCCGGACGCAGTGGCGGCGTACAGAATCACCAGGAAATCCCAGCCTAACAACCTGAAAACCCAGCTAATGACGGGGCATGGTGGTTTCTCCGAGTACCTGAATCGCTTCAAGTGCAAGGAGAACCCATCATGCATCTGTGATGGAGATAAGCTGGAAACGGTGCCACATATACTGCTGGAATGTCCGGTCTTCGACAAGGAGCGCTTCGAAGTGGAGCAGAAGCTAAAAACAACAATCGATGCTAATAACATCAAAAATATAATGTGTAGTACGGATATGGAGGAATTTATAAAGTTCTGTGTGACAATTGTGAGTAAAGTTGTAAAAAGAAATAAAACAAGATAGAAATTTATGTTTTAAAAATATATTAGTGTATATTGTAATAAAACATAAAATATCCTAGATTACAAAATATGTGTAGTTGTAAGAGCAGAACCATTATATAAAAGTAACATAGAAATAGTAATATATACATGTAGAAACTGAGTAATAAGCTAAAAATAGTAATAAATATGTATAGTAATAAGTAAATACCCATGTACGTATATAATATAAGTGAAAAAATGTAAAAATAAAAATAAAGAAACCTGCTTTGAAAGTTATTTTAAAAACCCAAGAAAGCAATAAATAAATAAATAGTTAAAAATAGATAACATAGATATATAGAGGGGAATCCCACCCTGATAAGAAAGAAAGATGATGAAAGAAAGAAAGAAAAAGTATGTGGAATGAAAGTACGAGAGGCATGCAAAGCGAGAACTGGTATGCAAGATATAGCAGACTAGCACAGACTCCGATCATGTTGGAGGTAGAAGAAAAAAACCTAACCTAACCTAACCTAACCTAACCTAACCTAACCCAACCTAACCTAACCTAACCCAACCTACCATAACCTAACCCTAACCTAACCTAACCTAACCTGGCCTAACCTGGCCTGGCCTGGCCTGGCCTGGCCTGGCCTGGCCTGGCCTGGCCTGGCCTGGCCTGGCCTGGCCTGGCCTGGCCTGGCCTGGCCTGGCCTGGCCTGGCCTGGCCTGGCCTGGCCTGGCCTGGCCTGGCCTGGCCTGGCCTGGCCTGGCCTGGCCTGGCCTGGCCTGGCCTGGCCTGGCCTGGCCTGGCCTGGCCTGGCCTGGCCTGGCCTGGCCTGGCCTGGCCTGGCCTGGCCTAACCTAACCTGGCCTGGCCTGGCCGCGCCTGGCCGGGCCGGGCCTGGCCTGGCCTGGCCGAGCCTAACCTGGCCTAACCGGACCTAGCCTAACCTAACCTAACCTAACCTAACCTAACCTAACCTAACCTAACCTAACCTAACCTAACCTAACCTAACCTAACCTAACCTAACCTAACCTAACCTAACCTAACCTAACCTAACCTAACCTTTTTTTTTTTTTTTTTTGACGCAGGGAAAATGCATTTATGCATCCCCCCAGCCCTGGGGAGGGTCTTACGGGGGGTATGTGGGACTCGCCCCTCCATATGGGAGGGGAATACCCACTAAAAACCCTGCGGCGTTTCCGTCCTTGCCGTTAAGGGGGGGTGCAATGGGGTGGATTGACATTCACCACGGCACCCCCCCGGCCGTCCTGGCTTAGAGCCGGACTCCGTCATCAAGGAGGGGGGGGGGGTCAGCAAACGCATAACTGACTCTCCCCTCAGACGTCTAGGGCCATCCGTTGCGGGTCCCCTACCCGCGGCCCTACTGGGGGAGGGCACGATTCACTGCAGCGAACCGCCTGCGCCTCCTCCCCACACGTCTGCGTCGGATCGGGAGCGCCTCCGGGTCTTCTTCGCGCTCCCGCTCCTCGGTTTCCTTCTGCGTGATGATTGTATTGCAGAAGGATACCACTGCCTCCCAGGATCTCTCGCTGCTCAACATGGCCTCCACGACGTTGTGCAGCGAGAGATCAACCACTCCTAGGACGACCATCAGACCATCACGTTCAACAGCCCAGCGAGCGCATACCTCCAAGGTGTGCTGGGCCGTGTCGTCCGCTTCGCCACATTGGTGGCAGACTGGGGTAGGCTCTCTGCCTATTCTATGCAGGTAATGACCGAAGCATCCGTGTCCGGTCATTACCTGCGTGAGCCTATACCCTACCCTCCCGTGTGGCCTATCCAGCCATTGATCGAAAGACGGGAGGAGCGCCCCTATAGTGCGGACGCCATAGAGAGACCCCTCCAGGTCATTCTTCCAACGGTCCCGCATCCTCCTCTCCACCATTCTTCGCGCCGCCCTTTCTTCTTCGGGAGCAGGGTATTGTCCCGTTTCCCTGCTCCTGACCCTCCTCTTGTGCGCATCAGCGAGCACCTCGGCATCGTATTCCCATGGTGAGGTGCCCGCTAGTGCGCATGCCGCCGCCCATGCTACTGTTACGTAGGCTCTTATCACTCTTGTGACTATGACTCTCTGAGGCCTACGCAACAGAGCTCTTGTTACTGGGGTGAGTCTGTCGGCCCAGATGGGGGCGCCATACAGGGCCATGGACCGGGTCACTCCCGCATATAATTTCCGGCAGGCCTGCGAGGGCCCTCCCACATTGGGCAGCAGGCGGCCCAGCTCCGAGGCCGTCTTGGTAATCCGGGGAGCGATTTGGCGGAAGTGCTCCCCGAAATTCCACTTTCGGTCCAAGATGAGACCCAGGTATTTAATGTGTGGCCTCACTTGGACCTCCTCGCCTGAGATTTGCAGGGAGGCTCCAGCGGGTAACCTCCACCCTCTCCCTCCGAAGAGAATCGCCTCGGTTTTCGTGAGGGAAACCTTTAACCCGAGCATACGGATCCTCGTGATGACGAGCTCGGCCGCTACCTCAGCCCTCCTCCTCGCCGCTATCAGGTCTCTGTCCCTGATGGCCACCATTGTGTCGTCTGCATAACACATGATGGCCATCCGGGGGAGTAGTTCTCCGCGGATGGCCCAATCAAAACCAATGTTCCATAGTAGGGGTCCGAGTACCGACCCCTGGGGAACACCGCAGGCCATCCGCCTCTCAAGTCTTCCAGTGAGAGTGTCGCAGGCCACTACCCTGTCCCTGAGGTAGTTGTCTACGACTCTCCTGAGATATGCAGGCACCTCATGATATTTGAGGGCCTCCCGGATCACCGCATATGGGAGGGAGCCAAATGCGTTTTCGATGTCTAGTGACACCGCGATGACTCCCTCATTCCTCCTCTGTGCGTCTTCGGAGAATGCCCGGAGTGCCCCCAGGGCGTCCATGGTGGACCGTCCCTGCCTGAACCCGTACTGGCGGTCCGACAGGTTAGGCCCCCTTTCCTCAAGATGCCGGATGATCCGGGAAGATACAATGCGCTCCAGCATCTTCCCGGACTCATCCAGCAGTACTATTGGCCTCCATCCGGAAGGGGAGTCAGCCGGTCTAGTCTCCTTCCGGAGGAGGCATATTCTGCCCTCCTTCCAACACCTTGGGAATCGTCCTTCTTGGAGGCATCGATCATAGATTGATCGGAGACGATCCCCAAGGTGTTCCATTACTATCGGAATTATTCTTCCGGGCACTCCATCTGGGCCAGGGGCTTTTTTACCTGCAGCAATACGACGGGCCACCCAGCCCATTTCGCCGTCTGTCACCGGAGGAACCTGCTCTGGGACTACCAGCTCCTCGTTCTGTGGAGCAGCCATGACAGGTGGATTAAAGTCAGGAGCCGGCGGAAATAATCCTCTGAGGATATTATTTAGGGCGTCTAAGTCCATCGCATCCATAGGGGGGGCCCGGCAGAGTTTGTTCCGCACCAGTTTGTAGGGCCTCCCCCACGGATCCCTATCCAAGGTGGCCAGGAAGATCCTATGCGCCGCGTCCTTGGCTTCCGCTATGGCGAGACACAGAGCCCTTTTTGCCTCATTTAGCGCCGTGTGGAGTTCTTCTTCCTCCTCAGGTGTGTGCTGTCTTCTGCGGCAGCGTGTGTATGCCCTTCGGGCCGCATTGCTGGTGCGCCATAGAGCAGCAACATCTGGGCCCCACCAGTATGTTGTTCGTTTTGCCCGAGGCGGCCCGGCTCTCCTCATTGAGGCATCGCACGTTTTAGTAAGAGATGTTCGGAAGTGCAACGCCATCTCTTCAATTTCTTCGGGCATTTGTTGTCCCCACCTGGCCTCTATCAATGCTGCCTCTTGGGCCGCCTCTCGGTCCAAGGAAGCCAAACTCCACCTAGGTGCGGCCCTCCCCCTTCTCCTTGCTGGGCCAGGCTGTTGTTGTTGCCGGGCTCTGGAGACCCTCATCCTGATGTACATGTGATCCGAGAGGGTCTCCGTGTCTTCCAGGACACGCCAGTCGTCTATTCTCGCCGCAGCCGTTGGGGAGGCGAATGTCACGTCGACAATTGAGCCTCCCTGACGGCGCACGCATGTATTTGCTGTGCCCCGGTTGACTATTTCAAGACCGAGCCCGGCTACCCAGTCCAACAGGACTTCTCCTCTTGGATCAGTCCTTGGGGAGCCCCAGGCGACGCATTTGGCATTTAGGTCTCCTAGAACTATGATCGGAGAGGGAGCTGCTGCCACCACCATATGCCCTATCCTCTCCAGAAATGTCTCAAACTCCCGCAGCGGTTTGTTGGGGGAGAAATAAACCCCTATTAGGACAGTATCTCCCATTTTGACCGCTGCATAACCGGGGCCACTAGAGATTCTGGAGAGGGGCAGGCCTCCCATCGCAGGCGTCACAATCGCCACCGAGCCATTTCTGTCCCCCACCCAATTTGGCTGTTGGGGGATGAAGTATGGTTCAGCCATAACCGCCACACCAACCCCCCACTCCGCCATACACTGGATCATGAGATCTTGCGCACGGGCGGAGTGGTTGACGTTGCATTGGAGTACCTCTGCATTTTGGGGCCTGTTTGGCATTAGTGCTCCATGCCCTGTTGTACCGTCTCAATCTGTTCCGTCGGAGGGGAGGCCAAAGGAGCCGCCGTGGGGGCATTTTTGGGTTCTTTCCCTCTGATAGGCGGGGGAGCACATGCCAGACTGCCCATCACGTGTGCGGCTTTCAGTCCGGCATGGTGGCAGACGGCGCACCAAGGGGACGATGCCGTGCAGTCTTTTCCTTTGTGTCCGGGCTTACTACACCTATGACATAGGTCTCCTCTGTCGACCGGCACCGGACACATTGGCCTTGTGTGCCCCGTCCCCATGCAACGGTAGCAACGCAGGGGTAGCTGTTCGAGTGCCTCCACTCGCGCTGCAGACCACCCAATAAGTAGTCGGCCCGAGGTAACCACTACTTTAGCCGCCATCAAGGGGCATCTAATGATGGCTGACGCAGTTCCGTTGGCCGCCATCCGGATTACACCCACTGCCACTTGCTCCTCTGGACAGTTACCCTTAGCGGCTATCTCCTTCTTAATCAGTTCCGGGGTGACAGATTCGTCAAACCCGGATACCTTAATCTCGGCCTTCTTTACTGGCCGGTATACTTCGGCCACGTCTCCTATCAAGCTGCGCAGCCGTTCTGCCAGATTGTCAGCTGCTTGGTCACTCTGCGTTCCGGGTACCTCTATAATTCTGGACCCGGTGGCAGTTTTGCGAACTCTTAGGTGGTCCACCCCAATTTCCGCCAGTTTAAGCGTGGTAGCCCTCTCCATGACAGACCTGTAATCTGTCTGAGCATCAGGTTTAAGGGCCACAACTACCGCCGCCATTTTAGGAGCAATCAATTTTGCGGACGGCTTTTTGTTTCCCGGGGCCGTTGCTCGGGCTGTGGCCTGATGCTGATTTGGGCTCTTTTGGGATTGAGAAGGGGCAGCGCCCTTACCCTTTCCTTTTTTCCTTTTGACGACTGTCGTCCACGAGTCCTCTGGTGGCGCCGGTGGCCTTTCTGTAGGCCGCGCCTCCTTCCTTGCGGCCTTGTTGGCAGGGGCTGGCGGAATTTTCGTCTTCGGCGCAGGCACATTTGAGGCCTGCATAGCCGACGCCGATGTCTGCGGCCTTTCCGTCCAATGGGGCTCCGGCTGGGAGGCGGCAGCCTTGTTTTTAGGTTTTGGTTTTGCCGGTTTTTCCCTTGCTGCCTGGTTCGGAGCCTCTTTTCTATCCGAGGCCAGCGGTGGTCGTACGACAGGTGCTGGCGGCAGGCGTCCCTCGATCTGTTCAAGCCGGACATTGACCATTTCACCCAGAGAAATGGAGACTTCCCGCCTGAAGTCCTCTAGACGGGTATTTAAAAGTTTGCCCATCTCATGGAGGAGGCCAGATGTGCTCCCCTCCCTCCTAGTATTGAGTTCCACCTCATGGGACTTCCGCTCTGCAAACGCAGTGCGCAAAGCCTTGGTTTCTCGTTGAAGGTGGGCCAGTTCTTCGCGCATTCTTTTATTGTCCGCCTTCAAGGAGCGAACAATCTCCGACTCTCCCAGCGAATCTGCAACTCCCAACAACTCTCGGCAGGCTGTATTCATGTGGCCCCATATGTCGCCCTTCAAGTTCTTGCTCCTGGCTGCCTCCTTCATTATGGTTTGGGCACAACGTTTGATGAGGTCGCCAGGGGTCTCAAGTTGGTCATCATTTGGGGACCCCTGTGGATTCATTGGGCTTGGTGCCCGTGAGGCTATAGAACTTCTCAGTTCGTACGTCCTATGGAGGAAGTCGGTGTCAGCTTCTCTCTCGTAGTCATGTGATTGTGCCTTCCTCAATTTGGCCTTGGCGGCACTGACCCCCGTGTAATGTCCACGCCCACGAGTGAGAAGACTTTGCTTGTTTCGCTCCACCGGGTCACTTTCACTGTCCGACAGCGGACATGGCCTTCCCCTCTTTCCACCTTTTTTGGATGTTTCCGGGACATTGCCCCGGTTTTCCTCATCTTCCGATAGAATTCCGTCATCAGACCGAACGGTGTTGTTCAGGGATTCCAGGGCTCCAGACCAGAATCTACCCCCCGATATCGTCGGGGACGTGTTGCCCCTTCCAAGGTAGCCATTGAGTTCGTCTTCAGACTCATTTTCTTGGGGTCCATCATTGGCAGCGGCTCGAGAGCCTCCGAACCTCAAGTGTGTTTCGTCTCCGTCATTGTTATTCCTTCCATTATGCTTATCGGTGTCCGTATACAATGCCATGTCGTCGTGGTGAGAGTCAGTCTCCTGACTCTCAAAGCAGGTATTGCCCCCCCCAGAATACGAGGGGCAGCCCGCACCCGAAGGCACGGGGAGGGATTCTCCGACCTCGGCGAGGTCGGAACCCTCCTGGGGTAGTATGTTTTTGTACGCTGCTTGTTCCATATTTGCTAGTTTAAGGGATAGCTCCCTTGAATGCGGTAGTATGGCCTTCCGAAAGCGCCGCCACATGCCACCTCCGAAACACTAACCTAAGCTTAACCTAAACTTAACCTACCCACCCAACCCCAGTGTTTGGTTCGCGGGACTGACGTCCTACCTTGGTTCAACATGCCTCCAAAGGACAAACGTCAACTTTGCAAGCATGTTCAACCAAGGCATTCCCCTATCCACCACCTGGGGACGCGCCACGTCGGGGTACACCTCCCCGCCCACTCGGACAACCGAGCAGGTCCGTGGAACCTAACCTAACCTAACCTAACCTAACCTAACCTAACCTAACCTAACCTAACCCAACCTAACCCCACCCACCCTAACCTAACCCGACCTCCCCCAACCGAACGAAACCTAACCCAACCTAACCTAACCTAACCCAACCTAACCTAACCCAACCAACCTAACCTAACCCAACCCTAACCTAACCCAACCTAACCCAACCCAACCTAACCCAACCTAACCTAACCCAACCTAACCTAACCCAACCCAACCCACCCTAACCTAACCTAACCTAACCTAACCTAACCTAACCTACCCATACCCAACCCAACCCCACCTACCCTAACCCAACCCAACCTAACCCAACCCAACCTAACCTAACCTAACCTAACCTAACCTAACCTAACCTAACCTAACCTAACCTAACCTAACCTAACCTAACCTAACCTAACCTAACCTAACCTAACCTAACCTAACCTAACCTTTTTTTTTTTTTTTTTTTTGTTGAGGGGGGGAAAATGCATTGCGCATACCACCTGGGTGCGAGGGGGGACCCAGGTGGTTATGTGGGACTCCCGGGCTGATGAGACCCGGTGTACCCACTAAAAACCCCCCCATTTGCCGCCTCGCCGCCTTGGTGGCGGGGTCGTAGGTACGCTTTCGCCCTCTTCCACAACCCCGCCGGCGGCAGCCGCTCGCGCGGCTCCAGCGCGGTAGCCCGAAGGCCCACCACGTCAGGCGCGCCAGATGGTAGGGCGCGCCTTCCTCCTCGGCCTCCGTGGTGTGTTGTGACGGGTCCCCTCGAACCCGCCACAGGAGGCCATGGGTGCCAGAAAACCGGCACCCAGCGGCGGATCAGGTCTGTGGCTCCGCCGCCAAACCACAAAACGGCTGCAGAGGATGGGAAGAGCGACGTCCCATACCGCCGACACTTCTCTCCCTCTGCAGCCCCACCGCAACCGTTTCTGCGGAACGGCCCCGCCAAGATCGCGGGGGGTAGGGAGAGTGGCGTCCCATTCCACCAACACGCCCCACCCCCGCGACCCCACCTCGGCCACAGAGGATAGGGAGAACGGCGCACCGCTATACCGGCACTCCTCTTCCTCTGTGGTCCCCACTCAGGTGCGCTCAGAGGAGCGCCCTCCTCGGGCCAGCCCGCTCCCCAAACAGGCCGGCCCCGGGTGCCTCTTCGCTTCCCCGCCGGTTGACCAGACCGCGGGTACTAAGCCCCCCCACCTCGACAATGTGGGCACCCTCCGGGGGGGAACCTAACCTAACCTAACCTAACCTAACCTAACCTAACCTAACCTAACCTAACCTAACCTAACCTAACCTAACCTACCCTTTTTTTTTTTTTTTTTTTTTTTTTTTTTTGTTGAGGGGGGGAAAATGCATTGCGCATACCACCTGGGTGCGAGGGGGGACCCAGGTGGTTATGTGGGACTCCCGGGCTGATGAGACCCGGTGTACCCACTAAAAACCCCCCCATTTGCCGCCTCGCCGCCTTGGTGGCGGGGTCGCAGGTACGCTTTCGCCTTCTTCCGTAACCCCGCCGGCGGCAGCCGCTCGCGCGGCTCCAGCGCGGTAGCCCTAAGGCCCACCACGTCAGGCGCGCCAGATGGTAGGGCGCGCCTTCCTCCTCGGCCTCCGTGGTGTGTTGCGACGGGTCCCCTCGAACCCGCCACAGGAGGCCATGGGTGCCAGAAAACCGGCACCCAGCGGCGGATCAGGTCTGTGGCTCCGCCGCCAAACCACAAAACGGCTGCAGAGGATGGGAAGAGCGACGTCCCATACCGCCGACACTTCTCTCTCTCTGCAGCCCCACCGCAACCGTTTCTGCGGAACGGCCCCGCCAAGATCGCGGGGGGTAGGGATAGTGGCGTCCCATTCCACCAACACACCCCACCCCCGCGACCCCACCTCGGCCACAGAGGATAGGGAGAACGGCGCACCGCAATACCGGCACTCCTCTTCCCCTGCGGCCCCACCACAACCGTTTCGACGGAACGGCCCCGCCAAGATCGCGAGGGGTAGGGAGAGTGGCGTCCCATTCCACCACCGAACCCCACCCTCGCGACCTCACCTCGGCCACAGAGGATAGGGAGAACGGCGCACCGCAATACCGGCACTCCTCTTCCTCTGTGGCCCCCTCTCAGGCGCGCTCCGAGGAGCGCCCTCCTCGGGCCAGCCCGCGCCCCAAACAGGCCGGCCCCGGGTGCCTCTTCGCTTCCCCGCCGGTTGACCAGACCGCGGGTACTAAGCCCCCCCACCTCGACAATGTGGGCACCCTCCGGGGGGGAACCTAACCTAACCTTTTTTTTTTTTTTTTTTGTTTAGGGGGGGAAAATGCGTTACGCATACCACCTGGGTGCGAGGGGGGACCCAGGTGGTTATGTGGGACTCCCGGGCTGATGAGACCCGGTGTACCCACTAAAAACCCCCCCATTTGCCGCCTCGCCGCCTTGGTGGCGGGGTCGTAGGTACGCTTTCGCCCTCTTCCACAACCCCGCCGGCGGCAGCCGCTCGCGCGGCTCCAGCGCGGTAGCCCGAAGGCCCACCACGTCAGGCGCGCCAGATGGTAGGGCGCGCCTTCCTCCTCGGCCTCCGTGGTGTGTTGTGACGGGTCCCCTCGAACCCGCCACAGGAGGCCATGGGTGCCAGTAAACCGGCACCCAGCGGCGGATCAGGTCTGTGGCTCCGCCGCCAAACCACAAAACGGCTGCAGAGGATGGGAAGAGCGACGTCCCATACCGCCGACACTTCTCTCCCTCCGCAGCCCCACCGCAACCGTTTCCGCGGAACGGCCCCGCCAAGATCGCGGGGGGTAGGGAGAGTGGCGTCCCATTCCACCAACACGCCCCACCCCCGCGACCCCACCTCGGCCACAGAGGATAGGGAGAACGGCGCACCGCAATACCGGCACTCCTCTTCCTCTGTGGTCCCCACTCAGGTGCGCTCAGAGGAGCGCCCTCCTCGGGCCAGCCCGCTCCCCAAACAGGCCGGCCCCGGGTGCCTCTTAGCTTCGCCGCGGCGGACCAAACCGCGGGTACTAAGCCCCCCCACCTCGTCAATGTGGGCACCCTCCGGGGGGGAACCTAACCTAACCTAACCTAACCTAACCTAACCTAACCTAACCTAACCTAACCTAACCTAACCTAACCTAACCTAACCTAACCTTTTTTTTTTTTTTTTTTTTTTTTTTTTTTAGAGGGGAAAATGCGTTACGCATACCACCGAGGCGCGGGGACGGACCTCGAGTGGTTATGTGGGACTCCCGGGCTAATGAGACCCGGTTTACCCACTAAAAACCCCTCTGTCTGCCAACTCTGTGCTATGGCAGTGGGCTGCAGGAACGCTCTCGCTTAACTTCTACAGCACCACTAGCACCGTCTGCAGTTTTTGCAGAGCACCGTCTTCGGAGGCTCCTGTTGGCCTCTTCTCGAGTGGTCCGAATCTGGTACGGACGTCCTCTCAGGATGTGTGATGGGTGACAGGCGTCCCCGTGCCTGTCACCCTGAGGTCATCCTACGGAGGCAGACGGCGGTCTTGTGCGACCCGTCTGCGCCGAGCTCGCTTGCGGCGCCGTTGGTCGGCCGTGGGGTCGATTTCCCTGGCACGTTCCGCCATTTCCTTCTGCCGTAACACGTCCTCGCAGAAGGTCTGCACTGCTTGCCACGACCTGTCACTGTCCACCATGGATTTGATCACAGCAGACAGCGACAGGTCTGGCCCCACTACGGCCATCAGGTCGTCCCGTTCCGGCCCCCACACTGGGCACTCCTCTATTGTGTGTTGTGCGGTGTCAATTGCTGCGCCGCACTCATGGCACTCCTGAGTTGGCTCTCTACCGGCAATGTTGTGCAGATATCTCCCGAAACAGCCATGCCCCGAGAGAATCTGCACAAGATGGAAGGTGAGGACACCGTGAGGTCTTTCCAGCCATTGTGGCATGACTGGCCTTATTGCCGCTATAGTACGGACACCCGCATTTGGCTGCTCTAATCGGCTCACCCACTCGTTTATTGCCTCGTTGCAGAGTTCTTCCCTCTTCGCCTCAATCTCCCGCTGCGCTGGCCAGAAATCCCGGGCGCGCGCCTCCTCCCGCCAAAAGAACACCGACGCAAGGGCCCTTGCATCCAGGTCCCATGGAAGCGATCCAGCCAGAACGCAAGCGGCTTCGTGGGAGATTGTCCCATAGCCCCGTATTGCCCGTATTGCCATCACCCGTTGCGCTTGGCGCAGTTGGGTGATATTCTGGCTGTTAAGGCAATCGACCCATACTGGAGCTCCATACAGGGCTATGGAACGGATAACTCCTAAGTATAAGCGCCGACACGACGCCTTTGGTCCCCCAAGATTCGGAAGCAGGCGCCCGAGCGCACCAGCCGCACTCAGCAACTTAGGGGTCAGGCGCTCGAAGTGAGGCTTAAAGGACCACCGGCTGTCTAGGGTGATGCCCAGATATCGCAGTGATGGTTGAATGGCGATCTGGACTCCTCCGACGATGATATGAGCTCCGGCTTGGGGTGCTCTCCTGGGCCCGTGGAAACAGATGGCCTCTGACTTATTCAAGGCGACCTCCAAGCCTAGCCTTCTTATTTTCCCCACTGTGTGGGCTACGGCTGCTGTGGCGAGGATGGAGGCTTCTCTGAGGGAGGCACCTCGCGCGGTCACCAGGGTGTCGTCTGCATAGCACACTATTTTCACCCCCCGCAGAAGAGCACCACGCAACACCCAATCATATCCGATGTTCCACAGGAGTGGCCCCAACACCGACCCCTGTGGAACACCGCACACCATCTCACGTCGCCCCCACCTTTGTTGCCCGGGGAAGGCCACAAACCGTTGCCTCAGGTAGTCCTCCACTATTTGCCTCAGATGGTGGGGCACTTGGTGGTACAAGAGCGCCTCCTTAATGCAGTCCCAGGGCAGAGTGTTGAAGGCGTTGGCTATGTCTAAGGAGACTGCCAGGACGACCTCACCCTGGGATATTGCGTCTTTCACCAGTTCTTTCACCTGCAGGATTGCATGAACTGTTGAGCGACCGCTGCGGAATCCATACTGACAATCAGACAGATCCGGCCCCTCCGTTATTAGGTGCTTGATGAGACGGTTCGCGATAATCCGCTCAAAAAGCTTCCCGATCTCATCAAGCAGTACGATGGGCCGGTAGGCCGACGGCGATTCCGCAGGGCGACCCTCTTTCCTCAACAGAACCAGGCGACCGATCTTCCAGGCGTTGGGAAAGCGTCCCCGTTCCATACACACACTGAGCAACTGCCGTAGCCTCGGCTCCAGGGCCTCCATGGACAGAACCCAGGCTCGACCCGGGATCCCATCCAACCCAGGTGCCGTGTTTTTGGCCCGTAATCTCTGGACCGCCACTCCTAACTCAGCTTCAGTGACACCTGGTGCTTCAGCTTCATTTTGCTGGCTTTCATCCGTCCTAGGCGGAGCCATGGGTGGCGGGCGCTGTCGGGGCCTATGCGGAAAAAGGGCGGCGACTACCTCATCCAGCAGCGGAGGATCGAGACTCTGCGTCAGTGGGGGAGCCCACTGTCTGAGTTTTCGCCTCACAAGCTTGTATGGCCTCCCCCATGGATCACTGTTCAGAGTCTCCAAGAACTCTTCCCTGGACCGATCGATGGCTTGACCGATGGCTGATTTTAGTGCCACTTTTGCGTCTTTATATTTGGCGTACAGTGTCGCTTCTGTCGCTTCGTCTCGATGCCGCCTGCTTCGTTGTCGCGTATACTGGCGTCTCGTGAGTATGCACTCCTTGCGCAACTGCGCAAGATTTGGAGACCACCAGTACACGGAACGTCTGGGAGGGAGGGGTTTGACGCGAGGCATGGCCGCATCGCAGACCTTGGTCATGCAGTCGCGGAACCACTCGACTTCATCGTCTACATCTACCACCTCCTCTGGAGGTGCTGCCCACGTCTGGACCATGGCCGCCAGCTCTAGAGCTTCTCTGTCCAGTTTTTTGAGCACCCAGCGGGGGTTGCCTCCAACCGGATCGTTTCGACTTGGGGGAGAGGGCCTAGGGAGGGCAGAGACCCTGAATCGGATGTAGCGATGATCTGACAGGGTCTCTACGCCCACCAGGACCTCCCACCCCTGGACACGGTGTGCCAGTCCAGCGTTCGCAAACGTGACGTCGACAATGGAACCGCCATGTTGCCGGACGCATGTGTCTTCTGTCCCGGTGTTTACAACGACCAAGTTGGAAGCAACCGCCCACTCCATAAGTGTGCGCCCCTTTGGATCTGTCGCCGGACAGCCCCACGCCGTATTTTTGGCATTAAAATCGCCAGCTACCACGACCGGGATGGGGTGTAGACGACCAACCAAAGCACCGACCTCTGCGAGGAACATCTCAAATTCGGCAAGAGTTTTATTTGGCGAGAAGTAGGCTCCTATTATTGCCAATTCCCCGCAGACCGCCGCGACGCAGCCGTGACCCTTTATTACGCTTTTAAACGGATTGGAGCCAGCAGCACTCCGCGTTATTATGGCCACGGTTGCGTCCAAGTCCCCGGCCCAGTCATCTCTGTCAAGCACCCTATAGGGCTCTGCTATCACCGCGATATGGATCGAGCACTGCGCCATACTCTGGTGTAGAAGGTCCTGAGCTTTGGCGTCGTGATTGAGGTTGCCCTGTAAAAATTCGATGGTCGCCATTTACCCGACGACCATCCTTTGATCCTCCTCGGTAGAAGCCTGCTCCATGACGGTAGGCTCAACAGGCTGCGAAAGGACCCCGGGGCCATCAGCGGCTTTCTTCGTCTTGGCTTTCCCGGTAGTTTTGGGAGCAGTGCACGCCTTGCTGCTGATTCTATGTGCAGACGGTTTGCCAGCTGCCGCACATTCAGGACAGTGCGGTGGGGCAGTACATTGCGCCGCTTTATGCCCCTCTTTGCCGCACTGGAAACAGTTCTCTGACCGGTCAGTTTCCGCCTGGCATTGCGCTCGGACGTGCCCGGTTCTGAAGCACCGGAAGCATCGTAGTGGCCTCTGCTCTAGTAGTTTTACCTGAGCAGAGACCCAGCCTACTAGAAGGCGCCCTGCTGTTACCACCTTTTTTGCAGCCAGGACGGGGCATCGGACCCACACTGTATTGAGCCCTGCGAAGCCCTGGCGTATTTCTCCAGCCTTAACTAGGTCCGCCGTGATCTCTCCAGTACGCGCTACTGCGGCAACCACCTCTTCCACGGAAACGGACTCATCTAGGCCCGACACCCTTATGTCGACATTTTTAGTGGGCCTAGAGACACGGACCTTTTCCGCGCCTACTTGCTGCCGGATTGCATCAGCCAGTTTGTCGGCTTTATCACCGCTAGTTGCCCCAGGGATCTCTAGGATGCATGCTCCGGTGGCCGCCCGTCGGAATCGCAGTCCGCCGGGGATGTCCATATCTGCCAGGTCCACCTTGGACCTAGCCTCCGCGATCACTTCTTTATAAGTGACGCCCCTCTTTTCGGCTTCTGGCTGTAGTGTTAGCACCACGGCTGCTGACCTTGGCGCTTTCAACTTCTGGGCCTTTGCCTTCTCCGTCGTCTGCTGCGGGGAACGTTTAGCAGCCCTCCGTTTGCTGCCCCTGCTCGCCACCACGTTCCAGCCCTCATTCATAGAGGCGGGTGCAGGAGGCAACGACCGGGATGTGTGCTGCTCCGCTGCTGTGTGAGGGCGGGTCCCAGTTCCTGCTTTGGTCTTCGCCCTCTTCGCTGTTCCTCTCGAGGTCCCAGCAGCTCCAGTCGCTTGGGGTTTCTTTGTGGCGTCAATGACTTTTTTGCCACTGGGGCCAGCAGTTGCTCTTGTTGCAGGTGAAATTGTGGAAGTTGCAACCTGCTTCCTCTTGTCTGCTGCTAATGCTGGCCTTAGTTGTTTGGGCGGCAGCAGTCTGCCCTCGGCTTCTAACCCCTCCAGGCGCGCACTCACAATTGCTCCGACCTGAAGAGATACAGTCCGCATGAAGTCCTCATTGGGGACAGGCTTAGGGTCAGACACCGGCTGACTCGCACGCGACGACTTTTGGCTACCACTGGCAGGGAGCGTGTCCATTGGCGTTGCCGGCATGTCTTCATCCTCGCCGCATCCGGAGGGCGTAATCTCACGCGGAGGACTCGCAACCCGCTTCATTTGAGCCATCGCTGCTCTTAGTTGGGCCAGCTCCTCTCGGAGGGCGGTCATCTCAGCCTGTAGGCGGGCATTGGCCGCCTGTAATTCGCGTGTCTCATCAGAGGTCGTGCGTTCGCTCAGGTTAGCTACGGCTTCTGAGATGGTGTCCGCAGCGTCTTTGAGGGCTCGCACATAGGTCCCCTTGAGGTTTTTGGACCTCCCCGCCACGTTTTTAATGACCTCGACCTGAGCCACTACCGCTTCGGTGAGGTCCGCCGCACATTTGTTTTGGGCCTGACTTCCTGACGACGATGCGGATAGGTTTCTGTCCCGCAACTGCCTCGCCGCTCTCGCCTGGCCTGCAATGGCCTGCTCTGCCTCCATTTCGAGAGCCTCCCGTTTTGCCTCGTTAAACCTAACCTAACCTTTTTTTTTTTTTTTTTTTTTTTTTTTTTTGTTGAGGGGGGGAAAATGCATTGCGCATACCACCTGGGTGCGAGGGGGGACCCAGGTGGTTATGTGGGACTCCCGGGCTGATGAGACCCGGTGTACCCACTAAAAACCCCCCCATTTGCCGCCTCGCCGCCTTGGTGGCGGGGTCGTAGGTACGCTTTCGCCCTCTTCCACAACCCCGCCGGCGGCAGCCGCTCGCGCGGCTCCAGCGCGGTAGCCCGAAGGCCCACCACGTCAGGCGCGCCAGATGGTAGGGCGCGCCTTCCTCCTCGGCCTCCGTGGTGTGTTGTGACGGGTCCCCTCGAACCCGCCACAGGAGGCCATGGGTGCCAGTAAACCGGCACCCAGCGGCGGATCAGGTCTGTGGCTCCGCCGCCAAACCACAAAACGGCTGCAGAGGATGGGAAGAGCGACGTCCCATACCGCCGACACTTCTCTCCCTCCGCAGCCCCACCGCAACCGTTTCTGCGGAACGGCCCCGCCAAGATCGCGGGGGGTAGGGAGAGTGGCGTCCCATTCCACCAACACGCCCCACCCCCGCGACCCCACCTCGGCCACAGAGGATAGGGAGAACGGCGCACCGCAATACCGGCACTCCTCTTCCTCTGTGGTCCCCACTCAGGTGCGCTCAGAGGAGCGCCCTCCTCGGGCCAGCCCGCTCCCCAAACAGGCCGGCCCCGGGTGCCTCTTAGCTTCGCCGCGGCGGACCAAACCGCGGGTACTAAGCCCCCCCACCTCGTCAATGTGGGCACCCTCCGGGGGGGAACCTAACCTAACCTTTTTTTTTTTTTAAGTGGGGAAATGCTTTACGCATACCGCCCGGCGCGGGGACGGGCCGGGACGGTTATGTGGGACTCCCTGTTTTGGGCTAATGAGACCCCAGGTTTACCCACTAAAACCCCACTGTTGGCCGCTCCATCGCTGTACGGCTAGGCCATGGGAACACTAGAGGCTCGCTACCATGACCTTGCCAGCGGCTGTCCGGGTTCAGACTCGTCTCCAGGATTTTGATCCGTAACCCTCTTTACATAGGCATACCGATGTTGTGGTATGCCTACCATCTCGGGAACTTTTGTGTAGGCGACAGATGTCCCCGAGTCTATTGCCCACAGTTCCCCTTATGGAGAAAGGCGGCGATCGTAAGCCAGTTGTCGCCGCCCCACGCGTTTGCAGCGCATCGGCTGCGAGACAGGATCCTCCTCTCGTTGTCGTTCCGCTACTTCCTTCTTCTCCATAACATCCTTGCAGAATGAAGCCACCGCTTTCCATGATCGGTCACAGTCCATCATGGCCACCACTAATGCGGGCAGGGAAAGATCGTTGCCCGTGACCGCTACCAAATCGGCTCGTTGCTGCGCCCAAGCTGGACATACAGCTAGTGTATGTTCTGCCGTATCCTCTGCAGCGCCACATTCGTGGCATTCCGCCGTCGGTTCCCGTCCCGCCACCCCACACAGGTATTTCCCAAAACAACCATGTCCTGAGAGAATCTGCGTGAGATGGAAGGAGAGGAACCCGTCTTTTCTATTGAGCCATCTTTCCAACACGGGTTGGATGGCTCCAATTGTTCTATGACCAGCACTGGGCTCTTCCAATCTCCGTTTCCACCTTTGGATAAGCACTTGTCGAGCGTCCAATCTCCACCGTCTCATTTCCTCCGTAGGTGGCTGCTCACCCCTAGCCCTTGCCTCCGCAATCTTCCAGTAGAGGTCAGATAGAACCGTCGCGTCAAGGTCCCAGGGGGGGGTGCCAGCAAGCACGCACGCGGCCTCGCAGGAGACAGTTCGATAAGCCCTCGCTATCCTGACTGCCATGACCCTTTGCGCTCTTCGTATTTGGGCCTGGTTCTGGACAGTCAGGGATCCAGCCCAGATGGGCGCTCCATACAAGGCCATCGAGCGCACCACCATAGTGTAGAGACGACGACATCCCACGTTTGGCCCTCCAACATTAGGCAAAAGTCTGCTTAGCGCTCCAGCTGTTTTAAGGATTTTAGGAGTCAGGCGTTTAAAGTGCTCCTTAAAGTCCCATCGACTATCGAGGACGAGACCAAGGTATTTCATAACTGGTTCGATGCCGATGGGGACCCCGCTCACCACAAGATGCGAACCAGCTGGAGGCGCTCTGCGAGGCCCGTGAAAACAAAGCGCCTCACATTTGTGCAGGGCAACCTCAAGACCAAGCTTTCGTATCCTCGCCACCACCTGCGCCACTCCCGCTGTTGCTAAAACTGACGCCTCTCTGAAGGTGCTCGCCTTTGCCGTAACGAGAGTGTCGTCGGCATAGCACGTTAGCTCAACTCCAGGCAGATTTCTACACCGTAACACCCAGTCATATCCAATATTCCACAGGAGTGGTCCTAGGACCGACCCCTGTGGAACACCACACGTCATGTTTTTCGTGCCCCACTCATCTTGCATTGGGAATTTAACAGCTCTGTCGCTGAGATAAGCTTGGATAATGTCTCGCAGGTATCTAGGCACAGCATGATATCTAAGCGCCTCCAGAATGCAGCCCCAAGGCAGGGTGTTAAAAGCATTAGATATGTCCAGTGATACCGCGAGGACAACTCCGCCTTGGGACACTGCATCCTCCGCTAGGCCTTTAACGCGTGCGATCGCGTCGATAGTAGATCGACATCTGCGAAAGCCGAATTGGTAGTCGCTTAGGTTTGGCCCAACATTTTCTAGGTGTTTGACGAGGCGAGCAGAGATGACGCGCTCGAAGAGCTTGCTCACCTCGTCCAGCAGCACTATTGGTCGATATGCTGATGGTGAATCGACCGGACGACCTTCTTTTTGTATTAGGACCAATTTCCCCGTTTTCCACCTATGCGGGAGTTGGCCCTTTTCCAGACACGCATTGAAAAGCGCCCTGACTCTGAGCTCCAAAGGGCCCAGCGCCGCAAGCCACACACGACAGTGTATGCCGTCCAACCCCGGAGCAGTATTTTTCCCGCGTAGACGCAGCAGAGCCACCCGGAGTTCAGCCTCTGTTATTTCAGGTGCTCGGGTGGGGGCTGAACCCGCATTGTCAGACTCTACCATCGGCGTCATTGGAGGTCTGTGGGGGGCTCTGTCCGGGAAGAGCGTATTCACCACACGATTCAGGAGTTCAGGCTGGATACTCTGTGTTAATGGGGGCGCCCAAGGTCTGAGTTTGGACCTCACCATCTTGTATGGCCTCCCCCAAGGGTCATTGTTGAGAGACTCCAGCATTTCCACCTCAGCCAGGTCTTTCGCTTTCCCTATGGCAGCCTGAAAAGTCTTGACTTGACCCCTGTATGCTGCATACAGCTGTGTCTCCTCCTGGGCATCGCGTCTTGCTCTCCTTCTGTAGCGTGTGTACCGACGACGTGCTGCGACGCACGATGCTCGGAGTTCAGCAAGTTCACCCGACCACCAGTAAACTTTGCGCCTCGGGAGGTGAGGTTTTGCTCGTGGCATGGCTGCATCGCATATGTCTGTCATGTCACTAGAGAGCCCAGCAGCTTCAGCTTCAACATCTATGGGACCTTCGCGAACAGGTAACCAAGCCTTGACTATCGCCGCCTCTTCCAGTATCTCCCGGTTAAGGCGTTTCAGAGTCCAACGAGGGCCATCTTCCCTACACGGCCGGTTAATACCTGCTCTCGGAATAGATGTCACGCTGAACCTAATATAGCGGTGGTCCGAGAGAGTCTCCTCATTCTCCAGGACCCGCCAGTCGGAGATACGTTGGGCTAGAGTGGCGACCGCAAACGTGACATCTATTATGGAGCCCCTGTTGCCGCACACAGGTATCCACTGAACCCTGGTTGATCACCACTAAACCGCTAGCTATAGCCCATTCCTCCAGACACTGACCACGCGCATCTGTTACCGCCGATCCCCACATCTCGGATTTGGCATTAAAGTCGCCCGCAATAATGGCAGGGGTGGGATGAAGTTGTCTGGTTATGGCCCCCACTTCTTCTAGGAATTGCTCAAACTCAGCCAGAGTTTTATTGGGCGAAAAATAGCAACCCACTAGTGCCACACCTCCGCTTTTGCCGCAATGCAGCCGTGGCCCCTTATGACGCTTTGAAAAGGTGTGGAGCCTGCCGCGCTCCGCGATACTAGGGCCACATTGCTGTCTAGGTCTCCTATCCATCCAGCACGGGATGGAACAGAGTAGGGTTCTGCTACAACCGCCATATTTATTTCCCACTGCGCCATGCTCTGGAACAATAGGTCCTGAGCCCTGACGCAGTGGTTAATATTCGCCTGGAGAATTCGGAGGGCCATATTATCCAATGGCCATGTGATCCGCCTCCTGTTCATCAGCCCTGTGGGTAGATTGCTGTGGGTGCTGAGAAGCGGCCCGGGGACCATCTCCAGTTTTCCTTGCCTTCTTCGGACCTATGGCTGCGCATACCTTGGAGCCCAGCCTATGGTCTGCCTTTCTACCCGCATTCTCGCACAGAACGCAGTGTGGCGTCTCGGAGCAGCCCGCTGCTAAGTGACCTTGTTGGCCACATCGGTAGCACGATTCACTGCGGTCCACCTCACAAGTGCATTGAGCCCTAACATGTCCTCTCTCAAGACACTTGAAGCATCGCATCGGACGCTGGTCCAGCAGTTTCACTGCTGCGCGGACCCATCCTACCTGCAGCCTCCCACGATCAGCTTCCACTACCTTCTTTGCCGCCGTGATCGGGCAGCGAAGCCAAATTGTGCCAAGGCCAGAGGCGTCTTGGCGGATTTCTCCTGCCTTAATTTGTGTCGCCTGGCACCCACCGACCTTGGCAATGGCGGCAGTGACCTCGTTGGGTGTGACCGAATCATCTAATTGCGTGATGCGGAGTTCTGCACATTTGACGGGTCTGGAGACCCGGACGATTGTTTCTCCGATTTTATCCGCCAGCTCCCTTGCCAGGGTGTCGGCCTTCTCATTACCCCCTTCTCCAGAGACCTCTAGAACCCTTGCACCGGTGGCAGCACATTTAAATTTAATGTTACTAATACCAAGGCCCTCGAGATCAATGTTCTCTTTGGCCCTGGTAATTACCTGTGCGTAGGTCACACCATTTTTCTCGGCTTCTGGCTGGAGGGTAATCACCACTGCTGCCGAGCGAGGGGGGCGGAGCTTGCGTATTTTCCGCTTCTTCTGCTGGTTCTGAACCTGCGGTTGGGATGTTCTACAAGTATTTGCCCCCTTGTTTTTCTTGCCCCGAACAACTACATTCCAGCCTTCACTCGTGGAAGCTGGTGCTGGAGGCAGTGACCGGGGGGTCGGTGCTGCAGGAGCCGCGACGGGCACTGCTGGCTGCGAGGACGTGCCGCCTGCTTGCCGGACTACCGTCTTTTTCCCTTTCCCCTTGCCTTTGTTCCCTTTCTGTGGCTCCACTGTCATGTTCGGCGGGCCACGCCGATGTGCCGAAACAGGGACTGATCTCTGAGTGGGAGCCGATCCTGAGGGTTGAGAGATTGGCTGTTCAGCCTCTCGACGTCGATCCGCTGCAAGCGGGGGACGCATCTGTTTGGCTGGCAGAAGTCTGCCCTCCAGCTCTAGGGCACCGAATCTCGCGTCCAGCATCAGACCAACTTGTGTGGTCATAGCGCGAACTAACTCCTCCGTATTTGGTGAACCAGCAGTACCCTTTCGGGAGCCACTGACAGTCAGTTTCTTCTCTTGTGGTGCAGTTGGGACTGGAGCCTGCTTTTTGAATTGGTCCCTAAGGTCCGTTCGCATCTGTGTCATTTCGGACCGGAGATCGGCCAGTTCAGCACGAAGACGGTCGTTCTGGACCTGCAGTCGCCGAGTCTCTTCGGAAACAGTTCGTTTCTTCAACATCTCAAAGGCTGCACTTATAGATGCGGTTGCATCTTGGAGTGTCTTGACAAATGTGCCCTTTAGGTTGCTGGATTTGGTAGCAACCAGAGAGATCGCCTTCAGGCTGTCCTGTACATTTTGACTTACTGCAGCTGCAGAAAGGTCATCCTCCATACCAGTTTGCTCAAAGAGGCTGCAGTCGCTTGGTTGGCTGCGGGTCGAAATCGACGACCGGAAGATGGCTACCTCTTCCTCAGCCCTCAATCTGAGCTCCTCTCTTTTAGCTCGGTTGAGCTCCTCTTTAGCCTTCGCAAGGCCAACATATTGGCCAGTAGATGGTGGACGACCGCGGCCCCTCTTCGAAGTGGTCTTACTTATTGTGGACCCTTCAGAATCTGACTCCGATAGACTGAGGTTGAGGTCAGTCTTACGTTTGCGCCAGAGTTTGCTGCTGTTCCCATCCTCGTCCCCTGACAGACAGCTCATAGCTGCGTCCGACATAGCTGCACCAGAGTGCACCGTTACCAGGCTCTCTGCGTCGGACTCCATATCCATCTCCCCTGTGTTTGTGCGGGTTTCCGCACCGCGCTCGTCTCCTGACATATTGGCAGTGACTGCCTGGGATCGTAATTTCATCTTCTCCACAAGAACGATCGGCGTGCTTGCACGCGCCCTTCCTTCCATCGATGTTTGGCCCTGAGAAGGGCCGTTTGAGTTTTGGCCCTGAGAAGGGCCGTTTGAGGGTTTGTTTTTAATTGAACTATCCATAAGATTCCCACGAGTTGGGGAGAAAAACAGCTCCACTAGGGCAGAGATCCCCAATACCCTAAGTGGCCCTTTTACACTGCGAGGTCGGGCGGTATCGCAGGTTTGGTCTCTAGGTGGCTGATACACACTCCAGCCGCTCCGAGGAGCATCTTGACGCGGAGGACCCTCGCGTCAAGAGTTGTGGATTTTTTATTGGGGTTGACTCCCCTTGGCCCAGCCAATTAAGGCAAGGCCACCGGTCCCGAAGAAAGCCTAAAACATGACCAGAACTTACTTCGAGATAACGGGTCGGCCGATGGAGGTTGCTCACGCAACCTGTACCACTAACTTCGACACCGAAGCCAGCAGTACCCATCGCCCTGTGTGGTTTTTTAAAGAGGTGTCCGTCCTCGCAGTCCCCGTCCGAAGACAGCGACCCTCGCGCCGGCCCCACGGGCCGGGTTACGAGTCGGCCGACAGCTAACCGAAGTCAACCGCCGCCCTCTCCCGTCCACCTGGTGATTTTTTCAGAGGTTTTCTTCCTCGCGGCCCAAGCCCTCGAAAGAGCAACGGCTCTCGGTCCGGGCGCCATCGGGCCCGGGTTACGAGTTGGCGCTCATCTCCCCGCACAGAAACGAGGAGAGAGCTGCCCTCTCGGCTGGTCGTTCGCAGAGGGAAGACAGTAACGCGCAACTGAGCGTCTGTCCTCCCCCTCCCAGGGTGCACCACGGGGAGGTCACCAGCCTAGCACCCCAACCTTTTTTTTTTTTTTTTTTTTTTATAGAGTGGAAAATGCGTTACGCATACCACTGGGGCGCGGGGACGGGCCCCAGTGGTTATGTGGGACTCCCGGGCTAATGAGACCCGGTTTACCCACTAAAAACCACTCTGTCTGCCGACTCTGCGCTATGGCAGCAAGGCTACGAGTACACGCGAGCATTCTTTCGCGGCCTCGCCAGCGGCTGGCTGTGGAGCCTCGTCTCGGGGATCTTGTTCCCATCCACCAATTTGGGTGTGCTTGGTTGTGCGGCACTCCCTTCATCTCGAGGACCTGTGCCTGTCTGGTGGCAGTCGTCCCCGTGACTGCCACCTAGGTCTTCGTTTATGGTGGTAGTCGGCGATCATGCGCGGCGCGCCTGCGTCCGATGCGACGGCGGCGCATTGGGTCAGCCTCCACCTCGGCTTCCCGCACGCGCTCTGCTTCCTCCTTTTTTGAAAGCACGTGCTCACAGAACTCGAGCATAGCTTTCCAGGCCAGTTCGCTGGTCAACATATTTTCAACCACGGCCGGCAGCGATAGGTCTTGTCCCAGGTGAGCGACCAGTTCTTGACGCTCGACTCCCCAAGCAGGACACTCAGCCAAGGTGTGTTGGGCTGAGTCTATAGCAACGCCACAGTCATGACACTCCGGGGTCGGCTCTCGTTGCGCAATTTTGTGTAGGTAGCTGCCGAAGCAGCCATGCCCCGACAGCACCTGTGTCAGCCGGAAGGTGAGAACCCCGGAGCGCCTGGTTGTCCAGTCATGGAGGACCGGTAAAATCGCCTCTACAGTACGAACACCAGCTTTCGGCTGTTCCAATCTGTGCATCCATACTTCCTCCGCGTCTTGCAGCAGCTCTTCACGCCGTTTTTTAATTTCTTGAGGGGCCAATACGTCACCCCTATCCCTCACCTCCCTCCGCCACAGGTATAGAGCCGCAAGAGCTCTCGCATTAAGGTCCCAGGGCAACGATCCTGCTAGGACACACGCAGCGTCTGTGCTTACTGTTCGGTAAGCTCGTATGACCCTCAGAGCCATCGCTCTTTGCGGCCGTCGCAGTTGGGCAATGTTTTGTCTATTGAGCGCGTCTGCCCATACCGGAGCTCCGTAAAGTGCTATCGAGCGCACTACGCCTGTGTATAAACGACGGCATGAAACCTTGGGCCCTCCCAGGTTTGGTAGTATGCGCCCGAGAGCCGCCGCATTCCGCAACAGTTTAGGCGCCAGTCGCTCAAAGTGCGCCCTGAAGTTCCATTTGCTGTCAAGCACAACACCGAGATACAGCAGAGTTGGCTTGACAGCAATTGCAACCCCTCCCACCACAATTTCTGAGCCTGCAGGTGGCGCTTTCCGTGGACCATAAAAGCATATAGCTTCACATTTTGTCAATGCCACCTCAAGCCCAAGTCGCCGGATTTTGTTGACGCAGTGGGCGGTTCCAGCAGTGGCAAGTACGGCTGCGTCGCGATAACTGCGTCCCTGGGCCGTCACCAGCGTATCGTCGGCATAGCACAGGACGTTTATTCCACGCAGGCTTTCCCCCCTGAGGACCCAGTTATACCCTATGTTCCACAGGAGTGGCCCTAGGACCGACCCCTGTGGGACGCCACAAGTCATTCGCCTTCTCCCCCATTCTCGTTGGCCTGGCCAAGTGACAAACCTATGCTCGAAGTAGGACTCAATTATTTTGTACAGGTGCTGAGGCACTTGGTGGTACCGCAGCGCTTCCATCACGGTTTCCCAGGGCAGTGAATTAAAGGCGTTGGCGATGTCCAAGGACACCGCCAGGACGACATCACCCTTGGAAACGGCCTCTTTAGCCAGCGCTTTGACCCGCTGAATGGCGTCGACTGTCGAACGACCCCTGCGAAAGCCAAACTGGTTGTCAGCCAGATCCGGGCCCTCCTGCTCCATGTGCCTAATGAGGCGAGCCGCAATTACCCGCTCAAAGAGCTTGCCCGCCTCATCGAGCAGGACTATCGGCCTGTAGCCAGATGGTGAATCAGCAGGCCGACCCTCCTTCCTGAGTAGAACCAACTTGCCAGACTTCCACTCTTTAGGGAATATTCCTTGTTCCAGACAAGCATTGAGAAGCCGCAACATACGCGGTTCTAGGGCGTCCATGGCCATCACCCAGACTCGGCCCGGAACACCGTCAGGTCCTGGAGCCGTGTTCTTAGCACGAAGACGGTGGACTGCGACGTATAACTCAGCTGGGGAGATTGGTGGGACATTCTCTTCTTCTCCTACTTTCACCACTGCCGGTGCCATAACGGGTGGATTGTGAGGACCTTTTTCAGGGAAAAGTGAGGCTACTACACGAACTACAAAGTCCGTTTGAAGTGTCCCTGTCAACGGAGGTGTCCATGGGCGTAGTTTGCTGCGGACTAACTTATAAGGCCTGCCCCACGGGTCAGCATTGAGGGTCTCCAGAAACTCGGCACGACTCGCCTCAATTGCTTGCCCTATCGCCGCTTTTAATTCACGTTTGCGGGCCTTATAGATATCGTACAGGCGGCGCTCCTCTTCTGCATCTGTTCGACGGCGTCTCCGTTGACGCATGTACTGGCGCCGCGCAGCAGCACAACCAGCACGCAACTGCGCAAGTTCAGCGGACCACCAGTACACGCACCGTCTTGGTGGCATAGGTTTCGCCCGAGGCATCGCTACGTCACAAATGCGCGTCATGACCTCCCGCAGCTCAGATGATTCAGCGTCCACCGCAACTTCTCCTCTTCCGGCAAACAACCACGCCTCCACGATCGCCGCTTCCTTGAGAAGTTCCCGGTCAGCCTAGCACCCCAACCTAACCTAACCTAACCTAACCTAACCTAACCTTTTTTTTTTTTTTTTTTTTGTTGACCCAGGGGAAATCCGTTATGGATCCCACTCGGCCGGGAGAAACCGAGTGGGTATGTCCGACTCGCACGGACTAAAACCCCTGGGGTGTTCCGCCATTGCGTCTGAGACGGAGTTCCGGGAACGCGATTGTACTCTTCCGGTACCCCGTCAGCGATGCCTTAAAAGGCCCATTCTATGATGCTGCTTGTAGCAGCATACTCCACTGAAGGCACCTCGGAACACCAGAGGGCCTACCAGCGCGGGACCTGTCTCTGTGCGGATGTTGAAACTCCCGATTCAACATCCGCAGGTCTCCTTTAGGGCGGCAGCATCCGGCCTGCGAATACTCTTCGCCGCCTATCGGGCCTCCTTTGGCGCTGTGGGAGCGCGTTGGCGTCATTTTCGCGGGCTCGCTCCGCTGCTTCCTTCAGCGTCATTACAGCGACACTGAAGGTAGCCACTGCCGCCCATGCCTGCTCATTACGGACCATGGAGTTAATAATGGCCGGCAACGACAGGTCTCTACCTATAGCCGCAGACAACACAGCGCGAGGCTCCGCCCACGCAGGGCACTCTTCGCGCGTGTGTTTGGCTGTGTCCACGGCTCTTCCTCCACAATGATGGCACTCTGCTGTTTGTTCCCTTCCTACCACCTCACACAGGTACCTTCCAAAGCACCCATGACCCGTCAGGAGCTGGGTGAGGTGGAAGGAGGGTGCGCCGTGCTTGCGTTGGACCCATTCTTTCAAAACGGGCCGAATAGCTGCCACCAATTCCCGGCTAGCTCCCGGGATTAACCTAACCTAACCTAACCTAACCTAACCTAACCTAACCTAACCTAACCTAACCTTTTTTTTTTTTTTTTTTTTTTTTTTTTATAGAGTGGAAAATGCGTTACGCATACCACTGGGGCGCGGGGACGGACCCCAGTGGTTATGTGGGACTCCCGAGACCCGGTTTACCCACTAAAAACCACTCTGTCTGCCGACTTCGCGCTGTGGGGCGAGGTCACGGGAACGGGCAGGCACACCACCGTAACCTCGCCAGCGGCTGGCTGTGAAGCCTCGACTCTGGGGACGCAACCCCCGACCGTCAGGTTTGGGTGCGCGAGATCGTGCGGCGCACCCTTCAACACAGGGACCCTAGATCTGTCGGATGGCAGTCGTCCCCGTGACTACCATCCAGGTCCTTACTAAGGCGGCATGCGGCGGTCATGGGCGACGCGCCTTCGCCCTGTTCTTTTGCGCCTTGTGGGATGGGCTTCCACATCCTCTTCCCGTATGCGCTCAGCGGCTTCTTTTTCGGTCATGACGACCTCACAGAAGTCCATCATGGCCTTCCAGCCTTTTTTGTCTCCTACCATGGCTCTGACAATGGCAGGTAGGGACAAATCTGCACCTAGCGCTGCGACCAGTTGGTTTCGCTGCTCCGACCATCCGCGGCAGTCTGCCAGCGTGTGCTGCGCCGTGTCCTCAGCACTGTTGCAGTGATGACACTCTGGCGTTGGCTCTCTCCCAGACCTCTTGCACAGGTACTTTCCAAAACACCCGTGGCCCGACAGCACCTGTGCGAGATGAAAAGACACTCCTCCGTGTTTTCTGTCCAGCCACTGCCTCAGAACCGGTTGGATCGCCGTGACCGTTCTGTGACCAGCATTTGGGTTTTGCAGCCTTTCATCCCAACTACGAAGGAGTGTCTCATGCGCATTTAGCCTCCAGCGCTTCACTTCCTCAGGCAGGGGTTCTTGTCCTCCCGCTCTGGTGTCCGCAATCTGTCTGTATACACCGGCGAGAGCTTTTGCGTCCAAATCCCAGGGGGCCATCCCGGCCAACGCGCAGGCCGCCTCGTACGATATGGTGCGATACCCTCGTACAACTCTAATCGCCATGACCCTTTGTGGTCTTCGCAGGAGGGTTTGGTTGTGCGCATTCAGAGCGTCTACCCAGATAGGCGCTCCATAAAGGGCCATCGAGCGCACTACCATGGTGTAGAGTCGACGGCAGCCCACATTAGGTCCTCTTAAATTAGGCAGCAGACGGCTTAGCGCTCCAGCTGATCTCAACAGCTTGGGAGCCAGGCGCTTAAAATGCTCTTGGAAGTTCCAACGGGTGTCAAGGACGAGTCCCAGATATTTCATCGTCGACTCGACCCCGATGGAAACTCCGCCTACCATCAGTTGAGCACCAGCTGGGGGAGCTCTTCTGGGACCGTGAAAACAGAGGGCCTCCGACTTATTGAGTGCAACCTCCAGCCCAAGTTTGCGGATCCTGGACACAGTTTGGGCTACCCCCGCCGTTGCTTTTATTGACGCCTCTCTAAACGTGCTAGCCGTCGCTGTGACGAGAGTATCATCGGCATAGCACGTTAGTTCTACTCCCGGGATATTCCTGCCGCGCAGCACCCAATCATACCCGATGTTCCACAGGAGCGGCCCCAGAACCGACCCCTGTGGAACTCCGCACGACATTGGTTTCACGCCCCACTCATTCTGCGCTGGGTATTTGACCGCCCTATCCGACAAATAGGCCCCGATGACATCCTGCAGGTACCGAGGCACAGCGTGGTGTTTTAGCGCCTCCCTAATACAGCCCCAAGGTAAGGTGTTAAATGCGTTTGAGATATCTAAAGAAACTGCTATGACAACGCTACCTTGGGACACTGCCTCCTCTGACAGAGACTTGACTCTGGCGATGGCATCGATTGTTGATCGGCGTCGGCGGAAACCGAACTGCCGGTCACTTAGATTAGGCCCTGCATTTTCCAAATGTTTGACGAGGCGAAGCGAGATGACTCGCTCAAAGAGCTTGTTCACCTCGTCCAGCAGTACGATAGGTCTGTACGCCGATGGCAGGTCCGCGGGACGCCCTTCTTTCTGGATAAGAACCAGTTTTCCCGTTTTCCAAGCCCGTGGAAATCGACCCTGCCTCAAACAGGCACTGAACAGTGCTCTGACTCGGGGCCCCAGAGGGCCCAGAGCTATTGCCAATGCGCGGCCAGGTATGCCATCGGGACCTGGCGCAGTATTTTTCTGCTTCAGCCGCAGCACTGAGGCCCCTAATTCACCTTCAGTGACTTCTGGCACAATAGTGTTAGACTGCAGATCTTCAGGCGGTGACGGTGCCATTGGAGGTGGGATGTAGTCAGCTCTATCCGGGAATAGTGCGTCAACCACTCGCTGCAGCAGTTGCGGTTGGAGAGTCTGTGTCAACGGGGGAGCCCACGGTCTGAGTTTGCTTCTCACCATCTTGTACGGTCTCCCCCACGGATCTTTATTGAGACCCTCCAACATCTCCTCCTCAGCCAGATCTTTAGCTTTGCCTATAGCGGCTTTCAGCGAGGTGACTAGATCTCGGTATACCGCATAGAGCTGGGCCTCCTCTTCGACATCTCGTCGCTGTCTTCTCCGACTTCTTGTGTACTGGCGTCTGGCTGCTATACAAGATTTCCGTAGTTGTGCCAGATCCGCAGACCACCAGTACACTTTACGCTGTGGTAGCCGCGGGCCGACTCTTGGCATGGCTGCATCACAGCTATCGGACATGGCGTTCCCTAGCCACTGTGCCTCCTCTTCAACGTCCAAAGGTCCTTCGGGGGTTGGTAGCCATGCTTTGACCAGGGCCGCTTCTTCCATTATTTCGCGGTCCAGTTGCTTTAATGCCCACCTAGGACTATCTCCTCTTCGAAGTCCTCTGGGATCAGGTGATGCGGCCGAGCGTGAGAGGATGTTGAACCTAATATATCGGTGGTCCGAGAGTGTTTCTACGTCCACTAATACCTCCCAGTTTAGGATTCGACGAGACAGAGCCGCGTCAGCGAACGTGACATCTACGATCGAACCGCCGTTTTGCCGTATACATGTGTTAACATTCCCGCGATTTAACACACTCAGACCGTAGGCCACGGCCCATTCTTCCAGGCACTGACCTCGAACATCCGTTGCCGGCGAACCCCATGCCCTGGACTTTGCATTTAGATCTCCAGCGACTAAGACGGGTGTGGGGTGCATCTGCCTGACTTTGGTGCCCACCTCAACGAGAAACTGCTCAAAATCCGCTAGACTCCTATTGGGCGAGAAGTAACCTCCGACCACAGCGATGTTACTATAGGTTGCAGCAACATAGCCATGGCCCCTAAAAATATCTTGGAATGGGGGTGAGCCAGCAGAGCTCCGCGACACGAGGGCTACTGTGTTATCTAGGTCCCCAACCCATCCTGCCCGAGCAGGCACAGAGTATGGCTCCGCTACCACCGCTATGTTTATTGACCACTGCGCCATGCTCTGGAACAGGAGGTCCTGAGCCCTGGCACAGTGGTTGAGGTTCGCCTGAATAATTTGAGTGGCCATATTAATTGGTTTCCATTACTGACTCCTCACGTGCCTCAGCCACGGTTGCAGTGGGTGGGCTAACATGCTGCGAAATGGCCCGAGAGCCTTCGCCAGCATTTTTCTTCGGCCTCTTGGGAGGAGCAGTGCAGGTCTTGCTCCCAGTCCTATGACCCGCAGCTTTGCCCGATGTTGCGCACAGGATGCAGTGTGCGGCCGCTGTGCACTCCTTTGCCTTGTGTCCTGGTTGGCCACAGCGGTGACAGAGATCCGATCTGTCAATGTCAGAGGGGCATGTCGCTCTCACATGTCCAGCCTCCATGCATCGGTAACACCTTTGAGGCCGGACCTCAAGGAGTTTGACTTGAGCCGATACCCATCCCACTAACAGCCTTCCTACTGCAGCAACTTTCTTAGCAGCAGTCACTGGACAGCGAACCCAGACAGAGCCAAGACTCCAGGGGTCCGATTTGATGTCACCCACTTTCACCTCATGCCTCAGGCACCCTCCAGCTTGAGCAATTGCACCAGTGATGTCCTCGGATGTTACGGAGTCGTCCAGCCCTGACACTCGCAACTCAACGCACTTTGTGGGTCGGGACACCCTTACGTCCTCTGGCTTAAACAGCTGACTAAGTTTCTCAGCCAGTTGGTCAGCTTTTGGGCCACTGGTCGCACCTGGTATCTCTAGCAGGCGGGCACCAGTTGCGGCGACTTTGAACCGAACTGACTGAATGTCGAGCTGAGTCAGATCCACTTTTGTCTTAGCCTCGGCAATTACGCTTTTATAGGTAATGCCCTTCTCTTCGGCCTCTGGAAGCAAAGACAAGACCACAGCTGAGGAGCGAGGTGGCCGCAGTTTGCGGGCCACTTGTGTTTGTGGCCGCGATGTCACTTGCCCTTGTGATCGGTTGTGGGCTTGCGATTGTCCGCCAGTGGGGTTTGGCTTACGCGATGCGGCGGAAGCTGAAGTGGATGCTTTTTTCGCTTTCCTCCCTAGAGCATCTTTCCAAGTTTCACGCGGCGGGTTAGCGCTAGTAGTTGGTAATTCTGCCGGTTGTTGCCTGGCTGCTGCCGCTTCTTTGGCAGCCAGGCTGGGTTTCGTTCGTTTCGGTTTTGCGTTAGTGCCCTGTTTTCCGTTGCCGGGGGCGGGAGAAGAGACACTAGCCGTATCCGGGGTGATTTGCTCCAGTTCGCAGTTGGAACTGAGGTCTTGCCCACTTGGTTTCGCAGCTGAGGTGTTTTCTGCGCGCCGATCGAACGCCAAGGGTGGCCGCATCCGTGGCTCCGGAAGAAGACGGCACTCGAGGCCCTCAAGCCGGGCATTCAGCATGTTGCCGAATTGCACTCGGTTCGCGTTCAGTGCTTCCTCAACGAGCCTTTTTATTTCAGGCTCAGTTGTTACAGCAGGCTGGTTACGGATTTCTTGCACCTGCCTGCGAAGTTCCGCCAGCTGACATGTGAGTTGCGCGTTTGCCGCCTCCAAACGGGCAACCTCTTCTGTCGCAGTTCGCGACCGTAGCTCTTCGAAAGCGCTACCTATAGTAGCTATTGAATTATTCAGCAGTTTCTGATGCGTGCCCTTAAGGTGGCCCGATGTTCCAACCACATGTTTTACCGCTTTCAGGGCATCCTGAACTCTCAATTCAATAGCTGCCGCGGTAAGCGCTTCCTGACTGTCATGAGGTATTTTCCGACTAATTAAGCGTTCAGCCCTCTCTTTCGCCGCTTCTTCCGACATTGCTGGGGAGCTGATGTCAACCTCCAATCCTGCCATTACGATTTCCTCCTGTGACAGGCCCTGAGAAGGGCCGTTTCCGGTTTGGTCCTGAGAAGGACCGTTTTTAGGGTTTTTGTTTTTTTTTAAGAATTCTGCCATTTATGTTCCCACGAGTATGAGACGAATTAGGTTTGCTGGCGGGTAACGCTCATTCCACACAGCAGGCTTATACTCTAGAGGGCGCCCGGTATCTAGAGGTTTTAACGACTTCGCTGTCGGATTTTATAGGGTATCCTTCCCGCGGGCCGGCCAATGAAGGCAAGCCCTCCGGTCCACACACACTGCCCATACCCCATACCGCCCTGATGGGGGTCGTTGGGAAAGTGGTGCGGGTTCCGGGATTCAAGGCGAGCTGGCGTAGACTCCCCTGAGTAGTCTCTCTCGAGACCAGCATACATCGCTCATACATCCGTCATCATAGGCGTGAAGCCTTTCCTACACGACGGCCGTGAGCCACACATTCATCACTTTCATTCATTAATCTCAGACATTCATTCACACATGCATCATCTTTCAAAGCCGTCAGGCCCGAAGGCCTCCCCCCTGACGGATATTGGCAGCACCGGTAAGCGAAGTCTTGGAACCAAGAAATCACTTACCGTTGCCCCCAGGGTGCACCGTCCAGAACTCTTCCCTTACCCCCGGATCAACCGGATCAAAGGGTATTGGAAGAGTCCTGGCACTCTTGGAGGTTTCCGTCATAGCACCCCAACCTAACCTAACCTAACCTAACCTTTTTTTTTTTTTTTTTTTTTGTTGAGGGGGGGAAAATGCGTTACGCATACCACCGAGGCGCGGGGACGGACCCCGGTGGTTATGTGGGACTCCCGGGCTAATGAGACCCGGTTTACCCACTAAAAACCCCTCTATTGGCCGTCTCGGTGCTTTGAGGCGAGGACGCAGGAACGCCGAAGAACACTACCGCAACCTCGCCAGCAGCCATCCGGAGAAAAGGACTCATCTCTAGGGGGGGTCTTGGTTCCCCCTTACTACTCTGTAGGCTCGTCTAACCACACGACGTGCCCTCCCGCGCGGAGACCCTTTTGCAAGCGACAGACGTCCCCGAGCCTGCCGCCCGCAGGTCTCCTTAAGGGGGTAATCGGCGATCGTAGGCCAACCGCCGGCGCCCCACGCGTTTGCGTCGCATTGGTTGGGAGGCCGGATCTTCCTCCCTTTCGCGTTCTGCTGCTTCCTTCTGCGTCATCACTTCCTCACAGAAGGAGGCTACCGCCTTCCATGACCTCTCACCGCTCACCATCGCTTGCACCACGGCCGGCAGGGAAAGATCACGTCCGACTACGGCCATGAGTGCGGCTCGCTGCTCCGCCCACGCTCGGCATGTCGTCAGCGTGTGTAGCGCCGTGTCTTCGGCGTCACCACACTCGTGGCATTCCGCCGTCGGTTCTCGTACCGCCACCCTACACAGATATCTCCCGAAGGAGCCGTGCCCCGAGAGGATCTGGGTAAGGTGGAAGGAGAGGTACCCGTCCTTTCTTCCTACCCATCTCTCTAGAACGGGACGGATAGCTCCGATGGTCCAGTGGCCAGCACTCGGTGTCTCCAGACGCTCTTTCCACTTCCGAAGGAGCACTTGACGGGAGTCGAGTCTCCACCGTCTAACCTCCTCCGGAAGTGTCTCAACCCCCCGGGCCCGCGATTCGGTGACACGCCAGTAGACATCAGCCAGCACCGCTGCGTCGAGGTCCCATGGTGGGGTTCCCGCCAATACACACGCAGCTTCATATGAGACGGTGCGGTATGCCCTCGCCATTCTGATCGCCATGACCCGTTGCGACCTTCGCAATTGGGCCTGATTTTGGGCAGTCAGGGATTCGGCCCAGATAGGCGCCCCGTACAGGGCCATCGACCGCACCACCCCCGTGTACAGCCTCCGGCAGCTCACGTTTGGTCCGCCGACGTTCGGTAATAGTCGACTTAGCGCCGACGCCGCTCCTATGAGTTTCGGAGCAAGGATCTTAAAGTGCTCCCTGAACGTCCAGCGGCTATCAAGGACTATGCCTAGGTACCGCATTGTCGACTTGACACCAATGGACGATCCACCCACCATTAGGCTGGAACCCGCCGGAGGGGCTTTCCGGGGCCCATGGAAACACAGGGCCTCGGATTTATTCAGAGCCACCTCTAGCCCCAGCTTCCTGATTCGAGCTATAACCGACGCCACCCCAGCCGTGGCCCGAATTGACGCCTCTCGAAACGTCCCTCCGCGGGCCGTCACCAGGGTATCGTCTGCGTAGCACATCACGCTGACCCCCGGCAACTGTGTACCCCTCAGGACCCAATCGTACCCGATGTTCCACAGGAGAGGTCCTAAAACTGAACCCTGTGGAACACCGCACGACAACTTCTTCTCCTTCCAAGCACCGCGCGCTGGGTACCTGACGGCTCTATCGGTGAGGTAATCTTCCACCGTCTTCCGCAGGTATTCAGGCACGGCGTGGCGCTTTAGAGCCGCGTTGATACAGGCCCAGGGTAGAGAGTTAAACGCGTTAGTGATGTCTAAGGACACCGCCAAGATCACTTCACCCCGGGAAACTGCTTCTTCGGTCAGAGCTTTAACCCGCGCTATTGCGTCAATGGTTGACCTGCCTCGTCGGAAGCCAAATTGATGTGCGCTGAGGTCCGGTCCCACGCCGTCGAGATGCCGAATTAGACGGGCTGCAAGTACTCGCTCTAACAGCTTACTGGCTTCGTCCAGCAGAACAATCGGTCTGTAGGCTGAGGGCGAATCTGCCGGTCGTCCCTCTTTTCGCAGGAGGACAAGTTTTCCCGACTTCCACGCCCGAGGAAACCTTCCCTGCGACAAGCAGCTGCTAAAAAGCGCCCTCAGTCGTGGTTCAAGCGGGCCCAAAGCTAGAACCCAAGCCCGGCCGGGAACTCCGTCAGGGCCGGGGGCAGTATTTTTGGATCGGAGTCTTAGCACCGCTGCCCCCAGTTCACCTTCCGTTACCTCCGGCGCGTCGCCCGCATCTGCCACCCTCCCCCGGGGAGGCAACATGGGCGGAGGAACGTGTACTTCTCTCGTCGGGAACAAGGCCTCGACCACCTGGTCTAGGAGCTGTGGCTGGAGACTTTGTGTAAGCGGGGGTGCCCATTGCCGAAGCTTGCGCCTTACCATTTTATAAGGCCTTCCCCAGGGATCATTATTCAGGGTTTCCAGCATCTCCACCTCTGCTTGGGCCTTTGCTTTGGCGATTGCCCCCTTCAGCAACTTGGCAGCCTCGGAGTATGCAGCATATAGCCGCTCCTCCCTTGGTAAGTCTCGAATGCGCCGCCTGCGTGAACGGGTATACTGGCGTCTCGCAGCAACGCAGGATTCACGCAGCTGAGCGAGTTCTGCAGACCACCAGTATACTCCACGCTTTGGAGGGATCGAGCCAACTCGAGGCATGGCCGCATCGCACACCTCAGCCATGTCACTTCCCAGAGTCTCCGCCTCCACATCAACCTGGACTGAGCCTTCCGGGACTGGCAGCCAAGCTTTCACTATAGCTGCCTCGATCAGCATGTCCCGGTCTAGGCGCTTGAGTGCCCAGCGCGGGCCTTCCCCTCTCATTGGACGATTTAGGCCGCCCGGGTCTGCTGGAAGAGTGGAAACCTCGAAACGTATGTATTTATGGTCCGATAGCGTCTCCACCTCCTCCAGCACTTTCCAACCTCGAACACGGCGCGCCAGTGCAGCGTTAGCGAAAGTGACATCAACGATGGAGCCACCCTGTTGGCGCACGCACGTGTTAGCCGACCCTTGGTTGAGGACAACCAGCCCCGTCGATACCGCCCATTCCTCAAGCTCTGCCCCGCGGGCGTCCGTCGCCGGAGATCCCCACGCCGTGGACTTGGCGTTGAGATCCCCGGCCACGAGACACATGCCAGGAAGATTTCTGCCGATCAGAGCTCCAATCTCCACCAGGAACTGTTCAAAATCGGCTAGGTTCCGATTCGGCGAAAAATAAGCCCCAACCAACATTATATCGCCAATCCAAGCCGCGACGTAACCTCTGCCCCTTTCTATTTTTTGTAACGGTGGGGAACCGGCAGATGAATTAACTACTATGGCCACCAGATCGTTCAAGTCTCCGGCCCAGTTTTCTCTGGGTGGGACAGAGTAGGGCTCAGCAATGACCCCAACACCAATTTGCCACTCCGCCAGGCTCTGGGACAGCAGGTCCTGGGCTCTGGCGGAGTGGTTGATATTCCCCTGAAGGAAACGGATGGCCATAATTAATCTGTGGCCATTTCTTCTACCACCTCATTTCGGGCCCCTGATGTTGTAGCGGCCGACTGGGAAGGCAGTGAGGGGGCCCGGGGGCCAACACTAGCCTTCTTCCCCTTTCTCGGGCGGGATCCTGTGCATGCCTTGGAGCCAAGAACATGTGTTGCAGGTTTGCCCGCAGTGTCGCACACAGCACAGTGCGGCGCTGCTGAACACTGTGCCGCCTTGTGGTCTGGCTTACCGCAGCGATAGCACAATCCGCCACGGTCTACCTGCGCCTGGCATTGCGCCTTGACATGCCCGCACTCTAGGCAGCGGAAGCAGCGCATTTGTCTCGGCTCCAGCAGTTTTACCTGCACCGAGGACCACCCCACCAAGAAACGACCGCCAGCAGCCACCTTTTTTGCCGCCGCGACCGGACAGCGCACCCACACGGAGCCGAGACCAGTGTGATCCAGGCGAATTTCCCCAGTCTTCACCCGATCTGCTGTGCATTCTCCAACTCGGACAACGGCGTCCACTACTTCTTCTGGGGTCACAGAGTCGTCCAAGTTGGATAGGCGCAACTCCGTGCATTTCGTCGGCCTGGAGACCCGTACGCCCTCTCCCAGCTTTTCTGTCAGCTCTTTTGCCAGCTTATCGGCTTTCTCGCCACTGGTAACTCCGGGCAACTCTAAGACCCGTGCACCCGTTGCTGCTCGCCTGAAGCGCAGAGCCGGGATGCCAAGTTCGGTGAGGTTAACTTTGGCCTTGGCCTCAGCCAACACCTTGGCATAGGTCGCACCGTTTGCCTCCGCCTCCGGTTGCAGCGTCAACACCACTGCTGCTGAACGAGGCGGTCGGAGATTGCGCGCGCCAGCTTTTGGGTGTGTCTTCGCCTGAGGCTGCGCTTTCGATTTCGCAGCGGTCTTCTTTTTCGCCCCCTTGCTAACCACTTTGGTCCATTCCTGATCCAAGGACGCGGGTGCATGGGGCTGTGGTTGGGACTGTCTCGGAACTGATGGTCCAGCATCAGCAGCCGGCTGCCTCTTAGCCTTCGTCTTTTTATTAGACAGCTTTCGGGTACCCTCCTGTGCCGGAGGGAGAGGTGTGAGGGGTCCCTTTGCTGAGGTAGGTGCTGATGCTGGCGCCTTATTTGACGGCACCGGCGTGGCTGCCTTATTTACTTCCGCCTTCCTTTTGTCAGCCGCCAGTTGAGGACGGAGGTTTTTGGCAGGGAGTAACCTCCCTTCAATTTCCAATGCCGCAAAGCGGGCATTCATCATGGCAACGATGGTTGCCTGTACCGGTGATGGCTCCGCTGGCTCCTGCGGGTGTGCACTCGGCTGCGTCTGCCTCGGGGAGGGTGCTCTCTCCGAGTCCCGCTGCCGTAGCTCCGTCTTAAGTTGGGCCAACTCCGCTCGCAGTTCAGCTATCTCCGTCTGCTGTCGCTCGTTGCATCTTTGGAGTCGTTTTACCTCGTCTGAGGATACCAGACGCGCCGTTAGGACCTCCACTACGTCTACGACGGAATCGC
Source organism: Grapholita molesta (assembly GCA_022674325.2). Lineage (NCBI taxonomy): Eukaryota > Metazoa > Arthropoda > Insecta > Lepidoptera > Tortricidae > Grapholita > Grapholita molesta. Next base: position 53,752 of record CP053137.2, read on the forward strand.
CTGCCTCCTTGAGCTTCCTTTGGTGACCACCTTTGAGGTTACCGGAGCTCTTTGCCACCGCTTTAACTATTGCAACCGCATCGCGTGCCTGCTGCAGGAGTGCAAACGAAAGCTGCTCATCTGTCTCTTCGGTCGCCGAAAGCCGCGAAGTTGTTCCATCATGAGAGGAACTACGGCACCTGATGGTCATTTTTCTGACTTCTTCTTCTGCCCTCAGCTTTGAGGTCTCGCGTAGCTCTGCGTTTAACCTCGCCTGAGCCGCCGCCCTGCTCATAAAGTACGCCTTTGTTCGCGGTGACGTACCCGCTTCTGGCAACGTTGAGTCGTCCAGAGATTCCGACAAATCCTCGTTACTGCCTACTGTGGTCCCGGAGAGTTTCCTTCTCTTGCCAGAGGAATTCCAGAAACGGCCAACCACTGACGGAGATTGCGAGCGCGATCTCACGGTAAGCAGGCTGCCATCATCGGAGTCCGTGACCATTACCTCCTCATCAGGCACCGCCACATTACCTATAGCCTGATCTTCGGCTGTAATCTCCACTCGGGCTTCTGGGACCGGTGTTCGGTTTCTAAGCCCTGACCGGATTCCTGCCTTTCTTACGTCTTCAGCGCTGAGCGCTGGGCTGAGCAACGGTGATGTCATTGTAGACTCTGTGGGTTCTTCAGAAGCCGATCCACGGATGAACCGACCGCTAGAATCCCGTGGCGGTGGAGCGCCACCCCTCAGCCTTAAAACGTCCATATGACGTGCACGATCGTTTACCATAACAACAAAGCCAGAGTCGTGTTTACGGAGGTCGACATCTCGCCGACCTACGATGCAGTTTTTGCCCCCTCCGTATACGATGGGGCAGCCAGCCGCAGAAGCGGATGGACGGGATTGAGTACCCGCTCGGAGAATATTTCGAAAACTGCGTGGATCCATATTCTTTAACTCCGATGACTCCACATCGTCGTCTCCTTTGATAAGGGGGTGAGCTCCCCCGCACGCTTGGCACTGGACTCCCTCCAGCCACGCATCCCATCGGCACGGTCCGCTCACCTTGGGATTGGGGTTTTTTAAAGTGGTGTTCTCCACGCGGCACTACTCTCAGTGAGCAGCGCCCCCGGCCCGCTCAGTGCGGGTTACGGGTTGCCCGACGGGAGGCCGAAACCCACCCAGCAGTCACAGGACTATGACCGCCGGACCCGCCGCGCCGCAGGCCTTGAAGGCCCGCCATCCCACGCCGCAAAACGGCCGCTGGCCCTTGTCAGGGCCCTGCCAACAAACGGTGTTGTCACACCACCTTCACAACAAGAAGGTTGCCACCTCGAAGGACGGCTGCATCCTCGGACACCTCATAAGAGCTGAGGCAAGACGGGAGCAACCAACCACAGCAAACCCGGCACTGAAGCCCGCGCAGGAGAATACTCACTGCCATGACCATTCTTAACCTTAACCTAACCGTTCCCTCCCCAGTGTTTGGTTCGCGGGACTGACGTCCTACCTTGGTTCAACATGCCTTCAAAGGACAGACGTCGACTTTGCAAGCATGTTCAACCAAGGCATTCCCCTATCCACCACCTGGGGACGCGCCACGTCGGGGTACACCTCCCCGCCCACTCGGACAACCGAGTAGGTCCGTGGACCGTTCAGTGAACCTAACCTAACCTAACCTAACCTAACCTAACCTAACCTAACCTTTTTTTTTTTTTTTTTTTTGACGGTGTGAAAATGCATTACGCATCTCCCCCGACCCGGGGAAGGTCATTTGGGGGGAGTATGTGGGGCTCTCTCCTCCCGAAACCCCCTCTGCTAGCCAGAGGGAGGGGAGGAGCCTACCCACTAAAAACACACCGGCGTCTCCCTCAATGCCGTTGTGGGGGCGTCACGTGGTCGCGAACATTCTAGCCGCGACGCCCCCCGGCGGCCCTGGCTTATCTATGCCAGGGCACCCGCGCCAAAGGAGGGAAGAGTCGGGGACGCCTGACTCTTCCCCCAGACGTGTAGGGCCTGTGCAATGTGGGTCCCCAACCCACTGGCCCTACTGGGGTCGGACTCGGCCCGCCGCAGCGTACCGTGCACGAGCCCGACCTCTCCGTCTGCGCCGGATCGGGAGCGCATCCACACTATCTTCACGCTCCCGTTCCGCTGCCTCCTTCTGTTTTATTATTGTTTCGCAGAAGGAGGCCACCGCATCCCAAGACCTCTCGCTGCTCAGCATGACCGAGACGACGCTGTGCAGCGAGAGGTCTGCCACTCCTATCTCTGACACCAGGATTTGTCGTTCCGTGGCCCAGCGTCCGCATACCTCAAGCGTATGCTGGGCCGTGTCATCGTCGCCTCCACATTCATGGCAGTTGGGACCGGCTTCTCTTCCGATTTTGTGCAGGTAATGACCGAAGCAGCCATGGCCGGTCATTACCTGCGCTAACCTAAACCCTACCCGCCCGTGCTTTCGGTTCAGCCAAGCCTCGAACGACCCCAGGAGTGCCTCTATGGTGCGAATTCCATAGAGGCAGTCCTCGAGGTCGTTCTTCCACCGTTCCCTTAGCCTATCCTGTGCTCTCTTTTTGGCAGCCCTCAATTCTTCGGGAGCCGGAAACTCTCCGGTTATTCTGGCCCTCTCCCTCTCCCGGTGCGCCTCAGCCAGCACCTCCGCCTCGTACTCCCAGGGGGGAGTTCCGGCGAGAACGCATGCCGCCGATCCAGCTACCGTCCCGTAGGCCCTGCAGATTCTGATGGCCACTACTCTTTGCGGCCTTCTGAGTAGGGCCTTGTTCCCAGCGCTGAGCTTGTCCGCCCATACTGGACATCCATATAGGGCCATGCTTCGACACACTCCAGCATACAATTTGCGGCATGCATCCGAGGGCCCACCGACATTAGGCATCAACCGTCCTAAAGCTGATGCTGCTTTTATTATTCGAGGAGCCATTTGTCTGAAATGCTCCTCGAAGTTCAGTCTCCGATCCAGGATGAGGCCCAGGTATTTAATGTGAGCCTTTACCTGGACCTCTTCCCCGCATATTTTTATGTTCCTCCCTGGGGGCAGTCGCCAGGCCCTTCCTTTGAAGACGATTGCCTCAGTCTTCGGGAGGGACACTTTCAAACCCAGCAGTTGAATGCGGCCGATCATTAGATCTGCTGCTATTTCGGCTCTGCGCATTGTCTCAGTCATGTTGAGACCCCGGACAGCCACCAATGTGTCGTCTGCGTAGCATATGACGGCCATCCGGGGGAGAAGGGCGCCCCTGATTGCCCAGTCGTACCCCAGGTTCCATAGCAACGGGCCAAGTACAGAGCCCTGGGGTACTCCGCACGACATAGGCCATTCCCGCTTTTGCCCATCCTTCTCTGTATAAAGCACTACCCTGTTGAGAAGGTAGTGCTTGACTATACGTCTGAGATATGGGGCTACGCCGTGGTATCTCAAGGCTTCTTCAATGACTGAGTAGGGGAGAGTTCCGAAGGCATTGGCGATGTCCAGGGACACCGCCACCACTCCTTCGCCCTTGACTGCTGCTTTGTCAACGAACGACCTCAGTGTCTCCAGCGCATGTAAACCTAACCTAACCTTTTTTTTTTTTTTTTTTTTTTTTTTTTGTTGACCCAGGGGAAATCCGTTATGGATCCCACTCGGCCGGGAGAAACCGAGTGGGTATGTCCGACTCGCACGGACTAAAACCCCTGGGGTGTTCCGCCAATGCGCCTGAGACGGGGTCACGGGAACGCGGCTGCCATCTTCCGTAACCCCGTCAGCGTTGCCATTAAGGCCCACCTATCTTTGGCAATGTAGCCTCTGCGTTGAGACCCCCCGGAACACAACGGGGGGTCTTCCAGCTTGGGACCTTATGAGGTTGTAGCGGACAATGGGACTCCCGACCCATCGCCCGCAGGTCCCCGTTACGGCGGCTGCATACGGCCTGCGAAGGCCCTGCGCCGTCGACCTATCCTCCTGCGTCGTTGCGGGGCCGCGCCTTCATCGTCTTCGCGCGCCCGCTCTGCTGCCTCTTTCCGCGACATTACTTCTGCGCTAAAGGTGGCCATTGCCGTCCAGGCCTCTTCGCTGCCGACCATTTGGCTGATTAGGGCCGGCAGCGAGAGATCTCCTCCTATCGCCGTGGACAAAGCAGCGCGGGGTTCCGCCCATGCTGGGCACTCCTCTCGCGTGTGTTTGGCTGTGTCCACGGCCACCCCTCCACAATGGTGGCACAAAGGATGTGCCTCCCTGCTCACCACCTCACACAAATATTTGCCGAAGCAACCGTGCCCCGTCAGCATCTGTGTGAGGTGGTAAGATGGTACACCATGCTTGCGTTCGACCCACTGCTTTAAGTTGGGCCGAATAGCGCTTACCAATTCAGCTAGCTCCCGGGATTTCCAACCTTGCCGACCATTTTTGATAGAGGTCGTCATGTGCCTCTTCCCGCCATCGTCGTACTTCTTGTGGGGCAGGAGGGTTGTCTTCTTCTCTGGCCCGCTTGACTCGCCAATATACGTCAGCCAGGGCTACGGCCTCAAGATCCCACGGAGGACTCCCGGCGAGCAGACACGCACTAACGTACGAGCATGTACGGTACGCCCGAGCCACCCTGAGTGTTATGGCCCGTTGCGGCCTCCGCAGCTGTGCCGCGTTCCGAGCACTCAGGGTATTCGCCCATATCGGCGCCCCGTACATTGCCATTGACCGTACCACGCCAATATATAGGCGTCTGCTCGCCCCTCCGGGTCCTCCCAGATTTGGTAGGATCCTACCGAGCGCCCCAGCCATAGCCATCACTCTTGGGGCCAATAGCCGGAAATGCTCGTCGAACTTCCATCGACCGTCGAGGACGAGTCCCAGGTATTTCATCGATGACCCGACGGCAATGGAAGTCCCTCCCACCGTTATGCGAGATCCTGGTGGCGGCGCATTTCGAGGCCCATGAAAGACCAGGGCCTCAGATTTATGGAGAGCCACCTCCAAGCCCAGCGCGCGGATACGATGCACCACGTGTGCCACTCCTGCCGTCGCTACATAAGCCGCCTCTCGATGTGTGCTACCACGGGCCGAAACGAGGGTGTCGTCCGCGTAACAGGTGACGCTGACTCCCCGCAAATTGGCCCCACGCAACACCCAGTCGTAGCCAATGTTCCACAAGAGCGGACCAAGCACAGAGCCCTGTGGAACACCGCACGCCATCGCCCTTCTTCCCCATCCATTTTTTGTTGGGAATACCACAACGCGCCCGGTAAAGTAGTCCGACACTGTTTGCTGTAAGTACTCAGGCACGTTGTGGTACTGCAGAGCCGCCTTTATGGTTTCCCAGGGCAGGGTGTTGAATGCGTTGGAGATGTCCAGCGAAACCGCCAGTACCACCCCGCCCCCGGAGATTCCCTCCTCGGCTATCTCCCTCACTTGAGTGACGGCGTCCAGCGTAGAACGCAGAGGGCGGAAGCCGAACTGGCAGTCGCTGAGGCCAGGTTGCATGCCTCTGACAAGACGAGTTGCGAGGACCCGCTCAAAGAGCTTACCCATCTCGTCGAGGAGCACAATGGGGCGGTAGGCCGACGGCTGATCGGGTGGGCGACCATCCTTTCGGAGGAGCACCAGTTTACCCGTTTTCCACCTATTTGGGAACCTACCCTGAGTCAGGCACGCAGTGAACAATTTTCTGACCCTTTCCTCCATTTCACCCAATGCGACCGCCAGTAACCGTCCCGGAATGCCGTCTTGCCCGGGGGCAGTCTTTTTAGAGCGGAGTTTGAAGACTGCCACACCGAGCTCGGCCTCTGTCACCGGGGGTGGCTCCACTACAACCTCCCGTGGTGTTTCAGTCGGTGCCATTGCTGGAGGCACAAATACACCCCTTTCTGGGAAGAGTGAGCTGACTACGCGCTCTAAGAGCGCCGGCTGGAGACTGCTAGTCAGTGGGGGTGCCCATGGTCGGAGCTTTTGCCTCACGACTTTATACGGTTTGCCCCACGGATCTTGATTAAGCGTCTCCAGCCACTCCTCCCAAGCAACCTCCTTAGCCTGAGCGATGGCAGTCTGGAGAGTTTTGCGAGCAGTTCTGTAGGCATTGTATTGGACAGCTTCTTCGTCCGGGTCCCGTACTCGCCTTCGCCTATAGCGCGTGTACCGTCTACGAGCTGCTACGCAAGCGTCACGCAACTGGCGGAGTTCAGGTCGCCACCAGTATACTTGTCGCCTTGGTGTACTTGGCTTGGCCCTGGGCATTGCTGCATCACACACGCGGGTCAAGGTGGCGACGAGGTGCTCGGTCTCCTCTTCCACCTCTTCTTGCTCCAACAACTGCGGCCCTGCTCTCCAGGACTCTACAATTGCTGCCTCTTTGGCAAGCGCCCTGTCCATCTTCGCTAGGACCCATCGTGGGCCATCCCCGGCAGCGCGTCGGTTTCCCGCAACATCCGTGTTGGTAGGGGTGGAAACATCAAACCTTATATATCGGTGATCCGATAACGTTTCCACCCCCACTTCTACCCTCCAATTGCGAACACGGCGGGCTAGGGCGTGAGACGCAAACGTAACGTCCACGATTGATTCGCCCTGCTGCCGCACACACGTACTCTCCGACCCGATGTTGAGGATGGCCAATCCAAGGGAGATAGCCCACTCCTCCAGAACCTCCCCACGAGCATCTGTAGCCGGAGAACCCCACGCAGTGGACTTGGCATTAAAATCCCCCGCAATTAACACGGGTATGGGGGATATCTGCCCGACCAGAGCTCCGACTTCTGTGAGCATTTGCTCGAACTCTGCAAGACTTCGGTTGGGTGAAAAATAAATTCCGAAGACCGCTACACCGCCCACAACCGCTAACACAAATCCGCGACCCTTCATGGTGTTCTCGAAGGTCGGAGATCCGGCTATAGCGGGGGCTATGACAGCCACAGTCTTGTCGTGGTCGGACACCCAGTCGTCCCGGTTGGGTATGTAGTAGGGCTCCGACACAACCGCCACATTTATCCCCCACTCCGCAAGGGTTTGAGCCAGAAGATCTTGAGCTCTGGCGCAGTGGTTGATATTCGCCTGTAGTGCTCTTAGTGCCATATTTAAACGGTGTCCATTTCTGTTTCCTCCGCTGCACTTTGCTGGGAAGGTAGAGCGACTACAGGCGGACTCACTACCTTCTTACCTCCAGATTTGACGACACGGGCCCTCGCATTCTGACACCCTTTCGCACCAATAGAGTGTGCTGCCGGCTTGCCAGCAGCCGAGCATATGGCGCAGTTGGCCACAGCAGTGCACTCGCGGGATTTGTGACCGGGTTTCCCACAGCGGTAGCAGATTTGGCTGCGGTCTATTCCCCTGTCACATTTGGCTCCTACGTGTCCGGTCTCCAAACATCGGTAGCACCTAAGTGGCTTGGTTTCTAGGAGGATCACGCGTGCTGAAACCCATCCAACTTTAACGCGGCCAACGTCAGCTAGTTTTTTTACGGCTGTTATGGGGCAGCTCAGCCAAAGCGACCCAGAACCCTCCTGGCCCCGCGCGATTATACCGGCTTTTATTGAGGTAAAGGCACAACCACCGGCCTCGGCTACAGCCACTATCACCTCCTCCGCTGTGACCGAGTCATCAAGACCAACGACCCGAATCTCTGCACACTTTACGGGCCGGTGGACAATTACATCCGAATCCAACACCTCCCGAAGCTTGGCAGCCAGATCATCAGCTGCCTTTTCGCCGTTCTCCGTTTCGGGTGGGATTTCTAACATCCGAGCTCCGGTCACCGCCGTCCGGAATCTCACTTGGGAGAGGCCAAGATCTTCCAGCTTTATTTCTCTCCTCGCTTTAGCCAGAACCGTCTCATACTTCACCCCTCGTTCCACGGCTTCTGGTTTTAGCGTCAGAGTAATTGCGGCAGTGCGCGGTGGCTGCAGCGTTCTCTTCCGCGAGACCTTCTTCTTCGGCATGGCGGGTGCTTTCGATGTTGCAGCACCGCTCTGCTTCTTGTTCTTCCGGCCAACGGCTTCACTCCACGCCCCACGTGGGGGATTAGGTGCCTTAGGGGCAGAGACTGGAGGAGCTTGCCTGGCGGTGGCCGCCTCTTTTGCGGCCATGCTGGTCTTCTTCCGCCTTTGTTTCGGCGGAACACCTTCTGCTTCATTAACTGCAGGGACTGTGGTGGCCGCAGAAGTGCTTGCAACAGGCACAGACTGGTTAACTATGTTACTCGACCCTGGCCTTCTTGACTGAGCCGCCACTGTCTGCTCTGCACGCTTCTCATGAGCTAAGAGAGGCCTCAACTGCGGTTCCGGAAGAAGTCGGCACTCTATGCCCTCCAGACGAGCATTCAGCATCCTGCCGAATTGCTCTCTATTGGAACGAGTAACTTCTTCAACAATCCTCCTTATATCGGACTCGGCTGTTGCAGCAGCAGGTTGACTGCGCATTTGTGCCACCTCCTTCTTAAGTTCGTCCACTTGGCGCGCAAGATGTGCATTTGCCGCTTCTAGACGAAGTACCTCCTCCGTCGCAGTGAGGGACCGCATGTCTTCGATGGCCCCCTTGACAGAGGCCACTGACATTTTTAATGCCTTTTGGTAGGTCCCTTTCAGGTGCCCTGATTTCTCGGCAACCAGTTCTACCGCCCGACAGGCTTCGAGGACTCGGGCTTCAATATCGGCCGATGTTTTGGCTGCCTCCTGATCATCGAAAGGCACTCGCCGGCTCAGACGTCGGATAGCCCTCTCCCTTACTGCCGCCTCCACAGCTTCATTGTAAGCAGCAACCTCCTCCTCCATCTGAGCCTCACTCTCCCGCGCCATTTCTGCTGAGAGCTTTGCCTGCTGTTGGCTCAGCCCTACGTATCTGCCTGTGGTAGGCGGCCGGCCGCGGCCCCTTTTGGGCGTCGCCTTCAGGAATTTCTTCCTTTCCGCCAGATGCCCTTCATCACTGTGAACTCCGCCATCATTATCGGAGCCAGATGATGGTTGGAGATCACTATCTGCGCTTCGTTTTCCCCCTTTCCTCCAATGTTTGCCTCTAACAATAGATTCGTTAGAGGCCACCGTCATCATGCTGCAGGCCGACGACTCTGAGTCTGAGAGCCGGGTCAGCCGGACCACCGGTTCTTTCTCGCCGACGTCACTGGATCCGGTGCACACCATCGGAGCGTCCACCATCACCGTTGAGTCATTATTTTCCGACTCCGCCATAGACTCTCCCGATTTTTGAAGAGGTGATCCATGAACGAATCGACCCTTAGAATCTCGCGAGGGTTGAACTCCTCCCCGTAGTCTAAGAGGACCACTCACGCCAAAGTCAATGGTGTTGGAGTGCGACGTCGGGTCACAGTCCTTCACCTTCCTCACAACAAAATCCATATTCATAGTAGCATTCAAGTCCATATTCATAGCGCCAAGGTCGTGTTTACGAAGGCCGGCACCTTGCCGGTCTACGAGGCGATTGTTGCCCACCCCTGAGTACGGAGGGCAGCCGCTCACCGAAGTGAGCGGGCGGGATTCCTCCTTTCGGAGACCCGCCAGGGGACACATTTTACAATCGTCCTTCATTATCATTCTGTTCAATGCTCCACATCGTCGTCTCTTTTTTCGGGGGTGAGCTCCCCCGCACGCTTGGGGCTGGACACCCTCCAGCCATTCATCCTGTCGGCACGGTCCGCTCACCTTAGGATTAGGGATTTTTATAGTGGTTTGCTCCACGCAGCACTGCTCTCAATGAGCAGCGCCACCGGCCCGCTCAGTGCGGGTTACGGGTTGCCCGACGGGAGGCCGAAACCCACCCAGCAGCCACATGACAGTGACCGCCAGACCCGCCGCGCCGCAAGCCTTGAAGGCCCGCCATCCCACGTCGCAAAGCGACCGCTGACCCTTAGCAGGGCCCCGCCACAATAGGTGCATTCGCACCACCTCCATTAGCAGGAGAATGCCACCACAAAAGGGGTGACTACATCCACAACACCTCAGATTTCCTGAGGCAGGTTGGGAGTAGTCACTCACCGACAAACAACACGGCACTGAAGCCCACGCAGGAGAGACTCGACTGCGACTACATCTGTTGCTGGTAGTTAGCAGAGGGAAGACAGTAACGCGCAACTGAGCGTCTGTCCTCCCCCTCCCAGGGTGCACCACGAGGAGGTCTACCAGCCCTGCACCCCAAACCTAACCTAACCTAACCTAACCTAACCTAACCTAACCTAACCTAACCTAACCTAACCTAACCTTTTTTTTTTTTTTTTGTTTAGGGGGGGAAAATGCATTGCGCATACCACCTGGGTGCGAGGGGGGACCCAGGTGGTTATGTGGGACTCCCGGGCTGATGAGACCCGGTGTACCCACTAAAAACCCCCCCATTTGCCGCCTCGCCGCCTTGGTGGCGGGGTCGTAGGTACGCTTTCGCCCTCTTCCACAACCCCGCCGGCGGCAGCCGCTCACGCGGCTCCAGCGCGGTAGCCCGAAGGCCCACCACGTCAGGCGCGCCAGATGGTAGGGCGCGCCTTCCTCCTCGGCCTCCGTGGTGTGTTGCGACGGGTCCCCTCGAACCCGCCACAGGAGGCCATGGGTGCCAGAAAACCGGCACCCAGCGGCGGATCAGGTCTGTGGCTCCGCCGCCAAACCACAAAACCTAACCTAACCTAACCTAACCTTTTTTTTTTTTTTTTTTTTTTTTTTTGTTGAGGGGGGGAAAATGCATTGCGCATACCACCTGGGTGCGAGGGGGGACCCAGGTGGTTATGTGGGACTCCCGGGCTGATGAGACCCGGTGTACCCACTAAAAACCCCCCCATTTGCCGCCTCGCCGCCTTGGTGGCGGGGTCGCAGGTACGCTTTCGCCTTCTTCCGTAACCCCGCCGGCGGCAGCCGCTTGCGCGGCTCCAGCGCGGTAGCCCTAAGGCCCACCACTTCAGGCGCGCCAGATGGTAGGGCGCGCCTTCCTCCTCGGCCTCCGTGGTATGCTGTGACGGGTCCCCTCGAACCCGCCACAGGAGGCCATGGGTGCCAGATAACCGGCACCCAGCGGCGGATCAGGTCTGTGGCTCCGCCGCCAAACCACAAAACGGCTGCAGAGGATGGGAAGAGCGACGTCCCATACCGCCGACACTTCCCTCCCTCTGCAGCCCCACCACAACCGTTTCTGCGGAACGGCCCCGCCAAGATCGCGGGGGGTAGGGAGAGTGGCGTCCCATTCCACCAACACGCCCCACCCCCGCGACCCCACCTCGGCCACAGAGGATAGGGAGAACGGCGCACCGCAATACCGGCACTCCTCTTCCCCTGCGGCCCCACCACAACCGTTACAGCGGAACGGCCCCGCCAAGATCGCGAGGGGTAGGGAGAGTGGCGTCCCATTCCACCACCGAACCCCACCCTCGCAACCCCACCTCGGCCACAGAGGATAGGGAGAACGGCGCACCGCAATACCGGCACTCCTCTTCCTCTGTGGCCCCCTCTCAGGCGCGCTCCGAGGAGCGCCCTCCTCGGGCCAGCCCGCGCCCCAAACAGGCCGGCCCCGGGTGCCTCTTCGCTTCCCCGCCGGTTGACCAGACCGCGGGTACTAAGCCCCCCCACCTCGACAATGTGGGCACCCTCCGGGGGGGAACCTAACCTAACCTAACCTAACCTTTTTTTTTTTTTTTGTTGACCCAGGGGAAATCCGTTATGGATCCCACTCGGCCGGGAGAAACCGAGTGGGTATGTCCGACTCGCACGGACTAAAACCCCTGGGGTGTTCCGCCAATGCGCCTTTATGACAGGATTCCGGGAACGCGGCTGCCGTCTTCCAGTATCCTGTCGGCGTTGCTCTTTGAGGCCCATCGCTGGTGGCTTCTTGTACAGCCAGCTCCGCTGAAGGCTCCTCGGAACACTCGAGGGCCTACCAGCTCAAGACCTTGCTAGGCGGATGATAGAACTCCCGATCCATCACCCGCAGGTCCCTGTTAGGGCGGTAGCATCCGGCCCGCGAAGGCTCTACGCCGCCTGCCCGGCCTCCTTCGACGCTGAGGGAGAGAGTTCTCGTCGTCCTCGCGTGTGCGCTCTGCTGCTTCCTTCAGTGCAAGCGTTGTTTTACTGAAGGTTGCCATTGCCACCCACTTTTGCTCGCTGTTAAGCATGCTCCGGATTAACGCTGGCAGAGTAACGTCACCACCAACCGCCACGGACAGGGCAGCGCGAGGCTCCGCCCACGCAGGGCACTCTTCGCGCGTGTGTTGAGCCGTATCCATGGCACCCCCTCTACAGTGGTGGCACTCCGGCGTTGGCTCCCTCCCTAGCACCTCGCACAGGTACTTGCCGAAGCAACCGTGCCCAGTCAGCATTTGCGTCAGATGGAACGAGGGAGATCCGTGCTTGCACTCAAGCCACTCCTTCAAAACGGGCTGAACAGCGGCCACCAGGTCCCGGCTAGCTTCCGGGGTTTCAAGACGCTCTGACCACTTCTGGTAGAGGACATTATGCGCCTCTTGCCGCCACCCACGGACTTCTTGAGGGGCAGGCCAGTTGTCTTCCCTCCTTGCCTCTATGACTCGCCAGTAGACGCCGGACTGAACCTGAGCCTCAAGGTCCCAGGGCGGGCTTTTAGCCAGCAAACAGGCTCCTGCGCACGAAACGGTCCGGTATGCTCGAGCCACTCTGAGAGCTATGGCCCGCTGCGGCCTACGCAATAGGGCAACACTTCGAGGTCTAAGGGTACTCGCCCATATTGGAGCTCCATAGAGCGCCATGGACCGTACAACACTCAAGTACAACTGCCTACATGTACCTCCTGGACCGCCCAGGTTTGGAAGGATTCGTCCAAGCGCTCCAGCGGCGGCTAACAGTTTAGGCGCTAGGCGCTTGAAGTGTTCTTCGAAGTTCCATCTGCCGTCGAGAACGAGTCCTAGGTACTTCATCGTCGACCCGACGGCAATGGAAGTTCCTCCAACAGTAATTGACGCCCCTTCCGGCGGTTTGTTGCGAGGTCCGTGGAAAACCAGGACCTCGGATTTGTGCAGGGCCACTTCAAGACCTAGCGCCCGTATTCGGTGGACTGTGTACGCCACCCCAGCTGTTGCTAAGTATGCGGCCTCTCTGTGCGTCCTACCACGGGCCGACACGAGGGTATCATCAGCGTAGCATGTTATGCTGATTCCCCGTATAGTGGCTCCGCGCAGGACCCAATCGTACCCGATGTTCCACAGGAGCGGACCCAGCACCGAGCCCTGTGGAACACCGCACGACATTTGCCTTCTTCCCCATCCGTTCTTAGTTGGGAACGCCACAGCACGTCCAGCAAAGTAATCCGCTACAATGCGTTGCAAGTAGTTAGGGACGTTGTGGTATTTTAGGGCCGCCTTTATTGTTTCCCAGGGTAAGGTGTTAAAAGCATTGGAGATATCGAGTGACACAGACATGACCACTCCACCCTGGGAAACCTCCTCCTTTGCAAAGTCCCTAACTCGAGCGATGGCATCTAACGTGGACCGGAGCGGCCGAAAGCCGTACTGGTTCTCGCTTAGACCCGGCTCCATACTCCTTACGAGGCGAGTGGCGATTATGCGCTCGAATAACTTGCTCAACTCGTCGAGCAGCACAATTGGGCGGTATGCCGAAGGCTGATCAGGAGGGCGACCTTCCTTCCGGAGCAGCACCAAATTGCCTGTTTTCCACCTTTCGGGAAACCGCCCCTGAGTTAGGCACGCGGTGAAAATGGCTCTAACTCTCTCCCCCAACTCACTCAACGCAATCACAAGAGCACGCCCTGGTATGCCGTCCGGACCCGGAGCCGTTTTCTTCGACCGAAGTTTATGAGTGGCAGCGCTCATTTCGGCGTCCGTTACTGGCGGTATTTCAGCTGCCATTTCTCGCCCTCTTGAGGTGGTTGCCATTGCTGGCGGTACAAATTCTCTCCTTTGTGGGAATAGGGCTCCTACGACTCGATCCAAGAGCTCGGGCTGGAGACTGCTGGTGAGTGGGGGCGCCCAGGGCCGGAGCCTTTTCCTCACAGCCCGATACGGCCTGCCCCACGGGTCCTTATTAAGAGTCTCCAGCCATTCTGCCCAAGCTGCCTCCTTGGCTTGCAGTATCGCTGTTTGAAGGGCTTTTCGAGCAGCCCTGTAGGCTTCGTACAGAGCGTCTTCCACTTCCTGGGATCGTATGCGCCTTCTCCTGCTTCTTGTATACTGGCGACGCGCTGCCACGCAATCGTTCCGCAGTTGGCGGAGTTCTGGTCGCCACCAGTACACCCAGCGCTTAGGCACGAAAGGCTTAGCCCGTGGCATGGCCGCATCACACACACGGGTCAGTGCGGCGCTGATTTGTTCGACCTCATTTTCAACGTGCACTGCTTCCGTAGGTTCCGCTCTGACACTCCAGGACTCGACTATAGCGGCTTCTTTTGCAAGCTCTCTGTTGATTTTGGAAACCATCCACCTAGGGCCATCCCGTGCGGCGGGTCGGTTTTCTCTTCCGGCGGTAGGGAGAGACATGACATCAAACCGAATATAGCGGTGGTCTGATGATGTCTCTACATCTACCTCCACCCTCCAGTTTTGAACACGGCGGGCCATGGTATTTGAGGTAAACGTAATATCCACTATGGATTCGCCCTGCTGTCTCACGCACGTGCTCTCCGAACCGGTATTTACAACGGTCAGCCCCAAGGAGATCGCCCACTCCTCCAATACCTCCCCCCGGATGTCTGTTATGGGAGATCCCCATGCTCTCGATTTAGCATTGAAATCCCCAGCGATGAGCACGGGGATGGGAGATATTTGTCCAAGTAGAGCGCCGACGTCGGTAATCATCTGCTCAAACTCAGCCAGAGAGCGGTTAGGAGAAAAATAGACTCCGATGAAAGCGATCCCATCTATGGTAGCCAGCACAAACCCCCGACCCCTAACTACGTTTTCAAAGGATCCGGCCATAACGGGGGCTATGATGGCAACGGTTTTGTCACGGTCAGCAACCCAGTTGTCTCGGTTAGGGATATAATAGGGCTCTGAGACAACAGTCACTCCTATCTGCCACTCGGCTATGGTTTGGATCAAGAGATCTTGGGCATTTGCGGAGTGGTTTATATTCGCCTGCAAACACGAAAGCGCCATATTAAATAGCTGTGTCCATTGATTCTCCGGGTGCTGATTGCTGGGAAGATGGGATGGCTACCGGGCCAGACCCCGTCTTCTTTCCTTTGGCTGTGGTATTGCGGGACTTTCCGCTCTGACAACTTTTGGCGCCAATGCGGTGGCCAGCGGGCTTTCCGCTGTCCGAACAGATAGCGCATTTTGCTTCAGCCACGCAATCTCGAGCTTTATGGCCTGGGTTCCCACAATTATAGCACAGACTGCTGCGGTCTACACTTCTGTCACACTTGGCCCCGACGTGACCCTCTTCAAGGCATTTGTAACAGCGCAAGGGCTTCGCTTCCAGCAGTACCACGCGCGCAGAGATCCATCCAACTTTGATCCTGCCTGTCTCTAAGATCTTTTTGACAGCGACTATTGGGCAATTCAACCATAGGGACCCAGAACCAGAGTCACCCTGAGTGATTGTGCCAGGTCTTATGGCTTCAGCTTGACACCCCCCTTGCACAGCCACTGCTGCCACAACTTCTTCCGAGGTAACTGAGTCGTCTAACCCCAAGACTCGTATTTGCGCACATTTCACGGGTCGCCGGATCAGGACATCTACACCAATCGCTTCAATGAGCTTTGCAGCAAGCTCATCTGCTGCTTTTTCAGCGTCTTTTGTATCCGGGGGAAGCTCCAGCATCCGCGCACCGGTGGCCGCTGTCCGGAATCTGACGGCAGAGATTCCTAATTCCTCCAGCTTAATGCGGTTTTTGGCCTCAGCCAAGACAGTCTCGTACTTAACCCCTCTTTCAATAGCTTCCGGCTTAAGCGTCAGCGTAATTGCAGCCATACGAGGCGGGTTAAGCTTCCTCTTTGGTTGAGGTCTCACATTTGGACCACTGGTCGCTTTTAGCACGTTGACCACCGTCTTGTTGCTGGCTTTTCTGCCAACTGCTGCACTCCATTTTTGTTTGGCGGGTGCAGGGTCTACTCCGACAGAGGATTGCGAGGGTGGCGGCGCCTCCCTGGCCTCGGCTGCCTCCTTCGCTGCCATGCTAACCCGCTTACCTTTCTGGGATTTACGGGGCTGATTATGCTTTTCACCAGCAGGAGGGGTGTCAGCAATCGCAGTAATATTTGAAGGCTGAGATTCAACGATTGAGGCAGCAGGGTCTTGATCATCCAGTACAGCGTTAACAACTTTTGCAGCTCTTCGATCAGCTGCTAGAGGAGGCCGCAACCGTGGTTCTGGTAGTAATCGGCTCTCTATTCCTTCAATTCTTGCGTTGAGCATGTTGCTGAATTGATCACGAGTGGAGCGTGAAACCTCCTCTATGAGTCGGCGAATGTCTCTCTCTGCTAACGAAGCTGGCTGACTTCGCATCTCGTCAACTTGCTTCCGAAGTTCAGTCAACTGCCAGGACAACTGTGCGTTTGCCGCCTCCAGGCGTGCCACCTCCTCTGTGGAAGTACGTGACCTTAATTCCTCGAAGGCGCTGCCAATAGTAGCAATTGAGTTCTTCAAGAGCTTCTGGTGCGTACCCTTCAAGTTACCCGACGTATCAACTACATGTTTGACAACCTGTAGAGCCTCCTGGACTTTGGTTTCTATTGCAGTCGCTGTGAGGACCTCCTGACTACCACTAGGCAACTGCCGATTTATAAGCCGATCGTTTCGTTTTTTGGCCGCTTCTTCAGAAGATGCCAGGAATGCATCCATCGCTTTCTCTGACTCAAGCTGCTTGATACGCTGCCTTTCGGCAGAGAGCTCCGCCTGTAATTTCCCGTAACCGACGTATTCGCCTGTAGACGGAGGCCGGCCCCTGCCCCGCTTGGGTTGTGCCTTCAAATATTTGTTGCGAGGTGAAGAACTTTCTTCACTACAAGTCACAGGATCACTTTCAGAGCCGGAGTTATCATCTTCGGCGGCCCTTTTTTCACCTTTGCGCCAGTACTTCCCGCTAGGTGTGTCTTGCTGCGAACACACCGTCTCCATGCTAGCAATAGAGGAGTCTGACTCCGATCCAATCCGTGTTAGTTTTACATACGGTTGCAGGTGAGGATTTGCACCTACTGAACCATCTCCATCTATATTAATCGCCTCCTGAACTGTTTGGCCCTGAGAAGGGCCTTTTCCGTTTTTGTTGTTTTGGCCCTGAAAAGGGCCGTTTGAGAGTTTTTTATTTTCACTTGCCATTTAGTTCCCACGAGTATAGGACGATTGGTAACACTGCCGGGTGACGCCTATTCCGAACAGTAGGCTTATACTGTAGAGGTCGCCCGGTATCTACAGGTTTTAACGACTTCGCTGTCGGGTTTTATAGGGTCTCCTTCCCGCGGGCCGGCCAATTAAGGCAAGCCCTCCGGTCCACACACACTGCCCATACCCCATACCGCCCTGATGGGGGTCGTTGGGAGAGTGGCGCGGGTTCCGGGATTCAAGGTGAGTTGGCGTAGACTCCCCTGAGTGGTCTCTCTCGAGACCACCATACATCGCTCATACATCCGTCATCATAGGCGTGAAGCCTTTCCTACACGACGGCCGTGAGCCACACATTCATCACTTTCATTCATTAATCTCAGACATTCATTCACACATGCATCATCTTTCAAAGCCGTCAGGCCCGAAGGCCTCCCACCCCTGACGGATATTGGCAGCACCGGTAAGCGAAGTCTTGGAAAACCAAGAAATCATTTACCGTTGCCCCCAGGATGCACCGTCCAGAACCCTTCCCTTACCCCCGGATCAACCGGATCAAAGGGTATTGGAAGAGTCCTGGCACTCTTGGAGGTTTCCGTCATAGCACCCCAACCTAACCTAACCTAACCTAACCTAACCTAACCTAACCTAACCTAACCTAACCTAACCTAACCTAACCTAACCTAACCTAACCTAACCTAACCTTTTTTTTTTTTTTTTTTTTGACGGTGTGAAAATGCATTACGCATCTCCCCCGGCCCGGGGAAGGCCATTAGGGGGGGAGTATGTGGGGCTCTCTCCTCCCGAAACCCCCTCTGCTAGCCAGAGGGAGGGGAGGAGCCTACCCACTAAAAACACACCGGCGTCTCCCTCAATGCCGTTGTGGGGGCGTCACGTGGTCGCGAACATTCTAGCCGCGACGCCCCCCGGCGGCCCTGGCTTATCTATGCCAGGGCACCCGCGCCAAAGGAGGGAAGAGTCGGGGACGCCTGACTCTTCCCCCAGACGTGTAGGGCCTGTGCAATGTGGGTCCCCAACCCACTGGCCCTACTGAGGTCTGACTCGGCCCGCCGCAGCGAACCGTGCACGAGCCCGACCTCTCCGTCTGCGCCGGATTGGGAGCGCATCCGCACTGACTTCACGCTCCCTTTCCGCAGCCTCCTTCTGTTTCATAACCGTGTCACAAAAGGAGGTTATCGCATCCCAAGACCTCTCGCTGCTCAACATGGCCTTAACGACACTATGCAGCGAGAGATCTGCCACTCCTATTTCTGACACCAGTATTTGCCTTTCTGTGGCCCAGCGTCCGCATACCTCAAGCGTATGCTGGGCTGTGTCATCATTATCTCCGCATTCGTGACAATTGGGACCGGCTTCCCTTCCAATCTTATGCAGGTAATGACCAAAGCAGCCATGGCCGGTCATTACCTGCGCCAACCTGTAACCTACCCTCCCATGTTTCCTCTTTAACCATGCCTCGAACGACCCCAGGAGTGCCTCTATGGTTCGGGTTCCATAGAGACAGTCCTCGAGGTCGTTCTTCCACCGTTCCCTCAGTCTATCCGTTGCCCTCTGTTTGGCCGCTCTCAGTTCTTCAGGAGCGGGAAATTCTCCCGTGATTCTGGCCCTCTCCCGCTCCCGGTGTGCCTCAGCCAGCACCTCCGCCTCGTACTCCCAGGGAGGGGTTCCGGCAAGGGCGCATGCTGCCGCTCCTGCTACGGTCCCGTAGGCCCTGCAAATTCTTATGGCCACCACTCTTTGAGGCCTTCTAAGCAGGGCTTTATTCCCGACACTGAGCTTGTCCGCCCATACTGGGCATCCGTACAGGGCCATGCTTCGGCACACTCCAGCATATAATTTGCGGCATTCGGTCGATGGTCCACCCACATTAGGCATCAGTCTCCCTAATGCTGATGCTGCTTTAATGATACGAGGAGCTAGTTGCCGGAAATGCTCCTCGAAGTTCAGACGCCGGTCCAGGATGAGGCCCAAGTACTTGATGTAGGCCTTTACTTGGACCTCTTCGCCGCTTATTTTTATGTGACTCCCTGGGGGCAGTCGCCAGGCCCTTCCCTTAAAGACGATGGCCTCAGTCTTTGGGAGGGACACTTTCAGACCCAGCAGTTTGATTCGGGTGATCATTAGATCTGCCGCGACCTCAGCTCTCCTCAATGTTTCGGCCATGTTAAGACCCCGGACAGCCACCATGGTGTCATCTGCATAGCATATGACAGCCATCCGGGGGAGAAGCGCACCTCTAATTGCCCAGTCGTACCCCAGGTTCCATAGCAAGGGGCCTAGTACAGAACCCTGGGGTACTCCACATGACATAGGCCATTCTTGTTTTTGCCCATTCCTCTCTATATAAAGCACTACCCTGTTAAGGAGATAGTGCTTTACTATGCGTCTGAGATATGGGGCGACACCATGGTATCTCAGGGCTTCTGTGATGACAGAGTAGGGAAGGGTTCCAAAGGCGTTGGCGATGTCCAAGGACACCGCCACTACTCCCTCGCCTTTACCTGCTGCTTTGTCGACAAACGACCTCAAAGACCCCAGCGCGTCTATAGTGGACTTCCCCCCTCTAAAGCCAAACTGCCGGTCGGATACGTTTGGGCCCGTCTCGTTAAGGTGTTGGACGATCCGGGAAGCAATAATCCTCTCCAGCATTTTCCCGGTTTCGTCCAACAGCACTATTGGCCTCCACCCGAGGGAGAGTCCGCTGGTCTGGTCTCCTTTCTTAGGAGACATAGTTTCCCCTCTTTCCAGCAGCTGGGAAATTGGCCGGTTTCGAAACAGGCGTCGAATAGTTCCTTCAGATGGTCGCTAAGGTGTTCCAGCGCGATGGGCAGGATTTTTCCTGGGACACCGTCTGGTCCCGGGGCCTTTTTAGATGCTCTTAGATGGTGTAGTGCCCGCGTCATGTCCACATCAGTCACTGGTGTAAATTCTAGCTGGCCTGGCGGTTCTTCTGCCAGTGTGGACATGATTGGGGGAGCAAAGTTTTGCCCTCTCGGGAAGAGACCCTCGACAATGTTTCTGAGAAGATCCGGCTCAAGAGAATCCATGGTGGGGCCGTTCTTCATTTTGTTCCTTACAATTTTGTAAGGTTTCCCCCATGGATCTCTGTCCAGAGTCTCTATAAACGCCTGATGTGCTGCGTCTTTGGCCTTGGCAATTTCTTTAGTTAGGGCCTCTTTCGCTTCTTTTAGAGCTCTATGCCGGATCTCCTCTTCTTCTGCCGTGTGTCTGCGCCTTCTGCACCTGGTATACTGCCTTCTCGCGCTGTTGCTGGCTATTCGAAGGGCTGCCACTGTCTCGTTCCACCAGAACACACTCTTCCTCGATGCCAATTTCCCAGCTCTGCTCATGCTGGCATCGCATATAGCTGCAAGTGAGGCTCTAAAGAGTTTGGCTCTATCCTCCACTTCAGCCGGCTGGTTCAGAGGGACACCCCATCTGGCCTCTATCAGAGATGCTTCCTCCGCCATCTCTCTATCTAGAGTGCCCAGGTTCCATTTAGGGAAGACTGCTCTCCTTGCGGCTAATCCAGTCTGGCGACCCTGTGGTGTATCGGAGACCCTCATTCTGATGTAGAGGTGATCAGAGAGGGTCTCTACGTCCGTCAACACCCGCCAGTTGGACAACAGAGTCGCCGCGGTTGGGCTAGCAAATGTCACGTCTACAATTGACCCCCCTTGCCGGCGTACACAGGTGTTCGTGTTACCCTGATTAACCACCTCCATTCCTATGCCCGTAACCCACTCCCATAGGGTCTCTCCTCTTGCATCAGTTCGAGGAGCTCCCCACGCTACACATTTAGCATTCAGATCCCCTAGAAGTATGACAGGGCTGGGGGATACTGAGCTCAAGACCCTCTCGAGACTGCCCAGGAACTGCTCAAACTCGTAGAGAGTACGGTTTGGGGAGAAATAAGCTCCGACCACTACCAATTTCCCCCATTTAGCCGCGACATTTCCCGGTCCAGAACTTATTTTGGAAATGGGCGGGTGGTTACCCAGTGGGGGGACGACCACAGCCATTGTGCCATTGGACTCTCCTACCCAATTGGGTTGGGGAGGGACAAAATACGGCTCCGACACTACTGCGATATCAATCCCCCACTCTGCCATGTGCTGCATAAGCAGGTCTTGAGCTCGGGCAGAGTGGTTGATATTGCATTGTAGTACCTCAAGAAATTTTATTGGTCTTACTGGCATTAGAGATCCATATTTTGTCCCTCCCCATCTGACTTGTGCTCCGCTATTGGGGTCGCCTCGGTCCTGCTGGCGATATCTCTTCCCTTGACAGGCGGGGGGGTGCATGATTGACCCCCCAGGATGTGTTTAGCCTCTATTTTTGCCAGATGGCATACTATACACCACGGGGTGGGTGCACTGCAGTCCTTCTTGAGGTGTCCTGGCTTGCTGCACTTAAAGCAGAGGTCACTTCTGTCCACTGGTGATGGGCACATGGATCTTGTGTGGCCAGTTCCCATACATTTGTAACACCTCATAGGTAGGGAGGCCAGTGCCTCCACCTTTGCCGCCGACCAGCCCAGCATCAGACGGCCTGCAGTCGTGATCTCTTTCGCCGCTGTTGTCGGGCATCTTATTACAACGGCTCCAGTGCCATTGTTTGACCATCTAATTCTCCCCACTTCTACCTGATCTTGTTGGCATTTCCCTATTATAGCAGTCCTTTCCTGAATAATTTCTGCCGTCACAGACTCATCAAAACCTAGAATCCGAAGCTCCGCCTTTTTCACGGGCCTGGACACCTCGGCAAGGTCCCCTACTAACTCTCGGAGTCTCTCCGCGAGGTTGTCTGCCACAGGAGTGCTCTGTGATCCCGGAACCTCTACTATCCGTGCTCCTGTAGCTGTCTTTCGGACTCTCAGGCGGTCTACACCCAGCTCCTCTAGTTTGATTGTTGTGGCCCTACCCATTACAGTTTTGTAGTCTGTCGCCACTCCCTCTTTAATTTTAATTACGACTGCAGCAGTCTTAGGGACAGATATGGTCTTAGCTGCAGGTTTAGCCACCTTTTTCTGCGTGCCCTTGGGCGGGGGTGGCTTTTTGGCTTTATGTCTCCTCACCACCTCTGTCCAAGTGGATTGGGAGGCAGAGGCTTCAGTAGTCTCCGATGGTCTTTGGGAGCTCTGAGAAGATTGCGACGGCTTTGGAGCTTGCGCTCTCCCCTTTGCTTTAGTTTTCGGCGCCGGTGCCGAGGGGTGTGGTCTCGCCGGCGGCATTAGGGTTGATCCAGTGGTTACTTTTTGCTTAGCCCTCTCATTTGCATTCTGAATCTCGTTCCCATGAGCTGCCAACGCAGGACCGATTACCTCTTGTTCTTCAACCATTGCCTTCCTTTTATCCGCGGCTAGAGGTGGTCGTATAATTGTCGCTGGAGCGATAATTCCTCTGCTTTCTGCTTCCTCTAAGCGGGCGTTTACCATCTTTCCGACTGAAACGTGAAGTTCCCTGGAGAGGTCAGCCTTGAAAGCTGTAAGGACCTCTTTCACGTCATTTATTAAGGATGGTATTTCTGCTCCTTTGTTCATCTCTAGTTCTTGCCGGCTTATTGTCTTACGCTCCGAGAAAGCAGAACGTAGAGCTTTGGTCTCTTTTTTCAAGAGCTCCAACTCCGCCCTCATGCGCTTGTTGTCCGCTTTGAGAATGCGGACAACCTCTGTCTCCTTGCTTTGTGACTGCATAAGGTCAGCAGTATCAAGGATCTCTTGGCATGCCTTTTTCATGTTGCCCCAGACGCCTCCCTTTAAGTTTTTGGACTTCAGTCCTTCCGCCAGAACAACCTTGGCGCACTCCCGCACCTTCTCTAGATGGTCCGTTATGAGGGCGGGTCCCTCATTAATGTGTTCGCCGTTATCAGTGTCTTGCCCCTTGTCTACGGTGCCCGTTTTCGAGGATCTAGTGCCGACAGGCGAACTCCGTCTGAATGCTGATGCTGCTGATGTTGCTCCAGATAGCTCCTGTTCCAAAGACCACAACTCGTCATCAGTCGCTTTTAATCTGGCTTTAGCTGCTTCTAGCCCGACGTATGCTCCAAGAGACCCTTTATGATGGGGTCCTTTCCCTCTAGTTGCCGTGTTGACCTTCGGCGTCTTTGAATGTTCAGTATCGGATTCCGAATCATTCGTCTTTTTTCTTTTCAGAGAGGCCTCACTGACCTCCATGTCTTCATTGTCAATGTCGGTGCCGTCTTGGTCCGACAATTCAGTCACGCTCGTCTGTGGTGTATCCTCACGGAATTTTATTATGAGCCCCTTTTTCTTTCTGGTTACTCTTCTGCCTTCTCCTTCCTCCTCTGTCATTTTTCCCAGTCCTCTATTCGAAACCTTGCCATTACGAAGGTGTCTCAAGTCAGTGTCCATGTCAATTGCCAGGTCGTCGTTGCGAGAGTCAGCAAGCTGACTCTCGGAGCAGGTATTGCCCCCCCCAGAATACGAGGGGCAGCCCGCACCCGAAGGCACGGGGAGGGATTCTCCGACCTCGGCGAGGTCGGTACCCTCCTGGGGTAGTAATGTTTTGTACTCTGCTGCCATATTTTGCTTTTTGGAGGGATAGCTACCCTAGTTTGCGGTAATATGGCCTTCCGAAAGCGCCGCCACATACCACCTTCGAAACACTAACCTAAGCTTAACCTACCCACCCCTCCCCAGTGTTTGGTTCGCGGGACTGTCGTCCTACCTTGGTTCAACATGCCTTCAAAGGACAAACGTCAACTTTGCAAGCATGTTCAACCAAGGCATTCCCCTATCCACCACCCGGGGACGCGCCACGTCGGGGTACACCTCCCCGCCCACTCGGACAACCGAGCAGGTCCGTGGAACCTAACCTAACCTAACCTAACCTAACCTAACCTAACCTAACCTAACCTAACCTAACCTAACCTAACCTAACCTAACCTAACCTAACCTAACCTAACCTAACCTAACCTAACAACTCAACAACCGCCATCTTGCCAGTTTGACAGCTGTCAAACCCAAACTTCAAGAGACCATAACTTCGGAACGGAAAGTCGGAACGAGACGTGCGACACGTCTTTTAAAAGAGCGTCACCTCCTCTATACAGAGGTGCTAGCGCTGACCCCCTTATATACCCCCCCCCCCCTTTTTTTTTAATTTTATTTTATTTTATACATAACAATATATATATTTATATATATAGATATAACGAACGCTTATTGGCGTTATAGTAGGATAAAAGACAAAACTAAATGTTCAGAACGCCTTGCAAGATGTCAGGAAGCGAGGGGAAAGAGACGCATGATAGCATGGAGGAAACCATGAAGCCAAGTGCAGTCAGACGAAGCATAGGGGAGTGGGAAAATGCCAGCAAGCAAGGGCAGAGCCCAGCTGAGCCCACCTCCCTAGAAAGAACAAGGACCCCGGAAACCCCGAGCAAGAAAGACAAGAGACCCCAAAGTGCGGAGAAGGCAAAAAGCTTGACGGTGCAGGCAGGACCTGCACACACCAAAAGGACGACTCCGCCATCAGAGGGAAAAAGAGCTCTGGGGGTAACATACCACCTGAGTAGCCCAAAAACAAAAGTTTACAAGGACAGAACCTCAGAAGCGAAAGCGTGCCTGGACTCAGGCAAAATAAACATACACGCATCCCGGAATACAAAGGGGGAGATCAAAAATGCGATTCTGACAGCCTTGGACCGACTTTACAATTTAGTCAAGGAGTCAGAATCGGCGTTAAAAGCGAAAATTGACACAGGCGAAAAAAGGCAGCAAGACAGAGCAAAATCCAACGTGGAGAAGAAAACAGACAGGGAAGAGCCGGAACTCATAAAAAGAATGGAGGAGCACGCCAATCTACTCAGAGAAAACATGGAAGAGATGGAGAAACTGAAGGTAGAAATTGCAAAGCAAAGAGAGGAAATGGAAGAAGGAAGAAGGACCTACGCAAGAGTGGTAGCCGGCCCGCAAAAGCCAGAGACAGCAAGACACAGTAAGACAACGGCTATGCACTCCATCGTTATAACATCGAAAGACGAGAAAGAGACGGGGGAACAGGTGATGGACCAAATCAGGAAGACAGTAAATGCAAGGGAAGAGGGAGTGATGATAGACAAGTTGAGGAAAGCCAGGGACAGGAAAATAATAGTAGGATGTAGAACAAGGGAAGAAGCAGGAAAGGTAAGAGATAGAATAAATAGAGCAGGGGGGCAACTACAAGCTGAGGAGGTCCAAAACAAGGATCCTCTAATAATCCTATTCGGAGTCCTCAAAATAAATTCTGATGAGGATATCCTGATGGCACTGAAAAACCAAAATAAAAACACCATGCAGGGGGTAAGGGAACCCAGAATGGAGGTAAAATTCAGGAGGCCGGCGAGAAATCCTCATACAGAACATGTGGTGCTGAAGGTCTCCCCGCAAGTATGGGGCCGCCTAACAGAAGCAGGGACGGTGTACATAGACCTTCAGAGAATCAAGGTCGCAGACCAGTCTCCCCTCCTACAGTGTTCCAGATGCCTAGGGTTTGGCCACGGCAAGCGCCACTGCCAGGAGACCATAGACATCTGTAGTCACTGCGGAGGACCACACCTGAAGGCGCAGTGTGAAGACTGGGCTGCAGGAATACCACCCAACTGCAAAAATTGTGTCAGGGCGAAATTGGACCAGGCGGAACACAACGCTTTTAGCGAGGAGTGCCCCATAAGAAAGAAATGGGACGCACTGGCCCGATCAACTGTGGCCTATTGCTAAAGTGGCCCAAGTGGAACAAACCGACCAACACCCAAAAAAGATCACGGTAGTCCAGGCGAACCTTCAGCGAAGTGCACTGGCAACGGCGGAGCTCATGGTGGAAGCAGCCAATAGGAAATTCACGCTCGCGCTAGTGCAGGAGCCGTATATCGGGAACACAGGCCGATTAAAGACCCACCCAGGTACCAGAACACTGCAGTGCGACCACCCAGACAAGGCAAACAAGGCGGCACTGGTGATCTTCGACGAAAACGTCGAGGTAATCCAGTGCACATCCCTGTCAACACCAAATATAGTAGTGGCAAAAATAAAGGGAGCAACAGGTCATATCGGAGTGGTGTCCGTCTACCTGGAGGGAGACGTGCCGATCGAGCCCTATATCGATCATATAGAAAAAATAAGGAAGGAGATCGGCACGAAAACCTTATTGCTGGGTGGAGACATAAACGCCTGGAACGTCTGGTGGGGAAGTGAAAGAACAGACCACAGAGGCGAACAAGTGATGGGAATGGTCGTGGAACTGGACCTCCACATACTCAATAAAGGTACGCAACCCACGTTTGATACAATCAGAGGAGGGAGAAGGTTTACCAGCTGTGTGGACGTAACAACCTGCTCAGAGGACCTGCTCCGCCAAATAGAGAACTGGAAAGTAGTAGACGACGTCACGAGCTCGGACCACAGGGCGATCACCTTTGAACTGTGTCACAAAAAACATTCAGGCAAAATTATAAAAAGAACAACCAGGATATACAATACAAAGAAGGCAAACTGGGGACAGTTTCATGAGAAACTGACCCAGTCTTGGGAAGAAAAAGACATAAACAAAATAGCAATAGAACAAATAAATACCAAACAGGAATTAATAAACATGATTACAAAATTTACAGACACAGTCAAAACAGTAAGCGAAGAAGCAATACCAAAAATAGGCACCAAAAAATATGTCGGATTGCCCTGGTGGACAAACGAGCTCAGTGACCTAAAAAGGGACGTCACAACGAAAAAGCGCCGGATCCGGTGCGCAGCCCCAGTTCGACGAGAATGGGTGGTGGAGCAGTACCTCGCGGCAAAAGCAACTTACGAGGAGGAAGTAAGGAAAGCCCAAACCACCAGCTGGAAGACCTTCTGCGGTAAACAACAAAGAGAGAGTATGTGGGACGGTATCTACAGAGTCATAGGGCAAACCGCAAAGAGGGAGGAGGACGTGGCAATGGTCCAACACGGGAAGGAACTGAACCCGGAGCAGTCGGCAAAACTACTGGCAGAGACATTCTACCCAAATGACGAAACCAGTAAGGACAACGAGGACCACAAAGCCCAGCGCGATAGAGCAAACAGGGTGAATGAGAGGACACATGGTGAAACATGTGACCCCCCATTCACACTGGAGGAACTAAAATGGGCAGCGTCCAGCTTCAACCCCAAAAAGGCACCCGGTCACGATGGACTTACGGCAGATATCTGCAGAAGGGTGACGGACCATGACCCGGAGATCCTTCTGGCAATGATAAACAAATGCCTGGAGCTGAGCCACTTCCCGGATACGTGGAAGGAAGCCGTAATAGCAGTGCTACGAAAGCCCGGAAAGGAGGACTACACAAATCCCAAATCTTACAGGCCTATAGGACTCCTGCCGGTATTCGGGAAGATAATGGAAAAGATGATAATAAGGAGGGTGAGGTACCATGTACTGCCAGACCTGAGCGATGCGCAATACGGCTTTGTACCGCAGCGCAGTACCGAGGACTCCCTCTATGACATGATTGAGCACATACGCGAAAACCTGAAAAACAAAAACATAGTTACAGTAGTGTCTCTCGACATAGAGGGGGCCTTCGATAATGCGTGGTGGCCAGCCATACGATGCAGACTGGCAGAGTCAGAGTGCCCCATAAACGTCCGGTGCCTAATTGATGACTACCTGCACAACAGAAAAGTCAAACTAAGATACGCGGGAGCAGAGCATCAACGGGAAACAACGAAAGGATGCGTGCAGGGGTCAATCGGCGGGCCGACGTTCTGGAATCTCCTCCTAGATCCGCTCCTGAAGGAACTAGGGAGTATGGGCCACTACTGCCAAGCTTTTGCCGATGATGTGGTCCTGATCTTCTCGGGAAAGGAGGCCTTGGATATCCAAAGACGGGCAAATGCCGCTCTCGACCATGTCCGGAGCTGGGGAGTCAGGAACAAGTTAAACTTTGCGCCACACAAAACGAAAGCGATGGTGATAACAAAGAAACTCAAGTACGACACCCCAGCTCTGAGCATGGGCGGAACCGACATTGAAATGTCAAAGGAAATAAAAATCCTCGGCCTCACAGTGGATGAGAAGCTGACGTTCAACAGCCACGTGCCACAGGTGTGCCGCAAGGCACTTGGCATATATAAACAACTAGCCAGAGCAGCGAAAATCCACTGGGGACTGAACCCCGAGGTGATCAGGACCATATACATAGCGGTGGTCGAACCGATCATCATGTACGCAGCAAGCGCATGGGCACCGGCTGCAAAAAAGATTGGTATACAGAAGCAGCTGAATGCGGTGCAGAGGGGATTTGCGCAAAAAGTATGCAAAGCATACAGGACAGTCTCCCTGAACTCGGCATTGCTGCTGTCGGGGCTGCTCCCCTTGGATCTAAGGATTCAGGAGGCAGCGTCCCTATACGCAGCAAAAAGAACCGAAACACACCCCCAAATAGCAGACAGACAGGTAGAGACACGGGCCAAATACACCTCTGCACCGCACCCAGCAATGAGCAAGAGCTACACGTACCAACTCGTGGAAAGAGAGGAGGACATAGGACCGCTGGAAGATCAGCTGTATACAGATGGGAGCAAAATAGAGGGGAAAGTTGGAGCGTCATTGTCCTGTTGGCACAATGGCCTCGAAACTGGCGCCCATAAGTATAAGCTCGAATCCTACTGCACGGTCTTCCAAGCGGAGATGTATGCACTCCTCAAAGCCACCGAGTATGTGATGAAGAGACCCGGGACAGTCTTCGGAATATATAGTGACTCCAGGTCTGCCCTAGAGATTCTTGGAAATCAATCGACATTCAACCCGATGGTAATGGAGATCAGGGAAAACCTGGATACAATAAGTCACCAAGGTAAACAAACGAAACTGTTCTGGGTTAGAGCTCATGTAGGAACCGCAGGCAACGAGCGAGCAGACGCACTAGCGAAGGAAGCGGCCCTCACCCTCAAAAGAAAGCCGCATTACGATCTCTGTCCCATCTCCCATATCAAAAAGTTAAAACGAATGGAGACACTAAAGGAGTGGGACAAAAGATATAGAGAAGGCGAAACGGCCGGTACAACTAAAATCTTCTTCCCGGAAGCGATGGCAGCATATCCTGTGATGAGAAAACTAAAACTAGATCCGGTTCTGGTTCAGGTGCTGACGGGCCATGGAGGTTTCTCAGAATACCTTTGCAGGTTTAAGTGTAAAGAAAGTGCGGCATGCGTGTGCGACCCCAACGTACCAGAAGGCATTATTCATATAATAACGGAATGCCCCGTTTATGGTAAAGAAAGGTACGAAACCGAACAGGCTCTAGATACAAAAATAAGTAAAGAAAATTGTAAAAATATAGTTATAGACAAAATAGTAAGAAACAAATTTTTTGAATACTGTAAAAAATTAGCTGTAAAAGTAGCAAGTAAGAATAAGTAGAATAGAGAGTACAAATGTATATTTAAGTATATAGATCTTGTACCCAAAAATAAAAGTATAAAAGTAAACAGTAGAATAAAAAAGTGTTAGTATAAGTATAGTAATGTAAAAGTAAAAAGTAATATAACTAGAAATAAGTACATAAATGTCGAAAATAAAACCAGACTTGGCTCTTTCCCTATGTATAACAATAATAAAATAGGTATAAATGTAAATAGAAAAATAAAAAGTGTTAGTATATAAAGTAATGTAACGTAGAAAAGTAAGGAACTAGAAATAAGTATGTAATCGTAGAAAAATAAAACCAAATTTGGCTCATTATTTTCCCCCGCTCATGAACAAAAATAAATAAATATTAACAAGTAGATTAGGTGGGCATCCCACTCACAAAAAGCGTAAAAGATGATGCAAGAAAGAAAGAAACTGTATGCAGGATAAAAGTGCGAGAGGCAAAAATGCGAGAAATGGTATGAAAGAGAAAAAGAACAAAAATGGCTCCGATCACGTTGGAGGATCAGGAACAAAAAAAAAAAAAAAAAAAAAAAAAAAAAAAAAAAAAAACCTAACCTAACCTAACCTAACCTAACCTAACCTAACCTAACCTAACGAGCAGACAGAAGCGGCGCTCGCCTATGTGCGAATCCCCGGACGCGTGACGGAGCCACGGGTACCGGGAACATTCCAATGAACGAAATTCAGTAGTCATTGTGGAATGCGCCGTCTTTGCTGTCCCCTGCAGTTCTGGGTACGACTAGGAAGAGGCGAACCCTGACCTTTTCTTCCTATTATATATGCAGCACAAACTAGAGATCATATTTATCGTTGTTTCTATAAATTTACAGTAATCACATAGCAAAATGGTTTTCCGTACACCTCCTAATTCACCCAAAAAATCTCGTAAACAACAACGGGAAAAACAGGCGGATTCTGATAGCGAACAGCCTGCTATCACGACTAACTTGGTCGGTTTGGTCACAGAAGACACTGAGACCACTGAGAGGCAGGATAGCGGACCGGCTGGCCCTTCCTGCCACAACTCAACGTTCACAGTGCCCAAAGCAACCGATACAGCAGAACCCAGTTCCCAAACTCTCACCAGTGAAGCAATAACAGCTGGAGTATTGGCTACCCCGGAATATGGCAGCTCTGGCTCAACGGAGATGGAGAGACTCACATGGTCGAATAGAGGCTCGATCACCAGCAGCCCAGGGACTCCAGGCACAAGCAGAGCCGCCAGATTTCGGCAGGAAGTAGACCGTCATGCTGAAGACATTATAGCGCACATTAAACTAAATAACAGCGTGACTAAACAAAGCAAACGTAGCATATTAAAATCTGCGGCTGAAATCCAAGAGGCGACGGTAAGATTTATCAGGGAACTGCAAATTAACGCAACCATCGCCAATGTTGAGCTGACAGGGGAAACACAAAGCACTGTCTTGGATGTCTCCAAACTAAAGGCAGACCTTATACACAGCGTACAGGCAGAAATAGCCAAAATACGGGTCGAACAGCAGGCTCTCAACAATATGGTCCGTGCCTTAAGTGGAGAGAATAGGGAAGAAGGGCGAGAAGAGGAGACATTCGCCAGCGTTACTAAAGATAGGAACAATAAGAGAAGGCACAGATCGGAAGCAGCAGCAGCCGCCGCTGCCGCCGCGGGTGGAGCGCATGAAGTCGACGATCTGACCTCACCAGCTGTAGGAAGACCATACACAGCTAAATACCGGCGTGCGACTACACCACTACCTCAGACTAGCTTCGCCGTCGTCCTGGAGTCAACTGACCCCAGGCATGAAGGCGAAGACGTACTGAAAATAGTTAAGGAGAAAGTGGATGTCGTCAACATTGGAGTCGGCATAAGGTCCGTGAGGAAGACCAGAACCAAGAAGGTCATCATCAACTGCGACTCTAATGAAGAACGGCAAAAGCTAAGTACCGCCATAAGGGAAAATACACAAAACATATCTGTCGGAGTCCCAAAATTGCGCAATCCATTAATTAAAATCATCGGAATCATTCCAGATTTTGCAAATGCAAAAATCGAAGGAGCAATACTGAATCAAAACGGTAGAATGTTGGAGGGGATCTCTGAGGAAAACAAAGTCGTCAGATACATCCGAGCTACTAAAGGCCGAAATGATTACGTCAGAAATGTAATCATTGAGACTAGTCCACAGATATGGTCGGCAATTCAAGGACAAAAAGTCAGGATAGGCTACCAGTCTGTAATGGCTGTTGACCAGTCCCCAATCCTGCAATGCTACAAATGCTTCGGCTTTGGGCATAGAGCAGCTGAATGCAAGTCGGACTCCAAATGCGCCTACTGTGCGGAGGGACACGACACACGAAGCTGCCCTAATAAAAGAACAGTAACACGTTGCGTAAACTGTGTTAATAACAATGCAAGGGACCATCTGCACAATGCGTTTGATCAAACCTGCCAAGAATGGATCAAGTGGGACCGGATCAAAAGATCAAAAAGGTCAAAAGATCATTAGTCACCGAATACCTGCCTAACAACATACTATATGATAAAAGAACACCAATCCCGGAATTACTGCACCCCGCCAGACGTCCACATATACAAATAAGCGATATAAATAACGAAAACGACTTGCAGCCCTACTATACAACAGAAATGTGCCGAATTTACACAGACGGAAGCAAACATGATGGAGTGGTAGGTGCAGCAGTAGTAATACACCACCCTGATGGGCGGAGCACAAGGAAGAAATTCAAATTACATTACAGTTGCACAGTGTTCCAGGCTGAGTGTTTGGCAATCGAGCAAGCATGCAACATGTGCCGGACCCTTGGTCTGGAACAAACAACAATTTTCTCGGACTCAAAAGCTGCTCTTCATGAGCTAGCAAATCGAAATACCACGAATTCAATGATGAACAGGGCACAGAAAAGCATTGTTGACATAAGAGAAGAAGGCAAAAGCATCAACTTCTGCTGGATCAAAGCGCATGTCGGCTTACTCGGAAACGAGGAGGCCGACATGATTGCCAAGAGAGCAGCAATGCAGCACAAACATCCAGACTACACAAAGTTCCCACTGTCATATCACAAACGTAACCTTCGCAAAGACACAATAGACAGTTTTGACAAGACATACCAAAACAGTACCACAGGAGCACACCAGAAAAACTGGCTACCCACATTAAAAAGCATAGAAACCTTTCGCAAACACTTCAAACTCACCTTTCAAATGACTCAAATTATAACAGGCCACGGCTACTGCAAATTATACTTGAATCGATTCCATATAATAAACTCTAACACATGTCCATGCGACAACACTACACCACAGACCATGCAACATTTACTCACAGACTGCCCCCGCTACATTAACAAACGACTTCACCACGAAATACAATGCCAAATGAACAATATAGAACCATATAATATTGAGCAAATAATTACAAAAGAAACAACCAAAGACTCATTTAAGGAATTAACAGAATACATAATAAATACACTAAAGAAATTCAACAACACATAGATACATAATAGAATAATATATAAAATATAGATATATACATAATATAGGAATACTTAATAATAGGTACACAAACATAAGCAATGTGAAAGAAAATAACAGGAAAAGTAACTTACCGTAAAAAACATAAAGTAGAATTAAACCACCGAATCAATAGGCTGCCCGTATCCCACGCGGGGGCCATCCCTACAGGTTCAAAACCCAACGGTCGCCCGTATCAATAGCGAGGGCCGTTGGGTCAAACCCAACGTTCTTTAACTCAAAAACCTAACCCTGACCTAACCTAACTCTGACCTAACCAAACTCAGCCCTAACGGGGTGCAGGATGGTAGGCCTCCCGCGGCGCACCCTGGGAGGGGAGGGACAGACGCTCAGTCGCGCGTTCTCTGTCCCTTCTCTGCTAACTACCATCGCTTTCCTTTCTTTTATTTTCTACTGTCTAATCTTACCTCATCTTTCTTCACTATCTTTCCTATACACGTTTTTACATGTCTTCTATACTATTTAATAAAAAATCCAAAAATACTCGGTTCTGACCGGGGCCGTATCTAACTGATCCGCACCGTCCCACAGGTCCTCCTTCTGGAGTCGGCCAGCTTTGTTAGTCCTTTAGGTGGGCAAAAGCTAAGTCCAGCATGGGGATACCCACCCCCCCATGGCAACAAAGAGTTGACCTGTGGTTCCGTGCGGATTAGATTTACGGTGAATAAAAACTTAAAAAATGCAAAAAACCAAATAAAACTCTACTTACCTCTAAGGCAAGGCACCAGTACATCCTAGATGTGTATAAGTACCCACTGAAGTGCTAAGCGGCTCGGCAGCAAAGACCATGTGCCCCGTCTAACGTCACCCATACGTCCTTGGACGTATGGTGCGTGTCGATTCGGGGATCTTGGTGCAATTCGTCGCCGGCCGCAACCCCAAGTAAGTGGCGAAAGTCACCGCTCAGGTGTCACTGGGTGTGACGTCTGCTCGGTTTTACGCGTTCTTTTGACGACGGAAAACCGAGCAGACAGAAGCGGCGCTCGCCTATGTGCGAATCCCCGGACGCGTGACGGAGCCACGGGTACCGGGAACATTCCAATGAACGAAATTCAGTAGTCATTGTGGAATGCGCCGTCTTTGCTGTCCCCTGCAGTTCTGGGTACGACTAGGAAGAGGCGAACCCTGACCTTTTCTTCCTATTATATATGCAGCACAAACTAGAGATCATATTTATCGTTGTTTCTATAAATTTACAGTAATCACATAGCAAAATGGTTTTCCGTACACCTCCTAATTCACCCAAAAAATCTCGTAAACAACAACGGGAAAAACAGGCGGATTCTGATAGCGAACAGCCTGCTATCACGACTAACTTGGTCGGTTTGGTCACAGAAGACACTGAGACCACTGAGAGGCAGGATAGCGGACCGGCTGGCCCTTCCTGCCACAACTCAACGTTCACAGTGCCCAAAGCAACCGATACAGCAGAACCCAGTTCCCAAACTCTCACCAGTGAAGCAATAACAGCTGGAGTATTGGCTACCCCGGAATATGGCAGCTCTGGCTCAACGGAGATGGAGAGACTCACATGGTCGAATAGAGGCTCGATCACCAGCAGCCCAGGGACTCCAGGCACAAGCAGAGCCGCCAGATTTCGGCAGGAAGTAGACCGTCATGCTGAAGACATTATAGCGCACATTAAACTAAATAACAGCGTGACTAAACAAAGCAAACGTAGCATATTAAAATCTGCGGCTGAAATCCAAGAGGCGACGGTAAGATTTATCAGGAACTGCAAATTAACGCAACCATCGCCAATGTTGAGCTGACAGGGGAAACACAAAGCACTGTCTTGGATGTCTCCAAACTAAAGGCAGACCTTATACACAGCGTACAGGCAGAAATAGCCAAAATACGGGTCGAACAGCAGGCTCTCAACAATATGGTCCGTGCCTTAAGTGGAGAGAATAGGGAAGAAGGGCGAGAAGAGGAGACATTCGCCAGCGTTACTAAAGATAGGAACAATAAGAGAAGGCACAGATCGGAAGCAGCAGCAGCCGCCGCTGCCGCCGCGGGTGGAGCGCATGAAGTCGACGATCTGACCTCACCAGCTGTAGGAAGACCATACACAGCTAAATACCGGCGTGCGACTACACCACTACCTCAGACTAGATTCGCCGTCGTCCTGGAGTCAACTGACCCCAGGCATGAAGGCGAAGACGTACTGAAAATAGTTAAGGAGAAAGTGGATGTCGTCAACATTGGAGTCGGCATAAGGTCCGTGAGGAAGACCAGAACCAAGAAGGTCATCATCAACTGCGACTCTAATGAAGAACGGCAAAAGCTAAGTACCGCCATAAGGGAAAATACACAAAACATATCTGTCGGAGTCCCAAAATTGCGCAATCCATTAATTAAAATCATCGGAATCATTCCAGATTTTGCAAATGCAAAAATCGAAGGAGCAATACTGAATCAAAACGGTAGAATGTTGGAGGGGATCTCTGAGGAAAACAAAGTCGTCAGATACATCCGAGCTACTAAAGGCCGAAATGATTACGTCAGAAATGTAATCATTGAGACTAGTCCACAGATATGGTCGGCAATTCAAGGACAAAAAGTCAGGATAGGCTACCAGTCTGTAATGGCTGTTGACCAGTCCCCAATCCTGCAATGCTACAAATGCTTCGGCTTTGGGCATAGAGCAGCTGAATGCAAGTCGGACTCCAAATGCGCCTACTGTGCGGAGGGACACGACACACGAAGCTGCCCTAATAAAAGAACAGTAACACGTTGCGTAAACTGTGTTAATAACAATGCAAGGGACCATCTGCACAATGCGTTTGATCAAACCTGCCAAGAATGGATCAAGTGGGACCGGATCGCAAGAGCGTCCGTCCGGTACTGCTAAGGGCCTGCCAACAGGAAACAATAACAGGAATAATAACATAAAAGTCATGCAATGCAACTTAGGAAAGGGCTATAACGCTACACAAGAAATGCTACAATGTATAAAAGAAAACAGATACGACATAATATGCATATCAGAACCGTATGTTGGTCCAAATAAAACAGTAATAAACAATATAGATGGATATGACATCTACCAAAATAAAACGGTTAACTGCAGAACAAAAGCTTGCATAGCTATCAACCAAAAGATGGCAAATTACATTGGGTTAACCCAATACACCACCGCCAACTTTGTAGCAATAGAGATCTCTGTCAAAACCAACAACAGCTATAACAAGCTCTTAATATCCTCAATATATATTGAACCAGGAGAGGATCCTGCTAACACTATGATGCACTTGGAACAATTCCTCCGTCAACATGCAAATAGAGAGCATATAGTGTGCGGGGATCTTAACGGATGGCACACAACTTGGGGATCCAATAAAAATAATGACAGAGGTAGAGCCATATATGACCTCGCAGTAAACCATGACTTAATCAGCTGCAACATAGGCAATGAGCCCACCTTTGAAACAGTCACACATGGCAGAACCAGGTACTCTGTTATTGACCTCACTCTAGCCACCATTCGAGCTGCAACTGATATATCATGCTGGAAAGTAAACAACGAACTAATACCTTCCTCAGACCACCATGGGATCGAATTTATCATTAAATGTGAAAAACTAGGAACAATAAGAACAAGTCCACATCCACCTATAAGTACAACACAGATCATACAAACTGGGAGAACTTCAGAACTAAGCTAAAAGAAAACATTGAGCAGAGCGACATACATCTAGCTGACATAGACGAACTTGACTCACAAGGACTAGACAACTACATTACAAACATGACTAACATAATACAGAAAACCTGTGACGCAACACTCACCTTGAAAGCTCCCTACAGGAAGATCCCGTGGTGGACTCAGGAACTGACGGACATGAAGAAAAAAGTAATAGCACTGCACCACCGACTCCAAGACCTTAAAAGAAGCAATAAAAACTTAACTACCATACTAAACGAGCTGCAAGACGCCAGATCGGAATACGCACACAAAATAAGAAAAACATCCACGGAACATTTCAGAGAATTTTGTAACCGCCAAGGCAAAGATGACGTGTGGACTGTGACAAACCGCCTTCTAAAAAGTTCACCACAAACACAACCACCTGCAACACTAAAAATAGAAAATGGAACTTACACCAAGTCGATACAGGACAGCGCTGCAAGGCTCGCTGAGAAGTTCTTCCCCGAAGATCACGAAGCAGATGACACGCCGCACGCCGCACCACCTGCAAATAAGAGAAGCACACATTAATTACAGACATCCGGAAATAGAAAACAATGAACAGTTATTTACCATACATGAAGTCACAGAAGTAATTAAAAATATGAGCCCCAAAAAAGCACCCGGCATGGACCACCTTACAGCTGATATCTGCAGACAATACATAGAATGTTACCCGGAATCCACAACCCAATTATTTAACAGATGTCTCACCATAAAATACTTTCCTTCATGCTGGAAAACTGCATATATAAAAACGCTTCCTAAACCTAACAAGATAAACTACAGCGAATTATCTGCTTATAGACCCATTGGGTTAATAAACGTTTTCGGCAAGATACTCGAGAAATTGATTGCAATAAGACTCACATATCACATGCAAATTAACAATGCGACCAGTGTAAGACAATATGGCTTCAAGCAACAATGCTCCACCACCGATGCCTTGAGCAATGCAATAGACAAACTAAAGCGCTGCAAACAAAACAAAAAGCTAGCTGTAGCTATATCATTAGATATAGCCGGAGCTTTTGATAATGCTTGGTGGCCCGCAGTGACCAAACGATTGTCGGAAATAAACTGCCCACATAACATATTAGACATAATACGCAGTTACCTCTCTGACAGAAAAATAGTTCTTAGCTACTCAAACGTAACAATTACAAGACCACAAACCAGAGGATGTGTCCAAGGCTCAGTACTTGGTCCCATCTTCTGGAACATCATAATGGACACTTTGTTGGAGCAGAACATGACAGATGGCAATTATGACATGACAGGGGGCAAAAACAACAAGTTGAAATTCGGTCCACTAAAAACAAAAATGATCACTTGTACACCCAAAGCAAAAGCGGCTAAAATACACATGGACAATATACAGATCCCGTTTGATGATAACTTTAAACTTCTAGGAGTCATTGTTGATCAGAAACTGAAATTTATACAACACACAGAATACACAATAAAAAAGGCACAAGCGATTTACAGAAGACTATGCATATTCATAAAACCCACATGGGGTGTACATTCGGACAATGTTGACATTATCTATCGCCAAGTTATAGAACCCATCATCACATATGCTGCAGAAATCTGGGGTAATGCCACAAATTACAAAAAAGTATGTAACTCACTGCTTAGTCTACAGCGAAGTTTTGCTATAAAAATGCTACGAGGTTTTAGAACCCTTCCAACGATTCCAGCCATTGCCCTAGCAGGCCTAACGCCATTACCAGACAAGGTCCGAGAAGTCGCATCCACTGAAAAGGTCAAAGATCATTAGTCACCGAATACCTGCCTAACAACATACTATATGATAAAGAACACCAATCCCGGAATTACTGCACCCGCCAGACGTCCACATATACAAATAAGCGATATAAATAACGAAAACGACTTGCAGCCCTACTATACAACAGAAATGTGCCGAATTTACACAGACGGAAGCAAACATGATGGAGTGGTAGGTGCAGCAGTAGTAATACACCACCCTGATGGGCGGAGCACAAGGAAGAAATTCAAATTACATTACAGTTGCACAGTGTTCCAGGCTGAGTGTTTGGCAATCGAGCAAGCATGCAACATGTGCCGGACCCTTGGTCTGGAACAAACAACAATTTTCTCGGACTCAAAAGCTGCTCTTCATGAGCTAGCAAATCGAAATACCACGAATTCAATGATGAACAGGGCACAGAAAAGCATTGTTGACATAAGAGAAGAAGGCAAAAGCATCAACTTCTGCTGGATCAAAGCGCATGTCGGCTTACTCGGAAACGAGGAGGCCGACATGATTGCCAAGAGAGCAGCAATGCAGCACAAACATCCAGACTACACAAAGTTCCCACTGTCATATCACAAACGTAACCTTCGCAAAGACACAATAGACAGTTTTGACAAGACATACCAAAACAGTACCACAGGAGCACACCAGAAAAACTGGCTACCCACATTAAAAGCATAGAAACCTTTCGCAAACACTTCAAACTCACCTTTCAAATGACTCAAATTATAACAGGCCACGGCTACTGCAAATTATACTTGAATCGATTCCATATAATAAACTCTAACACATGTCCATGCGACAACACTACACCACAGACCATGCAACATTTACTCACAGACTGCCCCCGCTACATTAACAAACGACTTCACCACGAAATACAATGCCAAATGAACAATGTCGAACCATATAATATTGAGCAAATAATTACAAAAGAAATAACCAAAGACTCATTTAAGGAATTAACAGAATACATAATAAATACACTAAAGAAATTCAACAAGACATAGATACATAATAGAATAATATATAAAATATAGATATATACATAATATAGGAATACTTAATAATAGGTACACAAACATAAGCAATGTGAAAGAAAATAACAGGAAAAGTAACTTACCGTAAAAAACATAAAGTAGAATTAAACCACCGAATCAATAGGCTGCCCGTATCCCACGCGGGGGCCATCCCTACAGGTTCAAACCCAACGGTCGCCCGTATCAATAGCGAGGGCCGTTGGGTCAAATAACGTTCTTTAACTCAAAAAAAAACCTAACTCTGACCTAACCTAACTCTGACCTAACCTAACTCTGACCTAACCGGGGTGCAAGATGGTAGGCCTCCCCGCGGCGCACCCTGGGAGGGGAGGGACAGACGCTCAGTCGCGCGTTCTCTGTCCTTTCTCTGCTAACTACCATCGCTTTCCTTTCTTTTATTTTCTTCTCTCTATTCTTACCTCATCTTTCTTCACTATCTTTCCTATACACGTTTTTACATGTCTTCTATACTATTTAATAAAAATCCAAAAATACTCGTTTCTGACCGGGGCCGTATCTAACTGATCCGCACCGTCCCACAGGTCCTCCTTCTGGAGTCGGCCAGCTTTGTTAGTCTCTTAAGTGGGCAAAAGCTAACTCCAGCATGGGGATACCCACCCCCCCATGGCAACAAAGAGTTGACCTTTGGTTCGGTGCGGATTAGATTTATGGTGAATAAAAACATAAAAACGCAAAAACCAATTAAAAACTTTCTACTTATTTCTAAGGCAAGGCACCAGTACATCCTAGATGTGTATAAGTACCCACTGAAGTGCTAAGCGGCTCGGCAGCAAAGACCATGTGCCCCGTCTAACGTCACCCATACGTCCTTGGACGTATGGTGCGTGTCGATTCGGGGATCTTGGTGCAATTCGTCGCCGGCCGCAACCCCAAGTAAGTGGCGAAAGTCACCGCTCAGGTGTCACTGGGTGTGACGTCTGCTCGGTTTTACGCGTTCTTTTGACGACGGAAAACCGAGCAGACAGAAGCGGCGCTCGCCTATGTGCGAATCCCCGGACGCGTGACGGAGCCACGGGTACCGGGAACATTCAATGAACGAAATTCAGTAGTCATTGTGGAATGCGCCGTCTTTGCTGTCCCCTGCAGTTCTGGGTACGACTAGGAAGAGGCGAACCCTGACCTTTTCTTCCTATTATATATGCAGCACAAACTAGAGATCATATTTATCGTTGTTTCTATAAATTTACAGTAATCACATAGCAAAATGGTTTTCCGTACACCTCCTAATTCACCCAAAAAATCTCGTAAACAACAACGGGAAAAACAGGCGGATTCTGATAGCGAACAGCCTGCTATCACGACTAACTTGGTCGGTTTGGTCACAGAAGACACTGAGACCACTGAGAGGCAGGATAGCGGACCGGCTGGCCCTTCCTGCCACAACTCAACGTTCACAGTGCCCAAAGCAACCGATACAGCAGAACCCAGTTCCCAAACTCTCACCAGTGAAGCAATAACAGCTGGAGTATTGGCTACCCCGGAATATGGCAGCTCTGGCTCAACGGAGATGGAGAGACTCACATGGTCGAATAGAGGCTCGATCACCAGCAGCCCAGGGACTCCAGGCACAAGCAGAGCCGCCAGATTTCGGCAGGAAGTAGACCGTCATGCTGAAGACATTATAGCGCACATTAAACTAAATAACAGCGTGACTAAACAAAGCAAACGTAGCATATTAAAATCTGCGGCTGAAATCCAAGAGGCGACGGTAAGATTTATCAGGGAACT
This sequence comes from Grapholita molesta, assembly GCA_022674325.2. NCBI lineage: Eukaryota > Metazoa > Arthropoda > Insecta > Lepidoptera > Tortricidae > Grapholita > Grapholita molesta. The sequence continues at coordinate 95,184 of CP053137.2, forward strand.
GCAAATTAACGCAACCATCGCCAATGTTGAGCTGACAGAAACACAAAGCACTGTCTTGGATGTCTCCAAACTAAAGGCAGACCTTATACACAGCGTACAGGCAGAAATAGCCAAAATACGGGTCGAACAGCAGGCTCTCAACAATATGGTCCGTGCCTTAAGTGGAGAGAATAGGGAAGAAGGGCGAGAAGAGGAGACATTCGCCAGCGTTACTAAAGATAGGAACAATAAGAGAAGGCACAGATCGGAAGCAGCAGCAGCCGCCGCTGCCGCCGCGGGTGGAGCGCATGAAGTCGACGATCTGACCTCACCAGCTGTAGGAAGACCATACACAGCTAAATACCGGCGTGCGACTACACCACTACCTCAGACTAGCTTCGCCGTCGTCCTGGAGTCAACTGACCCCAGGCATGAAGGCGAAGACGTACTGAAAATAGTTAAGGAGAAAGTGGATGTCGTCAACATTGGAGTCGGCATAAGGTCCGTGAGGAAGACCAGAACCAAGAAGGTCATCATCAACTGCGACTCTAATGAAGAACGGCAAAAGCTAAGTACCGCCATAAGGGAAAATACACAAAACATATCTGTCGGAGTCCCAAAATTGCGCAATCCATTAATTAAAATCATCGGAATCATTCCAGATTTTGCAAATGCAAAAATCGAAGGAGCAATACTGAATCAAAACGGTAGAATGTTGGAGGGGATCTCTGAGGAAAACAAAGTCGTCAGATACATCCGAGCTACTAAAGGCCGAAATGATTACGTCAGAAATGTAATCATTGAGACTAGTCCACAGATATGGTCGGCAATTCAAGGACAAAAAGTCAGGATAGGCTACCAGTCTGTAATGGCTGTTGACCAGTCCCCAATCCTGCAATGCTACAAATGCTTCGGCTTTGGGCATAGAGCAGCTGAATGCAAGTCGGACTCCAAATGCGCCTACTGTGCGGAGGGACACGACACACGAAGCTGCCCTAATAAAAGAACAGTAACACGTTGCGTAAACTGTGTTAATAACAATGCAAGGGACCATCTGCACAATGCGTTTGATCAAACCTGCCAAGAATGGATCAAGTGGGACCGGATCGCAAGAGCGTCCGTCCGGTACTGCTAAGGGCCTGCCAACAGGAAACAATAACAGGAATAATAACATAAAAGTCATGCAATGCAACTTAGGAAAGGGCTATAACGCTACACAAGAAATGCTACAATGTATAAAAGAAAACAGATACGACATAATATGCATATCAGAACCGTATGTTGGTCCAAATAAAACAGTAATAAACAATATAGATGGATATGACATCTACCAAAATAAAACGGTTAACTGCAGAACAAAAGCTTGCATAGCTATCAACCAAAAGATGGCAAATTACATTGGGTTAACCCAATACACCACCGCCAACTTTGTAGCAATAGAGATCTCTGTCAAAACCAACAACAGCTATAACAAGCTCTTAATATCCTCAATATATATTGAACCAGGAGAGGATCCTGCTAACACTATGATGCACTTGGAACAATTCCTCCGTCAACATGCAAATAGAGAGCATATAGTGTGCGGGGATCTTAACGGATGGCACACAACTTGGGGATCCAATAATAATAATGACAGAGGTAGAGCCATATATGACCTCGCAGTAAACCATGACTTAATCAGCTGCAACATAGGCAATGAGCCCACCTTTGAAACAGTCACACATGGCAGAACCAGGTACTCTGTTATTGACCTCACTCTAGCCACCATTCGAGCTGCAACTGATATATCATGCTGGAAAGTAAACAACGAACTAATACCTTCCTCAGACCACCATGGGATCGAATTTATCATTAAATGTGAAAAACTAGGAACAATAAGAACAAGTCCACATCCACCTATAAGTACAACACAGATCATACAAACTGGGAGAACTTCAGAACTAAGCTAAAAGAAAACATTGAGCAGAGCGACATACATCTAGCTGACATAGACGAACTTGACTCACAAGGACTAGACAACTACATTACAAACATGACTAACATAATACAGAAAACCTGTGACGCAACACTCACCTTGAAAGCTCCCTACAGGAAGATCCCGTGGTGGACTCAGGAACTGACGGACATGAAGAAAAAAGTAATAGCACTGCACCACCGACTCCAAGACCTTAAAAGAAGCAATAAAACTTAACTACCATACTAAACGAGCTGCAAGACGCCAGATCGGAATACGCACACAAAATAAGAAAAACATCCACGGAACATTTCAGAGAATTTTGTAACCGCCAAGGCAAAGATGACGTGTGGACTGTGACAAACCGCCTTCTAAAAGTTCACCACAAACACAACCACCTGCAACACTAAAAATAGAAAATGGAACTTACACCAAGTCGATACAGGACAGCGCTGCAAGGCTCGCTGAGAAGTTCTTCCCCGAAGATCACGAAGCAGATGACACGCCGCACGCCGCACCACCTGCAAATAAGAGAAGCACACATTAATTACAGACATCCGGAAATAGAAAACAATGAACAGTTATTTACCATACATGAAGTCACAGAAGTAATTAAAAATATGAGCCCCAAAAAAGCACCCGGCATGGACCACCTTACAGCTGATATCTGCAGACAATACATAGAATGTTACCCGGAATCCACAACCCAATTATTTAACAGATGTCTCACCATAAAATACTTTCCTTCATGCTGGAAAACTGCATATATAAAAACGCTTCCTAAACCTAACAAGATAAACTACAGCGAATTATCTGCTTATAGACCCATTGGGTTAATAAACGTTTTCGGCAAGATACTCGAGAAATTGATTGCAATAAGACTCACATATCACATGCAAATTAACAATGCGACCAGTGTAAGACAATATGGCTTCAAGCAACAATGCTCCACCACCGATGCCTTGAGCAATGCAATAGACAAACTAAAGCGCTGCAAACAAAACAAAAAGCTAGCTGTAGCTATATCATTAGATATAGCCGGAGCTTTTGATAATGCTTGGTGGCCCGCAGTGACCAAACGATTGTCGGAAATAAACTGCCCACATAACATATTAGACATAATACGCAGTTACCTCTCTGACAGAAAAATAGTTCTTAGCTACTCAAACGTAACAATTACAAGACCACAAACCAGAGGATGTGTCCAAGGCTCAGTACTTGGTCCCATCTTCTGGAACATCATAATGGACACTTTGTTGGAGCAGAACATGACAGATGGCAATTATGACATGACAGGGGGCAAAAACAACAAGTTGAAATTCGGTCCACTAAAAACAAAAATGATCACTTGTACACCCAAAGCAAAAGCGGCTAAAATACACATGGACAATATACAGATCCCGTTTGATGATAACTTTAAACTTCTAGGAGTCATTGTTGATCAGAAACTGAAATTTATACAACACACAGAATACACAATAAAAAAGGCACAAGCGATTTACAGAAGACTATGCATATTCATAAAACCCACATGGGGTGTACATTCGGACAATGTTGACATTATCTATCGCCAAGTTATAGAACCCATCATCACATATGCTGCAGAAATCTGGGGTAATGCCACAAATTACAAAAAAGTATGTAACTCACTGCTTAGTCTACAGCGAAGTTTTGCTATAAAAATGCTACGAGGTTTTAGAACCCTTCCAACGATTCCAGCCATTGCCCTAGCAGGCCTAACGCCATTACCAGACAAGGTCCGAGAAGTCGCATCCACTGAAAAGGTCAAAAGATCATTAGTCACCGAATACCTGCCTAACAACATACTATATGATAAAAGAACACCAATCCCGGAATTACTGCACCCCGCCAGACGTCCACATATACAAATAAGCGATATAAATAACGAAAACGACTTGCAGCCCTACTATACAACAGAAATGTGCCGAATTTACACAGACGGAAGCAAACATGATGGAGTGGTAGGTGCAGCAGTAGTAATACACCACCCTGATGGGCGGAGCACAAGGAAGAAATTCAAATTACATTACAGTTGCACAGTGTTCCAGGCTGAGTGTTTGGCAATCGAGCAAGCATGCAACATGTGCCGGACCCTTGGTCTGGAACAAACAACAATTTTCTCGGACTCAAAAGCTGCTCTTCATGAGCTAGCAAATCGAAATACCACGAATTCAATGATGAACAGGGCACAGAAAAGCATTGTTGACATAAGAGAAGAAGGCAAAAGCATCAACTTCTGCTGGATCAAAGCGCATGTCGGCTTACTCGGAAACGAGGAGGCCGACATGATTGCCAAGAGAGCAGCAATGCAGCACAAACATCCAGACTACACAAAGTTCCCACTGTCATATCACAAACGTAACCTTCGCAAAGACACAATAGACAGTTTTGACAAGACATACCAAAACAGTACCACAGGAGCACACCAGAAAAACTGGCTACCCACATTAAAAGCATAGAAACCTTTCGCAAACACTTCAAACTCACCTTTCAAATGACTCAAATTATAACAGGCCACGGCTACTGCAAATTATACTTGAATCGATTCCATATAATAAACTCTAACACATGTCCATGCGACAACACTACACCACAGACCATGCAACATTTACTCACAGACTGCCCCCGCTACATTAACAAACGACTTCACCACGAAATACAATGCCAAATGAACAATATAGAACCATATAATATTGAGCAAATAATTACAAAAGAAACAACCAAAGACTCATTTAAGGAATTAACAGAATACATAATAAATACACTAAAGAAATTCAACAACACATAGATACATAATAGAATAATATATAAAATATAGATATATACATAATATAGGAATACTTAATAATAGGTACACAAACATAAGCAATGTGAAAGAAAATAACAGGAAAAGTAACTTACCGTAAAAAACATAAAGTAGAATTAAACCACCGAATCAATAGGCTGCCCGTATCCCACGCGGGGGCCATCCCTACAGGTTCAAAACCCAACGGTCGCCCGTATCAATAGCGAGGGCCGTTGGGTCAAACCCAACGTTCTTTAACTCAAAAAAAAACCTAACTCTGACCTAACCTAACTCTGACCTAACCTAACTCTGACCTAACGGGGTGCAGGATGGTAGGCCTCCCCGCGGCGCACCCTGGGAGGGGAGGGACAGACGCTCAGTCGCGCGTTCTCTGTCCCTTCTCTGCTAACTACCATCGCTTTCCTTTCTTTTATTTTCTACTGTCTAATCTTACCTCATCTTTCTTCACTATCTTTCCTATACACGTTTTTACATGTCTTCTATACTATTTAATAAAAAATCCAAAAATACTCGGTTCTGACCGGGGCCGTATCTAACTGATCCGCACCGTCCCACAGGTCCTCCTTCTGGAGTCGGCCAGCTTTGTTAGTCCCTTAAGTGGGCAAAAGCTAACTCCAGCATGGGGATACCCACCCCCCCATGGCAACAAAGAGTTGACCTTTGGTTCGGTGCGGATTAGATTTATGGTGAATAAAAACATAAAAACGCAAAAACCAATTAAAAACTTTCTACTTATTTCTAAGGCAAGGCACCAGTACATCCTAGATGTGTATAAGTACCCACTGAAGTGCTAAGCGGCTCGGCAGCAAAGACCATGTGCCCCGTCTAACGTCACCCATACGTCCTTGGACGTATGGTGCGTGTCGATTCGGGGATTTTGGTGCAATTCGTCGCCGGCCGCAACCCCAAGTAAGTGGCGAAAGTCACCGCTCAGGTGTCACTGGGTGTGACGTCTGCTCGGTTTTACGCGTTCTTTTGACGACGGAAAACCGAGCAGACAGAAGCGGCGCTCGCCTATGTGCGAATCCCCGGACGCGTGACGGAGCCACGGGTACCGGGAACATTCCAATGAACGAAATTCAGTAGTCATTGTGGAATGCGCCGTCTTTGCTGTCCCCTGCAGTTCTGGGTACGACTAGGAAGAGGCGAACCCTGACCTTTTCTTCCTATTATATATGCAGCACAAACTAGAGATCATATTTATCGTTGTTTCTATAAATTTACAGTAATCACATAGCAAAATGGTTTTCCGTACACCTCCTAATTCACCCAAAAAATCTCGTAAACAACAACGGGAAAAACAGGCGGATTCTGATAGCGAACAGCCTGCTATCACGACTAACTTGGTCGGTTTGGTCACAGAAGACACTGAGACCACTGAGAGGCAGGATAGCGGACCGGCTGGCCCTTCCTGCCACAACTCAACGTTCACAGTGCCCAAAGCAACCGATACAGCAGAACCCAGTTCCCAAACTCTCACCAGTGAAGCAATAACAGCTGGAGTATTGGCTACCCCGGAATATGGCAGCTCTGGCTCAACGGAGATGGAGAGACTCACATGGTCGAATAGAGGCTCGATCACCAGCAGCCCAGGGACTCCAGGCACAAGCAGAGCCGCCAGATTTCGGCAGGAAGTAGACCGTCATGCTGAAGACATTATAGCGCACATTAAACTAAATAACAGCGTGACTAAACAAAGCAAACGTAGCATATTAAAATCTGCGGCTGAAATCCAAGAGGCGACGGTAAGATTTATCAGGAACTGCAAATTAACGCAACCATCGCCAATGTTGAGCTGACAGGGGAAACACAAAGCACTGTCTTGGATGTCTCCAAACTAAAGGCAGACCTTATACACAGCGTACAGGCAGAAATAGCCAAAATACGGGTCGAACAGCAGGCTCTCAACAATATGGTCCGTGCCTTAAGTGGAGAGAATAGGGAAGAAGGGCGAGAAGAGGAGACATTCGCCAGCGTTACTAAAGATAGGAACAATAAGAGAAGGCACAGATCGGAAGCAGCAGCAGCCGCCGCTGCCGCCGCGGGTGGAGCGCATGAAGTCGACGATCTGACCTCACCAGCTGTAGGAAGACCATACACAGCTAAATACCGGCGTGCGACTACACCACTACCTCAGACTAGCTTCGCCGTCGTCCTGGAGTCAACTGACCCCAGGCATGAAGGCGAAGACGTACTAAAAATAGTGAAGGAGAAAGTGGATGTCGTCAACATTGGAGTCGGCATAAGGTCCGTGAGGAAGACCAGAACCAAGAAGGTCATCATCAACTGCGACTCTAATGAAGAACGGCAAAAACTAAGCACTGCCATCAGGGAGAACACTCAAAACATTTCTGTAGGTGTCCCAAAATTGCGCAACCCGTTGATAAAGATCATTGGTATCATTCCAGATTTTGCAAGTACAAAAATTGAAGGAGCAATACTCAATCAAAACGCAAGAATGTTGGAGGGGATCACCGAGGAAAACAAAGTCGTAAGATACATCCGAACTACTAAAGGCCGAAATGATTATGTCAAAAATGTAATCATTGAGACTAGTCCACAGATATGGTCGGCAATTCAAGGACAAAAAGTCAGAATAGGCTACCAGTCTGTAATGGCTGTTGACCAGTCCCCAATCCTGCAATGCTACAAATGCTTCGGCTTTGGGCATAGAGCAGCTGAATGCAAGTCGGACTCCAAATGCGCCTACTGTGCGGAGGGACACGACACACGAAGCTGCCCTAATAAAAGAACAGTAACACGTTGCGTAAACTGTGTTAATAACAATGCAAGGGACCATCTGCACAATGCGTTTGATCAAACCTGCCAAGAATGGATCAAGTGGGACCGGATCGCAAGAGCGTCCGTCCGGTACTGCTAAGGGCCTGCCAACAGGAAACAATAACAGGAATAATAACATAAAAGTCATGCAATGCAACTTAGGAAAGGGCTATAACGCTACACAAGAAATGCTACAATGTATAAAAGAAAACAGATACGACATAATATGCATATCAGAACCGTATGTTGGTCCAAATAAAACAGTAATAAACAATATAGATGGATATGACATCTACCAAAATAAAACAGTTAACTGCAGAACAAAAGCTTGCATAGCTATCAACCAAAAGATGGCAAATTACATTGGGTTAACCCAATACACCACCGCCAACTTTGTAGCAATAGAGATCTCTGTCAAAACCAACAACAGCTATAACAAGCTCTTAATATCCTCAATATATATTGAACCAGGAGAGGATCCTGCTAACACTATGATGCACTTGGAACAATTCCTCCGTCAACATGCAAATAGAGAGCATATAGTGTGCGGGGATCTTAACGGATGGCACACAACTTGGGGATCCAATAAAAATAATGACAGAGGTAGAGCCATATATGACCTCGCAGTAAACCATGACTTAATCAGCTGCAACATAGGCAATGAGCCCACCTTTGAAACAGTCACACATGGCAGAACCAGGTACTCTGTTATTGACCTCACTCTAGCCACCATTCGAGCTGCAACTGATATATCATGCTGGAAAGTAAACAACGAACTAATACCTTCCTCAGACCACCATGGGATCGAATTTATCATTAAATGTGAAAAAACTAGGAACAATAAGAACAAGTCCACATCCACCTATAAGTACAACACAGATCATACAAACTGGGAGAACTTCAGAACTAAGCTAAAAGAAAACATTGAGCAGAGCGACATACATCTAGCTGACATAGACGAACTTGACTCACAAGGACTAGACAACTACATTACAAACATGACTAACATAATACAGAAAACCTGTGACGCAACACTCACCTTGAAAGCTCCCTACAGGAAGATCCCGTGGTGGACTCAGGAACTGACGGACATGAAGAAAAAAGTAATAGCACTGCACCACCGACTCCAAGACCTTAAAAGAAGCAATAAAAACTTAACTACCATACTAAACGAGCTGCAAGACGCCAGATCGGAATACGCACACAAAATAAGAAAAACATCCACGGAACATTTCAGAGAATTTTGTAACCGCCAAGGCAAAGATGACGTGTGGACTGTGACAAACCGCCTTCTAAAAAGTTCACCACAAACACAACCACCTGCAACACTAAAAATAGAAAATGGAACTTACACCAAGTCGATACAGGACAGCGCTGCAAGGCTCGCTGAGAAGTTCTTCCCGAAGATCACGAAGCAGATGACACGCCGCACGCCGCACCACCTGCAAATAAGAGAAGCACACATTAATTACAGACATCCGGAAATAGAAAACAATGAACAGTTATTTACCATACATGAAGTCACAGAAGTAATTAAAAATATGAGCCCCAAAAGCACCCGGCATGGACCACCTTACAGCTGATATCTGCAGACAATACATAGAATGTTACCCGGAATCCACAACCCAATTATTTAACAGATGTCTCACCATAAAATACTTTCCTTCATGCTGGAAAACTGCATATATAAAAACGCTTCCTAAACCTAACAAGATAAACTACAGCGAATTATCTGCTTATAGACCCATTGGGTTAATAAACGTTTTCGGCAAGATACTCGAGAAATTGATTGCAATAAGACTCACATATCACATGCAAATTAACAATGCGACCAGTGTAAGACAATATGGCTTCAAGCAACAATGCTCCACCACCGATGCCTTGAGCAATGCAATAGACAAACTAAAGCGCTGCAAACAAAACAAAAAGCTAGCTGTAGCTATATCATTAGATATAGCCGGAGCTTTTGATAATGCTTGGTGGCCCGCAGTGACCAAACGATTGTCGGAAATAAACTGCCCACATAACATATTAGACATAATACGCAGTTACCTCTCTGACAGAAAAATAGTTCTTAGCTACTCAAACGTAACAATTACAAGACCACAAACCAGAGGATGTGTCCAAGGCTCAGTACTTGGTCCCATCTTCTGGAACATCATAATGGACACTTTGTTGGAGCAGAACATGACAGATGGCAATTATGACATGACAGGGGGCAAAAACAACAAGTTGAAATTCGGTCCACTAAAAACAAAAATGATCACTTGTACACCCAAAGCAAAAGCGGCTAAAATACACATGGACAATATACAGATCCCGTTTGATGATAACTTTAAACTTCTAGGAGTCATTGTTGATCAGAAACTGAAATTTATACAACACACAGAATACACAATAAAAAAGGCACAAGCGATTTACAGAAGACTATGCATATTCATAAAACCCACATGGGGTGTACATTCGGACAATGTTGACATTATCTATCGCCAAGTTATAGAACCCATCATCACATATGCTGCAGAAATCTGGGGTAATGCCACAAATTACAAAAAAGTATGTAACTCACTGCTTAGTCTACAGCGAAGTTTTGCTATAAAATGCTACGAGGTTTTAGAACCCTTCCAACGATTCCAGCCATTGCCCTAGCAGGCCTAACGCCATTACCAGACAAGGTCCGAGAAGTCGCATCCACTGAAAAGGTCAAAAGATCATTAGTCACCGAATACCTGCCTAACAACATACTATATGATAAAAGAACACCAATCCCGGAATTACTGCACCCCGCCAGACGTCCACATATACAAATAAGCGATATAAATAACGAAAACGACTTGCAGCCCTACTATACAACAGAAATGTGCCGAATTTACACAGACGGAAGCAAACATGATGGAGTGGTAGGTGCAGCAGTAGTAATACACCACCCTGATGGGCGGAGCACAAGGAAGAAATTCAAATTACATTACAGTTGCACAGTGTTCCAGGCTGAGTGTTTGGCAATCGAGCAAGCATGCAACATGTGCCGGACCCTTGGTCTGGAACAAACAACAATTTTCTCGGACTCAAAAGCTGCTCTTCATGAGCTAGCAAATCGAAATACCACGAATTCAATGATGAACAGGGCACAGAAAAGCATTGTTGACATAAGAGAAGAAGGCAAAAGCATCAACTTCTGCTGGATCAAAGCGCATGTCGGCTTACTCGGAAACGAGGAGGCCGACATGATTGCCAAGAGAGCAGCAATGCAGCACAAACATCCAGACTACACAAAGTTCCCACTGTCATATCACAAACGTAACCTTCGCAAAGACACAATAGACAGTTTTGACAAGACATACCAAAACAGTACCACAGGAGCACACCAGAAAAACTGGCTACCCACATTAAAAAGCATAGAAACCTTTCGCAAACACTTCAAACTCACCTTTCAAATGACTCAAATTATAACAGGCCACGGCTACTGCAAATTATACTTGAATCGATTCCATATAATAAACTCTAACACATGTCCATGCGACAACACTACACCACAGACCATGCAACATTTACTCACAGACTGCCCCCGCTACATTAACAAACGACTTCACCACGAAATACAATGCCAAATGAACAATATAGAACCATATAATATTGAGCAAATAATTACAAAAGAAACAACCAAAGACTCATTTAAGGAATTAACAGAATACATAATAAATACACTAAAGAAATTCAACAACACATAGATACATAATAGAATAATATATAAAATATAGATATATACATAATATAGGAATACTTAATAATAGGTACACAAACATAAGCAATGTGAAAGAAAATAACAGGAAAAGTAACTTACCGTAAAAAACATAAAGTAGAATTAAACCACCGAATCAATAGGCTGCCCGTATCCCACGCGGGGGCCATCACTATAGGTTCAAAACCCAACGGTCGCCCGTATCAATAGCGAGGGCCGTTGGGTCAAACCCAACGTTCTTTAACTAAAAAAAAAAAAACTCCGACCTAACCTAACTCTGACCTAACCTAACTCCGACCAAACCTTACCTTCCGAAATATTTAAATGGCTGGGTCATCTTTAGGAAAATCTTGTCAGCGCGATCTGTGCTTCGCTTCAAGTAAATAAGTGACATCTAACGGAAATTATACGTACTATGTTTCGAAATTTAAAATTACAACAGATTTGTTAGTCATTAGTGAATCTATTTATATTTTACCACACTTTGTCTCTGGCTTCTTACTGTTGAATTCTCGATTTGGACGACTAGCAGCGGTCACTCGACTTGCAATTTTGTGTGGGTACGCCACCTGGCCACTGACACCTGGAGTCTCATCACTAAAGGACATTTTTATTAATCATTAAAAAAAAAAATAGTTTCACCGCGTGGCTACATTTGTTGGATATATCGCATTGTTGTATCAAGTTTTCTTGTATCCATTTCTGCATGTATTTTCAGATAACGCTGTCGTGGGAAAATAAGATTTGTTACGAGATTAATAATTTTATGTTGTAGAAATGTGTTTGATAATGTTGGATGGGATAAAACGAAGGAATTGATCGTTTTGAAAGCAAGTCAACCCTTTATTTGCTTAATCCTTCTTAAAGTTCTAATTAAAACCAGATCGTGCTCGTTGTTATTATGTATGTTTTAAATGTATAATAATTATATTTCATCACTTGAAAGTAAGAAGAATTCATATTTCAATTATTTCATAAAAAATAATTTGATTTGTTCTTTGTTGCATAGATGGCAGCACCATAGCAGAATAAATTCATATAGGAAGTGTAATCAGTAATCACGTAGCGTTTCGCTTTAGAGATGGTAAGAGGTGCCCAAAAACTGTGTAAAAAACGATATAGCATAAACTTGCTCGGTCGCCGGAGGACCTGGACACTGTTTCTGAGGTCATCTCTTTCATTTTATAACCAATAAAGGATAACTAACTAAACGGGAATGGGAATACAGTAAGTACAACAAAAAGTATAATATATACAAAACAAATATTTTTTACTTTTTAGATTTTCCAATAGTTAAATTTACAAATATATAAAAACACATCATATCAAAAATGTATTAATATCAATTAATAGTTGTCTACACTTGTATGGAAATATCACAATGTGGATTAAATATTTACTATGAATCCTTATCTTATACCACTTTCAGTTGTTAATTAAAATACTAAGCTGTATTGTAAAATGTGTTGTGGGGGTTACAGGATATATCCTACTCAATCATTGTTAGGGACCTTACGCCCCCCCACATGCCAATGTGCCGCGGAACCCTTTCTGGCAACTCGCGCCATCTGTGCACACATGAGGAAACCACTTTCGCTCGACTTGCCTGATATTGTCTAGATTTACTCACTGTACACTATACAAGATACAACACAGTGTCATATCACTGACCCTCAAATCATATGAGGCTCTTCGAGTCTAGCTTGGAGGTGCAGTATGAAACAACGCACCAGAAACATTTCCTATTCTCAATTGTTTTACATAACACACGTCACTTTCACTGCGACAATCACTATAGATAAATATCGCGATTTTTAGAAATATACATACGGGATAGCAGCTACTTTTGGTACGTAGTTTTTTTTTATTCTTACAAGTGTAATAACGACGGCTGTCTGACTATGTAGGACATTTTGTGGATACGGTAACATATGTTACCGATTTATGAACAAGTACCTATAAACTATATGGGGGCCGGCATCAAATCAAACATCGACGCTTATACACAGAATTTCCCACATAGTTATTATATGTCGAGTGTAACGGCACCGAAGTTGATGAGTTCACAATTCAGTCTTATTTAAAACTAATCACGTATGTAATCATGTCCTGATGGTCGCACGTCGAGAACCAGGGCCGCAGCAACCGCGAGTAGCACCGAGGAGAGTAGCGAGCCGCGGAGCTGTGAGCAACCATCAGGACAGGGCTAGCACATATATGTCACTCCTTTATCAGCCAGCCAAACTCCTTCATCTCCCTATCGAACGCTTCGTCCCTGTACTTCTTGATCTTGTTGAGGCCCGTCTGGAAGTCGGTGTGCAGCCGACACGTGCCGCCGTAGCGCGGCGGGAGGCACTCGCGCGGCACGTGGCGCTGCAACGACTCCAGGTCGCTGCCGTGGAAGTGGATCTTAGCCCACGCGTTCCGGGTGATCAGGCGCTTGAAGAGGAAGAAGAAGGTGTTCAGCAGCCAGTTGTAGTTGATGATGTGGCAGCCGTGCATGATGCCGGGCAGCGCGTACTGACAACAAAACAGTTACTTTGATACCGGGCTCAGAAACAAGGGGTCGAAGCGTTTCTCTCACCATTATAATCATCATTTAAAAAGTCAACATCAAACTTCGCCTTGTATGTGTCACATCTTTTTCATAAAATTATAAAGATTGTATATAAGTTAGAACAACACTATCTATAGGTATATAAGAACAATGATATATTATCATATAATCAAGAGCCATCGTTGTATAACACTCAATATAACATTTATCATGTGTATTGCAAAAATTTTGCTCAGACACAGAGTTGGTTGTCAGCTGCACGCAGTTCGTTGTAGCTCAACATTCTCGAAATTAAAGTTTAAACTTCAGTAAAATAGCCCGGTTGAGTTATTTTAATAGTTTATGCGTCGTTGGACTAAAAGTAAATATGGCGATGTATAAAAATGTCTACATATAAAATAAAAATTGGTCCGAGTATTAGAAAGCCAATACCTCAAAATGTCTAAGTCTTATCAAGTCGGAATATAAAAATGACTACTTTCAAAGTATACTTATACAAATGTCTAAGGCTTGGCTCACTGCCTGCGGACGACCTTCTTGAGAAAGCGATTATAGTTATTATTTTAGCCATTTATTAAGGAATAAATGGCTAAAATATTATTATATTTATTATTCCTTAATATATTTTACATGCATACATTTTCATTTCTCATAATAAATATAACAAAGAGTAATTTTAAAATACATCGCGATATTTACTTTTAGTGTCGCAACATATTTATATTTGGTCTAATATACAGGTGGACATTTTTATACTTCGTCGAAATTATATACGCACGAACTTATGCAAGTAGAAATTTTTATACATCGCCATATTTACTAGGGCTCGCGGTCGTGTCCGTGTTTCGTGAACCCGTAGCCGTGCGCTCGGTTTCGTGAATCACGGCCACGGTTTTCTGGTCCGTTCCGCACGTGACATTTGGTTACGTGAAATTAGGGTACGTGAATCCGTGTAGATCCGTGTAGGCGTGATCACGCCTTCACGTATCTTAAGAATAAAACTTAGTCCTTATTTATTAATATTCCCGGGCGTGGCGAAATTACAAAACGTGCGATAAGTATCCAACGGAATCGAGCCCAAACCTCCACACACGGACGCAGGTACGGGCTACGTGTCACGGCGTGTCACGTGAATCTGGATGCGAACGTAGGTACGTGACACGTACCTGGCCGTGTTCGTGAAATTCGTGATCTTAGTACCGGCGGTGTTAAGAACACGTAGCTACGGGTCGGCGTACATCACGGATACCAGGAGCCCTAATATTTACTTTAAGTCCAACGACGCATAAACCATTTTAATGCGAATATAATCTTATATACATAATATGTATGGGTATGTACGTCCACAAGACATGCCCACGTGTAAATTAACAATCGGACATTTTTGCATAAATGTATGTTGAGCATTATACAATACGTATGTTAAAAGCTGTATCAGAGTACGGGCGCGCAGTACCCACCCCGGTGAGGCAGACGATCTGGTAGGCGACGGTGGGCGAGAGCGTGGCGATGTGCTTCATGGTGACGCCCTCCAGGTCGAAGATGACG
The DNA here is from genome assembly GCA_022674325.2 of Grapholita molesta. Classification (NCBI taxonomy): domain Eukaryota; kingdom Metazoa; phylum Arthropoda; class Insecta; order Lepidoptera; family Tortricidae; genus Grapholita; species Grapholita molesta. The sequence continues at coordinate 110,569 of CP053137.2, forward strand.
GTGCCGCCCAGCACCTGCAACTTGGGCGTGCGCAGCCCGATCTCCATGAACACCAGCGCCGCCCGCACCAGGTCTTCCACGGGAAAGTCATCGGGATCCCATGTTCCTGAAACGATCACCAGAATTACAACAGAATATATACCCAAATAAATGCATGATGCTTTGTTGACGCTCATCGCCACAAATCCACCTCAATGTCCAGGAATAGACACCTCTGGGCCGAGTCACCAAACGTGGCAATGAGCAGCCTCCCGACCGCCGGCCTGTCGCACATAGCCGCCTCGTAGGCGCCCTTCATCTTCACCGGCCCCCACGAGTCCACGTCTCTGCCCACAAGTGGACACCTGTAACCCGTGTGCCCGGCGCCTGCCGACTCACCGAACCTGGTGATGAGCACGCGGCCGACGCCCGGCCGGTCGCGCATGGCTGCCTCGTAGGCGCTCTTCACCTTCACGAGCCCCCACAAGTCCACGTCCTTGTACAGATACGAGTACTGCTCGATGAAGTTGCAGTAGCGGACCAACTGCCAACAAAGAGCGTTACATATTATCGGACACTCTTACACAAATAATATAACAAAAAACCAAAACATGAAACAAAACGACCTAGGTAACCTCAAGAAGGCTGTGTTCCAGTTTGCTAAACAGACTATTGCGCGCTTGACGTTGACATGCATTTAAAAAGGAATCAAGTATAATATACCCAAAACTGGTCAACCCTAGAGCGAGCGACCGAACGTAATATTGCGAAGAAAACGTGGTTTTTGACGTTCCGATCTTTATATGTGTACCTATAGTGTATTTAGATAGTGACATAGTTACGTGTCTGTGCGCGCGGCGGACCACGAAGCGGCGCGTGCGCAGGAACTTGAGCAGGAACTCGTCGTCCATGCGCCGCGGCGCGCACTCGCCGCGCTCTGTGGCGGAAACAGTAACACCTTCAATACCCACTGAATAAAGACGACTTATTAAATGGCAGCGTTTGTAAATTGTTGCCTGAATCTGCATCGTCCATGTAAATTCCTCGATTTAATATCGCCTCGCCATCGCTTACTTACTATAAAAGTTTTATAGTAAGTAAGCACTATAAACTGGAACGAACTGTGGACTGCGAGGCCAGGCGGGAAAATCGCAACGTTTTATAAATATTATTAATCCCAATTAAGACATTTGCTTTCAACTACCTGAATACTTTAATCAGTCCTGGGTATCAGATGACATATTTTTATTAATTATTTTTATTCTAGATTAATGAAATGAACAGTACAGAGGAGTTAAACAAAACCATGACACAAACATTATAGAGGTAGAAGAGACCAAAACACCTTTGAACCTTGTAGTAAATGTAATTGCATTTTTGTATCTTAATGATGTTATATAATGAAGTCATTTTATATTATTTAAATCATTTATGAACACAAATAGTACAAAACAACAAGACGTATTTGTACAGTTCAAATGAACTCCGTAGGAACCCAATTTATAGTCATGAAGCTAGAAGTACAAAACTATAACTGAATTACAAAGGTGTCTTGTTCTGCGTGCGCGAGGCAGCAATGGTGTCCCGGTATCTGCCAGCGCACCTGGTCGCTCCGTGTCCCACCACCCCCGCAGACCGGGCCAGCCCTCACCGTACACCATGTCCCGCAGCTCCTGCACGGCGGCGGCCCTGGTCTCCGGGTGCTCGTGCACCAGCTCGCGCGCCAGCTCCTGCAGCTCGGGGTGCTCCGAGGTGTCCATGTCGGCCTCGAACACCAGTTCTATGAAGCTGTCCAACATCACGCCGCAAACAAAGATCCTGAAAAATGCAAAATGGCATTTTTATTCCTTGCTCCGCGATCAGACATGCTTGCTCGTCACGTGCCTCGCTGCTATTCGTCGAAACGTTCGACGAAACTTTGCCCTTACAAAATGTCCGCGTAGACATTCGTTAACTCTTCAATGCATTGGAATTACACATGAATATTGACACTCGTACGTGAATAGGAAGTTGTAGGTTTATAATATGCCAATGTCAAAACAAAACTAATTATCCCTCTTCGCTGCTTTGCCTACTTATTGTTTAATTCAGTTGCTGTTAACTACTTATATCATAAATGCATTTTAGTTTGTCAAATCATTACAACGCACTATCACTGCCAATACCGGCACCCTGACCCGGCCTAGGCTCCCCTAAGACTAAGGCGGACATTATGAAGGCTTTTGTGGAGACAATCACAAGCAAAGAGTAAATGTAGATGTAGTGTAGGGACGCCCGGCCGGACTCAGGCGGGCTGTCGATCGCTTGTTTCCGACTTTCAGCCCAAAGAGGGGTAAGTCATAAGTTGGTGGCAGGCATCCCGGGGTCGCGGGTTCGACTCTCTCCTGCCTTGGAAGTGGGGTTCCCATCATTTCTTAGCATTAGAGTGTATCATTTTCGAGTACAATCCATATAAGTAGCAGTCAGTAGCCCAATTGCAATTTCAAGTGCAATTTCTTCAAGCAACTCAGCATTATCTAAATAGTAATTTTAGTCATAAATATTTTTTAACTATTTGGGTCCAGTAGGTACTTTCAGATCAAATTGTTTGTGGTTAGAGATGGGAGTGATCTTAATAATGTTTCATTTCTTCTTTTAAAATACGGAACCCTGAAAATGTTGTTCTATTATGATCTCCGTGTAAAATATTTTGTTACTACTGCTTGGCCTAGCGAATACAATTAACTTGTGACCTTATCACAAACACATCTTATTGTTTTTGTTTGACGGGTTGAGGCAAATTTGTATATTCGGTATTTTTATTTATGTTACTTACTATCATCATCATCATATAAAGCCTCCTTAGTCCTTGTCCACTGCTGGACATATTAGGCCTCCCCTAAAGCGAGCTACAGTGCGAAGCGAGCTGCATCCAGTGGGTTCCTGCGATATTTACCTTGTCGTCGGTCCACCTTGTGGGAGGTCTGCCCGAGCTGCGCTTTCCATCGGATATCGATTCTACTTGCAGTATGTAGTGTGTCTACCACTATAGTATAGTAGGCTACTTAATATACTACTTTACTACTTATGTATATACTTTAGCTATATGTATAGCACAAGCTGCAGTACACATTAATTATTATAAGAATTTATATAAGACGAACCAAACCTAAAATATTAATTAATATTTAAAAGTACGATACCTTAAGAAGTTCTAAAGATTCTACAGGGCATTTACATTATCAATTGCATCTGTTAGAAAGAGAGATCCGCTAATTAGTTGTAAATTGTTATGCAATGGGCCCCTAGCCTAAATAAGCTGATAATAGTGATAATTCGTCACATTAATACTGGTTGAATATTGGCATTTGAATGGCAATATTCATATTATTTTAGAATGGGATTTATGTTGGTTCAGTATTATCTGGAAAGCATGTAATATGTATCTTCAAAATTTAATTATATATTAATCATACGTGGGTATAATATAGCGAATCAACCAACCAACCTCCTTGTTGTGTTTTGGAAGCGCTGCACTTAAACGAAGTAGCTGATCAAATGTTCGTATAACTAACGGGGAGCATTGCGCGGGCTGTCCGCACGGACGTCTGCCTGACAGTTCCTGACCAAGGAACCCATGCGTGCATCTTCCACTCCGTCTAATAGTGTACGCAGCTCAAGCCAAACGTTTCTTGCTTTGCTACATCCCGCGAACTCTAACTGTGTCCTCTTTCGTATTGGCTGTAATGAGGAGCAGTTGCCTCTGCTGTTAAAATCGTTCCACTCGTAGTTAGGCATGGTGCGTAGCTTCTGCTAGTTCTGCTGCGCCAGGCTTGAGCCACCCTCAAGACTACAACAAACTACAAGCTAAAAGTATCTAGCTTTATATTTCCAAGTATCTCAGTTCCGTACTGCTCAACTAATATTGTTTTGTATATATATTTAATTCGCACAGAGCACCAGTGTAGTCTTGGTCGTTACGTTGCGAAGATAAACACTATAAGAAGTTATTAAGTATATACCTACAATATCTATAGATTATTTCATAATAACGAGAAACGTTGTCTATTTTCATTAAGACATTGTTGACAGGCAGAAACATGACACAATCTCATTTAGTACAAGTTTAGTATTAGTTCATAAGAAGTTTGGATACCTGCACAATAATCTATTCTATATAAAAACTCCTTACAGTCAGCGCAGCCAAGTATGTTTATAATTGTAACTTAGCCTTCTGGAGTGAACAGTAATGCATAGATAGTTAATAAGTAATACGAGTAAGTACCCGATAGTTCACTTAAAATTGCTAAAATTGGTCGCAGTTAAGTTGGCACTTATCGTTATGCCAAAATTCTAATGGAGCAATAGTGATTAATGAGCAACCTTTTTTATTCAAGAAGTCTTTGTGTGACATTGACGTTTGTGACATTGACGTTATCTTGTAAATGGTTTGTTGGTTATTTACTTCTTTACTACCTATGGGTTTTTACAGACTTCCGGTTGCGACTAAAATAGCGAAGTCATCTTGAGAATATAATATTTAAAACAGCCTTTTTGTGTGGTCCGTCGGTGTTTTGTGTAGACGGACCTTTTCCTACCGACATACCTAGTGACTGAAGTGTGCAACACTACTATTGACTATATTGCTGAAAATGAGGGTAATTTATTATCTCCTCGCCCTCAGCCGTTGACGACGGCGAGTGCCCTGTCGTCGGTCTTCGCCGGTCAGCCAACGCGCTCGGTTCATGATTAGGCTCCACGTTACGAAGCGAAACATGTCGAGCAACATTCTACTTATAAAACGTGAGTTACCCGCTTCTATAAGTATACAATTGAAACCAAATATGCTTTTAAACTCACTAAAAGTTAATAATTATCGTAAATAGTAGGTCGGTGCATCACACTGGCAGCACATTTATATTTTATTGATTTAAATATTTGGTTTGGATGTTGTTCCCCACGACATGTGGCTGACTTAGGATGCTTTTGAGTCTCTTGCGTTTAATTGTACACAAGATGAAATAGAATCACATCCAGGTAATACTTTCCCCTAAAAATGGCTCGGTCGCCGACCACTACTGATGAATCTTATGATAGTTATGATGCTGTGATCTAACGCTAATTATGCAGCTTATAAAAATTGCATCTCAAGCTCCTTTCACCGCTATTAGGTGAACACCCAGACGGTCCCGGGGCCGCGGCCGTCTCGTGGCCTTCTGTAAAGTCCAGCCGCCACGTTACAAAACGTAAGGCTGTATTTAAATAATAATGTTAATAAAACTACCGATATGTAATTAAAATTAATAAAAACTGTAATTTAAATGTATATCATGAATTCATGACAACTGTGGCAACAATAAGATATTCGTCTAGTCTATTCGGTGCATTAAATAGTGTGTAGGTACGTAGAGGTTCTAGATAGTAAAACTCTCTATAATTTGGAGTGCAAAATTAGCATCGACATTCTTCATTGAAAAACATTAAAAAATGAACATCCGACCACTTAAAGAAAAAGCAATTTGTATGAAACTACTTTGCACTCTTGTGAATAAAATGCAACTTTGCTATCTGTTTTTAAAGAATAAAACAGTTCTTTCCGACCTAGTGAAGTGAAAAATGAATTTTTATTCTTCAACGTTTTATTAAAATGTCGATTGAATTTCAACCGCTAAGTATACATAAAAAAGATACAGTTATTTGTTACAAGGAAGCAAAGTTAGTGTTTAACTTCTCGTGCTAATATTGAGACCCGAGCTAGCGAAAGATTTCAAAAATTACCCACCAGCATCGAGCATAGCGAGTGGTTCAAAGAGTGGAATCTTGAGCACTGGCAGAGTTTCACCTCACCACCGCGAGTAAAAAATGAACTCTAAAGCTTTAAAAATGTATTCAAAATTATTGGCATCCATCATATAACATTCAAAAACATTAAAAAAAAACATCACAGGTAACACAAAAAACCAGTCGATTAGTAATAAACAATTTGTATAAAACTTTGCTATTTGTTTTTAAAGAACACAACAGTTGTTTTCAAGCTAGTGAGGAGAACAGATTTTTATTTTTCATTTTATATTTATTTTGCACTATGAACGTCACACGAAGAAATAACTTAATTTAATAAGATATCTGCTCTGGCGATGTGTCAAATTAATGTACCTACCTATGCAGGTACCTTACACCAGCCTTACACTTAATACATTGCTACTGGATAAAGTTCCAAAAATTAATTAGTGAAACATAGCAATACATGCACACCTACCTCTGTTTTATATATTCACTCATACAAAAATACTTGTTATGTATTTAAGTCAAACGGTGTAAACTGTTTAGTGGGACTTTGTTATTGTGTAAGCTTTAACTTTTTATGTTAATAAAATAAATAAAAATAAAAATCGCAAACTATAATTATAGTTCATTAAGACCAATGAAGGAATATTCAACAAACAACAACAGCAACTTGTTTATGCACTGTTAGGAAGGGGCTGCACGATGTCGCTCCTTATTCCCTGTTGTCTTGCACCACTGTCTACTGATGAAGCCCGCCAATATTCATTTCCGCGGTAAAAAAACGTAGCGAAACGGATCGCTTTATACTATGCAATTATTTAAAAATATAAAATTCGCACCCACCTGTAATTAAAATGAGTCACTCACAACATGTATCGTTAGCACACGTCAGGGGCACTGTTAGCTAAATACTAGATCGTCGGAGAATCGGATTAGACGAAACATATCGGCTGCCGAAACCGGCTCCGAACCTGCGGCCGCGGGAGGCGCTGACTCACGGCCGGCCGCGAGCCGCTCTCGGCGCCGGGGATTCCGTCAAGGAAAGTACAAAAATACAAACAAACTAAATTCATTCCTTCATAAAAAGCTGTACACTTTTCAGGGAGTTTTGGGAGGCACCGCTCTTCCGCAATTATTGAAGAATAAGGATAAGAATCCTTATTGACTGACAGCCATCAGCGCCCAACCAAAACCGTTACAATACAGTGCTGATATGATATGAATATAAACAAAATAAATAAAAATATTACAGGACATTCTTACCCCTTAATTTTTTCGCCCTGACGAACATAACTTAGACCATCTTTTTGTATTTTTTTCTTGGACAGATTAATGTAGGCTATCGAGGATCGTGGAGCTAGAACCCACGACCTTGGTAATTTTCTGCCAAATTAAGGGTTACACAAATTGACTGAGTCCCACGGTAAGCTCAAGAAGGCTTGTGTTATGGGTGCCTACGAGATATACAGTGTGGAAAGTTAACTCGGGCCCCGGAGGGAAACTACCTTAAATCCTTGATCTAGCTCATTTTACTTAAAGGAGACATTCCTTTATTTTTAAAAAGAAACAAAACTGCATTCAAAGATTTTTGAAATTCACTTGTCTCGAGGAAAACAAAAATTATCTATATATATATATATATATATATATATATATATATATATATATAAATACAGATCATCATCATCATATCAGCCGCAGGACGTCCACTGCGTAACGTACTAGGCCTCCCCCATAGCGACCCACAGTGACAGGTTTTGCACCGCATCCAGTGTATTCCCGCGATCTTTACCATGTCGTCGGTCCACCTTGTGGGGTGCCCACGCTGCGCCTTCCGGTTCGTCGTCGCCACTCGAGAACCTTACCTTACTTAACCTACAAATACTTGACTACATATAGAAAACTCTTGACTCAGGAACAAATATCTGTGCTTATCCCACAAATAAATGCCCTTACTGGGATTTAAACCCAGGAGCGTCGGCTTCTTAGATCATAGATATTATCACAACTGGCTCTTATATAAACCACTAAGTAATCTTTAGAAATTTTACTCCTGAGGGTTACGTTTGGGGTTGAAATTTGGATATAGCGGTATGAATCCTTAGAAAGAAAGGAAAAATTGAAAAATCAACTGCCCGGGCGACACTCAAACTCGCGACTGTGGAATACCCATCGCTCTACCAACTTAGCTACGGAGCCTTGCCCAAAGGCTGCGAATTTCCCCACCATAAAGTCTTGGGCGGACCGATAAGGAATAGGACAAACTTTGAAAAAAAAAAACAGAATAAATATCACAAAAGGGTTTTCATTCTTTACATGTCGTTTCATACATATTTCTCGCAACGTATTTAAAATCTACTATGTTCATATAATTAATATAATTTTGGTTCCAATTATCTAATAACGTGTTTCTGAAAACATTAGTTATTAATTACTTCTCGTCAATTATTACTTTCTTTTCACACATCAACTATTTTTTATTTATAAGCAAGTCGACGCGGTTGTGTTCATTCGAAATGGTCCGCCGGCATTCGCCGGCCGCAACACGACAATGCTGCTAGAAATCAGTCTTTCATTTGAATTTGTACAAAAGAGGCATCGCCACGTGAGGACATAGCATATGTTAGGACTAGTGGGATCTACACATAGTTTACAAAGGCACCTCCACTCCCAGAACATACTAACTAAATAACATGAGATCGTAGTAGTAGCGACCACTTCGCCGCACACGTAAATATTTAGTATTTTGTGCTAACGGTTATATTTAATTTTACATCAATTTTAACGTTTTCCAATCTGGCTAAATTAATTAATTGTCCTGGAGCGGCACCACGAACATCGAAGTTCGTATATTTCGGGCATCTGTCTCTTTTAGTCCATAAGAGTGACAGAGATGATTGTCCGAAATTTACGAATATCGTAGGTCGCGGTAGCGCCGCTGTTTCATAATCTACATAACCTTAAAGTCTCACACCAAATAAGTATAAAAATGTGTATTATTGTGGTAAAAGTCAATAGCAAGTTCGATCCTTATACAATGTAGGTATTCCTCTCGACCCCGCTCTAAAGGGACCTGACATAAAACAGTGCAGAGTATCCGAGCGCAGTAGCCTTCGATCAGTCTGGGAGACCGCGATCACTCCTTGATCACCCAGCCGAAGTCCTTCATCTCCCTGTCGAAGTCCTCGTCGCGGTACTTCCTGATCTTGTGGAGCCACGTGCCGATGGTGGCCACGTGCCGGCAGGTGCCGCCGAAGCGCGGCGGCAGGCACGCGGGGTCCACGTGCCGGTGCAGCGACGCCAGGTCGTGCCCGTGGAAGTGGATCATCTTCCACGCCTTCTTGGGGATGAAGCGTTTGAAGAGGAAGAAGAAGGTGTTGAGCAGCCAGTTGTAGTTGACGATGTGGCACGAGTTCATGACGCACGGGATCGCCAGCTGGGAGAGGAAACATTTATTACATCGGTACATCACACAGAGTTTTACGGCCTACTTGCTTATTGCGGAGTGCTTTTTCCTTTCAAGATTACACGCCTGAGATTTGTGTTAAAAAAAAGCTTTATAATTTCTACTTCACAAGATTACTTATTCGTTGAAATTCACTTTGGTTACTTGAAACAATGCATACGTCTCGCTCGCGTGGCAGCGAGTGTGCGATGTGTGAGCAGGCCGAGGCACCTGCGCGTACGCACCACATTCGGATTTAGTTTATGAACTTCAATTTGACCACTTGGCCCTCAACCCCGGTTTACCTACCTAGCTTGAGGAATTACTTGTTGCGATTCTTACCTGCCGCTGCCTTCCTTTACGCAAGACCTAATTTAGAGAAATATTATTTTAATTATGCTGTGAACATAACAATAGTTAATATTGCAGCACAGCTATTAAGTATTTCTTGAGATTCGATTTTGCAGACGCAGCTGCTCTTGTAGCATTGCGATTGGAGTTATATCTGGTCTGAGGGCCTACTACGAAAATCTAAACTTGAAAATTGTCTCTGTCACTCTAATTACGCCTTTATTGGAGTAAAAGAGAAAGAAACCCGAAATTACCTCTAAATTACCGCGGTAGGCTCTCTGTGTTATCTATTCCTAGTTTAGCCAGTTAGTAGTCAGCCTACCCACGGAACTAAAGGTCTCGAGTTCAAATGTCAAGGGCATTTATTTATGTGTTTATCTTCATATTCAGTAATGGTTTATGGATGTTATAGGTATTATGTATTTTTTGCACGTGTTTGTACGGACATATTATACCATACCTATATATCATCGTCTAGACACGACAACTTACAGAGTCGTATGGAGGGCTTTGTTAATTTGTGTTAAATAAGATTATCCCAAAAGTATTGATTGACTTATCTATTTTCTACAAGCGCGTTGGATTTGCAAGCGCTTAAGCATACACATTAGGACTAACTAAAGAAGCTGTTCAACTCATATGGTTTGTAGGGAACCCATATTGGACACTGAACTAGGGTTTATTCCAAATTTAGAAGTGAAGTGGGCGGGTTACCCCCATGAGGCAGACGATCTGGTAGGCGATGGTGGGCGTGAGCGTGGCGACGTGCTTGACGGTGATGCCGGCCATGTCCACGATGACGGTGCCGCCGATGACCTGGTTCTTCGGCGAGCGCAGCCCGATCTCCATCATGGCCATGGCCGCCTTTACCAGCTCCTCCACGGGGTAGTCGTCGGGGTCCCAAGTGCCTGCAGTGAGGGAATCATAATAACTATATGTATGACGATGTTGATGATGAACTGATGCGAAGGAAGAATCCGCTAGTAGGATCTTACGTCGTAGCTACCTCATTTTCAATAAATTCCGTCTCCTTAAAGTGTGTAATAAAAAAAGTTAAGGATGCATTCTCCGCGGTTCGAGTAAGCTCAGTTAGGCGGCCTGACCACTCCTAACGCGGGTTAAGAATCCACCAATTGAATTTTTGTTACTACTAGGAGAGGATATTGGTAAATAGACATTACTGCAGGAGAAGCAGTAGCGTCCCTTAGATCGGTAAAATATACTGCGATAGCTAACCCGCCTGCTAAGCAAGGCGGTTATGGCATTAAACTCTCAATGCTGCTAATCGCATCTATGGGGGAGGCCGGGGAGACGTCCGTGGCTGAAGTAGTGGTAAATATTAAACCGCTCACCGCTCCGCTCCAATAGACAGCCTTGATCACAGCGATGGGAGCGATGTTCCGAATGGTCGCAAGGTCGAATCTTACTCTTTCTATATTTGTTTTAATACTCGGGCAAAGCATTATAAAGTGCATTTCGCAGAAATGGACCTTGTGCGGTATGCGCACGAGCACGGGCGTCAGGGCTGCGGGCGTGCGGGCCGCGGGCGTGCGGCCGCGGCGGGGCCGACCGGTTCGTTACGTTACGTCGGTGCGCGTAACCGGCCACCGCACGTTCTCGGGCGGCCGCCTCATTCCGAACGCGCTAAATGTGTTGCTGCCTTATTCGTTGTGCGTCCCTTTTCTTTACGCTACAATGTGAGATATTCTCTTTTGAGAGCACCTCCAACTACCTTTAAAAACATGGTGCATAAATATAAGGTATCTTTATCATTTGGTATTGCGTTATTTATTTATTTTTATTGTATGTAAACTTTATTGTACAAAATATAAAAATGTACGAATGGCGGACGTAAGAGAATATTGATGACTAAAATAAAGAAGCAAGCTCTTGTTTCAGCAGGTGCTTACGCAGCATCCGCTTGAAGGCACTTTACTTGGGCCTGTCTAATGTTGATTTTAATTTGATGTTAATTTATCAGCTTATTGTGTTTATTGTTTTTTAAACATCTTACTTCGACAAAAGGTTACTAATAGTAATACTTGTTTACTATTCCGTGATAAATAGGTATAACGTCCACATTTAATTAATGCCAATCCGTCATACTTATTTGCCTTGATTCCTATATCTACTAGTGTGTGTAGTATACACATCTACTGATAGGTATATTTAGGTATTTGTTTATAAATTTACCATTCGTTTAATTAAGGCGACGTCTTTACGTTCTAAACATGTTACATTGAAATTATATTGTTGGCTCTGAATGCGGCGTTGTGATTCGAGCACATTATGCAATAGATGCAAGCGGGGCCGAATATAATATTATGATTACGAATGGTATGTGTGTGTGTGTGTTGTAGTAAAAGTGACAGTTCAGTTGATTGCGTAGGTTATTGAACATCAGTGGGGCATCGGGTCGATTGAGACGATCGGCCTCAGGCAAGGATGGTTTATTATGGATATTATGATGTTGACTATAACTTTATAATATTAAATTACTATCTAAAAATATTATATGTCTATATATTCAATCTATTTAAACTTTAGTAGGTATTTGGTTCATGTTGAAAAAAACATTTTCACACACTTTTTATAAATGCTTTAAGCGGATCAAAGTACATATCCGCCATGTCACTGCAACCACTGGCAATTTTACATAGCCTGCTTGTTGGTGAGTTGGTGCCTGATTGTGATCTTCTGAGAGCTGGGTATAGAGGGGTGATAGGGTTCTGGGACAACGAGAGGGAGCGCGAAAGTTTAGCAATGAACTATCATCATTATCGCTATAGAGTGTGCACCACTTAGTAGTGGTCACTCTATAGCGTGGTTGACTAATTTGTGCAGGAAAGTTGCACCTAGAATCACCATTTTCCAGTGAGTCCATTTTAAAATGTCGCAGTTTCCTAGTATATCGATCTTTTGCCTACCACACGTGCGTGAAAAGCCAAATGACGAGTAGCATAATGTGGCCGCCAGACGACACTGCAATATTCCAAAATACTTCTTACCAAGCTATTATAAAGTAAAAGTAGTATCTTGGTTACGCTGTGCTTGAAAGATTTACTGTTTCGCATAACAAAACCTAAGGTCATCGATCCTTTTTTAACAACATTCACTACGTGAGGGATGTATGTTAATTCACTATCAAAGAAGACTCCAAGATCGCGAAGGCCTTCAACTTTCCTCAGTGTGCAACCGTTTATATTTATTCTGATTTCGTTATATTTAACTTACAAGTAAATTTCATATGGACGCATTTTTTATGGCTGCACCAACTGCTCTATCTACCAATATCGCTTTGAAGTAGAGATACGTCAATAATAAGACACCGGTTAGGAATAGGGTGCGGCGTTGCCAATGGAGACATGTTCCATGTGCGAATTTTAAATACGAAATATCGAGTCGTCTGATATTATGGAACGGTACTCTATTAATATACTTAATAAATGCAATCTATGTGGTGATGTCATACTAAAAGAATAATGTATAACTACCGATGAAACCGTTATCCATAAAATTATTTTGTCTGTTAGTAGGATGCCAACTAGCCGATGTTTTTCTTAGGCAAGACGGAGCTAATATGGTTTTGCCTTCGTATTAAGCTCAAGGAATGCTGTTGAACTGTGGGCAAGTTGGTCAGGCACCAGCAACCCGCCGGGAGCACTACGTACCGAACCTGAGCACGGTGACGCGGCCCACGCCCGGGCGGTCCAGCATGCAGCCCTCGTAGGCGCCGCCCACGCGCGCCAGCCCCCACAGGTCCACGCCGCGGTACAGCTCGGGGTACTGCTCCAAGAACCGGCAGTAGCGCACCAGCTGCAGGACATGACATCACACTTTATACTTCTACGGTGCACCATGCTTTCGTCCAAAGTAATTTTATTTACTGTCGTGGAATATGAAATTTACCGCTACATTCATTGACGCGTCTTTGGATCGTCTGCGCCTCCTGACAGTAAAGAGTTTGTTCCTCTGTGCTCGAGATGATTCTTTTCAAGGATCATGATATCATCATATGATGAAAAACACCTAAGTTGACAAAGTCTATACAAAATCGCTTTATAAGTCAGGTTGTTCCTCTGTTGAGGTATTATGTGACGCAGCGCCATTTATTTAGCTGAGTTATTTACAAACCGAAAAATTTAATAGAAGTGCCCACTGCACGATAACAACGATAACCTAGATTGCGCTAACTAGTGCGATTGTGTTAATTTACGCGATTTAGTATAGACATTACCAATTTACGTGTGCGCAATATGTATTTGATGATTACCGAAGTTGACTACGAATCTGAGCTGCAAGTGACCAGTATTAAACCGGCGCATAATCTAAACTTTATTAGTCAGGAACAACAGCCGGTGTCGGTCGTAAGTTTTTGTTAGTCATGGCTTGTTCGTGAAACAAACAGAAGTAAACCGTGAAGTAATGCCCGGAGCCTTATTAGAAGCTGTAAGGTTGAGGACTAATAGACGCCAGTGTGACCTGCTTGTGCGCGCGCGGCACGACGAAGCGGCGCGCGCGCAGGAAGCGCAGCAGGAACGCGTCGTCCGTGCGCCGCGGCGCGCACTCGCCGCGCTCTGCAACAACATCGCTCGTTATACATAATAATGTCTCCTGGCCTAGTCGCCATGTCACCCAATCATAGCTGAAGCATTTACTTGTATGTATATCACGGTTATAATCTAGAGTTTTAAACTGTGTATTACTACTCCTTTACACTTTCGCCACCTATTATGAAAATACGAGAGGAACGAGAGGTCGTCAAGTCTACCACTGCCGGCCCAGGTCGGCCCAGGTCGGCCAGTGACCTCTTTTTTAATTGCTATTCTACATTCAGTTGTGACACAGCATTAGGGTGATTGAATAAAAAAAAAATTGGTCACAATTTCTGGTTGGTTCGATGACATTCTGCCACTTCGCTTATTAAAAACAATAATACATTTTGGCAAGTTTAATTTTAGTTTTTCTAAAAATAAAGCTTACATTACTTGATGTTTTTTTAATGCATATTTTGTAATTATTGTACTTATTGCATGTTTGAGAAAAGCACTACACAACTTCGGCGTGAAAAGACGTCGACCTCGTAACAATCCTCTACGTATACTCGGCCAGCAACCCCTTACTTCCCGGCCTCTGTAGTAATGTACTAATATTACATTTAGTTCTCAAAGCCACATATTCTACAAATCTTTGCATAATTGGTATTGATACATAGTATGGCGTTCGCTAATGTCAGACAAGTAATTATTAGCCTTTAAAGGCCCGTTGACACGCTTTAGTTTCCATATAAACTTGTCCGCCGCCACTTACATGCCTTAATCATAAGTATACCAATTATATAACCTTAGAGCCGTATAACGCGGCACTGCGACCAGCAGCCATTAAAGGCCGCATTTCTGATGACGTCCAATAACATTAACAACGTTCACAAGCCACTGACCGGAGGACCACAAGTTCTGCGTACCAGAGCCCTGAGTGTAAGTTTTTAACGTAACTTTACGTCACGAACGCGTTTGCGTTTCCCATATAAATAACATTATCACTTACGCGTTCGTAAACGTTTATTTGCCTCAAAAGTAACTAACACTAGAGTCTCTGATGTCCTCAGTAAATCGGTAGTAGATAGAATTGTTTTCACAGACGCTGTCGGTGCGGCCAACATGTCGCTGACTTACCGGACCAAAGTCTGCCTAAATTACTACAGAGGTCCCCGTTTCGGATCCGGATGATGAGGGAATTTATTAGTGTAGGTGTCTATCACTGATATTTTTGTAGTTTTAAAATAAGTATAACCCATCGCCTAGTACTTACAACATAAATATCACAAAACCTCGTGTTAGAAGTAATCACTTTTAGAAAATAATAACATCTTGACAGGGTCACGACATGCTATTATTTAACTCCGGTGGGGATAAAGTTGTTCGGACAAAGATTTACATTTATATTATATGTCAAGTCAAGACTGTTTATTACGTGGATATGACGGTATTGTGAGTTTGGTGACTTGCGTTTTTACATGTAGGTATTTAGATAGGAGTTGTACTACTCTCTGATCTCTTTTCTTCCAAGCCTACCAAGCCCACCCCTGCAGAGATGGGGCTGATCCTCACCGTACACCATGTCCCGCAGCTCCTGCAGGGCGGCGGCCCTGGTCTCCGGGTGCTCGTGCACCAGCTCGCGCGCCAGCTCCCGCAGCTCGGGGTGCTCCTCCGTGCTCACCTCCGCCTCGAAGGCTATTTCTAAGAAGCACTCGAACATGATGTTGTCCTGGTAGCTCCCAGTCTGAAAAGTTAACCATTCAATCATATCAAATGATTTGATTGCACAACGAAACAAGCTTATTCATTTCCTTGTTTTCTTAATGAGAGCAAGGAATTATTAACTTATACGATTGCCTGCTAATCGTTAAAGGTTGGTGCTTGCTAGACAAGTTTCCAGCAACGCGAGAGTTTCCAGCAGCACTTTTACTGCTTGGAAAATGGCAAAGCAACCGACGGATGGGTTGAAACCTAATCAACAGTCACTGCGGTTGCCAACCCGCCAGCCAAGCGTGGTGACTGTCATTTGCATTGCATTGCAATGGCATTTCTGGCCCCTCCCTCAACATGATACAAGGCATACTTGAAGGAGGCCTGTGGCCGACAGTGGACGTCGTACGGCTGAGAATATTATACGTGGTTAGAATCTGCAGCAAACACTTAATATAAATTTATCACGCAGCCTACACCGGGTCGGTTTAGCTATAGCACGCTAGTAGTCGGTGGTAGCATGGAATAATAGACGCGTAATCATTGTTACTCTACGAATCATATTTTTAGTTTCGGTGCGGCATGGCACGGTCTAGTGGGCGCCGTCAAGCATTACTCGTTGAGTTAAATTACATAATATCGTCAAATGGAAATGCTGATGCAGATTCTATAAATAGCCAGCGTTCGCCGGAGCCTTGACTACCTTCACGTTGCCTTCACCCGAGAGGAGCCTTCGTACGCTAATCTGTTTTTATTCTCAACAGTATGAGTCGTATGGTATTACCAGATAACGATAATCATAAGTTAAATTGTATGGCCTATAATATATAATATATCGTTTTAAAGCTTGTTGTAAAACTAGTCATATCAAGTCATGTTAGCCTGGTACGTAGATGTTTATCTCTACTAAAAAATCTACGGCTGACCAGACCAGAGCAGAATGGTAGAGAAAGTATGAGTACTCGCTGTATCCTTCATTTTAATGATTACTTCCTCAGTGCGCTAATAAGGAAATAATATAATTATATTTTGCACAATATTACAAAAAATAACAATTTAAATGGTGTCAGCGACATTAATTACCTCTTACGAGCCGAGTGACTTGAAGTGAGGCAATCTTAAGTTCACCTTTATGAAGGTTCTCATGCCACTACGATCTTGAATCATGAGAATGAATATATTTTAATTATAAATAATACCAATAAATGTGTTTTTTTTTTTATGTTTACAATAAGAGAAATATTGTTTTCTACATTTGTTTATATTTATTGTACATATGTGTATCATAGTCGAGGTCATACATATATGCACTTTTAACCACTTTATTTTAATGGATTAAGGTGTAACATCTTATATAAATATGTAAATAATTATGAGCTCGACGAGGCATATTGTTCGGGTGGGCACAGTACCGCCACCAAGAGTTGGACGTCCGGAAAAATATTTGTATGGAGAAATTGTACAGAGCCTAACAGATGCGACGTAAAAACGTGACGCACGTAAACTGTTGCAACCGTAGAGGTAGAGGCACGTGTACGTGTACGTTACGGGTCGGAGGTCGCCGCGGCTGCGGGACTTCCTCGTCACAGCACAGTTGACGTTACGTCACCACTTCTCTGACTTGCTTCCAGATTATGATGCTCGAGAGGTGCTCTACATTATGAGGTCTGGAGTAAGTATGAAGGGTACAAACGCAACGAATGGCGAGGCGGGCGTGCGCGCTGCACGTATGGAGGGTTCAAGGCCGCAGAAAGGTCGTGTAGCAGCCGGCACCGCAAGGTCCGAGGCTTACATCGCTCTTTATGGAAAAAAAACTATCGTGGTCGCACTGGTAGCGGTCCTCACTGGTAACGGAGGGAGTAACAAAACACTTACTTAGCCCTTTTTGCACAATTACACAAATCAAAGATATATTTTTAATGAGTACCAATCCTCGACACTGTTTCCTACATAGTTAAATGTTGTTTGGCTGTAGTTTAAGTAATTTAATTGCATGGAAAATTTGCAGTTTAATGTGTGTTTAATGCTTATATTAACTATAAGACTTTTTTATTTAGATTAGTAAGTGAATACTTTTATACTTTTACTTAAAGCTGTTTTAAACACACTATATTATATTGTGAGACTCAACCATACCTCACGTTTAATAAGTCAAATATTGCTTGACAGGTTTCGGTCTGTAACGAGGAGCATAATCATGAGCCGTTCGCGTTGTCTGACTGACATACGTGATGATGTGGGTTTCAATATGATCAATATTATTACTATTATTAGTAGTAATATTTACAAAATCCTAGGTAACTATAAAAGGCCGCGACCACGAGCGCCGCCGGCCCACTGTGCGGCAATCATCTCACATGACACGCTATTTTTTGCAGCTGCAATTAAGAGAGATTAACTTATTCCTTTGTAATTCACTTCCTAGACTTGAGTAATTACACGATAATGCGTTAATAATACTTGTTGCCGAGCAACAGGTTCATCTTTGAAGCCGAGGACATAAACATGTTGAAAAGCATGGTGCATACAGTGAGGGGCACTAGGACACGATCTTCGGCAACGAAGATGCCGGCGAAGAATTGATTCAGCACCTCTTTGAATTGCTCAGTTTGGTTGGAATCATGCCGCCATTAGCACAGTCACACGCAATAATATCTTGCACAGCGAAGGTCCCGAAAATATACCATCACACGGTTCGATGTAGGTATTACTACCAGGTGACTGTACTGCCACAGAGATCCCAGAGTGTTTCGACCGGGCTGGAGACCCCCTACTGTTTCGTGCGCTTCTAATTGTTGATGACTGTCCCACACCGGTTTTGTTTATTGTAGTGAACAATTCCAACAGCGATCAATTCCTATTATGGAATTCAATTAACTATTTCAGCGTTTTAAATAAGTATTAATGGAAGCTTGCCTCAGTTTTGTCATAATTTATTGACATGCATATAAACATTATTTTGTAATAATTGCACCAATGAATTGCTCTGAATTAATTATTAGGTTAAGATGATACTTGTATTTGAATTGGACTATTCAAAAGTGATTGTTGTTAGGCCTACATGTATAAAAAATAAAAATTTGAATTGCTAAAGTGTATTTCCATTACTCATAATGTAACTCTCACTTACGTATAACACAATATGTATGTACTTAAGTACTTTAAAATTGTCATCAAGGCCTGATGATGAAACTGTATACTCCGGATCTTATCAAGGTAATTACGTCAACACTAAAAAAACAGAATGTTTTTGATAACCGAAACCACGAACCATAAGTACCTTTCACCGGCGTAGTCGAGCCAACCCAATGCGATCTGTATTACAACTGAATAAGTTCTAAATCAAACGAGGACATATTGTTGGCGTTGCCGAATACGATCATTCAATTGTTTTGCAACATGGCGAGGTTTCACGCCACTCGTGAGGGTTGTTGTATGTACGGTCGCTATCGGATATATCGGAGCTGTGGAGGTGGTCACAAATATCTGAACAACGCCTCTATTGTCATGGCGATAACGTGCATGTTCAGAGATTTCTGACCCCCTTGACCACCTGATAGTTGTACGTCTGTGGCGCTAATAACAAATTCAAAACAAAATACACTTATGAACAAAAGCTCAGAAGTGAACATACAAGATCATTGGTTTCTGGACGTGATGGGGTGAATTACACAGAATTGCCATAGTCGTCACGCTGTCAGGCGGGTTGGCGATCGCAGTAGCTGTTGATTCGGTTCCGACGGACGCTGCGGCCCATCCATCAGTTGTGTAATCACCAGAATTTTAGTAACAAGCTGTGAACTTGTTACTGTCCAAAAAGTGTGATTTACTCAACCGCAGCGGCCGCTGTGTTGCGACAAAAGCGTCGTTATTACCTGCACGGTACAGTTCAAACTAGACGGCCCTGGTCGGTGCGTCAACAGATTCGATCCACGGCCTGGTGGCAAGTCGTTGCACTTTTCATGTCCACCTCCGCAATAACGGGTGTTACGCCAATGCCAACGTTGACAATAAGTGGATTGTAAAATCTTTTCTCACAATTTTTTATCGGATTGCCAAGAGGATGAGTTATTTTATTAATAGGCTTTTGCACGACATACAGAGGAAATACGTAAATAGTTTTACTTTTATTTGTGTTTATGTTTGCAATACTTGCCCTATGGTTCGATTGATTTTACAATCATTATAAATGCATAATGTTTCTGTTTGTACAGTCAGCTGCTATAAAATTCTATACAAAGTACAGTCAGCAGTAAAAGTGGCTAAACGTTTGAAGTGTTCAAAATGACCTACACGTGCTCTTATTATCTTGACAATAGAGATGTGTTGCCCTCATTTTGATCACCTCAAACGCTTAGCCACTTAAGCTGCTGACTGTACAACGTTATAGATGCCTACTTAATAAAACTTTGCTAGCTGCACATCTGCTCGGCCAATGTTAGAAGTCTAAGGTCATTAGGTTGTGTTCGCTCGAGCACATGCGCGCGCGCACGTGTGATGTTGTACCTATACCGTTCAGTGTCTCGTCTGACTACAAGCGGTCCAGCTCGACGGATGATTATTGCACGGAGGCTAGAGGCTACAAGGTGGAGGTTTTTCGGCTGAAAGGACGATACTGGAAGTAATGCAGTTTGTTATTGTGTCTGCGTAAAAAGTGAAAACGAATGTTCACACACACATATATGATTATATATTTAGGGCGAACCTTGACTTACCACCTTATTAGTGATACTTGGTAATTCAGTGATATTGTATTAAAATCTCACGTGCAATCTTACATTGTGCTCACAATGGTAAATTGCAAGTAATAAATAGCTGCCAAACTGATTTGCGAGATATTAGTAAGCTATTGATGCTGTGTCGGCACCGAGTTTCCGAGTATCACCGATAAGCCAAGGTGTGCCCTACAGGTACGTATGTACAATGACCTTCTAGCCTAGTTGGTAGTGACCCTCACGTCGAAGCCGGAGTTCGAATCCCAGTAAGGGTTCATTTGTGCGTTTGTAGGAATATTCGTTCTTGGGTTACGGACCTTAGTATATATTCAAGTTATGTGTATGTAACTGTTACGTACATATATACGTACTCAGTCGTTTTCTGGTGCCCAGAATATACAAAATAACATATATTGTATCTTTTGAATTTACACTTTTTTTAATATTATAATTTATATTTGTTCATATGTTACATTTTTGTAATTAATTTTTGGAATTTGAATTTGAATTGTAGGACTAGGTTGACTTGTTTTAAGATTTTCTTGTTAGTTATATTTAAACGGTTGAATATTGAGGACTTGATTAGTTTCCTTATTTAATCATGTATGTAACATAACAACAAGTGGTTTATAATAAAGCGGCATGTGAACATAGATTAAAATTTTAATATAAACTTTACGTATTTAATTAAAGCGAGTATTTATCTACATAGGAGTCCGTGGCTACTGCAGTGGGTAGTAGTGAAAAAAAATCTAAAAGTTATTAAATGTGCAATCTATTTTTGAATAAACATTTAGATTTTACAACAAAATACGAGTACATGCTAAAATTAAACCAACAAACAATCATATGAAAGCTAATTGCGTTTGTCCTGCAAACAAATCGTTAGTATTTCGGTGGGTGGCTGTATCATAACAAACAGTGCAGTGTGATGTGTGGCTAGTGGCAGTGGCAGTGCAACTGGCAGTATTCAAATTTTGACATTTAAAGTGATTCATTAAATATACACATCCTATTCTACATATACGAATAAGAAGAACCCACTCGCTCTAGAGAATTGCGAGAGTTATACTAGTAGATGCATTCATCAATATTCAACTTTGCCATTTATAATACATGGATGTCGCGATTTAAATGCAATCAAATAAATAATGAATGAGCATTTTAGATTGCGATACAATTAAGAATAAGCTAATTAAATGTAAGTATGAACTTACCTTACTAGATTGTTTTAAATGTTACCAGGATCCCATGAAGCACATAACATGTCTGGACTCGCCAAGTCCGCGCCGCACATTACCCGAGCGCGCCCAGCGGCTGCGCGCACTCCCGAGAGCCGCGCGGTCACAGGCTCGTAGGTCCGCGACTGGCCCTGGGCCCGGTCACCGCCACAGTCCTACGCCATTAATCGTATCAGTCCCCCGCCATATCAAACTTGCTTATTCATAACTCCCAACCAGCTCAGTGTGATCTCAAGATACGTGTAAGTGTTACGGGCGGGGAGGTCGAGGTATGCTGGGAGGGATTTGTGTACGAGATGATCGTTCCGTCAGTGCGCTTCCGTTTCGTTAGACGACGATCATAAATGCATGTTTAGGAGACTGTTAACTGCAGGTGTATGCTAATTAATGGTGGTCAGTTAACTCAGTTTCAAAAAGATTTATTAGCATATATCTATATTTGTGTACTTTATATTTATTACGTCGAAACTTTATATTTCTACACATATACAAAACAAGTATAGTTAAAGACTAGCAACTGGACTTAGATTGACCTTGAAGTACTTTTTACGCAATAAGTTATAAATTAACGAATGTCTTAATGTAAACATTGTTAAACATTCCTTAAATATTAATATGTTATTTTTTGTCAACACGTAAATAAATAAGTACAACACTTATCCCTGTTTGTATGTCTGTGCACTATGACAGCGAATAGTAAATATCATAAATTATAATAATGCTACTGCTATTACTTTGATCATAGACTTCTAAGAATCCGAAAGGTCCGATAAAGCTGATTATTTAATATTCACAAAACGAATACACCGAAGCAGAACTAGGCCGCATATTAGAGTACACTCGAAAATTGTGTAACAGATTCTATAACGCACGTAAGAAGGGCGCGTTCACAAGTGCCGTCCCCGCCGAGACTCGCCAACCGGCCATGGGGAGCGTGACCCCAGCCGCCGTGCCGCGACTGCGAGGCGCGGGGCCACGCTATGTTGGCGACAGGTTTCTCCGGGCCCAGTAGGCTGTGCCGCGCGAGGCCGGCGCCTTGACCGAGTCCAACGCTGGTCGACGTTCGGAAGCAGGACTATGAATAATTGAATATTTTAAAATAAATATCGATAAAATAAATGGACATCGTTACACAAATTGACTGACCACCGTAAGCTCAAGAAGGCTTGTGTTGTGAGAACTCACTCAACCAACGATATAGATATGAAATATGCAAATATTTAAATACATAAAAAACACCACAGAAAACACCCATGACTCGGGAACAAATACCTCTCCACATAAAAAAGCTCATAACTGGAATTTGAACCCAGGACTGCCGGCTTCATAGCCAGGGTCACTACCCACTAGGTCAGACCTATCGTTAAATGTTAAAGTTTATTTTCAAATAAGATACAAGCTAAGCCAGGCATTACATTAACTACTTGTGTACTCCACATTAAATCTAGAAAAGGCCCCTGAGGCATTTGTTTTGGCGGCATTTCCTCGTTGTATTGCAATGCTGCTACGTTGTGCGAGGAAGCCGTGAGGAGGACGCGACCGAGACTCACAGAACCCTGAGCGTCGACGCAAACTAACTGTTTCATTGTTTATTAAATAATACATATTTACATAACGAACATGACACTAATTACATATAGAAGCCTGCTGTGTAGAGGGTCGTCATATAACCTCCACAGTACCTACTGTCTGGACCCACTTGGTCCTCTGCCTCGTGTGGAGGTCAGGGAACATTATATACTGTTCAAACGTATTTTTTGTGAAAGAACACATTTTGTGCTATTATAAGTTTGTCTAATTTCAATTCTCTCTTGGTGCTGAGCAAAACATTGATTGTACTAGGTACCTAAATAAAGACTTATTCGTATATTATATGATTTACATGGAACGAACGACGTTTAATCTAGCTATGTTAATAATTCCGTCGAGGGGATACGGTAGTCACGAACCAAATACTTAAATCGAAGAGCTTAAAAATAAATGATTATGAATAGAGGATACATTTTGGCAAAATTCGTATTGTTGCGTATTTTGCGTTTAAAAACTTTTTGACAAATTCGGTCGGCCATATTCATTTTGTTGGTTGACCATTTCTCAGTGACGGGTGCTCGGGGTGCGTTAGGAGACTATGTTCGAGTCCGGTTCAAAACTATATTCGTGCGTGAATGTTGATTTTGCTCGAGCGAAGCCGGTTTCTCATTTAATTGTAACATATTTATAGAATCTGATTCATGTCCCGCTCCATAGTCAACTAACCCTTATAGTGTCGCATGTCTGTCTGCCCCGGCTCTGCTCCGTGATCGGTAGTCCTAGGAAGCTGTAATTCGGAACGGATACGGAAATTAATCACGGGGAGAAAGTGGTCAAAGAAAAATTTGGATTGCACTATATATAGGTATACTTATATTTTGTGTAAAGCGAGTCGCGTGTAATTAATATTTATACTAAATAATGATTAAAAATGTATATATAGTATAATTCCAAACGTTTTCAAGTGTGCGTCGGCTCCCAGACATTGACCTTATGCTAATAAGTCTGTTGTGGATGTCAGCTAGCGCAAAAACATGTTTGTGTCTTTACATAATTATACATAGAAAACATTGTCACTTAAAGGAGCGTGTCGTATTTGGCTAGGATACAAGCAAGCAAAAATGAGCCTAGAATAATCTATATCTGGATGAAAATTTTTTTGAAACACTCATATACTATAAGCTCGTTTTTTTACGATTAGGACAGTCGTGCGATTTTTAGCAAAACAATTTTAAAGCTGTATATTTTCTTCTTTCTCTACCATATCGTTAACAATGAAATCTTAAATCAGGGTTAAGAATTTTTATTCTCAAAAGAAGATCTTATTTGGAAATTTCCAGAAAAAAGTGTTCGCAACATTAAATTTTATTAAAACTCACAATAGTCCTTACACCATGGCGGGTGTGTCTGTGTGCGCGTCCCATGACACATCAGTTTAGGCAGCATCCGCTTAGTGTAACCCTTACATATCATTCGATTGTCGAAAGGGCCTCTGCGCGTTGGATTTCATGCTTCATTATCGCCACTGACCTAATTTAACTTTTCTACAACTCACACTAATGAAGGACACTTTTTTCTGACAATTCAAACAGTTACGAGATTACTGAAATAATTGATGAAACGTAAGCAAAATTACATCAGAAAAATGACGGTCGATTTTGCCTGCGTTTCGGAATTCAATTTTGTGTGATGAGCACAGATATTTGTTTCTGAGTCATGGGTGTTTTCTATGTAAGTATTTAAGTATTTATATGTACTCGAGTCTATCTATTATGTATATCGTCATCTAGTAGACTAGTACCTACCACAAGCCTTACTAAGCTTACCGTAGGACTAGGTGGAAATATTTATTTTAATTCATATTGATTTTGACGTAAATATGTAACCACTAATCCGTTTCGCGGCATGATAATACCTAATCGCAGTAATCAGGATTTAAAAATCTGTCTGTATATATTTACATTTCGTAGTCCCACAAAGTTGAAGTTATAAGCTAAATTGTCATCTCCCATCGCGAATGCCACAATCTCCTTCCAGCTGTGTTAGGACCCATGTTGCTACAGCTTCCATCAACTATGGCGACAAGATAAAGATAGCTACGAAGACGACAAATAAAATTTGGCCTTACATTGTATAACTGCATCCCTCGTAAATAAAAATAATATGTCCGCCAGCCTCGTATATAGTCTGCTAAGCGTAATGCTGCTGCACGATGTTGTGAAGGTAGTTTCTGGCATCGTCTGGTCGTTGGCTTATACTAAGCTACGAGCCGCCCGGTCTAGTCTAAAGTGATTGTTTTCCAATGGACACTTCTATTGTTATAATATAACACGGATTCTCTGAAAAACAAGGGGCCGATTTTTGAAAAATTAATTCACTGCCAAAGTTTCAAAAATATGTACCGAGCAACTCTATTATACAGTAAATAAGGTTGTAGGATGTATTTATGAAAGGATTCTTTCGGTACGTATTTTGCACTTGACTGTACTTGTGACGTGCTAACTCTGTCAGAAGCGAATAAATGGTATTTTAGAAACATGAATGATAGAAACTAATAATCATGGTTGGTACTCGCATACAACTATACATTTTGTGCAAAAACAATGGTATGAAACTTTTGTTTGCGATTATTTTCGTCCTCAAAGTTTTTAGAATTCGAATACTCGACTCTCAAAAATCGGCCCCAAGGTAGTCGTCTGTGCTCTGAGCCCTCATGGTATTCAGTTTACTCAACCACTGTTAATAACTATTTATAATAATTCACTGAGCGAAGCAGACGGCAGACGGTTTGAAAATACATCGTTAAAAAATGGCTTAATTACATAAATTTCGATAGCGTTTATTAATGATAATATTGTAATATTACATTTTAAAATGGCATTTTAGCGTTTTCGTAAGCTGTGTCTAGACACGAGCGAGATAGCATTGACCTCCTCTCTGCCTCCTGCAACAAAATCTGGTGATTCTGAGCATACCTGCGTGAATCACAAAAATATTTAAATTAAGTACAGTCAACCAATTTGATTTATAGGCCACTTAGTTCCTTGTCACAATGAGAATCTATATGAAAGACGCAAAGGATCTCATATTAATGTCATTTTGACAAGGTTCGAAGTGGCTTAGACATCAAATTGGCTGACTATACAAGATCACGTGACTTGTGGTTCGATCTGTCATCTCGATACATTGTGGTATTCGTTTGTCATCTTGGCTAGATGCTCTTCATTTGGTTTGCTTGGAAATAAACGGTTAAACGGGCCGTGTCATGCCGGCTGACTAGAATAACACAACCCCATCTCCTCCCGCGGGTGTCGTAAGAGGCGACAAAGGGAAAAATCCTACGGACGGGCAGCACCTAATCTACAGCTACTGCGGTCGCCAACCCGCCTGCCAAGCGTGGCGACTGTGGCAACTACCCCTCGGGATGATACAAGTCATATTTGTGGGAGGCCTATGTCCAGCAGTGGACTGCATACGGCTGAAATGTAAACGGTTCGAAGGTAGAAGAAGTAGCTACCTCTGAAGGGCACATTATTTTAACTTCTAGAGGGATTATTTCTGAAAATATTCTGTTTACCAAAAATTGTGTCAGGTAAGTCCTTTTCGTTTTCAACTTTCTACACAAAAATGTAAGCTCACATTATAGAGGTAAACTGAAAAAAATATTGCCCCTACTGCACATGTAGGGGAAGCTCTCGTGATTGATTTACATATTCGTAAAATTGCAGCTCTATAGGACTAACGGTCTCTGAGCTGAGCATAGTCAAACAGCCAGACACGGCGAACGGAACCCTAAAAATGGATGTACCGGTTCAGTTTCATGTATTAAGTACCTAACTATCATAACTTGAACACTGAGACATCGTGTGTACTGGATCTGCCCGTTTATTATAATTACATTAATTACGTCCACGCAACGCCACTCACTTGTTCGTTCTATAAATAGGAGAGAGTAGGCCACACTGTGGGATCTGTTATCGACAGCCCGCTTCGCTCACCCGCACGCCTACAACCCAAACTCCCTAATGCTCAAATCCTCAAAGTTCCGAAAGTAAAATAAAACAAACCAGTGTCCTGACTAACACGAGAGCTATTTCTGGTTCGGGCGACACCGGTGACGCGGAAACTTCCAAACTGAGGGGCCTATCGCGAACATCGAAGTTCGAAAAGCTAGCACATCTATCTCTTTTACTCCAATACAGGCTTAATTAGAATGACAGAGACAGTCGTTCTTGCGAATTTATTTCCGTGTGAACTTGAACATTCGTCAGCAATTTTCTTCTAACATTTTTTTGTTTCTTTTTATTCCCGTTCACAGCTAAACTCACGTGACATATTGGAGAGCCCAGGTCTCCGTCTACGAATACTTGGTGACGCGCCGTCGACGCAAGAATAGACTCGGCACTCATACAACTAACTAGTCTAAGTACAGTACCCTTACCATGAGTTGCGATATAGAGGTTTTCGATAACGAGTATCGAGTTTACTATCTGTGTATCTCGCTTGTACTATTTTAGTGCGAACGAGATGCACAGATAGTACTCGATACTCGTTATCGAAAACCTCAAAGTCAGAACTCATGGTAAGGGCACAGGTGAAGCGGTGTGTTTAATAAAGTGAACGTGTCTGTTCTTAATGTATGTGTATGGCTATAATTCGCTGAACGACTGCAGGCCATGTTGATGGCAGGCTCGGCGCCGCCCAGCCTCGCCGGTAACGACTCGACTTCGAAACTATACTCGTAATTACCTACTAAATCACGGTAATTGCCTAGTTTTTTCGTCAATTAGTATTTACTAGTTTCGAGGAGTTTGAGCAATCGATATCAAGCTATCATTCGTAAATAATACAGGACGTGCCTATACAAATTGTGTATTGGGTATTCAGCCAACGGTATATACAATAAACAAATACTTAATAGGGCCATGGGGTCCCAGCGCGCACAAACTTTTTGCAGAAATCGCGAAGCGTCTGGTTGATGCAACTGGTGACCGAAGAGCTGGCGGCTTCCTCGCACAACCTAACAGCATTGCGATACAACGAGGAAATGCCGCCAGCATCCTTGGTACAATACCTCAAGGGCCTTTTTTAGATTTTATACTGTAACTAGTTAAGTACTTGTAGTTATCATAATACGATTGTAATTTCTGTAAATAAATTTTCATGTTAATACTTAAATACAGTAAATCGTCAACATTCATGCATCTTGTGTGTATGTCTGTCTGTGACTCAGGAACTCGTTGAGCTGTCAAGATGAAATCCTCAAGCGTGCTGCCTCTTCAAGCAGTTAATATTTTTTACCTCACACTGGGCGGTAAGAGAGATTTACCGCCCTAGGGTGCGACGGAAAATCTCAGTCTACAACCAGATGAAGACGTAAAACTATGTACACACCACGGGCAGTAATAAAGAAGGCCTCAGATCGCTTGTTTATGGCCCTCACCTCCGGTTCGGGCCACAAATACCCGCAATCTGAGCCATTCTTTGTTTTACCGCCCTGGGTACGTAATATATTAATAATATAAGTTATACTAATAAACAATACAAATATAATAGCTTATAAACAATTGTATTTATTTATTTCTGGGCAATGGAATATGCTTAACTTATTGACGACAAATTGCGATAAATTGAACGGTACGATATATGAATTAAAATGAAACACTTAAAAAATGACCTACGACTTTTAAATGTCGGCATTCGTGTGCTTTGAATAGGTGTAACAGTGGCGGCAAATCTTTTTTTTTCTTTGTCATACTGAGCCAATATTTTACCTTTTCTTCGTGAGTCCGAGGAAACCTATTGGCCAGTGGCCGCCGAGCGCCATTAATTAATGGCCGCCGCGCCGCCGCTGCTGGTCAGGTAAGTTATCTCAATTACGGCTTACTAATTAAATTGTCTACCCACACATGTCTTAAAAGAGGCTCAAAAAACACAACAGATAGATTATTTTTCAACAGTAATAGAAATAAGTTCTTCAATTAGATCTAAATCCGAAAAAAACTGGGTAAATAACAGCGATGAAATCCTCGTTTTATTAGTTAGTAGGTAAATAACAAAAAAATATTTTTTGTACAAAAACAACCTTAGATCAATCGAAAAGGCAGTAATTTAAAATTTCTTAATAAAGAAGGGTAAGGTAAAGGTAATAAAATAAGGTTGTGAACCAACTTATTAAAAGACGACTTAATGTATGTCCCCATCGTGTTACTAGCTCACTACACTACACACGCATTCCAGTCGGGTTCGGCAGTCGGGACTCGGGTACGGACGCTACGCGCTACAGGTCCCAGTCGCGCGCGGCCTACGGCGTAGCTCGCACGCTCCCGCCCCGCCCCCCCCGCCGCTACGACCCGCCGCCCGCTCGCTGAGTCTGAAATGTTCCCGAGTGCGGACTGACTCGGAGCTCGCAGTACCAAACTTGTGACAAGTAGAAAATCCTGCGAGGTGAGTTTTGTTGAATGAGTCGCGCGCGGTGTACTTGTAAAGTTTTTTAACAGATACGTTTGGTACGCGAACAAACTTATGGCAGCAATTTTTCACATTTGTATTTACAGTTTGCACTTTATTAAACAAAGTTAAAATGTCCTCTAATTTGATTTAAAATCGTTCTTGAACAGCTTTATGATAGTTTTATGTTGTTTTCTTTAGTTAGTCTATTAAATCTGATATGCTCTAATCTCGTATTTCTTGGATGTCGATTGTAAACAAGTAAACACGGGAATCATAACAAATAAATAAAATCTTAAGTGCCTATAACACAATACAAATAGATAATACGAGGGTTACTACCAAAGTTATTAACTGGAAAGCTTGAACTTTTTTTTAAATTTATCGTTCACGGTCCATTCACCGTCCCATTCTCAAAAACTAGTCCTCACATCATTTGAATAACGCATCATGTGGCCGAATAAAAGCCGATTAAATGCATATATACTATATCATATGAGCTCATAAAAGTCGCCCACGTATAATTTTATTTTGGGAGCGGAATAAAATACCAACTCAGTACTATGATCGAAGCGACACCAATAATAATGCCACTGAACATGGAATTGCTTAAAAATCAATAGTCGACGCAGCATGCAGGTTTTGGTGAAAATGCTCATATCGCACCGTTTGTAGGATGTCTTCCACATAACTGTTCTTCCATCCTCAAGCTCCAAGCGGTCTGGCGCAGTCAGTCTACTGTCTAAGAAAGTGGCGATCGTTTCTGGTTCACACTCCGCCAAGGCGTTCTGTAGAAAGCCTGCGACTACCACACCATATTGGTCCACTGCTGGAGACAGGCCTCCCCGTCGATCGCCGATCGGAGCGAGTTCTGTTCATGGGGCTGCCATAATCGTCACTATAGACGAGCGGGTTGGCGACCCCAGTATGATCTACCACTCCAAGGGACGTTGCTGCACGTCCTCGTCCTGTGATTTCTATTAGCAATTTGAGGCAACCTTCAGCTTTAAGGACAATACTCGGATGCCTGCGCCCAAACTTCGTCAAGCTATTTTTGTGTTGATCTAGCAGGTGTCAGCAGGGCAGTCGTTTGAAACACAATTGCTTCTAATTTGCAATGTATACAGTCGCCATTTGATAGAGAGCGCTAGTGGTCTAGCGGTAAGAGCGTGCCACTTGCAATCCGGAGGTCGCAGGTTCAAACCCCGGCCTATGAGTTTTTCGGAACTTATGTACAAAATATCATTTAAAATTATGTAGTCGCTTTTCGGTGAAAGAAAACATCGCGAGGAAACCGAACTAATCCCTTTTACTTTATCCACTGGGTTGGAAGGTCAGATGGCAGTCGCTTTCATAAAACTAGTGCCTTCGACAAATCGTGGGATAAGTTGCCAAGCGGACCCCAGACCCCCATGAGCCGTAGCAAAATTCCGGGCAAACGCGATGAAGATGAGTTAACAGTTCAATTTTATATAAGTTTAAGTGAATTATATAATTAAAACTGTTGTTACAGTTGGGTTTAAAGGTGGTTTTCGACCGGCAGCAGGGCGAGCCGCGACGGTTTTTTTGTTCGTACGCCATGAACCGTACATTGCTGCCTCGTTCGACTGCTGATCGTACGGACATTTATTACCCGCGCGCATCATTGTGCATTGCGAGAAAAATGCGTACGAATAAAAGTGGCGTCTCACCAAAACCACTTTCATTCTTAACGTTTAATGAACCTTTTAAGGAATATAAACATTTACCTACCTTCATTACTTATGTAGTCTGGAGGTCAACTACTTGTTAGGCACCTGATTGTCTGATCTCCTATAATAAAGTTTATTTCTATAACAATGCTGAGTTGTAAATATAGATCGAATATGCTTGAGTGACCGGAGCCGAGCGCGGCCGGCGTGCTTCAACTTGTTCGGAAATGACTCAATTAAAACTTATGATACTTCTCGCAGCGGCGAGACGTGAATACTCAATAATAGGTAATTGCCCTGGCTCAGTTACAGGGAAATGATTCAGGAACAATTAACGTTTTAGCAAACAATAAAATTGACTTCGTATAATTAGTAATAGCGCGTTATTGAATATAACCACAAAACATCGGTAGATCTCACTCTAAATTAAAATGGGAGTACATAAAAAGTACTTATGAGTACTATCGTTTGAAACAAAATAATAACCGTTACAATTGATTCATCTGAATGAATAAGTACCAACTGTCTGAGTACCTCCTCCTACACCACGAACGTAACACTATTTGTTCTACAACTTTAAATAATTGGGTAAATTATTACTTGTGATTTTTTCGAACAAACTAAATAGTATTTTCAATGAACAGCATCCAATAGTCTAGTTGACGTTTACTGCCAGCCTACAAACTTTATAATTTTCGCAATACATTGCTTGCTTGGAAAATCTTTTTTTTAATAGTATTTATTAAACTATTAGTTATTTTCAAAAGTCGTAGAACAATTGTGGCTACGTTTGTGATGTAGAAACGATATCTAAAGTTAATGCTCCGATTACAGGCCACACCCGGTATATAGTTTTGTCACGCACGTATATTGCACGTATAAACGTAAATGATAACACGAATATTTAGTATTTTGAGTGTCTTTACTTAATTTTGTAGAATAACTGAAGTGCTGAGAGATTTAACGGAGATCAAACCACACTCCGTAGCGAACTACCCTTTATGATGCGCTTTGTGGAATTGATACTTTCACTACTACCGTTCGCATTCTCACTCGATCACGTTCACGACATACTTTACTCAAATAGGTAACTACTTACTGTGTTAACTCGCGCGTTTTTCTTTAAAACTGTATATTAGAAGTTGGCTGGCTAGAAGGTGTGTTTTTGCAAGAAGCCGCATCGCGCGCCATTTTGTTAGTCTGAAATTGAAAAACCACTGGAATTTGCATATGGCTGGTTTGCGTGCGAGCTCGTTTGTTTGAACAACTGCGCCGGTGCTGTCCGCGGTCTACGCAGGATGGTGTCGAACCGCCTTTAATTTAGTTTATGCAATATTTTTACTTTTACTATCTGTGGCTCTAGTGTAAGTTTCTTTTAACATAAAAACCATTTACGAACGCGTAAGTGACAATGTTATTTATAATTTATATTTCGTTCGTGGCGTTCGTGGCGTAAAGTTACGTTAAAAACTTACACCCAGGGCTCTCTTCCCTCTAATTGTTACTTTTACTTACTACTACTTGATGCTACTTTAAGTACGAAGCTATATAAAATGCGCTAAAATGTGCGATCAATCTGCAACTTAAGTACCTATAAAATAATGTGAAATAGAAAAATGGACCATTTCATTAGTTACTTGTAACTCTCAACGTCAGAACAATACATTTCTACAGTTTTTCTACCAATATAAAAATATAGTCCCATGTTTTGTTTGGCCCGATAGCATGACGCTTTCACTTAGTCTTAATTGTTGTTTGTTAACTTAGCACTCACACTCCGAGTATACAAGTACGTATGACATTTAAACGACACATTAAAATCCTTTTAGCGCGTAATGTGTACATTTCGGAGAGCGGCCGCCAAAGTTTTATTAAATTAGTGGTTTCGTTTTATCTACATAGCTCTGCTGGGGTTTACGACTTCGCGAGAAACATGTAAGGTCTGCCTCGAGCCTCCTGGCAGCGTTGCTGGGTGGCGTGCGCTGCAGAGCGTCGAGCAGTCGTTCCTTGCTGGATGCTGCAGTTGTTGTATAAGGGCGTTGTAAAACCCCTGAGCGTTTTGAAAACTTACTAGCAGCGAACTTGCGGTGTTTTCGTCTCCTTTTAAAACTCGATCGCAAATCGCAATGTGTACCTAATATCAGCCTAAAAATTAAACAGTTTTTGTGCTGTCTACAGATGTAAAATTTGGCTTTTTTTCTTCTTAAGTAATATAACGTATACATTGACAAACGGTGCCAAAACCCGTTAAGAGATTGCATATATTTGAAAAAAATCTCAGTTTCCACGGGTTCTCCCGTCCTCTAATTAAGGCTAGAGGTCCGGTTTGACATCCCGCCTCGGACGTCAGTGGCTCTGGTCACATACTTGACTAGCTATGCTTTTCGTCGGAAAACATATAAATTGCGATTTATTGCGAAAATGTATTCAGTAAAGTTAGTAGAAGTCATTTTCTACTTCAAGAGAGAGTTATATTCAGCTGTATTCTGCTATAGATAATATGATATAGATATAATGTGGATTGCATACATAACCCTTGCCAAAACATACAAAGACGTAAAAATAATATTATCTTCACTTGCTTGTAGTCGAACAAGATCCTGAAAGTTGACCGTCAGGTGTTCGTTGACTATCGCAATAAGGATGTAATAACTTCCTTACTTTACTGAGACGTTTACGAGCGCGCCCGCGTGTGGAGCAGCCGGCGCGGAGCTGGCGGACCGGACACTCGCAGCGAGCACAGAACAATACATCACCATATATCAATCAATACGGTTTATGTAAACCCTGGGACTAATATTCATGGTATAAAAACACAAATAAATGCTTTTGCTAAAGTTCGAACTCGCCAGTTTCGCAGACAGGGTCGCTGTTAGCGACATGGCTACTAAGTTAAAATGCCTTTAATAGGGAATATGTATAATTGCACACAATGTGGCAATAGCTAAGCTTGGATGGCCATTTTCCAATGTTTGCACTTTGACTAGAGAGTTTCACTCAGTATAGATATGAAAAATCATTCTGTGTTTGTCTTTCTGCGCCACCCACGTCGCGTATTCGCGTTTTGTTGAGTTTAATTAATCCAATGATCGAGGTTTAATATGCTTTCACACTTCATGTGTTGTAACTTGTATTACCATAGCGGACTGTACAGCTCCCGGCACGTCGCGAAGTATGCTGGGACCCGTGTGTCATTGGTAACCTTCGCCGGGACAGATTCCGGAAATACGTTTTGTTAAAAAGGTGTGGGTACTTCCGCGGTGGGATCTGATAGTGAGATCCCATTAAAACGTTGACAACACTCAAATTTTAAAGGGACGCATATCTCTAATGTGTTTCAGATATTTTCTAAAACTATTCCAGTAATGGCGTCTGGTACTTAATAGTCTTAATACTCATATCATTTGATGTTGCTGAGTTGATGATGGAAGGTGTAACTTTTATTCATTTTATACTTTTTTGCACATATTTAAACAAATAAAAAATACAAATGGCGGACTTAACGCCTTAAGGCATTCTCTACGCATCAACCAATGCTGCAATGGGTTAAACAAAAAACACGTTCGTTTGGTGTATGATACAGTACATAGAAAAAAGTTAACTTTTGTACGGGGGTAATTCTTAAACCTCCGCATAGAGTGCATCTTTTTGCTTCATATTATATATATATAAAAAAAAACAAACAGCTGGTGATTCTCATCTGATCTAATTTAAGTTTAAAGATCTTTATTACTCATAAAGAACAAAAAAAAAGTTCACTTACAATGAGCTTAAACTATAACATTATCTATATTATGTGATGATTATTACATTCCAGTTAATTTAAGTATTTTAAACTAAACTTTAGTTTCTGAGTTATACAAAATAGTTCGTAAGTATATGTAGGTACTAGCCGACATGTCCGCACAGTTGCACGCCGAACTCCAGAAATATAAGATTTTCATAAACTTTGAAAAAAAAACACTACCCATAGGTATTTATTAATTGTTTCAATCATTCAATTATTAATTGTTTTATTACGTATTTACCTTGTCATTT
The DNA here is from genome assembly GCA_022674325.2 of Grapholita molesta. Classification (NCBI taxonomy): domain Eukaryota; kingdom Metazoa; phylum Arthropoda; class Insecta; order Lepidoptera; family Tortricidae; genus Grapholita; species Grapholita molesta. The sequence goes on from CP053137.2 coordinate 146,023, forward strand.
TTGATGCTTAATGATACTTAACATTAAGCATCAAAAATGACAAGGTAAATACGTAATAAAACAATTAATAATTGAAACTAACAATAAAGTTCAACTAAAACTAACCGCCACTGCGGCATGGTACCGAAGACATTTATGACAGACTTTCTGAATAAAATTAGAATATGGAGGATTTCTGAAAGATTACTGTATTAAATAGCTTTAATTTCAGGAGACGGTAAATCAACCGCCACTGCGACACTTCCCCTGGACAGCGGGGAATATCAAAACACGAAATGAACAGGAAATTAAAGCAGAGGACTGAAGGCACAGCGTTAATGGGATTTTTGTGAGGAGACGTGTTGTCCGCCATGTCCGCGGCCGGGACGTGGCGTGTCCGTGGCCGGGACGGGGCGTGTCCGCGGCCGGGACGTGGCGTGTCGTGACGTGGCGCGGTAGCAGTAACCCGTGTAGGGTTGGGCCAAATCTTTTCGCATTTTTTAAAAACTGACAGCACAAAATTGTACACGGACTCATTTCATGAATTTTGTCTATTTGGCGCAAATAGAATAAACTAAGTTCATAAAATTAATCAGTTCTATCTACGTAAATGAGCGTAATTTTGACGACTTTTAGAAATAAATTCCTTTTTATAGAAAGAAAAATCGTTAGAAGAAAGTCTGGGTGAAAGCGACGCTGCGTGTCTCGTGGCACATCTCACGCATCACAAATTCTCCAACAGTTTTACACCTATGTTGTTGCTCTCAGACTCTGCGCTTAAAAAAAAATTGATTTGTATTTATCTAGTCACATACGGTAGCGCGACCGCGTGCTATCGTTTTACGGCCGCCGGCGGCGGGGAATGGCTGCAATGGTCGCATTTCGCTCGAGGCCGGAAAACGAGCGCTTTGCGCGTTGCGGCCGCTGCGGTGCGGCTTTTTATCCTGTTAGCAATATTCACTTCAAATTGTACGCGCGATTTTTCATTTCTGGCATTAAAATTAAACTTTCGCTATACAAGTGTAAAATTTGTGATGCAACTAAATTACGAAGTTGTATTGTATATTCTTTTTCACCTCAGCAGCTCGAACATGTTTACTTTCCTCACTCCAGGGAGTGAGGAAAGTGCTACTTTCCTCACTTTCAGAGAGTGAGGAAAATTGCTACTTTCGTCACTCCAGGGAGTGAGGAAAGTAAACATGTTCGAGCTGCTGCTGAGTGCGAGACAAAGTAGCTTTTTAGTTGACGACCGGTCTGGCCTAGTAGGCAATGACCCTGCCTAAGAAGCCGGTGGTCCCGGTTTCGAATCCCAGTCAGGTCATTTATTTGTGCGATGAGCACAGATATTTGTTCCTAAGTCATGGGTGTTTTCTATGTATTTAAGTATTTATATGTATCTATTTATTACAATAGGACATAATGGACTCCCTTAACACCACTACCACGTTCGGACCCTCAAAAAACCCTCAAAAATGAAAATTATTTTAACAAAATATTAAGTAATGAAGCCAGTGCAGTTGCAGATAAAACACTTAACTTAAATAAAAAACTTAAATGTGGTTAACTTGATGTTAATTTTTTTACAAGATTTTATTTAACTTGATGTATGTATTTGTATATTTATCCGGGTGGAATCTTGCAACTCAATTTTGAAGCAGACATCTTTAACCGATTGAGCTGAAATTTAGCACACAAATTTATGTAATTTCGGTTACAATGCAATATTATGGTACCACTGATCTGATCTGATGCTGGAGTCAGAAGGTAGCAAAAGCAACACCTAAAATACACAAGATAAACCCGTGGTGTTTTAGGCTCATTAGAATCCTTTCGAAGAGTAGATGACGAGTGTGAAAAAAAGTACAGTCGGCAACAAAAGCTTGTACTAAAAATGACATTTTTGGCAACTTATTTAACCTTTAATATGTTCTCACTACTGAGGTGAAAAGTTGTATGTGTCACACTAGAGTAAAGTTATTTTACATCTCGTGTTTTTGAGTGCCTCGCTACGCTCAAGATTCTAACACTAGAATCACTCGCTACGCTCGTGATTCAATTATAGAATCTTTCGCTTACTCGGGACTCAAAATAAACACTCGCAAGAAAAAACAACTTTCCTCTCTTGTTGAACAAATAACTATTTCACCTCAGCAGCTCGAACATGTCTACTTTCCTCACTCCAGGGAGTGAGGAAAGTGCGACTTTCCTCACTTTCAGAGAGTGAGGAAAGTTGCTACTTTCGTCACTCCAGGGAGTGAGACAAAGTAACTTTTTAATTGACGACCGGTCTGGCCTAGTAGGTAATGACCCTGCCTAAGAAGCCGGTGGTCCCGGGTTCGAATCCAAGTCAGGCCATTTATTTGTGTGATGAGCACAGATATTTGTCCTAAGTCATGGGTGTTTTCTATGTATTTAAGTATTTATATGTATCTATTTATTATAATAGGACATAATGGACACCACTAACACGTTCGGACCCTCACAAATTAATCAAATATTATAATTTTGAAATGTACATATTTTAAAATGAAAAATATTTAAACAAAATATTAAGTAATGAAGCCAGTGCAGTTGCAGATAAAACACTTAAATGAATGTGGTTAACTTGATGTTAATTTTTTTACAAGATTTTATTTAACTGGATGTATGTATTTGTATATTTATCCGGATGGAATCTTGTAACTTAATTTTGAAGCAGACATCTTTAACCGATTGAGCTGAAATTTAGCACACTTATGTAATTTCGGTTACAATGCAATATTATGGTACCACTGATCTGATCTGATGCTGGAGTCAGAAGGTAGTAAAAGCAACTCCTAAAATACACAAGATAAACCCGTGGTGTTTTAGGCTCATTAGAATCCTTTGGAAGAGTAGATGACGATTGTGAAAAAAGTACAGTCGGCAATAAAAGCTTGAACTAAAAATGACATTTTTGGCAACTTATTTAACCTTTAATATGTTCTCACTACTGAGGTGAAAAGTTGTATGTGTCACACTAGAGTAAAGTTATTTTACATCTCGTGTTTTTGAGTGCCTCGCTACGCTCAAGATTCTAACACTAGAATCACTCGCTACGCTCGTGATTCAATTATAGAATCTTTCGCTTACTCGGGACTCAAAATAAACACTCGCAAGAAAAAACAACTTTCCTCTCTTGTTGCACAAATAACTATTCTAATGCTTGAATCTAGTTTGAATACATCTTATTGCTTCAATATAATTATTGTTTTCAATACATAAAATAACGTTAAGTCACTATTTTACTAGGATAATTGCAAGTAGTTACTTAACTAGTTACAATATAAAATCTTTAAAAACGCCCTTGAGGCATTGTACCAAGGATGCTGGCGGCATTTCTTCATTGAATCGCTATGCTGTTACGTTGTGCGAGGACGCCGCCAGCTCTTCAGTCACTGGTTACATCAACCAGACGCTTCGCGATTTCTGCAAAAAGTTTGTGCGCGCTGGGACCCCATGGACTTAGTGTCTTAGGCCATACGGTACAAAATGGGTCCAGGATCATCAGGATCAGTTAATCACCTTCTTCTAACTTATGAAAATGAAAATTATTTATATCAAAGATTGGAGGTTATTTTGTAATAATAACAGGGTTAGCTCTTCCAAGTAGGTAAGAATTAAGAATTACCCTAACCAGAAATTATGCGGCTTGCAACGGTGTATTGAGCTGTTCTAAGTTCTGGTTTCTTTATTCTTGTACACACGCGGACCAGGAGGGATGGAGCTAAGTCCGCTTTGCACGACGGATATAAATATAAGGCCGGGCTTATCCACGCTGACAGTCGCGTCTGCATATTACATACGCAAATATAAACTGTAGGTATACTGCGAAAATCGAAGTTTGCAAATTTCATTTGCCGACGTCGATCGACGATTGGAATGAAAGAGAAAGATGCACGAAATATTCAAACTTCGATGTTCGCGGTAGGCGCTCAGTGCTCATGCAGCTTAATAGATGCTTTGAATAATTAAGTACTAGGTGCAGTCACCGACTTTAATTGTTGAGCCACTTACGGTTCAAGCCGTTTATTTTGTTTAATGCTTACTCTATGAAATGCCCACTGTAAGGTGAACCCTACATGGCTCAGCAATTAAAGTCCCTGACCGTACTTATATATTTTTAAAATTTTTGAAGCATGCATCACCAACATCCAACATGCATATTACTTTTAGGCACCACCATCCAAACGTACCGCGAGTGCTCCTACCCCGATTCATCTGTTCTTGCAACTGGATTCACGGAATCCAAGGAACTAAGATCTTTAACTACCTAGGTTAGTCAGTAGTAGCCCTGTCTACGAAGGTGAAGGACATGGGCGCCCCGGGTTATATTTTTGTGTTGAAATAGACAAATATTTATTTACTGAAGCATGAATATATTCTTGTACAGTCAGCAGCAAAAGGTGTTAGCGGGCCAGGGTGTTCAAAATGATCCTGACATGCTCTTGGTTTCTTCACATTACAGCCGAGTCGAGCCCGTCATGAACACCTCAGCTGCTTAAGTACTTCTGCTGCTGACTGTACGTACAACACAAGTCTTATTGCGTTTACCGCGAGCCTGCGGCGCTACCGAGAAAAACGATATTCTTAAATTTCGAACGATTGTCTCTGTCACTCTTCATGACGCCCTAATTGGAGTAAAAGAGAAAGATGGTGGAAATATACGAACTTCGATGTTCGCGGTACCAGGACTCAGTCGAACTGTGTAATTGTCTCAGAATGTTTGCTAAGATAAACTCAGACGTGGATCTTCGATAGTTTTTATGGCGCTGCCGGGCAAAACAGTTGTTGCTGACAAAGTTTAATCAATGAATATAATCTGTACAATAACTCTTACCTTCGTCACGTCACGACCACAGATCAAGTTTATTTATTGGAACAATAAGCGACCCAGCCCGGATCCGACTCCGACGTCGCTGTCAGGTTTAATTCATTGATAATCTTCCTCCGCGGCCCGAAAGCTCATAAACTCAAAGGTCGCTAAGTCTGTTCATCTCTTAATGTTTCAATTTGTATAAAAGTGGGCGAGCGAGCCTTCATTACTGCACTCGCTCCTCTTGATTAAAACTCGGCCAACTGTTATAAATTTTCTAGCATCTTCAACTCCAAAACGCGTTTGCAGCGTCCAATTTTTAGCTGACATAATACCTTTTAGCGCTGTCATTGTTCGGGCATCCCTTGGGAACTGCGCATTCGATATTCAACCTTGTCATAAACAAGCAAGCTAGATTTTCGCTGCACACGATCGTAAATTTGTAGCCTGTGTCTGCAGTGACGAAATGAAGTGAGCTCGATAAAGCGAGTCCTGTGTGTTTAAAGTTTGGTGCCACCGCTGCCACCCCGCGATCGAGGGGCAGTTTTTGTTACCTATGCACCTACCTTCGCAGTCTGCTCGCTCCACTTAGTGAGACTTATAATATTTGCCGTTTCCGATGGTCCTTATTGACGACGATCCTCCAGAAATACAAAGGATGAAGGAAATTCTGATTTGACAATTGTCAGGAATCAGATATCACATTTCTATACCAATACTAAAACATTACTATATTATACTGTAATGGGCTATTAACAGTTAATGGGCTATTCATTCTAATACGTAGTCCATAAAATAAATTTTGTTCTCCACCTTCCTGTGCACATAACCGAAGTTAAAGGAACCTGATTATTTTAATGAACTCTAAGGAGCATTTTCGTGGGCACCGCTTCCTGGTCTGTCTTAATGGTGACCAACACATAACCTGATAGCAAAAACAAAGAAATACAATATTTTCGATACATACCTCCAATCCAAATTAATCCTTGAAAATTAATTAAATAATTAATGAATGCGCGCTGAATTGGCTGGTGCGACGACAATCGAGAGCGCCTATCGATTTTTTGTAAATTAAACTTGTTCAATGCAATATTCGCTCGTTATTCAATTATAACCGATATAATGTGAGTAGGTAGGTGAAACGCTGGTGCAACTTGCAATCCGGAGGTCACAGGTTCAAACCTAGCCTGTACAGTCAGCAGCAGAAGTAGCTAAGCATTTGAGGTGTTCAAAATGACCTACACGCGCTCTTATTCTCTTGAAAATAGAGACGTGTTGACCTCATTTTGAACACTTCAAATGCTTAGCTACTTTTGCTGCTGACCGTACAGGCTAGGTTTGAACCTGCGACCTCCGGATTGCAAGTTGCACCAGCGTTTCACCTACGTACTCACATTATATCGGTTATAAATGTTATAATTGAATAACGAGCGAATATTGCATTGAACAAGTTTAATTTACAAAAAATCGATAGGCGCTCTCGATTGTCGTCGCACCAGCAAATTCAGCGTGCATTCAATAATGATTTAATTAATTTTCGAGGATTAATTTGATCTGACTGTACCAATGAGTTTTGGAATTTATATACGAAACATGATTTGATCGCTCGCTTTTCGGTGAAGGAAAACATCGTGAGGAAGTCTAGCCTAGTTTACCATCTTGGTTGGAAGGTCAGATGGCAGTCGCTTTCGTAAAACTAGTGCCTACGTCGATTAGTTGCCAAGCGGACCCCATCAGGCTCCCACTGAGCCGTGGCAAAATGCCGGGCCAACGCGAGGAAGATGATGATGTTTTTGTATCGCTCGTATATCCATCGGTCGCTTATTATGTCGACGTCCCGCGGCTCCTGCAGGACCCCGCCATGGCTGCTTCGGGCACTACCTGTACAGGATAAGGAGGGAGCCGGACCCGGGATGTAGGGAATGTGGAGACGAGGACGATACGGCCCAGCACACACTCGAAACGTGTAATCGCTGGGCCGTGGAAAGGGCGGAAATGTTGGCGGTCATAGGAGGGATGGATCTCTCACTGCACAGCGTCATAGCGGCGATGCTGGGCAGTGAGAGGAACTGGAAGGCGGTGAGCTCCTTCTGCGAACAAATAATGTCGCAGAAGGAGGCGGCGGAGAGGGAGCGGGAAGATGCGGCCGATGCACTGCCCCTCCGCCGCAGGCGGCGAGGCCGAAGGCGGCTCAACTACGTCCGCCAAGAATTGTAGTAGAGTCTGCAATAAAGGGGGGGATCCCCCCGCAATAAAGGGGGGGAGTCCCCCTAGTGCGGATGCCCAGGCAATAAGCCGGGCTGGTCGGGGGGCGTCATGGTCGAATGTATGATCCCATGGCGCCCCCATACAACGAACACGTGGGTGTTTGTCCGGAGGACCCCGCCATGGGACGCGTGCAGTCTTTATAAAATATTAAATCCAATTTACGTAATAACAGCTCGCCGCACTAATGCCGTAATATTTCCTTAGTTGCCGAGAGGGATATTGTTATCAATTCAAAAGGCTTTGTCTGCCCGGGATCCCGGGCAGCTTCTCATTAGCACCCCATTGATTCCGTTGAGCGAACATACATTTGCCGACTACGACTAGATACGATTCAAACCTAAAGAAAGGTTCTTCTAACTCGTTCGTTTAAGTACGAATTCGGAATGTGTTCCTTATAGTTCACAGCTCCTGACCTACACAAGCTTACTGCCGTGTGTTGCCGTGCCGTCTTATACACTGGCGATATATATGTCTGTACGTTACCGTTCATTTAGTAGCCTTCCAATTCTATAACTTGCAGGATATCCTCTCCGTATGTCCCTGAAAGGTTTCGTGCGTAGTCTCATGTACGGTCGAAGTCAAAGATATAGATATAATGAAATGGTTACGGTCAACTTCACAATAACCCCCCCTCCTCGGGTTTCGCGTCCTGGTGGGATTGTGAAGTTGACCGTAAAAAGATTGTCCGTGCCCACAGACTTCGATCCGGACACATTCCATTAAACAAGTTTGCACACCTCATGAACAAATCAGAATCCCCTAACTGCGATGACTGCGGAACGATTTCTGAGGATGTGCAGCACTTTTTAATAGAATGTGTCAAGAAGGAAACGAGCAAAGAGGAAACAGCTATTTCAAGGTTGGGGTTGCTCAATGACCGATGTAGGAGTCTTCCAGTCGATATAAATGGGACGATTTATAGTTTTTTTGACACCTGACCGACTTACTATTATAATTTTATTTTTATATTTTCGTATTGTATAATAATATGTATATTGAGGATACTACTAGGTAGAGGGCAAACGGAGCCGACATAGTCTTAGAGACTAAGGCTCCTTAACAAAAAAGAAAAAAAAAAGTAATTTATTAACAGAGGAAGCAATATAATGAGAAACATAAGTAGAGAGTGCCACGACTGACCTTATCTCTTCATAATGCTGATGGTAGCGGTATTATACGTACGTACACACTTTTGCATCTTATTTCAAAGGAATAACTTTGCACCATCAATGGCTCGAACGTAGAGCGCGGGCTTCGCCTACATGAGCTTCGCGCACATAGGGTGAACGCTCCAGTGAATGAACACCCCCCAGTGAATGAACAAAATCTCGTTTTTTGGCTAAAATAAGTAATACAACTATTTCTACCACTTGTCGTATTTTTTTTCTTATTTTCAACTTTGTTTTCTATACAATGGCAACACTTGGTAAATTTATTTTCGACCGGTTTTAATATGACCGGCGTTTGAAATTCACGTGTATCTAATTTTGAAGTTTTGTATGGAGAAGTTAAATCCCAGGTAAGAACAGTGCATGTTTGGAGCAACATTTAAAATGATTATTTGATACTTATCAGTTAAAACTTTTGTTATTTGGTTGAAATAAGTGTACAACCTTTTATAAATGAACACTTTAGTCGTTTATTCTGCGATTAAGTTATTATTTTTTCGTGTTCCATTACTGACTTATCAAATGTTCTAAAACCAGTAAATGAACAATGTGTTCATTTACTGGTGTTGGCTCAATTTATTTTTTTGCCTAAATTTAAATGTTAACGTAATAGTATTAAGCTGGTTTTTTGAAATACTGCTCAGAAAACGATTCTGATACCTTCGGCCAGTATTGGAACACAGGTATTCATACATAGGCATGAAACATTTAGTAGATGGACTATGAAAATCAGACAGTGTTCATTTACTAGATTTCAACTAATTCTATATATGAACAACGTAACGACGAATGTATTTTCATACAATGTGTAAGTTCCACTTCGATAAAATAATTTGTTATTCTTTATTTTATTCATCAAGTTTTTGTGTTATTGGAAATAAAATTCATGCTATTGTTTATTCCATTTGTTCTACTTTAGGTCAATATGAAGAAGCAAAATTGGTTCAATGGATAATCAACAAAGCAAAACTTAGTTTTCCCAGAAGTTATTGATAGCGTGTTTTTTAATGCAAATGAACGCGTAGGTAAGTAAGTTTACTAAAAATAATCCTGGGCCAAAATGGCCTGAATTGAGTGGCTTGTTCGCAAATGTATATCATTAAAAACTTTTCTGAAACTGAATAGAAGTATCGACAGAATTTAGTGTTTGTTATTTATTAAGATGAATCTGTGATTAAATAACAAAAAAGTTATTATTTTGTTTCTCTCATCAGTAAAAACAAAAGTGTATTTAGGTATAAATAAACAATTTTATTAATTAGTAGAATACTGTACCTACCTCATTTTTTATATAAGTAATAATTTCTGAAGAAAAACTGTGTATTATTTTCAAAAATGATTTTTAATACCGACTAAACATTTCTAAACAATGTTCATTCACTGGGTTTTACTGTGTTCATTCATTCGATTTTTTTGTTCATTTACTAGGGTTTTGGGTATATTTTGATAAATTCTCGTATAACTCAAAAACTATTAAAGAAACAAAAAATCACAGAAATTATATTATTGTTTATTAAATGAAGATTTAATAAATTACATTACATTATCACAATTATTAATACATTTTGAAAAATGATTTTCCAAAGTGAAAAATTTCTTAAGTGTTCATGCACTGGAGCGTTCACTCTATTTATCCGTTTCTATTCAATATTCTGATATGTAAGTAGTGATGTAGACATGAAAGCGCTCCTAGTAAACGTGACTGAAGTATATTTTATTAATTATTTCCAGTCGCGGCTACTTACTCTAGTGACAAGATGTAGTTTTTAGAATGAAGTGAAGAAGAAAACACACATGCCTTGGGGACTAATTTTTGAAACGCGTGACTTCAAAAACGTTGAGGCAAAAAATATTTTTTTAGGAGGCACACAAAAGTTTCTGACCATTATTTTATACAGGAAATGTATAATTTCGATACCCACGATTATTAATTTATTCCGTTCATGTTTTCAAAATACTAGTTCTTCATTTCTGCCAGTTCCAAATGTTATGAGTCGAGTAGGTAGTCGACGCTCATAAATTGCCACCCTAGTCCTTACCCTATAAGTCTAAGAGTCTAACCTATCGAAAATTTATATCTGCATCTCTCTGACTCAAATAATCATGAGCGATAGAGAGGTAACAGATGTTTTCGCGGTAGGTCCCTAGGACCCGCGCTGGACCCTCCGCCCGCACCCGACAATGCTCCTCACTCCGCGAGTTCTCACTCGGGTACTGTTGGCGACTGGCTGGGTTGCAGCCTTAAAGCATAAATGTTCTATATTTAAATTATTTATATTTTGTATGACATTACCACGACAAGGCAGTCTGCCTTTGTGAGTCGCAATAACAACTTGTCTTTGCAGTTATATTTTGTGTTTATTAAAATAGTTTCGGTTTACTCAGTGTTTCCATCAAATTCCCATTTATATCTATACAGTCCACTCCATTCGCTATCATTTTGGTCCATTCGATCCATAGTTTTCACCTTTTTGAATAATTATCGTAGTAGTTTCGCCAATGAACAAAAGAAAATCATATGTCAACAATTTTCACGTAAGTCATTGTAATTTTTCATTTTAGCTACAAATCGTATTTACATTTCCTCGTTTTGTTTAGTTTCGTTCATTTCATTTTTTACCATGGTGGAAACACGTAGCAAGACAAAGGCAGGCTCAACTGCTACGGAATCCGACCCGGTGCAGCGCGAACGGCGCGACCGTTCACCGCGCAACACCGGACCGGGTTTAGCCCCGCGTGACGATGGTGCTTTGACATTGCCCAGCAGCTCGAGGGTACAAACGGAGAGCGACGCGGCACAACCTGGCTTCATTGCCCAACGCCCAATTTCTCGAACTGTCTCGAGTAGCGAAGGCAATGTCAAAGAACCAACGGAAGGCGATAATATTAGTGTCCACAGTAAACGAGTGCACAGCGAGCGTACACATTCTACACGTTCTGCGGCCACTATCCGCGCACAAAAACTCGCTCTCGAAGCTGACGCGATGCAGCGCCAAGTGGAACGTAAGCGAGAACTTGCACGCCAACAAGCGGATCGCGAAAGAAAACAAGCGGAGCTCGAGTTCGAACTCGCGCGTCAGCAAGCCGTGCTCGCCCGGAAGCAAGCAGAAGCAGACGCACAACGCGAGCGCGACCTAGCTCACTTCGAGTTCAAGGCGGAACAAACACAGCTACAAGCAAAAATCGCCGCTCTAGAAGCATCATCAGATAAGTCAACAAAATCTCGTAGTTCGCATTTTCAGATGTTAACGCCGAAGGACGCACATCGACTTGGGTATCCGAACAAAATGCTACCATGGCCTCGGTTCATAAAAATATGCCTGGTGAGGCAGCGGCTGTCACTTTGAGCGACTCTCAAGGACTTCACTTACAGCCGCCTGTCCCTACCAACACGGTATTTCTCAACGTCCCTAACGTCAACCAAGCAACCCAGTCGATAGCCAATAAAACCGTTTACAACTATGAAACAGTAGCACCACAACCATCGTCCGAACGACCTTCATTAGACGCCATTACCCAGCTCTCTCAGGCAATAAACGCCCTTGCAAACCGGCCAAAAACCCGAACTTGTCACATTCTCGGGTGAGGTCAACCAGTGGATGGCTTTTAAAAGCAGTTATGAGAGAACTAAACTAAATTTTTCCCCTTCAGAAAACTTAGATCGCCTAAACCTTGCCGTCCGTGGAAAAGCGTACCAGGCCGTCGCGTCGCTCATGTGGACCTGCAGCGCGCCTGATGACATCGTGCAAGCCCTGGAGCAGACGTTCGCTCGTCCGGAGCTGCTGGTCGCCCACGAGCTCGCTGAGCTACGCAACAATCCTAAGCTAAGTTCTCCGCAGGATTTAAACAGTCTTGCGAACAAATTGCGCAATTTTATTACGACTCTATCGCTACTTAACCAAAAAGAGTACTTGTCGTCACCTGAGCTTTTCCGGTGCATTTTATTAAAATTGAGCGAACACACTAGAGCCCGCTATACGGACTATGCATCAATAGAAATGCCGCAGGAGCCAAGTCTAACAAAATTGGAATTATTGTCAAGATTTCTCTTAATTGAGGCAGACAAACAATTAAGATATAATTTCTTTTTTGATAGTACATGTAAGATGCCGACCCTTTCAAATATACGTCACAACAATACCCTGCAATACCCATTAAAAAAGGCAATCGTGCACGCTACGGTATCTAGCGAGAAACCACCTGACCGTTGTTTATATTGCAAACAAGGACCTCACGATATAAAAACTTGTAAAAGTTTTTTAAATTTAACATTAGAAGATAGATGGCGCTGGGTTCGAGAATTTAAAGTGTGTTATCGGTGCCTCAAGGGCAACCCACACACGTGGAACAATTGCCGCGCGAAACGTTGTGGTATCGACGGATGCTCCAGACGCCACAACGCGCTACTCCACGGCACAGGGACAGCCGACGCTAAGGCTAGTACTAGTTTTCAAACATCTGTCGAGTCGTTGGGTGCAATTAACATAAGTAATACTGACAACAAAATCGAAGCCCTTAATAAAATTCTGACTACTACTGATTGCCCAATTAATGCTACAGGAGCTTCGCCATCGGTTTCACGACCCCGTGTCCGCGGCCTGCTGAAAGTGGTCCCCATTATCCTCGAGGGTCCCAATGGCGAGTTCGAGACAACAGCGCTACTCGACGAGGGCAGTTGTTCGACACTGATTTGCGCTGACGTAGCAGCACGCATCGGCGCAAAGCCCACCAGCCAGGAACGTCTCCACATTGAAGGTGTTTGTAATATGACCAAGGATATTGACGTAAGTTATGTCAACTTCTATATTCGCGGACGCAACCGACCTGACCGCTACTTGATTGAGCATGCGCGGGCTATGAAACCTCTAGGGCTTCGCGGACGACACCCAAATACGATAAATATAAATGATTATAATCATTTATCAGACTTATCTCAGGAGCTTATGCAGTCCGATGTTCAACCGACCGTCTTAATCGGCGCACCCGATTGGTACCTTTCTATAAGTCGCGAAGTACGGTGCGGAAACAAGAACGATCCAGTAGCGTCAAGAACCTTACTAGGTTGGGTACTCCATGGTGCACTCTCCACGTCGTCAAAACCACTAGAGTTCGTCCATCACGTCACAGAAGATTTAGACACACTAATAAAAGTCAATACGACATCGACGCCTTAGGCATTACGAAAAGGCCCCACGTCCGAACAGCGAGGATCAACGGGCTGTAGACATTATCGAATCTTCGGCCCGTCGACTGGATAACGGCCATTTTGAAGTAAGGTTACCATGGAGGGAGAATGTACCTGATACCATCCCCGACAGTTACCCGCAGGCTCTCTCACGCTTCAAAGCCCTCGAACGACAAATGTCAAAGGACCCTACGTTCGCCGCAGCTTTTCAAAAATATATTGACGACGTAATCAGTAAAGGTTACGCTGAAGCTTGTAATCCGAACACTTACCATCAGCGAGTAACGCCAAACGTCTCTTGTGTCAATCCAGACGGCTCCATACGGTGGTACTTACCTATTTTTGGCGTTTATCATCCACAGAAACAGAAGCTTAGAGCAGTACATGACGCGGCTGCAACCACAAAAGGCGTAAGCCTCAACAGTCTACTTTTGCAAGGCCCTGACTTACTGTCTCCACTACTTGGCATCTTGTTCCGTTTTAGAGAAGGCATGGTCGCATTGAATGGTGATATTAAGGAGATGTTCCCTCAGATTAAGATTGCTACAAGAGACCGGGACGCCCAACGTTTTCTCTGGCGTAATATAGACGGCGACCTCAAGGAGTACCGTATGTCGTCCATGATTTTCGGAGCCGTTTCGAGCCCTTTTATGGCACTCTACATAAAAAATAAAAACGCAAATATGCTTAAAACCGACTACCCCGCTGCTTGTAAAGCAATTATCGACGACCATTATATGGATGACTACCTCGGCAGCCACTCTAATATTGCCGACGCGGCTCAATTAGCTGCCGACGTTATCACAGTGCACAAAACCTGTGGCTTCGAAATGCGGGCCTGGACTTCCAATAGCCCAGAAGCGCTTTCACTGGTCCCAAAGGGCCTTCGTATCGACCCATCTTCAGATATCTACCTACCTCCAAGTAGTGACGTCGGAGTGCTGGGAGTTAAATGGAACCCATGTCAAGATTTACTAGGTTTTCGCGCTATACCCCAGATACCGACTGACACTTTAACCAAACGAATTCTATTATCGAACGTCATGAAAGTTTATGACCCTCTCGGCCTGTTGATGCCAGTCGTTATTTGGGGCCGCATTCTCATTCAGAGACTATGGCGGGCAGGCGTTGGCTGGGACACGAAACTACCAGAAACGTATTTAAACGAGGCTGAGGCTTGGTTTGCCCAACTACAGGTGGCAGCCTACATAAAAATTCCCCGGTGGTATATGGCTAAGTCGGACTTTTCAGACATTCAACTTCATGTAATTGCCGATGGTGGCGAACAAGCTTACGCCTGCGTCGCTTATTGGCGTTTTACCTATAGTGACGACTCCGTGTCAACGATGCTCATCGGTAGCAAAGCACGCGTTTCCCCTCTTAAACCGGTCTCTATCCCCCGTTTAGAATTACAAGCCGCGCTTATCGCATCGCGTTTCGCGCAAACAATCCTAAACGCTCACCGACTGAAGCCCTCCGCAACCATATTCTGGACAGATTCAACAACCGTTCTGAAGTGGATTCGGAGCGATGCTCGCGTTTTAAACCTTTCGTGGCGCATAGATTGGGAGAGATATTGGAAACCACTAGTCCGTCTAATTGGAGGTGGATCCCTACTTCTCTCAACGTAGCCGACGATGCAACAAAACCAAAAATAGACTTTACCGCGTCTCATCGGTGGTTTACTGGCCCACAGTTCCTCGTTGAACCAACATACGATTGGCCGAACGAGCGCGCTACCGACGAAGAAGAGATCTCACCAGATCTCGAGTTAAAATCGAATCTGGTGGTTCTGCTCCTCGACACCTCATTTTCGAATTCCGTACCTGACCCAACGCGTTTTAGTTCCTGGCTGCGTCTTTTACGCGCCACTGCCCGCGTTATCCAGGGCGCAAGACTGTTTCGGCTTAAACTGTCTCGACCAATAGAATCAAATTCTAAATTACACATTAACAACACCACATCTCCCCACCAGATTCATGTAGCAGACATCGTAGAAGCAGAGAAGATGTTGGTCCGTTACGCCCAGGCAGAAAGTTTTGCCGAAGACCTAGCAGCTATACGATCTTCGAAGCCGGTGACCAAGAATAGTCGAATAAAGAAGCTCGCGCCATCACTAGATACTGAAGGTTTACTAAGATTAGACACGCGCATAAGTTCTGTACCAGGAGTTGACGACGAAGTAAAAGCCCCCATGATTCTCGATGGCCGCCACTACATCACACGACTTTTAATTTCCCACGAACATGCTAAGGCAGCACACCAGTTCAACGAGCTTGTTTTAAATGAACTTCGCCAAAGATATTGGATTTTAAGAGCTAGAAGCACCATACGCGGTGTAGCAAGCGCTTGCTTGAAATGCAGAAGATGGAAAAGACAGCCTACCCAACCTCAAACAGGCAACTTACCAACCGAACGGCTCGATCATCACAAAAGGCCGTTCACCCATGTTGGCCTAGACTACTTTGGCCCTATTCTAGTGACTATATACCGACGCAGCGAGAAACGGTACGTCGCATTATACACATGCTTGTCGACGAGAGCACTCCACCTCGAAGTTGTTAACTCACTCTCATCTGATAGCGCCATAATGAGTCTTAGGCGATTTATTGCTCGCCGAGGGTCACCCACCTCCATATTCTCGGACAACGGAACTAATTTCGTAGGAGCCTCGCGAGAACTGCGCTTCCTACACAACGAATCAGTCGTTGAATATGCCACGAACCAAAAATTGACTGGCGTTTCATTCCACCAGCATCACCTTTCATGGGAGGCGCCTGGGAGCGACTTGTGCGGACCGTAAAACAGCTTTAAGGTCCTGCCTTACAAACCAGCCGGTCAAAGAAGAAGTCCTATGTACGTTTTACTTGAAGCGGAATCTATTGTAAATTCAAAGCCACTTACATATGTCCCATCCTCCCCAGATTCACCAGAGGCCATAACGCCATTTCACTTCATCCTGGGCTCATCGTCAGTCGTACCCTGGGTGACGTCGCTGACAGACGGCGACTTGATCCGACGTTGCAATTGGCGGAGAACGCTGCGTCTTGCTGATCAATTTTGGGCACGATGGCTACGTGAATACCTCCCGACGCTACGACCAAGAGGACCCAACAACGTAACGTGTAATCTGAACGTGGGCGATGTGGTGTTGATAGTCGATTCTACCCTTCCTCGCGGTTTGTGGCCACTAGGAAGGGTAACGAAGGTCTACATGGGGCCTGACGGAGCGGTCCGCGTGGCAGACGTCCATACTAAAGGAGGCGTGCTGCGCAGACCGGCCCGAAAACTTATTTTAATGGAAGCCGCACCTCAGCTAGTCGCCACCAGTGGTTAGTGTTCCACTGGGGTCCGGTATGTTGGCGACTGGCTGGGTTGCAGCCTTAAAGCATAAATGTTCTATATTTAAATTATTTATATTTTGTATGACATTACCACGACAAGGCAGTCTGCCTTTGTGAGTCGCAATAACAACTTGTCTTTGCAGTTATATTTTGTGTTTATTAAAATAGTTTCGGTTTACTCAGTGTTTCCATCAAATTCCCATTTATATCTATACAGTCCACTCCATTCGCTATCAGGTACTTTTGTTCTCACTTTATTGTTCTCACGATTGTTTGCGAACAATCCTTATAAATGACTGCCAGAATTAGTTTCCAGATAAAGGTGTAATTAATTAAGGCGTGTTTTGTGTATTTTTTGAAACACTATTGCGTACTGACTCCGCCCATCCGTAAATGCGAATCGATTCCGATAAGTTATGTGTGTTCGGTCAACTGTGCCCGCACCTAGCGTCTATAAAAAGGTGACTGAACGTAAATATATTTTTTTTATGACATAGGCGGCAAACGAGCAGACGGATTGCCAGGTGGTCAGTATTCAAATATACTTTGTGATAACTACTAAGTATAATAAGTACAGTAGGTATATTAGTCGCACATAAATTACACAATTGATATAAACCTACAGGTAGGTTATAAGCACAAAATAACAAAGTATTCTTAACATCATTGAGTATACTAATAATTACAGCTTGTCTTTGTTTACTGCTGGATGTAGGCCTCTCCAGATGTACGCTACTAAGCACGGTCCGCGGCCACTCACCCAGCTCTTGTCGGCCACCCTGCGAACATCGTCGCTCCATCTAGTCTGAGGGCGTCCCACACAACGCTTGTCGATACGCGGTCTGCACTCCAGAACTCTCGTTATACAAACAAGACAGACAAGGCTAGTACATAATTAAATTATCGCGGCGATCTCTTTCGTTGGATAAAATCCTATGTCGAAAATCGTTCTCAAGCTGTAGCGGTGGGAGGGTATATTTCTCAGTTTAGACCTATCACTTCTGGTGTCCCACAAGGTTCCCACTTGGGTCCACTGTTATTTACCCTTTATATTAATGATATTGCGAATTGCATAAAGAATTCTAACTTGCTCCTATATGCTGATGATGCAAAGATTTTCAGAATAATTCGAAATGAAAATGATTGTCACTTTTTGCAGTCAGATTTAAATGATTTTGAATCTTTTTGCAATTCAAATAATCTTTTCTTAAATCCGGATAAATGTTTTATTATCAGTTTTAATAGGAAAAGAACTATTATCACTTATAGTTATAAACTTTGCAACAAAGAACTTGCCCGAGTGGACCAGATTCGTGACCTAGGTGTTTTAATGGACTCCACACTCACCTTTATACCTCATGTAGATAACATAATCAGTAAATCTTTCAAACAGTTGGGCTTCATACTACGTGTAGGAAAACCCTTTAAAAGACTAATTACCTACAAAGTGCTATTTAACAGTTATGTTAGAAGTAGGTTGGAATTTGCAAGCGTAGTATGGAATCCACTTTACACAGTGACAGGATAGAAAGAGTGCAAAAGAAATTTGTTAAGGCAATAGAGTATCGAACCGGAAATAAATACTTAGATTATGTCACTGCCATGAAAAGGCAAAATATAACACCTTTAAGTTGTCGCCGCGAACGAACTGATGTAGTAACTCTATACAAAATTGTAAATAATCATATTGATGCTCCTACGCTGTTACAATCTCTTTCCTTTAGAGTGCCCCGTCGTCGTGAGAGAACCTGTAGAAAGAAAAGTGTTTTCCATGTTCCTCGTAGTCGAACAGCATATGCAAACAACAGTTTTTTAAAGAGAGCTTGCAGGCTGTACAATGATAAATTTTTAAATATAGATATATTCATTGATAATTTGAGTAGTTTCAAAAGGCTATCCTTGCAATGTATCTCGGAACCTCAGTAGGCTATGATGTGGATTTACTTAATGTATTCCTTATTCCTTATCACTAGATGTTTGTTTCTTGTCTCATTTTCACTGTATGGCAAAAAGTTTAAAATTTTTTTTTTTTTTTTATTTGTTTTTACCTTTGCTAGTACTTTAACAGTACTATATCACTTAATGTTGTTAGGCTTGATATTTAAATAAAGGAAACTGTAAGTCTAGATTTAATGATAATATTGTTTGTACTTTGATTTAACTATATACTATATATGACTGTTTGTTTCTAATAAAATAAAATAAATTATCTATTGGTATATCTTGGAATTTCCTCTTCCGAACGCTCCGGATGTGAAGTGAACTCTCTGCCGAGGTTTTCCCTCATAGGGACTACAGTATGAGATTCTTCGAAACATTGTATTGTATAGGTCCTTAAACGGTAGGCAACGCGCATGTGAATCCTCTAGAGTTGCAGGCGTCAATAGGCTACGGTAACTGCGTACCATCAGACGGGCCGTAAGCTTGTTTGCCACTGTCATTGTATAATATGTCAAAATTGTAGGTATATTAGGTAAGTTAACGCTAACTTGTATATGACCCCGTGTAATACCAGGAGTCAGAAGTGAGCTGCGGAGCAAGTTAGTCCGGCAGTCGGGGCGCGTCAGACCTCGATTTATTCCTCTGATAAATCACCTTGATTTACTCCGCGCACCTGCGGGCTGGAGGCTCCGTATCTTTCCAATAATACGCCTTTTCCACTAACTATGGTGTTTTCAGGGTTTCGTAGCCAACTAGAAATGTATATAATTTCACTTTGTTTTTATACAAGACTGACCAGCGTCTGACCTCAGTCACACCTGATGGCAACTATCGAAGAGGTCGAGGGTGTAGCACGCTGGTTCAGCCTATTCACTCTTGCCTTGAAAAGACCCAAATTATATCTTTCCGTGAATACAGACGAAGGGAGCGAATTCCATTCCTTAGCAGTCCGCATTAGTTAGCAGTTCGTCTATATTGCTAATAATCCTTCACTGATCCTAAGTCTATGTAAAAAACTATTGAGCATGCCTGTCTTTTAATACTATGAGGGCGGCAATCGTGCATACGGCCCGTTTGATGGTAAACAGTCACCGTAACCTATGGGCGCCTGTAACTCCAGACGATTCATTCGCGCGTTACCACTCTGAGGTTCTGAGGTCTCTCTCGCGACCTTACTCACGGGCAGGAATACAAAACTATGATTAGGGTCAGGGAGCCAATTCTCGGGCCGCTCGAGATGATCTCTATTAGACATATCTCGAAAAAAAATGGCGGATGTCGAATGAAAACTAATTTGCGTATTCTCGAAATCTCACACTCGAGATATGTCTACTCCCAACGTTCGAGATGCAACGAGTGGTCTTTAGCAATCGAGATGGTGTTATCACTGAATTTTAACATTCGAATTTTGAGTGGCGGGAATCTTTGAAAGGTTAGTAGTTGGCCGAAAGTGAAGTCAAGTTACGGAAAATGAATATAGGTGTTATTTATTAATATACTTACTAGTTAAATTATAACACAATGATCTTTCCTACGTAACTAATCAATAATAATGATATTCTTCTTACCTAATCGTACACTGATAAATCATGACTAGCTTATGAAAACACAATATTTTAACTTTTGCTATTTTGCTTATTTTGCCACTTTCATATTAATATTCATACTAATTAGTAACTTAAATAAGTTTAAGACACTGCGTTTTCGTTTGGCAAGCCAAGTTGTCAAACCTATACGCGCGATTTTGCGCTCCTTTTTACGTAGGTGTATAAGCGAGCAAAAACTTATCTAAATATTTTTGGTGGCACCAAAAATATTTAGGTAAGTTTTGATGTATTAAATACACCATAACAATGCATTTTATAATTAAAAATACGGTTTTTGTATGAGATATATTTAATTCGATAGTATATGTTTTACACTCGATTGAAAACAAACACAATCGAGAAAAACGGAACACGTATTGTAATAGAGATGAGATCACTATTCGACATTCATGTCTATCGTGCCCGAGAATACGCAATTTTGCATTTTTCGACATTTTGGCGAGATGTTTCAATAGACATTACGTCCTTCGAGATCATCTCGAACGGCCCGAGAATTGGCCTCCTGGTGCTGTTTGGCTGTGGTTTTCTTATGAGGTGGATGTACTTCATATTAGTGCGAGATGACCTTGAACGTGGCCTATGTACCACACTTTTTAAAATGACATTCGTAGTGCCTTATACATCTCTTAAGCACGTATTGTAAAGACTTAACCGCGTTCGGGCGTAGTTTTAAGGGCATT
This sequence comes from Grapholita molesta, assembly GCA_022674325.2. Classification (NCBI taxonomy): domain Eukaryota; kingdom Metazoa; phylum Arthropoda; class Insecta; order Lepidoptera; family Tortricidae; genus Grapholita; species Grapholita molesta. The sequence goes on from CP053137.2 coordinate 167,030, forward strand.
CCCCGAGGGTTATCCGCAATCCACATCTAGTTCCGTAAAAGGTTAATGGAGCTTACGTAAAAAATCGAATAAAGAACGCCAAGCGGACACGGTACAGTAAAAGGTATTAACTTTAGTTTTTCACACCTATATTGACATTATATTTGTATGTATTCCTAATGATTATGTATGGATGACATAGCCGTATTAAAATAAGATAAAGGTTTGAGGGCGTGTACCGTCTTGTATGAGACGGGTTAATCATTTGAGGGTGTTTACCGTCTTTAAGGTATGATCAGCCTTAGCTATCGAAATGCGTAAATAACCTTAAAAACCATGTGGTCCTCTGGTATGAACAGACTGAACGTTACATGGCACTTAGGGTTGACAGTCCTGTCAAATTGTATCGAACTTCAAAGGATTTTTGTGAAATGGGTTACAAATTAATGCATGCGATCGTACAATAACCATTGTTAGTCAGGGATATGTTAGCAAAATATTAAGCGAGTTATTCGTTTGTCCTTGTCCCCTATCTCTCCGCTGTCAGCTAAATGTTAGTTACGTCCGGAATGCTCGAGGTCCGTGTTGTGACCGAGGGCGAAGTGTCACGAGGTAGAGGGACACCCCGGGGACATACCTACCTACCCACTGACGTTGTACGACATATCATTTGGTATTTACCAGTCGCTTTTCGGTGAAGGGAAACATCGCGAGAAAACCGGATATATGCCAATAAGGCCTGGTTGGGTAGGAACTTAGGAAGGTTCAGATGGCAGTTGCTTTCGTAAAAACTATGCCTACGCCAATTCCTAGAATTAGTTACCGAGCGGAAACCAGGCTTCCATGAACTGTGGCGAAATGCCGGGAAGATGGTGTTGACGCTCTTATATCGGTGAAATAAAGTTTTGCGAATTAAGTCGATAAATATTTTTGCACTGTACACGCTTAGTTTATTTTGTATACTTAAGCTAGAAGCCTTGTTACATAGCTCAAGGAATCTTAGATTCTTTAATCACTCACGAACATAAATGAAAAGAATGTATTCTTTTGTCTCTCATTTATTGGATGTTTTTCTAGAAATGTTCTCTACTGAATTATTCTCTAAGTAATGTTTAATTCCAAAGATGTTGCCTTTGTGAGGCTTTGTTCCATCTCTCTGATGTTATATGTTAGACATCTACAAAATGATAATAGATTGTTTAGTTACTTAAGTTAGGCAAGGTTATGTTTATTCTTTGCAGAAACGTCTGCGAACGGTACTATAATGCTTAGAAATCTAAAAAAATCCACTGCCTCGAGCGAGACTCGAACTTTCGACTTCGGGATAGTGTATATACTTTTCCTTATGTTTTTATGACATGGGAGGCAAAAGAATCGACGAATTGACACCTGAAATACCAGAGGGTTCGCAAACGCGTTGCTTATGGTGGGAGAAGGCCCTTTATTATCATAAGGCATAGTTCGCCATGTAAGGCATGGTGTCAGCTAGCGTAATTTTTCTTAGGCAAATAATCAGAAACATAGCTCTTGAGGGCTTTGTTTTATTTTACTTTCGGAACTGTTGAGGATTTGATAATTAGCGTGGTTCGGTTAGTATAGGCGTCTAAGGTTGAAAGAATCGGGCTGTCAATAACAATTTTTTCCATTTTTCCTTTATTTCTAATCATTACGCGCGGTACGCCATGTAAGGCATGTCAACATTTTTTTCTAACACCATGAACCGAAAGACGCCCGCCGCGCGCCGCGGAACAAAGCCTTCCTAAATGATGTCCACAACAACCGCTCCCGTGCCATCGTCCTGGCCACGTAATCCTGCGACGGTGACTAGATCGTCGGTCCACCTAGTTAAGGTCCTTTCTATTCCTCGTGATCGCCAAGAACCTTACCGCATCATCATCTCCTCATGGGATCATGGGAACCTGGGGTCCGCTTGGCAACCAATCCCAATGTAGGCACCAGGTTTACAAAAACGACTGCCTCCTGCCCTTCCAACCCACAGGGTAAACTAGGGACTTAGGGCCTACCTAACCGGACTAGGGATTAGTCCGGTTTCCTCATGATGTTTTCCTTCACCGTAAAGCGTTAATTATCAAATGATATTTCGTACATAAGTTTCGAAAAACTCATTGGTCCAAGCTTCAAGCCTGGGTTTGAACCTGCGACCTCCATTGCAAGTCGCACGCTCTTACCGCTTGGCCACCAGCGCTTCAAAACCCCATCAATCATCATGTAACAAGAACGTATAATTAAATATCACATCAGTCCAGGCGGGCCCCCCTCCCGTCCTCCCAAGGTGCCATTTCAATTAGCGGTTCGGGGTTCGATCCCGGCTTCGATGGAGGTGACTGATGAGGTGTCACGGCTGAAGAGGGCACAAAGAGAATGTGGCCGCCGGCATTTGTGTACAACACCGAAATCCGACATTCATTAACTACCAATAGAAAGTCAATAGCTACTCACTCCTTTTTATTAATGAGTATTATTAAATACTAATTAATAAATTTTAAAAGAAAAAATTAAGGAATATTTGGTGAGTTTGTCACGAATATTTAGTACTGGGTCATGGACGTGGCCTATCTATATATTTAAGTATTGATTTAAATATATCTGTTATATAGACAATATACTCGTCTAGTTATTCACCTATATACTGAGTAGATCCCTTTTTGAGATAACACAAATGCAGTAAATTATATATTTATATCTTACACATGTAAATTATAAGTAGTATATTTAATGATTATTTTTTAATAATGATTTATTTCTTTGCATCAAGTACAAATGATGTGATATTTAATTATACGTTTTTGTTACATGATGTTTGATGGGGTTTTGAAGCGCTGGTGGCCAAGCGGTAAGAGCGTGCGACTTGCAATGGAGGTCGCAGGTTCAAACCCAGGCTTGAAGCTTGGACCAATGAGTTTTAGGAACTTATGTACGAAATATAATTTAGTTACAAGTCTCAGTAAACTGGCGACAGTTAACTGGTACAGAATATAATTTGGCATTAGTCGAAATGTAAATATTTTTCTCTTACGTTAAGTATTTATTTTAACTAATAAGAGCGCCTGTATCAGATTTTCGCAAATGTCCGTGGTTGTTTGTTATAAAATGCGTATTAGGAACTCCGAGCTCTAAACGAGGCGCTACGTCGGTGTGAGTGTGTGAGTGTGTGAGTGCCTGTGAGCGTGCCTCGAGGGCGGTTATGGTCTTCCCACGAAGACGACCAAACTTCAAAAGGATGACTTGTAACTAACTTAGTAATACACAAACATTGCGACCTCTTGTAACTCGTAATAGATCGTGTAGACTAGACTCGGACGCAAAATTGAACTCAAATTGTTACAAAGTCGGCTAGACGGTTTGTTGCTCTCTACACCCGCTTTACATAAAAGCAACCATCCCTTTCTGTGCTCTCCGGCACAGCGGTGACATCTTCCTGTGACGAGGCGCAAGTATAAATTGATATTATTGGACAATCTTACACAAATCGGTATACTTCTTCCTAGAGTAAGCTCAAGAAGGCGTATATGTTGTTGGTACAGGACGTCGACGATATCATATAAGGTTCGGCCACACCTCTGCTTGAAATACGCTGAAGCTCCGTAGCTGACGTTACGAAATCGCTGTGACGTGACGTAAATGTCATGAATATACTGCATGCTCTCCACACACCTCAAAATAAATACGCAGACGCAACGTCTACACCGCGACTTGCTTCATACGAAAGCTTTTTAGAGCAGCTCAATTTAGGATACACCTGCGTATTTTCAGCAACGAGTAAAGAAATTTACGGCACGTCACTGCGATTCCGTACCGTCGCCGTTTTTTAAGCAGCGGTGTGGTCGCACCTTTATTCAAAGATACGTGTAAATGTTTAAATACATATATTATGTGAAAAACGCTTAATAAATAAAAAAAATAAATAAATAAATATTTCGGGACAATTTTACACAAATCGACCTAGTCCTACGGTAAGCTCAGTAAGGCTTGTGTTGTAGGTACTAGACGACGATATATATAATAGATAGATACATATAAATACTTAAATACATAGAAAACACCCATGACTCAGGAACAAATATCTGTGCTCATCACACAAATAAATACCCCGACAGGGAATCGAACTCAGGACCTTCGGCTTCATAGGCAGGGTTACTACCCACTAGGCTAAACCGGTCACCAAAATAACACTAATTACACTAATTACTTAATACACTATTAAATGTCCTTATCGGGATTCGAATTCTAAACCCAGCTTCAAAGGCCACTTATTTGAACCGACTCGGCCATAGACTTTATATTCTCGTTAGTTTACAATATACTACCGATTCCACAGTGGACTATACCGTTGTAGCTTTTTGTAGCAACGGTAAATACAAACTTATTTTGTAAATTAAAATAATTTCAATATATATTGTAAATAATAGTTTAAAAAAGCTATCATTAGTGAACCATTTATATGAAATGTTCACTTTGCGTTGCGAAGGTATAATTAGGAAAAAAAAACAAGCAGAATTACCAGGATTTTGTAAAAAATACGCTACAAACAGAATTTACTTAAGAAGAAAATTAATTGAAAAGAAACAATGTAAAATGAATATTTTTATAACTAGGCAGGAATTTTGGCAAGCGCTCGGTCGTTATATAAAAGCTTCAGAACGACGATAAAAGTTCATCAACATTTTTAGAGTTGTTCCAGGGAAAGTTTTTATGAGAATACATTAATTCGGGAAGGTCATGTTTCCCTTAGTTGGCTTGTCTAGCTGGTCGGCATACGTCGGCATACGTCGGCACAGGTCGGCATAGGTCAGCGTAGCCTAGACTGTCAGGGGCTAGACTCTCCCCTGGGCCCTGGCCCCTAGCCTCACCCTGCGGTGCGAACTCTTGAACACTTTGCCTTAATAAAGGCAGACAACAAATAAATTCAGTCCTTGTCTTTTTGAAAGAGAGTAAAAGACAAACACTGCATTCCAATTAGTACCTAGGCGAACAATTAAATTTTCAATAATAGTTGATATTAATTTCTAAATTACAGACCTGTTAATCAATAACTTTGGAACATTTTAAGACCTTACTTTGAAATTTATTTCTATCGATTTCGTGCGATTGTACATAACACTTAATACGTCTACGAGTAGTTTCTACGCTCATTCATGTTACACTTTTTTAGTTTTCATTTCTTTTAGTAGTCGGTTATATAGAATGATAGACATATTTATAATATATGCATCTACCAGTGCGCTGTCGTTTACAGTAATGTAGTACTTTTATTAGATATTTTGCTAGCCATGTTGACCATGGCACACGTGATTAAACAGCATCTGCACATGATGACTAATATCTATGTACATTTCAACGCGACCTAGTTCACTACAAAGTTAACCATAACTGTTATCGTAATGGTATTCAAATTGGTTATTGAAATCATGGAGGTACAAATAACCGGCGGCCAAAAAAAGCAAAATTTACAAAGGCTGGAATAAACAGATAGGTAAAATGAAACTTTACACACCTACACACAGTACCTACCTCTACCACGATTGCCACAGTTCAAGTTGAGCACCATCGCTGATGGGTTGCTACTGTTGCTTTGTCTGTGTTCTACAGGATACATTTTGGAGAGTGTGCACAGGAATTGCACGATTTAATTCCGCCATCACCGTTCCACCAACGGACGTCCAGGCGAGGGGAGCGGTTTCATCCTTACGTTGTGAATATTCCATTCATTCGCACGAAACGATTCGCTTCTACCTTCCTATGAAAGGAATAGAATTCGCTCCTTTAGTCTGTATTCCCGGAAATTGGGTCTTTCCAGAGTGAATAGGCTGTTACCGTACCAGCGTGCTACACCCTCGACCTCGTCGACACTTACCATCAGGTGTGACTGAGGCCAAACGCCGGTCAGTCTTGTATATAAAAAGTTCTCGTTTTTCACGTCGATTCGTTTCTCTGTACAATGTCTCCATACAAACATTTTACGAAGCCCCTAGCGACGGTGGTGGCGTGTGATGGAGCCGAAAAATATTAAATTACGGTTCAATTACACAGATAGCATCGGATGACCGTAATCCCCCGATGACGCGCTCCTGCCGGGTGATCGATACCCGCTGCTCATATGCGTTGTCAACGTGTCACGCGACCTGATTTATATTCATTAACAACCGCGACCATTGAAATCAGCAATATTGAACGATTGTCTCTGTTACCTACTCTTCTCCTTGTTTTCGTGTCGATGGTTTATGTGCGGGACCAGGAGGTAGCCACGTCACTCCAATTCGAATTTTCGAGTTCGATTGAATTCTCCTCAGATCACAAATTATAATTTTGCACTACTACAATGGTCTTATCTTTCGCGCGCATGAAATGACATCCCTCTCGACAATTATACAGGCTGCTGTATTTCTTAAGTTTTACCATTTCTGCAATAAACCTAGATATTTTAAAAATATTTAGTGTTTAGTGTAAAAGATAAATATTATAGTATACTTTAAAAAGTGTAATAAAATTAGATATTTACTATTTCACTTATGGTGACGTTCTGGTGACTAGAATGGGATTTATTTCTATAGCACTTAACTGGACAGAGATTTGTTCACCCAATAACGCTTCATGATTGGATACACCATTAAAACGCATAATTGGTATATGTTAAAGTTATTCTTATTCCATAACAGTAAACTAATAAGTAGAAACGTCGGACTTAATGCCACAAGGCATTCTCTAAGTGTAACAGTCAACCATAGAGCCACACACTGAAGGACACCCGCACGCTTTACGGACAGTCTGGTCTAGTATACGTAGGTATAGTGACCCTGCCGATGAAGCCGACGGTGGTCCTGGGTTCAAATTCCAATAAGGGCAAATCTCAATTATTTGTGTGGTGATCACTGATATTTGTTCCGGAGTCATGGGTGATTTTCTATGAATTTAAGTGTTTGTATACTGTGTTTAGCTTCGATAAATTTAATTTAGGTCAGCAACGTAACAGAACATCCAATTGGCAAGCCGCGGGGCCCGCGCGGTGTCCGACGCAGCCGCGGGGCCCGCGAGGTGTCCGACGCAGCCGCGGCTGCGGCGAGCCATTGTTTATTTTTCCATTTTATTGCAAATTAGTTATCGCACTGCTTGTATTAGGTATATGGCTTATACATAAAACCTGCTACACCTAGTTTTTTTTTTTCAATTATAATACCTAAAATAATTATGAGTACCCAAGAATAGCACATTGATATCGACATCGATGATATAATCGTTAAGTGTAGCCACTTTAGTGTACTGGTACTAGTAGGTACTGCCTACCGATGCGGCTACACAAGTTTACAGTTACGCTAGTTGTTGCTACTCGTTTTCCTGAGGCGTTACAGTTGACAAATAAAGAAGTTATGGAAAATTCACCGAGCGTCGAGAGATCGTCTATTGCCGGCCGTCGATCGGACCAAAATAATGAAATACCAATTTTGGCTATGACTGACGCTTTTCTATATTCTATTTTAAATATAAGTAAAAAATTGCAGTTATAAGATGTGTCGACCGTAGTAATAGCGCCATATCACATCGCATCGCTTTGCTTTCCTTATCATTACTAATTTTCGATAATAATGTTCACCCTGCCCTCCATCAGTACAGATAACGATTTTCAGTTTAAAGCCATTATAAGTGAGAAACATAATTAGCGTGATTGTTTGGAGGGATCATAAGTTTGTGCCTGTGTACGATCAAAGTAACCCAGCATTTCCATAATCCGCCCCACACCGCGAGATATACAGGATGTCTCAAAACTAGTGGTGACCCGCCACCGATACCGAGTACGCCCTTGAACGGATCAACAATATTTTTGTTACACGTTGTATAATTTGATACATATAAGTGTAGTAGCCCCGTAGTTAAAATGGTAAAAACGGACGCCTGCAGCGCGGTCGGGGTTATCGACGAGACAGCTAGACGATATTTAATTAGTTTCTATATACTTTATTGTGTGCCGCGAGGTGCCGGCTAAGAATAGCACCACCCCGTCTCCCGCGGGGGTAGTAAGAGACGACAAAGGGAATAAACCGATGGATGAGCAGTATAGCGTCCGTCGAAACCCGATACAGCCACTGCGATCGCCAACCCGAGTGACAATAATGACAACCCCCCAAGATGCTACCAGCCATACATAGGAGAACCCTATGTCCAGGAGTGGACGTTTACGGCTGAAATTATGAATGATGAATGACTCTTTATTGCAAAAATAATTTCGTGGACATAAAATATAATTTTTTTTTTCCTCAGTCCATTTTCTTATTGTGTTCCTTGTGCTGTTGGTTTTACTATAAATAGAATAAATATAAAAAGTCTTTGACCAGTGTGTGTTGCCGGTGATGACATATGGAACTGAAACGTGGTCGCTTACTATGGGCCTCGTATAAGAAGGCTCAAAGTCACCCAATGGGCTGCTGAGAGGGCTACGCCGGGAGTCTCTCTGCGCGACATCTGAATTATCACAAATGACGTCATTCGCAGCAGAACCAAAGTAACCGATATAGCCCTCCGGATCGTTAAACTTTAGTGGCAGTGGGCGGGGCACATGCACGTAGAAGCGATGGCGGTTGGGGCGTAAAGGCTCTCGAGTGGCGACCACGTAACGAAAGGTGCAGCGTGGGCAAACCCTCCATAAGGTGGACCGACGACGGTTGGGGCAAAATCGGGTCATTGTGGGTCCTAATGCAATGGCACACAGTGCAGTGACGTTCGGCTGATACGATGAATGACGTATATACATCGTAGGTAAAGTTAAGAAGATAAATTAGAAACAAGTATTTGCCAAAATTCATAACATTTTGTAATAACTGCTTCAAAGTTTGATGAAATTTTAAAAGTGCTACGAGTACAAACACACGGACGAAACATGTACAGAGCTATATAACAATCCCGGGAATTTATTTTTGTTTGGTATCCGATACACGATACATCGGGGAATGCAAAATAATCTCATTTTTATACGAGCCGATTCGGCGAACGGCGCCGCCGGTGTAGCAAACAAATACCTACTTGAATGGTGTTCTGCGAAGAGGTAAAACGTTCCCTGAAAGCTTTATTCAATGAAATATTAAATCCTTGCTCGAGGACAAAAGAAACTGTAAACTGCTGTTAGTGGGAACCCATTGTACCGAGGATTACACCCAAGGTGTTTGTCACACAGTGGCGCTACCACGAACAACGATATTCGTAAATTTCGGACGATTGTCTCTGTCACTCTCATGACGTCTTAATAGAGGTAAAAGAGAAAGATGCCCGAAATTTACGAATATCGTTTTTGGCGGTAGCGCCTCTGATCCGAATTTCGCATCGGCGTGAGATATCGCTATGCGCTGTCTTATCCAAAAGTCGCAGCAGTTATCGAAAAGAACTCGCAGACGGTTGGTCAGTGTTAACTTAAAAGAACAAGACAAAAAGACACTTATGTTTATGGTATCTGCTTCAATCATAGCCTCATTAACATAAAACTTATTTTTTGGTTGCATAAATAACTTATATCTCTGTCTATCAGCGGCGCTACCGCGAAACACGATGTTCGTAAATTTCGAACGATTGTCTCTGTCACTCTCATGATGCCTTAATTAGAGTAAAAGAGAAAGATGCTCGAAATATACGAACTTCGATGTTCGCGGTACCGGGCCAGCCTCGGATGTCCACGGTGGACATCTCTCATACACCGCCACAGAATAGATTTACAATATTAACAGGTCGGTGTCATGTCAAGGATTGCGAAAGTGTGAAGTTAGCAGCTTTAGATTATATATGGATTTTATGTTTCTGGTCGATACATATGTCTTTCTAAATTTTTGCAATTGTTTTGTGCTTTTAGTTATTACTTAAACTTGTAAATCATTCATAAATTTTCTTTGATATGAAACGAATCATATTGGAAAGATTTTTATTGTTTCGGGTTACCATAGGCCGCTAACTTCACACCGGTGGCAGATAATTCGTGACTTATATTTTCCCGGTAATTCCGTGAAAGGGCAACCTATCAAGTATCATAACAATCTCGGTTAATACCCGGCACAGCGACGGGGTGTCACGAACGACTAGTCATTAAAGTATCGCCTCACACCTTTATTTCTACTTTAGTCCACTATACTACCAGCCAGCCACAAGTTGCTGAGCGCGCCAGCTGCTCAGAATGATTTTGACGATCTTATGATCTTAACAATAAAGTCGTATCCAGCTCATGATAAACACCTCCCCGCTTATACCTAAATACAATGCTTTCAAGTTGAAATTAAAGCTGACTTTGTATTGTTGTACTCAATTCAGGTCCATTCTAATTTCATTTATAACTTCAAAATAAACTAATAATCTATATCTAGTTTAGGCCCATGTGGCAAGGTTCTAAGGATGCTGGCAGCGTCCATCTCTGTATCGCAATTATCGCAAATCTTAGGCATTGGGCGCGGTAGCTGCCACCTCTTTTATCCCCAATATGTCGACCAGCCCCTTACTTAACTCACTCCAACAAGCAACTAAATCGTAGTTGGTATTGAGACTCCTGTATTTAAGTTTAAGTTTATCTTTATTTATAGAATGTTAATACAGACTGTTACTGTTTTCTTGGATGTCGGTGTCGTCTAGTTTTAGTTTAGAGGTTTCACTGAAAATCAGCCTCACGTAGTGTGTCCTAGAACCTACTTCGGGACATCCAGCTGAGTGAGAACCTATTACCTCAATTTACTGTAGTGTTATAAACTTTAAACTATGTACAGTCCACATCAAAGATATGTTTACACTTTTGCACCTTATTACAAAGGATTAAGGTGAATAAGTGTCGACTGCAGCTACCTAATTTTGTGCTAATAAAATGTTTCTTATTTTATTTCATTTCCGGGTTTTGCGCACCTTGGGCCATCAGCCGACTCTGCCTCCGATTTAATTTAGTCTATTTCTAATAACACTTGCTCGCTGGCGTAGAAGCACTTACACATTCTAACCCCATTTGCAGCTGAATTGCCAAAATTCCTTGCTTAGTGAAACGCTTATGTATGATACGTACTTAATTGAAAATTTCAAGGTTTTACAACAGTCTGTCGAATAATACGCTATGGTACATAGAGCATATTGAATGAGGGTACACTGTGTGGTCTTTCTGGAATGGACGATGGACGACTCGACTTAGCCAGGCTTTGTGAAGCTATTTTGAATGTGCTGTTTCTCTAGTGCTGTAGTAAAGTGAATTAGACATATATCAGACAATAGATATAGCGCTTGTGTTTGAATTATCCTACCATCACTAAGTACCATCAGTCCATCACCATAAGTTTAACGGAATGTTATACTGATGAAACTTTGACGGTTTCTTACAAATAAACGGGACTTAACGTTCATCCGAGACCACGAGGATAACGTCATTCTCGACACGTCGGAGGTAGTTTTGAATGTTAATATACGCGGTTTACTCCCGTTTATTTGTAATAACGGAATATTTTAAACCTGAATACAGCTCTGAAGTTCACTTAATCAGAGTGACATATAATTTCTGTCGACACTGGGCGTGTGGGCTAAAGGTTCGACCACACCGATATTTAAAATGCGCAGATACTATACTATCGCAGTGACGTATCGTATGCGTACTGTTTTTGCATGCTTTCCACACCGCTGCTCAAAATATTGGAATAGCAGTGACGTGCTGTAATCGTCAAGACTTAATCTCGTGTTCTCCACACCGCTACTCAAAATACACACACGCAACGTGTTTGCCGTGACATATCCCATATTTGAGATGCATCTCAATTTACGATCCGTCTGCGTGTTTTGAGCAGCGGTGTAGAGGACATGCGATAAAGGTGTGGGAGCATGCGTTAAAAACAGTACTCATACGATGCGTCACAGCGATTCCCCAGCGTCTGCGTATTTTAAGCAGCGGATTGCGGTTGCCCGTTCTTGGGTGCGGGGCGCCTCAAGGCATAACTGCGTATTTTTTGTACCAAGACGATGGCAAACTAGCACACAGCGCGGTAGGCAGCCACTGTAGGCTAGTTCACAAACGCGTTGCCTACCCTTTAAGGGCCTGATCTCTCTAGCGACCCAACTCGGCGGAACACAAACTATTTGTATAAGAATACTAAGCAGCGGGTGTGGCCGAGCCTTAAAACTCCGCCGCCGCCGGCCGCCTGGCGCCACGCCTCGTTAATGGCCCTTAGAAGCCTGAAAGCGGATACTTACCTCCCGATACTGACATACCGCGTTTTCCATTTGTAAGTACGTCATGTCAACTGAAGGGATAATTTTTATTGAAATTAGATTGAGATCGTGTAAGTAAATTTTAAAAAGAGTACCAGACCTGAACGACTCCTAGTATTTTCTATAATAAGGGTTATAAGTAGGGAGGACTTATGACTGCAAATGAAGAACAAAAAAAATACCTATAGAACAGTAAAATGTAAGTTCATATATAAATATTTTATAGTTATTTTTATAATAAAAGTAATAAAACGAAGTAACAATGCAATAAAAATATCTTATTTGTATTCCGTGACACACATCAAACATCAGTCTTTGGAATTGGACCTGCGATGCCGGTATATCAGTTTTTAGCGTGGAAAGGGTTAAACTTTCGTGAGTCATTGTAATATTTTATAAATGAAAATAACCGCATGTATAAATGAAATGATAAGTATTGCTACTCATAACTGCAAATATTTATACTATTTTGAATACCTCATTTGGCACTCAAAGGCTTAACAGAAGCTGGGATTCAGGTTAGCCAGACAGGCCTGATGCCACGGCCCGTAGTCGGTGAAACGGTTGACGTAAATGGACGTAGTAATCACCGTGACATGGCAACTGTCACTTTTGAATGCCACGTGATTTAATATGTGAATGCCGAGTAAATACATAAGCGTAAATAAATATAATATGGAGTAGCGAATGGTAGAGGTTATTTGTCGGAACTATTAATATTACGAGATACATTAGATAATAATTTTATTTGATTCATAATTGATAACATAGCACGCAACAAAACGTTTAAACCTAAATTGAACACCAACGGTACAACAGTACATTACATTGCTACTTCAGATCAGCAGGTATAATTATAATTACATGTACCTACATGAATGCATTATCACTGGTCAGTGGTCAGACTTAGCAGTGCAGCCAGCAGAAGTCTACAAAAAAAGTTTTCAGGACTTAAATGACAAACTATTAAATTACTACAGAGCGTATTATAGACATAACAATGATTAACCTTTTTATGAAACATTTACTCGACTATAGATAATAAAATATTTAAAAAATTATAGTAATAATTATTTTTTTATTATGCAGAAACGTCTGCTAGCGAATATCTTCGATATTTAAATCGAGAGAAAAATAGAATAATTTGACTCGACTTCGACTTTGATGAGACTTCGATGCCGTTAAGTGTTAAATACGCTGGCGCTAGATGTGACTACACGTCACCCATGATGACGTATACGAAGGATAAGATTCGACAGGTCTAAGGCCTTGGTCTCCTATTTTGTGCTATACGCGACGTCCGACGTCAGCGTCAACGTTCCGGAACAAAAATGACGCCGACGTCGACGTGTGAGAGAGACCACAGCAGTACTTCTCTGTAGGCAGCATTATGACGCAAATGCTGTAGGCGGCCGACGGCTTTTATAGGAGACCAAGGCCTAAGCGGTACTCGGATAACACAATTGGTAGTGCACTGGGCTAGCAATCCAGTGGTCGAGTCCCGCTTCGAGTCAATTTTTTTTTTTTTTTTTTCGATTTATATATCGAAATTATAGTAATAGTTCTCACAAGAAACTTAAGTGGTTGTGGGTTCGAGTCCCGCTTCGAGTCAATTTTTTCTATTTTTCTTTCGATTTAAATATCGAAATTATGAAGATAATCACAAATATCTGAACAACGCCTCTATTGTATCTAAATGTTTGTTCAGATATTTGTGACCACCTCCACAGCTTCGATATATCTGTCGGCGACTGTCCAACAACGTGATATTGGTAAAGTTAACATCCGTATGTGTGCAGATGGCGGAGGGACGGTCGCGCGTGCAGCAGAACGACCTGCTGCTGCACGAGGCCGTCATCAAGAACGAGCCCGAGGCCGTGCGCGAGGCCCTGCGGAGGCCCACCGACGTCAACTGCCGGAACAACGTGAGTCCACACACAGACTGCGGGGCCGACGTCCAAGCGGGTGACCGCGAGGCCTGCGGAAGCCCACTGACGCCCGCGTTGTAACAACGCGAGTTCATACACAATACACAAAACTACATTCAACGGTGTTTTTCGCCGAATTTTTTTAATCGAATCTCATTTGGCAACCAACGTTTCGTCGCATGACCACTTTGCCAACTACTTATTGGTAAATTTTCGTATGCCAACCTCTCGTTTAGCCGAATTATTATAAAGACGAAAAAATTTTTGTAATATCTTTCACGTGACGTTTTGTCAGTTTATCACTTTCCTATTCTTACATTTTAATTCTACTAGGATCAGAATTTGTTTCATTTCTAAGCAAAATTCATAAATATTAATGACTAAGCTTCGCCCCGCACTCCCAGATGATCATGCTATTAAATCATAATGAGGTCGAATTTATTTAACTTAAAGTAACCTTCTGAAATATTAATGACTTGCTCCCGCGCGGGTGATACAATGTAATTTACGTTCATTTTGACAAGGGCGCACACAAATAGACGTACACTGTTATAGGCTCTAGACGGTTCACTTGTTAGTTACCCGACTTGTTGGCGGGTCCGCAGTAAAATAACGCCATTCCACTAAAACATACTTTCAATAAAGGATATTACGCCGAGAAATTTTCTATAATTGTAACATTTTATTTTTCTGCTGGATTTCTATATCGGTTCATACGAGTATATGTCCATGTGTCAGGAAAAAGGTTCTCCAACGGCATTTACATTTTTTCTTCACTAAAGTACATTGAGTTTAAGGGAAAATTCGGTAGATACTTGTGAATCATTGGCGGAATGATTCACAAGGATTTTATTGAGTCATGGGTGTTTTCTATGTATTTAAGTATTTATACGTATCTATCTATTATATATATCGTCGTCTAGTACCTACAACACAAGCCTTAATGAGCTTACCGTAGGACTAGGTCGATTTGTGTATGATTATCCCGAAATATTCATTTAATTTTTTTTTTTTTTTTTATGATTACATTTTTAGCAAGTTTGTAGGGAATCCTGAGTGCGCCAGTCGAAGTTTTAATTAAGGACTGCATAACCGGTTCGGTATAGTTCTACTGTTATAAAGAGACGGTATCATTATAGAGTGCCACCGTGCCGTTCTACTCTAGGTTCTACCGTGTACCGTGTAAGGCCTGAGGGCATATCGCGAAAATCGAAATTGGAATATATCGGACATATTTTTCTCTTTTACTGAATTAATGCCTAATTAGAATGACAGAGACAATCGTATGAAATTTTGCATGTTCGTGCTAGCGCCGCTGAGCGGACGCGCGATTGGGGCGCGCGTGCATGTTAAATAAATGAAATACATACGGGCGCGAGCTCGCATGCTGGTCTCATCCCTTGGACGCTCGACGCCAAGTTGGACGTAGACCTTACACTAGATAAAAGCAGTTCCATGTTAACAGCTGTTGTTGGTCGCAGTACGGGCGCGCGCCGATCCACTGGGCGGCGAGCCGCGGCAACGTGGAGGTTATGACGCTACTCATCGAAGCCAACTGCGACATCGAAGCCGCAGACAAGGTAGCATCGGTTTACTAGTGCTCTCACTGAACTCGCAATTTCGGGACACCAGGCCGCAGCTCTGCTAACTGAACAACCGAGATCTCACTCCTCGGCTTTGCCTTTCCCATAATATTCAATGAGCATTTGAGAGTCACCTAGCGACATCTGTCGTTAGTATTTTAACACAGCCGGCATCGGAGTCTTAAGTCAAATCATATTTAGAATTTACTGTTATCTTGTTCTAAGTCTTGGTAGAAATCTCAGCCGGTAATCTAAAACTATTTAATTATTAATTGATTTATAATATCTTACATAGTCTTGTTCCTCATCTCATATTCAATCCTGAACAGACGGTTAAAGTATTGTTGTTGACAGTTCGGCATGCGGCCCCTGCTCATGGCGGCGTGGCACGGCCACCTGCCGGCCGTGCGCGCGCTGGTCGACGCCGGGGCGTGTCTGGCGGCCACCAACAAGGTAACTAAGTAGGGCACACAAATTTAAATTTCACCGCATCGAGCCAGATTTGTAATTGCTACCAGTCCAGTCGGTCTGACAACCTTCGACGCTTGCAACTCTCTCATGGCCAATTTGTCCACTGACTACTTCTGTTTTTACATATGTGACTCAGGGTACATATGCACTTCATTAATCATCATCATTTCTGCTGTAAGACGTCCACTGCTGGACCTAGGCCTCCCTTAAATGTGACTAGTGGGAACTGGACTGCAGTTCATTCGCTTTCGACGGACGCTGCTGAACCCGCGTGAAGAAACGGGCTGGTGGTACCCTAAACCGGCACCACATAGCTACTTCATCGAGGATTGAAGATATATAATGCATAGCCCACATACAAAAAAAATCTGACCTATTTCTTTATTGCACATCTCTATACCAGTAGAGTAGCATTACATCTATCATATAGTCTATTCACTTTGCTCTCTCCATTTCATCTCTCACACGGATTAGACAAAGTATAATGCTTTGTATTCAAGTTATGAAACCTTTGAGACTGAGGGCACTCCAGCGGAGCAGTCCACCGCGCGGTTTCGCGAGTATCGGCTTACATCAAAGCGACTCCGCAGTTCCGCACTGTGGCGAGGCACTTGGAACTTGGGCTAGCTCCATCCTCTGACTTCGCCCGTGACTGTCGGGTGCACAAAAGTAGATATAATAGAGATAAAGTATGTGTAACCAGTTCATAAATCACAATATTAAAAATATAACTTTTACAACATTTATTGTAAAGATGATCGTAGTTACTTGACAACATTTCACTGTGACGACAATTGCAGAAATCAGATATATACGTATACTACGAGAACCTATAAATATAATGAAGGATAAATATGTTTGAGTGGCGAGGTGACTATATATTTCAACTCCAGTGACACCTCTCTATCTTCAGCCCTTTCCACCAGTGTTGCCCTTGAGCCATCTTTGATATCGCTTTTTATAGGGGATCATCTCGTGGAGGACGTGTCACCGTCTGCCGGAGATAGAAGTGTGGCATTTTATTAGGCAGACATGTTTTTTTATGTAGTAGACTCTAGTAACTAGTTCATCTTTTTCACCCAAATAGGCTAGTACAACTTATATTCCAATAAATGTCAACAGTCCTTACACCAAGGCGGGTGCGTCTCCACACGCGTCCCATGAGTCCCATGACACGGACAGGGGCAACATCAGCTTAAAAGTATGAAATCTGTTCATTTGAAATGTAGTTTCGGTAAACAATGCGTCGCTTCAGCTACTCTGTAAGTCAATCAGCGTTAGCTCAGAGCCGCGGATAGTTTGATTGCGTTTGCATCGGATGCACTCTCTGAGGCATCCGCTGCTAACTAGTGCCTGGTACAGTCCGACTAGAATAACTCGCAGTTAGTCGATTCATGCTTCTTTTTTGGCAGTGACGACTACAAAGCAGGGATCGTTGCCGGTATTACAAAAAATTACGAGACATTCTTACACAAATTGACTGAGCCCCACGGTACGCTCAAGAAGGCCTATGTTGTGGGTAATGGCCAAGAAAAATACATAGAAAACACCACACAGGAACAAATATCTGGGTCCAAAAATAACAGGCAGGGGTAGACCCCGGTGACTGGGATGTCCGTCATGTTCAATGTCTCGACGACTCAGAATAGACCTGGCGAAATTACGAGTAGAGCCGACCCCAGATGAAGTGGGAAAAGCAAGGAAGCAAAAGAAGGTTAGGCAAGAGTTCATGAACAAAAGGCAATTCCATCCATCTCCGCTTGGCTTAGAAAAGTTGACTAGACGCCACTACACGTACTTGCTAGTTCGTTCAAATATCAAATTTTGCTGCAACGAATATTATCTTGAAAGGACTGTACGTGTATACGGATCGGGTACAATTTAATCTAATAGCTCGCGGAACTAAGTTACGAGCAGCTAGGAGCCACTCGTTGTCAGGCAGTCAATACTCGCTACTCCGGGCTATCTTTGACCTGGCAATCAGGTTCGGCTGCCGCGCGCTCGAATTACTTTTTTTATGGCATAGGTGGAAAACAAGCAGACGGTTCGCCTGATGGTAATCAATTACCTTCGCTCACGGGCACCCGCAACACCAGGGGAATCACTGGCGCTATACTTACAACGACCATACCTTTTAAATGATTCGTTGTAAATTGCACCTATTTACGTTTGATACTTTACACTAAACAATCAAATTAATGATACTCTGACATGTGAACGGCCATTGATATACATAGGTGACGAATGAAGTCTGCATAATGACCCCACAACATGTTTCCTCAGAAGCCGGAGTCTAAAAAAGTGTCCTTCAAGTCTAGTTGACATCTACTAATATCGTACCAGTTGGAATTTACGTATTGGATAATTTTTAAAACCGAAGAAGGGGTTAAGGGGTTAACTGTTAGTAGAATATTAGGGTCCTTTTTATCAGCTATTTTGTACTGAAACGAAGAACGAACTGTATTCAGTCGCTGCATGTGAATCACTAAATTATGTGATTAAAAAAACTCTTTCTGTCTTATTTTATTTTCACACTAATTAATTTGGTACTTTATTCTGTTAGACTCAAACAAATTAAAATAAATGCTTAATAAAGTTTGTTAAAATGCGATAATTTCTGAAATAAAAATTAGTACGACATGCGTACGAATATTTTAATTTATTAGCTCTGGGGGGTAGGGGGGAGCGGGGAGCAGGGAGGGGGGTCGGAGCCGAGTCTCTTTGATCTTTGTAGATGAAGCGGTTTAATGGAGCTTCCCAAAATAACGGAAACTTTACATCGCTGTGCTAAGACGACTGGACTGGACTTGTACTTGGGGTAATCGTTTCAGTTGAGTTATACGCAGGGTTGGCTTAAACAGTTAATTTTATTTATAGGTGCTAATGTATGTAGGTACTACTATTATACGTACATTTGTACAGTCGTCATCATATATATCGGAGCTGTGGAGGTAGTCATAAATTTCGGAGGATGCACTTTATCGCCTTGACAATAGAAGCGTTGTTCAGTATTTGTGACCACCTCCACAGCTCCGATATATCTGATGGCGACTGTACTTAGTTTACTGGAACGTTTAAGAATCTTATGCTATCCAAATTTTTATGATTGCGTATTATTATAAGGTAATATTCACTTTATTTCATAGCAGCCTGGGATCCACTCGGCAAGGAATCCCAAGAAGAAAGCGCCAACCATTTGACTTTCCAAAACCTAGAGGGTAGACTAGGCCTTATCGGGATTTGTCTAATAACTTCGTCACGATATTTTCCTTCGCCGGAAAGAGGCCGGTAAAGAAATATCAAATGATATTTCGTACATAAAAGTTACGAAAAACTAATTGGTTGCCAGCCGGGGTTGAATTTGCAACCTCTGCTACTCTGGGTCTTGACTCGGCTTGTAAATGGATACCAGAGCTTACCCGACACATGTCGCCTAGTGCGATACAATTAGACGTGGGTTTATGCGTTTGTAACTAAGTAGTAGTAAAATGGCTCACAACAGTTTTAATTACATTGCATACACACGTTTCAATACATACCTTAATTGCAGAAAAACAACGACGTGCTTCAATGCGCGTGCAGCAAAGGAGCGACGGACGTGGCGGCGTACGCCATCTCGTTGGGGGCCAAGCTGCAGCACACCGACGTGGGCGGGGACGCGGCGCTGGCGCTGGCGGCGCGCGCCGGACACGCGGCCGCGGCGGCGCTGCTGCTGGACCGCGGCGCCGACGTGGACGCTGTCAACAAGGTGAGCGGGGAGGGCGCACCCAACCCGCGGGGACGCGGCGGCGCTGCTGCTGGACCGCGGCGCCGACGTGGACGCCGTCAACAAGGTGAGCGGGGAGGGGACACCCACCCGCGGGGGCCGCGGCGGCGCTGCTGCTGGACCGCGGCGCCGACGTGGACGCCGTCAACAAGGTGAGCGGGGAGGGGCACACCCACCCGCGGGGGCCGCAGCGGCGCTGCTGCTGGACCGCGGCGCCGACGTGGACGCCGTCAACAAGGTGAGCGGGGAGGGGCACACCCACCCCGCGGGGCGCGGCGGCGCTGCTGCTGGACCGCGGCGCCGACGTGGACGCCGTCAACAAGGTGAGCGGGAGGGGCACACCCACCCCGCGGGGGCGCGGCGGCGCTGCTGCTGGACCGCGGCGCCGACGTGGACGCCGTCAACAAGGTGAGAAGGGGAGGGCGGCGCATTGCACGTTGTTGACATGTCTGATGTCTGCCAGTTATTTTGGCAGAATTATATTATTGCTGGTGACTATAACTACGAATAATTTGTTGACACCTAGATTATATTTCTAGCGGGTTTGGTAAAATTAAAACAATATATTTACTTATCTCGCAGTATTTGGGTCATCTTTGTGATTACATCATCCTACCATATTTCACCTGATTTGGTTCAGTAGATTCGGAACACATTGGCTGCCAGACAGGCGCTACTATAAGGTTCCGTATTTTAATATTTTGTACGGAATTCTATGAAAGTCATTTTAAGTACAATATCTACTATCGAGAGATTCAACCATATTAAACATGTCGAGCAATATTGGGCTTATAAACGTGAGTTACCCGCTTCTGTAAAATTAAATAACGTCGTGTCTAGACATTAAAGGGCACCGTAGCCATCCCGACATTCGATCGCGACAGTCACATTCCACGTAAACTGATTAATCGTTACAGTAATCTCGTGTATGTAGCATCCTAATATCCTTCGCGAATGTAATTTGTACGGCGGGAGCTCATTCGGGTGCAAATGTATGGAAACATGCTGGAATGGAATTAGAGAGCTCATAGAGATACTCACCGTCATATCATCATGAGTTTGAATATTCATACTCCACTGTTGAGCAGGGGCTCTCTTCAGCTACTAGTACCTACGCCACTATAAGGTGTTAATTTATTAGTTACATATTTTTTACAGCTAGTAGTACTCGATCCCTGGAGTATATTTAAGTATGAAACGATTTAGCTTTTACGTTACTGCAGACAAACCTTGAATGCACCCTAGTGCTCCCGGGACCAACTATCGCTGAGACGAGCGATTCCCACGAGGGGGATTAGGAGAGTTGTATTGTAAAACATTGGGGACAAGGAGAGATACACACAACACAAATAGATGAGAGTTTTTAGAAAAAAAATCACTACTTTTTTACTAATGCGGCGCAAAACGGAGCATTCTCTAAGCATAGGGAGGTTCAATGCCATAATCGCCGCGCTTGGCAGGCGGGTTGGAAATCTCTGCATGTTCCACCACTCTAAATTACGCTACTGCCCGTTCTCCAGTGGTTTATGGTCGTTTAAGGGCAGCATCACCAATAAAATTATTTATTACGTTTTTTTTTAAGTTCTGTTCTCAGAGGTCTCTGAGACTCCGCGCGCTGTACGTTCGGTGATTTCAGAGACAATATCCTGAGTCTAAAAATAACAGTACCAAATAGCAACTTGTAAAGTTTGAATGGCTCATTCCACTTGGAACCACTCGCAAGTTGTCTGAGCCCGGCGCGACAGATCAACTTGTAATCCAATCAGCGTTAGTATTCATCGAGGCAGGTCCGCGACGCCGACCCTCGGCCTCAATACTTCACTCCGTCGAGAATTCCTCAAAGTCCTCAACTCTGTCGCGCCATTGTCGACGTCTGCCCACTTCACACTATCGACAGGCCATAATTCGCCACGCTGACAATTGTCACAATCAGTAAAAAGCATGTTATTTAGAAATGGATAAAAAAAAATTATCTTTAATTTTTAACAACCATATCACATTATGTTACGTTAAGTTTCACCTTTTGAGATTACATTATTATATTATTAGTTTATCTACGTGAGCGACCCAGAAATTAAGAGATCCGTAGGCGAACTAAAGTCACAGACATAGCCCACCGGGTTAGCAAGCTGAAGTGGCAAACACTCAGAACGCTATATAGGTAGGCTTGCCTACAAGATTAGAAGAGTTCTATTCCATCTCTATTTTCCATTCCATGATCATTCACTGAACTGATCACAATGAGACTAATCTGTAGGTACTCATATTATCCTTTTGATTCAGAAAATATTGTTTCACTTTAGTTTAGTTTAGTTTCGGTTTAGGAATGACTAATAGGCTCTGAGGAAACAAATATTTAAAAAAGGCCAATGAATTGAGTACCTCCTTCATTTTTGTCAAATCGGTTAAAATAGGTACCAAATAGAACTTTTCAACATGCCAAGACGCCCTTCAAAGTTTCCACTTAAACCTGAGTACCAACTTCCCTCCCCCGGCGAAGGATCAGAACTCTAATCCAATCAGGGTAAATATTTAACCAATAACTTTGGTGACACCTCTCCAATACTGAGCCCTCAATAATTCACTCCATCGATAGCTACGAAACGATATTCAAAATTTAATTTCTGATTTGTTGATACGTCTTTGGAGTAGGTACATTTCTTATTGGGTGCCGGTGCATGTATCGTAAGATGAAACAAAGCAAAGGTCACAAAAAACCTAAACCAACAGCTACCGCGGTCGCGAACCCGCCGTGGCGACTATGGCACTCCCCCGCAAGATCACACAAGTCATAATAGAGGTCGCCGTCTGACGGCTGAAATGATAATTTATCTATCAGTCTCAAACGTCCACCGCTGGATATAAACCCCCACTCTAGCACACTGTTAGCTTATATTGCCATACTCACCACGCTTGGCAGGTGGATTGGTAACCGCAGTGTTCCACTGTCCTACAGGGATGCTGCTGCCCGTCGCCCGTGGTTCTGGTCGCAGTGTAGGGACCCCGGGTATATTAATTTGACAACTATACCAGGGTGTTTCCACTATTCTGGGTTATACTGCTCCATCCGCCACGGGACAACACAAGCATAGTTTGTTAGCAGAATTGTGATACTGCGTTCTACCAACACTCTTAGGGTGACCTTCCAACACCGTTTTTATACAAATAACTCATGGCGTCATACGTAGCTTGGCCGATTTGTATGTAAACGTCGCACAGCATAGCTCTGGTGGGAAGGCACCCTCAATAGGAGACCCATGGCAACAAGTGACATAAAATAGTTGATTGAGTGTCTAGTTCACAAAGAGTGTGACATGTCGTGTAAGCGCTAAGCAATCTCATTCTGATAATGTACTATTCGAATCGACCCGAACAACTATTGAAGGCGTTCTGAACTATTTGAATAAACCAAATGTCACATCTGTTATGTGCAACCCTCTTCAATACCAAATTATATTCTTCCAATAATCCTTTTGAGACTCCAATGCGATATTTTCTATATACGCTCAGGGACTTTAACTGTTGAGCCATTTAGGGTTCACTTTACATTGGGCATTTCATATAGTAAGTATTAAACAAAAGAAAATAGCTTGAACCGTAAGTGGCTCAACAATTAAAGTTTGTGATTGTACTATACTCCCTTGTACAGTCGTGCAGCCTACCACATTTAGCGTCTTGCGTAACGTCCTCTAGTGAACGCCCACGCAGCAAATCGTCAACCCGCCTGCCAAGCTGAGCTATCATGGCATTAAACCCCCCATGCTCAGAGATCGCTCCTTGTTGTAGCCTATGGGAAAAGCCTGCAGTCGACGTCCCAGGCTGATAGGATATGATATCTTAAATAAAAGGTATATTTTAATCTAAACCTTAATGTAAAACATTATATTCTAATGTATGCATGTATATGATGATGATGAAGTATCAAGCGAGTTAGTCGGTAAGTTGAGCACAACGAATAAATACATGTACCTAATCAATCAATCATCGATATTATTAAAATGCCACCATCCATACATGGCGACCCTGCCTGGCGCCGTTCGCTTCCGATATATTATTTTATATTTCTTTATACAATGAATCTGAATGTTCTGAATAAATAATGGTGACATTACACGAATGAACAACACGGTTGACCGGCGGACTAGTTTGAAAAATGGGAAGGTTCAGCGCGCTGAGGACCAAATAGAACTGATTGATATAATATATTATTTTTGTACTACGGTCGCCAGGGATAATCCACATTCCTGAGAACAGTCCAGGAACACGGAAATATAAACATGAAAAATCGTTTCTGTAGTTTAGACTTGTAAAATAAAAACTTTGAACTATAGTTATTTAGTAACTTACAATTGAATTCGAAAGTTTTATATTACTGTTTATAAAATGCAATGTCTTTGTATATGACAGGTGTTGTCTTCTAAACGACACTTTAACCCAAAATTCTTTAAAGGAACTGATAAATGGTGCTGGTGAATAATACTAGGCGCTTTTTATACCTACCGGCTTCAAGTATATCGTAGAGTGAGTCAACTCCGATATTTAATCATTTGCGTGTTTATTACTATACTGACTTTCAAAATCGACAGTGTCCCTCTAGACAGTTGGCCCTGTCCCAATAATTGAACATGATATTAAACTTGGCTTTTAAATACGATGATAAATTAAACGGAAAAATTAAAAGTGTAATATGCAAACACGGGAGTAATTTCATTATTCTATATAAACGCAGAGCTCATAGAAAATTCAATTTGCCTGTGTTCTCACCGCACGAGTATGAGGCGTTATCTCACCTGAGAGCATAATTAATACTACGTACAACAAATAAGGACATACAACATAGGAAAAGTTAAAAATTTATACCTACAGTTTATTTTTGTAAAGGAATTGTTGAAAGTCCCTGAAAAATAATGTGTTATACTTATTTAGTCGAGCCATAAAGACGAAGATCTATGTACACTTCGCATTTTGAAATAAAAGAATAACTGCCTAATTCATGTCGGGCCATGCTCAGTGCAGACAGACAGACGGACAAAGTTAACTACAAATCTCACAAGGTAGAAGAGAGGGGTAGGAGATAAAGATGACTTTTGCGAAACCTGTAAACGGATCCTGCAATAACACATTGATATTATTAATTACATACCTACCTACTAACATTACAAGTTAAATGAAAGCTGGTAAACTCGATGTCCTTGTACTTACTGTTTTTTACTTAGTCGAGTAAAAACAGGTATCGAATGACACATTTTTATCGCAATTGAATATATGTCATAACGATAAATGATGTAGCTAACGATCTGTAGGTATTTATCTGCAGTCGGATGCTGCCCGGTCCGTAGGCTAAGTTGATTGATTACCGGCTTGCGGGTGTCGTCCGTCTGCTATCGGGTTATTGCGGGATGCTACGTCCAGGGGTCTATTCTAACTTTGAATATCGAATTGATCTGTTATTAATATCTATGGTACGAATAATAGGCGATGCATGTCTAGCATAGGTAATTATGATTGGCGCGGTATCTTTCGTCGAGGTACACCACCCGTTCCACTTTAACTAATATATATCGTCTCGAGATATTGTCCTACATATCGCCACAGGGAGAGATCTCCAGCAAAGTGCAGCCACCGACTCCCAGCGACCCGTAGGAGGTCATCCGTCCATCTAGTTTGTGGTTGTCCGACGAGGCGCTTTCGTATTGTGGTATTTGTGGTGGTCGCCGCTCTAGGACTCTTCTGACCCAACGGCCATCACTGACTCTCCGAGCTATGAGTAGAATACTTGAACTCCTTTTATCAATACCATGTAACTTTTGAGTTAAATTAAAACAATTGTGAGCCATGTTACTACTACTTAGTCACAAAGATAAAAACTCACGTGTACTCGTACTTATATCGCACTAGGTGACATGTTTCGGGTACTCTGGTACCCATTTTCACCTTAGCTGTCGCCTTTTTCTTCCTCCTCATCTTAAGCGTGCAATTGAACACTCGTGAAATACGAGTAGCAGGTCATTCTAAGTTTATTTTACGCGATGTCGGTTTAAAGTTCACGATATTGTATAAAAATGAAACGTGAGTAGTAACCTTTGATAAATCCATAGCCGTGGAGTAAACAGTAAAACATTGCAGCAGAGTCCATCCCCATTGCTGAGCGCACTAGAGGCGAGCGCCACTCAACCAGTGTCGCAAATAATATATTACGCACATGAGGCTGCGTTTCCAGGATAGGGGAATGAAGTAATTCCATTGGTTGTTAACGAACACATTCCTCACAACGCATTCTCGCTCATCTCTGGTCTTTACCCAGCCTTTTTTTATCCATACAGATCTTTGGCACACACCACACGGCCACGGATATTAGACTGGAAACTTTCTGGAATGGAAGTTCTCGGAACCTTCTGAGAATTTTTTCGCATTTTACAGAATGTTCTGAAACTTATACTCGTAGTTTAGTTAGCTATTTAGAATATGGTTCTCCTTTTAGACTCGATGACCTCGATTGCCCCAATGCATATTTTACACAGATCTTGTTTTGTGAATGAGGCCGTTGTTTGGAATAGGACTATCGTGTACTCGTGGAAATGTCCAGACTAATAGGGGAACTCGGGGCTACAAGTTGTCATTGAGCACACCTACTAATCTCGTTGGACTCCCCGCCGACGTGCGAACGATTAACATCAGCTGTTGAACTTTCGTGCCGGAAACTAGAACGTTCCTGTTTTGAGATATTTCTCCTCGACTTATATACTGTGAAGCGGCGAACAGCATTGTTCGTCTAAAGTAGAAAATATTAAAACACCGCTTTTCCACGTTCAGTCTTGTTAAAGTAAATTAACCGCGATAATACCATTAAAATATAATATAATTATAATAAAATACAATTACATAATTAGTCTTCTTCACAAAGTGCCTTTTTATATGGCTTATAATCATCATCATTTCAGCCGTAAGGCGTCCACTACTGTACGGGCCTCCCCAAATATGGCTTGTATCATATATGGACTTAAAAATATGTACTTACATATCTTTGACAGGCCGGGCGTACAGCGCTGCATGTAGCCTGCGAAGGTGGCCACATTGACACCTGTTCGCTGCTGGTCTCCCGCGG
The DNA here is from genome assembly GCA_022674325.2 of Grapholita molesta. NCBI lineage: Eukaryota > Metazoa > Arthropoda > Insecta > Lepidoptera > Tortricidae > Grapholita > Grapholita molesta. Next base: position 194,084 of record CP053137.2, read on the forward strand.
GGCCGACATGGAGGCCCGGGACCAGGCGGGCCGCACCCCCCTCCACCTGGCGGCGGTCCACCGCCACACGGACCTCGTGCGGGCGCTGCTGGACCACGGCTGCGACGTCGACGCCACTGACCAGGTGACAGCCCAGTCCCGGGACCAGGCCTTCTCCCCCCACCCCCACAGCCGTGCATAGCGGGACCGTCGTATGGCTGGTGCAGCTTCATTAGAAGCTACAGCATGGTTACAGCACGACCGTGTCGGTAAATAAATACCATAGTATTTCAAGGCCTTGGTGATAAAGGATTCTGTAAAAACTTAAATCACTTTTAGATGATTTATGGCTGTGTACTAAACTAATAATATATGTAAACTCAGATAAGGAGACAAACCGGTAGCGGCGCTCAATAATATTTTAATCAGGGATATATTTTATCGGATGCCCGACCCTCGGGCCAGGCCGCGGCCATTCATCCGAGCCCGTATAATTTTGGAGTCTGGCACCGCCTTGAATACATTATGATAGACATCTCAATCATCTGAAGATGATACTTGAGAAGGTCCTTGACAGTGCCAGGAGTAAAACTGTAGCCTCATTAAAATTACACCAAATTAATTTCGCAAAAAATATCTAAAGTGGGTGGTTTTATGTATGTTAGAATTTTATTAAGTCCCACAAACTTCAAAGTACTCCGTAATCTATTATCTACCAGTATATGAACATGTTTTCTTACATCACGCGAAAGGCCATGTCTCGTTCATTGTACTTTGCTAATTACTTTAAATTCCTTATGAGACGGAAGACATGTTGGTTACATCGGAGCGAGATTAGTTACATTGACTGGTTTCGTGCTACTTCAAAATGATATCTTCCGGCTCGTGTTAAAGTTTATTTGTTTTCCATAAAGGGTTTTACCTTTCTTGTAGTTTGTAACACTTGTGCTGGTTGAAAGTCTATTAATTGTATAGAAGCGGGTAACTCACGCATTATAATTCGAATATTGCTCGACATGGTTCACTCCGTAACAAGTTCTGCGTCGGTTAGCCAACGCGAACGGCTCATGATTATGCTCCTCGTTACGAGTAAAACACGTCGAGCAATATTCGACTTATAAAACGTGAGTTACTCGCTTCTATACAATTAATATGTTTGAGACTCACGATAGTTTTGTGTTTTAATAGTGGTGTTGAAGTGTGTGTCGCGTTACAGAACGGGGTGACGGCGCTTCAGATGGCGTGCGCGCAAGGCTGCCGCGGCATCGTGGAGCATTTGATTGCGTTTCAGGCCGACGTTCATTTGCAAAATAATGTGAGTATAAACCACTTCCATTTTATATCAACCAATTCCTTTATTACGGCTATATTTTAAATAATTCTGGGGTTTTGTGGGGATCGGCCGCCGACATCTGAACAAACAGAAACATGTTTTTTATGATATAGGCAAACGAGCAGACGTATTGCCTTGTTATGAAAGAACATTTTACGATTGGCGATGATCAATTCGGTGCTCTGGTAACAGTTTTGTAGCTGTTCTATAAAAGTATACGTTCGATAGCTTAAACTGAGTGTAACGTACATCCGTCCAAACTGTCACGTGTCCGTGTCCAGGTGGGGTCGTCGGCGCTGCACGCGGCGTGCGCGGCGGACGCCACCGACATCGTGGAGCTGCTGCTGGCTCACGGCGCCGACCCTGCGCTCACCGACCAGGTGAGGAACAGCTCACGTATAGTGTATATTTTAGAAGGTGCGGCGTCGTGGTTGAACGTGGCGCTGCACCGTACATTGACTTCACACGGCACGGCGCCTGCGACGCGGCGCGACGCGCTCCGGTGCAGCGGCGTGCCGCGCCGCGCCGCGCTGTGCTGACCCTGAACTCACCGACCAGGTGAGCAACAGCTCACGGTATAGCAGTGGCGGCGCGACAATTTTTTTCTTAGGCAAGACGGAGCCGATATGTCTTAGCCTTTTCTTCTTGAGCCCAAGGAAAACCGTTGAACTGCAGTAAAGTTAGTCAAGCCGGCGGAAATCGGCTTGTATAAACGCGCCGCCACTGCGGTATAGAGTATATTTTAGAAGGTGCGGCGTCGTGGCTGAACGCTGCGCCGTACAAAGACTTTACACGGCGCGGCGCCGGTACGTAATCTGCACGCAGCGCGACAACGTGTCTGCCCGGTGCAGCGTCGTGCCGCGCCGCGCCGCCTCGTGCTGACCCTGCGCTCACCGCCCAGGTGAGGAACAACTCTCGGTATATACGATTTTAAGCTAAACATGGTCATTCACATTACAACTATTACTTAAAGCGGGATAGTTACCATGTATACTATTTTGAATGATTTTCAAATGATTTATTCCGTGAGGATGGCGCTTGCAACAGTGCCGAAATATCGGAAACTCATTCAAAATAGTATAAATGATCAAAAGGTCACGTCTCGTTCGTTTTACTTTGTAATTAGGTACTTTAAATTAAATAGCAGTCTTCTTAGTCAGAAGACATGTTAGTTACATCAGAGCGAGTTTAGTAACATCGAATGACTTTGTGCTATTTCAAAATTAACTCTATTTTTGGTTAAGCCTGTAACAAGAAAAATACTATTAATTTTGATATAATTAAAATTGAAGCTGACTATTACCGAGCCCGCCACTGTCACCCAACAAATAAAACAAGGTCAGACAGAACTATACCCGACTGTATACTCGACAATACGAATTTTGCCGATACCTACTCGTCCGATATGTCCTCGATTCAAAACTCCTAATTTTTACGCTCTTTCATTTGAGTACAATTTCGTTCGGGTCTAGCGTATCCCATATTTAACCACACCGACAATTGTCACCATTGCCGACATATGTAAATTTGTGACGTTGCAGGTGTCCATTGGTTATATTGACCGCTTACCATCGGGTGGTATGTGTGCTTGTTTGACACCGACACGTTACTTTTAGTAAAAAACTGTTATTTTGTATTATATCGTCAATAATTGATGTCGTCTTTTTGAAGTAGAAGAAAGACTCTTTAAAACTGTACACAGATAATGATGGTTATTTGCACTGACTACATCATCTATATAAAAATCATGACTTGGTTAGCATATCTTAACGTGTAACTTTTGATTAATAACAAACTTTTTATAATATTAATTTATAGTAAAAAACGCTTGAACTTCTTACCCGTGTGCGAGAAAGTCGTCCCTTGTAAAGCGAAGCTATTCCAACAACCTACCGGCGTCATGAGTCTCGAGAGTCAGATGACACTTGCACTGAATAATTTTCTAAATTTATTAAAATAATTTGAAATAAGCGCTTCTAAAACATCGATTAATCACTGCTAACGAATCAACAACCAAAGCTTGGTAGTCGGTGACATTGGCAACATTTCAGTTGCTACTCTTTTGGTGTTTACCTCGCCTACCTATCAACCGCGGACAACCAGTGTTGGACATAGGCCTCCACTATGAATCACCACAGGGAGCGATTCTGAGCATGGGTAGCAACAGGTTGGCGATGGCAGCATGTTCCAGCGCTCTAAGGGAACGCTGCCCGTCTTCTAGTGGTTTCTGGTAGCAATTTAGGGACAATACGCTCATCCTTAGACCTGTAGGGCAGGTGCGGATCCCCCCTCAAAAAGGTTGGAGTCAATAGTCACTAGACTGGGTAACAAAGTATCTGAGGAATCGTAAGTATGACTGTACAAGTCCTGAGTAGGGTTATGCGTGCCTCGCGTCGCTCCCACAACGGTGGATCCGTTATTGTGGGACTTTTTTTTTATGACATAGGCGGCAAACGAGCAGACGGATTGCCTGCTGGTAAGCAATTACCGTCGCCCATGGGCACCCGCAACACCAGGCGTGTCACAAGCGCGTTGCCGGCCTTTAAGGGGGGTTGGAGCTCTGGGATCCCTACTCACCATCAGGAACACAACACTACATACCTGAAAGGTAGCAGTGCTATTATGGCTGTGGTCTTCTATAAGGAGGAGGTACTTCCCCAGTTGGGCTGCCCCAGATTTAAGCGTGATGGTCATCGCTGTGCCCTACCACTCATTGTTGGACGTAGATTAAGGACATACCCGGGTCCAAAACTTAGACCCGATAACTTGTGGTTGGTGTGTAGTCCCCCGCCCTGTGACCGACGGAGGCAACGCCAATATCAGTAGCGAAGTCTCGCAGCCCTATGTGCACATCCTCAAACGACCAACTTTTCTCGCTATAATGTTGCGCACTTATATTTACAGAGATTCAAACTTGCTCGTTCCCTTCGTGATAAACTTCAAAGGAATAAACCTGTATTACGTCGCGCGTATTGCATGAACTTTAGTATTTACGAGAGTTATAATGCTTCCTGTGGGTGTAATATGAAATATGAGACATTTCATCCAGGGTAAATAAAAATGGAGTCTACGAGTATTATGTCTATTATGTGGACAGCTGTCTACCTGTGCCTTGAAAGCGCGGCTTTATTTTAATTCAGTTTTCACCCAATAAACTTTATTTTATGAGAAAATATGAGTCCTGAGAGAATTTAAAAATAGTTATGTGGGATCGTTTATTTTTAAATATATATTTATGTAATTCCTACGTGATATTTGTGGAGTCGAGGAGGGTGTTGAACAAAATTTGGAGCTTTTTGGAGCAGCAGCGGAGCGTTTATACAAGCCGATTCCCACCGGCTTAACCAAGTTTCCCTTCAAGTAAGAACAAATCAAATTATTTTTTATTCTCCTCGGACTCCTGACTCGGATGCCGGGGGCCCTCGTCACTTTTTCTTAAATACATGTCATCTATTTAATTTTATAACTTCCCCTCCTTGGGCAGTTCCGCCTAGCGTAAGAAAAAAATTGTCCCGCCGCCCACAATGTGAAGATAGCAAAATCAGCCACTAATGTACTTAATTAATGTTATTATTGTAGGTATAACGAAACCGTCCATATTTTATTAGCACGATCTACGCATATTGGCGATGCCACGCGCCACCGGCATGCGACGTGTAAACACGGAGATCGGGCTCCGATCCATCACGGCTGTCACGTCGTCGGCGTGATCCACGACACCGCGCTGTCCCGCCTCGACACGCCAGTTTACCGCGCGTGAAACTAGGGACCACATAGTCACAATAATCAAATATGTGTTGTTTATGATCGATACTAGCCAAAACGTCTTACGTTTATCGAGAGAATTGTAACGAGCTTTAAACATGACGATCGGACGGATCTTCAGTATTTAAGGAGTTTGACGACCGGTCTGGGCTAGTGGATAGTGACCCTGCTTATGAAGCCGATGGTCCTGGGTTCGATTCCCAGTCAGGGCATTTATTTGTGTGATGAGCACAGATATTTGTTCCTGAGTCATGGGTGTTTTCTATGTATTTAAGTATTTATATGTATCTATCTATTATATATATCGTCGTCTAGTACCTACAACGCAAGCCTTACTGAGCTTACCGTATTAGGACTAGGTCGATTTGTGTCAGATTGTCCCGATATATTTTTTTTAAGGAGTTAGCTATAGCTACCTTCTGGTTCCAGCTTCAAATACTGAGAATAAAGTTTAAAGGAGTTTTTTTATAAACCATGAAATGGGGTGAGTAAAGATGTGACGGCAGTTGGGGTGATGAATGAGCAACCGCTCAGACTCCGGATTCGGGCTAATATTTCGATGAAATTTCCGCCGGTCGGAAATAAAGTTTTACATAATCCACACTAGGTATGTGTCAATGAACTACCAAATGTAGAAATGGGTCAGATTCCTTCAGCAGACACGATTAAAAATAGCTTCTTATTTAACTGCAAAATGGAGGTATATCTTCCGCGTAAAACCTTGCAATGCGGCAACTCCGCACTCTTTAAATAAAAAAACGTAGTTTTATAATAATAGCATTATCACACTTTGAGTATAATTGAGTTAACATAAGTTCCTGTCACTACTGTAATTTTTGGTAGTATCTATAAACTTATATTGGGACTATACTTTGTTTGTACAATTATCAACTACTCATCGATAGGATTCTAACGAGCCTGAACACCACGGGTTTATCTTGTGTATTTTAGGAGGTTCGCAGTGAGATATGTTATAGGAAACATCTATCTAAGTATTCTATCTGTCTATTCTTACCAACATACCAAAGGCTGTATCTTGACTTGGCTGTTTCTGTATTATCTCTTTAATAAATAAATAATACGATTAAAAATGCTACCATCATCCCTCAAGGATATAAATATTTGATAAACTATCAACACTTCACACGCGTAACCGCTCTTAGAGCACTCCTCCCTGAGAGCGAGTGAGTGAATGTAAATAGGTTTCAGCTATTCTGCTGCGGAGTAGGAAAGGAATGCAACCGGTTTTCTCGGTATTACCGGTGATATACCGATTATACGGTATTTTCTTTATATTTTACCGTACATTTTCCACTGCGGGCTGGTTCGTCATTCAATATTCACGCTCATTCACTATTCAGACTCAGAAGTAGTTAGGTTTTCATTAGAAGATACATTGACACACGACAGGGTTTGGTATGTACACCTAACCTGAGACATATTAAAACAATATGTATGTCAGCATTACAGAATTATCCGATACGCTAATCATCTAGAAACATAGAATATTAACATTAATTAAAATTGATTGAACAATAAACATTAATGTATATTGAATTTAGTCTAAGGACAAATAACAAAGTCAAAATTGAAAATGATATTAAGAGGGCAATTATTCTACTGCTGTTCGAATTTCCATTATGTGAATTTGACTTAGTTGTGAAACTTTATCTTGTTATTATAATAGAATAAATAGTTGGAAACTTGGCAATAATTCATAAACTTCTGTCAGACCTACTACCAAATATAATTTTGATTAAAATACGATCTTTTCATATAAATAGTAATTCCATTATGTTTTCGAGTCAACAATTATGTAATGTACTCGTATACCTAAATCCATTGCTGAATCAGTAATTCGAATTCCAAATGAATAAAATATAAGAATGAATAAAAAATAGCCCTGAAATAAATACGTTTTCTAAGTAAATATAGAACCATTTTCTAAACAGCTGAATTATAAATCGGCATCTCGAGTCTCACAGGACGAAACTGTAGAAATTTCAAAAATGTCTATCATAATTAGGTTTAATGCAGGCGTAAGTATATTGAGGGATAAAGGCTGTGTCAGAACTCCGGGGATTACCTTTCTCTGCCTTTGTTCAATATTTACGCTGCGCTTAGGGAAGTGCTTTCAAAGTCACTTCTTAATCCACGAGTGAGGAAAGACTTATTTTCCTTGTGTTTGGGTTAGGGCGCGTGCACACTGGCGTTTTACCGGAGCGTGATTTACGGCCTCCGTCGCGCCGCGTTGACTGCGCGTGCAAGCGTTAAAGTCTCTGCGTCTAATTAAACCTGAGGCCTACCGCGAAATTCGAAGTTCTTATAATTCGGGCATCTTTCTCTTTTGCTCCAATTAAGGCGTAATTAGAGTACCAGAGACAATCAGTACCAGAGTCAAAGAAACTCTGAAAGCTTACCGTGAACCACGTCATTCGTTTCTTCCTCTATTTGCCTCATTATAGCTACTATATACATTTTCGATTTCTCGGTAGGCCTATATATTCGTATTTCAAGAATTACGCAGCTGCGTGGACTCTGCGGTTTTCTACGCCGTCAAAACGACGCCATAAATGCTAGTGTGTAAAGGCTCTCAAGGGCGTAGGCAACTTAACGCTGAATGTAATTGGCGGTTATTGTGTTTGTCACATTTGCTCTTGAAATAATTTAAGTTACAAAACCCCAACTCCACAGCTGAAGGTCTATTAGTCCATCTCTATCTCTCTTGCAATTAGTAATTAGACAAACGAACAAAAGACGTGTTTCGCGGAAGGCCGTCTCTATTTGTTTTTTCATCATTCACTGGCTCTCGGCAATGCGACTGTTTACACATTTATATAAAACATGCGCGTCAAGAAAGCCGGCTACTTTCCTGTGGAGCCCCGCGGAGTCGGGGATGGGCCCTGGTACTTAGCTAATTGCTCTCTAAGTAGGTTTTAATCCGTGAGGCAGCAAACACTGCTTCCGACTTTAATAATGAAGTCAAAGTTTAAACCTTAAATCTAGAGCTAACTTGGCTTACTCTTAATTTGAGAACTACAATTTAAATAATCTGATTAGCCAGAAGGTAGTTACTGATATGAGTATCAGTATATGAGTATGTATGTATGAGTATGAGTATCAGATTATTTAAATTACAAATTATTTATTTATTAAAGAGATCGTATTATTTATTTATTTAAATTACCCTTGTACTCATACAAGGGTAGGTACACGTTTTTACAAGCTTTTTTATTATTAACTTGCAATGTAAGCATGTATTCCGAGCAGTTAATTATAAACGCAACAATTTGAATAATCTACCTATATATAACATACGAGTATATGCTATAATTTATAAAGATGTTGTCTAAATTGGCTTCATTGAAAAGTCTACTGAGTCAATCACATCTAGAGTGACCACGTGAACTGATTTGCTGTTCATAGTGCTTTAGATCTTGAATATTAGAAGAATATAAATATTACAATCAATATTACAGGACAACTTTACCCGATTTGAATGAGCGGTAAGCTCAATAAGGCTTGTGGTGCGGTAACTCAGCCAACAACGTAATAATAATAGGTTAATATATTTTATTAGGCAGACGTCCGGTTTTTTATCCAATAGCCCAGTAGCTAGTCCATCCTTTCCACCCAATAGCCTAGTCCATTCTAGATTCCATTATAACTCAATAGTCCTTACACCATGGCGGGTGCTGTCTCTGTGCGCGTCCCATGATACGGACAGGGACAACATCCGCTTAGTGTACCCCTTACATTTCATTAAATTGTCGAAAGGGCCTCTGCGCGTTGGCTCGATCTGGCTCCGCGTACGCCTCCCAAATATCCGGAACACCATTGTTCCGTGTACGGAAGAGACATACAAATAATATGTTAATATTATGCAAATACTTAAACTTATAATAAACACCAAAACGACTTTGTAAGATATATCTGTGCTTTAAAAAATATCCTTAGGTACTGTAATTCGAACCCAGGGCTCTCGACTTCATAGACAGGATTCTTAATCACTATGCCAGACCGGGCCAAGACTATATAAACTTACATACAGACAGCCGATTGTACTCTATTATTTGCTATGTAACGTCGGACGACATTTTGTTTTGTCCACGCCCGCGGCCATTTTGTGCGTCCGCAGCTGTCCTCCCATTACTGTGGTAAACGAGTTCTTTGCTCGTGTGCAGCCGCCGGCAGTGCCCTACCTAAATATTATTTTATAAAACATTTATACTTATTACGATTACAACTTCAAAAAGGTCTTCAAATGAGGTCTGGATGATACAAAATTCATAAACATTATTTTGTTTAGTTCTGAAAAGAATAAGTAGATTTATATTTTTTTGGTCCAAATGTTACTCCCACCGAGTAAATTTATTCGAAGTGGCGGGCACAAGTGAGTGTAAAAAATAATGTATTTACGAATGTACGAATATTGGATCGAGAATAAAAAAACTTTATAATATATGTCGTAAGGGGACACCCGGGTTTGAACCGGGGACCATTCGATCTGCAGTCGAATGCTCTACCACTGAGCTATATCCCCGTCGCATCGACTTACGAAACTTGTGAATCCAGTCAGACAACTGCGTGACGTCACACTGATGCACGCAACACATGGTGACAAACACAATCTTTAGTACGAGTCAATCATCATCATCATTTGAGCCGTAAGTTGTCCACTGCTGGACATAGGCCTCCGCCAAAATGACTTGTATCATATTGGGGGTAGTCGCAATAGTTTATTGCAAATTAATTACAAGTGTTAGTGTAACAGTCATCAATCCACCAAAAAAAATATGCTATACAAGATTAGTACCTACATTATACATACATTTATTATAATATTATAAAGTACACACTTAAACAAGCATCGAGTTTTAGTATTATTGATACTGTTTTGTTGTTTATTTTCGTGGTACTACGTTTGTCCCAAAATACGTCTTTATAGGTTTTTGAAGAGATCCTCTTACTTGACGAGATGTATCTCGTCAAGTAAGAGCATCGAGCATTGTGGCATAGGTTAGTTTAATTAACAAGTTAAACTAACCTATGCCACAATGCTATAGTAAAGTAAAACACTACTGTCCCTAATCGCCATAAATATATATACACACATCGTAAACGCCACATTGCACGCTGAGAAGACGGCAGATGGGGTCGAAAAGTGCTCGAGTGGAGATCACGGACTAGCAAGCGCAGCGTAGGACGTCCACCCACAATATGGACAGACGACCTCATTAAGGTCGCCGGAAGACGCTGGATGCAGGTCGCTTCCAACCGGTATATGTGGAGGTCCAAGGGGGAGGCCTATGTTCAGCAGTGGACGTCTTATGGCTGAGATGTTGACATCGTAAACGTACATATACGTCGTCAGCTGATGCTTAAAACGTCTATCTATTAGCCATGGACGTCCACTGTCGGGCATATGCCTCCCCGATAAACAGCCACAGGAAGCGATCTCCAGCACACTGCAGTTACCCGTTCGAGGTCATCCGTCCATCTAGTTTGTGGACGTACGACACTGTGGTTTCCTCCGTGGTCGCCACAAGGACTTTTCTGCCCCAATTAAGTCATCGACTCTCTGGGCTACGAGGCGTGCCCATTGCCACTTCAACAGTACAATTCTGCAAGCTATGTTGGTTACTTAGATGTCCTCATTTCTGAAAAACATCACGGACTAATTGAAACCGTGAATAAAATGAAATAAAGCTTTTTACGTATACATTTCCATATGACATTAACGTCTCATACAATTCCCGGTCGTAAATGAATATACCGATCAATCATTCTCCCCATGTGTCGAGAGAAATAACAAATAATGATACAAGATTCGAATGGCAATAAATTATGATAGGTGCCATAAACATCGCGCCCGACATATTTGGAGTTATATCGGTTCCCAGCTGTTTATTTCGACAACAAACGAGTTCTTATTTTATTGTTTTTTTGTTTTGTTCTCATTATTTTGCAAAGGGATATTCGTGTGTGTTGATTTTAGCCACGTGGAATCGGACACCACCAAATAATATTGTTAATTCAAAAGGAATAGTAAAATCCTATTAGATTGGTTAGTCATCATCATATCAGCCGAAAGACTTCCACTGTTGGACACAAGCCTCCCCCATAGCAACCCACAGTGACCGGTTTTGCGCCACCCGTATCTAGTGGATTCCCAGGTCTTTGCCAGGTCGTCGGTCCACCTTGTGAAGGGTCTGTCCACCGCCTGCGGTTCACATGCAATATACCCCGCCCAATGTCACTTAAGTTTAGGGATCCGGAGAACTATATCGACTTCACTGTGATGGTTACTAGGTAGAAACCTCTATTTGTTACGCGATACCGGCCTTAGTGTGGGACCACAGAATTGATTTTGTACATTTCATTATTTCTTTAATACATAAACATTTTTTTTCTACCTACCAGCAATGCACGTCCACTGCTAGATATGCCCGGAATACACAAGGCTAGGTTTTCAAGCCAGTATAGTAAGCTAGTAAAACTGTCCTCGCTTGAACACAGGCTACTGCTGTCTACCAGTACCATTACAGTGTCGTAAAAAAAATCTTCAATATGAACGTAATTCGTAAAAGTAACGACGTAACACGAATGAATCAATTACTTAAGAAAGTATGTAATTGTGTACTAGATGAATTACTTGAAGATATATTTGAAAAACGCACGGCGCACTAGCCGGATACTAGCTTCACCGGCCGCACGAAGACAGTACACGAGCCAATTGGTGGTGGGGGACGCTACTAGCTCAAAAAATAGAACGGCAAGCTATTAAAACTATCCTGGCTTCAGCACTAGCTTACTAGCCTGAAAGTTAAGCTAGTTTTGTATACACGAAGATAGACGCACTAGCTTGCTAGCTTACTATACTGGCTTGAAAAACTACCCTCGTGTATTCCGGGCAATATAGATAGATAGAGTCACCTTCATAGACCGTCACAGGATCACTCTCTTCAATGTCATAATCGCCACGCTTATCAGGCGGGTTTGCGATCGCACTATATTCCACCGCTCTTAAGGGTTGCTGCTGCCCGTCCTCCGGTTGTTTCTGAGGACGAACGTTTTCTCTGTCATTTTTATTACGCCTTAATTGGAGTAAAAGCATCAGTTGCCTGAAGTTTTAAGGCCTACCCCGTAGTCACAGTGTAAGGACAATACTCGGGTTATATTCTTACTAAAATATAAATAGAGACATAGAAGTCAGCCCGTTAGAAAGAGATTACGCGTAAAACCCTAATGTGATTGAAGTTCAGTCTGAGACATTTGAGTCTTTTGCAGAAAAGCCGCGTTTAGTAGCGTAGCAGCTGCAAAAGTTTCTGATCAACTGATTTATGAACGGGTCGGACGCGCGTTACGACGGTGCAGTGAACCTGGACTTAGTTCTTGTTTGGAAAGAAAGTTACGTTTCTAGAATAGTCTGTATTACATGCTCGTTTCATACTGAACGGTAGAAAGAAATGAAGAACTTTCCTGTTACTTTAGAATGTTGATTTATTCCGACAAGCAAGACGCTTCATTTAAGCAAGGAAAGTTTATTCTTTAACATGTATAATATAACAGCCAGCAATTCCTTTTGATTAATGGATCGCATATTTCCGTACATTTCTTTGTTATTGTTGTTCCATTTTTAACATTTTTTGTAACATCCATATCCATTACTCGAAAGAGTTTCAATTTGGACTACTTTTTATTCTGTTTGTATTTCCAATATATATTTTTGCTCATGACGAAAGGCAACGGTATAATGGCTCAGACTTGCTAAGTGAAAACAGATCCGCCACTGATGTGCTATCATAAAATTACTTTTAATTAAACGAGCAGCTTTGCTATCCTGTTACCACTGAAGAATTATTACCTACCTCGATTTTAACAAAACATAATTCACGCTTATAACTGTTCTCACTTGGTGTTATAACTGTCGCCATATTTCAACATTTTCCTTGCAGTATTGTTATGATATTTTCTGTTTTATCTCCGTGGCTCCTTCCCCGGCACCAGCACAACTTCATCCTACAGCGGTGATTAAAATTTCACGCGTCCCGGTTGACGTGTCAAGCCAGCCCCGCTAGGGCAGTCGTACATTACACGCGTTTCCTTATGAATTTTACACAAAAACACACGAATACTCTCATATTAATACTGAAACCTTTTAGGCGATTTTGTATGACCTGACTTAGGCTGTATAATCGTTCGGAATGTTAGAGCGAGCGGACTGTGTGGGGGGAAGTCAGCCTAGGGAAAATCGAGGAAACTTCCGCGTCAGACTTGATTTAGTGCTACTGGAATACTCCTACTGAGTTTACGCTTCCAGCGAGATTGGTTGAGGCGGTTTCAGCCGAATCTGAGTGATGTGTGGTGGTGTCGAACTAATGAGAGTTTTGTCGCCGCGGTTCGCTGACCCTAGCCCGCTGAAATGGCTCCAGCAAGAAACTCGTCTGCTAGACGCGACCGTTCTCACAGTGACTCTATCCGGTACGCGGCAGTACCGGGTTGATAAAGGACTATGTGTCTCTTTAGGAGAGTCCTTTGTAAAGTGGCCAGTGGGCGTCATTCGACGAATACGTACATAGCTACGCGTCGTTCATACACCAACGAAATGGTTCCGCCAAAAGATTAGCACCAAATTCCGCGTCAGCATTTATAGTCAGGGATCAATACCGGTAAACTTAATTTTCATGTAGAAATCTCTTTTGTTTTTCATTTATTATTTCATTTTTGTCATCATAAACTGTTACAATACAGAGAAGTCCTGTAGCGACCACGGGTGGGCAAGCGTAGTGTCGGACATCCATAAACTACATAGATGGACAGATGACCTCATCCGAATGAGCGTATCGCTGAGAGTCAACAGAGTCCTCACGGTTTATACCCAGCAGTATTTTGAAGATAAGTTTGTTATTCAAAAAATTGAGAAGAAAACTAAATACACCAGGGAATTTTCCTTAAACTGCGACCAGGAACCAAAACGACTGGAGCACTGGCAGCAATGTAATCCTGTGGAATATATCAATATAGTGCGATTGCGAAGCTCCTGCCAAGCGTGCCTGCTTAGGGGGAGGCCTATGCCCAGCAGTGGACGCCCGGGGTTGAATTAGCACTAAATACTGCTTCAGATACGAACGTCCATGGGCTTCCTCGTGGACTGCGATAACCATTAACCATCACCAGGTTTGATGCGATACTCGCCACGGTTGGCAGGTTGGCAATCGCAGTACATGCCACCGCTGTGGTGTCTGGTCGCAGCTCCTGGTCCTTAGCACTAAATAGCAGGGAATTAGCAGTAAATACATTATCCCAATGAGTGTAGTTTATTCTTCTTCTTCAGCGCATATGTGCCCACTGTTGGGCATACGCTTCTACAAACTTTCTCCACGACGTTCGATCCGAAGTTCTTCATCTCCATAATGGGCCCCCCGTCTTTGCTATGTCATCCTCCCAGCATCTGGCCGGAAGTCTGTGACCTGGTCTATTCGAACGAGGTCTCCAAGTCAGGACGCACTGCAGTTTATTCACTTGAACATAACGTAGTCAGATACGACTAGGGTAGGAAACGTGCGACGGGCCTTATGATCCGCTGGGCACGTGTCGTCTGGTTTTGTGCCAGAAATAAGTAATATACGAGATCGTTTATATTAAAATACATTTACGAGTTCATTTCTGTGAATAATTTTAATTGTGTTTAACAAGGGAAAACATACTTTGACGGGCTTTTTGCGACATCGCTCTTATTTTTTTGGCAGTGACTGTTGCCGCGTGTGTTGATATTAGCAAAAAATAAGATTAGGTATTTACATTCAATTATAATTTAGTAAATGTAAACTTTAATTTATTATTAACACGAAGATAAAAACATAATAAAGATACTAACTAAATAACTAAACTATAAATAAAAAACTGACCTAGGTCCTGGTCATTAGGTAGGGTGCCCAGAAGGCTGGCCGCGTCTCCGCGCTGGATAGCAATGCTAATCCGTCGGGCGAAATAGTGGCCAGCGCTCTGGAGCGGTACCGCGAACATCGAAGTTTGTATATTTCGGGCATCTTTCTCTTTTACTCTAATTAAGGGTGTCATGAGAGCGACAGAGACAATCGTCCGAAATTTACGAATACCGTTGTTCGCGGTAGCGCCACTGGTCACCAGAAACCTCTATAAGACGCGCTCCACGGCCCCAGGGTTTCAACCCCAAACGCCGCAAATATGTTTAGTAAATAGGGAAGTAGTCTTCTTTTATTATTTTAAATTGAGAGTCTTGGCCTCAGAAAAAACTAGGCCTTATTAAATTATTATTGTCTATACATGCATCGCATTCATTGAGGTGATGTCTCCTTCTATTTATAAACGAAATGCTTTTGGTGCGCTCTTTCATACGCTACTGTCGATGTCGACTGGACAACATCGTACAGTCAACGTGATAAATATTTCGTAACACATTTTAGTTACCGATGAAAACTAGTAATAACCTACCGAAATTCTATGGGCAAGCAGTACCCTTACCATGAGCTGTGACATTACGGTTTTCCATAACGAGTATCGAGTTTACTATCTGTGCATCTCGTTCGCACTAAAACAGTACAAGCGGGATGCACAGATAGTAAACTCGATACTCGTTATCGAAAACTTCAATGTCACAACTCATGGTAAGGGTACAGTATGCGCCGAATATACAAGTAAGTATTGAGAAAATTTCATGTATTCATAATTATATCTACATATATATTCAGACATTTACACAAGACAGCTTTAATTATGGCTCAACGCATTCAGTGTTACACTCCACTGCTGACAGACTAGCTTGCTTACATCTCATTAGGCCGATCTTGGGATGCGACTGATTCATTATGAACGTGAGACGGGCGCGGCTACACACGGGAACTTTTTGTATACGAGACACACTGAATTGCAATGTGGAGCTAAGTTATAGTATATTACGTACCTAGGGCGGTAAAACAAATAATGGCTCAGATCGCGGGTACTTGTGCCATGAACAAGTTATCTGAGGCCTTCTTTATTACCGCCCGTGGTGCGTACATAGTCTTACATCTTCATCTGGGTGGACAGTCAGATTTTCCGTCGCGCCCTAGGGCGGTAAATCTCTCTTACCGCCCAGTGTGACGTAAAATAAATTACGCAACCATCTTACACCATCGACCTAGACTACACTACATATAGACGTATAGATACATTCGTGACAGATTCACAAATAAATATCTTGGCCAGGATCAGAAACTCCAGCTTCGAGCAAAAAGTACACTGAGAATCATCATCATCATCACCATTTCAAAATGTGGAATGATTTGCCGTCAGCGGTATTTCCAGGTCGACACCTCCCTCGTACCTTCAAGAAAAGAGCGTTCTCTTATTTTATAGGCCGGCAACGCGCTTGTGACTCCCCTGGTGTTGCGGGTGGGCGACAGTAATTGCTTACCATCAGGCAATCCGTCAGCTCGTTTGCCACCTCTGTCATAAGGTAAATCCTTTACTGGTGGACAAATGCTCACCCAAATATGACTTATAGCATCTTGGGGGGGTAGTTGTCATAGTCGCCATACTTGGCAAACGGTTTAGCGACCGTAGAGGTGTATACTGGTGTACTATAAGTTTTAGTTTTACCTATTGGCAAAAAAAACTTATATTTATTAGTAACTGTCTCCACGGGGAGGTGGGCTGAGAGTGACAGTGACACACGCACTAATGACGAGCTTTCATTTAATATAATATTATTAAGTACATAATAGATATATACGTAGTGCTATACGAGCGCCGCTTAGACGTGTCAAATTTCTCTATCTTATCCTTCTTGGTATATACGTCATTACGGGTGACGTGTAGCGACATCTACCGAAGAGTATTGACCCTTTTTACGGCATCGATGTCTCAAATTTAGATTGAGAATTCATCGATAACAATGTGCTACCCCTTTCTAAAATTATTTTTATATTAAGCAGAAACGTCTGCTAGCATATCAAAGATATTTAAGTCGAAAGAAAAATAGAAAAATTTGACTCGCAGCGGGACTCGAACCCACAACCACTGGATCCAGTGGTTGTGGATATATACGTAGTTATACAGGCTGGCCCATTTAGACCGGTCAGCATGGGCAAGTCTCATAAGACATACAAAAATCTGTTCTTAGCCATGCCATCGATATTACGGTCATGACAAACTGATTAGATAAAAAAAAAACATGGTATGGGAATCGAACGCCAACTGCGTTACAACTGTAAAAAAAATAAGAACATGAAATACGATGTAGCAATACTCGTAATCCTAAAAATATTTATAAATCTTGGTCCCTCGCGGCACAAAGCAGAACTGGGGCGCAGAACTAACTTATGAAGTTATTGGAATGAAACTCGTTGGGAGCGGCGAGTGCCTTCACTTCCGCTGTACACAAACAATCGAGATAAATGAGTTTCAGTTTAATTGTCCGCAGTCTGGCTTTCAACCAAGCATTAATTAGGAAACTTAAAATTTTGCCGTTTAACAGTAAAATTTGAATCAAGCATTAATAGTTATTTGTTATACAAAGGGAACAAAGTTAGTGTTTACCCTCTCGTGCTAATATTCAGACTTGAGGTAGCGAACGATTCCAAAATTGAACCACGAGCACAGCGAGCGCTTTAAATAATGAAATTTTGAGCGTTGGAAAGGTTTCAATACACGAGAGGGAACATACTTTGCTATAATTCAATTTTTTTTTTACTTATTTCTAATCAGTACACGATACCCGAAACGGATCCCCACTATTTCTTACACTCTGTATATTTGAGTTAAAGTGCCCCAGCCCGGAGGCCCGAGGCCGGATATGAACGCGTCTGGTGCCCTGACCCCTGACCACTAGACTACCCGATCAACGTAACTCCCGTAGCTCCATCTGTCGATCCCGCTCTGTAGCTCTCTTTGTTGTACAGTCTACTATTTTACGGTATGTGTGTAAAAACTTCGCCAATCGGCTGTACTGGATGCATAAATATCTATACACAGACTTCAGCCGTAAATCTTCCACTGCTGGACATAGGCCTCCTCCAAATATGACTTGTATAATCTTGAGGGGTAGATGCCATAGTCGCCACGCTTGGGAGGCGGGTTCGCGACCGCAGTAGCTGTAGATTGGGTTGCGACGGACGCTGCTGCCCATCGGTTTTTTTTCCCTTTGTCGCCTCTTACGACATCCACGGGAGGAGATGGGGTGGTGCTATTCTAGTCAGCCGGCACCACACGGCGTATCTATACACAGTAGTGTAATATTGTATACATATATTTGCTTCGCCTGCACCCGCAGCGTCATAAAGGCAACTTTATTTATTCACATGCTCGTGTCATGGCTATGATACATTTTCCATTTTCACAGATGTCATAGTTTCGGAACGATACTGCACGTGATGGCTGTCAGAGTGAACTGTATAATTAACTTTGGGATTATAATGGAAACACTATATAATGAACACGGGATTAATTAAAATGATCCCTCCTCGTCGCCATTGATATATTTTGGAGTCAAATGAAACTGTAAATTTATTAATTACGGTTTATTAGATATTAAGGCACGCGCTCTAGTTATAGACTATTCATAGACAATGCAGATTGGGTGTTGCCACCTCCAACACTGTCACAGATTGTCACAGTTGTTACAGTCACCAGCAGAAGTGGCTAAGCGTTTGAGGTGTTCAAAAGGAGGTCAACACATATCTATTGTCAAGAGAATAAGAGCGCGTGTAGGTACCTACACGGTGTAAATGTAAATGACCTCATTTTGAACACTTCAAACGCTTAGCCACTTTTGCTGCTGACTATACAATATTTCGGAATCTAGAGCGTTGGGAGGGTTTCAAGGCACAAAAGGGGCACATCACATCTTTGCTGTCCAGTGAAACACAAAACTTTCACCTTACTACAGCAAGGAAATTACTAACTCTAAAACATTACAAATTTACTCAAAATTATAAGTATCGATCTTTTAAAATTCTCAATTATCATTTAATATTACATCCAACCCGGTAACAAAAAATATTCAATTAACTTTGTTCCTTGTGAATATAATAATTTTGCTATCTGACTTTAAAGAATAAACACGGTCCTCATATTTATTTACACATGGATTTTATCTGTAGATTATCCGCTACCTCGCTCAACTCTGGTGAACGTTTCACTAAAAATATCATCTTTATTATGCGAGCCCTCAGCGTGTATAAGAAAAACCGACCCTCAATATCCCGGGAAATACTTGCACATGTACGGAGCTTGTTCGCTTGACCTCCGTGTGTGTATTATGCAAGATTACGCTAGCCAAATGGGCTGAAAGCACAGATTATACATACAGTAAACAGATACGCCACTCTTTTCAATAATACTGAATACTAATCGAGATGCCGAGCGATTTCAAGTTTTTTTATTGAGAATTTTAAGATATTATAAAGTAAAGACCATGTATTTAAGTAATTTATTAATAAAAATTACAATAATTACTTATAAATAATAGAATGTCATTTTCACCATAATCAAAATACCATGCATACCTATTTTACCAGGTCACAGCGGGATCCATTAACATTCTGAAACATATGCTATTTTTAAACGTTTAAAGTACTAAGGTAGTCTGCAACTGAAATGCAACTCACAGGCCTCTTCCAATAAACAACACATGGCCCAGTCTGCTGCTTTCCATCCAGTCTCTACCGGCCCTCCCACGCAAGTTATACAGGCCTGGTACCTCGAACGTCGAAGTTCGTATATTTCGAGCATCTTTCTTGTGTATCCAATTAAGGCGTCATGAGTCGTCATTGACAGAGACAATCGTTCGAAATTTAATGATATCGTTTTTTTGCGGTAGCGGCGGAGAATGTTAGGAAGCCTTGACAGTGGTATATCTGCTGTAATCCGTGGCAAGGTCGCTTCAATAATTCACGCCGCGCCCGGCCGGCGGGGTACAAGCAGCCTCCGGCCTCCGACATCCTCTAGTCTGTGCATTAAACTTTCAGTGTGAACTGCCTCTTACCCCAGCTCCCGAGTTCAAATCCTGGCAAAAATATCTGGGTCATTTTATTTAAATATGACTTTACTTTAAAAAAAAAGTAAAGTCATATTTAAAAAAAGGAAACTATGTATTATTTTTTTATGTATGTTCATCGATTTCTCCCCCGTTTGTGGACCGATTCTCAAAATACTTTTTAGAAAGTTAGTTTTACGCTAGTGTTCGAAAAGCGCGCGTCCATCAAATCAAAGAAGTCAAAGAAAACGCCGCGTCGCCGCGCCGCCTTACTATTGGATCAGAGCAATATGTGCTTTATGAACACGGCAGCGGTGACTGAATATATATAGACACAGCTCTCCATACAAAAATGCCTTCCAAAATTGACCCCAGGCGCACTGACACTGACAGCAATCCCCTCTTCATAAATTGTCAGAGCAGCTTGGAGTTTATCCAATAGACAATTTCGCGCTATTTAAAAAAAGTTGTGATTGGTTAAAAAAAGTTTTAAGCGTCAAACCTCATGCGCGGCGTTGCAATATTATGGCGTTGTCAAACTTACAGGGATGATACTAACTGAGATGGAACCAATTTATACAGCGTGTATTTTTAATATCAACACAAACCGTAACTAAACGTAGCTTTAAGCACTATTAAAAGATATTGCAAGGTTATTTTATGTTAGCCTTAACCACTTAAGCATAATTAATTTTTTAAATTTTTTTGAGCAGCAATGTACTGTGTACACTTGTTTAACACAGGGAAGAGTCTGTTTAGTCAATATCAATACGTATTTCCTTTGTATGGCTACCTGGCAGAACTGAATAATTATTGCGTATAAACATTTTTCTAATTTATTTACTAGCAAAACATTTAAGGCAAACAATTATTATGAGATATTAATTCCCACTTACCATTTTACTAGAAATCAAATGGGTCGCTCTTGCTCTGAATAAATCACATTAAGTTTTCATTTCATATTCCCACAAACATCACATTTTTAAACCCTCTTGAAATTGATATGATAATAATGGTTCCACTATTAAATTGGTATCATTTTAATTTACAGTAAATAAAGGTAATTATTAGTAATCAACAATCAAGTGACAAGATAACGTAAACTTCAACTTGATAGTCGATACCTACCACAGAAATAGCTACTACTTGAATAAAAAGTTCCTTCAAGGAGTTTCATTTCATTCAAAATTGATTTTAGGGTATAATACAAACTGCCAACCTAATGAAATAATAACTAATTTCAGACTTCGCATAACTGTTTACTGGCTGGTAGGAATGATGCTATTAAGGTAAATTACAATTATGAAAGAAACTTATTTATTTTGAAGTCGAATGTTTTGTAAAACCGTGTTATTGACTTCACCAAAGTCAAGTCCGTCAATTTTTCGTCACAATGCCAAGGCCATCATTATTTTCTTCTCGGGAACTAGCCGAAATTATTTTAATTTATGGCGAAACTGGACGAAGTGGACGTCGACCCATAGCCGTATACAGAGCAGGGCAGCGCAGGACCCGCGTGTTATTTATTGTTCGTGCATTACAGCGTATTTTTGAAGACCAGCCTATTACAGGAAGAGTCCTAGTCCTAGAAAATGTTTAAAAAGACAGACAACAACCATACAAATTTACAAAAGTGCACGCGTTATTACCGAGGGACTTAGTGCCTCGTGTTGTCTTTTGTAACTGGCTACTCGAACAGTATGAAAATAATCCCAATTTTTTGTCGCGGATTATCTGGACTGACGAGAATATGATATGGCAAAAATTGTAGATGTGATTGAAAATCTCCAGCAAATTAATATGGAGAACGTGCGTCAATCTCTGGTGCGTCGTTGTGCTGCATGCCGTGAAGTTCGAGGACGACATGTGGAAAATCGCTACCTCAGACGAGTATTGTAATGATTTTTATTATTAATAAAAACGTATACCAAGCTCGATGGCGGTTTCTTATTATTGACAGCCGATACTTGTTATCACTCGGAGTGACAGTCGTGACGTCACTCCGCCACTAATAAAACAAAGCAGCGATACATTGCGTGCTGATTTTTTTTGTAGGGAAAACAAAAAGTCAAACTTTTTTATCTAAACCTACTAAAATATGTTAATTACAGGCTACACTAACTATCCTAAGCGTTTGAGGTAATATCAAAAATACACGCTGTATAAGTTTTATTTTGACACGATTTTGCTATTAAGATTACGTTTGTCCATACTTTATAAGAAGGTATAGTAATGTCATATTGGACAACACTACCACGATTTTGCATTACGACATTGCCTCAGTTTTCAGGGTAGGTGCCACTGCCACGGGATAATGTCGCTCGGGAATATCGGAGGTGAATTTTCTTAAGTTTTTGCGCGACTAAGTCCCGTTTATCGTTATACTCAAAAGTTGAAACATAATATTAATGTGTAGTACATCTGTTTTTTGGAATAATCGTATAGTGTGAGTACAGTCAAGGAGTTTAATTTCCAACCCACTAAGGTTCAATATCGTATTATCGTATAGCAAACTGTCACCATAAGAGCAAGCTAGAATAAGACGTTACTTTCATATATCGCATGCATTTTTTTTTTTACTAGGCAACAGATTAATAAGATCGACGTGGAGTACTGAACTTTGGGATGTAAAGACATTTTGCCAACAATAGACGACTACCGAGTCTATATTCATCTTTTTCGTTCTTGCAATATTCAAATGATAGTAACGCAAATAACAAAATTTCTTTAAAAAACTCACTAAGGAGCTGGAACCGCTTTCAGATTTAGAAAAGAAAATGATAACTTTTCACAAAGAGGTTATCTGTAATATGCAATGACAGATAGTAAGTATTTCAATCCTATTACTGAAATACAACTTTCGACCTTAAGGCATCGCGAATCTCTAACGACAATTCAATGATTGCCCATTTGGGCAGACAATTAAATTCCGTGAAAAATATAATTAATAATAAATAATAAATCCTTTCCGCGGCCTCCGGGAAACTAGAATGATTATGACGAAAAGTTTACCAGCAGCAGATTTATAGCGTAGGTATTTGCGTTTTTAAATATAAACATATAATAGGAATTGCTCGTTACTTGAACATAAAATTAATAGTTTACTTACTAGTAGAAATGTTGCATAAAATTATCACCATTTTGTCACTCAGTATCATAAAGGCATAAGTCATTATAAAACTAGTATAGAGTTACGACATTTGGTTCAGCGTATTAGTCTATATATCAATATGTTACTTTAAATAATTGTTTATCTTCTTCAGGGTTAAACTTACACATTCCAATGGATCCCATAGATTTTCTTGTATTTTTGTGGAGTTGTTCAGGTACCATTTTACCGCAGAAGAAAGCATTTTATATGGTTTTTTAATTTAAAAATTTTACATTAGCTGACATCTTATGTCATAGAAAGCTTCTGTACTACTAAAGCTGTCAAACTCCGCCGTGGCTCAGTCAATCGTTCGCGGCACACTAGCCGTGGGGTCATTTTTGAGCTCGAGTCAGGCTTCTATAGTATTACTAGTTCGTTGCACGGCAGACGATTGCAATTAGCACACTTGTATGTAAAAGGGAAGCCCTCTTATAAGGCTAACCCTTATAAGCGATATGTAAAGTTCTGGTGAGCGAATGATTAGGGTTTTGTTAGGGTATCGGGATAGCGCTTAGTTATAAGGGTTAGCGCTTTTATAAGGGCTTTAAAAGCAAAATGAAAGGGTATTGTCGAATAAGGGTATGGTGAGTAAAGCCTTATGTAAAACCCATACAAGACCCATTATAAGGGATAGCGGGCCGGTCCCTGTTTTAAAATTGTGATTCCTTAGTAATCAGTGTTGTGTTCCTGCCGGTGAGTGGTCGCCATAATGTAGTAAAGGCTATCAATGAACACATTAAACAGTTAAATACATAATATGTTGATGATAATGTCGTCCTATGCCACCCCGGAGGTCCTTCAAGCGCCATGTCTTCCTCTCCCCAGCAACTCCCTAAATTACACATACATACAGTTAAATACATGTTTTTTTTTTTTATGACATAGGCGGCAAACGAGCAGACGGGATTGCCTGGTGGTAAGCAATTACCGTCGCCCATGGGCATCCGTAACACCAGAGGAGTCACAAGCGCGTTGCCGGCCTTTAAGGGGGGTTGGAGCTCTGGGAACCTTACTCACCATCAGGAACACAGCAATACATACCTGAAAGGTAGCAGTGCTATTATGGCTGTGGTCTTCTGTAAGGAGGAGGTACTTCCCCAGTTGGGCTGCCCCAGATTCAAGCGTGATGGTCATCGCTGTGCCCTACCTCTCATAAACTTTAAACTGTCACATATTAATTCGCCTTGACGCCACTTGGAGCTTAGGTCCTGCTAACTTGTTTACAACTCACAAGTCGGGATCGTGTCTACAAAGGTCTGCACGCCAGCGCATACATCGCCCCAGGACTTTCACTTGCACTTTCAGCTTGTGGTAATATCCTCACGGTATGAAACCACTAAAAAACAAGTTGAGGAGCACATAAAAGCTTTTTCAAAATTGTTGGATGCTAATCATATTTTAGAGGAGCGTTGCAACTCTATACTTAAAAATAAAACTTGTAACTGTAGCCAAATACCACCAACAGTGGCAAATCAAGTTAGTGTGGCCCTCAACACCTCTAGACTGGCTGTGCCAGTAATCAAGAAAGATGTCAAACAGACAATTGTGTTCTCTGATAAAATTGGGTTGGGCATGGGCCCTTTATTGAACTATAGATTGCAACAAAAAGTGACAAATAACTGTTACCATAACATAACTTTGTCTCATTTATGTGACATCATATCAAAGGGATGTTATGATAATAGCACTACACTAGTTGTCTTATTAGGTAATAGTCTAAGTATAGATAAGCCTAGCATAGATAAATTAATGACTACTTTAAATAATATTGAAAGATCTGGTATTGGGAAAATTATTTTATGTGCACTGCCATATTCAGAGAATATGTCATATGACTACAACTGCAGAATTTCACGTTTTAATTCTTTGATGTACAATGCTATATCTCTCAATAATAAATATCATTTCTTTGACACAAATAAATTCATTGAGGGTTTCTGCCTAGCCCCGGGGAAAATATTTTTGCCAAGGAAATGTAGCATATCTATAATTGATTTATTAGCTTTTAATATAGAACCAAATAGATGTTTCAATGTTGTAAATAAGTCTCGGCGATCCAACAATGCCGCAAAACCGTTGTCACATTTAAACTAGATTGTCAGACAGCGGAAAAACACCTGAGTATGAACATTGTTCACCAAAATATTCAGGGTTTTTCCAGCAAAGAGTTAGAAATAGGTTTATTTTTAGATAATAATAATATTCATGTCATGTGCATTACTGAACACTGGCTCAAACATGGTCATATGATGTTTGACTTTGTCAACTTTAAATTAGGCAGTTCTTTCTCAAGAAAATCTGCCATTCATGGTGGATCCCTTATAATTGTTAAAAACTGTATGAAATGTAAAGAGCGGACGGATGTTGTCAAATGTTCCATAGAAAGAATTGTAGAACTTGCATGTGTAGAATTGGAAAGTTATATAGTTATCTGTGTGTATAGGCCACCATCAGCTGATTTCGGCACATTTGAAAGTACCATGGAAAATGTACTGAAATTAGTGTCTAGGAGCCAAAAACATGTTATAGTCTGTGGAGATTTTAATGTTAACTTGCTTGAATCGTCTAGTAACACTGTCAAATTGCTATGTTTGTTTAAATCTTTTAATTTATTCAATTTATTTTTGAACCTACCCGGGTAGGAGCCACCAGTGCGACATGTCTGGATAATATTTTTGCAATTGCGAATGTTTAGATAAGCAAATTTTTAATTGTTTTAATTCGGATCATAGTGGTCAAAGGGCATCATTTATAAGCCTTGGACAGAGAACTCCACAAACAATAACATTTAGACCCATTACTGGTTATCGTTTGGAATTATTCAAAAACGAAATTCAAAAAAGTCTGTCTTCATTGCCCTATTCTCATTTTTACGAATCAAATAGTATGTATAAAGACCTGTTTGGTGTAATTCTTCATTGTTTTAATAAAAATTTCAAATTGAGGACTATTAGTGGGTCGAAAGTAACAACGAAAGCAAAGTTTAGTGAATGGGCTACTGTGGGCATTCACAGAAGTAGAAAGAGGCTTTACGAACTTTATGGGGAGAGGGAGCTCAACAGGAATGCTGGTTTTCTGGACTATGTTAGGAACTACTCCAAGATCTTCAAGAAAGTGTGTTTAACTGCTAAGGCAAACTTTATTAATTCTAAACTCAAAGTGTCGGACAATAAAGTAAAAACAGTTTGGAATATTATTAACAGAGAAGCCGGTAAATGTAAATCACGCATTACTCAAGTGAACATTGTCTCAGATACTCAACAGGTAGTGTCAAATGCCGATGTTGCCTCGGCATTTGAAGATTACTTTTCCAACGTGGCTCTAAATACAACACAGTGCCTACAATCATCATCGCCTCAAGCACATTCCTTACTTTGCGCTAATATTAAGAAATGTAAAAATATGTTTGAATTTGAATTTGTAGACTCAGAAAAAATTGTAAAGACATTCAAGTCACTCAACTTAAAGAAGACAGAAGACTTGTGGGGAACGTCAGTCGCGGTCATTAGTCATATTATAGAAGTTATAGCGCCTTATTTAGCTTTAATTTACAATAATTCCGTTTCAGAAGGCGTCTTTCCAGATCTTATGAAATGTAGTAAAGTCATTCCTCTTTTAAGTCGGGTGAATCGAGTGATCTAACTAATTACCGTCCGATTTCAATACTCCCTGTACTAAGTAAAGTTTATGAAAAGTTAATGTTAAATAGTCTGCTGAGTCACTTTAACAGACAAAGATTACTTACAAGTAATCAGTTCGGTTTTACAAAGGGACGTTCCACAACCGATGCTGCTTCGGTGCTTATTCAACACATTTACAGTATTTGGGAAAATTCTTGTGATGCCATTGGAATATTTTGTGATCTTTCTAAAGCTTTTGATTGTGTAGATCATGGAACTCTCATTCTGAAACTAGAACATTATGGCCTATCAGAAAATGCCTTAAACCTCATGTCCTCATATCTTAGCAATAGAAACCAAACAGTCGTTGTAAATAACACCCAGTCTAGAGGAGCCTTAGTAAAATTAGGAGTACCACAGGGTTCTATATTAGGCCCGTTCCTGTTTTTGGTTTATATAAATGATTTACCTTGTATAGTAGAAAACCGTTGTGATATAGTTTTATTTGCCGATGATACATCATTAATTTTCAAGGTTGACCGGCAATCTACAGATTTTAATGTAATTAATAACACACTAGCTGATGTTCTCAACTGGTTTACTACTAACAATCTGTTGCTTAATGCTAAGAAAACAAAATGTGTTAGATTTGCTTTGCCGAATGTTACACCGGTGGATACTAGAATACTTTTAAATAATGAATGCTTAGAGATAGTAGATAAAACATTGTTCCTTGGTTTAACATTGGACAAAAGTCTACAGTGGAGTCCTCATATAACAAAACTCGCACATAGATTAAGTTCGGCCGCTTTCGCCGTTAGGAGAATTAGGCAACTGTCGAATATTGAGACAGCTCGATTAGTTTATCATAGTTATTTCCATAGTGTAATGTCATATGGTATTCTGGTTTGGGGCAAAGCAGCTGACATACAGACTATATTTGTATTACAAAAAGAGCCATTGGTTGTATGTATAACTTAAGAGCAGGTGCATCTGTTAGAAAACTTTTTAAAGAAATTAATATATTAACTGTAGCTTGTCAATATATATATGAAAATATTATGTACGTTATTAAAAACCTTCAGTTGTTTACCAAAAATTGTGACATCCATACCTATAACACTAGAAATAAGAATAAGCTTGCTATTAGAAAGTGTCGTGTGCGTAAAGTGTATAAATCATTTTTGGGCAATGTATTCATTTATATAACAAGTTACCTGATGATGCCTTAAAATTACCCTTCCCAATACTTAAGAATTACTTAAAAAAGTCTTTGATGTCTAAGGGCTATTACAGAGTAGAGGATTATTTGACAGACAAACATGCATGGCCCAAACCAGAAACTAACAAAACCGCCTAGCAATTAATTCAACAATTCTATGTACTTCCAGATAATGTAAATGACACAGTTCAGATAAGAAAGCATATTAAAGTATGTCTATTTTGTGAAGTCGAATTTATTTATACATTATTATTTTTACTTTTATATTTTAATATTTTCTTATCTTGTAATAAACTGTTTGATATGTTTTCTTATCGGACTACGCATAATTATGTAAGTACCTACTTTAAGATTTGATGTATCACTGTTTTGAAAAAATAAGTCCCGCCGTAGTTTCTTGCCGGTATCTTCACGGGTCAGAGGTGTAGGGTTTGAACCGGTGTAGATTTTTTTTTTTTTTTTGACGTTCATAAGTGCATGTAATGTGCCTAAATTGAAAAATAAAGATCTTTTTTTATCTTTTTCAGTGGGAACTTTTGCACGATGTCTTCAATAATTGCAAATAGTTCCCCTTTTAAAATCGAATAGCTCTCCATTCTGAGCAGAAAGCACATTTTTTTAATATACGACGGTAACAAACAAGTATACGGACCCTTACATCAAATTACCGTAGCCTATGGACGGCTGTAACTCCAGAGGATTCGGATTCACATACGCTTTGCTTACTTTAAAAACCTATCCACTCCTTTCTTGAAGGACCTCATACTGTACCTTGGAAAAACCTCGGTAGGAAGTTCAACCCATAACCGGAGTGTTCGCGGGAGGAAATTTCTCCTAAGCCACGTAGTGGTGTTTTGGCTCCAAGGTCTGAGGGTGAACCACCTGCTGACGGCAAGCGGTGATAGAAAGCGGCCTAGGGGTCGTGTCAAACAGTGTAGTAAATGTAGTAATAGTACATTACTGCAGAGGCCGTGAAGTAAGGGATTTAAGGACGAGGTTGCGGTAGAATTGAGGAGGCGGATAAATTGAGTCCTTTAATCCCTGTTCAAGCCGAAGCCGAAGCCTGTATAGTGCTTTTCTCAAACATTTCAAGAAAAAAAAAAATTACAACAAAGCAATCAAGTAAATAACAGTGAATTGCCGCATTTTTATTTTTTATACAAAAAAAAAACAAATTCGACAAAGCTATTCGTACTAGTGTCCGACCGAAGTTTCGGTTTCGGTTTCGGTTTCGGCCAGTTTCGGCCAAAAAATCAAGTTTCGGCCCGAGTTTCGGTTTCGGCCAAAAACGGCCGAACCTTTCGGCCGAGCCGAAACTTTTAACATCGTACTTTTGGTTCGCGTTCGACTAAGTAGGGCGCCCTTGGCTTGGCTGGCAATATAGCGCCTGACTCTGCCGCCGACCGCCAGTTACTGAATCATGTTTAGTTTATAGATATATTTAATATTTTCTTAAGGGAATAAATTGTTATGTACCTAGATCTAACAATAACAGTGTATGTAGTGTAGCCGCAGCGTGAATAGACAAAGTCTTAATATTTCCCCATAGTAACACTTGGGACATAATAAATAAGCATAATTAAATAAAAAAAATATTAATATTGAGTTAAGTAATCCCAGAAATTTTATTACGAAAATAAAGTAGAGTCCATCTCCATATCCTTCATGACGCCAAAGTTTAGGTAAATATCGATCCGAATATCCGATCCCTGGTGATTATCTCATTATATTTGAATTAGTCTTTCTAGGCTGGCTGATTGTGATATTTGAGACTGAAATTAAAATTATTAAGAAACCGGAAGTAAATAAAAATATGAGCTTTTTTTATATAAATAATAAACTTGATGTATTGTATACCATCATCTTCCTCGCGTTGTCGCGGCATTTGCCACGGTTTTTGGGAGCCTGTGTCCGCTTGGCAACTAATCCCAGGATTTTTCGTAGGCATTAGTTTTACGAAAGCGACTGCCATCTGACCTTCCAACCCAGAGGGAAACTAGGCCTTATTGGGATAAGTCCGGTTTCCTCACGATGTTTTCCTTCACCGGAAAGCGACTGGTAAATATCAAATGATATTTCGTACATAAGTCCCAAAAACTCATTGGTAGGTACGAGCTGGGATTTGAACTTGCGACCTCCGGATTGCAAGTAGCACGCTCTTGCCGCTTGTTTTATTTTATACCATCTATATACACTCGCGGTCAAAGAAACCGGTGCAGTACGAAAATCTGTAATATCTCCTAAAATAATAAAGCTAGGGACATGAATTAAACTGCATGTTGTAGATAATTTTATACTGAATTAAATAACATGAAATAGTGGAATCACAAGTCTTTTATTTAATAAAATTACATAGGAAACAAAAAATCAATCCATTTTTGGTATAAAAATAAGCAGTAGGTACTTCACATACAACACAAAAAATAATAATTAATACTTCGTATTGCGGCCTCGGGCTCTTCTTACAGCTTCTAGACGATTCGGCTTGCTGTTTATCAAGTTCCTTATGCGTTCCTGCGGGATATTGTCCCATTCTTCCACTAACGCCTGTTTCAGGTCTCTAAGTGTAGCTGGGGAGGGGTTTCACGCCTCCCAAGCTCGGCCCACACGTGTTCAATCGGATTTAAGTCCGGGCTTCTCGAGGGCCAGTCCAAACAGTTGGTACCAACCTCCAAGAAATAATCTCTCACAATTTGACCTGTGTGTGGCCTGGCGTTGTCGTGCATAAACATAGAATTTCCACCCATATTAACTAAGTATGGGCTGACATGCTCATTAAGAATCTCTTCCACATATCTTGCACTCGTTAATGATCCATTTTCTATTAAAACTAACTCCGTACGACTCTCTGAAGAGATTCCAGCCCAAACCATAACTGACTCACCGCCGAACGCCACTTGTTCCTTAAAACACGCTGGAATAAAACGTTCACCAGGCCGTCTGTTAACTCTTGCATAGAGCATAACCGCCCGTCATTTGCAGAGCATAAATCTGGATTCATCGGAAAACAAAATTCTTGCCCATTCTTCCTCACCCCAGTACCTGTGATCGCGGGCATAAAATCTTCTTGTTGTTCGATGTATTCTTTTAAGTTTTGGGCCATTGGCCGGTCTATGGGGAGTCAAATTTGCTTCTATGAGTCGGCGCCTGACATCCGGTCGCCTGATGTCATCCCTTCGGATCTCTATATGCTGATTTTTCACTTCAACTGCTGTGAGGTGTTGATTTCGGAGCATGGTTGTGACAATAAATTGATCTTCTCTAGTTGTAGTACATCTTGTTTTGACCGTTCCTGGTCTTCTAAGGTTCAGCCCAGTTTGTTGGTAACGTTGGAGGATTCGCTGCACCGTAGAAAGTGACACACCTGCTCTTCTCGCTGTATACTTCTGACTCTTTCCTTCTTCTAACAATGATGATAGACTTTCAAGAATGACCACAAAATACAACAATGACAGCCTTTTATCATAGTTCTTTGACAGATTGAAAACAATTGCTTAAAAACAAGCAAAAGTAAAACGAACGCAATTATAAATAAGTACCTAATTAGTATTTTTTTCAATTAAACCTTTTTCCAGTTATTACGTAGAACATTAAAGGTTGCATTTAGTAGGATATTAAATTCTCTTTAAAACAGAGTTAGTTTCATGCGGATACGACCAACGATTTGTAAAATATTGATGTTTTTGTCACTGACCCGGTTTCTTTGACCGCGAGTGTACATTAAAAAGTCGCTAACAGTGTGTCACATTTAACGATTTTTTTTACTTCATATGGTAGTAAAATTTAGATCCAGTTCTATTGTAACTATGCTGAATTTTCAATATAATAAAATTTGAACGTAGAAACGTGTAATATTAGGTTGGCGAGATATTGTATTCATGAAATTTTAGAAAAAAACGGGCCTACTAGCATTTTCTTTTAATATTTTAACCAGATTTATAAAAGGTTCGGTTTCGGTTTCGGTTTCGGCCGAAACTGAAATCAAACCGAACCTTCGGTTTCGGTTTCGGTTTCGGCAAAAAAACATGTTTCGGTCGGTCACTAATTCGTACACATTTTTTAACTGCTTATAAGCAGTTAAAAAATGGACAATAATGTGCTTTTCATACTAACTCCATACATTTATTCACGGCCTAGTCCATAAATGTGCAACTTCTTGGCATCATTTCGTGCCATTAACGCATACATTTCGTAGTATGTTTGAGAAAAAGTAATATTCTGTGTTCTCCTCCAGTGGTCGCAGTCGCCGGTGAGCGTCGCGGGCGGCGCCGCTGACGCGCCCCCGGACGGCTTCAGGCGAGCCGCGCGGGGCTCCTTCTCCGCCATCCTGGGGCTGCTCACCGCCACCGCCAATCTGGACCACCAGCAGGTCAGTCTACTGCTGGTGGAGCTGCAGCCGCGCGGGGCTCCTTCTCCGCCATCCTGGGGCTGCTCACCGCCACCGCCAATCTGGACCACCAGCAGGTCAGTCTACTGCTGGTGGAGCTGCAGCCGCGCGGGGCTCCTTCTCCGCCATCCTGGGGCTGCTCACCGCCACCGCCAATCTGGACCACGAGCAGGTCAGTCTACTGCTGGTGGAGCTGCAGCCGCGCGGGGCTCCTTCTCCGCCATCCTGGGGCTGCTCACCGCCACCGCCAATCTGGACCACCAGCAGGTCAGTCTACTGCTGGTGGAGCTGCAGCCGCGCGGGGCTCCTTCTCCGCCATCCTGGGGCTGCTCACCGCCACCGCCAATCTGGACCACCAGCAGGTCAGTCTACTGCTGGTGGAGCTGCAGCCGCGCGGGGCTCCTTCTCCGCCATCCTGGGGCTGCTCACCGCCACCGCCAATCTGGACCACCAGCAGGTCAGTCTACTGCTGGTGGAGCTGCAGCCGCGCGGGGCTCCTTCTCCGCCATTTTCGTCTTTATTCTTCTTTTTATTTGTATTCCTACATTCTGGTGGCGAGTGGCCAGACATGGCTGTTTGTTTTCTAAATAAAATACTATCCGGCGCAGAAATGCGGCCAGCCTTCTGGGTACCTAACCATTGTTTATTAGGTTTATAATTATATAGTAAGTATTTGAAATAATAATAGTTATTTGTTATACAAGGGTGCAAAATTGTATTTTAACTGCGAGGGTGGGATTGAAACTCGAGCAAGCGAATGGATTTTATAGTTTAACCACGAGCAAAGCGAGTGGTTTTAAAATAGAATCATAGCGTAGCGAGTGTTTCAATACACGAGAATTAAATTACAATTGCACCCGTGTGTAACACAAAACTTTTCCCCTCACTACAGCGAGGAAAGTGAAACATGCAAAAAAACGTTTTGAAATCGCATTGACTTTTTCTTTGCGTTTAGATACATTCAACATTTTTACAAAAGGTGCCTTTAGCTTGGTTAGCTTGTGGTGGCCAGTACGATTTTCGAATGTTCTAATTCGATTTTCAACTCGGTGCGTTAGCGAGGCTCGCCCGCGCCCGCCGCCGCCGCGGGGGCAAGTGAGCTGTACTTCGCGAATTTAGACTTTAAAACCATAGCAATAAGAGCTATGAGAAGTCAACTTACTTTAATCACTAGTGGATAAAATGCGTTTTTACCCTCTCGTATTAAAGGATAAACAAGCGCTTTACGAGCTAGTGAGGGGAAAAATAGTTATCTCAGCTGCGAAATTCATCCCCTGTTTCACTCTTGAATGATACTTATTAGGTATGTTAAATAAATGAAGCGAGCGATACACAGATACAATAATATCAAAATAGGTAATTAATTCACAATAAAACTGGGACGAATTAAAAGGAAAAATAAAATAGGTAAAGTAAAAAAAAATATCTACATTAATTCACTTCTGATGCAAAAGTGCCCATAATGTTAGAGGCATTGCCGCGATGTATAAT
The DNA here is from genome assembly GCA_022674325.2 of Grapholita molesta. Lineage (NCBI taxonomy): Eukaryota > Metazoa > Arthropoda > Insecta > Lepidoptera > Tortricidae > Grapholita > Grapholita molesta. Next base: position 228,030 of record CP053137.2, read on the forward strand.
TATGGACAACTTTTGCACCAGAAAGGACTCTGAGCGGGGATCCTCTTCCTTTTGTCTGAGCCGACGGCCAACATCGCATAAAAAAGTTTATATAATTTGAATAAAAAACACAAAATAAATACATGTGAACAGGAAAAGAGAAGAAATACTAAATTGTATCAAAACATCGCCTGTTGTTTCCATATTCATTTTCCTTATTGGAGATGAACCTTTTAACATTAAAATAAGCGTGCAAAGGTAATTTATAAAACTTGTGATTTCTTGCCTCCAGAATTAACGCAATCTCTTGATGACAAAGGAAAAAAAAATCTATTCAAATTGTAAATGTGACAGAGAGCAACGTCCGTGTCGCTAATAAAAAATATGAAAATTTACTAGGAAGTTATACAAGTATTACAATAAATAAATAAATATATCGGGACAATCTGACACCAATCAACCTAGTCCTACGGTAAGCTCAGTAAGGCGTGTGTTGTAGGTAGATGTGTAGATGACGACATATATAATAGATAGCTACATATAAATACTTAAATACATAGAAAACACCCATGACTCAGGAACAAATATCTGTGCTCATCACACAAATATATGCCCTGACTGGGAAAAGAACCCAGGACCATCGGCTTCAAAGGCAGGGTCACTATCCACTAGGCCAGACCGGTCGTCAAATACTACATTAAATCTCAAAAAGGTCCTTGAAACATTGTACCATGGATGCTAGCGGCATTTCTTCGTTGGAGGTGGGACACACAAGTAGCATCTGACACCGGCATCCGTCTCAAGCTCCAGGGAACCAAAGTCATCACCCCATATCTTGCCATCGTCTCTGATAATATCGGTTGGCAGGTAGATTTATGATGGTATAGAGACCGCCGGATTATGTCATCGAATCGCGCGTGTCGAGAAAAACGGCCTGCATTATATTGACAAGATAATCCATGGTGCATGGTCCAATTACTTATAATTCGTTCCTTTAGTTTTTGTTCGCCAATTTTGATACATGTTTAGAAAATTGTACCGGAGACGTTAGCAAATGGAACCCAAAAATATATCTTATTTTTGATAAAATAATACTTGGAACTAGACACAATGCAACAATCACTATTGTGAACTTGCTATCCTCTTTTATTATTTCCTTTTTAATATTTGTCCGGTTTCTGTGATCACATGTGATGCTAGGATTCATTACGTTAAAAGGCACTTTGTCATCCCGGAGGTCCCAAAAGTTCAGAAACATCTGTTGTAGGATTAAGGATCAGTACCCTTACCATGAGTTGTGACTTTGACGTTTTCGACAACGCGTATTGAGTTTACTATCTGTGCATCACGTTCGCACTAATATAGTACAAGCGAGATGCACAGACAGTAAACTCGATACTCGTTATCGAAAACGTCAATGTCACAACTCATGGTAAGGGTACAGTATACCTACTTATGTCCTTACTTGAAGAAATAGTATATACCTACTTATGTTCTTTTATTGACCTGCTAGCTCAATATGGTTCGGTTTTTATCATTTGTCACAATATCTGTATGTGAATGCGAAAGTGTCCATCACTACTAGCACTAGCTCGATAGACTATAAAATGGCAACTATGTTATCCGTTTAGAGTGGGCAGACAATCATATTCCGAATTATATTAAAGTGTCTGCACCATAATAATCTGTAATTGTATACAAACTCATCGGCCACATGGTCCATCCAGGATTAATAACCGGTCAAACTCAAGTTAGTTCGCTAACCTGTATGGTGTGAACCATATCTTAGTGTGAAAACCATTTTGGTCACTAGAGAAAAGCGGTAACGTCCAAATATCTCCGTGTGGCATCCCTTTTAGTGGAAATGGTACACTACAAAAAAACGAAGAATACGGCTTTTGCTGAACCAAAGATTTCCTTTGGCAGGATTGATCTTTGGATCCCTAAGATAGGTTTACGAAGTGGATCCACCTGATTTTTTCATGCAGGTGGGGGGAGGGGGGGTTTTTAGCCTTAACAAAGTCTGAGGTTAATAACTGCGTAGGGTTTAGGTATATAGTCAAGTTTGGTATCATTTTCGATTAAATCGAATGTCTAAATGTCAGTTCTGGAATAATATTTAGGTCATCATCATCATCATCATCATGTCAGCTGAAATACGTCTACTGCTGGACATAGGCCTCCCCCAGGACGACCCAAGGAGACCGATCCTGCGCCTTCCACATCCAGCGGTATCCCGCGACTCTAACTAGGTCGACGGTCCACCTTGTGGGAGGCCTACCCACGCTGTGTCTTCCAGTTCGTGGTCGCCACTCCAGAACCTTTCCGCCCTAACGGCCATCGGTTCTGCTCGCAACCTTCGTCTTGAGACACTGCGGGATATTGGAAGAAAAGATGTGTTGTAGCTTCCCGAACGCTGCCCAGCCGAGTCGGATTCGACGATTGACCTCCTTCTCGAAGTTGGATCTTCCTAACTGGATAGTTTGACCTAGGTATAATATACTCACCTACAACTTCGAGTGTAACGTCTCTGATTACAGTGGGAGTTGGTACGACATGGGCATTCGACATGATTTTTGTCTTGTCCATGTTCATCCTTAGACCAACTCGCTCAGAGGCATTACTGAGGTCATCTAGCATTATGCTCAAATCCTCCATGGTCTCAGCCAAGACTACGATATCGTCGGCAAATCGAAGGTGAGTGATGTACTCGCCGTTGATGTTGATGCCTTTCCTCCTCCAGTCCAGAGTCTTGAAAACATCCTCCAGTGCAGCAGTGAACAGCTTTGGAGAGATAACATCTCCTTGTCTGACCCCACGCTGCAGTGGAATAGGTTTCGAGCTCCGGTCCTGAAGTCGGACTGACATGGTGGCGTTCTCGTACAAACATTTCAGCACTCCGATATAGCGGTAGTCCACTTGGCACCGTTGGAGGGATTGTAGCACAGCCCAAGTTTCGATCGAATCAAAGGCTTTCTCGTAGTCCACAAACGCCGAACAGAGGGGCAAGTTATACTCCTCAGTCTTCTGTATAACTTGACGTAGCGTATGTATGTTGTCTACGATACTAAAGCCTCTTCGGACGGCTTGTTCGGGAGGCTGGAAGTCATCTAACTTGCGTGCGAGACGATTCGTAATGACTCTTGAAAACAGCTTGTAGACATGGCTCAAAAGTGAGATAGGTCGATAGTTCTTCAATAAAGCGTTGTCGCCTTTTTTGAAGAACAACACCACCACACTTCTGTGCCATGTCTTTGGCGTTCTCCCTTCCAGTAGGACAGAATTGAACAGCTTCTGAAGGACCGTTAGGACCGGTGTACCACCCGCCTTCAGAAGTTCAGCTGTTATTCCGTCCTCACCTGGCGCCTTGTTGTTTTTGAGCTGTTTAAGAGCCATTCTAATCTCGTACAAGCAGATGTCCGGGATATCTTCAGTATAGTGCCGGGTTAGTCTGGCTCTAGGGTCTTCCGCCAGATCAACTACGGGTCTGCTAGTTGATGTGTAAAGCTGTCCGTAAAAGCGCTCAAACTCATTCAGAAGCTCAGGTATGGATGAAACGACCCTACCATCATTAGTTTTCAATCTGGCGAGCTGGCTTTGCCCAATAGACCTTAGAGCCCTTGTTATGTTCAATGGCCTCTTTAATACGATCAGTATTAAATTGGCGCATATCACGGGTAAGGGACTTAGAGATCTGTCTATTGAGCTGCCTGTATAATGTCGCATCAACTGAAGATTGTAGGATCATCTCGCTCCTTTCCTTAATGAGCGTCCGAGTAGAGCTAGAGAGCCTTTTAGTTCTACTGCTCCGTTGGGCCTTGAAGAACTTAGACCCGGAGCTGTGGACAGCTTCTACAAACCAGTCGTTGAGTTCGTCCACCTCGCTTCCTAGACAATCGAAACGGTTCCGGAGCTCTAACTGAAAGCTCTCGGGGTTTTGGATTTGGATAGGTGCTGGCCGGAGTGTAGACTTCATCAGTCGCGAACGTTCTAGCTTAACACTTATATTCAATGTGCCCCTAATCAGACGGTGATCACTACCGGTCTTAACCGTATTGATCACAGAGACATCATTAAATATATGTTTCTTCGTCGACATGATGAAGTCAATCTCGTTTTTTGTTGCACCATCCGGACTCATCCAGGTCCATTTTCTGTGCTCACGTTTCTTGAAGAAAGAGTTCATCATATAGAGTCCCTCTTTCTCCAAGAAACCAGCCAGTAGATGGCCCCGGTGGTTCCGACGTCTGTATCCAAATTGCTCTCCTCTCAGCTCTGTGCCGTCTCTCTTGCCCAGTTTCGCGTTGAAATCCCCCATGTATATTTATGTTCGAATAACTTTCGCTTTTAGTTTGCTTGCTTGTTTGTTTCTACTTTTTTGGGTAATCAAAATCATTGTTTTATATTTTTAACAGTGTAATGGACCGCGAAGCACTCATCGAAGATGATGAGAATTGGATCCAGAGGTATTGGGGGACGAGGGCTAGGAATCATTGTGACATATTTTTTTTATTTTTTGTATTAGATTTTTTTTAAATAAATACTCTTATGTTATTTTTTTATTTTATTTTACGTAGTTTAACATATTTATCGTGCAAATATGAGTCCTAAAATGAATTTGGCATCCTTAAGTCATACGAGGGTGAATATCCCAAGCAATAAAATTTGATGGCAAGACTGAAAACGCTGGTGCAGAAAGTCAAAATATTCATACACTATTTTTTTTTGGAAACATCTCTTAGCTATCGACCTCGGGCAATAACTAATATTAAAATATTAAATGATTTAATAATTGAAAAAAAATAATAAAGGCCCAATTTTTCATTCAGGTGGGTTGTCCGGAACCCAGTTATTCTTGTTTAATGCCGCATAACTCTAAAACTATACAAGATATCAAATTTGTTTTTAGTTCATTCTAATACCATATCAATAGAGAACCCTTTAAAATATTTGTTGTTTACCAACTGTTTAATAAACCCCTTTATTATGTGTAAAGAAATTTGTCCGGCAAAATAATCCTTATTACCGCGGACAAATTTCATCGACGATTGTTGGCTAAGTTTGACTTCGTACTCCGTCCGCCTCCTGCGCACTTTTAGAGTCACTTGTGCCGCGGCTCTAACCGCAATAAGACGTCGACACGATGCCAAATAGATCCGCTACCCACGTGAGAATGTCATTTCGATGTTGCGGGGACAAAAAAAATATCATTCCGGAGTTTGCTATATGTTTTTTGTTTCATATTTGTTATTTTTCAAATATTTACAGATCGTGTATTTTGTACTTGTGAGTTTAAATGTTGCGATAGTTGAAGAATGTGGGATTTAGTTATTTTTTTATAATTTTATTTCACCTCGGTTTATCATTCCACCAATTTCATTCCGGTGATTCCGGTGTAGTAAAATGGCTTTAATACCCACCAGAATGAAAATAACACCGAAATGATATCAAAAGTAGCTTCACTTTTGTGTTTAAGTATTATTTGGGGGCACTGCCATGCCCCCGCCAAGTCCGATAAAATAAGATTCCGGCTGTACCATCTTATTCTACAAGCTATTTAACCTCATGTCGTTTTATGATGGGTAAAGCTAGACCCCTGAATTTGTGGTTACAAAGTAGGCCTTAACATCAATTGGGTGTTTCTCGGTAAACTAGTAAACACCTGTCTTTGGCAAATTTTGTCAAAATTCCCCAAGTACGTAATTACTAATTATTAATTAAAACTATTTATCGAAAAACACTTCAGTGATGTTTATATATATGTTTAGTATAATATGTTTAGTACCATTATTTTTTTTCAAATGCTACTTCATTGATTTATTATAATTTTTTTAAGAGTCCGTAAATTTCAACAAATTTCGCGATTTTGACCGACTTTGATGTGAGATTTATTTGCTTTTGGAATGCCACGAATAAAAAAAATTAACCCGGGTATGTCCTAAAACTTCGGCCAAGACCACCGGGGGATGACAGCAGCATCCCTAGAGTGCAGTGGAAGCACTGCGATCGCCAACTCGCATGCCAAGCGTGACGATTATAGCATATACCCCCCATATGAGATGAACACCCTAAAACCACGGCCTCGAGTCCCCGACGGCCCCTGGTACCCTGGTTATGCCGGTAGCGGCCAGGGTACAAAAGGGATCAGGGGTGCTAAGAATCCCCGGGCGGCATTCTGCTACCGACTGTGGACCGAAGAAAAGATAGTGGAACTGGAGGAAGGGTTGAGCAGGTTGAATTAGGATACAGTCCAAAGAGAGGGGGAGGACAGGATAACCCTGAAGTCCGGCAATTTGCTCCACTTCCGGGAGGGCGACCACCAGTCCCAAGGAGGTGTCGGGTTCATCGTCCACAAGTCCCTCGCAAACAACGTGGTGAAGTTCGAGAGTATGTCGTCTAGGGTGGCGTACCTGATACTCAGAGTATCCAAGAGATACTCGTTGAAGGTCATCCAGGTATACGCGCCGTCTTCGACACACTTCGACGACGAGGTGGAGGCTATGTGTGAGGACATCTCAAAGGTCATGCATAGCTCCAAAACTTAACTACTTCACCGTTGTTATGGGGGATTTCTACGCGAAACTGGGCAAGAGAGACGGCGCAGAGCTGAGAGTGGGGCAATTTGAATACGGACGTCGGAACCACTGGGGCCAACTACTGGCTGGTTTCTTGGAGAAAGAGGGACTCTATATGATGAACTCTTTCTTCAAGAAACGTGAGCATGATGGACCTGGATGAGTCCCGATGGTGCAACAAAAAACGAGATTGACTTCATCATGTCGCCGTAAAAACATATATTCAATGATGTCTCTGTGATCAATACGGTTAAGACCGGTAGTGATCACCGTCTGGTTAAAGGCGCATTGAATATAAGTGTTAAGCTAGAACGTTCGCGACTGATGAGGTCTACACTCCGGCCAGCACCAATCCAAATCCAAAACCCCGAGAGCTTTCATTAGAGCTCCGGAACCGTTTTGATTGTCTAGGAAGCGAGATGGACGAACTCAACGACGGGTTTGTAGAAGCTGTTCACAGCTCCGGGTCTAAGTCGGAAACTCATTAAGGAAAGGAGCGAGATAAAAGTGGCACTTTTTAAAGAAATACTCGATATGCTAGATTGGAGAAGTTCTACATTAAACATGGGCATTCGAAATAAATTTTCGGTTAATTATTGAACTTGGCTGATTTAGGCAATTCTTAGCATTTTTCTCATTTTAGTGTATATATATCATTCCTGTGTCCATTTCTTTCATTCCGATGGGGAAAATGTCATTCAGGTGGAGTATTATATCATTCCTATGTATACTTATCATTCACGTGCGAGTATTTTTTTTCATTCCGGGGGAAAAATGTCATTCAGGTGGAGTGTTATATCATTCCTGTGTATACTTATCATTCACGTGCGAGTAATTTTTTTTATTCTCCGATAATTCACAAAAGGCTTAAGTTATCAAGTGCTCTGTAAGAGGCTTAACAAAGGACAGTCTGAGGTGTCGATTGACATTAAAAGAAACATCGAAGAAACGTAAATAAAGAATTACACCGGAATGACACTAAAAACTAGTACTGTTGAAATTGACCCACGAATATGGTACCAAACTTGGAATAGTAGCACAATTAATGCCTTTATAAAGATTGAGACCCTATTTTCCTCCAGAGCAGAAGCTGCCAAAACCTCAAAAAACTAACATCAAAAATCGCGGTGGCTCCACTTCTTAAATCCATCCTTAGGCCTTAAGGACCAATCCTACCAAAGGAAATCTTTGGTTCAGTAATAGCCGTATAATTTACCGTACAGACGCAACTATTTGTAACCAGGCTCCGTATTTTCTGCCTAATATTGTAATTAGCATTTATTTAATACAACTGACACAAGACATGGCATGACAATTCGACATTCCGAGAAAAACCGGTGTAATTTAATCAAAATCGTAAGCGAAATCCATTTTAATAGGACATAAATATTCTAAAATAAATCTTCTTAAATCCACTTTCGCTATTTGTCCATAGACGTTAGACGCTTTATATGGAAGTAGCGTAATGGAACTTTGAACATACTAGGTATTCATTGGGACCGTTTGTGGAACTTATAAAAATGGATTCAGCTTGCTATCATGTGCAAGGGAAAGGGAACGTTAAGAGGTAGGTTACTGTTTATTCTTGTACTATGCAACCTTTCCAAGATGCCGGCGGCTTCGTGTTTCTCAGTCGTATTGTAAAAGTTGTTCAGCCGACAAAAGATTAGACTTCGTATTACCAACCTCAACACAAACATTGGACAAAAATATTGCCTTTTTTAAAAGTAACTGTGATACTAAATGGTACTAATAAGTAAACTTAGGAACCAAAATAACTCAAACGTTTTGTTAACTTCGTGTTTTCTTATAGAATAACGCATTTTTAAGTATAATACTGTTTTTTTTTCTAAAAATAAGTCCCGCCGTTTTTTATATAATGCATTTAAAAATGCTTCTCGGGTCAGGGGTGGAGGTTTAGGACCTTTTACTTTTTATATACTCGACGTGTAAAAGTGCCCTTGTGGCCTAGTTACTGAATACTGAGTGTCGCCACGCTTGGTGGTTTCCAGTTCCAGGTAATCATTGACTTTTTAAAAGTTCGTTATACCGCGGGGGTATCTTGAATTATTATTTTATTCGATTTTTCAGTTAGCCGTACACCCGCCGTTCCGCGCAAGTCTGCGCCGCACCTAAAACGACCACCCGAAAGAATTAGCTCGGCGTAGCCCGGAGCGCGAATATTCAATTTGCCCGAAACCCCATCAGCTTCCGCCCCATCGGCCGGCGCCAGTATAATCGTGTTCCCGACAATTTTCCAGGCCCTCTACGTCCATTACGCAATATTTCCATTTAATTTCATTTCCGAAACAAGCTTGCGGGTTGCAGCTTGTTTGTTTCTTTGCAATTTGCGTATCGACATCATCAATTTAAGAGTTCTTGCAACTAAGTACAAATCAAATATTTTTTTATTAAATACTTTATATAAAAAAATTAAAAATAGATGTGAAAACAGATAAATTAGATTAATAGTTACTGTAGGTATGTTAGTTTCCGCCATACTGGCGCGAGGATGGCGCTTGCAACAGTGCCGAAATATCGGAAACTCGTACAAATTAACATATACATGGTTACTTGGTAACTATCCCGTGTTAAGTAAAGCTGCGTTTTCACTCAGTGTTCTGAACGAACAATTTTGCATACAACTAACAAATAAGACTGAATCTGAATAAGTGAAAACGCAGCTTATTAGTTGTAATGTGAACGGCCCCGTTAACTAAAAATCGTATATGTCATCTATTTTCAATTTGAAGAGTCGTATTCTCTTGTCGATGGAGTCTATTCCAGCCTTGCTTATACTTTTTTTTTTGTTGACGCAGAGGAAATGCTTTACGCATCCCCCAAGCCCAGAGGACGGTCTTACAGGGGGTATGTGGGACTCTCTCCTCTTCAACCCCTTCTGCTAGCCAGAAGGGAGAGAGGAGCCTACCCACTAAAACCTCTGCGGGGTTTTCCGTCTCTGCCGTTAAGGGGGGGTGTGATGGGGTCGTTGACACTTCTACCACGACGCCCCCCAAGCCTTGCCTGTCCTACGCCAAGTCCTTGACTTGTTGGTACGACACAACCCCGACATTTTCTTTCACTTGATCCAAGTCTACGCCTGGTCCTTCCTCTACCACCTTTGCATCCTATCCGTCCCTCCAGGATAGTTTTAATGATGCGTTTAAATTGGGCAAACATTTTAAATTATAATAAAATTCTTTATTAGGCCAGTTTGCCCATAGTTTTTAGTTACAGACTTATATTACTAATGTTAGTGCATCTTAACCTAAATAAATATTAAATCAACACCTTATTTGGGATCTTGGTACACTTGACTATGGAAAGAGGCCCATCCAGTGTCTGATAAACGGACAGTCCCATCTGTCCGCTATGTCGGTCAGCAAGCTGTAGGTGCTCGCCCGCAGTGCAATTACCTAGGTCGCTTAATTCGCAGTTTACCCGCATTAATAAAGACGGACTGATTGTATTTGTTGTCAGTGTTGATATTTGTATTGTAACTTTTCAGGATCACTCGGACGGCTCGACCACGCCGAGGGACAAGTCCGGCGGACACTCGCCTGCTGCCAGCGAAGGTATTACTCACACCTGAGGCTCTAGTGTAAGTTTCTTTTGACGTAAATGTTTACGAACGCGTAAGTGATAATGTCATTTATATGGGAAACGCAAACGCGTTCGTGACGTAAAGTTACGTTAAAAACTTACACTCATGGCTCTGAAAGTGGAGTGAATGAGAAAGATGCACGAAATTTTCGAACTTTTATGCAGCAAACATTGCTGCATCACCATACCAGCACCCAGAACGCGTCGTCGCACCTTTATACTTATACTGCACTTATCCTGGAAGTGCCATATGCTCTCATCATCATCATCCATCGGCATGTCAGCCATTTGCTCTAAAAAGAGTTAATTACACCTTTTGAATACAGCGCGCAAACTTATTTAGGTACGTGCAATGATGTTTGCTTTGCCCTTACCGATAGGGCCCTCCGTTCACACTCGATATCCGTCTTTTAAGTCTGAGCAGAGGTCCATGCCGCAAGTCGCATGGCCCCAATAATCAAAAACCTACATCAACAAGCAATAAAATGAGAAGCAATAATATTAGTATAGTCGGAGTCCATTAATTATACATTCATCGCTCGTAAACGTTCTTAATTAAAAAATAATAATGATTATATTGGTTTAGGTTGGTGCGATAATTATTCATGACATGAAATATTAAATGACCTGATCTGTTTAGGTTGTGCAAAAAAGAGTATTGTTATTTTATGTTATTAAAATAAAATAAGTAAATATTAGATATCTACATACAGCCAGTCTAATATGGTCGGGTTTATCATGTCATTTGTCATAATATCTGTCATGCTCCAACAGGTGGGTCAGTGCGAAAGTGATAGATAACATGATAGACGCTAAAATGGCACCCGCAACACCAGGGGAGTCTCAAGCCTTAGAAAACACCCAAGACTCAGAGACAAATATCTGCACTCATCACACAAATACTTACTGGGATTTGAACCCAGGATCATCGGCTTCATAGGCAGAGTCACGTTAGCTACTATACCAGACCTGTCGTCAACAAAAATAGAAAGTAGAAATATTTTGGAGGTATCGAACATAAAATAAAGTCAAATCGAGGACTCCGTAAAGTCTGTTAATCATTATTAATTAGGTTTAGGCATATGCATATAGTACGGCATGTAGCGCGGGCGGTTCACGAATAGCATACCTTTACGTTCGTGTTCCCATGTTTCAATCAGAACAATACCTTACGAGTGCTAACACTTCGGCAGGCGTGGAGGGCGACGGCGAGCGGTGATGGTCGGCGACGGTGCTGCTGGAGCGGCTGGCGCAGCGCGGCTTCGCGGCCGACTCGCGCCTGGCCCTGCCGCCCACAGGTCGCTCGTGCTGCTCTGCAGACAGGGCTGCTGTCTGCTGTACACCGGCGGGAGCGGTGATGGTCGGCGACGGTGCTGCCGGAGCGGCCGGCGCAGCGCGGCTTCGCGGCCGACTCGCGCCTGGCCCTGCCGCCCACAGGTCGCTCGTGCTGCTCTGCAGACAGGGCTGCTGTCTGCTGTACACCGGCGGGAGCGGTGATGGTCGGCGACGGTGCTGCCGGAGCGGCCGGCGCAGCGCGGCTTCGCGGCCGACTCGCGCCTGGCCCTGCCGCCCACAGGTCGCTCGTGCTGCTCTGCAGACAGGGCTGCTGTCTGCTGTACACCGGCGGGAGCGGTGATGGTCGGCGACGGTGCTGCCGGAGCGGCCGGCGCGGCGCGGCTTCGCGGCCGACTCGCGCCTGGCCCTGCCGCCCACAGGTCGCTCGTGCTGCTCTGCAGACGGGGCTGCTGTCTGCTATACACCGGCAGCAGCGGTGCTGGTCGGCGACGGTGCTGCCGGAGTGGCTGGCGCAGCGCGGCTTCGCGGCCGACTCGCGCCTGGCCCTGCCGCCCACAGGTCGCTCGAGCTAGCTCTGCAGGCGGGGCTGCTGTCTGCTATACACCGGCAGCAGCGGTGCTGGTCGGCGACGGTGCTGCCGGAGTGGCTGGCGCAGCGCGGCTTCGCGGCCGACTCGCGCCTGGCTCTGCCGCCCACAGGTCGCTCGACCTAGCTCTGCAGGCGGGGCTGCTCTCTGCTATACACCGGCAGCAGCGGTGCTGGTCGTCGACGGTGCTGCCGGAGTGGCTGGCGCAGCGCGGCTTCGCGGCCGACTCGCGCCTGGCCCTGCCGCCCACAGGTCGCTCGTGCTGGGTCTGCAGACGGGGCTCCTGTCTGCTGTACACCGGCAGCAACGGTGCTGGTCGGCGACGGTGCTGCTGCTTATTTGGTTTGGGTTGTTTGATACTAACTGTACAGCCTTGGTGAGCACCCATGCTTTTTATATGAAAACTCGATATTTTAGTTTAGTATTTACATCTTGTGTGATAATGATAACATATTATCATTAATTTAAACTGACTAGGTGTGGTGATTGCACAGAAAATTTATAATAAGTCACTTTGTTGTAGACCCGAAGTTTTGGTCCTTTTTGTTTTCTTATTTACTACGTACTTTTAAGTGTTATTAACTGATGTTATCTTGTTCATATATTATGGTTTGAATATCAGAAAATTGTTTAACTGCATTTAGGAAGAGATAGTTTTTAGAGTGTGCTTATCACCTTTCGCCATGACCGTATATCGGTAACTAAGAATAGAAATAAAACACAAATATTATGAAATCGTACTATTTAACTTGTAATCAAAAATTCCCTACGTATGTACCAGGCTCAATAGTATTTGATATAGGTACTAAATGAAATAATAGCTTAACTTATTTTAACTTACAACCTTTCATTCATATTATAAGTTGTCTTCGTTTAGAATGTATTCCTCAATAAACTCTTCGAGCACCTCTAAAACGACTTTCCTGTAACCATGATCGTTTTCCATCCTGTTTTTCATAAACGTCGCTTTATCATTCAGCATGATCTCGTCAAACAGCGCAGCGTCCTTGGATATGTCGCTCATCAGACTGTCATCCAACCAAAACGTCTGCATTAAACACGCGTGCGTCACGAGCCCCCAGATATTCAGTTCCCTTGCTGAACTCATGAAGCTCTCCTTAGTTGAAAATTCTTCGACATCAACGTTATGATTCCCAAGTATAACCTTCAATTCGTCATAGTAGTAGTTCAGTAGTTTATCCAGATTATGTTTCCGATAAGATGAAGTCAGGTTACAGTGCAGGAGTTGCATCACGTCGCCCGCCGGCGGCATGCAGCGCACAGCCGCGAAGTCCACAAGCACGCAGCTATCAGGCGTTAAACTTTTACCTTCTCGTTTGTAGTGAAATAACATATTGTTATTCCACAAATCTCTATGGCATAGCACGTTACGGTATTCCGATGACGGCTCAGCGGAGACCAAAACGGAATTAAACACGGCATCCCAGCGTTTTTCAATGGTTTCCAATTCTCTGTTTCCATATTTGGAAAAGGTTTTAATGGCTTCCAAAGCTCCTATTCTGCATTGAATGAACCAAGAATCTGTTTCGATGAAGCCTCCTGTCCCCAGTTGTTCATTGTAACTCACCAGAGTGAAAGGTCTTTTGTGTTCCTTACTCCTGGTATCCTCGAAGATGACGGAGCTGGCATGGAACCGGGCCAGAGCCTGGAGTGCTTGCAAGGTATGCTGCTCATCGAATTTGGCGAATCGACTCCTCATTTCATACTGCAGAGCTGACAGATCTTCGAAGACCACTGCATTGTCGAGGCAGGTCACAAATTTTGCACTCCATGGTTTCATTCCTAAAATTAACATAAAGGAGGCTTAGAACAATAACAATGACTAGTCCACTGCGGGGCCTCCCTGAGATCCAGTGTCGAGGAGTGTGCCGCATAGAGCATGGCGAGACTTTCTATTGTTTCAATTGCCCGGGCTTTGCTGATAGTAGTGTAGGCTACTTATAGAAGGCGTACTTATCTATTATTGCGGCGGAAGTGGGAAATGTTAACATCAATGTTTGCAAAAATAACGCAAGTAGGTATATTAACGGGGTAGCACTAATTACACAGCAAAATAAAAAATCATGATTTGTTAATAAATTGTCTTCGGTTGCCGCGATAATTACTCATGAAATAAAACAACTAAAAGGGATGATATATGGGGAGAGATATCGCCACGCTAATTAAATAGAGTTCAAATAATGGTGGGAAATATATTCCTAACGCCTTATAAAGGCTTAACAACAAACTAATAAGATACACTTGTACCTATACTGAATTTTTTTTTATTGTAACAGGTGTTACTTTGGAAATCCATAATTACGACAGGATGGCCTAGTGTGTAGTGACCCTGTCTATGATGCCGATGGTCCTGGGTTCAAATCCCAATAAGAGCATTTACTTGTGTGATGAGCATAGATATTTGTTCCTAAGTCATGGGTATTTTATATATATATTTAAGTATTTGTATATTATATATATATATCGTTGGCTGAGTACCTAAAACACAAGCCTTCTTGAGCTTACCGTGGGGCTCAGTCAATTTGTGTAAGAATATCCTGTAATATTTATTTATTTATTAATAAAACAGTTTCCTCTATTAATACCTATAATTAATTAATTTAAAATTTATTTTTCGGTGAACATTGTGAGAAATCGGAAAAATTCCAATAAGACCTAGAAAAAACGACAGACCGAAAAACAACATTCGTAAATTTCGGACGATTGTCTCTGTCACTCTCATGACGCCTTAAAAGAGAATGATGCTCGAAATATACGAACTTCGACATAACAATACTTTATATATACACATTGAATATTTGAACTTACCCAGCACCGCGATGTTCCGCTGGATAACGTCATGAAACAGCCTTTCATTATCAAATGTCCCCATCTCCTTATCCATATTGGCTTTGGCCGAGTTCGTCCGAGAAACTGCTTTGACGAAAAAGTAGAGTTGCTTTCTGGTGCTGTTTGAAGTCACAGACAACCGTAGCCTCAGGTAGTCTGCCCCAAACCCGACTGTCTTATCGCCAACACTGTGTACCGAATAGTTTTCTATAACAGCATCACTAAATCCGTAATCGTTTAGAACTGTTTTGATATCTTTTTCCATTATATATTGAATTTCGGATGTATCGTCTTGATTGTTCATTATAACATATAGTAAAGTGTTTCTAAAAAATACCTCTTTTAGAAATTGTGATATTTTCTATAGATCTTACATTATCTCTGGGTGCGTGTCGGGTCGCATAAATTTGATTGATATAATTCATCGTTAGCCATAAACTCATCATTTGGCATAATATATTTCTAAAACTGCGAATTATCAGGACTTTTAAGATTAGGCTTGTTTTATATGTTAACTTATAGATGATATGTTCATATAAAATTGCATGGGTTCAGATAAAAGCGCCGATGTGATCAGAATCAGAATTGACGTTTGAATTTGAGTTTGAATCAGAAATATTTATTCTATCAACAATAGAATCACATTATTTATCGATAAACCCCTTTATCTTATGCTCAGTTTAGGGGCAAGTGATTGGGCAGTTACGATATCCTAAGTCGATAAAAAATTAAGTTTACTTACTCATTCAAAAGATCTTGGGTCCGATTTTTGAAATAGTCACCAAGTGATTTCTCTATATCTAGAGAATAATTTAGAATCTCTATCAAGATTACTCGGTGACTATTTCAAAAACGGACCCCAAATTGACGATATTCAATAAATGTCGCCCTCAGATCTGATTAAAAAGAGGAATGAATGAGTTATCTCTCGGGCTTTCAGCTAAAGAATTTTAGTTTGCCAAATTACTTTTATAGATAAATATGACTCGACTAATTATGTGAAGCAACATCACTATTTTACCTTGCCCCCAAAATGAGCGTTAGATAACGGGGTGTATTTATCGAGGATAGAGGAATGAAGTAATTATATTGGTAGTCAACAAACACATCCCTCGCAACGCATCCTCGCTCATTTCTGGTGGAAACGCAGCCTTATGCCAAATGATGAGATGACAGGGGACAATTAATAATTATGCGACCCGCTATGGAGCCATTGTTCCTACTCAGAATCACGAGGTCCTGCAATTAGAACACGAAAAAAACTGCCCTCAAAAATACGTCTTGTTATCACATACTATATTTAAGTAACACAGAAAAGTTTCAAAAATTTATGATATTTTTTTTAATGGAAACAGCCCAAGATTCTGAATAGAAATGGCATAAAACTGGGAAAATAGCACAATATCCGAAAGTGGCATTATTATAAGAAACACTATTTCACACTTTTCCACTGAGAACGGTACGGGCTGAATTTCCGATGTTTACTGAATTAGATATAGACATTAAAGGCTTCGTGTGATATAAATAGACTTGAAAATCAAGATCAAGTATTTTTTTGTCCTTAATGGAAATGACAATGACGTCTGGCGGTCTGGTTTAGTATGGTCGACTGACCTCTGTGTGCTTTGACCAGTTTTCATTTATTATATTTTTATATCAGTGTGGTTGTACATATATACCTACCTTTAATGTGACAAGAATATGCAACCGGATTCTTTTCGTACAGACTTTGATACAAGTGTTGGTCACATGAAAAGTAAACTTCGCGATCTTCGACGATATCGTTACGGTACACGGGACAAATCGTCCCTAAGTCCCAGCGTCCATCGTAAACTTGCTAGTTTACGACCTACCTACCAATATCTTTAAATTATCCCTGCACTGAACTGCAACTACGTGTATAAAAACGAACTAAATCGAAATCGTAAATTTCAAAAGATTGTCTCTGTCACTCTCATGACGCCTTAATTAGAGTAAAAGAGAAAGATGCTCGAAATTTATGAACTTCGATGTTCTCGGTACCGGGCCAGGACACAACGCATCAGACAATGTGAACCTGGCTTTATTTAATTTCGTATGGTCTACATTGGTTATTTCCTAAAGCGAATGTCACATTGTAACGAACGGCGATGGCGTGGGAAAGAGATAGTGCTTTGCGTTTCCATAGCGCTGTCTTGTTTACGCTCCGTCGCCGCAATCGAAATTCGCAGCAGTGTGAAATCCGCCTAACCGTATTGTTTTTGGCAGGTTGCGCGCGCTACCGCGAGTTGTGCTACCGGGCGTCGCACGCGCACCTCCCCGACGAAGCCGCGCCGGCGCCCTGCGAGTGCATCAACTGTCGTCGCCGTCCGTGAGACAGCGCTCGTCCCGTCTCCGTGTCCGGGCCCGTGCCGTCCGTCACGTGGCGTGGATGAATTAGCAGCCGAGACCGCGTTCCTTCCGTCACCGTGTCTAGCCCGTGCCGGCCGTCACGTGGCGTGGATGAACACGCAGTCGAGGAACCGCGTTCATCACGTCACCGTTCCGGGTCCGTGCTGACCGAAGCGGATGAACACTGGGAGTATCTACTGTCGTCCGTGGCTCACCATTCATCTCGTCACCGTGTCCAAGGGTCGGACCGGGGACTCCATAAGTCCGATGCCGGAGATGCGTGTCTTTAGAATTTACGACATAGTAGGTACAAGGTACTTAGAAGATATACTATGCTAATGGTTGGCAAGTTAGCGATTCAAAGTCAAAGGACCTGCAAACGACGCCATATAGAGCGATTTTGTTTTGTTTTTGTCGAAATACTTAAATTAAAGATTTGCTAAAATAAACAATGTAGCCCCTTATACATAGGTACAGTCAGCAGCAGAAGGGGCTAAGCGTTTGAGGTGTTAAAAATGACCTATACGCGCTCTTATTCTCTTGACAATAGAGATGTGTTGGCCTCATTGTGAACACCTCAAACGCTTAGCCACTTTTGCTGCTGACTGTACACTAACCCGTTTATTCATAAACATCACGTTTTGTCTTTATCTGTTACAATTGTGTTTATAAGAAACAAACAAAACACAATTTAACGAAAACAGGTTTAGACGGGGTATTTGCTATTTTAAGAGTCTAAGGTCCACTTCCACCATCCTATGGGTTAACCCAACAATCCAGAGTTGAGGAGTAGGTAAATATTATGCATCGCAGTCACAATAAATATGAATTGTATTGAATTTTGACGTTTCCTGTTTTTATAGCTTTTCGATATTTTTAAATCGAAAGAAAAATAAAAAAAATGTTGACTCGCAGGGGGACTCCAACCCACAACCACTGCCATCACTAGCCCAGTTCACTACCAATTGTGATATACGTACGAGTACCGTTTAGACTAGCTTAGTATAGCACAATTGGTAGTGGACTGGGCTAGTGATCCAGTCGTTGTGGGTTCGAAACCCAATTTTTCTATTTTTCTTTCGATTTAGATTCTGACGTTTCTACATAATACGAGTAAAATAATTTCATTGCTTTTATTTATTATTATACGAAATTCCCGGGATCCCGGTATTAGTAACAACCGTTTCGGTATTAATACCGGTATCTTAATAACTCCGGTATTTGGAAGTCCTAGTATGGACCTAAACAGTTAACCTCAGGTTATTTGGCTAACCTTGAGTGACTTCCATCCAGGATTAGCCACCACAGGAGTTGAGCGTTAACCGTATAATCATTTGTACTTAACCGGGTAACCTCGACTTACGGGTAAGTGGTTGGCTAACCCTGAATGGCGCAAATGATAGATGCGATTGTAATAATGTAACAAGGAATTATTACTTGTAACGATAGTATACTATTTTTAATTTATTGACGATTGACCTGGCACAGTGGGTATGACCCTGCCTATGAAGCTGACGGTCCTGGGCTCAAATCCCAGTTTGAAAATTTATTTGAGCACAGATAATTAATATGTGTGTTTTCTATGTATTTAAGTAGGTATTTGTATGCATAGTAATATTATAAATGCAAAAGCTCTCTCTGTCTGCCTGTTACCTCTTCACGCTTACACCGCTGAACGAATTGGGATGAAATTTGGTATGGAGAGTTTGATCTATGAGAAAGGACATAGGGTAATTTTTATCTCACAACCATACTTTAAAGACGGGCATGGCTGGCCGACGAATTGGGGAGGTAAAGCTAGTATAATACCTATATATCGTTGGCTGAGTACCAACACAAGCCTTGAGCTTACCGTGGGGCTCAGTTCATTTGTGTAAGGCTGTCCTGTAATATTTATTAATGCTACTATGTCAACGATTAGCGGCAATTTTCTGATCACGTGTCTCAAAGGTCATGCAGGTACTAGGTCACTGCAACTGGTTTCCGTCTCGATCACGAGTCCAAGGTCTAGGTGACTTTGGTCAATAACATCTGCTAATCGTCTCATGCCTTCGTTTGGGACCGGTCTGAACACCAGAGCCGCGTGTGTAGACACACGCACACTGAGACAGGAACCCTTTGCGCGTTACAAATCCATAATTCTCCAAATAAGTTTCCATTTAATAAAATCATTACCATACCCCGGAGTTTTCGGTGCGGGAATAACTTGAGAAAGAGTAGAGATAAACAGATATGTTATTTTGATAAAATATCATATTGTGCCTAATGAATAAATACCTTCCTGCGAATTGTAAAGAAACTACAATTTGATTTTAACTTAAGTAGTAGGTACTTCAGCATTTCTACCATGCTCTACGAGATAATAATAAAAGTGTTTATTAATTACCTACTGTAAATTAGTAGTTAACCCTTTACCAGGCTCTAAAGAACTACCGTGTCTTCATACGTACTGTATATACTGTTACAACCGTATTGAACGCCTTGTAAAAACTGCATTTACAAAAGTCGGACATGCTCCTTTAAACCAGAAATAAAAATGTGGGTTACGGTTATCCCATCACCTGTCTAAGTAATTAACTGTCATACTCGATTTTGTCTTATTATATTCTTGATCAGGCGAAGGGACATATTCTTCCCACATCTTATATCGGTTATCACAGTCAAGGTTTAACTCCAAACCTACTACGAAACATTATATTTATCAATCACTGAAAACATTATTTTATGATCTTCAGTTTAATTACTTACCTACATGAGTTTTTGTGACATGCAAGGCAATTTACCGGGCCATGGGAATAATAGCTCCCACACAGTTAAACTTCTAATAAGGCCATGGGATAATGTCAACCCACATCCTAATTCTGATCATACACAATAATGCGTAAATATTTAGCAATGTTTACGATTAAATTACCTTTCAACACTCAATATCTACAAAATGTCAAAAAATTGTTCGACCTATGTACTTCTGTTTCAGATAAATTATGGAAAGTGTTCGAATTTCTCTGTAGTTTACTGAAATTAGCGTTCAAGTCAAATAAAACGTTTGCCAAAGATATATTACGCGATTTAGAAGCGTGTTGTGAATGTAAATTATAAAATACAATTTTCAGGGATTGACAAAATATTTTGTAGGAGGTGTGGAGATAAAACCTGACTTCGGCAACCGATATTAGATGTGGGAGGAATATATCCCTTCGCCTGGTAAAGGGTTAAGAGGTTGATAATAAATTACTGACCATTGTAGTTGATATTATACTAGATGTTACCCGCGACTTCGTAAGCGTAGTTAAATGAAATATTTTCAAATAAACCAATAAATGAACGTATGTTTTTTTAAAGTATTATTTAATTAATTATTCAGTAGGTAGGTACCTATACATTCTGTTTTTAAGTCAATACCTATTCTTTGGCTAATGTCATTCATCCCCGCACCGAAAACCCCGGGGTATGATCATTACGTACTCTCTTTACTAGAAGATAATGAAGGATTCTTAGCGAGGATGGTATAAAACTTGGATAGGCAATGTCCATATAATATATCGTTCCCGCAATGCTGGCTGAGGTACTAGTGCCATCTAGTGTTTCACAGCCGCAATAGAATTTGTTCGCTGGCAAACGCCCGCATAGTAACTAAACACGTACTCGACAGGTGTCGCTTTGTGTACTTAGTACCAAAAATATGCGTTGAGTTTTATAGGCATTGTCAATCCCATTCTTAGTATATCTGCTTGATGTTTCGTCTACATTTATGTATTAAATATAGGTATCTATATAGTATATTTAATATATCCATATGTATCAATGTACTAATCTGTTTGATTTGTTATAAGCAGAGCCGCCTATACAATTTCTCTGCGTTGCCTAAAAGTTGACTGGTAGAAAATGCTTCATAGCATTAAGTCCGCCTTTTTATACTAGAAATGAAGTCTAGTTCAGTAGCATACGTAAAAGCTTGTGGAACCTAAATTATTGATTTTATAATATCTATAGCACTGGACATGTGACATTATATTACATTGATTAATGATTACTACTAAGAGCGGACACACTAAGCGTTTCTGTGACGCGTTTTCTCGGCGTTCCCATATAATTACCTGGTCCTGGGTTCGATTCCCAGTCGGGGCATTTATTTGTGTGATGAGCACAGATATTTGTTCCTGGGTTATGGGTGTTTTCTATGTATTTAAGTATTTATATGTATCTATCTATTATATAAATCGTCGTCTAGTACCTACAACACAAGCCTTACTGAGCTTACCGTAGGACCAGGTCGATTTGTGTAAGATTGACGCCGAGACACCGCGTGCCGATTAGTATGGAGTTGCCAAAACGTCGAGTGGCCGCCGCTAGTGTGCACACGCCCTTACTATAATATGTATGTATGTATGTATAAATATATATATATATATATATATATATATTTAAAATAAATATATATATATATATATATATATATATATATATATATATATATATATATATATATATATTTAAAATAAATATATATATATATATATATATATATATATTTAAAATAAATATATATATTTTGTTGGACTTCGGTAGTAAGCAAGTTGCTAAACCAACGATCAAGGCAAGGTCCTATGTCCTGTATGACTATTTCAAAGTTATTTGTGGACACTAGTTAGAATTCCTTCAATGTCAAATTAATGGTATTGATACTTACTTACGCCTAGGTTCAAACTCGTTTTGCAGATGTAGATGAAGAATACATACTTACCTCTTCCACGAACCACCACGTTAAATTGTGAATAAATACTTTCTTCGATATTTAAATCGAAAGAAAAATAGAAAAATTTGACTCGAAGCGGGACTCGAACCCACAACCACAATTGAGACTTCGATGACGTTTCACTTCACTCTTTTGGTTGTGGCTACTGTGCAATTCAGCACAATTCTGCCAATATCGAGTTTCGAGCTTTGCACGGGTGATTGGAGTATATAAGAGATTTTGGGTTGCGGGTTCGGGTAATACCTGAAACCAGACATAACAAACACAATCAACAAAAACCTCCACCAGTTTAGTAGTTTCAAATTTAGCTGTGTAAAAGTTACTGAAAACGAAAACTAAAGTTTGATATCATTTTGGAAAGGAATTTTCCCAAAGCACATATAATTTTTTTATCATCAGTTAGGCATAAAAGGGATTTCACATTAGTTGGAAGAGGGACATTGAGTTTAGGTAGCAAAGAATAAAGGTCCAAGGATTTGTCATTAAGTGGGCAGTTAAAAAATATATGGTCAATCGTTCCGACTTCCCTACCGCAATCACACACAGGAGAATCTCTTTTCTTAAATTGAAACATCTGCTCGGGGGAACAGACGCGGCCCAGACGAAGTCTAATAATCATACTAGTGTGCCTCTTGGAGAGGGATCTGTTTTTGAAGAACCATGGGCGTGATGGAATGGTTGGTTGGATATCTAAAAATAGGCATTTCCTAGATCGGGACCAGCGTGCTGACCATCTTTTACCAGAGTCTTTGGAGGGAATGTTTATGGTATCTGTCGGATATATTTTGAAAAAGGAATCATCTCCATCTAAGATAGCTTCTTTAGCTGCCTGGTCTACCCTTTCGTTTCCATCAATGCCGGAATGGCTGGGGATCCAAACAAAAGAGATTTCCAGACCAGATGAGTGGCATTTATATATAATGTTTTTTAGCTGGCAGATGAAAAAGCTCCGGCCGTAGTTCTTTAAGGGACGGATGGAGAGCACTTGCAGGGCACTAAGGCAATCCGAGAATATTACGGACTTGGACAGCTTGTGGATAAATATGTACTCAAGAGCTCTTAAAATGGCCAGGCATTCACCTGTGAACACCGAGGATTCCGGGGGTAGTTTAAACTTTGCTAAAATAGTTGAGTTTGCCAGCAAAAAAGCCGCTCCTACACAGCCCTGATCTGAGAGCTTCGATGCATCTGCGAAGAAGAGTCGAGAAGTAGGGAAATTGCTGTCAACGAATTTTGAGAACATAGAATTAGCCAATGGGGACCCTTTATCAATTCCTGTATTGGTTATAACTTTAGCGGGGTGAGTAAGAGCTTCAAAAGGGACTGAGTACATCGGTAAAGAAGGAGACCGCATGATAGGGGATCTAAGAGATGCCAGCTTTTCCAGACTGCGGACTAAATTTGGTTTCTCCTTATGTCGCCAGTACACCTTAGTCGAACCGTAAAGTTGGAGCAGCCGAAGTTTAGGGAGTAAAGGGTGTGTGGAGACAGAGGAAATCCCAAAAAGAAAGCGGTCAGACAGATGCTGTCTTCGTAAGTCCAGCGGTGGGTCTGCGCATTCCACTTGTAAGGCTCTGTTGGGGGAAGATTTCATTGCGCCAGTAACAATTCTAAGGGCTTTCATTTGAATTTTCTCCAGGACTGTAAGAGCAGCTTTGTTACATGGTTCAAATATAAATGTGCCAAAATCAAGGTGACTGCGAATAAGAGCATTATATAATAGCTTCTGGGAGTACGGATGCGCCCCCCACCATGAACCGGATAGAGCTTTCAGTATGTTACAGTTTTTTTCGCATTTTTTTGCAACGTAAGAGAGATGGGGAACTCCCTGGAACCGCCGGTCAAAAACGACGCCTAAGAACTTAACCGACTCTAGCATGGGAATTTGCTCACCTCTGAAAAAGAGAAGGCAGTCTGCGGGGTGTAGGCTTCGTGAAAAGACGATAGCGGAACTTTTAGATGAGGAGAGAGAGAGGCCGTGTAGGTCTAGCCATGTACCCAATGAGTTTAAAGCACCTTTAATCTGATCGGTTGCCCGGATTGCACTCTTGTCGCTGCAGTAGATCACCACATCATCAGCATACTGCAACGTTCTACAAGCCCAATTAACAGACCTGTCTAAATCGAAGGAGTAGATATTAAACAGGATCGGGCTCAAAACAGAGCCTTGTGGAAGTCCCTTCCAGACGTTACGTACAGCCTGCACTTCACCCTGCCATCTTATTTGAATATTTCTGCACATCAACAGGTTTGAAATAAACTGAACTACCTTAAGCGGAATACTCAGCTGGGACATTTTGTCTCTGAGCACTGCAAGGAGCACGTTATCGTAAGCAGCTGAAATGTCCAGGAATACTGCTGCCAGGGCTTCCTCTCTTGAGAAAGCTAGTCGAATATCGGTTGCAAGTATACTGTGGCTGTCTGTAATGCTCTTGCCCTTTCTAAATCCGAACTGGAAGCGGGGGAGCACGTTCCTGCTCTCCAAGAACCAGTCCAGGCGATTTTTTAACAGATGTTCCATGACTTTACAAAGGGTAGAGGATAGGGCAATTGGACGGTATGATGTCCCTGCATTCGAGTCCTTACCCGGTTTGAGAATCGGTATGACGTATTGCTCCCTCCAGGAGTTTGGAATCAACCCAGAGCTATAGAAGG
Organism: Grapholita molesta; assembly: GCA_022674325.2. Taxonomy (NCBI): domain Eukaryota; kingdom Metazoa; phylum Arthropoda; class Insecta; order Lepidoptera; family Tortricidae; genus Grapholita; species Grapholita molesta. The sequence goes on from CP053137.2 coordinate 252,700, forward strand.
CATTTACTAGACTTAGATAGTATGATATAGTAGTTGGACTAGCTCTGGTTAAAAAAGAATATACAATGCCGTCTGGCCCCGGAGAAGAATCTGAAAGCGACTCTAAAACGCACTGTAGTTCAGAGAGCTGGAAGGGGGATGATAAAAATTCATTAGTGTCAGGGTAATTGCCCTGAAGAAGCGGTAGTTCAGTTTGATTAGGTACGTATGGAGGAGCAAGCTTGTCTGCAAAATCCTCTAGCCAGGAGGGAGAGTCAGAAAATGATGTTGGGGACGGGGAAGACGTGGACGCATTGCGAAAGATTTTTACATTACGCCATACTGCAGATGGGTGGGTACTGGGGGATATTGATTCACAAAATTTTACCCAACCATTTTTCTTCTTTGATTGGAGGATTTTTTTTGTTTTAGCTTGAATCTGTTTAAACGCCAAATAATTTTCCATTGACATATCCGAGGAAAAGGTTCTTTCGGCCTCCCTCCTATCCCTAACGAGTGTAGAGCAGTCAGAGTCCCACCACGGCAGGGAAGGACGACGATTCGTGCATAATTTTTTTAAAGGGATCGATTGATCTGCTGCTTCTAGTAGGGCCTCAGAGAACAGCGAATAACACTCTAAGCAATTCACTTGTAGGACCGGGGGAAAGTTTTTAACTTTTTCCTCTAATGTAAGGGAAAAAAGGGGCCAGTCAGCTTTACAGAGTTTGAATTTTTGGAGGGGTTTGGGGGCCGAACACGGTTTGCATATAGTAGAGTAAGAGATAGTAATAGGAAAGTGGTCGCTGCCAAAACAGTGGGGCAAGATGTCCCATGAAATCAGGGGGGCCAGAGAAGGGGAGCAGATGGATAAGTCCACCGCCGAAGGGTTCTGGGAGGGTGAAGTGCGTCGAGTGGGACGGCCGTCATTGAGCAGTAATAAGTTCAAAGAGTCCACAAAGTCAATCATTTTTAGCCCTGACGGATTGCAATCATGAGATCCCCAAAGTGTGTGATGACAATTGAAGTCCCCTAGTATTATATAAGGTCCAGGGATGCTCTTTAGGTGTGACCAAAATTCGGTGATGATTCTAGACGAGGGATGCGGAATGTAGGCTGAAATAATGGTAAAGTCAAAAATTCTATAAGCTACTATGTAAAAGGAAGGGTTTTGTAAGATGTCAAATTTGGAAAAGTTTACACCTCTTTTGATAAGGAGAGCACAACCAGCAAAACCATTAGGGTTGTCTTGTCTCAAACATACAAAATTAGGACAGTTGAAATTGGAATCTGGCTTAAGCCACGTTTCCGATATTGCTAAACAAGTAGGGTTGAATTTGTGTATAACATGCAAGAGATCAGCCTTGTTGCGGCTGATACTCCTGATGTTCCATTGAATAAACTTAAGAGCCATGTTCATAAGGCCCGGGACGATAGTCGCTCGGGCCATTAGAGAGTGCAGAGGACAGGGATATTATATTACTGGCAACGTTGGACGGTATATTAATAGCATGTTGTTGTAAGATTGAGATGAGTGATGAAAGCACTGAGTTTAATAAAGGTAAAATTGGAACAATGCTGGGCATATTATGCTGTTGGGGAGTACCAGGAGATGGTCCAGGGTATGAAGAAGTAGGTCCAGGGTGGGTAGAGGTAGATCCAGGGTAGGAAGAATTAGGTCTGGGGTAGGAAGAAGTAGGTACGGGGTAGGTAGCAGCAGGTAGAGATTGGGCTGGATGTCTAAACATTGCTCCATTTGAAAGTTGGGGACCATCGTATTCAGCAATGAGAGTTCTATGAGCTTCTTGGTCATACCCATGGGGGTTAGATGGGGCAGGTGGTCTCATTGGAATAAAAACTGTTTTCCTGTAGGACGGGGTTTGAGTTACCTCATTGTAAGGTTGACGAGACCTTGGGATTTTCTTTTCAGCTTCCTGATATGAAATACAATCGTCTCCCATGATTCGTTTAATGTTTTGCTGCCTAGCATATTCTGGACAAACTTTGTCTGTAGCTTTATGTCCGCCGGAGAAGTGGAGGCAAGTTGGTTCAGCCGAACACTCATCACCATCATGAGGCTGTGAACATCTGGAACAACGAGGGCGAGAGCGGCACTGGGCTCTGACGTGACCAAAGCGGCAGCACTTGTAGCACTGCACCGTGGGAAAGTAATAAGGAACTACTTGTAAAGAACAATTGAAAAGAAATACCTTATCAGGAAGAGTTTGTCCATCAAAGGTTAACACTACAGTCTCGGACGGGGCCCATTGGATAGTGTTATCGCTTATGTTCTTTTTTTTGAAGTTCAGACGCCTGGCTTTGATCACCCTGCCGCAGCCATAAGGAGTGTCAATCAGATTTGGAATCTCTTCATTGGAGTATTCAGTGGGAATATTTCTTGCAATGCCAGTCTTAGTAATATGGTATGATGGAATAAAACTTTTGTACTTGCTCAACTCTGAAGAAGTAGACAAGAACCTATTTGCACCAGCAGCTGAGCAAAATTCTATGCAAATTCTGTTTCGACCAATCTTATTAATACCACCACTTTGTATATTAGTCACTCCTTTTGAGAACAGCAGCTGACCGAATTTGACTGGATGCAGATATGTACCAGAGTCATCCTCTGTAACCTCTCGTGACACATGTACAATAAATGGGCCCTTATCGGTGTCAAAATATTTATTCCGGGTTTGAAACTGAGAAGGGGGGGTCAGGGGAACATCCTGTGATGGGGGAGTCTGATGAGCATTCTGAGATGGGGGAGTCTGAGGAATGTCCTGAAAAGGAGGAACCGCTACGTTTTGAATGGCATCATGGTTTGCATTCGGTGGTACTTGTGAAGTCTGTGTGGTTACATTTGGTAAGTTTTTTTGTGACAGAACGGGCGAGTCTAGTGGTATTTGTTGAGGGTGAGGTGATAAATTGTTTGTAGTATCTGTAGTCACATTTGGCAAGTTTATTTGTGGCAAAGCAGAGCAGTTACTGATTGGGGAAGATATGTTCGAGCAAGATGCCGAGTAGTTTTTATTTATACGGGAATTTTAGTTAGATCGTTGTCTTTACTTGTGGTAGGCTCATTCGCGATTGCGGTAGAAAGATCTCTTTTTTTGGGATTTTTTACAATTTTGTTGTCAATATCTGGGATAGTGGTATTAGAGTCAACATTACGGTGAGTAGTATTATAGATTTGACCCAAGGATACCGGTGTAGTGTCTTCAATTTCCATGTGATAAGCCGGAGACGGCGGATACTCTATAATTCCAGGTATTCCTGGATCAAACTGGTCGGACTCCATGTTGACGAGCCCAGGAGAAGGAAGCACTCAACTCACATAATATGAGGTGTTGCCGCCCTCTCCCTTCTACGTAAGTACTTACAAAACAAACACGTAGACGGCACAAAACAACCACAACACAAATTCAAGGATTACAATCAGTAAACACCGCGATATTGCATAAAAAGCCACCAAAAACAATTCCGCGCACGTGCACCACTCTAACGCTCGTAGAAGAATCCTTGATATTGTTTGTCTTCGATGACGTTAAGTGTTCAATACGCTGACGGTAGACTACACGTCACCCATGCTGACGTATACACGAAGGATAACATAGAGAAATTTGACAAGTCTAAGTACACGGTACTCGGATAGCACAATTGGAAGTGCACTGGTCTAGTGATCCAGTGGCTGTGGGTTCGAGTCCCGCTTCGAGTCAAATTTTTCTATTTTTCTTTCGATTTAAATATCGAAGATATTCGCTAGCAGACGTTTCTGCATATAAAAAAATAAATACTTACTTGTCACAAGTTCCCGCTACATTCATTCAACAGTGTTCCGACCATAGGGCGATGCTTACATTATATAATGATATAGTAAAACCTTCACAAGTAAAAGAAAACATAGATGGCGCTCTCTCATTCACAAAAGCAAACATTGGACAGCAATTTTCCATTACGTAGGTTATTCTAACGGTGGATATATAGTTTAAAAAATTTTGAAATTAATCACAGAAAAACTTCGGGAATTCTAGCATTTTTATATAGGAATTGAAACTTATCTTTTTTTTAAACATCTACCCTAGAATTCCTCACAGACATTTGTCGGGTAGTCAACACAGTTTGGCACAGGGACGTCAGTTATCCGGGAGAACGACCTTTTCAAGAACATTTCTAATTTGTAGGGAACTTGCGCGCTTTTCACATGCGTAGTAGAAATAATGACCTAAAGACTGGTAAGTACTAGGTCATTCTAGATACACAAGATTACCGTCAGCTTAAACTATGTAATAAAACTATTTTCTAGTCAATGTTACCCTGACAATGTTGCTCTTTTTTGGAAAATGTGGACGACATCCGGTGAACCTCTTAGTAATAAGTCCAGGGGTCTGATGTATCACAATTTACAACTGATAATATTAGTGGAACTCTTTCTAATCAAAGACATTAGAAGGGGACTTCCGCTAATAATTATTACAAGTGATGCAACAGACCCGTGATAGCTAATAAATAAGCATTGCATTTAGTCTGTTTTTTTTAAATATAATGAAATACTTATGACGAGATGATCTGAACAAGTGAGTCGCACATTCTTTACTGTTTTTGTAAAACTACCTAATGATTGTTAACTTATTCACATATTGCACATCCAAAATCGCTTTTATAATTAAGGGAGTAGCGCGCGAATTGTGTGTCTAATAAATGTAACGCCTTAGCTTAAACTAAATGTCAAATTCGAAATATCTGTCCATTATTGTAATATTAACAATTTAAATTACCCTAGAGTAAGCTTACTATAAACAAACAATCTGGGAGTTCTCTTTACATAATTTATTCAGATTATACAAAAGAATTTTCGTATACTATTATTCTATTGCAACAGGTTTTTATTATGATTAAATTCTAAGCCAAAGTATAATACTTAAGAGATAAAATATTGTCTATGCGGCTAACAGTGACTACTGCTGGTCCGTGTGGCGTGTGCTAAGTGTAAACTGAACCTTGTATTTAAGAACGTAACCTTTAAGTATATCTAGGATAATTTCTATATCACTATAAACGTCTATGCTTGTTCACGTGTCCGAAGTCTATTAGATAAAGAACTTTATGATAATGTACATTAAAATCTATTTTATAATACATCGATATAAATATAAACATTAATTTTAATTACATGCTTACCGATGTTTTTTAAATTTATTCGTACAGTATTTAAAATATATTCACAAGGCCTACCTACGAGCGTCGTATATAATGTAGTTTAAAATCATTCTAAAATAAAGGTTTATTATAAAAATATTGTTTACTTCTTTCTGATACCCGTCCGCCCGTCAGTCCGCTGCTAGTGATGTCAAATAAAACTTATAGTTACTTATTACTTTTATTGTAAATAAAAGAAATACACATGAGAACCCAGTGCTTCGTCACAGGACACATCTGACTGAACCACAGGTGAGCTGATCAGTGGTCTCCGGGTCATAGACTGCGGTGCCTCAGAGCATTGTTTGTCATCGGAGCACTACGGGTCGGTGCCGTGCCGAGTGAAGCGGACACTCGGTTCTAATCTCAATAAATGCATTCCTAGCTCGAACTCAGACATAATAAACGATTCTTAGTCTACAACGAGACATACATTCAGACAGATGCAACAATTACAAATAATTTGTAAACCATGGACATGGTTACCACATCTAAAATCTACAAGGTAATATTTATAGAAAAAATACAGCTCCATCCAAGATTTTCTTGCAACAGGAAACATCCAAAACTAATTTACCGTATCAATATAATGAGCCCACATTCTCCCCGCGCTACAAAGCACTGCAAAAATAGTGTCTGCTTACAGGAAGTATATTCCATACAACATGGCTAAATTAAACGTTCAGTATGTGTTAAAACATTCACTGGTTTGAATCCCATCCGCGCCACACAAAGGTATGTCCAAAAGAAAACTAAACTAACTTAAAAGTACGAGGCAGAGTATATAAGACCAAAGTTCAATCACAGCGGGGCTCCAACGTTTGCACGATAACTAAAGTTAATCAAATATATATAAATGGGTCAGCGCAACCGAAAGATCTTACATTTTCATCAACAGACAGATTCGTCAAAATACATTCGCTTGTATTAAATGTTCTTATATACTGCGCCCTTCTAAACAACATTTACAAAAACTCAATGATTGCCTTCATTGAAAGTAAGCTACATAATATTTTACAAGTTACCGAGTTGACAACTGCTATGAGATTAATTTATTGTAATATTTAAAAAAAGTTTAGTGGGTCAAAAAGCTGTCAAGATTTACAGAAGTAGAGTTACCATTTCCATTTCAAGTCATTAATATGCGTAATAGAAGTTATTAGCCGTCCGGAAAGGTCCACTTGGTTCAATATTTCTGGAGCAAGCGATGTAAAGAATACTTATAAAAACTATATGGATGCCCTGTAAGTGTCAGGGGCAGTTGTCAACAGTTGATTGTAGACACCAAGTCACGTGATCTCGAGGCCGGCGTTACTCGTTAACGCCGATAGGGATGGTAAGACGCGGCAGAGGCAGAGCCCGAGGTCGAACCGTGGTAGCTGCGCTTCGAAGACCGCTGATATCCATCCCCTGAGCCGCCAGTATACTCGTAATCGTCACCTATACCAAACGTTTAGTTAGAGCGAGCTATTTGCCGTCTAAAGGGTGACTAGCAATTTTATAAAGCGATTTCTGAGGTTAAAAACTAAAAACATGCTTGCTTGCAGAGGGCACCACTAGATGAGTGACCAGCGCCATCTATCGGAACTTTACAACGTCCGGGCTGGTTGTTTTTATCAGTTTTTGATACAGTATTTAGTTGATTCCTTTTGGTTGGTCTTTAGAAGTGACCTCTACAATAAATTTTAGTTTTTAACCAGATTGTTTGTAGCTAAATAACTGGAAAACTTACCGCACCACGCACCAGTCCGAGCATTCGGTAAACAAATAGGTACTCTCATAAATTTACCATAATCCTACTAAACATTCAGGTATGTACTGAGACAACTACATCCCACCATCATTTTACAATAAATTGTATAGGGATCATTTCGAATGTGTAAAAGTAGCGTATACTAGATAGTTAAAAATCACTTGTGATCCATTGTAAATTTGTAAAGTCCGTTTTAAAAATTATCCGGCACTTCAATACATTCGAAATACCTTACTACATTGTAAATATAATAATTTGCAATTTTACCTTACTGCATTTTTTTACTGGAAAGTGGTGTTCAAGCAAAATGGTCGAAAGTGGAAAGCTAATAATAAAAAATCTACTTTCATGATTAATTAAACGTAAATTATTAAATAATTAATAGTTTTCGACCACTTTAGTTGAACAACCTTCTAGATTTTTGTATTTTTATTAAATCTTGTACTCTCGTCAACTACAGTCTACCTACGGACGCTAACTCAGTCGGTTTCCCAGTTTGGTTCAGGCGTGCATGAGAGATGATCATTTCGATATTTATTTTAACTACCTAAATCAAATCTCCATACACACTTGCTTGAGGAACCGACTAAGTTAAGCTGTTGACCAAGTTTAAATGGAACAAAGGATAGGGGGGTAACCTGAGGCGGACGCAGAGATGTCTGAGACGTTACAAAACGACTGTTGGGGGGACACCATGGCACCACAGTATATCATGGGTACCTGAGGATAACAGTTGGTTGATAAAGGTTCTTCGGCGCCATGTGGCGTGGCATACTTAGGTTCATATATGTTGCTTATATTGAGACAGCAGGGGCCGTGTTAACTCAAATTGTAGAAAAGTACCAGAGGTAATATGCGGGATAAATTACTAATTTCTACGCGAACGATAGACATCAGCTACCAAGGTAAAGCCTGTGTAGTTTTTCCTTAAAACATTCAAGTCAATAGTTAGCTTATTGACTTGAATGAACTGCTCTACACTACGCAATTTATTTTTTATTAACTACGCGATGTCAAAAGATTCAGCTCTGGATATTTGAGAGTTAAGACAAAAACATATTTTGGGTCAATCTTACACAGATAGACCTATTTTTACAGTAAGTACCTACTCGGTAAGGCTGTGGGTACTGGACAACAGAGGATATAATATATATATAAACTATATAATAAATAATACATACAATTCCCATAACCCATGAAAAATACTTCCAATAAACATATATTTACATGCCCTAACAGGATTCGAACCCGCCTAGCACTATTGTTGGATGCCATAACAGTCCTCTTTTGTCTTTTTATGGTCGATCTATCTTTAACCTTCATCTTCAACAAACGCGACTACAGACTAGATTCATGAAAGTTTGCAAATTGTCATACAAGCGGAAGTCCCACCCTTGGAAAATCATCAAACAATAATCATAATCTGTATACACAATACAGATAAAGGAAAAAAGTAAACATCAACTCGCCCGATTTGCGGCAGTTATTTTTTTTTTCTTTGTATACATTACAATACAGTTTTGGCGCACGTTAAGCCCATTCAAAATTCACGACACACCTGTGATTTTTTTGCAGCCTCAAGAGACTGTGTCCTCGAGAAGTTTGATAATTTCCACTTGTATGAGAAGTCACAAATAGCCACGAATCGGTCGCCAATGATGTACAGTACACTCGTACATTGAAATACGAGTACGTGGCTGGTATCCACCTGGGGCGGCGTGCCGTCGCTCAACTGCAGGGCCATGAACTTGGGGCTGCCGGCCGAACCTCCTACGCCGTCACCCTCTGTATATACAACTTGTTCAAATTATTCTCATTTCAGCTACTCTACTACTTCTTTAACTACTGTGATGTGATACTAATTACAGATGGTAGGGAATATACTAATTACCCAGTCTAAATGAACTATCTTTGCAGATGTTTGTACATCATCTAGAGAAAATACTACTATGGCCATCATTTTTCAATGAATACTCCATTAAGTCTTTCTACTATACCGTTATGTTGCGGCGTATTTCTATTGACACCATAAGGTAAAGTTAGGTATAATTACATTTTCTTTTAACAATATTAAGAGTGTATAGGGATAATAGGTTGATTGCACGAAACTATGCCGATGTCGAACAAAACAAACCGCTGAGGTTTTTTTATATCTTTGGTAGCGTCAAGTGTTGAGAAGGCTAACGGTTTTTTCTCATCAACTAAGAAAACTGTTATTTCGACCATGTTGCATCTAATTATTTAACTTAAATTCAGCACCCTTGTGAAGTTAGCTCATGAAAATATAGTGAAATTAATACTACACTGATAAATGGTGTTTCTACAGATGGTAGGGCGACAGTTAATTAAAAAATACAAGCAATTTTACAGCGGGAAATGTAAATAATGTATAAACAAATTATGGAAATATATATGAAGTGTTCGTAGTGTTTCTGCTCAGTGGACACTAGCTAGCGTTGTTAGTGTAAGAGTTAGGGGTCGGGGTATTTCGCGGACCAGACTCTATGTCCAAATATAAAAACAAAAATTATGATAACCTGCGGTGCCTTGGGGTCAACTACGTACTAAGGGAAGGACGCAAACATTAAAAATGCCAGTTTTATTTTGAATTTTTTGATTTCTTTTAATTATCTACGTTTTATAATGTCCTTAAAGTAGATATATATTTCATCATAAGATATCTCAAATATTTGCAGTGGTAGATAATATTAATATTTTAATTAATCAACCAGTAGTATTATTTAATTCATTAAGATAGAAGAAGCTTAATAATAGGAAACTACGACAAACTGTATTTTTTTTTTCATTACAATTACAAACTACGTACTTATATTTACCAGTTAAATCTAACACTAATATATACCCAAAATACCTAATATGAATAATGCATAATTTCTACTTCAAAAAACCAGTGTTATATTCTGTGATAGCACTTTAATCATTACATCAAATACTTATTAGCTTACAAGCTTTTTGTCTTAATATTTTAGAGTTTCGGTTAATTAATAATTAGAACCGTAATTAACTAATTATCATTAGGTAATGTATAAAGAAACAACAAGGACGCTCGAGTAAGTCTATCATAATTTTCCTTTTTATAACGAACATAAAGTAACTTATGTAGGCTCTACTACTAGGAGCGATATGCACTCGCCGGGCTAGCTATCGTAGTTACATTAAGATAACAATCTAGGCATAGTCTTACATCGCAACAGCTCTCTGTGGCGACTCGTTACATTAGGAAATCATACAAGTCTGTATAGATACAGCCCGAGGGCGCGATAACTTATATACTGCCGTAAGTAAATATTACGTTAAATGTACATCAGTCGACACTTCACCTAACAATTTTGTAATCTAATCAATCGAGAGTTATGTACTTTAATTTACTATTAAGAAATTATAGTTTAAAAATAATCAACATCATTTTTTTTAATTAAACAGAAATAAATAACAACTTGCCCTAAGTTTTTTATAATAATTAATGTTATAATTAATTGTAAAGCCCGTGCATATTATTTTACGATAAAATGGGTTTCATAATTACATTTATATTTAAACTCTAGTATAAATATGAGGTTGTATATTAATACCTGCATTTCAAAATAAGTTTCGAAAAGACTACAGTAAGTGGAGTCGAGTGCAGAACCAAAGCCGAGTCGAGGAACTCGCCTGCTAACCTAACGTTAACCTAGGGCTCTTGTATAATTAGTCAATTACGATCATAAATATAGTATATGCATGTCCGCAGTCCATCAGTGCGGGACCAATACCAAAATACACTTTTACACAAACATGTTTCCTTTATATTATACTACAGAATAAACATACACATATAAAAACCGCGTACACTATGATATAAAGTAATACAAACAAGTCGAGAGGTCAACTACACAACAGTACTACAGTTAGCCATGATTAGATATCCGTAAACACTAGAGGAGTAGCGGGCCGCCGGGCGACGGTTGACAGACGGCTCTAACGAGTCTTACCGTATTTGTATTTTGCTAACTATTTTTAATTAATAAATTCATCCAATATTTTATGCTCATCTCCTATATAATAATAATTAAAAACCCATATAAATAGTCTTCGATTGATTTCCACAATAATTTGCACTAAGTTTAATGTTGAGTAAATCTAAAATTTCTAATACATATTATACTTTATTTTAAATAAATTATACTCTTTATGTTAATTAGATGATTGCCACCATGGTACATTACAAACTAAGTTCTTAAATTGTTCCGAAGGTTTGTGAGTGCGGCCGGAGCCTTACGCCTTAGTGCTAGTCGTTATCACTGAAATCAACACAATATAAAACTTCTCTATAATCACTTAACTTTTTGTAAGGCATCGTTTCCTAATATTAAACAGATGTGAACAATCTATTCGTATAGTATCGGTGGTTGTACATTAGCCTACGGCACGCGGCGCGGGCGGCGAACAAATGCGAATAAAAGCGGGGACGAAGCGAGCTCGGGGAGAACACAAACTATACTAACTAACGTAGGAGTACCCGGCGCAGGGCCGGGGACAGTCGGCGAGCACGTGCTATACAGCTATAAGAATGTACCGATATGCGAGTTACCTATGAACATCACAATGTAAGGCGTTTCACTATGTTTTACCGTTAATTTGGGACTCCGCGCCCCTCGTCGCGCCGCTTTACTTATAATTTGCTTATACATCTCACAATACTTCTCATAGATAAATTATAATTTACTTACGGAGCGATCTTACATAACCCTATTCTAAACGATCAAATTATGCATTCATTGTAATCATCAACAATTCGTCTATTTAAAAGTTATAACAAATCCTATCGGGCTCCGGCGCCGTGGCGCGACGACCCCGCGACGACTACGACGTCGTGCGGCACGCTCCGCTCCGTATTACTTAGCTTATCACTAAAATTTTAATCAGTCGATCGGTCAAAGGATTGAGCGATATAATACAGTAAAGGACTAACATTAAATTTAATCTAACAATGTTATTTTAAATTATAACTCACTTTGTGTGGAGCGGAGCGACCGGGCGCGGGAGGCCGCGCCGCGAGTGGCGAGTCTCGAGTCCCGAGTCCCGAGTCCGAGTCCGAGTCTCGGGGCTCGAGTCTCGAGTCTCGAGTGCCAGTAGCGGCGCGGCGACCCGCACCGCGAGGCCGACGGGGCCTCTATATACTTTTAAAAATATTTGGCGATCACATAAATTAAAACTTTAAAACTATGTGACGAGACTTGATTAAAATTATGCTTTACACACAAGTAAGTATATATATGTATATGTACAGGCGCGGGGACGAGGGGCGGCCGCTATATCCTAGTGCTTGAGCGTCATCACTTAACAAATACGTCATATTATCATTTACTTTTGCTCATTTTAACAATTTGGCAGGTAAATTTAATTCATTAAAGTATAAAATCCGTATTATCGACTTAAAGTGCGTTAAAAAACTAAAATGCGTACTAGAAAACGAATTAAAATTACGAATATTTATACAGAATTGATCCCTTTACAAAATAACGGGAAAAATTAAATATTAAAATCACGTTCAGTCATACTATGTTTTGTTAAATATTAACACATAATTATTTCATTACATCCCTACCGTTTCCTAAGTCTAGTGGGTGGTAAATAACCAAAACTCTAATATTAATCATACATACCGATATATATATACCATATTTATACATAGTAATTAGCTTAAGTTAAGTTGTTTAGGTCACTTCCCTAAATTGGCCTTGTACAAGAGCGTCTGTCAAACGCCGCCGGACGGCAGCGGGCCGCCGGCTACTCACAATTATTAAAAGAAATCATTACAACTACGAAAAATAAACGACCATCTGAAAAAGTGCGAAGGGAAGGTTCCCTTCGCGAAATCCCGCATCCAAAAGAATAAAAGCAAAGTGATAAAAAACTGTACTGTCCAGTACACGAGCCGGGCGAGGGAGTCGCAGCGGGCCGGCGTCGAGCGGTACTTGCGACGGGCTCTTACGGAGTTAGGTACGAGCTACGTTTACACCTAGTAGCCTGAGGTCTGTTAGACTATGTTAAATTCATTAAAATTAACGTCCTTACTTACGCGTGTGGGTTTGTGTTAATGCAGTCGTTAGCGAACTCGTGACGGTCGCCGAGACGGCTCCACGAGCGGCGACGGCTTCCGACATCCGTCGCGTTCGTTAGATTACTTTTTACTTTACTGATATAACTTGCTCGTAAAACTTCACTTAATTTAAAGTTTCGAAAAAATTGACTTTTACAAAAAACGTTTTGAGAGCTACTCGAGAGTTGTATAAAAATTAAATGTATATATACCGATCGGTCAACTAGGTTACATGACGAGCGCGGTGAGTGTGTGTGGGTGGGTGTGGGTGTGGGGACACGGGGTGTGGGCGAGGGTGTGGGACACAGGGAGCGGCCTACGCGGCCGGCCACTCCTTGCTGAACTCCTGGCTGAAGTGTTTGGGCGCGTGGTGCGGGTGGTGCACACCTGGCTGCGCGGGCGCGTGGTACTCGGAGCCGCTGTAGCCGCGCGAGCCGGCGTACGACGAGCCCTGCCGACGGCAACACGTCACTACCCCGCCCGACATGGAGGATCGAAATGAGGCCATCGACTACTCCGCTTCCCATACGTTTATTACAAATATTTTATATCAGGGACGAGGCCGCATTCTGAGCGCCCATGGTTCTATTTTAACATGATGTCTTTACATAAGCGCACGGTCGAGTCATCTCTGAACACTTAAAGTACAGCTCTTAAAATTACTTTATATAGATTATATTAACTGTTAATGAACCTGCAACAATACGAGAAACATCCAAATTTTACTAATTTGTACTTTAAATGCCAATTTACAGGTGTCGAGATGAAACGGAGCGATCGATCCGTCTCCCCGGTAAGCTAGTTCGGACCGGGGGTAACAATGTAACATAGTGCGATGCGATGCCTTTTTGATGAGCGTTATCGTCGCAAGAACCGACCCGTCCTCGGGGGGAGACCCCAGAGTTTCGCGACTTCCCCTCATCCGAGCCCCGCCCTCATTAATTGTCTTTCGGGATGAGCCAATCTTGGGGGCCCTGATCGACCAACTGGAAAAGAAGAACACTCGATAAAGTCCCAGTCGCCAGTGTGCGAGACGTTAGCATGAACTAGCGCAGCGTGACATGTGACGGCCACAAGCGTGAACCCCGGGGAAGGAAGGGAGGGCGTGATGAGAGCTGCCGAGTCCGCGCCCGGGCGGCGGACAGGACGCCGCCGGATCAAAAAGACATCGCACGTTAACGTTCTGAAAACATGCAAAGGCGCGTCGTCTGCTGAAGCACACGGCACGGCACGGCACGGCACGGCACACGGCACACGGATGCAAGGATCACACTATGGCTCTAGTACTCATGCACAACACTCCGGCGACTCCAGTGTTCGCCGCACTCACTCGCACACCGACACATTCACCACGCCGCTCACTCGACGACGGAAGTACAACCAAATGGAGCTGGACCCTCTCACTCGCTCATCACTCATCATTCACATTCCGACGGATGATACACTAATGATATATGAAAAATTCATCTCTCATGCACTTCATACATACTAAAAATCACGCCAAATAAATGAGGTAGATGCGGGAGAAATCAATGAGTAAGCGAGGGAACATGGATACTATGGGAAGGGAAGCAAGCCCCGAGGTACTCGGCAAATAATATCACAAGTAAAGCTGTTCCAACTTGGCTGTACTTTCGTAAGATGCAAGTCACCATGGCCATCGCAGGCGATAGAATTCTACCTTGAATATCGATTGGCTATGCGACTGGACAAATCACAAACGTAATCGAATTTTATTCGAGTACTTTATCGAACATATTCAGAAACATCACAGGTAATCACTTATTATTTGCCGTTCAGATATTCAAAATAAAACCAAAAATAGCATTCCCTCGTATAAATTGTCTAATTATTGAAAAATTACACAAACGAAATCAAAAAAAGTATCTCCAGTAACAAAACCATACAGGATCGTATCTTCAGCTTGACGTTATGCAAACAGGGAAAACACTACGGGAAGCAACGCAATTCAAATTATCATTATACATGTCTACATTCCATGAACAGTGTTGTCCCTTGGTAATTTTATACGATGCAATGTATTCTCTCAGATAGTCGGCAGGCCGCGGACCTGTCGATCACCAACACCGGATCACTACCTTCAGTTGGAGCGCTGACCTGACGCAAGCATTCCTGACAGTTGGCTCCATGTAGCCAAGAAAATATCTTAACGAATGAACTTTACTTTCGTTCAGGTTAGGGTCCTTAAAGACTCTTTAGCTCCTGTCCCAGAGAAGCGATAATCACGTGTTGCGTTAGATCAGGCTACATCATGCTCGAATGCTAATCCTTACATTACACCACCTGTTGGATACATTTGATTGAATATAAATGCAAAACTAGTTTTAATAGACAAAGTATTATTTTAACATAACAGCATTTTTTTATTAAACAAAACGGTTGCACTCGTTTTATTAAACTAGGAACTAATCAAATGATTACGTCGGTATGTAACACTACTACGAACATATAAATTTAAAATAGTTATTTGTTAAACAAGGGAGCAAAGTTAGTGTTTCCTTTCTCGTGCTAATATTGAGACCCGAGCTAGCGAAACATTCCAAAGAAAGAGTTCAAAGAGTGGAATCGTCAGCATGGGAAGGGTTTCGTGCCGACGGCGTGTCAAACCGTTGTATTTAATGAAACATTAGAGCTACTTTCAGTTTTAATCAATCAATTATATCCAACAGGGCCGACGACGGCCACAGCCAGAATCATGTCATGTTCTTGTGTACCCCCTAGTACTAAGGAAAAGCATTTGGTTTGAATCCTTCTTCTAGAGACCTAGAATATTTGTCAGCCGCAAATGTTCTTGGTCTTGTAGACGAGTCATGGCAACACTAATGTTTCTCTTGAAACATTAGTGTTGCCATGGAATCATTAATTTGTGGTTTGTTCTGAAAGATAACTTTATTAGAACGATGGCTTCAAGCTTTTACTAAACATCATTTCCTGAATACCCAAATAAACTAAAAACTTATTTTTTATGTTTAGTAGAAACTTGAAGGGAAATGATTAGTTAACAATTATCAAGGTCAGTGGCTCCAAATTATCGTTATCCATAATTGCGATGTTTCTGTTTATGATATAAAAACAATACGAGATGAACGATAATTAGGAGGCACATATAGCCTCGTAAGACCCAGTGTCCATTACAATGTACACTACTCCCTTTCCATGGAGTTTTAAATCTTTTATAAAAGGAAATAGAGTAGAATCTCTTTTGTTTCATTAGTTTTCGTACAAAACAATATTCAACCCAATTCCTTGCATAGTAAGATTGGTTTTAACTACTAAATATTTTAGTATGGTGGGCCTTACGAGGAAAATGTTTATATGAAAATGTAATTCTCTCACTGCGAGAAATCGCCAATAGCAGCGAGTGTGTCAAAGGAAAGGTGGCTAACTTTGAATGTATTATTTTTTGCAAGTTTCTGTTGTAGGAATATTTATAATTATTAAAATGTATCTTGTGTTATCTTCATTTGCCGTGAATATTTTCAACTACTTTTAGCTGCTAGCCGAGAAGACGCCATTTTATGGCATTTATTGTCGTAACCTTACTAAGTTATTTTAAATAAATTATTTTTATGCTACTATCACTATTTCGTATTGCTCATTAATGCGTAATTAAATTTTTAATTCACTACTATTTCCTCCGAATTTATGAAGACGATCTTGCACCTCCGGCCTCAGGACGACAATAACAACAATAACTTACTCCTCTGATTACAGATAGCTATAGTTTTAATAACCCTAAACTCTTAATCTGGTGTGGGTTTTAAGAATTTTCATCGCCGCATGAGCTCAATTCAACTCCATGCAAGTATGCTAATTTGTGAGATGAGTGTTGATTCTCGGGTCAGCATTTATGCTGAGTATCATTCCGTGGTAAACTCATTTTGTTATGTAGACATTTTTATATTTATTCGTTTGTATGTTATTTGGTTTATAACGATTCAATTAACTGATTTCTGATTCCGGATGTAACTGTTTGATATGTTATTTTTGGGACTACGTATAATTATGTAAAAAAAGTCTTGATAAGTTTCTTGCCGGTAATAATTTACTCAAGTCGGAGGTGTAGGGTTAGAACCGGTGGAAGATAATTTTTGACGTTCATGACGTGCATTGTAATGTGCCTAAATTGAGAAATAAATATCTATCTCTTAGCCACCGTTCCTTGTGCGTGTGTGGGGGTGTGGTGTGGTGTGGGGGGAGGGGGAGCACGCACCTGGTCCTGCTGGTAGGCGGGCGGGTACTGCTGGTAGGAGGAGTAGTCGGCGGAGGAGGACTTGCTGAGCGCGGCGGCCGAGGACAGCGCGCCCGCCAGCGCCGGCGCGCCGCCGCCGCCGCGCCCGTACATCTCGCCGCCCTCCGACAGCGGCACGTACGAGCCTGCCGAGTGCACACCCGCCAGTTACACGTTGTACTACGGTATCTTAACACTAGTTACACTCAAAGAACTTCATTCAATATTTACTACTACTTAGTTACAAACGGATAATAACATAACGGATTTATCCGTTTGTAACTAAGTAGTAGTAACATGGCTCACAACAGTTTTAATTGTATCAATATTTACTGTTAACTTTCAATCAATCTGCGTTTTCAATTCAATGATACTCTGTTAGTAGCTCTCGGATTAAAAATAAGTGTATTCCGATTGCTGTTGTAGACATATTTTATTTTATTTTATTTATTGAGAAACAAACGGTTCTTAATTGTGGCATTATCTATGAAAAGGGACCTTATTGTCGATGGCGCTTACGTCGAACGGAACTGGATTTGTACTGCGCCATTATTAACAAAAGCATAAGCGCCATCGACAATAAGGTCCCTTTTCATTGATAATGACACAATTAATACATTAGAATATTAATAAATTACAAGATGACTTAACCTGAAGTTTCCTAAAATTAAATACATTAACAGTTTATTGTGTAGGCCCCAGCCCTGGTAGGAGGGGGGACGACCGGTGCCGGCAGTAGTGTGCGGGGTGTGTGTGTGGAGACTGACCGTAGCTGCCGTAGCCCTGCGCGGGCGGCTGCGTGTGCTGCGAGTAGTTGTTGTTGGCGGGCCAGGCGGGCGCGTGCGGCGGCGCCTGCTGCGGCGGCGCGCCCCAGCCCTGGTAGGAGGGACGACCGGTGCCGGCAGTAGTGTGCGGGGTGTGTGTGTGGAGACTGACCGTAGCTGCCGTAGCCCTGCGCGGGCGGCTGCGTGTGCTGCGAGTAGTTGTTGTTGGCGGGCCAGGCGGGCGCGTGCGGCGGCGCCTGCTGCGGCGGCGCGCCCCAGCCCTGGTAGGAGGGACGACCGGTGCCGGCAGTAGTGTGCGGGGTGTGTGTGTGGAGACTGACCGTAGCTGCCGTAGCCCTGCGCGGGCGGCTGCGTGTGCTGCGAGTAGTTGTTGTTGGCGGGCCAGGCGGGCGCGTGCGGCGGCGCCTGCTGCGGCGGCGCGCCCCAGCCCTGGTAGGAGGGGGGACGACCGGTGCCGGCAGTAGTGTGCGGGGTGTGTGTGTGGAGACTGACCGTAGCTGCCGTAGCCCTGCGCGGGCGGCTGCGTGTGCTGCGAGTAGTTGTTGTTGGCGGGCCAGGCGGGCGCGTGCGGCGGCGCCTGCTGCGGCGGCGCGCCCCAGCCCTGGTAGGAGGGGGGACGACCGGTGCCGGCAGTAGTGTGCGGGGTGTGTGTGTGGAGACTGACCGTAGCTGCCGTAGCCCTGCGCGGGCGGCTGCGTGTGCTGCGAGTAGTTGTTGTTGGCGGGCCAGGCAGGCGCGTGCGGCGGCGCCTGCTGCGGCGGCGCGCCCCAGCCCTGGTAGGAGGGGACGACCGGTGCCGGCAGTAGTGTGCGGGGTGTGTGTGTGGAGACTGACCGTAGCTGCCGTAGCCCTGCGCGGGCGGCTGCGTGTGCTGCGAGTAGTTGTTGTTGGCGGGCCAGGCGGGCGCGTGCGGCGGCGCCTGCTGCGGCGGCGCGCCCCAGCCCTGGTAGGAGGGACGACCGGTGCCGGCAGTAGTGTGCGGGGTGTGTGTGTGGAGACTGACCGTAGCTGCCGTAGCCCTGCGCGGGCGGCTGCGTGTGCTGCGAGTAGTTGTTGTTGGCGGGCCAGGCGGGCGCGTGCGGCGGCGCCTGCTGCGGCGGCGCGCCCCAGCCCTGGTAGGAGGGACGACCGGTGCCGGCAGTAGTGTGCGGGGTGTGTGTGTGGAGACTGACCGTAGCTGCCGTAGCCCTGCGCGGGCGGCTGCGTGTGCTGCGAGTAGTTGTTGTTGGCGGGCCAGGCGGGCGCGTGCGGCGGCGCCTGCTGCGGCGGCGCGCCCCAGCCCTGGTAGGAGGGGACGACCGGTGCCGGCAGTAGTGTGCGGGGTGTGTGTGTGGAGACTGACCGTAGCTGCCGTAGCCCTGCGCGGGCGGCTGCGTGTGCTGCGAGTAGTTGTTGTTGGCGGGCCAGGCGGGCGCGTGCGGCGGCGCCTGCTGCGGCGGCGCGCCCCAGCCCTGGTAGGAGGGACGACCGGTGCCGGCAGTAGTGTGCGGGGTGTGTGTGTGGAGACTGACCGTAGCTGCCGTAGCCCTGCGCGGGCGGCTGCGTGTGCTGCGAGTAGTTGTTGTTGGCGGGCCAGGCGGGCGCGTGCGGCGGCGCCTGCTGCGGCGGCGCGCCCCAGCCCTGGTAGGAGGGACGACCGGTGCCGGCAGTAGTGTGCGGGGTGTGTGTGTGGAGACTGACCGTAGCTGCCGTAGCCCTGCGCGGGCGGCTGCGTGTGCTGCGAGTAGTTGTTGTTGGCGGGCCAGGCGGGCGCGTGCGGCGGCGCCTGCTGCGGCGGCGCGCCCCAGCCCTGGTAGGAGGGACGACCGGTGCCGGCAGTAGTGTGCGGGGTGTGTGTGTGGAGACTGACCGTAGCTGCCGTAGCCCTGCGCGGGCGGCTGCGTGTGCTGCGAGTAGTTGTTGTTGGCGGGCCAGGCGGGCGCGTGCGGCGGCGCCTGCTGCGGCGGCGCGCCCCAGCCCTGGTAGGAGGGGACGACCGGTGCCGGCAGTAGTGTGCGGGGTGTGTGTGTGGAGACTGACCGTAGCTGCCGTAGCCCTGCGCGGGCGGCTGCGTGTGCTGCGAGTAGTTGTTGTTGGCGGGCCAGGCGGGCGCGTGCGGCGGCGCCTGCTGCGGCGGCGCGCCCCAGCCCTGGTAGGAGGGGGGACGACCGGTGCCGGCAGTAGTGTGCGGGGTGTGTGTGTGGAGACTGACCGTAGCTGCCGTAGCCCTGCGCGGGCGGCTGCGTGTGCTGCGAGTAGTTGTTGTTGGCGGGCCAGGCGGGCGCGTGCGGCGGCGCCTGCTGCGGCGGCGCGCCCCAGCCCTGGTAGGAGGGGACGACCGGTGCCGGCAGTAGTGTGCGGGGTGTGTGTGTGGAGACTGACCGTAGCTGCCGTAGCCCTGCGCGGGCGGCTGCGTGTGCTGCGAGTAGTTGTTGTTGGCGGGCCAGGCGGGCGCGTGCGGCGGCGCCTGCTGCGGCGGCGCGCCCCAGCCCTGGTAGGAGGGGACGACCGGTGCCGGCAGTAGTGTGCGGGGTGTGTGTGTGGAGACTGACCGTAGCTGCCGTAGCCCTGCGCGGGCGGCTGCGTGTGCTGCGAGTAGTTGTTGTTGGCGGGCCAGGCGGGCGCGTGCGGCGGCGCCTGCTGCGGCGGCGCGCCCCAGCCCTGGTAGGAGGGGGGACGACCGGTGCCGGCAGTAGTGTGCGGGGTGTGTGTGTGGAGACTGACCGTAGCTGCCGTAGCCCTGCGCGGGCGGCTGCGTGTGCTGCGAGTAGTTGTTGTTGGCGGGCCAGGCGGGCGCGTGCGGCGGCGCCTGCTGCGGCGGCGCGCCCCAGCCCTGGTAGGAGGGGGGACGACCGGTGCCGGCAGTAGTGTGCGGGGTGTGTGTGTGGAGACTGACCGTAGCTGCCGTAGCCCTGCGCGGGCGGCTGCGTGTGCTGCGAGTAGTTGTTGTTGGCGGGCCAGGCAGGCGCGTGCGGCGGCGCCTGCTGCGGCGGCGCGCCCCAGCCCTGGTAGGAGGGACGACCGGTGCCGGCAGTAGTGTGCGGGGTGTGTGTGTGGAGACTGACCGTAGCTGCCGTAGCCCTGCGCGGGCGGCTGCGTGTGCTGCGAGTAGTTGTTGTTGGCGGGCCAGGCGGGCGCGTGCGGCGGCGCCTGCTGCGGCGGCGCGCCCCAGCCCTGGTAGGAGGGACGACCGGTGCCGGCAGTAGTGTGCGGGGTGTGTGTGTGGAGACTGACCGTAGCTGCCGTAGCCCTGCGCGGGCGGCTGCGTGTGCTGCGAGTAGTTGTTGTTGGCGGGCCAGGCGGGCGCGTGCGGCGGCGCCTGCTGCGGCGGCGCGCCCCAGCCCTGGTAGGAGGGGACGACCGGTGCCGGCAGTAGTGTGCGGGGTGTGTGTGTGGAGACTGACCGTCGCTGCCGTAGCCCTGCGCGGGCGGCTGCGTGTGCTGCGAGTAGTTGTTGTTGGCGGGCCAGGCGGGCGCGTGCGGCGGCGCCTGCTGCGGCGGCGCGCCCCAGCCCTGGTAGGAGCCCGGGCCCGCGGCGCCGCCCGCCGCGCCGTAGCCGGCGTACGACGTCTGGCCCGGCGACGTGCCCCAGCCCTGGTACCTGCGGCCGGGAGGGTCAGTCGGGTGCCCAGACACGGTGCAAGTGCTAACAATGATCATACAACACCATGGAGACGCGAGTCGACGCACTCACAAAGGTCCACGCGGTCCGAGCGGCCTTACGAGCGGGGGTTACGCCAGTCGGAACATACTAATTTGGAGAATTGATTTACTTATTCCAAAGTTCGTATCCCAGCAGCGCTGATAGGCGGATCCACGCAGACCTCGCAGCTTCGTGCGGAAATTGTCGCGTGAAGCAGCTCGAGCAGGGTAGACGCGACTCGGTCGCTTGCCAGCCAAGACGAGTCTAGTCCCAACCGCTTCACACAATAATTTCCTCACGAAGCTGAGAGGCCTACTTGAATCTGTCTATTATAACCTGTGATTAAACTTGGAAGAATCTAGAACAGTTCCCCAGATGATTTTATTCCGACTAGTTTAATCCCTGCTCGCGAGGCTGCTCTACCCACTAGTTTCAGTTTCTGTCATGTTTTTACTATTCACCCTTTTTCCCTTTTGCTTTCTTATTCTTTAATATTCTGTAAAGCTCTTGGTTAAATATCATGAACAAAGGCGAGTGGATTTTTCCTTATTCATATAGCCAGAATGTCTAAATTTTATTAATCTACCTCGTCTTTCCCCGTATTTTCCTGTACAAGTTTACAAGTCTCTTGACAAGTACAATTTTGGATCAGGGCAAATGCGAATGAAGACGCACATTGTCTAATAGGGAAATGGGACAGAAAATTCACTTTTCGAACTTGTGCCTGTTCCGAAACGGGTAGACCCAATGTCTTTTTGGTCGGTGTGTTAGCTTTATTAATCGAGTGTTTTATGATCATTGTATGCAACAAAAGTAGTACATAAATACGTCAGTTTCTATTTATTTATTAGCAGCGGCGGCGGATCCAGACAAGGCTTCCCAACGGCTCAAGGGTTCCTGACGGCTTAACTCGTGAAAAAGAGGAACAGCTATGTCAGCCATATTGGATGCGTCTTGTTAAAGAAAAAAAATGACCCGACGCCACTGTTTTAATTTGTTAAAATTTTACAACATAAGTAACTAGTTTTAATAGCTAAACTTTATGCATAGAATACTAAAAACAAATACATTGAACGAACATGTCGTGATATGTAGCAAACCTTGTAGACTTTCGAGTTCAGGGGAACACAAAGTATATGCTAATTTGCAGTTGTTGTCCCACAAACATCTGAACGTACCAACGGCTACGTTGACCTTTAGGCACTGCCTGGATGTGGACATCATGATCTAAAGACATCCCCTTGTACGTATATGTACAATAATTTCATGTATTGATGAGGTATTCAAAAAGCTGGAATAGTTGACGGAAGTATTGAGAAACGTTCAAAAGTATTAATAACTATGAAATTCATATTTTTAAACACAAAATTATAATAATAATTGGAATTTTCCTTAATTGAAAATTTCTGTAATTTCGGAAAGTTTCCGTAGCCACTGTAGTATTTTTCTCAAATACCTATGTGATATTGATATTGTATTACATGTACAACCTAGAAACGGGACTATTCTGCTGAATATTTGTATTCAGCTTGCTTTTCTAATGTCCATATTCGGCTGAATAGTTAAAAAACATCAGTAACCATTATCATTTATCAGAAAAAACTCGTGTTTTACATGCTTACTCTAAAGATCTCTTAGGTCTACTTAGGGTGGGTTGCACAAATTACTTTAACTAACATTGTCACGCTTATACTCGACGGCAGAGCTGTCATCTAACAAGACTGTGTACTAGCACTCACCCCTGCATGATGTTGGGCCCGGCCATGGGCATGTTGATGGGCGGGCCGCCCATCTGGCCGTTGTGGCCCTGGATCATGTTGATGGGCGCGGCGGCGGGCGGCCCCCACTGGCCGGCGGCGGGCGCGTCCCCGGCGTGCCCAGCCCCAGCCCGCCCGAGCCCAGCTTGCCCGACCCGTCCCGCGGCTCCGCGCGCTTGATCTCCACCTGCAAGCGGCCGCCACCCCGTCAGTCTCAGGGCTGGACCTCCCTCCTGTACACGACTCGAGAACGTTCCTAACTTGCGGAACTCACTATTTGGCACCTTCCATTAGAAAGGGACTTGCTCTCGTTTCGCAAGTTACAAGCTTTCGAGAAATGAGCCCCAGGGTTCGGAAACCGAGACATAGGTATAGTCCGACAAAGTAGAACAACTATTTTAGTCATTATTTTTGATACTGTACGTGATGAAACAATATTTTTTTTGTAGCAAACCTTGTAGACTTTCGAGTTCAAGGGAACACAAAGTATATGCTAATTTGCAGTTGTTGTCCCACAAACATCTGAACGTACCAACGGCAATGTTGACCTTAAGGCACTGCCTGGATGTGGACAATTGGACATAGTCCTTCGAATGTCTTTTATATAGATATCTACAGTTGGGTACTTGACACATTTTGAACTTTATAACAAAACAGTATGTGTGGTGGTGGCCACATAATTAATTTCAAAAAAAGCCATGTATGCAGTTGTATGGGAAAAATAATCTTGATCTCAATTTTCTGACCAAGACCGTATATGGATAGAAAAACACCATCACCGATCAGTCAAAATTAAGCCTTTTCTTTGCATCGTAACACCCGTAATAAACAGTTTTTATTGGTTATTTGTTTAATTGGATGTACCTACAGAATGTAATCACCAGCTCTACTAGTGATAATATGGTGTGGTTCGACGAACGTTTCGGCGCGTGATGCAAAAGCAATTATTACAACAGGTCCAAGTCGATTAATGAGCGGTTCCGAGTGGTCACACACGTCTACAAAATCTTTCAATTATTACAACGCGATGATTATCTTGTTTAATTAGATTAACCTAATCCAATGGACTGGACTTCTTGTAGATTTTTAGTGCAATAAGACTGCTTTAATCATCACTGTGATCCTCAAAAAAAAGTCTACTACAGGTGAAAAACTTAGCTAAAGCACGTGGTCTATGTAGTAGTAACGTGTCTGTTACACGCATTTCGGCGTTCTATATTCAAATTTTGACGTAAGTTCCATATTAATTCTCCGCACAACTACATCGACATGGTGACTTTCTTAAGTTTTTCAACTATACCCTGAATAAGGCGCCGAACCGCTGACGTGACGGTGTGTAAACGAGACAGCGCTGTACACTAACATAGCGGTGTCTCGCTGGCCGTCGCGACATTTTTAAAATTTTGTTAATAGTAAATACCTATTATACAAGTGCAAAGCCGGGGCCGCTAGTTGTCTATACAACAATTCTGACTTTAAAGAATGCATGATAATAGCGATAATTTCCTTATCGCATTTTGACAACGAAAAAAATTCCTAGTCTTTATTTCTGAATACATAAGCTAGGACACACTTAGTAACGATCTTTGACATCGCTAAACAGAATTAACTTTACATTTTTCGTGTCATGAATTGAGAAAATTTACATTTTCTACATTAAACGTGGAGTTTAATAACTTTATTTTATACTCGAGTTGTTTAGTATCGTAAAGTTTTGTCTGTAATATGTATTTCCAAAACTACTGGACCGATTTAAAAAAAATATTTCAACTATAGAATTGTACGTTAACCGCGAGGAACATAATTATGTAACATTATTTTTGAATAATAGGATTTTCTCAAACATACTACGAAATGTATGCGTTAATGGCACGAAATGATGCCAAGAAGTTGCACATTTATGGACTAGGCCGTGAATAAATGTATGGAGTTAATATGAAAAGCACATTATTGTCCGCAGCTCTAACTTTTTAAATTTGCCAACTAAGATTAGACTGACAAACGAAAAAATACATACATCCAAGTTACAATCTCTTTGAAAGCATAATTGGTATTATAATAATCGGTTAAACATCCTGCTGGAATAGCTTATTCCAATATCAATTCATTAAAAAAAAAAACGAAATCTATGAACCATAGATAGTTATATTTTTATAAGCAGTTAAAAAAGGTGTACGAATAGCTATGTCGAATTTGTTTTTTTTTTTTGGTATAAAAAATAAAAAAGGCGGCATTTCACTGTTATTTACTTGATTGCTTAAATCCCTTACTTCACAGCCTCTGCAGTAATGTACTATTATTATGTTTATGTCTTTCCGTGCAAAGGCGGCGTCAGAGGCTAGTATTATACAGGGTGGAATCCGGTCAAATGTCGTATTTTTGATGCAGATTGAAAGGGTGTGTGATAAAGTTGATATTTGTTACTTAGAGAAAAATGAACCTAATCAGTAACCCCTTCATGTGCGTCATAAAATATTACGTTATTTCTTGTCACATTTGACCGGTTCTGGTCCCGACTGAGACAAGCGATTTTTCATGAATCCATAAATGCAGAATTTATTGTTTTTAATAACAAAGGATGGCTCCTTAATACTGAATGTGCTATTTACAATACTTAAGGCAGCTGCCATCCATGTTGTATTCGTTCTTTCCGCTCTATAGAAACTTACTTCGATAGTCATAAAAGCTGTCAAGTAATAACCGTTTGCAAGTTCAAGCCACAAGCAAAGTTTCATGAGCTCTCAGATTATTATGCTAGTTTTCCTCTGAATAACTTTTCATTAATAAAAAAACATAAAAGAACTTGTAGACTTAGCACATACTCTTTCAGTCGTTATATTACTGGATAAGGACATATTTTATAAGTCCTTTATGATGATATGAAATACAACAAAGAAACATACAAGACAGTGCATTTCATGTCAATGTCTGTACAAAACCGCGTTCCCCGCATCCTGGCAAACACATTAGCGACATCTATCATGTTTTCAGCAGTAAGTCTCACTATACTAGTTCTATGAAGATGTTTAGCAGTCAAAATAACTTAACATGCATTCATAGATGGCGCTGCGCCACATTGTACTGAAAAGAGAGATAGCCAGCATTTCGGCAGAACCCGACTTTATTAGACATTGTTATTCCATGTCTTGTACATGTTACTTCAAATACAACCAAATATTTAGCTTTAAAATTCGAAACTATCAAAATGTCCCAAGACGCGAACAATCTCTATATGACAGTAAGGAGCCTTCATGAATATACATTAATTTTACTATAATAATTAAAATTTGCCATTTGCTTCCATTGTCTGGACAAAAGCAAGTTTGTAACCTGTATGGTTGTCAAGGTCTACATGCTAGGTCTACTGATTTGATAAGTGTGAACGAGATTGAGTAGTGTGACAGAGAGAGCCAGTAAATAGAAGTGTTAATTACCTGTTTCCCGTTGAGGTTGATGAAGTGCTCCTGGGTCACCCGTTCAACGGACATCTCCTCCTCGAAAGACAGGAACCCGAAGCCTACAACAAAGAAAAATATTGCTTAATACATATATTAACTTAATGGTGATATATTTTTGGAATAATCGATAAACGATGAGTATTGACGATTGAGCCAAAAAGTAGTTTTGTTAATTTTATTATTTATTATTTATCATGTCGCAAACATTTTAGACTTGCAAGTCCACAGTGAACATCAAGCATATGCAGTCTGCGTGACGCTGTGCCACAAACATCTGAACGTGCCGCCGGCGAGTGTTGCCGAGGGCACTGCCTGGATGTGGATCATTCAGATTAAATCATAACTTAACAAAGTAATGAAGTTCCTTAGAATTTATAAAGGTTTTTAGTGTCCGTCAGGCCATTCTCATTGTAGGCAGGATCCTGACTCGGGTACTGGTAGGCTTAGGTCACGTTTCCTTATCTACACTAATATTAGGCGAAAGTTTGTGAGTGGGTATGTTTGTTACTTCTTTACGTCTAAACGTATATAATATTAGTAGTATTTTGGATTGCGTTGGTGTTATTAAGAGTGACACTACTAATTAGGTATTTTACAGCCGCCTTGACCAAAAGTATTGAACACACATTTTTTTTTAAATGCAGTTAAACTAAATTGTTTTCTTTTATATAATAATAGGAACTCCACCTGTCATAAAATTATGACCCCTGGAATCCGCTGAAATCTGCTGATAAGTGTCTTATGCAGATTAAGTCTAGTATTTAATTTTGTTCCTAGTTGTATTACCTCTGGACTTCTTCTTCTCCTGGTCGTACATGATGACCACCTCCATGACCTTCCCGTAGCGGCCGAAGAACACGCGCAGGTCGGTCTCCGTGATGTTGGACGGCAGCCCGCCGAGGAACACCTTCGGGTAGCCGCCGCCGCGCTTGGGCTTCTGCAGGGTGCGCGGGTTGCACGGCTTGGGGTCGATGGTCCTGGTGACAAGGCACTGGGTCACTACGTGTTCGCATATTCGTTAGCCCATAGCACTGATAGTTAAGCTTTTATAAGGCGCATGGAATATATTTCCCACCATTATTTGACTTTATTTCAAGGCAATAGGGTTCGTTATGCATAATTGTTGACGGGTTAGGCCCGTTAAAGGGTTAAAAATACGATATCAGCCTTACTAAACATAGAGCACGATATTATTACAATTCAACGTGTCTTAGCGGATGTATTTCTGGCTTGCTAAAATAAATCCAATATATTGGAACAATCACATACTAGTCTATAATTCAGGGTCAAATATTAGTAAACGCACAAATGCCCTTGCCAGGAGCGGTACCGCGAACATCGAAGTTCGTATATTTCGGTTTCTCTTTTACTCCAATTATGGTGTCATGAGAATGACAGAGACAATTGTCCGAAATTTACGATTATCGTTGTTCGCGGTAGCGCCGCAGGATTCGAACCCGGTAAGCTATAGCCTTGTAGGCAGGGTCACTTCAGACTAGGCTAGGAAACCGTTTAATATAAATATTAGCCTAGGGGCTCAAGTACAGTCGTCGTTAAACATATATTTACACTTTGGCACCTTATTACAAAGAATGAAGGTAAAAAGGGTAAACGTATCTTTAACGTCGACTGTAGATTGCTTTTCTTTTTCAGATTTTGAAGTAAGATTTTGTATATTAAGAAGAAAACAGATATTTTTATATCTATGAACTAAATTTAGCATTCAAAAACACTTAGGACTACGCATCAGAGTGAAATCCAAGGAAGCGTTGCAAAACTCAAATAAAGTTGACACGACGCAAATCGGCGACGACGCTAAGATAAGGCGAGCGATAAGTCCCACCGTTGGGAATCGATTGTCAGGCCTCGCGCGCAGAACATGAACGCAACTATGTCTGGTATTTCAACTAATGCGCGAGAATATCTGACTTACTTATTTTAGGACGTAGCTTCGCGGAAAGGATTCGCTCAAAATTTTTTGATTGGAATAACTGATATTTTATTATACAACGACGGTGGCAAACAAGCATACGGACCGCCTGATAGTAAGCAGTTACCGTAGCCTATGGACGCCTGCAACTCCATATTATTCACATGCGCGTTGCCTACCCTTAAATTAAGATTTTCTAATTCTATTGACAGAATTTTGTGGAAAAAATCCTGTTCCCTGAACCATGTTTATTCGAAACGAAAGATTTTTATTGCGTCGACCGGTGTACCACTGTGACCATGTTGTCGGGCAGCAGCATCAATTAGAGCGATGGAACATGCGATCGCCAAACCGCTTGCCAAGCGTGGCGATTATGACATTAAACCCCCCGTGCTGCTTACCGCAGTCTAGATTTATTAAAAGTCTAAGCATTACATTGAAATGTGTATGAAGTATAGAATGTAGCAAACATTTTAGACTTGCAAGTTCACAATGAACATCAAGCATATGCAGCCTGCGTGACGCTGTGCCACAAACATCTGAACGTGCCGCCGGCGAGTGTTGCCGAGGGCACTGCCTGGATGTGGACAATGGAGATTAAATTGTAACTTACAGAAAGAACAGAACAGAAGTTTCTTTATCTGCGTACATATCATTAATGCTCTAAAATGCGTCCAGAAACCGTAGGCGATGGGCCAGCATTACCAACCATCAGAAATTAATGGAGATGTAAAGTTAACATTACCTCCTGAAAACAGTAGGTTATGAGTTTAAATTTGGAACAGCTGTCAAATTCAAATGGGGTTTCTATTCTAGTATCTATAGATTTTAAACCATAGACAACTATGGTTTAAAAAAATATTTGACTGAGATACGAAATGCCGGCATTCCAAGCTGTCATTTGTTTTATTCGTTGACTTTTTAATGTTTACAAGTAGCACTAGTAATAATGCAGGTCATTTCCCTACATCCTGAACCCATCTTAAAACACTTATGATATGTGTGTAGATAAAGTAGTGTATGCAACTATACATAATAGATACATAAACTACTATTCTAGTTGTTGGAAACATAAGTCCTTATTTCATCGGAACCACAGATTTGCAGCCGTAGGACATAGATTGCTGGACACAGGCCTCCCCCAAGTGACTCCTATCTCTTGCAAATTGCCGTAGTCGCCACGCTTGGCAGGCGCTATGGCGAACGCAGAAGCTACTGCCGATCCGTTGGTTTTTTCATTTGCAGTAATAGTAATGTAACCGAAAACAGTTCATCTAGCAAAGTCGTAAAGCACATTTTCTAACATTCTAACGATTTAATAACGACATGACGGATATTTTGGAACAGTATCTGGTTAGACTGCGGTCTGATTGTACATTGTTATTTGAAATAAGAAATATCTGCAACTCATAGACTTTCACCTTTCACTGAGAGTTTGCAAATGAAACTGGGTCACGTTTAAGCAGGCTTTAACCCTACTTCGACTATACATCAGATGGCGTTGGCCAACTCGAACGATACGAAACCTCCTGCCCTAAACTGGTAGGGTATTTCTGGTGTCATGCTCTCACACATAAATGCGAAAGTGTCACATGACGCAATAGGCCACGAAATAGCGCCGTATCCGATTTCAAAGTTACGGATACAGGTTAAAAAAAAATAGTTAAGACCAACCTAAATAATAATGTCATTTCATTAATGTCTAATTAATTAATACCGTGTAGTGCCGGCTCAGAATAGCACCACCCCATCTCCTGCGGGTGTCGCAAATATTTCGGGACAATCTTACAGAAATCGACCTAGTCCTACGGTAAGCTCAGTAAGGCTTGTGTTGTAGGTACTAGACGACGATATATATAATAGATAGATACATATAAATACTTAAATACATAGAAAACACCCATGACTCAGGAACAAATATCTGTGCTCATCACACAAATAAATGCCCTTACTAGGATTCGAACCCAGGACCACCCGCTTCATAGACAGGGTCCCACTAGGCCAGACCGGTCGTAATGGAAGTTATAAAGCTGAAATTATGATGATGAATAATTATTATTATATGAATAATGAACAAAACGCCGGCCATATTCAATCAAGACGAGAATTTAGTGCGCCGTTATTGATAACGGACGCTTAAAAGTGTATAATGGCCATTACGATATTGATGGCGGTTGACGCCGCGCGGGCCCGTAAAATACCGACTTAGTGGCGAAATTGCCAAGAGATACTTACTACAGAAAAGTAGGAAGCTAACCTATTTTTCTATAGGGAAAAAAAACAGCAACTACAGTTCAATAACTAATAGGAGTCATAGTAAATAACAAAAAATATGACAAGACATCCTTAGACAAACTGACTGAGATACACGGTAAGCTCAATAAAGCTGCGTTTTCACTTAGTGTTCTAAAAAGACGTCTCGAACGCGTAAGTGATAAAGTTATTTGTTATTTACTAATTTATATGAGTAACTTTAATGCGATGGTGACGTTTTGTTACGTTAAAAACAAATTGTTCGTTCGTTGTATGCAAAATGTTCGCTCAGAACACTGAAAACGCAGCTTAAGACACGTGTTGTAAGTCGGCTCCAAAAATATGTTAACGAAATAATCGTTATGCCTCAAGACATACCTTCTCAAATGTACCCATACATATTATCAGACGTGACTGTACAAACATCATCCTCAGCGCAGTTTTCGTATTATTTCCAATACAAATCCGTAACATGCTTGGTCTAATTAACATCCACAAGTCTCGTCGTCTACCTCTACAACTGTATTGACCACAGAAGAGACAAAAACGAAAATATTTTTGGCCCAGTTAAACTAATCTGTCCGTTGAACTAATGCTGACCGTACTACCAAATGGAATATTTCTTATAACGGAACGTTTAAAAATAAACGACACACTGCTATTGACCTAAAAACAACAAAAAAGGTTGTGTCAGGTATATTTGAGGGTTTCGTTGTGCAAAAAATACCGTAGACAACGCCTCTATTGCCCAGGCGATAAAGTGCATGTTCAGATATTTGTGACCACCTGCACAACTCCGACAGTCTTGTCGACGACCTTTACCATGGCGTAGTCTTGGATATATGTGAGTGAATCAATTATTTGTTGTTGTTGTTATTCTGTCCCATCAGAGAGAGGACAACGAAAGTTAGTTTGTTACAAGAAATGTGGCCCTGCATATTACTGACGCTGCTGTTTCTACAAATATGTATGTTTTGTGTATTTGCATGCAATTAAACTAATTTACAGCCTAAATTAGTACAATTTAGGCTGGACCTTTTCAGACTTTCGAATTAGGTCACGTTTTACGTTGACAATGAAGTTTATTTTGATCAGTGAAGTTAAAAATAACCTGCATTTTAGTTTATCGATGGGTAGTCTGTGGTCAATAGTTACGGCTTCTGTAATATAATAGCAATGTATGTTTTCGTGGTATAGTTTTACGTAAACGGGAGAGCGGTTTATGTTGATAATTCATAGAATCAAATATTTGGCTTTAAAAACCTTATCTGTCCACAGGAAAGACCAGAACCCAATTGATCTGTATGATATATAAAAAAACAAGTAAATCCTTTTATTTTGTAGAACTAAGTATTAAAATGGCGCATTTTAAGATATCGGTGAAAAAGTACAAGCATAGATGATTTTCGGCGGCCTGTCAATTAATCATTCCGAAATTGTTTTTGAAGACAAAGTGTTTTTGTGGCAAATGAGACGAAACGTGATTATATCGTGAAACGAATAACCTCGCACAGTAGTTATAACAGCTGAGTCAATAGACATTTTTAGGTTGTCTACGTCGTCATTTTATTTTGTTTTTAGTCCGCGACTGAAGAATACTTTCAAAAACAAACATATTGTGAGAAGAGCATACATTACAGACAACCTGTGAAACCTAAATAAAAAAAAAATATTGAGCAGCGATTCCTTACATACAGATTGATATCATTGAAATATCTAAGTCGCTTTTGTAGTTTTTTTTAATTCTTAGAGGTCTTCAAATATTTTAAACACAACTATCGTGAGATTGAAACGTTAATTGTATAGAAGCGGGTAACTCTCGCGAATGGCTCATTATTATGCTCCTCGCTACAGAGTGAAACATGTCGAGCAATATTCGACTTATAAAACGTGAGTTACCCGCTTCTATACATTTAATATGTCTTTTAATATTGCTTAAAAGGACTCACTCAAAGCAGTCCGTTACAAAAAAACTCAAAATGGGTAAGTGATGAAGAATGAAATGGTCATGAGCGAAACCTCCAAGCCCGGTACCGCGAACATCGAAGTTCGTATATTTTGAGTATCTTTCTCGTTCACTCCAATTAAAACGTCATGAGAGTGACAGAGACAATCGTCCGAAAGTTACGAACATTGTTTTTCGCGGTATCGCCGCTGTTCGAGTTAACCTAGAGTGAAAGACACATCCAACGACCAAACCCTTGATGGCAGTGCGCCTGTTGGAGTTAGCCTAGACTCCTATGGTGACAAACATACCTGCCATCCAGCTGGTGCGGCCCGTTCTGCAGCACCACGTTGACGAGCGACGGCTCCGCGAAGGTCACGAAGCCGAAGCCCCTGGAGCGGCCCGACTCGCTGTTCTTCATCACCACGCAGTCGATCACGTCGCCGTAGCGCGAGAAGTAGCGCTGCAGGTTCTCCTGCGACGTCTCCCACGATAGCCCGCCCACGAACAGTTTTCTGGAGACGACATTTCTCTTAGTATGTTGGTGGAGAAAATAAATATACGGACACAGTGCAAAAATATATATACGTGACATTATCTATGAAAAGGGCCCTTATTGTCGATGGCGCTTATGTCCTTGTTCAAGACGATACAATATAAACGCACGATTCGACGTAAGTTCAATAGACAATGAGGTCCCTTTTCCTAGATAATGACACATACATGCACCTTCTCGTCTTAATCTAAAGCTGCATGTACAATGTTGGCTGTGTATGTTTATAGTGACTTTATATTAGCGTGTAAAAAACGTTACTTCCTTACTACGCTTAGATCTAAGCTACGGAATTTATTGCGGTTTCACCAATAAACAGTAAATCAAGGTTTATTAGTAAAAGTGTATAAGCATTATTTATTGGTATTACATCCAATGGGGCATCGGTTTCCTTAAGAGCTTAAAAAGCATTTTGTTAGACGGCCAAATAGTTGCTAATACGTCACCAGCGAGAATTTTGAATAAACTGGAAGTACAGAGCTAGTTCAAACAGGGCCGTCCACATTTTAATAAAATTTAGTGTGAAACAATATGTGGATGGCCCCAAGTCACGTACTCTATTTCCGCGCATGGTAAATGTCATTAATACGGATTCCGGAACGGATAACATGGTTACCATTTTGTCGTCTATCGCGTCGTCCGTCACTTTCACACTCACATGCTTGTTGGAGCGTGACATATGTTGTGGCAAATGATAAAAACCCGACCATACTAGGCTGGCAGTAGTTCTACAATCTCCGGTATCCATAGTATTCATAGTCAGGCCTGGTACCGCAAACTTCGACGTTCTTCGGGTTCGTATATTTCGAGCATCTTTCTCTTTTACTCCAAATACGGCGTCTTGAGAGTGACAGAGACAATCGTCCGAAATTTGCGAATATCATTTATCGCGGTAGCGCCACAGTCCTCGGAATTTTGAGTTATCTACTTCCAGTCTCCGTGGGGAAAAACCGAAAATGGATCACGAGTTTTCGACATTTTAGACGCAAATTATCCTTGTCAACTAACAATACTACACTGTGACAAAATTGCTTAACCGTTAATTTACCTACTTTTTGCGAATGTAGGCATACCTACCTAATCGATTGTGTGTAACGAATAAGTAGGTATAATTATTAAAGGCGACTATCAATTATGTAGCTTACTGGTTTGAATAACTAAGTTAATGCTTAGAGCGCAAAAAAGCAGTAATATATTCAGTACCATATTTGTTTTTAATATGACTTTAATAACACTATATTTTCTACATTAAATTCCGCCATTTGTACATTTTTATTTGTTTTGTCCAATATACATTAAATAAAAACATATTGTAAGTTTCTAAATTTTGTCACGACATGAAAAAATAAGTAAACACACCCGTTTGTAAGAGGTGCCTTAGTTGATAGTTGATCGTATTATCTGGAACGGGCTGCGTGCTAATAGTTGGGGCGTGTATAATGAATTAGGTACATATTAGAATAGAATAGAATAATTATTTATTCGTGAGCACAAACTATTTACACGAACATGAAACAGACGATCATAAAATATTACAGGAAGTGCCACGAAATGGCGCCATCTCAGCATATTGCTGGCGTGTTGCGCTGGTCTTCCGATGAGGCCATTATATTTGACGACAGCGGCGCTACCGCCAAAAACGATATTCGTATATTTCGGGCATCTTTCTTTTACTTCAATTAAGACGTCATGAGAGTGACAGAGACAATCGTTCGAAATTTACGAATATCGTGTTTGGCGGTAGCGCCGCAGGTCTGGCCTGGAACGTAGTGACCCTGCCTATGAAGCGTCCTGGGTTCAAATCTCAGTAAGGGCAATTATTTATATTAATCCTGATTAATTAGAGTTCTCTATGTATTTGAGTATCTGTATATTATATATCGTTGGTTGACTACCCACAACACAAGCCTCCTTGAACTTATGTTGGGGCTCAGTCATTTTGTGTAAGGATGTTCTGTAATATTGATTATTATTTTATTCTATATTTATTACTTGAAGTAATGCACATATGCTAGGAGTCAAGAAACTCGACT
This sequence comes from Grapholita molesta, assembly GCA_022674325.2. Classification (NCBI taxonomy): domain Eukaryota; kingdom Metazoa; phylum Arthropoda; class Insecta; order Lepidoptera; family Tortricidae; genus Grapholita; species Grapholita molesta. Next base: position 288,316 of record CP053137.2, read on the forward strand.
CCTAGCATATGTGCATTTATCATTAATATTTGTTATCTATGTTTTTAAATAGTTAATAGCCAATATAGTTATTTATGTTAAATAAATAGGTATTACGGAAAAAATAGTAATTGTAATTAACTACGATATTTAAGTTTTTAGTATGACCCATAACAATCCCTGATGTAAAGTCATTAAATAAAATAAAATTTTCTTCTGCCCTTCGTACAGTCAGATCTATTCGTGATTACGATCAAATTTTACTATGGGGTCACAGCCGAAATACCAGTTAAAAAAAAGAGACCTTCCCATACTAGCTGCTAGCTGTAGTTGTTAGTATGGGCAGGTTATTTTTTTAACCGATTTTTCAGTTATGGTTCCATAGTAAAAGTTGATAACCATGAATAGATTCAGAAAATATAACTTGGTATCATCATTATGATTTCACCCAACTGCTATATAAATAAAGATTTATATCAATATATTTGGCCATACTGACTGTAACTAACTATGACGCTGACTACTAACTCATACCAAAAAATCAATATGGAGGGAATAATTGCTACAACTAGTTGATAAAACATTTTTAACCTCCTTCCAGAGTAATTGAGGCATTTAATGAAACTTCAGCCTTGACTTTTGGGAAGCAGGTTAAGGCTCTTGCCTTAACTGTAAAAACAACTGCCCTATACACGGATATAATTCGTGTTTTTATTGCACATGTGAAGAAAAATTTTCTTGTCTCGTAACGCCCACCATACTAAAATATATAATAGTTAAAACCAACCTTACTATGCCGTGAATTACTTTGAATTTTCTTTTGTACGAAAACTAATGAAACAAAAGAAATTCTACCCTATTTCCTTTTATAAAAGATTTCAACTCCATTGAAAGGCACTGTACATTGTAATGCACACTGGGCCTTACGAGGTTATACTAAGAATGCACTGGGGCAGGTGATATAGGAATAACTTGTTAAGAAGTAAGGTAGGTATTTTACTTAACGTTATTTTCGTGTGACAGGCTTCTATCCTAGTCGCTAGTGACCCTGCCATGAACCAGGTTTTATGTGTTTGGAAATTTATTTGTTAATACCAAATATAGGCCTATATTCAGCAGTGGACGTCTTGTGGCTGAAATGATGATGATGAACTAATATTTAGAGTGTGTGCACACTAGCGTTTATGTCCCGCGTATTCTCGCTGGGAACGCCGTCCAAATAAAATTGTACGCTGCAGAGACGCCGCGTAACTCCTATCATTGATAAAACTTTACTAACATTAGAAATTGAAAGACCTTCTGATCTTAAAGTCAACAATCCTTAATTGTTAAAGCTGAATATGTGTCCTATGAAGTAAGAGGTCTGCACTTTGAATTCCGGTGAATTTATTTTGATATTATTATTATTTATCATGAATACTTATTTATTCCTGGGCTATGGATGTTATCTTTGTGTTATGTTTTCCCCAAATATATAATTATGTACCGCAAAATCATGATACAGTAAGTCAAACAAAGTAATTTACAAACTGTTACCTATAGAAGAATTGAACCAAAACCAAAATCTTAAATATCTAGCAACAATGCCAACTTAATTTCCTCACTATTAGTCATTAATTTAATGACCATCAGCATAAGGCCCAGAAAGTTATTGTTGAAAAAGTAAATATCAGAATTCCCTAGTAATTACCTAATGAGTAGCAATTACTAATGATGCATTACTTTATCATTAACGGTTACAAGGAACCACATGGCTGGAAGGAAGTTGAGATGGCAATAACTCTTAGTGCTATTTTAGGAACACAAAATGCCTGTACATATTGAAAAACTATATGACATGTGGGTTTTGTTTTTAAGGGATAGTTATAATGGATTCTAGACAACAGGTGTATGGAAGATGTTTCAATAAAACATGGCAACCAAGAAGGGACCTTAAGTTGTGAAAACAGGTTAAATAAAATATTATTTTTATGATGCTATATTAATTGGTCTGTTCATTAAGTTGATGTTAAAGCAGAGCAAGAAAACATAGATTAAAAAAATATTTACAATTTAATAGGCTTAAAGGTTATATTTTAATGTCTCACTCAATACTGTATACTTGTTTCAGTTTATATGAAATAATCTGACCTTAATTATTAATCATAAAATGTATTATCAAGAAGTCAGTAGGTACCTACTGGTTAGCACTATTTGTAAGAATTTTAAGTATTTATTGTGTAAAGAAAGAGGTACAAAAACTGTTTTGATCTGTAATGACTCATGCCAACACCTGTTTTAGTAATTATTGGAAATTCTAAGAAATGAAGACACAAAAGTAATGTACAATTTGGTGATATCTTATCATTATTGTTGAATGGAATATTTAAGCTGAGCAGAATAGATAGTGGCCAGTGCTTGCGAGACTAACTCTAGTCAGTGAAAGTAACCTTCACTTTAGTAACAGTTCATGAAATGTAACAAGTATATACAGATCATTAGGATACTTTTAGTTAAGGCATTTTAAACAGGTTATTTAGGATCAAGAATCGAGTTACACGAGCATTTTTATTAGCTACATGCCAAAATTATGACGGCGCGTTAGTTAGCGTAGTGTAGCAAAAACATTTTTACAACAAAATTAACACGTGAACATTTCGGTGGCTGCCGATAACAGCCGAGCGTGATAGCTACGCGTCTAAGGAAGTTTTCGAACGCGCGACGTCGTATGTAACCATATGTAAATGAATCAGCACGTTTACCCGAGCGCTTGCTCGCAACGAGCGACGCGGCACTCTGAACGGGCGAGCTCTAATAACCTCGATAACGTTCACTATGATCCGAATAATTCTTCGCAAAATATAACGCTCTGAATGCCCTGACGCGAAATAAGCGATAAGAGAAAGCTACCGATGCCCACATAAAGGTTAATTTCGTAAATTGCGACGTTCCCAAACCGGCTAACTTTTACACTGGGATCTATTATATAAACATCCGCAAGCAATCTTTGCACTGTATAAAGGTTGTAAAATCGAAAATTTTAATATTAAGCCATGGGAAAGTAATAGCTGCCATGATCGCATACACGCAAGTCACACGGCGAGGCTTGGGGTCGGTGGCCGCGAGCCGGTAGAAGGCTAATTGACCAAACGTGAACTTCATCCAGATATAAAAGAAGATTGCGACTATTAGCATACATCTAAATATAAAATAAGTATTTCGAAAAACACAAGAAAGTGGGTAACGCTACATCCCAAGCCTCGCTGGCTATTAGAGAAATGCGACATATGAACCAAGCCAACATGCAGTTTGACCTATTATTGTTTGCAAACCTCAGATTGCCCTGATTATTAAGTAAAAATGTTAAATATTAACTTACCCCTTCTCATCATCGTCCATGTCTGGATTCATACGCATAACTTACTACTAATTAAAAATAATGGTTGGCACCGGCAATACACCCCAACCACACAAGCACAGACCCACACGATTATGGCGGACCAACCATATCCGCTTTCTTAAAAAGTCATGGAAAGAGGAAGTAGTCGTCAGAGAAGCTAATTACTTTTTTTTATGTGTCACGACTTTTCTCAAAGTCAAATATGGTATGTAAAATGTAATTAAATAAAACAGTCCTTAATAAATATTTATTTTCAATTGAATATTATAGATATATTTAATATTTTACATAAAAAAGTGGCTAAAAGTTTGCTTGTTTTTTGAAAATGGACGGCAGGTGGCAGTACTATGGCCCAATAGGGTTACCACGTAAATAAATTCCCAGTGTGGCTGTTGGAAATCATAAATAATCGTTAAAGTATAAATTGAAAAAGTATAATTTTAAATTGAAATAATATAATATATGAAGAATAAAACAAAAACATTTTTTTAGCATAATTTTGTATTAAATAATTTTAAGGTAATGTTTTTTATATATTGCTAGGAATATTTATCAAAAAGTTGGAAATAAACACTGAATTAAATGGATTTATTGATATTATCTACTTAAATAATTCTAAATGCATTACTGGTACTGTTGTAATTGTCACAGGTATATCCTTATGCACCGAAAAATGATATGGAAAATCCAGGGATACCTGAAAACAAAATAGATAATTTAAGCATTTTTTTTCCCATCAATTTAATTATAATATGTTTAATAAAAACGGTTCACTAACAAATTTTGCATGTAAAGAGGGAAAAATTTTACCAAGATTTTATAATCTATTTTAATCATAGAATAACTGCTTGATGGATTGGTGGGTGGTATTTTCATGCACAAGGTACAAACTTCCTTTTCGTCGTTTTTAAATTTGCTATATGTAACATTCTCTATCCTTTTTTCTTCTCTAAGGTAACCTGTAGATACGTTGTACTCTATTTCCTGTAAACATACAAAAAAAAAGGATTTATACATAGTTAAATTTCATAAATTCAGAAGGATATGCAATATTATACATTATTAATTATTCTATAAATGTAGTTAAAACTTGCTAGGTTAAAGTACTTACCTGTATTAACGTGATTCTAAGTTTAGATAATGTCACTTTGCTTTCATTGCATATCATAACTTCAAATGTGATCGTTTGATTTGGTGCAAATGCAGTATGCGTTTGCAATTGCATTGACAGTTTTCTTGAGTCCCAAAATATTTTATGCATTTCCGTGAATGTAGGAACCTGTAACGATTGTTTCAGTTTACTGGGTGGTGAATAAAATAACGTAGTAGCATATTATCGAATATAATATAAGAAAAACATAGAAAAAAGAGATGTACACGAACCAAACATTCTTCCAAGTGGTTCAGATCTACATTCCTTGAAACATTGAATGAAGCAAAGGCTTTCTTTTTAAATTTGTAAGCCGCTTTACATTGGACTTTGATAAAATAAAACACTTTTGCTATGGAACTTTTAAATGATGACGGTAGATCTGGCGGTAGCGAGAAATAAAAAGGATGTGTATAAATCCCAGGAGATACAGTTTTTCCTGAAATTACAATTAGTACATAATTATTGTGATGGGATTAATTCAAGTATTATTAAAAAGGGAAAGTAAACCCAATATGTAACTTGCTTACCTTGCAATTCAGCAAATATGTCAGTTTTAACACTAAGGACTACTCTTGTTTCTGAATATACTTTTATATACGGGATGGTCGGCATCGGTCTAGTCCACGAAGCTTTACTAATGCCGGTTACATCGAGATTAAAATCTGAAATCACATCAATGTTTTATTATAGTATCTTAAATGAAGATGCAATACGTACAAAAGTAAAATATTTACTTTCAATTTTCTGTTTGTGTTCAAATTTTACCACAACGGTCCCAGTTATAATGTCACCAGCATAAAAACAACCTGTAGAACCACTATTGAATATAATATCACACGGTTGCCAAGGCATTTTACCTATGTTATAATATGTATTAGTTAATTAAATATTCAACTTATTAGGTGGCACGAGTTAATTTGGTCTATGTTCCGTTAATCTTAAAGATAAATTTTATCGAGATAAGAGATACCAACTGATTGTGGTTGATTTGATATTGTTAACTTCATTCAATCAAAACATTCCTCGTTATTTATTTACGAGTATAACAATATCCCTTTTAATTTCTATGACCTGCTTTAAAATATATTACCATTTGCGAAGGTACATGTTATCGTTTAAAAATTCATTATTCATTCTTTTTTTTTCGTATCAGTATTTAACGTTAATACACAAAATGGATGTTGACTATAAGTATTGACAAAAATGAAGGAAAAGAAAGTAGGCTACAAAAAATACAGCAACGCAAGTTTATAATATTTGAATTAACATAATATTATAATTATAGTCTTGCTGAATGAACAGCTGGCCAGTTGGTAATACGTAATACAAAGAAATATAATACTTCATTATACTCACAGAATTAATATGTCAAAATATTCTGACATAGATATTTTATATTATAAAAAATTATAATATAAGTTAGCAAAATCATTTGTATTTTCAGTGATAAATTATTTAATGCAACAGGATTCCAATATTTTAAATATTATATTTTGTATTAAAATCGACATAACAGCAAATCAATAAAACTTGGGTTGGTCATTTAACTTTTGTATACTTCCCTTTACTTTTGTAACTCTGGAGTTCGAATAAACATGGGCCTAAAAAAAAAGTTAACTTGACATTGACAACTCGCGGCTGGTTATTTCGCATACCAAAATCCGTTTTATCATTATAAGGTATTTCGGAATAGTGTGGTGTTTACAATGATTTACGTCTTCAAATTGCTTCTGTGACTTTCTAGGTAATATGTTTGTTGGTTTTTCGTGTTTATATTGGCCGTTAGTGTTGCAGGACTGATGCGTAAGATACGTAGGCAGGCCTAGGTTATGTTATGTCCTTTACCATTTTGCGGTGAAAAGCTACTTTGTTTATTAGTTCAATATGTTGTTGTATTTAAATAAGTGGTTTCCTTATTATAGCAGTTTATTTACTCTAGGTATATACTATACACCGGTGGGCAGTTGCGTCTCATATTTAGCATAAACATTGATTTTAATATTGACAATAATATATCTGTGTTATTTATTCGTTATGTGTATGACGTTACAGTAATGATGGTAATGCATTGTTGAGTACCTTGCTTGCGTCTTGCATTTAACCTTAGATGACCCTTGAGAGGAAGAAATCAATAAGTACTTATGACACAATCTATTTATTGTGTTTCAGTTATATGGATAGTGTTTGCAACAAGACTAAAGTGCTTGTCAAGGTTCTCTTATAAACAAATTTTACCGTTTTTTATATATATGGTCTTACTTTGTTTTGAGAAAAGTATAGTAGTAAGCTTATAGAGGAATTTAAAAGAAACAACAATATTGTTGTATTATCTGCACATCCATCTACTGTTATAGATGAAAATTATCAAACAATAAATTCTTCATAGTACACATAGTGTCTTTATCATATTTCACTCAGATTTGGATGAGAGTGCCTCAACCAATGTCTAAAACTATAAACTGTAAACTCAGTAGAAGTATTCCAGTAGCACAAATCATGTCTTAGGCAGCCTCCTTGGTCACAAGTTATATTTGAGTTTACATTGCATACTGCTGATTTGGCCGTGCGCCAGCTGATTAGCATACCACCACCCCATCTCTTCCTGCAGGTGTTGTAAGAGAAAACAAAGGGGAAAAATCATTGGATTTGCAGCAATGTCTGTCAAAACCCAATCTACAGCTACTGTGGTCGCCAACCTGCCTGCCAAGAGTGGCGATTATGACAACTACCCCCCAAGATGATACAAGTCATATTTTGGGGAGGCCTATGTCCAATTGTGGGCGACTTACGGCTCAAATGATGATGATTACAGTTGATCTAACCTTTACTACCAAATGATTTTTTGCATCTTACAACATGTCATTAAAATCTTTGAATGTGTTAAGAATAAATAATGATAATTTGAATGTCCACATTCAGAGATATGATAATTACAAGACGCACACAAGGGCAATGAAGTGTTGTCAAACAAATGATACAGATTGTATATATATTTTTAAAATGTCCTTTTTACATGTTGCCAGCAGTATATCATCATGGACCCAAACATCTATGCGCTGGTGCTTGACACCCTGAACCGCGCCACCAGCCAGGATGCGGAGGTGCTGAAGCCGGCTGAGAAGAAGCTGCAAGAATGGGAGATTGAGCCTGGCTTCTACTCCGTACTGCTGGTAATATATTATTAATATTTTTAATTCAACTCAATTCAAATGTTTTATTGTCAAGATAAACACACAGTTGGTCAGTTACCCTCTTGGCAGCTAAGATGCAAAACAAAACACCGCCTAACTGTGGTCACAGCAACAACCATGTTAATGTGAAAATTTGTGAACTTGATTGACATCCCTGTAATGCCTTCTTGTGGGATCTTAGGCGGACAAAGTCACAGGAAGCAGCTAGTTGGTGTATAAATAGTGATATATCTTTGTGTATCATGTAGGTTGGGTACCCATAAACCCATAACACAAGCCTTGATCTTTCCATGGGGCTCAGCTAATGTGTGTAAGGATGTCCTTTAATATTTACTTACCATTTATTTTATTTTATTTTATTTTTTATTAATGCCTTTATTTTTCCTTAACTAGTTTTACATAATAATAGTTTTCTAATTTGTTGTAGGTTTTTGCTAAATTGTCAGGTATAGGCCTCCCCCATATCTTTCCACCCCTCTCGGTCTTTAGCCTTGATTTGCTAATTTGCTCCAACTATGGCTATAATGTCCTCGGACCATCTTGTTATGGCTTTTCCCACCTTCCTTCTGACGTTTAGCAGTTACCATTTATTTATCTGTATTTTGTAGGATGTCCTCTCAAACCACTCCATCAACGTGAACGTCCGCTGGCTGGCGGTGATGTGCTTCAAGAACGGCGTGGACCGCTACTGGCGCCGGAACGCGCCGCACGCCGTGTCGGAGCCGGAGAAGGACAAGCTCCGCCAGGGCCTGCTCACAGCCAACGTGCTGAGCGAGCCGGTGGCGCAGATAGCCACCCAGCAGGCCGTGCTCATCGCCAAGATAGCCAGGTACGGACTGAGCATGTATAAGGGTGATTATACTGGTAGACAGCTGGGCTGGCTAAAAGACAACCAAAACCTACTTTATATAATGCAGGCTCTTCTACAGAAATCTGGACAGAGTAATAAGAATGATTCAAACACCCGAATAATCACCCATAAGCGTACTGCACCAATTTATCAAAGAGTGTAGACCATCTCTGAGTAGAAGAACAAGCTCCGCCTGGGGCTGCTCACGGCCAACGTGCTGAGCGAGCCGGTGGCGCAGATAGCCACGCAGCAGGCCGTGCTCATCGCCAAAATAACCAGGTACGGACTGAGAAAGTCAACCAATTTACCAATGAGTGCAGGACTGTCTCTGAGCAGAAAGACAAGCTCCGCCTGGGGCTGGTCACGGCTAACGTGCTGAGCGAGCTGATAGCCATCCAGCACGCCGTGCTCATCGCCAAGATAGCCGGGTAAGATAAGCATGTATAAGCTTCCTGCACCAATGTTTACCAATATGTATACCTATAATATCTACTCCGGCTATGTCCTTAAACTACGTCCAACAAGCTGAGGTATGGCACAACAAATCATCACCACGCTTGAATCTGGACTGGCCCGACTGGTGTAGTACTGAGGTTCTTTAAAAAATAAGTGTATAGGGTCTTAAAGGGTATGCAACGGTATGGAAGTCCGTCAAAGGCAACGCTCACTCGAAAGCTCTAATTCAAGGGTTCAACAACAAGATCACTAAAGAGCTGCTTGGGCTCAAAAGACACAAAGCCTGTGCAGTTACGAGAATTCTAACCGGGCACTGCAAGTTGAACAAACATATGTTTCTAATGGGTAAGAAACAAGATGCAACATGCAGGTTCTGCCAGGAATCAGAGGAAACTGCAATGCACATCCTCTGCTCCTGCGGGCCACTAATGCATAAAAGAAGTAACCACCTAGGCAGGCAGGTACTGAAACCTTATGAGGTACACAACATTACAGCCCAAAGAATCTGGAGCTTTCTGGACTCAACGGGAATCAGTAATGAATTATAAAAAGGGCTGCCACAATAGATCATAACTGGTCGATGCGGCGCAAATAATAGCCCAAAAGCAAATAATAATAATAATAAACGCGCATGTGAATCCTCTGGAGTTTCAGGCGTCCATAGGCTACGGTAACTGCTTACCACCAGGCGGGCTGTATGCTTGTTTGCCACCGTCCTTGTATATAAAAAAGTACCTCCTTACAGAAGACCACAGCCATAATTACTCTGCTACATTTTTTTATGACATAGGCGGCAAACGAGCACGGATTGCCTGGTGGTAAGCAATTACCGTCGCCCATGGGCACTCGCAACATCAGGGGTGTCACAAGCGCGATGCCGGGCTTTAAGGGGGGTTGGAGCTCTGGAAACCTTACTCACCATCAGGAATACAACACTACATACCTGAAAGGTAGCAGTGGTTTTCTGTAAGGAGGAGGTACTTCCCCAGTTGAGCTGCCCCAGATTCAAGCGTGATGGTCATTGCTGTGCCCTACCTCTCATTGTTGGACGTATTTTAAGGACATACTCGGGTCCAAATTTGATTTGTTTGTTCCAAGGGTCCATCCAGGTCCAAGATTTGATTTGTTCTTAGCCTAATGTATCTCCACCAGGTTGGACTGCCCGGTGCACTGGCCGAACCTCGTCCCGGACCTGATGGGGGCCTTGAAGGCGCCCCAGCCGCTCGTGCAGCACCGCTCGCTGCTCATCTTCCACCACATTGTGAAGGCCTTGGCGTCCAAGAGGCTGGCCGGAGACCGCAAGACATTCCAGGTAGCTGTCCAATAGAACACAAATATGTCTTTATAAAAATATATTTGATGACTGGTGTCCTAGCTTATTAAGCTCACAGTCCTTGGTTCAAATCCCAGTAAGGGCATTTATTTGTGTGTTGAGCACATATATTTAAGGTAGAAAACACACATGACTCAGGAACAAAATTATTTTGTTCCTGAGTCATGTGTGTTTTCTTTTATTAATAAACTAAACAAGAGTTTAGTATTAGTATCTTATATTGGCTGAGCCCCCACAGCAAAAGCCTTCTTGGGCTTACCGTGGGCCTCAATTTGTGTAAGTGTGGATATATTGGATATATTTATTTATTAACTATATAGCACATTAACTTATCTTAATATTAATAAACTATATTGCTGATAAACTTCTTCTGATTATCTACGTGTCCTTAGGACACAAAGGTCTCCTCCAACGCGCTCCATTCCTCTCTATTTAAGGCAGTTCTGTAGCATAATGGACATGCGGTCCTTTTATCTCGTCCGACCATCGCCTGTCTACCTCTTTTCCTCTTTGTGGGAAATCTGAGGGTCCACTGGGTTATTTCCTCCGTCCACCTTTTTCTACCTTCTCTGATCATGTGGCCTGCCCACCTCCATTTCAGTGTTTTTGGTTTTAATGTGACGTCTTCTACCTTGGTTACTTGTCTTATGTCTATTGCCCTTTTACGGTCTCTTCTTGTACATCACAGTATGCTCCTTTCCATGGCCCTTTGACAAGTGACAAGTTTTTACGCACATGAGCTTACTGTCTTCTAAATTTGTCAGGACCTCACAAACACCGTATACTCCTTCATACTGAACCTCTGGCACGAGAACACAGAGCTGTTCCTCCGGCACATCCAAGATGGCGCGGCCACTGAGATCATCACCGAACACTTGGAGAAGGCCCTGCTGTGTCTCCGGATCCTGAGGAAGCTGACGGTGTTCGGGTTCAAGAAGGCCCATGAAAGTCAGGACGCTGTGGCGTTCCTGAATGTGGTGTTTGACCGCGCCAAGACTAGCTTGGAGTGCAGTAAGTAATAAGTTACAACAAGTTTCTACTTGGTGTTGACGGCCTTCTAGTCTACTGACTGACTGCCAATGAAGCTGATGAAATTCACATAATTTGCTGGTTGGCTCGATGACAATTTGCCACTACGCCTAAAATTTTTTGGTAAATTTTGGGCTTTTATTTAGGAAGTTTACTTCTAGTTTTTCTAAAACTGAACTGATTTCTTGGAGTTTTTTTTAGCTATTGTATTGCTTGTTTGAGAAAAGTACTATATTATAGTCTGCAGCAGAAATGGCTAAGCGTTTGAAGTGTTCAAAATGACCTACAATGGCTCTTATTCTCTTGACAATAGAGATATGTTGACCTCATTTTAGGGTGATTATTCGGGCGTTTGAACCGTTCTTTTTACTGTGTCCAAATTTTTGTAGAAATTATCACACAGTTTGGTGTTATTTTTGGTTTATTGGTAGACAGCTGTGCTGGCTAAAGAACAACCAAAACCTACTTAATATAATGCAGGCACATCTACAGAACCTTTCGAACACCTTAAACGCTTGGCCACTTCTGCTGCTGACTACCCAAGCAGCAAAACTAAGTCGTATGATAGTTGAGAGCACGTTTTTATTTTCATTTAAAGCTGAGAAAAGGTACTTTAAACTGTCGAGTAATAGATCTGGAAACGTTTACTCGACGCGAAACGGCACATTTTACTCAGCTTAAAGTGCTTTAACTGTCGTAAAATAGTCGAGTTAGGATACAAATAATGCCATAAAAGTCGAGAAAAAGCGATATGCAGCACTATTAACACAATAATAACAATAATTTCACCTTTAATCGACTGATATGTCGGTTGAATGCAATAAAGTTGCTTTTACTCGACTTAATAGTGCTGAGATAGCTACTATGTCGCATTCACTCAGCTGTTTAGTCGTCTAATCGCAGAGGAGCAAGCTTTATAGCACTAAGTATTCCAGCTATTTGCGGCGTGAATACGTGTGATTCGATCGCGTTATACTTAGAAAAAAACACCACACTTAACAACTATTGTATGGTAGCCATATTAAATTTTCTTTAAAACAATTAGTTTTCGGTATTAGCTATCATTCATACCAAATTTTAATGCGAAATTTTATTTTTCGATTAACTAGTTTATATTTCTAGTTAGAAAATTAATGGGCCTCGCTTGTTATTGTTATTGTGTTATTGTGAAATCATTAAAAAAATAAAACCTCAAAAGGAGTTATTTCGCCATTATAGAAATATGTTTGCTATCTTACGACCTTTACTCATCCTTTAGTTGAAAAATAGAAAATATATTACATTTACATTACTATGCCGACGCCATTATAGTCAATAATGGGGTTCCTTATTGCATATGACAAATCCTCGCTGTTTGTAAACAAAGTACTACTGTGTTATTTTTATATCCCAAATATGCTTACATTAAACATATTTGTATTATTTTTTTACTAAATTTTTAATTGATACAAATTTGGGATTCTTCTTACATTCATTAAGAGTGTCGATTCACTTGGGTTTGTTTTAATTATAGGTAATTACTATGGTGAACAACATAGATATAGATAAGTTTATCGTGAAAGACGACTTAAAGATATTTGAAGAATTACGATGGCCTTGGAAGATTACACATTTTGTTGTAAAGTTGTCATCCAATTGCTCATTTATTTCGTTTTTTGAACTATAACTTTGCGAACACTGTTGACTAGTAGACGGTTGGCAAATAATTGGTGAATTTTGCCCAGCCACTTTCGAAACACAAAATTCGCCTACGGAACCGCTATTATTTATTGAACGAACTTGACCACTTGACTCGTCGGATTCTTCCTGGAGTTTGGTGTTGTAAAAGATTTCAAAGATAATTTATGTTACTTTTTGCTGCACGATGGCCTTAAAAGTGCATTTGAATTGCTGTAGGTGCTATAACAATTACTTTAAGATGTTTCTCTCGACAAGTGCTGTAATGGTGAATCGATATCTTTTATACTACACTTAGTGCTTTCAAACTAACTGAGATGCTATTTTGTCATATAAGCAGCTTTTTACCATTATAATGCTTCCTGAGGAACTATGTCGAATGACGGTGCTGTAAAGACGCCTCTAACGGCTATTTAGAAAATTAGAAGCATTTATACAGTTAATTTAGAGCTTACAGTTGTATAAGAGTAAAATTTGGCACAGTTATACAATAAGCGAGTAATCGCGCTGTAAACGTGAACGTTTAGTAGACAGAGTTTTACGGTCAAAAAGAGAGTTGAGTCTAGACCTTTTATACAATGATTTGGCATCTTAACTCCTTTTTACGACTATTTCTCGATCATTAGCTGTAAACAGCCTTGCTTATACGACTATTTTGCTGGTTGGGTATACATACCTCGGCACAAAAGAGGTGTTGCCGGCCTCGCCGCGCTCCTCGGCCGGCAGCCTCACGCCCGACGTTCCGCCAGGAAAGCTGCTGAAGGGGCGCGGGCTGTACCCGCTGGAGCTGGTGGAGAAGTTCGTGATCCACCTGACGAAGGTGGCGCTGGGCGTGCTGGGCGCGCAGCCGCTGGCGCTGGCGGCGCGGCTGCGCGCGGCGCTGGCCTTCGCCGCGCACTACTGCTTCACGGAGCGCGGCGCCGCGCTGGCCTACGAGCGCTTCACCATCCAGTGCCTCAACATCCTCAAGGCCATCCTGCAGTGCCCCGAGTTCAAGCCGCCGAGGGGGGACCAGGTCAAGGACCCACGTAAGTCTACCTGCCGCTGGCGGCGCTGGCCTTCGCCGCGCACTACTGCTTCACGGAGCGCGGCGCCGCGCTGGCCTACGAGCGCTTCACCATCCAGTGCCTCAACATCCTCAAGGCCATCCTGCAGTGCCCCGAGTTCAAGCCGCCGAGGGGGGACCAGGTCAAGGACCCACGTAAGTCTACCTGCCGCTGGCGGCGCTGGCCTTCGCCGCGCACTACTGCTTCACGGAGCGCGGCGCCGCGCTGGCCTACGAGCGCTTCACCATCCAGTGCCTCAACATCCTCAAGGCCATCCTGCAGTGCCCCGAGTTCAAGCCGCCGAGGGGGGACCAGGTCAAGGACCCACGTAAGTCTAGTCCCACCCCGACCCTGGAGGTGCCTATTGATGTTTATCATGTAGTCGTTCACACATCGAAATCTGTCAAGTCAAATACATGTAGAGTACTTAAGCGATACATTTTTAACCCCACCTAGAAGTAAAAGTAGGAACTAGGAAGCTAATTATTGATGGTGCTTCTTAGTAACTGCCGTAGCTTTACATAGGCGACAAAATTGATGTTTTCATGGAATGTTCCTGAAGTCAAAATTTGATATTAAGCAGAGGTTTTATTTATTTCTTCACATGTATGATGAAATGCAGTGTCGACGACGACTGCACACTAGTCAATTCACATTCACACTAGTTCGTAAATCCCTGTCGCAGTGCATGGCTATGTCACTACTGTTCAGACCAAGGAAGAGCGGCGCTAATACCCAACGCAGGCTTTTTTTGGTTACCGGGTGGCTCCATTCGTCTTAAACTAAAGATGTATTTTTTTATAATTTATAACGAAGTGTGTGTATAGCATATGTTTACCCGTCCCTCCTGTGGCAGTGACGCTGCAGGCGCACCAGATCAAGACGGAGGTGCTGGACCCGGAGACGGTGAGCCACATGTGCCAGCAGCTGGTGACGCGCTACTTCCTGCTCAGCGCCGACGACCTGGCGCTGTGGGACGCGGAGCCCGAGAGCTTCGCCACGGACGAGGCCGGCGAGTCCTGGAAGTACAGCCTCAGGGTGAGTGTGGACGGACGCTGTCAGATATATAGGAGCTGTGGTGGTGCTCACACGTAACTAAACAACGCCTGTATTGTTAAGGAGATAAAGTGCATGATCAAATATTTGTGACTACCTTCGCAGCTTCGTTATATCTGATGGCGACTGTTTTTCAGCGAGCGCATCAGATCAAGATAAATAACAAAAATGTACTAAAGAGACATTACAATAGTTATTATTTGCTCACAAGCTCGGAAAGTTAGTTTTTTTAATATACGAGCAAGTGTGATGCAAAAATAGGGACTTTACGAGCAAGTATGATGTAAAAGTAGGATCTATACGAGCAAGTGTGATGAAAACAATAGGAACTATACGTGCAAGTGTGATGTGAAAGTAGGAACTATAAGGGCAAGTGTGATGAAAAAAGTAGGGACTATACGAGTGTGATGAATATTAAAATGTCGGGTTGGTTCCAGCCGTGCACGGAGGCGGTGTTCATGGAGCTGTTCCACGAGTACCGCGCAGTGCTGGCGCCGCTGCTGGTGCGGCTGCTGGCGGAGCTGCCGCCGGCGCCGGCCGACGCCGCGGTGGCCGACATCCTGCGCAAGGACGCCGTCTACAACGCCGTCGGGCTGGCCGCTTTCGACTTGTACGACGAGGTCGGTGCTTGTTGCAGTCCTCCTGTACACTGCTCTGATGCCGCTGCTGGCCGACCTGCCGCCGGCGGCAACGCCGCGACTGTATTATATACTATGCTATTTAATAAATTCTGTGAAATAAGTCTTATTTCACATAGATAGCGTTTTAGTAAGATACAGGTGAAAAACTTAGCTAAGGCACCTGGCCTATGTAGTAGTAACGTGTGTGAAACGCATGTCGGCTATTACTTAGTTACAAACGTGTAATTTTATCACAATAGGCGATAACAAAAGACGTTAGACGACTCTCTAGTGAGCGGTACACCCTCAACGCGAGCAGTGTGTCCTGGCTTAAAAATGTGTAACACGTGATGACGTGAGTTTAACCGTTTGTAGCTAATACGCACGCGTTCTATATCCAAATTTTAACATAAGCGCCATATTAATTATCTGTCCAACTACATAAACAGGGTCCTTCACTTAAGTTTTTCAGATATATTTGTGTTTACCAGGAACACATATTTTTGGATCATAGACATAGATTTTAAAGTTTATACGTAGCTATGTCTTTTAAATATGGGCGTTTAGTAGCTACAACACTAGCCTTACAGTGTGGGAGTTGGACGTATGTAAGATTGAATCCACAATATTTGCCGACTTAAAAAAATGTAATACATATTCACAGTGCCATCATGAATGATTGATGTTTGTTGGCAGATCGACTTTGACGAATGGTTCACGAACGTGCTGAGCCAGGAACTGAAAATTAAAGATGACAACTACAGGATAATTAGGAGGAGAGTATGTCAATTAATAGGTAAGTCATATTCAATGTTCCTTTTTTGAGTCATCGTTTTAGTCATAAATCCACTGCTGGACATAAGCCTCCCCCGAACACGACTTGTTTCATATTTTTGTTTTTTATACACGACTGACCAACGTTTGACCTCAGTCGCACCTGATGGTAAGTGTCGACGAGGTCGAAGGTGTAGCACGCTGGTTCAGTAAGCTGGTTCAGCCTATTCATGAAAAGACCCAAATTATATCTTTCCGGGAACACAGACATAGGGAGTGAAGTCCATTCCTTAGCAGTCCGCATTAGGAAGGTAGAAGCGAATCGCTTCGTGCGAATTAATGGAATATTCATAACGTAAGGATGAAACGGCTTCCCTCGCCTGCGTCTGATGGTGGAACGGGGATGGCGGAATTAAATCGTGCAAGTCCTGTACACACTCTCCAAATCTTTCGAAGGTAGTTGTAATATTCTCCATGCTTGGCAGGCGGGTTGGCGACCCCAGTACCTGTAGCTGCTGCCCATCTGTCGGTTATAATAATAGTACACTTTGTTTACGTTAGAATTGGCTTATGTCCGAAATCTTGTTTCGCGCAGAAAGAAACTCCACCAACTTTCACTCCTTCTTACTGATATATGATATCGACGGTGAAGTACCAATAATGATTAACTACAAAAACCTATTTTAAAGGCATCTAATATACATATAGTATAAATAAAGTACCTATATACAGTCATGACCAGATAATTAAGATCAAGATTATTTTTCTTATACAACTGCATACAAATATATTTTTTTAAATTTGAGAAAATATAATTTTCGCTTGTGCTATTTATATTAAAAATACTAACGTGTCCGTGTTTAAACAACATTAAATATGGGCCAAATAAATTCTGTAAGATTTAAACTTAAAAAAAATACAGACGGGTAAATCAACACTTTTTGTAATTAAGAATGATGTTCATAGTTCATACATCATTCCTAATTATAGTATGAACTTATAAAAAGCGTTGATTTACCCGTCTGTATTTTCAAAATATAACCCTGTTCCACACAACCGAGACTTCTTGTGATGCTACTATTTTATTATTTCATATTGTTTATGTCTTTATTTTCCGATCTGACTTCAATCGCATCATCCATTGACTTCATAAGTGAAAAGCTGAAGTGTCTATTTAGGTGGTTAAAAAGAGGTAAACTATCTTGACATGTCTTTATTAAAAATCAGTTTTGAAAAATAAATAATGACAAGTATGTGACAATTATGAATCACATATGTTATTTACATTATTTTGCTTTCGTAAGTAATGGTCACTGTTTTTTAAAAAGCGTTTTTCAATAAAAAGACACGTCAAGATTGTTTACCTTTTTTGACTACAGTCGACGTCAAAGGTATCTATACACTTTTGCACCTTATTACAAAGGATTAAGGTGAAAAAGTGTATACATATCTTTGACGTCGACTGTACCTAAACAGACACAGTATAGGAACCCTTATTGTTTCGCGATGTCTGTCCGTCCGTCCGCCCGTCCGTCCGTCCGTCCGTCCGCGCATAATCTCAGTGACCGTTAGCACTAGAAATCTGAAATTTGGTACTAATATGTATATCAATCACGTCGACAAAGTGGTAAAATAAAAACGAAAATAAAATGTTTTATTAGGGTACCCTCCTATACTAGTGGGGAGTGTTTTTTTTTCACTTCAACCCTAACGTGTGATATTGTTGGATAGGTAATAAAAAATGAATAGGTGTTTACTAAAATACTTTTTTTATAATGTAAATTTTTTCGGAAATAATCGCACCAGAAAAAAAAAATGTGTCCCCCCCCTCTAACTTTTGACAGTTAGTTTTAAAAATATGAAAAACATCTCAAAAGTAGAACTTTATAAAAACTTTCTAGGAAAATTATTATAAACTTGATAGGTTGAACAGTTTTTGAAAAAAAATTGGAAAATAATTTCTGAACTAAGTTTGTAACTTAACCGTATAAGCAGGTGTTTATTGTACCTTTAATTTGTACAAAATCATAATAAAATGATGTGCTTTCAAATAAAGTGAAAACGGTGAAAATCGGTTCACGCAATAAACAATTATACCATAAAAAACATCTTACATACTTTAAGCTCGCGCGCAATGGTTTACTTAATTTACCGATAGATGTCGCTGTACGTGTAACACTCATATCCTACATGGCGGTGTTAAGATTTTTCCTGATTTAATGGGGTCTGAGCAGGTGCGCCCATACATAGGTCGAAAATTGTCTTAGTTGTCTTCGGTCGTTCGTTGTCCAACTATAACTCTTAAGTGGGGACACTTACTGTGACGGACGGAAAACTACGGAACCCTACACTGAGCGTGGCCCGACACGCTCTTGGCCGGTTTTTTTTGAGTAGCGAAACCGCAATCGTTTGGAAATTGTAACTGTACCGTGTACATTTCTGGGCCGCAGGGCAGTGGTGCGGCGTGCGCGCGTCGCCGGCGCTGCGGCCCGCGGTGTATGCCGCGCTGCTGCAGCCGCTCTCCAGGCCGCAGGTGACACTCGCCATTGGGACAGTTATATTTATCGCGACTTTTCTGTAAACGTCGATTGAAATTTCCTCAGACATTTCTGATATCGCCTGTACAAGTGATGATGACGGTGGAGTGTCTGCCCGGCAGGAGGACGCGGCCGTGAAGCTGGCGGCGGCGGAGGCGCTGCGCGCGAGCGTGGACGACTTCAACTTCGACGTGCAGCAGTTCGCGCCCTTCGCGCCGCACGCGCTCGCCGCGCTCTACGGCCTGCTGGTGCGTGCCTCCCTCCCCAGCAGTTCGCGTAAACAAAAATCTACGCCGAAAATACGCTGTCGCCGCTAATTTGTAAATAGATCTCAAGGGATTTATGATAATATTGTAATACGCAGGTGGAATCAGAAGAGTGCGACACTAAGATGCACGTGCTGCACGTGGTGTCGTACGTGATGGAACGTTGCGGCGCCAGCGTGGCGCGCGGCGGCGGCGCCGACGCCCTGTTCGCGTACCTGCCGCAGCTGTGGCAGCACGCCGCCGCGCACGACATGCTGCGCGCCGCCGCGCTGGCCGCCTCCGTCAACCTGCTCAAGGTACGATGCTCCAGGTACAATGTTCGCGTACCTGCCGCAGCTGTTGGGGCACGCGGCGGCGCAGGACATGGTGTGTGCTGCCGCGGTGGCCGCCTCCGTCAACCTGCTCAAGGTACGATGCTCCAGGTACAATGTTCGCGTACCTGCCGCAGCTGTGGCAGCACGCCGCCGCGCACGACATGCTGCGTGCTGCCGCGCTGGCCGCCTCCGTCAACCTGCTCAAGGTACGATGCTCCAGGTACAATGTTCGCGTACCTGCCGCAGCTGTGGCAGCACGCCGCCGCGCACGACATGCTGCGTGCTGCCGCGCTGGCCGCCTCCGTCAACCTGCTCAAGGTACGATGCTCCAGGTACAATGTTCGCGTACCTGCCGCAGCTGTGGCAGCACGCCGCCGCGCACGACATGCTGCGTGCTGCCGCGCTGGCCGCCTCCGTCAACCTGCTCAAGGTACGATGCTCCAGGTACAATGTTCGCGTACCTGCCGCAGCTGTGGCAGCACGCCGCCGCGCACGACATGCTGCGCGCCGCCGCGCTGGCCGCCTCCGTCAACCTGCTCAAGGTACGATGCTCCAGGTACAATGTTCGCGTACCTGCCGCAGCTGTGGCAGCACGCCGCCGCGCACGACATGCTGCGTGCTGCCGCGCTGGCCGCCTCCGTCAACCTGCTCAAGGTACGATGCTCCAGGTACAATGTTCGCGTACCTGCCGCAGCTGTGGCAGCACGCCGCCGCGCACGACATGCTGCGTGCTGCCGCGCTGGCCGCCTCCGTCAACCTGCTCAAGGTACGATGCTCCAGGTACAATGTTCGCGTACCTGCCGCAGCTGTGGCAGCACGCCGCCGCGCACGACATGCTGCGTGCTGCCGCGCTGGCCGCCTCCGTCAACCTGCTCAAGGTACGATGCTCCAGGTACAATGTTCGCGTACCTCCGTCAACCTGCACAAGGTACGATGCTCCAGGTACAAGGTTCGCGTCTCTGCCGCAGCTGTGGCAGCACGCCGCCGCGCACGACATGCTGCGTGCTGCCGCGCTGGCCGCCTCCGTCAACCTGCTCAAGGTACGATGCTCCAGGTACAATGTTCGCGTACCTGCCGCAGCTGTGGCAGCACGCCGCCGCGCACGACGTGCTGCGGGCTGGTGCGCTGGGCGCAGCCGTCAGCCTGCTCGAGGTACGATGCTCCAGGTACAATGTTCGCGTACCTGCCGCAGCTGTGGCAGCACGCCGCCGCGCACGACATGCTGCGCGCCGCCGCGCTGGCCGCCTCCGTCAACCTGCTCAAGGTACGATGCTCCAGGTACAATGTTCGCGTACCTCCGTCAACCTGCTCAAGGTACGATGCTCCAGGTACAATGTTCGCGTACCTCCGTCAACCTGCTCAAGGTACGATGCTCCAGGTACAATGTTCGCGTACCTGCCGCAGCTGTGGCAGCACGCCGCCGCGCACGACATGCTGCGTGCTGCCGCGCTGGCCGCCTCCGTCAACCTGCTCAAGGTACGATGCTCCAGGTACAATGTTCGCGTACCTCCGTCAACCTGCTCAAGGTACGATGCTCCAGGTACAATGTTCGCGTACCTCCGTCAACCTGCTCAAGGTACGATGCTCCAGGTACAATGTTCGCGTACCTGCCGCAGCTGTGGCAGCACGCCGCCGCGCACGACATGCTGCGTGCTGCCGCGCTGGCCGCCTCCGTCAACCTGCTCAAGGTACGATGCTCCAGGTACAATGTTCGCGTACCTGCCGCAGCTGTGGCAGCACGCCGCCGCGCACGACATGCTGCGTGCTGCCGCGCTGGCCGCCTCCGTCAACCTGCTCAAGGTACGATGCTCCAGGTACAATGTTCGCGTACCTCCGTCAACCTGCTCAAGGTACGATGCTCCAGGTACAATGTTCGCGTACCTCCGTCAACCTGCTCAAGGTACGATGCTCCAGGTACAATGTTCGCGTACCTGCCGCAGCTGTGGCAGCACGCCGCCGCGCACGACATGCTGCGCGCCGCCGCGCTGGCCGCCTCCGTCAACCTGCTCAAGGTACGATGCTCCAGGTACAATGTTCGCGTACCTCCGTCAACCTGCTCAAGGTACGATGCTCCAGGTACAATGTTCGCGTACCTCCGTCAACCTGCTCAAGGTACGATGCTCCAGGTACAATGTTCGCGTACCTCCGTCAACCTGCTCAAGGTACGATGCTCCAGGTACAATGTTCGCGTACCTCCGTCAACCTGCTCAAGGTACGATGCTCCAGGTACAATGTTCGCGTACCTGCCGCAGCTGTGGCAGCACGCCGCCGCGCACGACATGCTGCGCGCCGCCGCGCTGGCCGCCTCCGTCAACCTGCTCAAGGTACGATGCTCCAGGTACAATGTTCGCGTACCTCCGTCAACCTGCTCAAGGTACGATGCTCCAGGTACAATGTTCGCGTACCTCCGTCAACCTGCTCAAGGTACGATGCTCCAGGTACAATGTTCGCGTACCTGCCGCAGCTGTGGCAGCACGCCGCCGCGCACGACACGCTGCCCGCCGCCGCGCTGGCCGCCTCCGTCAACCTGCTCAAGGTACGATGCTCCAGGTACAATGTTCGCGTACCTCCGTCAACCTGCTCAAGGTACGATGCTCCAGGTACAATGTTCGCGTACCTGCCGCAGCTGTGGCAGCACGCCGCCGCGCACGACATGCTGCGCGCCGCCGCGCTGGCCGCCTCCGTCAACCTGCTCAAGGTACGATGCTCCAGGTACAATGTTCGCGTACCTCCGTCAACCTGCTCAAGGTACGATGCTCCAGGTACAATGTTCGCGTACCTCCGTCAACCTGCTCAAGGTACGATGCTCCAGGTACAATGTTCGCGTACCTGCCGCAGCTGTGGCGGCCCGCCGCCGCGCACGACATGCTGCGCGCCGCCGCGCTGGCCGCCTCCGTCAACCTGCTCAAGGTACGATGCTCCAGGTACAATGTTCGCGTACCTCCGTCAACCTGCTCAAGGTACGATGCTCCAGGTACAATGTTCGCGTACCTCCGTCAACCTGCTCAAGGTACGATGCTCCAGGTACAATGTTCGCGTACCTGCCGCAGCTGTGGCAGCACGCCGCCGCGCACGACATGCTGCGCGCCGCCGCGCTGGCCGCCTCCGTCAACCTGCTCAAGGTACGATGCTCCAGGTACAATGTTCGCGTACCTCCGTCAACCTGCTCAAGGTACGATGCTCCAGGTACAATGTTCGCGTACCTGCCGCAGCTGTGGCAGCACGCCGCCGCGCACGACATGCTGCGCGCCGCCGCGCTGGCCGCCTCCGTCAACCTGCTCAAGGTACGATGCTCCAGGTACAATGTTCGCGTACCTCCGTCAACCTGCTCAAGGTACGATGCTCCAGGTACAATGTTCGCGTACCTGCCGCAGCTGTGGCAGCACGCCGCCGCGCACGACATGCTGCGCGCCGCCGCGCTGGCCGCCTCCGTCAACCTGCTCAAGGTACGATGCTCCAGGTACAATGTTCGCGTACCTCCGTCAACCTGCTCAAGGTACGATGCTCCAGGTACAATGTTCGCGTACCTGCCGCAGCTGTGGCAGCACGCCGCCGCGCACGACATGCTGCGCGCCGCCGCGCTGGCCGCCTCCGTCAACCTGCTCAAGGTACGATGCTCCAGGTACAATGTTCGCGTACCTCCGTCAACCTGCTCAAGGTACGATGCTCCAGGTACAATGTTCGCGTACCTGCCGCAGCTGTGGCAGCACGCCGCCGCGCACGACATGCTGCGCGCCGCCGCGCTGGCCGCCTCCGTCAACCTGCTCAAGGTACGATGCTCCAGGTACAATGTTCGCGTACCTCCGTCAACCTGCTCAAGGTACGATGCTCCAGGTACAATGTTCGCGTACCTCCGTCAACCTGCTCAAGGTACGATGCTCCAGGTACAATGTTCGCGTACCTCCGTCAACCTGCTCAAGGTACGATGCTCCAGGTACAATGTTCGCGTACCTCCGTCAACCTGCTCAAGGTACGATGCTCCAGGTACAATGTTCGCGTACCTGCCGCAGCTGTGGCAGCACGCCGCCGCGCACGACATGCTGCGCGCCGCCGCGCTGGCCGCCTCCGTCAACCTGCTCAAGGTACGATGCTCCAGGTACAATGTTCGCGTACCTCCGTCAACCTGCTCAAGGTACGATGCTCCAGGTACAATGTTCGCGTACCTGCCGCAGCTGTGGCAGCACGCCGCCGCGCACGACATGCTGCGCGCCGCCGCGCTGGCCGCCTCCGTCAACCTGCTCAAGGTACGATGCTCCAGGTACAATGTTCGCGTACCTCCGTCAACCTGCTCAAGGTACGATGCTCCAGGTACAATGTTCGCGTACCTGCCGCAGCTGTGGCAGCACGCCGCCGCGCACGACATGCTGCGCGCCGCCGCGCTGGCCGCCTCCGTCAACCTGCTCAAGGTACGATGCTCCAGGTACAATGTTCGCGTACCTCCGTCAACCTGCTCAAGGTACGATGCTCCAGGTACAATGTTCGCGTACCTCCGTCAACCTGCTCAAGGTACGATGCTCCAGGTACAATGTTCGCGTACCTCCGTCAACCTGCTCAAGGTACGATGCTCCAGGTACAATGTTCGCGTACCTCCGTCAACCTGCTCAAGGTACGATGCTCCAGGTACAATGTTCGCGTACTTCCGTTAACCTGCTCAAGGTACGATGCTCCAGGTACAATGTTCGCGTACCTGCCGCAGCTGTGGCAGCACGCCCTTACTGCGACAACTTTATCAATTAATAACATTGTGCTGAGCCAGTACACTCCACGGAAGGGTACGTCGACTCACTCAAATCCTCTGCATTGACCCGATACGTGTCGCATATTGAGACATAAGTACATGTAAGTTCCTCCGTTGTAACTGAGTAGCATGACTCCTAACGGTTTTGATTATATCAATAACATTGACCTACCATTCCAGGCCCTAGGCGAATGTGCCCCCAACATTCGACCCTGGATCCTCGGCGTGGTGAACGAGTCCACCAAGCTCTCGGAGCCAGCACACGTGTACCTTCTGGAAGACGCCCTGGACCTCTGGCTCGCCATGTTAGAGACGTCCCACGTGGCGGACGCGGCTACCCTCCAGTTGGCTGAAAACCTGTGTCCTATACTTGGTAAGAACGAAATTTATTAGAGTTATTATACTCTGTCTGTTTAGGTACTTAAAAAAAGGTAAACAATATTGACATGTATTTTTTTGAAAATCAGTTTTGAAAAATAAATCATGACAAGTATGTGCCAATTATGAATCACATTATTTAGTAAGCTTACTATATTTTTTCTTTAAATAAAACTTAATTCTTGGAGTTTTTTTAAACTTTTGTGCTGCATGTTTGAGAAAAGCACTATACATATCTCGGCGTGAAAAGGGGTTGTCGGTTTCGTAACATCCAGCCGAACGCAATACTCGGCCGGCAACGCCTTACTTCTCGACCTCTGTAGTATAGCTAAAAACTTAGCTAAAGCACCTGCTCTATGTAGTAGTAACGTGTGTGAACAGGCATGTCGGCGTTCTACCGGGAGAAGCATATAATAAATAGAAGCAATAATTTTAGGGATCGCTTTTACACCACTAATGTAGCAACATTTGTTTTACAACTTCAAAAAAATGTGTAATTTATAATTTATAACTTAGGAATTTTTCGATCAAACTAAATAGTATTTTCAATGAACAGCATCCAATAGTCTCGTTGACATTTACTGTCAGCCTACCAACTTCATAGTTTTTACAATACATTGCTTGTTCAGAAAATCATGTTTTATTAATATCTACTAAAGTATAGATAAGTTATTTTCAAAAGTCGTAGAACGAATGTCGCTACGTTTATCATGTAAAAACGATGCCTAGAGTTATTGCTCTTATTACAGGCCTCACCCAATTTATTCAAGTTTTGACTTAAGTTCCATATTAATTCTCTGCTGTACATATACATAGTCCTTCAGTCAGTACATATACAAAGTCTTTCACCAACGATGTCCCATTTGTTTCGCAGAACAAACGTCCGAGCACTTGCGCATAATAGTGTACATAATGCAAGCGTACACGCTGCTGTGCCCCGAGGAGTTCTTGCTGGGCGCCGGCGGCAAGTGCGTGCTGCTGCTGGACGACATGCTGGCCGACATGCGCACTGAAGGTTCCCACTCACACTAACACTCACACTCACACTCACTAACACACACTAACACTAACACTCCACTCACACTCACACTCACACTCGCACTCACACTAACACTCACACTCACACTCGCTAACACACACTAACACTAACACTCACTAACACACACTCACACTCACACTCCCACTCACACTCGCACTCACACTCACACTAACACTAACACTTACACTCATACTCACACTCGGGCCATTTTATTTAAAGTTGTACACTCAACTTTTTTTTTTGGCTACAATGGTTTACACATAAGATACATATATGCTGGAGACCTTATAAATCTTAAAGACCTTATAAAATAAAACCTATTTTATTAAAAGTTGTACACTCAACTTTTTTTTTAGATACAATGGTTTACACATAAGATACATATATGCTGGAGACCTTATAAATCTTAAAGACCTTATAAAATAAAACTTATTTTATTTAAAGTTGTACACTCAACTTTTTTTTAGCTACAATGGTTTACACATACACACATCACGGATACATCACGGATACCAGGAGCCCTAACAGCAACACTGTTAGCTGTATATCGGTGAACCTTATGCCTTATTATAAGGTCCACCTATGTACAGCTAAGAGTGTTGCCGTGTGTACAATGTGAACCTGCTGTCTCCGGCAGGAATCCTGACGGTACTCAAGATGGCGGAGGTGTGCATCAGCGTGGCGTTCCCGGAGAGGAACGCTTTCCTCGGCGTCAAGGTCATATGGCCCACCCTGCTCAGGGTCATCCAGTGAGTCACCTTTGTCAAACTATCTAGGTTATACTTCAATTAATATACTGGGTGAAATCAAAATGGGGATACAAAGTTATATTTTCTGAATCTATTCATGATTACGATCAACTTTTACTATGGAGCCATAACTGAAAAATTAGTTTAAAAACATGACCTGCCCATACTAACAACTACAGCTAGCTATAGCAGCTGGTATGGGGAGGTCTCCTTTTTTTAACTGATTTTTCAGTTGTGTCCCCATAGTAAAAGTTGATCGTAATGACGAATAGATCCAGAAAATATATTTTTAAATTACCATTTTGATTACACCTTGTTCCCATACAATCCTAAATGTAACACAGACGTAGCCTGGAGAAAATAATAAAAAAAAACTCACCTTCCTCGCGTTGTCCCGGCATTTTGCCAGGGCTAATGGGAGCCTGGGGTCCGCGTGGCGAAAAGCTTGGTAAAAAATAATATTAAGATACCGAAATGGCATACCGGTTCATTCGTAAGAAAATATCACCAGAATTTATGCAAGCGGAACTCCTTTTCCTCTCTCCTCTGCGATGGGCCTCCATTGCTGAACGTAGGCCTCCCCAGTAAGGCAGACAGTTCCCAACCGCTCTAAAGGCACGCTCCTCCGGCGGTTTCTGGGAGCCGTTTAGGGACACTAACAGCCCGGCCACGACAATGCGCGACTTGCGGAGCGGCTAGCGTTTTATCTGTTCGATGCGCGGTCAAGACGCGCAATGCACTGCCGTTAATTGGAATCACACGCATTGAACAGATAAAACGCTTGCCGCGCCGCAATTTTCGCAATGTCGTGGCCGGGCCGTAAACGTGACGTGAGTCGTTCCTGAAACGTCGGCGGTCCGCAGCTGGCTGGACGCGGACGACCTCCCGCTGGTGCTCTCCGTGGAGCTGTGCCTGCTGTCGCGAGTCATCCTGCTCTCCACCGACCTGTTCTACAAGGTACGTACAGTCTTCCGTGACGCGTGTTATAACCAATGGTCGGCACATCCCGTGCCACACGCTGTCACTCAATCATTATGTTAATATGGATATTCCCCGGAATCCGTAAAACGAGCCGAAGTCGGTGAAATAAACAATGAGCAAATAACTTTAAATCAACATATTTGTTGTTAGAAAGTCGTCGCATTCCTTCAGTAAATTAGGGAAGGATGACGTCAACTCTGTTAATATTACTATTAGCGGTCTTTTTCGCACCAGTTTATAGTTTAAACTGGTGCGAAAAAGACAGCTAATAGTTGGCCTTTGGTCATAAACACAAACAATAGATAACCTGAAAGCGACTAAAGACATGCCAGGTAGTAGTAATTATGACGATTTTCCAGTGCCATTTTCTGAAAGAAAAAAATAAATCTATCTATGTATTTATCTATAGTTTCGGCCAAGGTTTAATGGCGGAAGAGTAAATGTGTGAATGTGAGCAGGCGGTGGGGGAAGCGGCGGCCTCCATGCCGGAGTACGAGGCGGACCCCGCCAAGGTGCTCGACAAGGTGCTCCACGTGTGGACCGAGAAGATGAACCTCGTCACGCAGGTGGAGCGCTGGAAGGTGGCCGGTGAGTCTTAGTGATTTAAATTTATTATCTACGGAATCTTGCTGTTACTGTAGTCTTCGAAGACAATTAAGTATTTAAGTTTATATTATTGACTAGCTTTTACCCCCGGCTTCGCACGAGCAGAAGAACTCTTTGACCTCTTCGGTGATGAATATCAAAAAACGCAGAAATTACTTTTCTTGTGTTTGAATGTGTCAACACTCCTTGTTTACACAAAAATTCAAGTTTTTAGCCTTAAATTTTACACAATCCCCATACACACTTTCAACCCCCTTTTTACCCCCTTAATGGTAGAATTTCTAAAAACCCCTTAGTGGGTGCTTACGGTATATAAACTACCTATTGTGAAAAAATCAGCCATCTAGTTTAAACGGTTTGGTCTGTTCGTTGATCAGTCAGTCAGGACATTCATGTTTATATATATATAGATTTTACGCAAGAAGAAGGGGTTAGTCTTACACGGACTAGAACATACAATGAGTACATCAGCTCGTAGTCCTCAAAATGGCAGAAACACAAAATTACTATAACACAATTAGTCGACGGAGCTTCGCGCAAGCCTATTTTTGGCTGCATTGGCCCTACGGGCCGATACAAAACGAACATAACCTAAACCTACCTATAGGACAGTGGGTTTACTTTTCCGCATCTGGTGTTTTTTTCGTATGTGACTGATTGTGTTGTAGTGATTTTGTGTTTCGATCATTTTGAGTTATGGACTATGAGCCGATGTAGTCATTTTGTTAGATGTTCCGTTGTACCGAGAGGTATTGCAACCCTGAACTTATGGCCTTTCTAGTATAGTCCCATTTGTGTTTGAGTCCCACGGTAAGCTCAAGAGCGCTTGTGTTGAGGGTACTCAGCCAACGGTATATGTACAAATACTTAAGTACATAGAAAATGCACAGTAAAATAAAAAAAAAATAAAAAAATAAAACACCGATGACTCAAGAAGAAGAATCTTTGTTCATCACATAAATAAATGCTCTTAACGGGGTTTTAATCCAGGACCGTCGGCTCCATCCACTAGGCCAAATTAGTCGTTAAAGAATATTTCATTAGTTTTCGTGTTAAACAGGAACAAACATCGATCCATATAAACATTTGCAAGATAATTGTGTAATTATCTATGATAGGGACCTTTTTGTCGATGGCGCTTACGCCGTTGTTCAAGATGCCGCAATACAAACGCAACGCGGTTCGACGTAAGCGCCATCGACAATAAGGTCCCTTTTGCTAGATAATGTCATAATTGTGTATGACCTAATTACCCAGGCCTGGGGCTGGCGGCGCTGCTGACGACGCAGAACGCGGTGGTGCTGAGCCGAGCCCCGGCGCTGCTGCTGAACCTGGCCGAGGTGCTCAACGACGTGATGAAGACCGACGAGGCCGGCGCGCACCAGGAGTGAGTACTTTCGTGCCGGGTGTAGGCGGACAACTTCCGTAGCTCAAAGGTTCTCAGCTGTTTCCGATTATTGCGAACAGTATATTAATGTGTGATTTGTCTTGCAGTAGCCTGGTGTGCGTGCCGGGCTCGCGGCCGGCCTCCCGCTGGAGGGCCGCGGCGGCGCTGCCTCGCTGGGGAGGAGGAGCGGCCGGCGCGGGCCCCGCCACGCCGCACGAGCAGCGGCGCCGCGCGCTGGCCGCCCGCCACCCCGCGCACGCGCTCGACCTGCGCGCCGTCACGCACCACCAGGTATGTGGCACGCCTCCCACCCCACCAGGTGTGTAGCACGCCTCCTACCCCACCAGGTGTGTACCACGCCTCCCACCCCACCAGGTGTGTAGCACGCCTCCTACCCCACCAGGTGTGTAGCACGCCTCCTACCCCACCAGGTGTGTAGCACGCCTCCTACCCCACCAGGTGTGTAGCACGCCTCCCACCCCACCAGGTGTGTAGCACGCCTCCCACCCCGCCGGGTGTGCAGCACGCCTCCCTCCCCGCCAGATGTGTAGCACGCCTCCCACTCCGCTGGGTGTGTAGCACGCCTCCCTCCCCGCCGGGTGTGTTGCACGCCTCCCTCCCCGTCGGGTGTGTAACACGCCTCCCTCCCCGTAGGGTGTGTAGCACGCCTCCCACCCCGCCAGGTGTGCATCACGCCAGTATATATAGCACACCATCACACGCAACAATTTTGCTAGATGTAACCATTCAATTATGTCTTACTTTTATATTAAAATAAAACAACCACCTCAATTAATCTGATAACAACTCATATCATAATAATATATAGTTTCAGACGTCCACTGACTGGAACTGGTGGAACTTTGCCACTTTAGTACAAATGTTCTTCCAGTTGGAGACCCTGAAGGCTCAAGTGGGCGCGGAGACCTTCGACCGCATCCTGCAGTCCACCGACAAGGAGACGCTGCAGCAGATCAGGGAATACATACCTATATAGATGTGTATTGGGAAACGGGAGCACTTCAATCACATGTACAATATAAAACATTTTTGGAACAGCTTCGCAATATTCGTGGACAATGGTCAGAGCCCTGAGTGTAAGTTTTTAACGTAACTTTACGTCACGAACGCGTTTGCGTTTCCCATATAAATAACATTATCACTTACGCGTTCGTAAACGTTTTTTTACATCAAAAGTAACTTACACTAGAGCCTCTGATCTGTTTTAGTTGTATTGCGGAAACCGTAGAATGATTAAGTTCCTATCTATTGTGAGTCATGCTACTACCCTCGTCTTTTTTAAGATTACAAAAACGGTCGATTTTGCCTCATTATTTTTTTGTATCATCAATTATTTCAGTTACCTCGTAATCATTTCGTAAACAAGGTTCCACTGGTAACGTTACAGTAAAGAAAATAAGTGGGAAATATATGATAACATGGAAAATAGTTTTGCACTACACCTGTACTTTTTATCTGTGATTGCAGCGTTCCTGAAATTCATCTTATACTAGTAGAGTTAGCCAGTTATAAATTGTATATTTGTAACTGGCATTTTTGCTCTTCAATTTAACATCGTAAAATTAAAATAAATTAAAATATTCAACATTGAAATAATTATTTTATTGTTTTAAATCAATTGTTGATTACTAAAGAATCTAAATAATATGTATTTGGGTTATAAAGATAAGAAAACTCCAAAAATCAACTGTATATTGTCATTGGAATATCTCTTATTTTAGTAAAATAAAAGTTAGTTATGATTAATATTTTGAATTACCCACCACTTTAATGTATATTTAATAAATATACCCAATTGTATATTTGTTCTTTTTACTCGTTATTTAAAAAAAATACAGTTTTTTGTCGCAAAGACATGTACAGGCAAGATTTCATCGAAATCTACACATCTTCTTTTAAAAAATTATACTTTTATAATGAATACCGAGCATGTATAATATATGATTGTGATATACTTACAATTTCCTATAACAGCTTTAATTATAGGAGAAATGTCATTCTGTACTCATTTGGGAGGGGGGTAATATTTCGTGACTAGTGATCGGATGGTGTACAGAATGCCACGCTAGATGTAAAAATATAAATATTGCATGTGACTAATTAACACACCTGTATCGATAATTAATTAAGTTATAATTAATTTCGTGTTAAGGAGGGCAGTTCTACAGTTTTTTAATACTTAGTGTAAGCTAGGGTGGTTCAGGAATGTACGAAAAAAAATATATTTTCATTTTTCCACGGGGCATTCCTAATTTTTTTTTATATTTGCTTATTGAAATATCTTAAATTTCATATCCCTATCATAAGAGGAAGGGGGTTTCTGACCTTTTTACCACTACATCCAATTGTTTTAGTGACTACTACTCAATTTTTTCAACAACTAACAGTACTATACCATGAAAAAAAAAATCGATTATACTAGGGTGATGGCACCAATGTTGCACACTTTAAGCTGACTGGCACCAATGATGGACACTTAGTTCTTAATTCAAAAACCATATCGTTATAAATTGAATATTTACCAACAAATTCACAACACTTGACTCCTTTGAAATAAGCACTAATGTTCATGATAGGATTCCTGTCCATTACTAGCGCCGTCACCCTACACGTAAAAAATTCAGTGACACCAAAACAAAAATACGTTAAATACCACTACGAGCACCGGCTTAGTATTAACGCAGGTTCATGAATTTTTTTTATTGGTAATCTGGCCCGGTACCGCGAACATCGAAGTTCGTATATTTCGGGCATCTATCTCTTTTACTCCCATTAGGGCGTCATGAGAGTGACAGTGACAATCGTCCGAAATTTACGAATATCGTGTTTCGCGGTAGCGCCGCTGGATGGCGAGTGGAAAAGATTTAGGGAGTGGCCCGTCAAAAAAGTACTTTTTTTTTTGAACCACCCTACTGTGGCCGCCACCGGCTCCGTTCAAATGTTTTGTTAGAGATTGTTTGAGAGTGGCTTCTCGCCACGTGACGTTTGAACATTCCAGAATGAAACATTTGAACGTCGCCGTCACCGGACACGTGTCACACTGACCAGGGGGCCGATACTTGAGCGTCGAGTCAGAAACGAATCAACGGTATTTTAATGCATAACCGTGGGTATCGCGACCATACAGCGTGT
This sequence comes from Grapholita molesta, assembly GCA_022674325.2. Lineage (NCBI taxonomy): Eukaryota > Metazoa > Arthropoda > Insecta > Lepidoptera > Tortricidae > Grapholita > Grapholita molesta. Next base: position 321,007 of record CP053137.2, read on the forward strand.
ATTTTTTATACGGGCGTATATTTGTAGTGGCGAGTAGTAATGGACCTCGGAAATCTATTTACATTCATTTTGTTATAAAATTAGGTTTTTCTTTCATACATAATAATTAAGCAATCATTATTGCATCCATAATAATAAACATACGGATGCGTCATGTCATGTCAGTATTGCTTATGTCAAAATAAGTTTGACTGTGTACTTTGCTGCCTGGTCAGACTTAACAAAATCTTTATAACTATATTATAACACTATTTAAAAAAATTATTAAAATAATACGAATCGTATAACTGGATGTGGACTATACGCCTATAAGAAAAATACAGACTGTACAATCAAGGTCAAAAATAGATATGCGGTCAAAGTGCCATAATTTGTATACATGGCTTATTGTCTTACTATTCAGGTGCATGTATACAAATTTTGGCACTGTGGGTGAGTTGATATCTTTAAACTGCACTCGAGTGTGTACTGAATCCTTACACTTACACTAAGGGTCGGTCGGAGCTAATTCTCTGTTAAGGAATTTTCTGGAAATAGTTATTAAAAATCGTAATGTAAAACTACATTTTGTCATTGTTAAAGCATTTTACACGTGTAATGTTGAAATTCGCAAATTCTAATAATATCAATTATTATTACAGCTCAGAGGCTCTAGTTACAAAATCTCTAGATAATAAGTCCCACCAGGGCATGTAATACCGGTATTAATTGTAAGAGGAATTCCGGAATTTTGCAAATTTCCAATTTGCAATTTACAATAAATGAAATTTCGGTATCAATTGTATGGGTTATTTCGGAATTCCCCTGTTTCCCACGCAATAAATTCAATCCGGGATCAGTTGTGTGTCAAATCTGGATTTTCTGTACAGGATTACCGCAAGAAAGAAATATCACTACTATTTGTATAAGCAGTTAAAAAAAAATGGTATTTCCCATACAACAAATTTAATACCGGAATAGAACTCGTGAAACCTACCGGTAACTAGTGCCACTGAGTTAGGTAGCTCTGCTGTGCCTCTTAGCCTTTTTACGCTGTGTATGTATTTTGTAAATATATGTCATACCATACGCCAACCTCTATATCAATAAAGGATATAATATTAAAATACATATAATTATTTTATTCTATGCCCATACTCCCAGCCACTTCCACTGCAGGACATGGCCATCCCCGAAAATCGTTTTCGACTAGAAACGTCTGCTAAAAAAACTTAATTTTTAGAGAAAAAGGAAAAATGAAAAAATAAACTACCCCGGGCCAGACTCGAACTCGCGACTCTGGAATAGATGCCCATCGCTCTCGACTCTCCCATGGTTAACGGCACCTATAATGGACAAGGACCCATTATGGACGTTCTTATTATAAAGAAATAAAGTCCATACATAAATGTTACGTCAATCAACTGTCAACCATACGATCTGTGACTTAAGGAACTGTCCATCAATGGTATCTGTCACCTTAACCCTTTATAAGGCCGCAGTTATACAGATATGCTACGTGAAAGTTAAATACACTCCCATGTTTGTAATGCACTGGGGAACACATCTACGGCAAAAAAAAACCGAAATCATTAATAAAAACATGTGGTCATTATATGCACTCAGCCCGTTAGTGCACTCGAGTTTTCAGATGATCTGTTTCCAATACACCTATTCATTGACAGATACGTGACATGCAATACTCAATACTTCTTCATGCAAATAGTTCTAATTACAATATTTATCGATATAGCATGTAACCTTTTATAATTTTATTAATCTTAAGTGGAAATGATACACTTTCCTGATACTACAAACAACGTAGTTCAGTTATTGCAAATATTGCAATTCACGATGGAGAGTGGATTTATCAAAATTAGACTTTATTATCATACCAATAACAGTCTCGCTACTCGCAATTACAAGAGCTATAATTAAAATTATTAGATTCAGCGACTTGTGTATTTTTAATAGTATAATGGAAACAGTGACAAATGCTTGCTTCCCTTAACGGGCACAGTGCATTCATTGACCACAAACTTTAGATTAATTAAAAACACTAAAATTAACTTATGATCGAAAAAGTATAAATGAGAAAAGAAAGCCTGTTATATTTGCTATATAATACCATTATAGTTAAATAAAAAAGAGGATGTTCTTTCTTTGTAAATGTTTATTAACTAAGTGGTTTCCAAATCGTCTCTGCCTTATAAAGGGTTAAGTCAATTCGGGGCCGAGTTGACCTTTCCTAGAAGTCGTTTACGCTAGAAATGAGATTAGTCGCCGAAAGACAACTTCTTCCACTCCCATGTCTCTCGGGCTAGCGAGGCGCGGGGCGCGGGGCGCGGCTGGACCCTCGTCACAAAGCATCAAGTATGACCGGGTATCCTATAAATTCATGGTTTTAATTATTTACTATACATAGAATATAATACATTTATTGCTTTCATGTTGTTACAGAAGTTCTTATAGCTAAGTACAACTAAGAACAACGGAAGACCCCAAACAGGGTATTGCAAAGTTTTACGGTTAAAATCGTAAAGTGTATAAACGGTAGTTATCAGAAAATAGTGTAGCCAAGAGTGAGTTTATAAGACAAATTATATTTTATTTCTGTCAGTTTTGTGACTATAATTTTATTACCTAAGTATTTTTCAATAAAGTCTTGGTTATGTCTATGAAACTGTCAAAAATGTACGTTTCTTCACTATTTTCTCCGCTTAAAAATTGAAGCGCTGGTGGCCTAGCGGTAAGAGTGTGGGACTTGCAATCCGGAGGTCGTAGGTTCGAATTCCGGCTTATATCCGAATATACATAGACATGGTCCTTCAGTTAAGTTTTTCACCTATATTAGGTTAACCGTTGAGTGTTCTAAATGTTTGCATATCGTCGCCGTAGAGCGAAAAGTCACTAAATCGTTAATTGGTCATTTTGAGTTATGAGGGTTTAAAGAAAAAAATAATTAATTATTTTTTACTGAAATTATCTTAAGATGAAATTGTGATTTTGTATGTATTTATTCATTAGAAACTGCTATTCTTTGGGCTAAAAATGGATTTATACTATTCACACTAACGATTTAGGAGTTATAGGCGATAATTAATTTTTGCCCTTAAATATTAAATCTTAATTATCACGTGGTGGTTTTTTTAACGAAGTTAATGATTTTTTGCCCGCATTCTATTTCATCTACATTTAACTAAGTAAAGTTAGTTGCATTATGACTGCTACGATACAGTGAAAATACGTGTTAGTTAAAAACTACTTACTATATATATTTTTTGAATTCTTGTTAATATTTAAGGATCGAAGTAAAACACGTCATTTTCTGCGAACACTTTATTAAAATAAAATGAATAGCAAAACAAATATGGACTACAAATCAAATCAAGTTGACCTACAAATCAAATCTGTCAAACAATCTGTCAATAACTCTCTCGAGGAATTACTGCTTTAAGAGATCTTTTGCATAAATTGAAGAGATCTTTTTTTTTCGTCTCAGATATACTCTCTCCATTGGTTTGTGCTCTGGTATCTGGTTTCTGATTTCCTGAGGCAGCGAACTATTATGGTCGTAGTGGATGGTTGCACATCAGATCGCATGGCAATTAATGCCAGGGTGCCTCAGGGTTCGATTCTTTCTGCCACCCTCTTTTTGCTGCATATAAATGATTTGCTGAAGCTAGGTATTTTTCGGTATGCAGACGACAGTACGATGACTGAGAGATATGTTTCTGAGGCCCAAACTACCAGTAGAGAGACCGAGTTCTTTAGGGAAGCTTTGGTTAAGTGAACGAACTTAACCTGGAAGGCCGTTGACGAGTGGGGCGAAGCCCATTTGGTTAGGTTTAACGGTGTGCGACTATTGAGGCCAAAGCAAAATCCGCTGCTAAAAAACTTGGGGTCTTACACTAGGTGAAGCAATACTTCACGCCGGGATAGCTCCTAACACTTTATCAAGCGCAGGTTTGATCGTGTATGGAGTACTGTTACCACTTTTGAGATGGGTCTGCCAAGTATCAGCTGGCCGCTTTGGATTCGTTAGATCACCCAGCTCGCAGACTCATTGGCGATACTGAATTACTGAGTGTAAGGTGATTGAGCACCATCGCAAGGTTGCTAATTTGTCTGTGTCTTACAGGATATATTTTGGAGAGTGTGCACAGAAATTACACGATTTGGTTCCGCTATCTCCGTTCCACCACTAGACGTCTAGGCAAGGTGAGCGGTTTCATCCTTATGTTGTGAATATGCCATTCATTCGCACGAAGCGATTCGCTTCTGCCTTCCTAATGCGGACTGCTGTGACTGTAATAACCAACCGATACTAGTGAATGGAGAACCAGTCGAGCAGGTGAATAAGATCACATACCTGGGTAGCATTATGGATCCTCAGGGAGGAGCAGAAGCGGATATTAAGGCGCGCATCAAACAAGCTCGTACCGCATATGCGCAGCTGAAGCCCGTTTGGTCATCTTCAGTCATCACGCGCCGCACAAAAATAAGGGTGTTCAACTCTAACGTCAAGTCGATCTTCTTGAATGGGTGAGAGACATGGCTAGTGAAATCAGATACCACTACACACCAGTGTTCGTCAACAAGTGCTTGCGGCGAATACAAGGTGTCTTCTGGAAATGTACCATCTCAAACGCCAGACTATGGGAGTTGACCGACCAGACCCCAATAGCGAAGGAGATCCTGAGCAGGAAATGGTGGTGGATAGGTCATATTTTGCGTAGACCAGCGAACCACCTATCCAAGCAGGGTCTGGGGTGGAATGCACCCGGAAAAAGGAAGCCAGGACGACCTCGCACCACCTGGAGGCGCACGGTTGACAAGGAGGCAGCGTCAACTGGCTTGGACTGGAAGGAGCTCGAGGACGCTGCGCAGGATCGAGCTCCTTCCAGTCCGTGTCCGTGAAGTGGAAGTTGATTCTTATGAGGGATTTCTGATGAGGGATAAGAGGATTTCATCAATGCGGACTGCTAAGGATTGGAATTCGCTTCCTTCGTTTGTATTCCCGGGAAGATATAATTCGGGTATCTTCAAGGCAAGACAGAATAGGCTGTTAATACTGAACCAGCTACACTACCGACCTCGTCGTCACTTTAACCTTCAGGTGCGACTGCGGACTATAGAAGATATAGGCAATACCTGTGGATATGCCTTTAGAATAGGCTTTTATATTATTGATCTTGTCCTCGTAGTCGTCATGGTTGTCTGGTCCATTAGGTAAAAGTCCCTTGCACCTCATTCAGAGTAGGGCCCTCTTTCAATGCCGCTTATGATAGATAGCGCGCTTTTGGAAAACTCGCGTCATTCAACACGAATTTCTTTCTCTTTATCCAATGATGAGTCACCTTGTTCTATTTTCTCTTGTTCTAAATCTCGTTCTCTTAGCAAAGGAGCAGAATATGATGGTTGAATAGGAGGTTTTTATTTATCACGTCTGAACACAGCAGATGCTGGAGCTGACTCTTACAAATATTTCTCCTGAAATAATTCCTCAATCTCCAATGTCTTTGTTGCTTCTTTGTCTTCCAGGGTAGGTAAATAATTCTGAAATAGATGCAACTTATTAGTTACTAAACCAGTTTGGGGTCAAGTTGGATTAGTAACGTTTAAGGGATGTTCACGTTAGAACGAGGACTTAACGAGGCGAACTGATTATTATATTTGAGTAAATAAAAAAAACACCCACAAGCTTTAGTCATCACACCGATATAACAAAATTTTACTTGTATCGTTACAGATAATCCTGTTTCTTTTGGCTTGCCCCATATAAGTACTTCTAAACTGGAACCTATAAAATAGTATTTGATTTTATATAAAAAAAGTTATTGATTCAAAAAATTTACAATTAAATAACAACCTGATACCAAAAACACTTACCTCGTTATCCAAATCATCTTTCTCTTTTACCAAATCCAAAATTACCTTGGTGCGTTTCAAACTTAATCTCGGTACACGCAATTATTATGTAGCAAATAGTGAATACACGTATGTATCACTGTCGGCCCATGCGCAACGACTGGCAGGTCAACGCGGCGGAGGGAGACGCAGCGGTCGGCATCGGCACGGTGGCCAGCGGCACTGGGCGAAAAGTCACTAACTTGCGAGCAAAATTCATTCAAATCACGTCGGCGTACAGTACAGTCTTTATTGTAAAATTAATTAAATATGATTAGTTATTGTATTGTACATTTTTAATGTAGGGTAAAACTCATTAAATCTGTTTAATTAATTATCCCTTTGGTTAAATGATGTATATTGCCTTACAACTATGAATAAAAAATAACTAAATAAAGTTAGTTAATTTTCGCTTTCACACTTTTGACATACCAGGTATTCAAAAAATAACTAAGTAAATTAAGTGAATTTTTGAATGAGATGCTTCGTGGTTAAACAGTTTAGTAACATTTAGGGAAAAAATAACTAAAATGACTTAGGCACGCTCATAAAAAAGTTACAAGAAGTTCAAAAATGTATAACGGAATTAGGTATTTTTTGACTAAAATATTGAAACCGAAGTGGGTTTTTAGTAAGTTCTTTAACTTTTTAAAATTGAAACTATAAATGCTATTGCTACGGCAATAAGACTGAAATTTGAAGAAAAAAAATGCGATTTTGATGACATATATAAGTCAATTTTGGCCATTTTGTGATTTGGTGACTTTTCGCTCTACGGCGACGATATGTTGTATATTTTATGTTCCAATGTTCTTTTACGTATATATTGTACAATGTCTAATGATGTATTGTACAATTTCAAATTTTGCATATATCAATAAATAGGTACTATACTATACTCATATGTTTAATAAAAAAATTGAATTGAATAAACATTTATTACCCAGCTTATAAGAAATAAAAGGTAGCATAATAACCGCCTAAATTAAGTAGGCCAGCAACGGTATACTCAGCCATCTTGAAATATGTTTTCAAATTAGTCGCATAGCGTGTCCGTCCTTAGGCCCGCGGGTTCACCTCTAGAGTTATATGCTTAGAGAAGTCACGTTTTAACTCCGCAAAACCTATCCAAATCGATCCCAGTCGCGTCTCCTGGCTCGCAGCCAAACTTACCAACCCGCCTTCAAATATATGCCCACAATTATGGGTCTTATGTCGTTGCGGTAAGGCGGAGTGTGTTCAGATGTTATTGGAGCGGTCCGTACCTTTAAAATGCATCCCGTTAGGTTCGGCGCGGCCTCCCGAGAAATCTTCAGGCTCGCCGGCGGGAATAAACTAGCCTGGTTTATACAGGGTGTTATCAGGATACGGGTTTTTAAGGTGCTCCTTTGGATTAAGCCGATACTCTTTCAGTCGACGAAAAAAATGGAGGTGTTTCTCAATTATACTTAACGATATATATATTTTTTATATATAGTTGACCACGCATAACTTTTTAACAGGGTAAATTATTATGTTTTAAGGTACTAGAATTCTAATTATCTACTTATATATAGGCGATAACTATCGATGTAGCGGTTTAAAAGGAATATCCTCCCGCGAACGCTCCGGCTTTGTAATGAACTCCCTGCCGAGGCTTTCCCTAGGGACTACAGTATGAGGTTCTTCAAAAAAATTGTGCGTACGTTCTTAAAGGGTAGGTAACGCGCATGTGAATCCTCTGGAGTTGCAGGCGGCCATAGACTACGTTAACTGCTTACCATCAGGCGGGCCGAACGCTTGTTTGCCACCGTCGTTGTATAAAAAAAAATCTTGGGATTGGGCATAATATTTGATGTTTGTATGATAACATAATTATTAAGATATCGATAGCTATAATATACAAAATTAAAAGGACAAATAGGACAAACTTCTAAAAGCATAACAAGGTCGTAAAACCTCTATGTCCACGCAGTAAGAGCGAAACCGTCGGCCGGAGTCGGGCAGCGTCGGGCGAGCCGATGCGACCACAATAATGTTTCTTTCGCTCTTACTGCGTGGACATAGAAGTTTTGACGAGCGGCTTTAGACGAGTACGCGTCAACTGATTTAGTGAGGCCCTCACACGGATCATTGTCCGGTGGAAACACCTCAAACTCAAACGTTTATTCAGTAAGTAGGTCACAAGGGCACTTTTACAATATACAAAAATAAAAGAGAAAAATAAAAACTACACCGGTTCTATCGCTACACCTCTGACCCGAGAAGTACCTATGACAGTAAGAGAAGTAAGTAAGAAACAAACAGTATACAAAAAAAATCTTAAACATTCATGCGTTATTCTGAAAGATAATCATCACCGGTCGTCTACAAGATGCCTATAGCAGCAATAAATAAGCACACAAGCTGAAACCATCCTGTATGTAGTCGTATTAGCTAATGGAGTCCGGTTGGACGTAATTCTGTTTACTAACATGTGGTTTCTAAACTTCGATGGATGCTTGGAAAAATTCCTTATATTTTTTTTATACATTTTAAACTGAATCGTAATAATATTGTACAGTGAAGATAAAAGATATGGATACGGAGAAAGTTCCGAAATATGTATACATGTTCGTTAATATTGAGACAATAAGGTTGTATACATGTTTTGACGCTTTGACCGCATCTATATCTATGACCTTGTACTATGAACGTGTCGACAATAGTCGTAAGTTATTTTTAGTACTTGTATTTTTTTTAATGCGTCTAATACAATTCAAACCGTGTAAACTGTTTTGTGGGACTTTGTTACTCATTAAGCTGTAACCTTTTTTTATGTTAATAAATAAATTAAATAAATTGTCGTGGCTTCCGACCTCTGTACTGACATACATATTCTGGCTGACTGACATATTCTGGCATGACAGACTCTAAATTTAAATACTGACAGAACAAACATTGACAAGAACATAGTACAGTTATCTACAAGAACTTACAGAAGACGGTTATTATAAGAACCAATAAGAACCAGACCAAAATGCGGTATTAAAGACACAAAAGAGCAAAGATCTCTTTGGTCAGTTCACTCGTTTTAAGCAAAAGAAAACTGCTAATTACGATAGTCGAGGCAATTCCGGTGACGTCTCAATGAGCTAACCACCATCTTGAGACTCATTATTTTTTAAAACGCCGAGTGGGAGCTGGCGATGCCAAAATGGCTGCGACTTGTGCGGTGAGATAGTTCCGAGTAGGGTCACCACACATTAGGATTACCTGGTAAAATTCCTGCTTTACGAATAAAATTCCTTATACAGGTTCATACATGTAATTTGATGCGGGACTTATCGTTAAACTATATCAGTTGCCGTGTGATGCCGGCTGATTAGAATAGCACCACCCAATTTCCTCCCGCGGGTGTCGTAAGAGGCGACAAAGGGAAAAATCCTACGGACGGGCAGCAGCGTCCGTTGAAACCCAAACTACAGCTACTGCGGTCGCCAACCCGTCTGCCAAGCGTGCTAAGATGATACAAGTCATATTTGTGGGAGGCATATGTCCAGCAGTGGACTTCATACGGCTGAAATGTATGTATGTATGTATGTATATCAGTTTTGTGACGATAAGTAAGCAAGCATAATTTAAAGTTCAATAAAATACAATGTACAAGTGCTAATTTCATCTTTATCAATTACTTACCTATATAAAACTACTAGTATTTTCTCATCAGTTATACTCTTTGAACAGTAAAGAAAGTAAACATTAAATTTCTATAAATACTTAAGATTTGGTGATCGTTTCATACACTATAACTACCTAATATAATATAAAATAGTTGCTGCTGTTGCGCTGTTTACATTTTATTTGGCTCATTATAGGATAATGTTTTGTCTTCAACTGATTATGTAGGATTGTTATGTTTTGAAATAATACAAATAATAAAGTAAATTATCTGACAAATACGCAAAATTCTGGCCATGCCAGAAAAATTCCCGACGTATGGCAACCCTAGTTCCGAGGGAACCGTTTGGGACATTTCCTTTGCTTTAAAAAGCTAATTATGAAATATTTAAATGAATTCTGTATCTGTTGCGAGTAGATGCTACTGAATAAAGTTGTTTTTTAAAAGTGGATTTTATTCATAGACTACATTAATGGTTGGCTTAATTAATGGCTGCCCAGACCAGAGACATAAAAAGGTCTCCCATTAAATGTAATCCTAATTTTTTGTTATTTTAATCAAATTTGCATTTGGCTTATCAATTAAATATTATATTATAGGACAATCTTTTACAAATTTTCCCACATGGTAATCTCAAAAAGGCTTGTGTTGTGGGTACTTAGCCAACGATATATGTAATATACAAATACTTAAATAAATAGAAAAGAGAGCGCTAGTAGCCCAGCGGTAAGAGCGTGCGACTTGCAATCCGGAGGTCGCAAGTTCAAACCCCGGCTCGTACCAATGAGTTATTCGGAACCTATACGAAATATCATTTGATATTTATCAGTTGCTTTTCGGTGAAGGAAAACATCATGAGAAAACCAAACTAACCCCAATAAGGCCTAGTTTACCCTCTGGGTTGGGAGGTCACATGGCAGTCGCTTTCGGAAAACAAGTGCCTAAGCTTTGGGAAGGCGGGTCTGAACGGTATTGCTTTGCTTGCTAGCCGGTTTCAGTGCCATCAATTTGTTGCACCGGATGCCTGGTCGCGGAGGGTAGCGGGATCCGAAGCACGGTTCTCCGCTGGCCGACCGCAGGTAGTTGGGGGCCCAAGTAGGGACTTAGCTAACCCCGAAAGGCTGCCCCGCCAACTGTGAAAAATCCCGGAGGCGCGCTGTAGTGCCGGCTTGCGACCGGAGAGAGGACCCGACAGCCGTCTTCGGGGGGGTTCGGGCGTCCCCGCAGTCTCCAGATCAGGCTTCCAGCATGTAGCAGACTGTTTGTGTGCTGCTGGGCGAGCAGCTTAGCATCTGTTCAACTGCCGCCTTCCAAGCCTATTCACATAATTTTAATGGCAAAAAACAAAAATAAGAGCAAGTGTTTTTTTCAGCGGAAGCACGTCCTCTCACTCAAAGTGCACCTCTCGAACATCCGAGGCTTGCACTCCAATCTCGTGCCAGTCCACCACCATCTTGAGACTGAGAAGCCTCACTTGCTCTGCCTCACCGAGACGCAGATCGGATGTCCTATTGACGCGTCGTACCTGCACTACCCGGGATATGCCCTAGAGCACATTTTTGTGCAGAAGGCTGGTGTGTGCGTGTTTGTTCGCGATGACATCTGCTATCGGCGTCTCCGTAACCTTGAGGGGCCTAACCTTTCCAGTTTATGGCTACTGGTGGACCTCGGTGTTGAGCAAATTGTTTACGCCGTGGTTTACCGATCACACAGCGGTGACCAGGAGACAACCAGGCTCTTTGAGCAACTTAGTGATGCGGCGGGTGTGGCTCTGCAACGGTACCCGAGTGCGCAATTGGTTTTCTGGGGACTTTAATGCTCATCACGAGGAGTGGCTGTGCCCATACCAGTTCACTGATCACGCAGGGAGAGAGGCGCGCAAGTTTGCGTTATCGCTGGATCTCTCTCAGCTGGTCGACCAACCAACCCGCATTCCGGATGTTGCGAGTCACACGCCTAATTGCCTGGACCTTCTGCTGACAACCGATCCGGACAGATATAACGTGTCAGTGTCATCCCCATTGGGAACTTCTGACCACTGTCTGGTGAAATCTGTGTCGCACCACTCACCTCCCGTCCTTAGCCCGAAGGGCTCGCGCCGTGTGTGGCGATACAAGTCAGCAGATTGGGACGAGATGCGGCATTTCTTTGCATCCTATCCTTGGCAGCCAACTTGTTTCAATAGCGATGATCCGTCGAGCTGTGCAGCAGCCGTTACTGACGTGTTGCGGCGGGGTATGGAGTATTACATCCCCTACTCTGACGTAGCTGTTGGTGGCGCAGCTCGCCCGTGGTTTAATGCAGAGTGTGCTCAAGCGGAAGCGCTAAAGCACGAAGCGTATTTATCATGGGTCGATGCTCGCAGCTGCAAAGCTCCGGATGTATGCATTAAGAAACAGTTATTTAACAAAGCTGCCAAGTTCTGCAAGAAGGTCATGCAGAAAGCTCGATTCCTCCATGTTCGTCGTCTAGGGGCCAAACTTGCCGCATACCCATCTGGGAGCAAAGCGTTTTGGTCACTCGCGAAATCGGTTGAGTTGAATTTCTGTCGTCCATCACTACCTCCGCTGCTGAAACCAGACGGTTCACTGGCCCACACTGCGGAAGAGAAAGCGAACTTGTTTGCCTCTCTATTTGCGGAAAATTCACATTTAGACGCTGGTAGTGCCGTACCTCCCTCTTTGCCCCGCTGCGAAGTATCAATGGCTGAGGTGCGTATTCACCAAAGGGAAGTACTGAAGTCACTACGCTGTCTAGATGTGAATAATGCTAGTGGTCCCGACGGAATTCCAGCAATCGTTTTAAAAATGTGTGCCCCTGAGTTGTCTCCTGTTTTGACGCGCCTGTATCGACTTTCCCTAAAGATGAGAAAAGTTCCCGAAGCGTGGAAGCTTGCTAACGTGCAGCCTGTGCCTAAAAGGGTAGCCGTGCTGACCCATCGAATTATCGTCCCATCGCGATCACTTCCATACTCTGCAAGATTATGGAACGTGTTTTGAACAACAAGCTCCTTGCGTACCTTGAAGGTAACGATCTCCTCAGCGACCGGCAATACGGCTTCCGCCGAAATCGGTCTACTGGGGACCTACTTGTGTACGCTACCCACATTTGGAGCGAGGCCATCGAGAAGCGCGGCGAAGCCCTCGCTGTGTCTCTCGACATTTCCAAGGCCTTCGATAGGGTTTGGCATGACGGCCTCCTTGGCAAGCTCTCTGCGTACGGAATCTCCGCTGGTTTGTGCTCTTGGATTTCCGATTTCCTGAGGCAGCGATCTATTAGGGTCGTAGTGGATGGTTGCGCATCAGATCGCATGGCAATAAATGCCGGAGTGCCTCAGGGTTCGGTTCTTTCAGCCACCCTCTTTTTGCTGCATATTAACGATCTGCTTAAACCCGGTATCTTTGGGTATGCAGACGACAGTACGGTGACTGAGAGATATTTTTCTGAGGCCCAAACTACCGGTGGAGAGACTGAGTCCTTAAGGAAAGCTTTGGTTGAGCGAACGAACCAGACCTTGAAGGCCGTTGATGAGTGGGGCGAAGCTAACTTGGTTAGGTTTAACGCCTCCAAAACACAGGCGTGTTTATTCACCGCCAAAAGGAGCCTTTTTAACTTGACTCCTGCTTTCCAGAATGTGTCCTTAACAATTACAGACCACCTCGAGCTGCTTGGGGTTAAATTTACCACTAAGCTGAACTTCGGCACCACTATTGAGGCCAAAGCGAAATCCGCTGCTAAAAAACTAGGAGTCTTACATAGGGTGAAGCGGTACTTCATGCCGGAACAGCTCCTAACACTTTACCAAGCGCAGGTTCGGTCGTGTATGGAGTACTGTTGCCACCTTTGGGACGGGTCTGCCAAGTATCAGTTGGCCGCTTTGGATTCAATAGAACGCCGAGCTCGCAGACTCATTGGCGATCCTAAATTAGTGAGTGTAAGGTTGCAGAGCCTTGAGCATCGCCGCAAGGTTGCTAGTTTGTCTGTGTTTTACAGGATACATTTTGGAGAGTGTGCTCAGGAATTGCACGATTTAATTCCGCCATCTCCGTTCCATCACCGGACGTCCAGGCGAGGGGAGCAGTTTCATCCTTACGTTGTGAATATTCCATTCATTCGCACGAAGCGATTCGCTTCTACCTTCCTAATGCGGACTGCTAAGGAATGGAATTCGCTCCCTTCGTCTGTATTCCCGGCAAGATATAATTTGGGTCTCTTCAAGTCAAGAGTGAATAGGCTGTTACTGAACCAGCGTGCTACACCTTCGACCTCGTCGTCACTTACCATCAGGTGCGACTGAAGTCAAACGTTGGTCAGTCTTGCATAAAAAAAAAAGGAAAAAGAAAAAAAAGCTAAATCTTAAACATAGCCCTGCAGTAAGCTTAACAAGACTTGTGAGAATACTTGTCTACTATAAAAATGCTGGCCCGTAATAATTATTTTGCTACTTGGCTAACATGGGGTGATACTTGGTAATTCCGTGACACTGCAATATTATCTTACGCTGGCAATGGCAAATTGCAAGCGATGAATGGCCGATAACCATTTTAAGCATCATAACCTGCCATCATCATCATCATTTAGGACATAGGCCTCCCCCAAATATGACGTGTATCATAATTTAGAGTTGCCATAATTGTCACACAGGTTGAACCTGCCAGCTGCCATTGATAGCGAGTTTTTTTTTAATGATATAGGAGGCAAACAAGCAGACGGATTGCCTGATGGTAAGCAACTACCGCCGCCCATGGTCACTCGCAACACCAGAGGAGTACGTTGCCGATCTTTAAGATCTCTATACGCTCTTTTCTTGTGTAACATATTATTGCATCACAGCTAAACAGAGGTTTGTATTTGGGTATTTGACGACTGGACGACTATAGTCGGAAGGTCCTTGTAAATCCGGGTAAACTGTAGGTAATCCTGAGCCGACACAGATATGGTTCTCAAATAACCGCCGACTGGTAAACTAATATTCCCCGGTTCATTAACTAATTCTTGAGAAAGTCCGGGCTAGCCGGCGAGCAACAAAACTAATGGCGTCGGCTACACGAGAAGGAGGGCGGGGCCCGAGCCACGAGACAACGCAAGGATTAACTCGCATATTTAGGGGGTTAGTCTTACACGGACTAGAACATAAAATGACTACATCAGCTCATAGTCCATAACTCAAAATGGCTGAAACACAAAATGACTACCTACAACAGAATTAGTCGACGAAGCTCCGTTTGCGCGGAGCTCCTGTTTTTGGATGCTTTGGCCCCACGGGCCGATACAAAACGAACATAACCTAAACCTACCTATAGGACAGTGGGTTTACTTTTCCGCATCTGGTGTTTTTTCGTACGTGACTGATTGTCGAAGTCATTTTGTGTTTCGGTCATTTTGAGGTTTGGGCTATGAGGGGATGCAGTCATTTTGTGTTTCGAACATTTTGAGCTTTGGGCTATGAGGGGATGCAGTCATTTTGTGTTTCGAACATTTTGAGCTTTGGGCTATGAGGCGATGTAGTCGTTTTGTGTTCTGGTCTGTGTGAGACCGAAGGTATTTAGGTACAGTCAGCAGCAGAAGTGGCTGAGCGGTTGAGGTGTTCAAAATGAGGTCAACACATCTCTATTGTCAAGAGAATAAGAGCGCGTCTAGGTCATTTTGAACACTTTAACCGCTCAGCCACTTTCGCTGCTGACTGTACATACATACACCGAAAAATAGTTAGTTTCAAGATCTTTTTGAATTCCAATATAAATAATAAATAAATCTTTATTGTTCAGAAACACATATTATAGCTATTACATTTGGTGCCCTGGGGATTGCGTTAGTATCCACTGTGTTACAGTCCCCACTGGTTGCCTGTATACATGAAATTAGTTAGGTTGTTAAGAACAATATTACATGATTTGAATAAAAACAAAAAATAACAATTTATTTATTTTACTTTATTGATATTGAGCCTTAGGCGAGAATTTTCCTCCCTATGTGTGTTCTATCGCTTGTACAATGGGTTGTGCTCTGAAGAACTGTTCGACATGATGCCAACGGCCGCTTTCTACCACCGCACCGCTTGCCGTCGGCAGTGCATTCATCCTCACACCCTGGAGCCCAAAGGGTCGCGCACTAAGCGGTTTAAGAGGAATTTCCTCCCGCGAACGCTCCGGCTGTGAAATGAATTCCCTGCCGAGGTTTTTTCTAAGGATGAGGTTCTTCAAAAACGGAGTGTACCTATAGCTTCTTAAAGGGTAGGCAACGCGCATGTGGATCCTCTGGAATTTCAGGCGTCCGTACGTTACGGTAACTGCTTACCATCAGGCGGGCCGAATGCTTGTTTAAAAAAAACCTAAGTACCTAGTAGGAAGGCAGGTAAGATTGTAGGTATAGTTTGTGTGTGTTTGTCGTTAAATTTGGACCCGGGTATGTCCTTAAACTACGTCCAACAATGAGAAGTAGGGCACAGCGTTGACCATCACGCTTGAATCTGGGGCAGCCCAACTGGGGAAGTACCTCCTCCTTACAGAAGACCACAGCCATAATAGCACTGCCACCTTTCAGGTATGTAGTGTTGTGTTCCTGATGGTGAGTAAGGTTCCCAGAGCTCCAACCCCCCTTAAAGGCCGGCAACGCGCTTGTGACTCCCCTGGTGTTGCGGGTGCCCATGGGCGACGGTAATTGTTTAACACCAGGCAATCCGTCTGCTCGTTTGCCGCTCGTTTGTCATAAAAAAAAATAATAATAATATTCTAAAAAGTAGATGTTTGTGGTACATGGGATGGGGCCGCCTATTAAACAAAATTGCTTGTGTTGGGAGACACCGCACCGCCCTTCCGTGTACGTTACACATTATAAAAGAGCATTCAACCCACCAACATTCAAAATCACTCGATTAGTTTACTCGTAATAAACAGTTTGTATTGTATGAATTTATTTTGCACGCTTGTGAATAAAATGTAACTTTACTATCTGTTTTTAAATAATAACAGTTCTTTCTGAGCTAGTGAGGTCAGAATACATTGTTTTTCTAGGGTTAAGGAATTTTCAAGTAGTAGTACTAGTCATTGATAAATCAAGAACTATTTTTAGTACAAAACTATCGAGAGATTCGAACATATTATTATTTTTTTTTATGGCAAACGAGCAGACGGATTGCCTGGTGGTAAGCGATTACCGTCGCCCATGGGCACCCGCAACCCCAAGGGAGTCACAAACGCGTTGCCGTCCTTTAAGGGGGGTTGGAGCTCTGGGAACCTTACTCACCATCAGGAACACTACTACATACATGAAAGGTAGCAGTGCTATTAGCCATCGCGAACGGCTCATGATTATGCTCCTCGTTACAGAGTGCAACATTTCGAGCAATATTCGACTTATAAAACGTGAGTTACCCGCTTCTACGGGGTGTTATAAAAAACGTGATACAAGATTATCAAACCGGCATCTGTTCATGATTTTAAACATCTTTTACTATGGGGTCAAGTTTGTAAAATTAAATAAAATTTGAGCTGTTCCATAGAAAAGGTCAAGTATACTCGTAAGTTTCCGAAAATGTATGAGAGAGTTTTTTTTTACAATTTACAAAATTGATCCCATAGTCAAAATTGTTCCAAATCATGACCAGATGCCGGCTAGATAATTACGCATGTATGATTAAGAGTTTTTTTGTATACTGTTTTGAAAAAATAAGTCCCGCCGAGTTTCTTGCCGGTCATAAAAGTCAAAATACTTCTCGGGTCAGAGGTGTAGGGTTAGAACCGGTGTAGTTTTTATTTTTCCATTTTACTTATGTAAAAATGCCCTTGTGGCCTACTTACTGAATAAACGTTTGAGTTTGAGTTTAATCTTGTATCACGTATTTTAAGTACAACACCCGGTATACAATTAACAAGAACTATTTTGTTGCTGTGTGGTTAGTGGATTATTAAGTATCCGCTCGGCGCTCGTGGTTGGTCGAGCAAGTAATTTATGGTGGACCGCTGCCACGGTGACGCGACAATTAGCTGCCTTAACGAAGGCTTGAAATAAATATCATTTCGTGATTAATGTCGCCAGATAATAATATGCTGATAATAATTATGCCGGGAGCCGAGGGTGGAGTTATTTGCTATTGCGCAGAAGTCGTTTACTATAGATGTTAAAGGATAAATCGTGGTGATAGCTACCCTGAGGCTCTAGTGTAAGTTTCTTTTGACGTAAAAAAACGTTTACGAACGCGTGAGTGATAATGTTATTTATATGGGAAAAGCAAACGCGTTCGTGACGTAAAGTTACGTTAAGAACTTACACTGAGGGCTCAGAGTGTAAGTTTTTAACGTAATATTGCTTTACCATCGCGTTAGTGTTTCCCATATAAATAACATTATAACTTACGCGTTCGAGACGTTTTTTTACGTCAAAAGAAACTTACACTAGAGCCTCTGTACGCATACGTATAGTTACAAGTAAACGATTATAATTGAAACTAAGAAGATGTCAAATGATGTTTTATTAAATTTGTGAGTATGGCTTAAGACCATTTTTCGCATAGTTTAAGTGATGTTTTCTTTATGAAGGATTTATATTCAGTTCCAACAATGCCGTCACAGGAGACCACGAGGGAAGTGAATGAGGCTAAGATCTTAGTTCTGTGTACTTATTTTTTAACATTCATTCATTTATCATTTCAGCCGTATGCAGTCCACTGCTGGACATAGGCTTCCCACAAATATGACTTGTATCATCTTGGAGGTAGTTGCCATAGTCGCCACGCTTGGCAGGCGGGTTGGCGACCGCAGTAGCTGTAGATTGGGTTTCGACGGACGCTGCTGCCCGTCCGTAGGATGTTTCGCTTCGTGGCCTCTTACGACACCCGCGGGAGGAGATGAGGTGGTGCTATTCTAGTCAGCCGGCATCACACGGCATAAAACACCTGGCAAGGGTTTTTAACATTACCTGGAGGATATTCAGATATGCGTTTACAAGTTTCTCGCAGCAATCAGAAAGTCGTTCCCATATCGCCGAGTGTACCGGGACTTAACTAACCTTATCAAGAGTTGGGAGAACGCCAACACACAGTCTAGGTATCCAGAGGGTGTACCGTTTAAAGTTGAAAAACTTAACTGAAGGACAATGTCGTGCATGGAGTGCTGGAGAACGCATCCGCGAGCGCCAGTAAGGGACAAATATATTTTGGCTTTTGTGGCCCAAAATGAAACAATTCACTATAGTTTTGCTTTACAGGACATTCTTTATAACAAAAATATTAGCCTATTCTGTATTAATTACCGCAACTTTGGTTGAAAACCCAAGAAAACTCCAATTGTATTTGTTTGTTCCCCTCCAACTTTGACAGTTCTGAAGGGACCAGTTTGGAGGGGAACAAAAACATGTGAAACTATGATAAGGACGGACGAAAATAGCGCCATCTCTGCCATATCTATGGAAAGTTACATAAGACCATCCCTTTCCATCGTGGTATTATTATTAGCACGCTCCGTCTAGGTTAATGGTATGTCTATGTTTAGCTAAGTTTTTCACCTACACATCGAGAAGTATCTCTTTCACTCGAACAGTACAAGTGTGAGCGAGACCGGATTGTGTTCGAGGTAAGTCCTGTGATTCGTTAGTATTGCAAAGGATTTTAAAATACCTGGATTTAGAATAATGAACTCAAGTCGTCACGCTCCCGTGCTCAGCGCGTAAAAAACTTTGAACAAAAAAAAATACACCGCCGCAAAAACTGAAGAACAAGAAATATACAAAAACCTTGTTTATTTAACCCTAACTAAGTTCTTAAGCTAATGTAAGTATACCTAAGTTTTTAACCGACGAAAAAAACGGAGGAGGTTCTCAAGTCAACGCGTTTTTTTTTTATGTATGACCACACAAAACGTTTTACAGAGTAGTCCGATTTTGATAGGTAATTCTTTTTTTATTGGAAAGAGTACTCCAAAGTTGGTCCCATATAAATTTTGAAAAAAAAAAACAACCTTAACGGTAGGAATATAGGGGTGATTGAATTTCACTCACAAGAGGTTCGACTCCATAAATAACAGATGGCATTTAACGACAAAAAAAAAAATTGTGCGGTATTGTTTACGGTTTACTTTTTTTTTGTTAAAAAGTTTTATTATTTTTGTAATGAATATGAGTTCTCTTATATACCTAAACTCCACATTACCTTGCACGAAAACTAGACAATAAAGTGATGCCGCCGCCATTTTCTCTCTGCGGTAAGACGGCAGCGGGTTCTGGCCCAGATATCCGAGGAATGATGTAAAATAGAATTTAAAAAGAGGAAGTTTGAGAAATTCGGGTGAGCTCTGTGTGCACTCGCTAACGATGTTAACGATCAAACTATGCATACCCACTTTGATTCACTTTGTATCTGCACATTTTGTATACGATATTTAAGTCGAAAGAAAAATAGAAAAATTTGACTCGCAGCGGGACTCGAACCCACAACCACTGGATCACTTGCCCAGTGCACTACCAGTTGTGCTATATGAGCGCCGCTTAGACGTGTCAAATTTTTCTATTTTATCCTTCTTGTTATATACGTCATTACGGGTGACGTGTAGCGACATCTACCGAAGAGTATTGAACCCTTTTTACGGCATCGATGTCTCAAAATTAGATTGAGAATTCATCGATAACAATGTGCTACCCCTTTCTAAAATTATTTTTATATTAAGCAGAAACGTCTGCTAGCATATCAAAGATATTTAAGTCGAAAGAAGTAGTGATCCAGTGGTTGTGGGTTCGAGTCCCGCTGCGAGTCAAATTTTTCTATTTTTCTTTCGACTTAAATATCTTTGATATGCTAGCAGACGTTTCTGCTTAACATAAAAATAATTTTGTATACGCTTAATATACACATGTTTTAACAGGTTTTAACATGTGTGTATGTATTAACTTTTGAACGCTTTTCCTGTCGATTCAAAATGTGTCGTATATACGCCAGCGTCTGAACTAGTGAAGAACGAATTTAAACCTTATCTGTCAGCAACAAAAGTGTTTTGACAACGTTTGTCATAGTCACTTAAGGGGTCGGTGGCGTGGTATGCACTTTACGCGCCCGCTTTGGCGTTCAATGGCTTAAAATGGGATGTCGCTTAGAAGCACACAGGTGCGGATCCAGTCCCCCGAAAAGGTTGTGGTCACTAAGCTACAGTAGGAACACTAGACTGGGTAGATATTAGGTATCTTGACTAGATGTGCAACGGATATCCGGCCACTATTCGGTATCACAATTTAACTTTTTTTTTTTATAAAATACTGACCAGCGTTTGACCTCAGTCGCACCTGATGGTAAGTGACGACGAGGTCGAGGGTGTAGCACAAATACCGGATAGTGACGTAGTATATGGCTGCATACCAGATAGTACGTTAAAACATAAATAACGGTAAACGAAAAGTAAAAAAAACACTCAATACAAACAGTTTCAAATGTCAAAATGATTAAACTCATTACGAAAATATTATTAACATTATTTATTTTTAAACTTTCGTGAGACATAGTAAAATTATATATATAATGATAAACACGGTTCACGTTTATTTAGTCACTCCCCTATCTGAGTAGTCAAAAGGTCAACAGGTTTGTTTTTTTATGACAAAGGTGACAAACGAGCAGACGGATTGCCTGATGGTAAGCAATTACCGTCGCCCATGGGCACACGCAACACCAAGGGAGTCACAAGCGCGATGCCGACCTATAAGTGGGTTGGAGCTCTGGTAACCATACTCACCACCAGGAACACAACACTACATACCTGAAAGGTAGCAGTGCTATTATGGCTGCGGTCTTCTTCTGTAAGGAGGAGGTACTTCCCCAGTTGGGCTGCCCCAGATTCAAGCGTGATGGTACTTCGCTGTGCCCTACCTCTCATTGTTGGACGTAGTTTAAGGACATACCCGGGTCCAAAAACAACATTCTACAAATCTAATTCATATTTTCATAACTATTGATATGAGTAGGAAAAATGTAAGAGTGTTCAAGGAAGGTCCACATGAGCGCATAAAATTGCAGTTGCAGCAGCTCACATGTGGCCACAACTTCGAAAATTTTTCGATTACCTCCGAAATTGCTTTCATAATTCTTTATTCGCTTCTAGAGCAGTTTTCGTAGGTTGTCGAGAAATCCAAATCGTATATTAAGTAAGTACATAGAAAACAAAAAGTCGGGAACAAATAGCTGTGCTCATGACATAAATAAATTTCCTTACTAGAATTCGAACCCAGGACTATCGGCTATCGACTGGGTGGTCGGCCAGAAGCTATTCCCAAAGGAACAAAGGAATATTCCCGGGGAATACGATAATGTCCACGTGTAGCCCGGCTACTCCAATCTCCGCTCGCAGCGCCGTAAGGCGTTCCTCAAATATTTGTCCCGACTCGCGTAAACTTTAACGCTAGATTAATGAAAATTTTCCGCACATACAAATTACGTAAGTTATATAGATTAAGTAAGCTGTCTTATTAATAATAGCTATTGTGCTTGAATGTTCAGTGGAGTGTTTAAGCCACTAGTTGGACCACTCAGATTAGGTTGAGACCGTCTCAACCAATCTCACTGGAAGCGAAAACTCAGTAGGAGTATTCCAGTAGTACAAGTCAAGTCTGGCGCGGAAGGGTCCTGGATTTTTCCCAGGCTACCTTCCCCCCACACAGTGCCCGTCACCCACTCATACCATGCGATAATATCAGCCACAGGCTGCTTAAGTAACTAAGGCACAAAAGTTAAGTAAATGTGCCACCCCGAATTGTAGCCGGCTCAAAAGTCCCCATGACACTGGTGGCGTTGCCACGCTGAATCGCCAAGGAGATCTATTGAGCTAGATACGATCCGGAGCGAGAATTGCAACCCCTCTCTCTAAGTCAACGACCCAATTCCCACACAAACTCCTTATCCTCCGCACCCCAAGACCCTGCAGCCTCTACCGCAACCGGAACCAAGTCGTACATTGGTTCCAAGGCAGAATACTTTGTGTGCTTTATGCTTTTTATGGTGAATTAAGCCATAACCTGCTGACAACCCGACTGCTAGCATCAAATACTGACAGCTAATTTCGATTTTGTGTCCTGTATTTCCTTATAAGCGAGACAGATAATGCATTATCACCAAATTACCAGGTCTAACCAACAACCGAAGTTGTGCCCTATATGTCATGTGGGTGGCATGTGATTTATTTCAGCCCTATTTTTTTATCATTTTAGCTGATAGACATATGCTTTCTATGTATATGTCTTGTATCAACTTGGGGGCAGTTGCCATAGTCACCACGCTTGGCCCTGTAGTAGCTGTTGATTCTGTTTCGATGAACGTCGGTGGTATTTATTTCCATTTGTCGTCTGTTACGACACCCGCAGAAGGAGGCGGTGCTATTCTCAAACCTCACCATACGGTAATGTTATTTTTTAGTTTAGTCGATTAGCGATGCAAATTTTATTTAAATTCGTATTGTCATATACTATAGTTGTATTTTCCACATTGTTTTATTGTTAAGCTGCCTACCGACTGCTGACTTACTTCAAGCTAAGCGACCCGCAAAATTCCTTTAGGACTAAAACACGGAACTCCGAAATTCGTAGTGAAATCACAATGGAGTCGGATTGCGTGGACAAACGTGTCTCCAGGATCTGCAGGAGGCACTAGATGTGGCGTCGTACGTCAAGTGCAAAAATATGTACCGAAAGAATAGCGATGTTGACACATATTACATTTTGCAACAGAATTAAGTGAAATTAGTTCACAATGACGAATATAATCGATTACAAATAAAATTGAATATAAATACTAATTTAATTTAAAGATTTTACAAAATATTAAAACAGCATTTTTAATTTGCGGAATTTCAAAAAACCTTGGTATCTATCAAATTCTCGCGGTTTACTGCAAAATAAATTGTAAGGCAACTATATACATAAATGCAATATTTCGTGGTCCAAATAGCAATTTAATTATTTTTCCATACTTAAGAGAGCGCGGCTAGGAATAAGTTACGTTATTAGTTCTCATCTTTTTATAAGGAGCGTTTTCGCGGGAAATACGAATGTCAGACTTTAACGCTCATTTTTGGCTTTTGTCTAGTTTTAAGGCCATTACTCCCATACAGACATTTCATCCCTAGAACGGAAGGGATCGATTAATAGAATAAAAAAATAACAGTCAACTAGCCTATCCTTTCATAAATACGTCCTACAACCTTATTTGCTGTACAATAGAGTTGCTTGGTACATATTTTTGAGACTTTGGCTGTGAACGAATTTTTACACTTGACTGAACCTGAGTTGCACTGGAGTTCAGGTACCAGCCATCTCCCTGGTGACCTCACGAGGCTCACTTTTTTTATACAAGACTGACCAGCGTTTGACCTCAGTCGCACCTGATGGTAAGTGTCGACGAGGTCGAGGGTGTAGCACGCTGGTTCAGTAACAGTCTATTCACCTCATCTTCTTCAGTTATTCATTAGCTACATGTTCATAATTTGGTATTACCGTGTCGAGTACAACTTAGGTACCTACAATGTTAATAAACATCATCATTTCAGCTGTAAGACGTACACTGCTGGACATAGGCTTCATCTAAATACGACTTGAATAATTTTTCAAAATTCAAAATTCAAATTCATTTATTTCATCAATCAAGCACTTACAGATAAAACTTACACCTAATATGGAGGGCGGGGGTTGGGTTGCAGCAGGCGGGTTGGTGGCCGCAGTAGCTGTTTAGATTTTGACGGACGCTGTTTAAATGTATTAGACAACCCTTTACCAACTCTAAGGTAAAACACTACGTGCTTACACCTCCTATATGAATCCCTTTCGGGATTCTGATATAGCTAGAGAGATGGTGCTGCCTTCTACAACGAAGAACAAATAAAATTATTTTTTATTAAATATTCTGATTTGCTTTGATTTTTAAGTAGTACTAACACAAAGAACACGAACGGACGTGTGGGGCACAGCGAAGTACCATCACGCTTGAGTCTGGAGAAGCCCAACTGGGGAAGTACCTCCTTCTTACAGAAGACCACAGCCATAATAGCACTGCTTTCTGGTATGTCGTGTTGCGTTCCTGATGGTGAGTAAGGTTTCCAAAGCTCCAACAACTTTTAGGGTAGGCAACGCGCATGTGAATCCTCTGGAGTTGCAGGCTGCCATAGGCTACGGTAACTGCTTACCATTCGGCGGGCCGTATGCTTGTTTGCCACCGTCGTTTTATAAAAAAATAAAAAAATAATAAATTGAAAATAGATGACATACTTAAGAAAGATTAGGTGAATTACCTACCGTTTGTATGAAAAAATTACTATCGATTAAATCACGTAGATAGCGTAGTGTATACTCAGTTATGCCACATCCAGCAAGTTGCATCCGTGCTCCTCGGTGCAGCGTTAGAGTAATTGTGGGCATGCGGGCTGCATGCTGCATGCTGCAGGCATCTGACGACAGAAAGGCATCTAACGTTAGAAATTATCGCGCCGTGGCGTCGAGCTAGTGAGCAACGTTAAATACCCACGCCGTGATTACGCAGCCAACTGTGGCAGGGACCAAGCACTAAGGTAAACACATGCTAACCTGGAATGCACCGAGGAAAAGTTGCTAAATTTTCTACCTTTGTTCTGAGAATTTAAATTTAACAGATTATTAAAACTCGTTGAGACTGTTAAATGCATGTACCGCGTGGCTCCGACATTGAGACTTTAAATGTATGAATCGATTTTGTTCATAAAGTTGAGCTAACTTTAGTCTAAAACTTTTGAAACGTACTAGATTTGTAAGCTTTGTTTAGCAAACTAAGCCCAATAATCCGATATCTAATTAAATTAAAACCACCGTCCAGTAAAATAAATCGCTAATCACCAGCAGCTGGACAGCTCCTTAATACTTCTGATACACAGTTTCGCCCGCTGACACAACGCACGTAAGCGGCGCGAACTGCTTCATACAAATCAATACATTTTGATCGACTGCCTGCACTGCTGCTCGCTCCGAGCGGCATTACCACAATGTATACCTTGAAATGAACCTGTTCGTACGACAGCGTGCGAATCTGCGGCCTTACAAGTACCGACGTAGCCATTCAGTGATTTAGGATGGAAATAACGGGGCTTAAGCGTGATCCATTGACGAGAGGATTTATTGACTCGAGTGAACGGTGCTCATCCATCGACGGTGTCATTGGCTGTGGCTGAAGGAATACTGCCTTACGACGCAATGTAACTAATGTTTAGGAATAAAAGATAAACGCAAAAAATCCACTGTTAAGAATCGAACACGCGACTCTGGGACATGAAGAAGAAGAAGAAAATTGTTTATTTGGCGTAATAAACTAAAAAAAAAGATTACAGGATGTGACTACATATAGAATATCAAACTGGATGCCACTCAGCATGAGTCGTCACAAGACTGGGCATGCGGCGACGCTGATTTTCAGTGCAGCCCGAAAAAAAACAAGAATATAAAATAATATACATAGTATAAACTACTATGATTATGACAGAAACTAAACATTATACTGATTTCAACTTACTATAAAATGAGACTGAAATAAATGTGAACAGGCTGTCGCTCTGCCATCTGAAATACTGAGGCCACATCAGTTGGCTGCGAAGTAATACATCATCCTTGCTTAGGAGCTTAGCATCATCATCTCAGCCACAAGACGTCCACTGCTGAACATTGCCTCCAAATGTACCGGTTGGAAGTGACCTGCATCTAGCAACAATTTCCGTAAAAAGTGATCCCTGAGATCGAGTGCCGTGTGGTGCCGGCTGACTAGAATAGCACCACCTCCCGCGTGTGTCGTAGGAGGCGACAAAGGGAAAGCGACGCATAGGCAGCAGCTTCTGTTGAAACCCAATCTACAGCTACGGTTGCCATCCCGTCTGGCAAGCATGGCGACTATGGCAACTACCCTCCAAGATGATTCAAGTCAAATTTCGGGGAGGTCTATGTCCAGCAGTGGTCTTACGGCTGAAATTATGATAAGATTAAGGGTTTCACAGGCACTGGCATGCGCCCGCGGAACCCGCGAGCGTTTAGGGTTCCTTTTATCTGCGCCTTATTTCACGGGAGTCGGCAAAAAGCGTAATATGTGGCGCTGAAATATCGCGGCATTTGATTGATTGTAAAGTGTGACTGATGTTTATTGGGGCCACAGCTTGCGTGTATCGCGGTGCCTCGGGTGAGTTTAAAAAATATATAATGTATATATTTGTTGCAAAATTGTAAGACTTTTCATTTATAAATAGCTTTTTATATTTTAAAGTTTGAACGAAAGCTTTAGAGTTTAGACATAGACATTTTTATGTAGCGGACGAGAGACTCTGCGGGACCTTTTTTTTAAACAGTAGAAAGATATTACATTAGACTATTAAAGACCACGAATGCTGCTAAAGGGTTCGAAACGCTGGGATGAAGTTTAAATTGTTATTCGCGATATATCCGTTTCAGTTGTTTTACTTCAGTAATACAAATGTCATTTTAGAGGTTTCTTTTATTGTATTCATACATATTCAAATGCACTTACATAACTAATAATCAGGAGTCATATTCCCATGGTTCGGCATAAAACACCTTGAAGCCTAAAGGCACGCACCGTTTGCTGCTTGCCACAGCCGTAATAGACCTAAATAATAATTAAAACTGTTGTGAGCCATGTTACTGTTACTAAAAAAAGCATAAACTCATGTGTACTTATATCGTACTAGGCTACATGTTTCGGGTAAGCTCTGGTACCCATTTTCAAACCGAGTTAGGACACACCGCTCGGGGTGATATGAGGGTGTATCGCTCACTGCTGTCCGCTGCCTTGCACGGCGTTCCGTTCGCCGCGCTCACTGAGAAATTGCTTGAAATTGATACCTGAGCTTACCTGAAACATGTCGCCTAGTACGTGGTTAGTGATAAAAAACCTCTCACAGTTCGGTTGCGTTTAATAGCGTCTAAACCGTGGATGTTGTGGCGATAAGGATAACCTTTATCGAGAACTATGGCGGTCGTGGCAGGCCCAGTTCCTTTGCTTGTTGTACGATTATTCTTCGTAAACGGCAGGATAATGTTCAAGGGATATTGGCTTAGATGACGCTGGAACTATAAAGTTTTAGTATGTATACAATAAAACGTTCTTCAGAAGCGGGGTAAGTGTAATTGATGGCACGTATTTACTAGTTTACGTATAATTTGTTTAGTAATAATTTTAAATCGCATACCCAGTGTGCATAATTGTATATTTATAACCAGAAACTTGATATGCGTATTAAGATTCGGCTAAAACAACTTATCCCAATTAAAGGGAACACAATTGTAAGACATACTTACATATAAATGCAGAATTATACCAAATAGTTTATGAATCAGTGAGCCACGAGAGCAAAAAAAATATTTTTTGCAGTATATTTTTCAAAAAAATAGGACCAATTTTGACCCTATCCAAGAAAAAAAAACAAAATCGGACTACTCTGTAAAAAATTGTTCGTAGTCATTTAAGTATAACAGTCCGTGAGTTAATAATCAATCATCCCCTATTTTCCTACCCTTAAGGTTGGATTATTTTCCAAATGTATATGAGACCAACTTCGGGGCCCTTTCCAATAAAAAAATAATTATCAACATGGAACTACTCTGTGTAAAGTTATGCGTAGTCAAATATACGCGTCGACTTGAGAACCTCAGTTCTTTCCGTCGGTTAAAAATCCACTAGTTCTAGTTGGAACACTTGTTAAGCAAACAAGTATCGTTTGCCGGGAACACACTGCCGGGTCGGCTGGCCGAGCTCCCGCTAAATAATAAATGCCCTGCGACTTCACAAATCTAAGTTTGCGTCGTTAGGGCCCTCTGGCCGGCCGCCGGCGTTCGTGGAGTCGCGTGACGCGTGCATAAGTGATGTGGTGCAAACATAAAATACGGAATGAGTTTGGGACCTTAAACATTTAAACTTATTGGATGGACAGTAGCGGGTTCACTGAAGGGCCGCGGATATCGAAGTTCATAAATTAACAATTGTGTCTATAACAAGAATTAATTAATTGTAGTAAAAGAGAAAGATGCATGAATTTTTTGACCTTCGATGTTCTAGGTAGGCTCAGAACGGAAAGCATGTTTGCCAATTTAACTAGTGCGTCTATTTTTGTACATAGAAAACTAGTTTACTTCCAGACAGAGCGAAGGGCTTTTATTTCTGTAATGAGCGCATGTGAATTATGGGTGTTTTCTATGTATATGTGTATTATATAGATCGTTGGCTGAGTACCTACACAACACAAGCCTTCTTGAGCTTACCGTGGGGCTCAGACAATTTGTGTAAGGATGTCCTGATTGTCCTGTAATTTAGTGCTGAAGCCAGATTAGTTTTGAACAGCTTGCCGTTTTTTTAAGCTAGTATCACTTTTTTTTATGACATAGGCGGCAAACGAGCAGACGGATTGCCTGGTGGTAAGCAATTACAGTCACCCATGGGCACCTGTAACACCAGGGGAGTCACAAGCGCGTTTTTTGGTTGCAAAAATGGAGTTTAACATAATTACTCACCTATGAATTCTATGTCATACCTTGTTTTCTTGCTCCACCTACTATGTTTTTCTCGTACACGGGACAATTCCGAACATTTGAAAGGCGTACGCGGAGCCCGATCGAGCCAACGCGCAGAGGCCCTTTCGACAATTTAATGACATGTAAGGGGTACACTAAGTGGATGTTTATTGTAATATTTATTCCCTGTATACAGTGTGTAAATCTTATACGGGCGAATCTCTTAACAGAGGGTAGAATAGGACATAAGAAATATATTTAGATAACTTTTGATTAGAAGTACAATAAAAATTGTATCCATATAAAAAAATTCGGCCCGCAATGTAATGCAACCACTCGAGTTAAACACTCGTTGACAGTTAGTTTCAAAAGCTTATATCGCGTAATGTTCGCAGTACATTACTGCTCAGAAATTTTACAAAAAATAATTACATGTGTATAATAGGTATAATTAAAGAAAAACCTTTTGGTTAATGATTATACTGGTAAATCCTATGTCTGGTATAATTCTTCGCCCGTATTAGACTTACACACAGTATGTATAATATTCAGTATATTGTATATATTGTTCTTGTCATTGTTTACATGATTTACAAGATACTTGGCGAGTTTGATTAGTATATAAAAGGATCATTATTCATCATCATCATTTGTGTCAAAGGTTGTCCACTGCCTGGACATGGGCCTCTCCCAAGCATCTTTAACGACTCACGACAACGGTCCTGCGCTCTTTACCTCCAACGAGCTTCTGCAACCTTCATCAGATCGTCAGTCTACCTTGTGGTCGCCAGTCGAGTAGTTTTTTTCAATCGACCATTCGTTCTTCTGGGAATGTCCCCTGCCCGCTGTCATTAAGTCTAGTAATTCAGATATGACAGGATTTTATGTGATAATTACGAGAGATGCATCGAATAGTGGTTTTACCGGATACCGGATACCGAATATTTGCCTGTGCCATTAGCTGTGTCTCACTGCGCCTTTGATAGAAATTGCACAACGTCTATGTACATGCAGTGCGTATAGAATTAGAATCGTAGAATAAAATGTATTTCTGTATAAGAAGTACACAGCTATAGCTATATATTCATGAAATATGTAAAAAATATTTTAATAACGATTTTTGAGACTGTGTTTAGTGTTTGTTATTTAAATGATTGTTAATTAGTATAACGTGCTATCCGGTATACAGCCGAATACTACGCCACTATCCGGTATTCGGCTGAATAGTCAAATTATGGCCGGATATGCCGGATACCGAGTGGTAACCGGATATCCTTTGCATCTCTAATAATAGTAATAATTACTGTATAATCCGGGAATCCCAAAATTATAAATATGTTTGTTTATGTTTGGACAATAATTATAGATGAGGCTATAGGTTAAGTAGGTAGTATAATTAATTAATTATCCTACTTACCCCACTAGTTTGATAATTTAATAATAAGTCTTCGGGACAATCTGACACAAATCGACCTAGTCCTACGGTAAGCTTAGTAAGGCTCGTGTTGTAGGTACTAGATGACGATATATATAATAGATAAATACATACATATCAATACTTAAATACATAGAAAACACCCATGATTCAGAAACAAATATCTGTGCTCATCACACAAATAAATGCCCCGACTGGGAATCGAACCCAGGACCATCGGCTTTATATGCAGGGTCACTACCCACTAGGCCAGACCGGTCGTCATTCTTGATATATATATATATCAAAAATGTCAAGATATCAACATTATGACAACTTTCTAGAAATTCTTTTACCCCTGTAGACAATCATATTGTAAATATCTTATCTACTGTACTCCATTTATTTTTATTTCACTACAGTTTAACCTAAAAAATGATGCAAACAACAACACCGCCCGGAAGTGGCCAACGAGCCTGTTCCCCGGTACATCCTTGCCACTCTATGCCAAACCTTATATAAACGTACAAAAAATCGTATCTCACTACTGAGATGTACACAAATTTAACCTTTATCATGACGGCATTAGGTTTATATTTGTATAAAGGGTAGAAGTTACAAGTGAGAAGGTAGAAAGGAGGGTTCAGTTGAAATGTAATTACTATGGCTCTTTCAGTCGTTCGCTTGTAAAAATGCGGTTTTTTTCCTCTTTTTATTTTAACGAGCAAACTGTATAATGTCTTTAGTTCGTTGTGCTTGGAATAGGTTTGGTTTGCGCAGTGGCGTACAGTCAGACATGGATATTATCATCATTTCCGCCGTAAACTACCACCGCTATACAGGCCAAGTATGTATGTATTCTTGTACAGTCAAGGTCAGAGATATCGATGCGAACAAAGTATTAAAATATGTATACGTGCAGCCTATGTCTCTATTAAAGCACATGTATACATTTTTAAACACAAAACTATCGTGAGATTGAAACATATTAATTGTATAAAAGCGGGTAACTCACGTTTTATAAGTCGAATATTGCTCGACATGTTTCACTCCGTAACGAGGAGCATAATCATGAGCCATTCGCGTTGGATAACCGACGCAGACTGCGGGCCACAGCTCTCCGCGACCGTGCACTCGACGCCGGCAACAGCTGAGGGCGGGGAGGCGAGAAACTACCCTCATTTTCAGCAATATTGTCAATAGTAGGGTTGCACACTACACTTACTACGTCCGTTGGCAAAGGTCCGTCCACACAAAACGCCGACGCACCACACAAAACAGTTCTCCAACTACGGGCACAGACCATCCACAGTCACGGTTAAAGTTCGGATAACGACTAATTTCAATAGCCTCCCGTACTTTGCGCTGAACTACACATGTATACATATTTCGAAACTTTTTCCAAATCGATATCTTTTACCTTGACTATCACTGACCTATCATCTTTTTGGTTGGCTTGGCGACTGTTGATTTGGTTTTGACGGACTCTGGCTGGTTTTGCCATTCAATCTCCTCTTACGACACCTCTTTTGTCAATTTTTTAATGTCACCTTATGGCATTTGACATAACATTGACAGAATGAGTGCTGCAAATATTGTCAAAGAGCAGACGAGAGCGACGGTGGCCCGGCGGTAAGAGCGACCGTGCGACTTGTAATCCGGAGGTCGCAGGTTCAAACCAATGAGTTTTTCTGTACCCTTACCATGAGTTGTGACATTACGGTTTTCGATAACGAGTATTGGTTTACTATCTGTGCATCTCGTTCGCACTAAAATAGTACAAGCGAGATGCACAGATAGTAAACTCGATATTCGTTATCGAAAACCGTAATGTCACAAGTGTCACAACTCATGGTAAGGGTACTGAACTTATGTATTACAGTCAGCGTCATGTAGTTAGTTGCGCTCAGTATGGCCAAATATATCGATAAACATCCTTACTGCTGTATAAATAAAGATCTGTATCAATATATTTGGCCTTACTGACTGCAACTAACTATAAGACGCTGACTGTACGAAATATCATTTGATATTTACCAGTCGCATTTTGGTGAAGGAACAAAGTCAGGACAACCTAGACCTAGTTTACCCTCTGTTGGAAGGTCAGATGGCAGTTGCTTTCGTAATACTAGTGCCTACGCCAAATCCTGGGATTAGTTGTCAAGCGATCCCCAGGTAGCAAAATGCCGGGACAACGCGAGGAAGTCGATGAACTGTAACTTCACACGCGAATCCCCGTCACACATGGACGCCAGAATATTTTTTATCTAATTTAAGTTTAAATGAATCCCGCAAAGAAACTTTGTATTGTCATACAACATTTTTAGCTCCATCCGCGTCTCGTCCGCGTCTCGTCCTCGTCTCGTACGCGGGTCGTTAAAAACTTTTAACTACTTTTTCACCATGAGGGGTTGAAATTCCATTAATCTTGCAATCGTCTTAAGACCTAAAACCAAGCAGAAACAAATCGTCCACTGCTGGACATAGACCTCCCTCAAATATGACTTGTATCATCTTGATAGTGGTCATAGTCGCTACGCTTAGCAGGCGGGTTGACGACCGCAGTAGCTGTAGATTGGGTTTCGACGGTCGCTGCTGCCCATCCGTCAGTTTTTTCGCTTGTCGCCTCTTACGACACCCGTGAGAGGATATGGGGTTGTGCTATTCTAGTCAAACGGCACCATCATCGTCATCATCAAAGACGTCCACTGCTGGACATAGGTCTTCCCCAAACGACCCAAAACACTGGTCATTTGCACCAGGTCGTCAGTCCACCTTGTGGGAGGCCTACTTACGCTGCGTCTTCCAGTTCGTGGTCGCCACTCCAGAACCTCTCCGCCCCATCGGCCATCGGTTTGTGAGCAATGTGCCCCGCCCACTGCCACTTAAGTTTGGCGATCCGAAGGGCAAACAGTAACCAAAAATAGTATCATTAATACGAAGTTAGTTTCACAAGCTTCAACTTTAAAACATAACAATCTGCTATATTGAAATTTAATTATTTTAAATCCTCAATATTTTTAAACGCTTTCTATGTTTTGGACGATAAAAACAATAACGTTTAATCCCTCAAAGCGATCCAATTTCCATCAAATCATACAAAGCTGGGGAGTTCAGGCTCGGGTCATTTAGGTGTCCGCTAGATGTCGCATTGCCTTTAGCACTCTTGGCAGGTTAAGTTCATGAAACCGTTTATTGAGACAGGCCCGGTACCGCGAACATCGAAGTTCGTATATTTCGAGCATCTTTCTCTTTTACTCCAATTAAGGCATCATAAGAGTGACAGAGACAATCGTCCGAAATTTACGATTATCGTGTTTCGCGGTAGCGCCGCAGTTCACTTGTAAAACTATAGATCAAAATAATTGCCCTACTCCATGTTTGGACAGCATCACAGGAAGGAGTAAGTTATTTTGTCTATATATTATGTTTATGTATATATTAATAAATACATTTTTGTTTTTTTATCTAGTATGTTTGTAAATCAGTTAATGGTGTTTCTCATACAGAGCAGTTATTTGTAAATCGACTCGGTGGGTCCCAAGATCTGTATCTTGCGAGCCTAGTTTGTACTATATTATTATTTTTGGCACATTTGCACCAGGTACCAGTCGTCTCGGGGAATGAGAAGTTTATATGTTATGTAATAAGTTAGTCTTAGTTGAAGTTTTATTGTTAATTTAAATTATTGATAATTAACGATTAATACGGTACTACTCACGTTTATTTAGTCACTCGCGCGACATGTTTAGGAGAACATAGGCCTCCATTTTCAAGCACTAAGAGTTAATTATTAAATAAGTATGTCTCATGTAAGTTTAAATACAAATAAATTATTGATTGTGGATGTATTTAGTTGTTTCTGAATAAAATTAATGATTTTGAATGTGTAAACTTGCCGTAAATTATTCTTATATAGTTTGTGTTCAGTTGTGGTTCACTACGCAAACAAAAGAACGTATCATTTTGTAAAAAAAGTCACGAGGCCTTAGTCTAGCTATTACCTCATTCATCATTATCATCATCATCATCATCAGGCGAACGACGTTCACTGCTGGACATAGGCCTCCCAAAAACGCCGCGGCAGGGGCCACAGCCTCCTCTGAATGCACAGAGAGGTGGGACAGTGGCCTCGTCAGACACTAGTCCTCGCTACACTTGTACTAACACTAACATAGTTATTCAAATTCAAATTATAATATATTTTTCACTTCTCATGCTCTAAAAGTTTGTCATATTATGCTTGCCAAGGCGGACTAAAGTAGTACATTTAGCCCCTCGGGAAAATATGTATACATATTTATGATATACAAAACGTTTTAAATTGACCAACCAGAACACTTCACCAAATTAAATCCACCAATCACGACACATATTGAAGTTAATCGCAACTCTAGATTCTTTTTTGGTGCGAATACTGTTTAAAAATGTGAAATCATTAAACAAAACTTTGTATAAAGTATCAACCAATCAGATATACCGCAATATTAAAATCGACCAATGAGGAAACGCAATCAAATTAGGTGCTTTTTAGTTCCTACTTCACAAGCATTGAAAAAAAGTTTAAATCGTTGGCAAACTCTTTGAAGCCCAAATTATACATTGTCTACGACATTTATTCACGGCGTAGATATATCCTATCTGTATCAAAGCAGTGAAAAAAATACAAAGATTGCCAAATTAAACATTTTTGACTCAATTGTATTTGTTTATTGTTAAAATGTTACTTTATTTTATTTTCTCGCAATCGAAGTGAAAACTAGTATGTATAACTTGGGTCTAAACGCCATATTACCCCTCGAACAATTTTAAATAACCATCTCGTGGTGCTATGGCCTACTTTAGCCCCTTGTCAAACAATCTACTATTATTTCCGACATCAAAAGTCC
Organism: Grapholita molesta; assembly: GCA_022674325.2. NCBI lineage: Eukaryota > Metazoa > Arthropoda > Insecta > Lepidoptera > Tortricidae > Grapholita > Grapholita molesta. Next base: position 356,339 of record CP053137.2, read on the forward strand.
ATATTATTGTTAGTAGAATAATATTACTTAATTCTATTTGTTAGTCTGTCCAATTTAATAACAATGAGAAAGGAAAGTAGTTATAATTTAGGAAGGAACCTGTACTTTTTTTTAAGGAATGTTATGTCATTATGTCTGTCATTATAATAAAATTGTGCATATGTTAGAAATAAAAATAAAATTAAAATTACAATTACAATCCATGTCAGCGTATTTATCCTTTATTTTACAATAAAAATGAGAGACCTGTCGCTTTTGTGCAAGGAGTTCCAGTGCCTCATCACAGGGCAATCAAATTTGTCCAGCATTACATACAGGAGGCTTCACTAAGCTTACATAACATTGTTACTAACGAACGATGGACAATTTTTTTCTGATATAAATGCATTTTTATTATGCAGTATCTAAGAGAAGATAATCCGAGAGCGCATTTGATCGCAATCCGCGTAATGTATCGCAGCCATATTGGAAATGTTTCGACAGCTCACTCGGAAACTTGCAGATAGTCTTCTATAATATCAATATGAACATATTAAACATAAAGATTTCATAGCTGTTGGTCCAATGTGATGATCAAGTCCCGATTCGTCAAGTATATTTGACGTGGTTCGTTCCCAACGAGTTTCGTCCATATCTGCATAAGTGTCGCTTAACTTCAAACTCAGGTAAATCCATTTTGCTCTAAGGTTAATAAGCATTCAGATTATTATGCATTTTTTTTTAGATCAACCTTAGCAGAATGGATTTACCCGAGTTTGAAGTTAAGCGACACATATGTCCAAGTTGCAGTTCGTCCATTCCTTGGTTCGTCGTGTAACCAACACGGTTGTCCAGTCGCTGTCAGATATATCGGAGCTGTGGAGGTAGTCATAATCATAAATATCGAAACATGCACTTTATCGCCTTGATAGATAATATAATAGAAGCGTTTGTTCCGATATTTGTGACCACCTCCACAGCTCCGATATATCTGACGGCGACTGTCCACATCATAATTAATCGCGCATATTTACGATATTTAATTCAAAAGAAATCGCTAGCAGACGTTTCTGAAAATAAATAATAATCTGAAAAATAATTTCGCGTATATTAACTTTAAAAGACCGGCCAAGTGCGAGTCGGACTCGCTCACCGAGGATTCCGTACAATTTTATTTTTATTTTATGAAGTAACTAAAAATTTACAGTTTTCGCAATTTTTCCTCTATCTGCGTCAAATTTTCTGAGTTCAGGGGAAGTGCTCTGTAGGTTTTGATTCCCTGGCGAGTTTCGGAAAATTTCGGGAAAGCGGCACACAGCGACGGTTGTATCTTTTGATTGCGTTGCCTTAACAAATTTCACAAGGCTAAGAAACTGTACAAGTATTTAATATAGCTTGATAGCTGCACGTGTTCATGAGAAAAAGGGGCTTGACAGACAGACAGACGGACGAACGGTCGGACAACATAATGATCCTATAAGGAATCCGCTTTTTTTCGAGGTGCAGAACCCTTTTACCGATGTTACGTAAGTCCCGTTTATTTTTAATAATGTGTAATAACCGTGAAAGTTTAAATTACTAAACCTGTATTTAAACCTTATGTCACGGCCCTTAGACAGTCAAAATTATGTTTAGTGTATGCATGTAGAATGTTGCATGGCGGCATGCAATATTCGCATGCAGTGCTGGCGGTAAACTGATTAGTGTGCGTTACTGTTTTCTATGCAACCGAGCTGGTGCGGGTGACCATGGAAATGTATAATCCAGAGACATTTTTTGAGGATTTTCTATTTAGCAATGTTCGTCGTACCAAACAATGTTTTTTTTTTTTCATTTTGTGGTCTAAATATAAACAAGATTATTGCCGCAATTAAGAACCTCGGAGTTCTTAACACGTTTACTGTGACACGGGGTTGGTTCGACCCCGTACAAGTGCTTAATTGCGATGCTAATTGATTACCGCTTGGAAGGTGTTAATTTATGAACTTCTGTCGTTTCTGACAAATTGAGAACACATTTTATTTATAAAACAAGTAACAACAGAATAGCATTGCACGTGCAGTGCCTGTGGGTAACGGGACGTATATATCCGTATATATACATATATCTCGATTATCCGTTTGTTTTCTATATCTTGAAGTATTTTCATAGCAAATGAAGACATTATGTTTTGTATTGGATATATTATTTCACGCTAGAATTAACTAACTAAATTAGAAGAAAACTCTGACAATTTTATTTTACAAATCAATGACATAAAAATCATGCTTAGTTTTACGTAAAAAAGTGCCCCAAATTAAGGCGATTTATAGAAAAGTTAAATTATAACAGTTTTGCGTGAAATTCATCTGGAAATTATGCCTTTATTGCTTGGTAGTATTGCTTAAAGTTTATGAAACGAGCTCCAAATCCAAGTATTTATAGAAATTTAATACTTAATTTTCTGTAAGGTATAATTTATTTTTTCTATAAGACACGTTAATTAATGGCAATGCAAATACATATAGTTTGTTAGCGTGTTGTTTTTGAGCCAACTGTATTTAGGTTTAACCTTTTTGGAGGGTTGACAGTTCTAGGTATTAGTTGTTTCTTGTCAAGCTTACCAAATGAGTATATCAATATGGTGCCCTCAATAAATGCAGACCATCTTTAAGGGGGTATTATTTATACTAATAGTAACACACTTTTAACTTAAGGTTATATAAAGAAACACATATAACTTTTAATTGTCATTGAAATAATGTTATTACTAAAATGTTAACTAATATTTATAAGTTTTTATTTTATTTTAGTTAATTATATATAATGTTATTGTTTCATGTTTGTTATTCTGTTGTTCAAAATCAACTAATTGGGTGGTTACGGCTGATATAAGCTAGTCTAATCTCCCATAGACAAAACACTATCAGTGGAGGTATGAACTCCAACAAAGCTAAGCAAAACAAAAGGAACTAGCGAATAATTTAAAACTCCTGAGCGTGGACACTGTCCGTTCATTTGCATTAAACTAGCTGCCGTTGTCCGGAATTGCACCAAATTTATGGACACAGCACGCACTTTTGTTCAGCTTTATGTGTTTTGACTTTTGAAATAAGCGCATTGGCGTATAAAACTAATACTCGGATTATTTCCAAATAATATACAGAAGTATTACAGTAAGTGTACAAATACTGTGCTAAATTAAATCTAATGTATCTCTGTTAAAAATTACATGTTTGGTAAGGTTGAGGCACTAATAATGGACGGTTACATACTTACTCGTACATACTTGACGACCGGTTTGGCCTAGTGACCCTGCCTATGAAGCCGATGGTCCTGGGTTCGATCCCCAGTCAGGGCATTTATTTGTGTGATGAGCACAGATATTTGTTCCTGAGTCATGGGTGTTTTCTATGTATTTAAGTATTTATATGTATCTATCTATTATATATATCGTCGTCTAGTACCTACAACACAAGCCTTACTGAGCTTACCGTAGGACTAGGTCGATTTGTGTCAAATTGTCCCGAAAATATTTATTTATTTATTTATTTATTAAATTTCAAGGTTAAATTTTTATCACTTGTCACAATATCTGTCACGCTCCAACATGTGAGTGTGAAAGTGACTTTATTTATTTCTTTACATCAAAAAGCACTTACAGGCTTACGTGCTAATTGGTTCTTAAATGTCTAATTATGAATAAGTTACGTTATAACTAATATTAAAATTTTTGAATAATCAAATTTCATGCAATTTAAAATAGGGACATCACAGGTTAACTAAAATAAAATTACTAAATAAGAAAATAAAATAAACTGACTGATAGCGCGATAGACGATAAAGGCCGCGTCTTTATGGTTGATAAAAAGGGGCGAAACACATTTTAACTACGACGCATTGTTTTATAAATAAGATGGTGAATATATTATACGTATCGGGCGAGGAGTAACATAACGGTTATTTACTACCCATTAAAAGCCACGGGCTCCCATTAGTGTCAGCCCGGCGATAAGGACATTTGCCTAAAAAGAGACCTCCATATATTGCGGGCATTCTTATTCAAATATGAGAGTAGCGAGATTTGTTTGCTGACGGCATATCGAGAATATCGAAGTAAGAAAATTTCGGACATCTTTCTCTTTTACTCCAATTAAGGCGTGAATAGAATGACAGGGTCAATGTTTCGAAATTTTGATTTTGGAGGTCGGCCTGTATTATGTTAATGATGTAAACTCATTATCATTTCAGCCGTAAGATGTCCACTGCTAGACAATGGACATAGGCCTCCCCCAAACATGGCCTGAATCCTCTTGGGGGTTATTGCCGTAGTCACCACGCTTGGCAGGCGGGAGGTAGCTGAAGATTTGGTTTCTACGACGCTGCTGCCCATCCGTCCGTTCTTTCCCTTTGTCGCCCTTACGACACCCCGGAGGAGACGGGTTGGTTTTATTCTCAACCGGTACCACACTGCCATGTTCATTGGCGACAGGGAATATTAGGAACCTAATGTGGACCTACGTCCATTTGTGTAAGATTGTTTTAAAATATTTTACTTATCAAAAGGTCGGCAGCGCTCTTGTGACCTCTCTCATGTTGCTGGTGTGAGGCGACGGCATATCCTTTACCATCGCGCGAGTCATCTGCTCATTTGCCTTCTAAAAATAATTATGATCATAAAAAAGGTCAAGAATTGAGTAAATATTTTTTGCTTTATTCCAAATACGACTACAATAAAAATGTTACAAAATGTGCCACCAGCAAATACGGTCCAATAACTCGGGAAAGTTCGTAAAAGCAAGTCAGCTTCGGGTCGAAGTGGTGAAATTCTCGGCGGCGGCCATCTTGGCGTGCCTAATTACTAAACTGTCATGGCGGCGACGCAGGATCGCATTCCGTCGCACGCCAAGATTTACGCGGCGCACAGATTATACTAGATAACAGACGTGTAGGTGTCACAGATAAAATAATGCATATAGAAAAAACTTATTCCTTTAGAATCACCGTTTTGTTGTTGTGGTGTTCAATGAGGGAGGCCTATCTCCAGCAATGGACGTCTTAAGGGTAGTTGCTTACCATCAGGCAATCCGTCTGCTCGTTTGCCTCCTATATCATAAAAAAAAGCTTAATCTTTCGGCTAGAAGGATAATGCCAGGTAAGGCCTACTTAAATAAATACCTAAATGGTTATTTTTTATTTATTTATTAGGTACAGTCAACCAATTTGATTTATAGGCCACTTTGTTCCTTGTCACAGTGAAAATCGATATGAAAGACGCAAAAGATCTCTTATTAACGCCACTGTGACAAGGTTCGAAGTGGCCTAGAAATCAAATTGGTTGACTATACTGTGTGTAAGTCTAATACGGTGAACAATTAAAACAGACATAGGATTTACCAGTATAATCATTAACCAAAAGGTTTTTCTTTAATTGCACCTATATTATACACATGTAATTAATTTTTGTAAAATTTCTGAGCAGTAATGTACTGCGAACATTACGCGATATGAGCTTTTGAAGCTATCTGTCAACGAGTGTTTAACTCGAGTGTGTTGAATTATATTGCGGGCCGATTTTTTTTATATGGATAAAATTTTAATTATACTTCTAAGCAAAAGTTATCTAAATATATTTCTTATGTCCTATTCTACCCTCCGTTAAGAGATTCGCCCGTATAAGATTTACACCCTGTATACAAAGACATGTAGGCAAATAACATTGTAACATTTTAAATTCTACAAAAACAACATACCCACACTACTATTATAATTGTACACATTACAGAAACAAATAATCAATAATTAAGCTAATAGTTATTTTTTTTGTGTACATTACTGGGCCTCTGAAATTATTTAATATTAAGTGTAAATATAATATATATAAATATATATATAATATTTTCAATATTTTCTCGCATCACATGAAAAAATAAAAAGTAAACTGTTAAACGCCCTATTTACGCAAATAGCCCTGCTTGCACTTGTTTTTGTTTGTTTAATCTGTGCACCCTCCGCCTGAACTTACAACGCACTAGCGGGCTAGCAGGTTGTTTTATAAAATAGGTACTTAAGTTAAATCTGGGCTGTTCCTGGAAACTGCAGCTCTGAGATTGCTGTGTTCGAGGTTTTGCTACCAGCTGTAACGGTACAATTTCACGTGTTTGTTTCTCTGTAAGAAAATATTGCTATTCTTTCCCCCTGTGTTCGAAATTTTATCGGTTTTGGTGCTAGGGTTAGTGATGTGGTATTTACTAAATAAAAATAGATAAGATGACATTGTAAACCCGATTAAAGAAAACAGAATAGCCATATAACAATTTTTATATTCGAACGGGTAAGACATTTAATAGTACATTTAAGTAAAAAAAAAAAAATTCGACAAGTGTGAAAGTTGGAGCCCGAGTGAAACTAGGGTGACAATCACCCGAGTCTTCAATAAGTTTTTACACGTGTATCGAACCCATATTTTCATAACAAGTGCCTTAAAAAGTGAAATCTATGCACGCGAAGCGTGCGCAAAGTACACTTTTTACGCACTAGTTAGGAAAAATATCTTTTTTTACGTATTCTACATATTTTCACACTTGGCGCGCGTCCCGAGCTGATTGTAAAAGAAATTAACTACTTTTGGTACCATTCCTTTATACTGAACTGAACTTTTATACTCGATAGAGGTTCCAAATATACAATTGGCGACGTACCTATTGATATAACTAAATAAACGACCAGTCTGGGCTAGTGGGTAGTGACCCTGCCTATGAAGCCGATGGTCCTGGGTTCAAATACCAGTCAGGGCGTTTATTTGTGTGATGGCTAGTGATGACCACATTCTTAGTTATTATTATTAAAATAAATAAATATTTCGGGACAATCTTACACGAATCGACCTGGTCCTACGGTAAGCTCAATAAGGCTTGTGTTATAGAACACAAGCCTTAGAGAGCTTACCGTGGGACTACCTATACCTACACCTACCTAGGGAGTGGCTTGTACTAGACGACGATATATATATGGAGGGTACGATTAAATACATTATATGAGGGAACGTCCATGAAACTGGGATTCGAACTCAGGACCGTCGGCTTCACCACTAGGCCAGACCGGTCACCAATGTGCTGTCATATTGGAATTATAAAATTGTGAAAACCTTCTAATTTCTTTAGTGAAGACAATCTCAAAAGATTAGTTGGACCCGGGTATGTCTTTAAACTACGTCCAACAATGAGAGGTAGGGCACAGCGTTGACCATCACGCTTGAATCTGGGGGAGCCCAACTGGGGAAGTACCTCCTCCTTACAGAAGACCACAGCCATAATAGCACTGCCACCTTTCAGGTATGTAGTGTTGTGTTCCTGATGGTGAGTAAGGTTCCCAGAGCTCCAACCCCCCTTAAAGGCCGGCAACGCGCTTGTGACTCCCCTGGTGTTGCGGGTGCCCATGGGCGACGGTGTTAAGCAATGGCTTAACACCAGGCAATCCGTCTGCTCGTTTGCCGCCTATGTCATAAAAAAAAAATTAATGCAAGTAATTGATTGATCATTTTATTAAAAAAAAAGACAGAATTTGATTTAATTTTAATTTGATTTTGTCTTAAGAAAAAAATTTGTATCTCATTATTATTAAAAAAATCATTCACTTCTATCCATACCTTTTACATACCATGTCGTAGTGAGCTTAGGTAAAATGACAAATATAATCTTAAAATAACCAAATACGTAAACGTCCGTTTGAGTCACAACTCCGCCATCCTCATTTATTCCGCTTATTTATCAAACACTCGACGCTAAAAGCAAAATAAAATCGCTGCAGTCTGATATATTTGAAACGTTGACAGACCAGATACTAAGAACATGCTGGTCGATGGTGCACCTTACGGCGAAGACCATAAGGTGCAGGTTCGGTAAAGGGTACTTACGTGGCGATTCCATTACTGGGCATCGAGAATGTTTGTCGACACCCAATAACCCCGCTTTGGAAAGCTCTTCTACCAATTTTCCATTTAAAACCTCTTAGAACATCTGGGCAGGGATAGAAAGTTTGATATTTTGTCATATTGACTTAGACCTAAACTGCCGCTCGTCTTATTAAAGTTCTTGGGGGTTTTAGGTCTCGGGAAAATCCAGGACCCTTCCGCACCAGACTTCATCTAAGACACGCGGCATTTTTACACCACTTCTTGCCACTTTTGACCCTTCTATCACTCAAAACCTCTTTAATGTAAACATATAAAACTACATTTGTTTGATTATATCCATAAGGAAGGAAGGTCAAATTTCATGGAGTTAGCTCAAAGGGAGGTGGAGTTAGCATAAATATATGAACGTCAAAAAGTCGTAAATTTTTGCACTCACCGACTGACTGACATGTACTACCTAAACCTAACTTATTTTTAGATGATCTAGAAGAATTAATTTAGGAATCCAGCTCGGTAATTGTGTGTAAGCGTAAGAAATAATCTAAAAAAAAAGTAAAAAAAAATAGGGGGGTCCCCATACATTTTTTTTATTGTAGCGTTGGAACCGTTACAACGTTACAAGCAGATATTTGAAACTATTTCAATATATGTATTGCTACATAACAGAAATATAAAAATAAAGTTAAGTCAAAAAATAAGTGGTTGTAATACGCGCTAAAAAACCGGCCAACGGTGTGTCGTCGGCGGCACGCAGCACCACATAATTATACACAGAACAGAAGTAAATCTACATAAAAGCACTCTCAATACCTGCCTAGTTTTCTTTACAAATAGTAGATTGTTTGACAAGGGGCTAAAGTAGGCCATAGTACCACGAGATGGTTATTTTCCCGAACGAAGTAAGGGAAAATTGTTCGAGGGGTAATATGACGTTTAGACCCGAGTTATACATACTCACTCGATTGCGATTGCGAGAAAATAAGATAAAATAACATTTCAACAATTAACAAATACAATTTTATTCACCCGCAATGAATTCTGAGTCACAAATGTTTAATTTGGCAATCTTTGTATTTTTTTCACTGCTTAGATACAGATAGGATATTTACGCCGTGAATAAATGCCATAGACAACGTATAATTGGGGCTTCAAAGAGTTTGCCAACGATTTAAACTTTTTTTTTATGCTTGTGAAGTAGGAACTAAAAAGCACCTAATGCTTTGCCAATTTGATTGCGTTTCCTCATTGGTCGATTTTAATATTGTGGTATTGTCTGTTTGGTTGATACTTTATACAAAGTTTTTTTTATGATTTCGCATTTTTAAACAGTATTCGCACCAAAAAAGAATCTAGAGTTGCGATTAACTTCGATATCTGTCGTGATTGGTAGATTTAATACGATGAAGTGTCAATTTAAAACGTTTTGTATATCATAAATATGTATACATATTTTCCCAAGAGGCTAAATGTATTACTTTAGTCCGCCTTGGCAAGCATAATATGACACACTTTTAGAGCATGAGAAGTGAAAAAGTTATAATATCCCACCAAAAACATAAATGTAAAGAAGGAGAGCCAAGTTCAATACAAAAATTATGCGTGGCTGTGGGCTTCGCCGCAAACAGAATGGAGATCTATATGAGTGCCAAGTTCTATGCAACATCCAAATATGTATAAATAACATTATGAACAAGTATTAAACTCTATTTCTTTGCTTTGGATTCCTGTAACAATTGCTGTTATTTAAAAAAATGTGAGATCTTAAAGTAGGTTAAAGATTTGACTAGGCCAGTTTTTGTCAGAATTCAAAAAATATATATAAATATATATGTTAAATAGCTTTATAAAATGACTGTAATATTTTCCTTCCCCTCTGGGTCTGGGGCTGTGAGATTCCTATTAGTGTCACTCCACTTCGCGAAGAGGGGACAGAATGTACCAAATAATGACTGTAGCATTTTAAGGGCGCCGATATTGTTGTTAATAGTTAATATTACGAAAGTTTTCGTATCAATTAAAAGAAGAAAAGAGAAACACTGGGATGAAGAGAGAAAGTGACGAATATAATAAATAAATATTTCGGGACAATCTTACACAAATTGACCTAGTCCTACGGTAAGCTCAGTAAGGCTTGTGTTGTAGGTACTAGACGACGATATAATATAATAGATAGATACATATAACTACATACATTTTTTTTTTTTTTTCTTAAGTATATGTTATCTATTTCAACTTTTACATATAACTACTTAAATATATAGAAAACACCAATGACTCAGGAACACATATCTGTGCTAATCTCACAAATAAATGCCCTGACTGGGAATCAAACCCAGGACCATCGGCTTCATAGGCAGGGTCACTACCCACTAGGCCAGGTCGGTCGTATATCTGCATAAAAACATACACCTTTATCATTATGTTACGAATATATTTGTTAAAACCGGCTGAGATCTATTGGGACGTTAAATTTAATTTCCAAGTCCTAATGTATGACACTGCCAGCAAAACCACCTGACATTTACTCGTACAATCGGATTGACTAACGAATTTCCATATTTTCAGGATTTGTTTTATAATTACCACATAAAAAGAATTCCATTAAAGTAATGAAAGTAAATGCGTCGTCTCCCAATACATATATAACTAAATACATCATAAATGAACATAACATCGTGATTCACATAAATATTTCCTGTTCACATGACAGGACTTGCCCCTTATGCAGTTCATACTATTAGTTTTTTTTGCGTTCGGCAATCCGTTTTAAATAAAGAACATTGGTTGATAATTGACTGTTTATCCTATAAGACCTCATTCACTTATTTAATGTAGGCATTCTCAACAGATATAGAAGCGTTTTATAGTCCCAACGGCATACGACAAATCCGACAGCACATCATAAAGATATAAAACCCGTCTTATCTATTACCCAAAGTTTACTTTTAAGAATGATTAAAGCAACAAATATTGCTTTGAGCGCGTCGTCGCAGCAACACAGCCCGTGCCCCCAAGAGAATTATTTCTCAATCGCGGCCTAGCATGAATATCTAAAGCCAGTGAGGCTCATCAAAAATGGATCTCGTATTTTTCGGGTGCCGCCCCGTCCGATATATCGATTTAACGACTGCCTTTTTTGACTGCGGAATGAGAGTTCCGTCATGGGTATTAAAAGGCAATTTTTCTCTGCTACTTTATAAGGAAAGCGTGTATAAATTTGCAATCAATTATTTCTTAACTGGTAAATTAACTTTCTTCACCTACTGTTACTCGGAAAATATTAATGACTTTGATCTTTGAGTGGTAGAATATAATAAGATCTATGGGGGAGGCCTATATCCAACAACCTTTATATCAATAAACAGCAGTTAAACGTTCATTCGGTTCTTGTTGTCAGCGGATCTTTAGATCGCCCCTTCGCTACGCCTGACAGCCTGATTAGCGTTAGCCAAATTCTACCGCTTTTTAGGGACGCTGTTTAAGGACAAATACCCTGGTCTATTATTTCGGTTACATTTCGGTTACTGCCGACAGCATCCTCTAGACATATAGCCCGTCTCTGTTACAGGCGCGTGCATGAAAACAAACGGGTGCTACGTGCGCCGCGGTGTCCAGGAATACGAAGAATATGTCTTCTGGGACTAGCCAAAAGACAGTATTTATTCAAAAATCAAAAACAACTAAATACCTATAAAAGCGATTAATAATTAAAGAACAAAAAAAGTTAAACTACTCGTAAAACTAACAATTTTTGGAAAAAAATTGTTAGTTTTTTCAATTCAAAAATTGTTCTTATTGTTGGACGTAGTTTAAGGATGTCCTTAAACTACGTCCAACAATAAGAGGTACGGCACAGTGATGACCATCACGCTTGAATCTGGGGCAGCCCAACTGGGGAAGTACCTCTTCCTTACAGAAGACCACAGCTATAATAGCACTGCTACCTTTCACTTAAAATCTGGCAACGCGCTTGTGACTCCCCTGGAGTTGCAACCAGGTAATCTGTCTGCTCATTTGCCATAAAAAATAACACAAATCTAAAAAAAGGCCTCTGCGGCGTGGAACTGAAGACGCTGGCAGAATTTCCTCATTTAATCGTGAGGCTGATACGCTGAGCGAGGTAGCTACTAGCTCTTTGATCTCCCGTGGCATCTTTGAGTCTCTTTGAAAGTTCCTTAAAGAGACTCAGAGTGCCAAGGCCCCACGAACCGAGGGTCTCGTCAATAACAATATATTATTCTTTCAACTTGTTTTCGACTTTGCAAAAGGCAAAGTTTATAATGCCTCATCCACACGTTCGGACAGCGCACACAGACAAGCCGCGAGTACAGTTGATCTCGAGTTGTTCAGCCCAGCTATTGCACCCGAGCACCCTGTTACGGACGCCTTAGTATTCTGCTGACGCTCTCAACCCGCGATTACTGTGAGAACTAGACACATAAATATCGTATAGCTTAAATATTTAATGTGTCGTTGCTCTTTAATAACTGTATGTTTGATTACTGAGTATCATCATCATGTCAGCCGTAAGACGTCTACTGCTGGAGGCCTCCCCCAATTTGGTTAATTTAAGATTATTTTAATAGGAGAAACAATTAAATTTGTTCAAATACAACCGTAAGATAATATTGGCCAGTTACTGAGTTAAAAAAACTGGTTCTGGGTGTCGAGTTTTCTTCATAATAAATAAAATAATAATAATAATAAATATTTCGGGATAATCTCACACAAATCGACCTAGTCCTACGGTAAGCTCAGTAAGGCTTGTGTTGTAGGTACTAGACGACGATATATATAATAGATAGGTACATATAAATACTTAAATAGATAGAAAACACCCATGACTCAGGAACAAATATCTGTGCTCATCACACAAATAAATGCCCTGACTGGGAATCGAACCCAGGACCATCAGCTTCATAGGCAGGGTCCGACTAGGCCAGACCGGTCGGTCTTCATATTCGTATAGATCTCGAAACAATATATTCCTGGGATCGAAACCTTTCTGCATAAGAACTTTAAAGCGAACGTCATCAAAATTGCAAGTCTCGATTCCAATCCCAAGTGGAATAAAGTAATTAGTTTTAGCTTCAAACGGCCATGAGAAGAATTCTTGGTTTTAATTTGAAAAAAAAAAGTTTAGCAAAGTTAGGGACCCATTGTCTTATTCATTGTGGTTCCATCAATTAAAGCGATAATTAGTTTTTGATCGTTTCGGGTTTAGTCAAGCGTGACAGAAATTGTATTATGACTGAAAGTGAAAAAAAGGCTTCATTCTTGATGATTTTGTTTGTAAGTCACAAAATAAATATTATGTTACTAGCTGTTCCTCGCGATTTCGTCGGCCAGTCATGACCGTCTTTAAAGTATGGTTGAGAGATAAAAATGATCCTATGTCCTTTCTCGTAGCTCAAACTATCTTCATACCAAATCTCACCCCAATTCGTTAAGGGTTTTAAGCGTGAAGAGGTAACATACAGACAAGCAGAGAGTTACTTTCGCATTTATAATATTAGTAAGTATGAATTGGTTTGCTTTTTCTCAATTTCGAAATTCCTGTTTGTCAGAGCGACGAATTCGTCTGACGTTTGCTAAGTTTCATAATACGTTCAGCTACAAGATTGTAACCTCAATTTTACTAAAGTATATAGTCAATTGTAAGCCGTAAAGTACCTCTGCAGCAGACTCCGAGATCCTCGGCTCGGAACAAGACTTACCGTCTTTTGTGCAAGTTGGGGTTCCAGTCGCTAGTTAGCGACGCTGAACGTCTAAGTGCCCGCATTTAAACTTTCGTAAAACTTCTTACATTTCATAACACTGCTTCACTCACGATTTATTAATCACTAGCGCGATCATCATAATCATCATCATATCAGCCGGGGACGTCCACTGCTGGACATAGGCCTCCCTCAAAGCGACACACGGTTACCGGTTTGCTCCAACGGCATCCAGTGGATTCCCGTCATCTTTACCACGTCGTCGGTTCACCGTTTTTTTCACCTTAGCAGCTCGAACAAGCCTATTTACCTGTGTAAAAATAGTGACTAAAGTGCACGTTTCGTCACTTTTTATTTTTGAAGACTGTTTAAATGCCACTTCGTAGTTCTGGGTCTATTACAAATTCGAAATATATGTTTGAACTTCATTTGCTATCTCTTTCTTTTTGTTAAGAAAACAGAAATTGAAAAGAATAGGTTGTTTCATAGTCCGAAACACCGCTAATAAATACGTCCGGAAACTCACAAATTAACCAAATATTATAATTGTTAATAGTTTAAAATGTATTTATAAAAAAATAATTAAAAAAAAAACAAAATGTTTAGTAATGAAGCCAGTGCAGTAGCAGATAAAACACGTAAATGAATGTGGTTAACTTTACTTGACGTTGATTTGTTTAACCTTTAATATGTTCTCCCTACTGAGGTGCAAAGTTGTATGTGCCACACAAAGTTATTTTACATCTCGTGTATTTGAGACCCTCGCTACGCTCAAGATTCTATAATTGAATCACGAGCGTAGTGAGTGATTCTAAATTAGTAGCGAGGGTCTCAAACACTCGCAAGAAAAAAACAACTTTCCTCTCTTGTTGCACGAATAACTATTAAGTAAAGTAATATTGCAGATGAGTGTAGTAATATGAAGATGTTGCGTCCCGACCTGTTCGTTGGAGGCGTTATTATTAATGTTTGATAAGCACTAATGCTGCAGTGAGACTGGTGAGAGCCTCATCAATACAGCTACTTCAGACCTCTGGCGTTTCTGCGCGCCTGGTACTTTGGATAATTAACTAAGGTACAGTCAGACTACATCTATGACAATTTCATGCTTGTCTTGTCATATTTATATTACAACGATCTTTATAATATATCGACCTCACAGTAAGTTCGATACAGTTTGCGTTTTAGGTTAGTACTATACGATACATACATCGATATATATCGGTGATCCTAGTGAAAAAGGGTAGTCAAATTGTCTCAGTAAAAAAGTACAAAATGTACGGCAGTTGTACCCTTTTTCGCTCTGCTAATTTGACTTAGGTACACTTTTTTTCACTAGGGCCACAGATAGGGTTGCCAACTATTTCAGGGGGAATTATAGTATTTCTCAAAAAAAATGGTGAAAATATAGTACACTGTAAAAAATATAGTACTTTAAAAACAACTCTTTAGTTTGGGGTAAATCATGCTAAATTACTATACATATTAGAAGAACCCCCAAAATATAGTATTTTTGCGTACTGTGTATTTCTTCAACAGTATATAGTACAGAGAGTCGAAATATAGTAAAATACTATAAAATATAGTACGGTTGGCAACCCTAGCCACAGATATAAAAGATAGCATACATCCGGACCCTTAGTGATAAAAGCAAATAAAAGTCTTTGTCAAGGATTTTACCCGGAACCTTCTAGCTCGGTACCGAAACATCGAATTTTACACATTTCGAGCATCTTTCTCTTTCACTCCAATTAAGGTGTCATGAAAGTGACAGAATAACGAATATCGTTTTTCGCGATAGCGCTGGTGATTCGAAAGTATAATCACTACCGACTAGACTGCAAAGTTCTTATTATATTTGTTGTAGTTTGTTATATTTATTTGGTTTATGGACATTATATTTATATGTATAGTTTATTATAATATCATAATGGATATATTCGTAGTATTCCTTATTTTCGTAAGATTGTCCTAAAAACATTTATTTATCCGCGTATTTATCTTTTCAGCGACAAATCGGAAACATATATCCAAAAAATACGCAAGTTTAAAACTGTCACGAAAATTATAAAACAGCGAATAGCAAAGTTTTTAATAAACAAATCAAGTCATCCACTCAAGTTCCCACAATGTATGAAATGCTTGTGTATATTGAACTGGCGACGGAGAAGTTGGAAAGATATTTAGGTACTTGCAATAACCTCCAAAGTTCTGTAGTAAAATAAAACCTTGAAATGAAAGTAATGAGTTTGGGGAACATTCGCGAGAAATATCCTGCATTGAGTATCTTATTTCCTTGTAAATCCTTACATTGTATGATGTAGATGAAAATAGAAAACTAAATGTGTTATTGGTAAACAAGAATACTAGCCTAAACTACTTGAAATTGAGACTTCTTGAGACCCAATCTTCAGCCGCAATAAACTCAAGAGATGAAACAATACTAAGTAATATACTTTCTCGATTTTTTTAAAACGTACTTTGTACAACCACCATCTATTGTCAAGGCGATAAAATGCATATTCAGATATTTGTGACCACCTCCACAGCTCCGACATATCTGATGGCAACATTGCTACACCTACGAGGTAAACATCTATCTAGCACATTGTTCTCTCACTTCTAAAGGTTTGACGGAGTGTAGTCGCTCAAATCTAGAAAGAACCAATTCCAGAGCTTCTTAAATCGACAAAGGCATTTAAACTTCCTTTTAAAAGCCACTTATACATTAAAGAGATCTAAATTCGCATCTGGCGACGGCGGGCTGCGGGCGCCATAGTTGATTTAGTGCACCGACTGCAACTCACAAAGACTTGCGCACAGCCAAAGGAGAAATCGCGTACAATGAGCAACGATGTTGTACAGTCAGCAAAGATTGCATTCAATGGCAGAATGTATGATGCATTGAAGTGCATTGGTATCGTAAACTTCTTATAACAATAAGATAAACACTACTACAAATTTCGATCGAATTGAAAGAGTTTTCGAAATCAAAAAGTATTTTTTTATTATTTACTAACAAGTCCCCGGAACATTGTTTTTTTTATACACGACTGACCAGCGTTTGAGCTCAATTACACCTGATGGTAAGTGTCGACGAGGTCAACGGTGTAGCTCTGTAGCACATGATTCAGTAACAGCCTATTCACTCTTGCCTTGAAAAGACCCAAATTTTATCTTTCCGGGAATACCTACAGACGAAGGGAGCGAATTCCATTCCTTAATCGTAAATCACAGTCCACATTAGGAAGGTAGAAACGAATTGCTTCGTGCGAATGAATAGAATATTCACGACGTAAGGATGAAACCGCTCCCCTCGCCTGGACGTCCGGTGGTGGAACGGAGATGGCGGAATTAAATCGTGTAGGTAATTCTTGTGCAAACTCTTCAAAATATATCCTGTAAAACACAGACAAACTAGCAACCCTGCGACGGTGCTCAAGCCTCTGTAAGCTTACACTCACCAACTCAGGATCGCCAATGAGTCTGCGAGCTCGGTGCTCTATTGAATCCAAAGCGGCCAGCTGATACTTGGCAGACCCGACCCAAAGGCAACAACATGGAGTACTCCATGCACGATTGAACCTGAGCTTGTAATGTGTTAGAAGCTGTTCCGGCGTGAAGTATCACTTCATCCTGTGTAAGACCCCAAGTTTGTGGTCGCTCAGTCATGTCATGCTGAGTGGCATCCTTTTTGGTGTTTTATGCAAAGTCACAGCCTGTATTGTTTTTTAGTTCTTATTACGCTGAATAAATATTGAGAACGGAAATAAATCTTTGTACAATATCTTTAGAGAATGTAACTGACACACCAAAGATAATGTCGTTTATATCCCTATTATTACTTAAAATAAAATCTGTCTCGACTCTCGATTCGCTAGACAATTTCTAAGCAGCACGTTATTTTGTTACAGTCTGCCGAGCAAATACATACACAAACTGCAGATCAACTACTCGGAACATGGATATGAAAGTTATCTGAACACAATCACGACATCCCAAATGCTTTTAAACCCTCCAAGTTTCCAGCACTCGAATAATAGCGGCAAATAATCGAATTTCAAGCAATTCTCCTGCTCAATTGTATACAAGACGACCAGCGTATACAAAACCCCGCACCAAATGGAACTGCTAAGTATTTCTTAGGACAGAACGCTGCCGGGCGGGTCTTTCTTGCTGGCTGGTCGTCGAAGGGTCGAATCGGTATAAAATGCACTTAGAAGAAGTAAAGGTTTTGTACAAAGAGCCTATCTAAGGAGAAACAAGATTATTTGGCGCGATAGACGAAGACTATTAGATTACGGCCGTTTCCTTTTGATGGACGTCTCTGAAAGGGTCAGTGACGAGGTTGTATAAAAACAGATATTATTTGATTCAATGTCACCTCTCTCTAATGGAGCCTGACTAGGTTCCTAGGCTAATTCTAAAAATCGGCGAATCTATATCAAATAAAAGTGTTTATTCTCCTACAATTAGCGGAATAAATTTATCATCTCCTCATCTTATTTTTTATAAGCCATTTCCTACGAGTATTCTTGGGACAAAAGCAATCAGACTGTATTTCAATTATAGTATAGAATAGAATATTTTATTCAAACAACAAGTCAATACAAAATAAATAAAACAAAAAAAATACAAATAATATTTATAATCTTGAAATGATCTCTAGTTAGCAATGCAGTTACACAAGTATTTGTACAGTCAACAGCAAAAGTGGCTGAACGGGTGAAGTATTCAAAATTACTTACACACGCTCTTATTCTCTTGACAATAAAGATGTGTTGACCTTATTTTGAACACCTCAACCGCTTAGTCACTTCTGCTGCTGACTGTATAACAGAAATTACAGAAGGTATACTATTATTTTTTCATAAATTAAACTTTTAATCGTTGTGTGAAAAAAATAAAATTCATTACTTAATCCCAAATCATGAAATGAAATAAGTAAGATGTTATCGCTAATATCCTAACATTTGTGAAAGCAGAAGCATGGCCCTGTTTCCCAAATGAATCCATGTTTCATTTGCATTTTAATCGCCATTCCGACTTCCACATTTTTCTTTTAATTCCTTCCTTATCTGACCATCATCCATCATAGCTCGCACCCGGACTTAAAATTCAAAGGTCAACTTGATTCGTTATTTTCGAGAAATTGTTGCAAGTAATATCGAGGTGTCTGGGGCATCTCGTTTATACATATTGCAATTCGGTTTACCGGTCAGGCTTCAAAACTGCTCATGCTTAAGCTTCTTGTGTAAACTTATCGAGCAATATTTGACTTATAAACCGTGATTTACCTGCTTCTATACAAATAATATCTTCGGGGTAAGTTTTTAAAGTCCCCACGATCGGCAGGTGGGTTGGTGACCGCAGTAGCAGTGGATTCGGATACGACGGACGCTGTTGCCCATCCTTCAGGTTTTTCCCTTTTCGCCTCTTACGACACACGCGTGAGATGGGCGTTATTCTCATAGAACCTCTACATGATAGTCCAGCGTTGGGTCAGCGAGATGGAAATGCGATGTTTGAAACGCCGCTACACGATGACGTCATTTTGTTGTGATTTATTCATTTTGACTCACTTTTTCATGAGCAGCCCAAAAATCAACTCCTCGGTTATTCCCTTATTCCATCCCCACTCCATCACGCCATAAGCAATCCAAGGCCACTACCCTCTGGCCCATCTATGTGGGCCAGCATGATGGGCCACCATGAAGAGGAGCCATCATTCGGCATCACACGACATTTAGAAGTATATTTTTATAATATCGGTTGTCACGATCTTTCAAATCGGCTTGATCCTTTAGCGCTGCGTAGAGATGTAGCCCCTCGCTATGCATCTTAAATCGTTATTAGAACGGAGTTTTCTGAGGAATTGTTCGGATTAATCCCTGCCGCCTCCTTCTGCCATCGTTCTACGCGGCAACATTTTCACCCCCACCACCTGGATAGTTGCGTCTACTGTGCGTTTCTCTAAAAACTTCCTGCCTCGCAGAACTGACTGAATAACTAGAAAAATTTAAAGTAAAATTTTAAACCGAGAATCGGCTTCCGAAGTCTGCCATTTTTCAAAGCTCTGATTGGACAGGGCGACAGGTGACGTCACAATTTTAGGGCTCTCGTTAATTTGCAACTGGATACTGAACTTTGACCCTTCAGGGAATTTCGTAACGTAATGGAACTTAATAAGTGAGGTACGCTGAGGTAATTTCTGAGGGCGTGTTTTGAAAATTGAAAAATGGAAGGCGTAGGTCGTTGAGTAATGATTTATTAATTTTAGAAAATTATGTGGAGAAGCGTTTTTGGCTTATTAGTTACATTGCGTCTGTGAATAGTAGCGGGCTTGAATACTGGGCCGGTACCGCGAATAAAGAAGTTCGTCTATTTCGAGCATCTTTCTCTGTTACTCCAATTAAGGCGTCATGAGAGTGACGGAGACAATCGTCCGAAATTTACGAATATCGTGTTTCGCGGTAGTGCCGCTGATATAGTCAGCGTAAAATAGTGGCAACAAAGTGGCCAAATATATCGATACAGATCTATATTTATATAGCAGTACGGTATTACGATATTCGGCCATACTGATTGCTACTAACTTTTGAGCGCTGGTGGCCTAGCGGTAAGAGCGTGCGACTTGCAATCCGGTTGTTATATTAATTTATGTCATCATCATCAGACGCGCACTGCTGGACATAGGCCTCCCCCAAATATGACTTGTGTCATCTTGGGGGGTAGTTTAGTCGACACTCTTGGCAGGCAGGTTGGCGACCACAGTAGCTGTAGATTGGCTTTCGACGGACGGTGCTGCCCGTCCATCAGTTATTTCCCGTTTGTCGCCTCATACGACACCCGCGGGAGACGGGGTGGTGCTATTCTAGTCAGGCACCACGCGTACAGTTAGTAAAAAATATAAATTATGATGGTACTAAAGCAATTCTATATGTAGTCCTTAAGCCGTAGTAATAAGGTAGTTTTTTGGTTAGCTGTGGTATACTTGACGCCTCGGCCTGTGATTGGTGGAGCCCGCGCCCGTTGATCTATGGGGATATTAGTCTCGTATGACTAGGATCAGAGACGAGATGAAATAAAGACTGTAATGTCCACGCTGCGCTGATGCTTAAAATATGCTGTAGCAAGGAATAGCAGTGACAGATCGTATGACTGCGGTGAGGTCAAGAGAGAGAGAGAGAGAGAGAGAGAGAGAGAGGGAGAGAGAGAAAGGTGTAACAACTATGTTTTAAAAGTTAAGGCGTCAGCCGCGATGCGGATTACTACTTAAAAATCAAATCTAGTTTTTTATGCAGCCTTGGCAGACCTCCTACTAGGGAATCTTCTGGATGTGGCTGGCGCAAAACCGGTAGCTATGGGTCGCTTTGGGGGGGCTTATATCTAGCAGTGGACGTCCTTCGTCTGATATGATGATGATAGTTTTTTTAAGCCACCTTTTTTTTAGTTATCTTTTTACTATTTAGTTACAAAAGGAAAAACTCACGTGTAATTACATCGCACTAGCCGACATGTTTCGGTAACGCTTGAAAATGGGTACCAGAGCTTACCTGAAACATGTCGCCTAGTGCGATATTATTACACGTGACTTTATCCGCTTGTAACTAAGTAGTAGTAACATGGCTGACAACAGTTTTAATTACATTCATTATCTTTTTCTTCGTTTGTATTGTCTACAATGATGTGGACGAAGAAGGGTTTGACTGTCTTTATTATTATACGTCTCTGGTCTCGTATAATTAGCAGCATCCTTATTGTTGATAGTGTTGGAGGGTTCGGTGGTGGCAAATAGGAATCGTTAGGAGTTTTTGTCATGATTGTTTGTTTTGATCGCGCCGGCACTGTATTTTATTGATACAAACGAGTAGGTTGCTGATGGGAAGCGGCCATCCTCGCCTATGGACATAGCCAACGTAGGTTAACATCAAACATTACTTATAGAATTATGTACAGTCAACCAATTTGATTTATAGGCCACTTTGATTCCTTGTCACAGTGACAAATTATATGAAAGACGCAAAAGATCTCTTATTAATGTCAGTGTGACAAGGTTCGAAGTGGCCTAGCAATCAAATTGGTTGACTATACTTGAACCAGTAGACCCCGCGAACTTCGTACCGCCTAACACTAACAATTGTCTGAATCGATTGTCCTTTTTGGACAATCAGGTAAACAGCAGCGGTGCATCTATACGAGCCGGTTCCTGTCGGCTTTACTAAGTTTCTTGCAGTTCAAAATTGGGCTGATTAAGAAAAGGCAAATCCATATACGTAGGCTCTTTCTACGTCAGGATTTTTTTCACAATACTGCCTTGGCCTAAAGTATTGAGCACACACTCTAAAACAATCTGTCTCTAATTGCAGTTAAATTTTCTGATAATTCAAACCTTAATACATATAATACAACAGTAGACCATCAGTTAATGATACTTAAAAGTACGTATTTTTTTTCAATTTAGGCACTTATGAACGTCCAAAAAAAATCTACACCGGTTCAAACCTTACACCTCTGACCCGAGAAGATACCGGCAAGAAACTACGGCGGGATTTATTTTTTCAATACAGTGATACATCAAATCTTAAAGTACCTACTTACATAATTATGCGTAGTCCGATAAGAAAACATATCAAACAGTTTATTACAAGATATAACTGAAAATACTAAAATATAAAAGTAAAAATAATAATGTATAAACAAATTCGACTTAACAAAATAGAAATTATTAAATAAGAAATCAAAAAACACCAAAAATTTGGATCTACAAAGAAGTGATTTATTGCAAATTTTCTATGCAATCACCAGTCACCGTATAACGACCAATACCTAATCAGTTTAAATTAATTGATAATATGTCATCAGAAAAGTAAATACGACACTAAAATTTCGAGTTTTAATATAAAAATGGGTGCTTAATACTTCGGGGCCAAAGCGGTATACCCTTGGCTACAAGTAACTAACCATTGCTGAGTCTTACTGCGTTGCAATAAGGTATGATATTGATTAGAGCGGTCGTATTTTGGAAGTTCTTAATTCATTCGCCGAAGTTTGGAGTTTGTACCATAATTTAAAGAAGTTCTTCTCCGGATCCTTTCTGGCCAGCCCGGAGTTATTATTGCTTTAATTTGTGTTAAACATGGCGGCCGGTGATTAAGGTAAGTTCTGGTACGGTTTCGATTTGCAAACCTTGTAACTTTAGAAAGAAAATGGGTTGTTATTTGACAAAGTTGGGATGAAATTGATATTGTTTGCGCCCGGCTGTTTCTATCTTGATGTAATCACTGCATTTTGTTTCCTATCTTACTACTTAATGGACCGCTACTAAGAGCGATATTTTAGGGCGTTTAATGCCGTAATCGCCACGTTTTGTTGGCAGGTTGGTGTTCGCAGTTTGATGCTCTAGAAAGATGGTTTTTAGAGTTAGAAGGAAAAAAGTGTTTGCGCTAAGGCTGTATAGTCAACCAATTTGATTTATGGGCCACTTCGTACCTTGTCACAGTGAAAATCTATATGAATACCGCAAAAGATCTCTTATTAATGGCACTGTGACAAGATTCGAAATGGCGTAGAAAACAAATTTGTTGACTATACATGTGCTTTTGACAATAAAGTGTAAAAAAAAATCGTGCACCTACTTAGGGATCTGATTCTTTGTTCTATCAATAAGTTATATTAATGTATTTATTATAATATTATGAATACGAAAGTATCTCTGTCTGCTGTCGGTCTGTCTAGCTGTGTCTGTTAACTCTTACCTCTAAACCAATTTGGAAGACATTTGGTATATAGAGAAAAAGTACCGGGAAAATTAAATGGACTTTTTTCGTTTTCATATAGGTAGTTTGATTAATATTGAAATTTTTTATATACATTTGTAGTTGCGCGAATTTTTAGGTGTAAGTCGACGTTAAATAGTTATTTGTTATACAAGGGAGCAAAGTTAGTGTTTACCTTCTCGTGCTAAAATTGAGACCCGAGCTAGCTAACTCTTACACTTTTAAACCTACAGTTAGTTGCACAAGTGAACCAATGTCAATGACTCTCATATATTTATCGTGTAAAAATTAAAGGGATAAACAGTCTCGCTTGAAAACTTTTATTTTAAGAAACTGTACACTATTAACTTACATTTAAGTGTAATCATTAAGTTTGAAATCACTGTAATAAACTTTTATACTCAAATTAACATTGAATCAGTTTTGCTCCTCCTAGTAAGATAAACATTGAATCAGTATTGCACCATATATTTATGAGAAATTTTACACTATTAATATTTTGTCCATAGTCCTTTGGCCTTTTTTACTGCAGCCAAACGCTTAGCCATGCCCTTTACTACTTTTTCACAGTACGCAGGCGACAGTAACTCCCATTGTTCTTGAACTCGAGCCCACAATATGTGTAATGACGATGGCGGTGAGTCGTAGTTATTCACTAACGCTTTTTTTAACATAGACCATAGGTTTTCGATATTATATTATATTATATTATATTATATTATATTATATTATATTATATTATATTATATTATATTATATGATATTATATTTACATTCTAAGCTTGATTTCATGTCGGCTACTAAAACAATTCAAACGGAAGTACCTTTCGCCGTTGCGTACGTGACCCCAAACCCGACCGCGGTACCAGGCTCCCATAAACACAAAGTATACATAAACAGCGAACTAGCCGCCGGTAGCAATATCGGCGGCGCGTGACCGGTGACATGCGTCGACCCTTGTCCCGCTGCTGTTAATTTCGCTTGTCTACCAAACAGTGCGGATGGCGGTCTGAGGCGCGGGAGGAGGCGGGTGCAAATAGTTGCAAACATCCGAGGGGCTTTGCTGTGGGCCTGGATGTCTTTAAACTGCTAGACGGCCAGCACCGTCATTTTGGAACAGAAATGCGATCGCCAACACGCTTGCCACACCACGAGGCCGAGTGCTGAAGAGCGTCAATCAGGGTCGCCTTCAGTCTTTGTCAGTAGGAGTGTAAACGAAGAACTGTATGATTCAGCTCTTGATTGACGGAAAGGCATTGCCAGAGCGAGATGATGTATAGAAGTGAAATATGAATAAGACGCTAGTGGACATTAGGCAAAGGCACATGGCATCATCATCATGTCAGCCGAAAGACGTCCACTGCTGGACATAGGCCTCCCCCAAACATGGCATATTCTAGCATGATTCTAGCTTTAATTTTATGTCTTTAGAACAGAAAGTTTGAACGACTTGCTGTTTGCCATGATTCCAAACCCAACCGCAGTACCAGGATCCCATAAACACAAAGTATACACAAACAGCCGCTCACACCGATATTGCTCCTTCTTGCTGTCGTCTAGTTTAAGGGACCGATCTAGTTGGCAAGTACACATGCCAATATCTTGTTTAAACATAACATTGTTATGGCAGATATCCGGAATTGGAAATATCGAATCTTTTCTGAATAATTCAATCCTTTGTCCCATCCAAACTTGAACACCATGTCTACTGCGGTCGCTAACCTACTACGCTACTATGGCAACTTCTCCCCAAGATGATACAAGTCATATTTGAGGAATACATATGTCCAGCAGTAGACGTCTTTGGCTGAAATGATGATGATAGCCCGCTGCCCGCCTGTAGCTCACGACGAACGAGTGAAACGCGAAAAATCCTGTTGCTTCTGTAGTGAATTTCGCCATGAGCATTATTTTAAATTCCCGGAGCCGTCACGGCGTTATTCCTGCCGGGACAAACCAGTTTGACCTATTTTCGTGTTCTCGTTAACGTATTTTCGCAAAGTCTCACAACAAATATTAATTTATTCTTTGGATATTTAAATCGAAAGAAAAATAGAAAAATTTGACTCGGAGCGGGACTCGAACCCACAACCACTGGATCACTAGCCCAGTGCACTTCCAATTGTGCTATCCGAGTACCGCTTAGACTTGTCAAATTTTTCTATCTTATCCTTCGTGGTATACGTCATCATGGGTGACGTGTAGTCACATCTACCGTCAGCGTATTGAACACTTTAACGGTATCGAAGTCTCAATTTACATTGAGAATTCATCGATAACAATCTATTCTATTTTTCTTTCGATTTAAATATCGAAGATATTCGCTAGCAGACGTTTCTGCATAATAAAAAATTATTCTTTGGAGTTCCGGAATCGCTCGAGACTCCCAAGAGTCGTCGTGGGGAGTTTTACGTCGGTTCGTTAATGATGTCCAGCTCAGGATACAAGGATTGTGTTGCCTACGTGTAAAGTTGCGTCCACACCGCTGATAAAAAACGGCGACGGTACGCAGTGACGCAACGTAACCACGCTGTTTTCATCACACCCTCCTACACCGCTGCTCAAAATAAGCAAACGTACCGTAAATTGAGCTACGTCAATCATCTTTCGTATGGGACTTGTCATGGCGTACAAGTTGCGTCTGCGTATTTTGAGCATGCATTTTTTAAGCAGCGGTGTGGTCGCACTTTAAAAACTCAGTGGACTTAAGAGTGGACATGGAACATGGCGGAGCATGCGTGTTAAACAAATGCAAACGTATATATGGGAACGGCCACACCGCGTTGTTCACATCCCTTGGGAACTCGAATCAACACATGCATTATCCGCTAATAAATAACTGTTACAGGGCATCCTTACACAAATTGACTGAGCCCCTCGGTGAGCTCAAGAAGCCTTGTGTTGTACTCATCCAACGATATACAGACTGGTTCGTGAGACGTGATTAGGACTATGGCAAATGATGCTGTATCGTTTAGTATCGCACTTAAGTAAAGTACCTGCACCTTTTTCTTTTTTTTTGCACTTTTTGTTTAAAAACAACGTCTTGCTCAAAAATTATGGTCACCCTACAACAACTAATTAGTGAATATAAATCCTCTTTATTATGACAGATGTTTGATTATGAAGAAAGTAAATTGTCAAAAGTAGGTAACTGGACTGATTTGTTTGGCGGGAGCATTCATAATGTAGGGTGACCATACTCTTTGTAAATAATTTATAACTTAATTTTTTACCCGCGGGCACAATCCAAAGGGCAGTTCAAAGGGCTATGCTGGGAGTTTATCTGCGCGATCGCATCATAAATTACTTCTCTCTCTTTAAGTGACTTCTTATGAGGTCAATAAGTAAGCGATCACGTTTCAGTGCCACGTTTTATGTCATCACTGGCAACATACACTGGCCAAAGACCTTCGTCCTGAGACACTGCAATATTGTGCCAAAGATTTTGACAAATAATGTCAAATTATGTAATACAATCACTGACATAAAGAAATGGACTCCTACACGCGAACAAATTATGTAGAAAATATGGCACTAAATGACATTTCTATGACGTTCCAGTTTATGCTAATAACATTAATTAATAATCTTCTTTCAGATAATAATAACCAAACAAAAAAGAGCTCAGTGTTCTAATTATTAAGTATCAAACTTCACTATTGATAAAGTAATAACTTTTTAGTAATTGTTGACACTTGCACTGACAGCGGTTCAAAGAAGACAACTAAATGAACCGCCCAAGTTATTCGAGCGGTTGTTTTTAGAGCCATTTTTGGGGCTGATTGTGAATCTACGTTTAATATACATTGATGAATACAATTAATAGTATACAGAAAATCAGCATACCTATTGCAAAAACCCCAAGCCAGCTGTTCGCCGCTAACAATAATTCACAGATATAATAATTAGGGGAGGGTCACGCGCCCACATTACCCAACATCCCCCAGTACCCCCACTTATTACTATACCCCTATTTCACTTACCCATCCTCGCATCTTAAGCAAAATTTCTGTTGGAAATGTAACTTTAAGTTAAAGGGGAAAAGCTGCTAATTTGAATGCAGGCGTGTAGAGTAATAGCCGCTTGGGAATTTAAATAGATATCTTTCTATGGACATTATCAATTATCGTAATTGGTAGAACTTTTTTTCTTTATTGCGGCAAGAGTAGTTAAAGGCGCAGGTGTTTTGTTGAATTATCTCGCGATTTCCATTTTTTGTCACGGGCGGGTATTAGGCACGGAGTCTGAAACGGCTGAAATGTAACAGGAATTCGTGGAGTTACAGCGTTTTTGAGGTTTTCGTGAAAAATATAACGTTTGCGAAATGTATCCAATTTGTATGATAAGCATATCGAATGATATTTTCGTGTTTTAAACAGAACATGTAGGGCTGCGCTCTCATACATCTGAACGGGGGATAAGACATGCAGCTTACGATAAATTAGAAGTTTATAAAAAAAAAATACGCAAACGTTGATGTTGTTTCTTCCTTCATCATTTCGACATTGTCAGAAAGATACAAAATTTAAGATCTTAACTAAGTTTTACCTTAACTTAACTATAGAGTATATTTTTTCTGTACACTGAACAATGGTGTTCCGGACATTTGAGAGGCGTATGCGAAGCCGGATCAAAGATATGTAAGGGGTACACTAAGCGGATGTTGCCCCTGTCCGTGTTATGGGACGGCACAGACACAGCACCCACCATGGTGTAAGGACCTAAGGACTATTGAGTTTTCACGAAATTTAAAATGTACTAGGCTATTGGGCGGAAAGGATGGACTCGCTAATGCTATTGGATAACATAATATAGTATCTCTATTGTTAAGTAAAACTGCAAGTACAGTCAGCAGCAAAAGAGGCTGAGCGGGTGAAGTGTTCAAAATGACCTACACGCGCTCTTATTCTCTTGAAAATAGAGATGTGTTGACCTCATTTTGGTATACTACTCATTGCAAAAAAGGTTTGGTCACTAACCGGTTATTGTAACCACTCTTAAAATTGTAATAAGATTTACATCAAACCGACGTTCGACTCGATGGCTGAGATGATGAAGTAGCACTTACGGTTTTGTTCATTGTAAGTATACAAGACAGAGTTAGCCGCAATCGCCAGCTGGGTACCTAATAGCTAACAAGTCGCCGGCAGCGATGGCGACATGCGGTACTAACGTCCGCATTACATCGAAAATCGATCGTACTCGTCGCTAACTCACGCGACACATGCCGTTAATAGAGCCGCGTTAGATTTTATTTTAAACTTACGGCGGTAATGTCGCCCTGCTTGAACAAGCTGCGCCGAGTGCCTGCCTTGGCTGGAAGTATTTAGCCATGCTTTTAACTTTTTCATTTTTTTATTTTATGACAATAAGTGGCAAACGAGCAGACGGATTGCCTGATGGTAAGCAATTACCGTCGCCCATGGGCACCAGGGGAGTCACAAGCGCGTTGCCGACCTTCAAGGGGGGTTAGAGCTCTGGGAACCTTACTCACCATCAGGAACACTACAGACCTAAAAGGTAGCAGTGCTATTATGGCTGTGGTCTAATTTAAGGAGGAGGTACTACCCCAGTTGGGCTTCTCCGGACTCAAGCGTGATGGTACTTCGCTGTGCTCTACCTCTCATTGTTGGACGTAGTTTAAGGACATACCCGGGCCCAAATTTATATGTAATCTCGATTTTTTTTATTACAACGACGGTGGCAAACAAGCATACGGCCCGCCTGAAGGTGAGTACTAGCACTTAGCCTATGGACACCTGCAAGTCCAGAGCAAATGCGCGTTGCCTACCCTAAAAACTCTCGATATTTTAGTGTAGTATTTACATCTTTTCTGATGACATATTATCAATTAATGTAAACTGATTAGGCAGTTGCGGTAACTGGTGATTGCATAGAAAATTTGCAAAAAGTCACTTCGTTGTAGATACGAATTTTTGGTGTTTTGTGTTTTCTTATTTAATACGTACTTTTAAGTATCATTAACTGAGGTTCTCTTCTTGTATACATATATTAAGGTTTGACAAACAGGTATTGTGTTCGTTATGCCTGTTTGTCTGTCTGTTGGTCTATCTGTCTGCGATTCGTTATGCCTGTTTGTCTGTCTGTTGGTCTATCTGTCTGCGACTTTAACAGCAAGAATACTGAAACTTACGCCGAAAAAGTGTCTTTTTAACCGACTTCAAAAAAAGGAGAAGGTTATCAATTCGAACTAATTTTTTCTTGTATTTTTGGTTTCTTCTCTATTAAGGTGTTGTTGGATGAGTAAGTAAGTAAATATTGCGCCTTTAAGCAAAATAAGTAGTAACAAGAATGGCATAAAATACAATTAAGGCAACAGCAGGCGGTTTCCGCTAATAAGCAATCTCTTCCAGATAATCTTTGTTATGAACAACTAAAAGCAGTTTACAAATAGTGACGAGGGAGAGACACCTAAAAACGCGAAAGATATAAGCCCTTATTGTACATAGTTCGCCCTGACGAACATAACCTAAGACCATCTTTTTGTATTTTTTTTGGACAGAATCATGTAGGGTATCGAGGATCGTGGAGGCTAGAGGCTAGAACCCACGGCCTTGGACATGTTCTGCCAAATTAATGGTTAAATAGCGATCTTAAATAATTGTTACCTTTTTTTTATGATATAGGCGGCAAACGAGCAGAAGGATTGCCTGGTGGTAAGCAATTACCGTCGCCCAAGGGCACCCGCAACACCAGATGAGTCACAAGCGCGTTGCCGGCCTTTAAGGGGAGCTGGAGCTCTGGGAACCTTACTCACCATCAGGAACACAGCACTACATACCTGAAAGGTAGCAGTGCTATTATGGCTGTGGTCTTCTGTAAGAAAGGAGGTACTTCCCCAGTTGGGCTGCTCCAGATTCAAGCGTGATGGTCATCGCTGTGCCCTACCTCTCATAAACCTAATACCTAATACTTACAGGACGAATCTAGGTCTGCGCCGACAAGGCTACATAAAATATGGATATAATTTATATTTCCAGAACAAGAAGCTGCCCGATCGTCTGCTAATCCCCGGGAACAGCGAGATGAAATGTCTGTCCGTCGGCTTGTCAATTTGTCATACCTTCATCTCTCGAGCGAACATTTATTTACGTACCGATATCTAGAAAAAAATATAATATCGGCTGTTAATATTGTGAGAATATGGAACAGCTTTCGCATTGAAGATATCAGTTTATTGATAAAAAATACGGTTTCTCTTTTATTGAATACGGCGGAAGCTTTGCACGGAAGATTGTATTTAACAATAAAAATCATGTATCACCTTTTTTCGTCAGGTGTAATGTGGTATTATTCAGTGTGTATTTTTCATACGGGTTGCCCACATACAGTATCCAGTAATACGACTCGTATTATGTTAATAATTTTATTAATTAGTGTTATAACATAGTTGTAACGATTTTTTTAAGTCTGACCGGGCAGCAATGTACGCAGTCCAACTTATTTTGACATGATAAGTAATACTGACATGACATGACGCATCGGTATGTTAATTACTATGGATGCAATACATTGCGTGCTTACTTTTTATGTATGAAATTAAAATAACCTACTTTTTGTAACAAAATTAATGTAAATAGGTTCTTGACGTCCAATACTAATCGCCACTACAGTATACGCCCGTATGAAAAATACACACTGTATAAATGGTCGTCCAGTATCTGAATAACAAGCCTTATTGAGATTACTGGAGTTATTGCTAAATAACAGTATGAGTAATTATATAAATTAAAGACTAACACGGTTCTACTCACGTTTATTTAGTCGCGCGACATGTTTCGGAGAACATAGGCCTCCATTTTCAAGCACTAAGTGTGCTGAGTGTAAAAAGTGTAATTATCGCGCCAACCGAAATAGTACATTTCGATACTAGTGAAAAAAAATTTTTTTTCGTCGAGGGTGAAAGATGGAGCCCGAGTTTTTACACGTGTATCGAACCCAATTTTTCATAGCAAGTGCCTTAAAAAGTGAAATTTACGCACGCAAAGCGTGCGAAAAGTGCACTTTTTACGCACTAGTTAGGAAAACAATATTATATAATTTTGGATTGGATTTATTTGTAACAAAATAGTTACAAATCCAATATTTGTCCAAATCTAACTAAGTGATTATTTCAAAGTGAGAACGTCGCTTAGTTGCAAGTTGTAACACAAACAACGTTCAAAGTGGAACTGCAGTCTGCCAGAAACTCGCCTACTCGATGCAATTGCGGCTGCAGCTTAATTGCATGTAAACTGCACTCACAAATGCATAATATTATGGCGTGCTCCTTCACCGATATCACTCATGGTTTTGCCTTAATTCTGTAAATGGCGGCAATAAAATATAATATATTGATTCACTGTCTTTGTTTATTTGGGCTTTTGTTTGATGAGCGCAGATATTTGCTCCTGAGTCATGGGTGTTTTCTATATATTTAAGTATTTATAACAGATATATATATATATATATATATATATATATATATCTCTGTTATAATTATCGTCGTCTAGTACCTACAACACAAGCCTTACTCAGCTTACCGTAGGACTAGGTCGATAGGCCCGAAATATTAATTTTATTTATTTATTTTATGTTCTTCCTCGCGTTGTCCATTTGCCATTTTAACACGGCTCATGGGTGCCTGGGGTCCGCTTGGCAACTAATCCCAGGATTTGGCATAGGCATTAGTTTTACCAAAGCATTTGCTATCTGACCTTCCAACCTAGAGGGTAAACTAGGCCTTATTGGGATTAGTCCGGTTCGCCACTATGTTTTCTTCACTGAAAAGCGACTGGTAAATATCAAATGATATTTCGTTCATAAGTTCCGAAAAACTCATTGCTGCAAGCCGGGGTTTGAATCTGCGACCTCCGGATTGCATGTCGCCCGCTCTAACCGCTAGGCCACCAGTGGTTCACAACATTTTTTGTGTCCAAATTGCTTTTGCAAGTACCATTAAAGATAATACTAACAAAATTATAAACTAACTAAGCTTATCAATAGAATCTTGAACAGACTTCCTAGACTTAGCCGTTAAGAAAATAATAGCTCCACAGATAAGGAAATCATGAATCATCCCGATACCATCGACTTATTACGTGTGGAGCCTAAACCATCACCAGTTCCTACTGATCTCTTCCCTCTAGGCGTCTCTCGAGAAGAAGGGGCGTGGACGCTCCCGTATGGACTCCGTACATTTTCGACGTGTTCTTTTTCTATTTTTTTAACTGATTTGTTTAGGAGCCTTTTCTAAGACCATGTCGGCTCCTTTAGACCTCTACAACTACATAGTATAAATAGTAGTAGTCCTATAGTATTATCATAATATTATTATACAATACAAAAATATATTAATAAAATTATAAAAGCATATCCATCAGTTGTTGAAAAAACTATAAACGATTATTGCAGGTTAGGACAGGGTTCCGCCAATATCAACTGGAAGACTCCGACATCAGTCTTTGAGTAACCCCAATGAAAGCATTGGTGCACATTCTCAACCGCAGTTTGGGAACTCGGATGTTTTCATGAGGTGTGCAAACTTGTTAAATGGAATGTGTCCGGATTGAAGTCTGTGGGCGCGGACAATCTTTTTTCGGTCAACATCAATCCCACCAAGGAACCCGAGAAGGCTCTCACTGTTACGTTTATTAGCGACAAGATTGCCTTTTCGTCACACAAATTCGTCGGGTAGTCACATGAATCCCATGACCCGCATCTATCATTTGACACTTGCTGGGACGTCAGAGGCGGTACCGCGAACATCGAAGTTCGTATATTTTGAGCATCTTACTCTTTTACTCCAATCAAGGCGTCACGAGAGTGACAGAGAGAAACGTCCGTTTACAAATATCGTTTTTTGCGGTAGCAGTTTAAAATTTGGTATGGATTCGAGTTAGCTGACACCCTGGATTAACACATAGGCTACGTTTTCCCCTAATAAACCGCGGCTAACACCGCGGGGCACAGCTAGTAACGCCATAAAACCTATATTTAACCTACATAGCCTTATATAGCCTAATATTAAGGTCTGATGTAACAGAAAATATTTTAACTGCATTTAAAAAGAAATAGTTTAGTTAGTAAAAAAAACTTACTTTTGCCAAGGCTGTATAATCCGCCTACAAGCCAAGTGGTCTGTGTGCAGGGTTCCAGCATCCTGGCGGAGTTGAACCACACTTTTCCCGATTTATCCCTAATGGCGCGGAAAGACTAGATTAAGGCGCTGCGTTTGGCAGTTCACATCCAAAGATATATCTGTCCGAGTGTATTTCTTAATAAGCAGAAATGTACAGTCGGCTGCTACTTATCTGTTGTAGCGTTAATGGTGTACAGTCAGATATAGAGAATTGTTGAGACATTAAATTAAAATAAATAAATAAATATTTCGGGACAATCTTACACAAATTGACCTAGTCCTACGGTAAGCTCAGTAAGGCTTGTGTTGTAGGTGCTAGACGACGATATATATAGTAGATAGATGCATAGAAAACGCCCATGACTCAGGAACAAATATCTGTGTATCTCATCACACGAATAAATAATACCCTGACTGGGATTCGAACCCAGGACCATCGGCTTCATAGGCAGGGCCCACTAGGCCATACCGGTCGTCAAATTTTCATTGGGTGAACTGAAAAATATTGTACCAAGATTAACTTTCATAACGACAATCGGTGAGTAAGGTCACCAGATAAATCAGAGCCTTAAAGGGCAGGCAACGCGCGTGTGAAACCTCTTTAGTCATAGGCCACGGTGACTGCTTAGCATCAGACGGGTCACATGCTTGTTTGCCACCGTGAAAAAATGTATAAACTAAAAGTTATTTCGCAACTAATATTTTCTGACACATCTTGTAGTTTTGACATATAAAAAATATATTGCAAATTTCTTCTCGTGCTAAAATTGAGACTCAAGCTAATGTGTCAATGAAAATTTCCACAACAAGCCACAGGCATAGCGAGTGGTTCAAAGAGTGGAATCTTGAACAAACTTTGCTGGCGAGTCAAACACAACATTTTTCATTTTACCGCGAGGAAAATACTAACTATAAAACATTAGATTTGACTCAAAATTTTTAGTTTCAATCATTCACTTACTTTGCTCCCTCGTGAATAAAGTCCAGTTTTGCTACCTGTTTTTAAAGAATAAAAACTTCTTTCCGAGCTAGTGTGGTGAAAAATAATTGACTACCATTTTATTCTACACACGTCGTGCTCCGTGTCAGCACGTTTAATGAAACAGCTGTGAAATTGTAAAATGGCCGTATCTCCCGCCGACACGCAGAATTAGTAGGCTGTCACGTCACCGCACCCTTCTCAAAACTGTGCAGCCATGCATAACAGCAGTAAGAACATGGGAGAATCAAGTCGAGTTTGAAATGAATCGCCGACGACAGTAGCCGACATTCTGGGGAATGTTTCTGTAAGAATGAATGAATGAATTTTTTGCACACAAAAGTAGATAACAATTAACACACAATGAAACAAAAAAGATACAAAAAGCAAAAAACAGGCGGTGTTATTATTTTTAAAAGGTTTTATTTAACTTGAAATGTAAATATGTTCGGGTGAAATCTTGAATTTCTATTTTGAAGCAGACATCTTAAGCTGATTGAGCTGAAATTTAGCACACTTATGTAAGTTCGGTGACGATGCAATATTATGGCGCAGTCAGCAGCAACAGTGGCTAAGCGTTTGAAGTGTTCAAAATGACCTACACGCGCTCTTATTCTCCTGTCAATAGAGATGTGTTGACCTCATTTTGAATACCTCACACGCTTAGCCACTTCTGCTGCTGACTGCACCACTGATCGGGTCTGATGTCAGGAGGTAGTCGCAGTAACTCCTAAAATACACAAGATAAACCCGTCCTATGTTAGTAGTTGATGATTGTGCAAAATCATCATCTGTCCCGGCAGTTTGCAATGGCTGCTGGGGCCATGGGGTCCGCTTGGCAAGTAACCCTAGCATTTCGCGTAGGCAGGTTTTACAAAAGTGACTGCTATCAGACCTTTCATCCGGTTTCCTAACAATGTTGTTCTTCACCATAAAGCGATTGGTAGATATCAAATGATATTTCGTACATCAATTCCGAAAAACTTATTGGTACCAACGAGTCGGGGTTTGAACCTGCGTGCTCCGGATTATAAATTCCACGGTATGCACGTTAGGCCACCAGCGCTCTCCAAAAGTAAAGTCGGCAATAAAAGCTTGTACCAAAAAGGAAAATTTGTCAGAAACTTATCTATATTGCTGTTAATTTAGTTTGTTGACTACATCACCTAGGGAAGCGTAGTTTTACTCGCCTTTTCTCAGCTCATATTTTCACACTAATTAGGACATCGTAAAAGCAGCATCTCTGGTCCCCCCACTAGATAGAGCGGCTGCGTTAACCTCCGCGTGTTTTCACGACGCGGCAACGTGTATTTGCACGACGCGGCAACGTGTGTTTTCACGACGCCGTAAGGCTATGGTCTCCTATAAACGCCGTCGGCCGCTTACGGCGTCAGCGTCACAATGCTGCCTATAGAGAGAAGTACTGTTCACTCTCACACGTCGACGTTGGCGTCTTTTTTGTTCAGAAACGTTGTCGCTGACGTCAGACGTCGCGTATAGCATAAAATAGGAGACCTAAGCCGTGTATTTTCGCGGTGGAAAATGTGCCGCGCTCCGACGCGACACCGCGTCGTTTTACGTTTACGCCGCCGTGGACATGTGGCCACGGTCTAATTTGTTGATCCTAATTTGATCTTTCCCGTAGTCGTGAGAGGTAACAAAGGGGAAAAAACCGACGGATAGACAGTGGCGTCGCAACCCAATCTACAGCTACTGCGGTCGCCAAACCGTCTGCCAAACGTGCCGACTATGGTAACTATTCCAAGATGATACGATTCATATTTGGGGAAGGCCCATGTCGAGCAGGGGATGATTTGTGATTGGAATTATGAATACTTCGTCATTCCTGACGGTAAGGGAAATCAATTTTTGCGTCGCAGTTACTTCTCGGACGTGTGATAGAGATAGTCAACCAATTTGATTTCTAGTCCACTTCGAACCTTGTCACAGTGACGTTAATACGAGATCTTTTGCGTCTTTCGTATAGATTTTCACTGTGACAAGAAACGATGTAGCCCATAAAACAAATTGGTTGACTGTACTTAGTGCACGGATGGTTTAACACTTTTTTTATACTATGACAGCGGCAAACAAGCATACGGCCCGCCAGTAACTATAGAAGATTCACATGAGCGTTGCCCACTTTAAGGCTTTAACTTGGAAATGGATGAAAGTTACTCTAAGGGGTCTACAGGAAGCGATCAATGGCACTGCCGCACTAAGGGCGTGCTAAACCCTCGTTTTACGCGATAACTTGAGCTGCACGCTTTTAGCCAGAATGTCTGAACTATATATACATATTTATATCTTAGTCGACATATATACGAACTATATATACTTATTAGACGACCGTTCTGGCCTAGTGGATAGGGACCCTGCCTATGAAGCCGATGCTCCTGGGTTCGAATCCCAGTCAGGGCATTTATTTTCTATGTATTTAAGTATTTATATGTATCTATCGATTATATATATCATTGTCTAATACCTACAACACAAGCCTTACTGAGCTTACCGTAGGACAAGGTCGATTTTGTAAGATTAGACGACGATATATATATAATATATAGATACATATAAACACCCATAATTCAGGAACAGTCGCCATCAGATATATCGGAGCTGTGAAAGTGGTCACAAATATCTCAACATGCACTTTATCGCCTTGACAATAGAGGCGTTGTTCAGATATTTATGACCACCTCCACAGCTCCGATATATCTGATAGCGACTGAACAAATATCTGTTTTCATCACAAACATAAATGCCATGACTGGGATTTGAACACAGGACCATCGGCTTCAAACGCAGTCACTACCCACTAGGCCAGACCGGTCGTCAAAAAAAATATTATTATCTAGGTTTGAAGACTGACAAGTTTTGTCCCTATTCACCCCGTTTTACAATCTTACAGTGAAATAAAAGCTTGTAAAAACTAGCCAATTATATTCCATTTCTAAAACAGCTAGTTAAGCGCTCACTTCCGGCTGTCCGGGACGTGACGGAAGTGGCCTAATGATTTCCGCGGCCATCTTGTCTACTCTCCACTGTTTATGAAAATGTTTTGTTGAGAAGAGAGCGATTGTTTAAGGGCAGAGGGTGATGAATGTCATTGCATCTCTTTCTGCCCTTAGGCACTGGTCCCACCGCGAGCTAGTAAGCTATGAGCTATCAGCTATTTCAAGGGACAAAAGATAATCGAACCCGTGTAAATATAAGAGATATCGTAATTCATCGCCGGGCGATGAGCTATAAATATATATCTGTCTTTTATTTACACGGGAGCGCTTACGTTTTGTCCCTTGAAATAGCTGATAGCTCATAGCTTACTAGCTCGCGGTGGGACCAGTGCCTTAAGCAATCGCTCTTAAGTTAAGATGCGTTTTTAAAATCTGTAATATTTCTTAGAATTTTCAATAACATGTATCATGTTTCTGACCTTGTCCCAGCATTTTTCCACGGCTCATAGGAGCCTGGAGTCCGCTTGGGAACTAATCCCAGAATTTAGCATATGCACTAGTTTTACGAAAGCGACTGCCATCGAACCTTCCAAGCCAGAGGGTAAACTAGGCCTTATGGGATGTTTTCCTTCACTAAAAACGAACTTCGAAATTCGCGGGATTCCACTGGATGCCAGTGGCGCAAAGCCGGATTCTGTGAGTCGCTTGGGGGAGGCCTATGTCCGACAATGGACGTCCTTCGGCTGATAAGAAAGAGAGCAAAGAAACTGTCTGTTGAGGATCGACACTGGAACCTCAAATGCCGAAGTCATCTAGAGAATATATTTTTTGGTTTCTGTTCATTATCGTAGTTTAAGTGTGTAATATTGATAGTTTACTTTGCAGCGATCCAACGCAGAATTGTGCAGTTAATGAAGAATTGATTTGAAAATGCGTTTCACCATTATTTTGGTCATCACCCATCAGTCCCGGGGTCGCGGCCGCTTCTTGGCTTTCTGTAAAGTCCAGCTACCACTTTACAATACGCAAGGCTTACTACCGAACAACGTCATGCTTTAAGAGCAAGTTGATATGTAATTTTACTTATTTGTTACTTTACTTGACACTGCCGAAATCATCGATTAATATGTTGATGGAAGTCATGTTTTAAAAGAAGAAGAATAAAAAGTGTAATTAGTAGTTGTTTGTGGAGTTGGAAAAAACATACTACTGTTCCCGATTTAAAAATCACCTATATGTATAAGTGACTCATTTTGTGAGTCATACTTATATTATTATTGTATCTTCACTGTAACGTCTAGATCCATAAAAAGAAATTGTGCAAGAATGTAATATCGTTAACCGATGTGTCAAAAGTTGGTTATGGTGTTGGTGATTTACGACCAAGAGATTAGATCCTACGATTGAGGTCGCAGAATTTACGGATCAAAAAAGGGGGAACGTGTTATTAAATTATTGGTTTACAACTAACAAATCAAATCATTTTTATTAAATAGTTCAATTTGCTTTGATTTTTAAACAGAAATGACATTATTTGTTTTTGTAAAACGAAGAAATATGAATAATACGATAAGATATTAGGTGACAGGTCGATCGCAGCGCCGGGTAAGCATTACCCGTGGAATTCACCGTCCCATGTGACGAGAACCTCGTGAAGATCGAGAAGGACAAGTCCAGCAAGTACTTACACTTGGCTCATGAGGTAACCGCCATGTGGGAAGTTGATTCGGCGATCATTGTACCGATAGTTGTTTCTGGGAGCGGTCTCACAGCGAAGAGTCTCGACCAACGTCTCTAGAGACTCTCGCTACGTGGTTGTGGTTGGATCAAGGATCAGATTCAGAAGGCGGTAATCCTGGACACGGCGCGCATAGTCCGGTGGTTCATCTCTCTCTGCAGCTCTAACTACCGGCAGCCTGGGTCGTCGCCGGCGGTACCCTGGGTTAGATTTTTTTTAAATATGCTTATTGTTTTCATATGTTTTAAATATAAAGTATCTCAGCCAGATAAAAAGTGAGGCCTCGTAATAAACGAATATTCATTCATTCGTATGAGGAAGTCAAAAGACTGGCTCAAAAAAGAGAGCATTGGATATTACTTCACCGACAAGAGCATGACTCTTAAATAAATGATGATGATTATAAAAATATTATGTAATACCTAGCTTGAGTCACAAGATGAATAACGAGAATAATAAGATCTCAAAGTTAATTAATCTGTTAATATTCTTTGACCTTTCAGCCAATTACAAGTATCTGGTTGTATAATATTATTTCAAAGGCCAAAGTTGGCAGGAATCTCAAAGTTACACGGGTTGGTTGTGTAACACGGGATGTTTTCCTTCCCGTGTACTTCCACAATATTAAACTTCATTGCTGGGGCCGGTTTGACTAGAGACAGTGACATAAGACGACGCTAAATGAAAATTTAAAATGTTTAACTACGATATGTCTTTTATTTATTTATTTATTTTTCGTTCCTTTCTTTTTTGTTTCTTCTTGTGTATATGTGTTACTTGTCGTCATAGCACCTGATGGTCTCATCGGAAGACCAGCGCTGGCGATTGCTGGCATTACGCTGAGATGGGGCCATTTCGTGGCACACGTCGTTTGTGTAAAGTGTTTTTTTTGCTGTTATTATTATGTGTGTGTGTCATGAATAAATGTTTCTAATGTTTCCATCTATATTTCTAATAGTCTTAAAAAATAGAAGATAGTTTAAAAAATAACTGCTTTAAACTTTCGCAATTATTACACATACCTACACGGGATTTAACCGCGTATATTAACTTTAATAATTACCTCCTACGTTTCGAGGATAACGTTGTCCTCGTGGTCTCGGATTAAAACTGTCTCACAGCTTCCTGCAGATGAAGATGCAACGGTGTAGTAACTTGTGCGCTCCATCTAGCGGCTAGTCTGCTAGTCTTCTGGCCCTCAACTTTGCTCGTCATAGTTGTCTTTGCTAGATTATCCGGAGTACGAAGAGAGAGGTAGCCAAAGTATGCTAGGATGCAGTCTTGATATATAATCGACAGCCGTAGTTGATATCACCCATGACTCAGGATTTTGTTGAATCTCTGCTTATCAAACAAATTTATGCCTTTACTGGGAGAACCCAAAACGAGGAGCTCGATCTGTAGCCCAACCGCGTTATTTCCGCGTAGCATAATTCCCAATCGCATTTTTCCCCACTGGAGTTGGTTTTCATTCATGCATGTCACCATTCGCATTTTTCTCCACCCGGATTAGGATTTTTTATCAGATGTCACTGATAAATAAATAAAGTAATACCTATATCGCTAAACAATGGGTAGGTTAGGCTTGTTAGATAGCTTTAGACGCCCGAAGGGCAGATAAGCCAGAAATAGGAGCCCCGTTTAGCGTGGCTCCGTCAACTTGTACAGCGGACGAAATAATGTGATACAAAACCCATATGTGTAGAAATTCGGGTGGGAAAAATGCTAATGGTGAGTGGGGAAATGCGACTGGGAATTATGCTACGCGGAACTAACGTGGTTGGGGTACAGATCTCTCTACTCCCCAAGATCGCTTTATAGGTAGCGTCACTAGGCAGACCGGTCGTCAAAATATCCTACATGTTATGTCAATGATATATGTCACAGCTTCATGTATCAGCTCAAGACTGGTGAATGGCCACGCAACAAGTGACTGAGGAAATGATGGATGTCTGAAGTGGGGCGGGAGGGGAAAGTTACTACTGATCCCTGGGGACTTCGGGCCAATAGCAGACCGTGATTTACTGGAGTACAGAGAAAGAAGTGTTTCATGCAAATGTTGAAATAGAAATAAATATTATAGGACGATTGCCTACGTACGTATAAATGTAGATATATTTGACGACACGTTTGGCCTAGTGGGTAGTGACCCTGCCTATGAAGCCGATGGTCCTGGGTTCAAGTCTCAGAAAGCGCATTTATTTGTGTGATGAGCACAGATATTTGTTCCTGAGTCATGGGTGTTTTCTATGTATTTACGTATTTGTATATTATATATATCGTTGGCTGAGTACCCACTATACAAGCCTTATCGAGCTTACCGTGCAAGCAATAACTTTAGGGATCGGTTCTACTCGGATCGGACTCTTTCTTGGTTATAATATATGTCATCTATTTCAATTTATAACTTAATAGAGGTAGATGATGCCCGCGGCTTCGCCCGCATGGTTAATAGAGGAAAATGTAACATATTGAGTCTTCCCGTGAGAATGAGATGTTTTCCCGCTGGAAAAAGTAGCCTATGTCACTCTCCATCCCTTCAACTACCTCCACTTAAAAAATCACGCCAATTCGTGGCTCCGTTTTATTGTGAAAGAAGGACACACTTTCGCATTTATAATATTAAGTATGGATTTAGTACTACTTACTTAAAAAAACAATGCAAATCAAAAATAATCATTAAAAATAATTTGATATGTACTTACTTGAATATTAATTAATTTATTTAAATACCGATATATTAGCATCTGCTTTAAGTTATACTATTAGTCTGTTGATTTCTTTTCAATAGTTAATTTAGTTCTATAAACGAGAAACTGTAATTGGCTTTCATGTGTCATTCGAATTCAAAAATATGTTTTAGCTGTTCTGTCCGATATGCTGGCTATTTCTCTCTTTCCGTCACTATGTAGCGTAGCGCCATCTATGGACACATGTTAAGTTATTTTGACAGCGAGACATCTCCATACAACTAATATAGCACTGACACGTACTGCTGTCGAACATGTTAGATGCCGCTAATGTGTTTGCCAGAATCGGGGGGTCTTGTTTTTTCATTGATTTCCAAATAAATATTAATATAGAATAGTCAGGACAGTAAACATGAAAATCAAAAACTAAATAGCATTAAATACTAGAAAATTATTGGAAATATCAAAAATTACCTCATGAACTCTCGTAGAACGCATTGAAAAACATTCTTCCCTTAAATAACTCATAAATATTCAGATACAGAGGTTCGTGTTTAGTAAAATTTGCTTGTAATTTGCAGTGACCCGAGGGTCCGCAGCCGGTTCTAATCAAAACACGATCACCGCTTCGAGGATAGCTATAACCACACCTTGCTGTTTAAACTAAGTCTTGGGTCATGTTGATATAAAGACATTACATTTATGTTTTTTTTTTCTAGAACCGAAGGCAAATACCGGGCGGTAAGTCTTTGTTTCCGTGGAGTGTTGGGCGGGTGCTGGTGTGGGATGCAACCTGTGTAGACACACTAGCCTCGAATAGCTCCAGAGAACCTCTTTGAGAGCAG
Source organism: Grapholita molesta (assembly GCA_022674325.2). NCBI lineage: Eukaryota > Metazoa > Arthropoda > Insecta > Lepidoptera > Tortricidae > Grapholita > Grapholita molesta. The sequence continues at coordinate 399,061 of CP053137.2, forward strand.
CGGCAGCAGCGGAGGCGGCCGAAAAGGCCAACGTCGGGAAATAGGGCTCGGCGCAGAAAACTATTTTATTCCACTCCCCTGCCCATATCCTGACGCTCTGAGTGTCTTTCTCTTCTCTCTCAGGATCTTTCAACGAGACTCAGAGATGCCACAGGAGACTAAAAAGCTGGCAGCTACTTCGCTAAGAGTATCAGCCTCACGATTCAGCGAGGAAATCTTGTCAGCGTCTTTCGTTTGCGTTTTTCTAGTTATTTTGTTGCAAAACATAGTATTAAATTACAAATATGACATGACATGTTTTTCTGGCTCTGTAAAGAACATATTTTTTTCTTTCGGATTTTTTTGTCATTTTGCTTTCTCACTTTAAGGGGTAAGTTCAGCAGTGCACATTGTTTGGTTGATAAAGAATAAGTTCCGTTAAATTTGTAGTTATGTGTGAAAATAATTAAAATTGTAATTTGTATTTATTAAGAAAAATAAATTAATATTCTAGTATATTTTTATATTTGAGGCGCGGGGTGAAGTTTTTGACTAGGATAATAATTTAAAAGTTGAAATAGATAACATATACTTAAGAAAAAAAAAAAAAAAAACGAAGAGGACCTCCGGGGTTCGAGACGGAGTTTCATAGGATAATAATTTACTTTTGACCCATATTTTTTAAGTTATTTAATTTAATGTAATCTAGTGTGATGTGTAAACCTTATTAACGACTATATTTTATAAATACATGTTTTTGAAACCCTTAACGGAGTTAAACGCCACCCTTAAGTACACGTGGTCCAACACGCTTCAAGCCGGTTTAAAAAAGTATAGTTCCTCGGAGTACGTTACTTTGGCGTCGGTGGAGCACCCTATCCGCCCCTATCTTCATAGCCGAACAAACTACAGAGATTAGCAAACAATACCCCCGTGGCTTATTAAAGTCAAACCGAGTTATCCGAGGTGCGTGTAATGTATGCACCATCACGTTTGTGTACGCCTGGGTGCTGTACCCGTACCATGAGTTGTGACATTACGGTTTTCGATATCGAGTATCGAGTTTACTATCTTTGCATCTCGCTTATCCTATTTTAGTGCGAACGAGATGCACAGATAGTAAACTCGATACTCGTTATCGAAAACCGTAATGTCACAACTCATGGTATGGGTACTGGTAGCTCGTTACACCGTTTTGGAAAGGGGGCTAATTTTTGTTCCCTAATGTACTTTTATAATCCATCATCAGGAGAAATAAACGTGAGTTACCAGCTTTTAAACAATAAATATGTTTCAATCTTGGGTCATGTTAATATAAAGTCTACATTTAAATGATTGTTTTTTTTTAAAGTTCTAGAACTGACGGCAAAAACAGGACGGTAAGTCTTTGGTTCCGTAGAGTACGGGATGCTTTTTAACAATTAATGTTTCAATCTCACGATAGTTTTGTGTTTGGAATAAAAGGGGTCAATATTGTTTATTTTCGTTATTTTCTGCGGGCCTTATATTCTGGTTTTTATCATTGCCACGATGCTATCACGCTCTAACAAGTATGTGTGTCCGTAAGAAACAGATAGCGCGATAGACGATAAATTCCAACCATGCTTTCTGTTCTGGTTTCAATTGTTTGTCTGGTTATTTGTATATAATTTCTCACCGATTGTGAGAGAATGGGTATATTTTTGTTCTTATACGTTTATTTGTTCTCTCACACCGAATCTAAGCCTTCTGATTTATTAAAGTGTTTTAACTTTGATTGAGTAAACTGTGCAGTAGAATATTATTTACTAGATGAGAACCCTGCTGCGCTCGGGTATTAAACCTTCACGGGCCAACCTGCCGATGCCGTCTCAAACGAAAGTTTCTGAACGCACCCCGCCCCGCGCACACGTCACTGTCAAGTTGTCAATCAATAAAATAAATATGGCCGACCGTATATATCATTCAACACTTTTAAACGCAAAATACGCAGCAATACGAATTTTATCGATGTATATCTTCAATTCAAAACTTTTAATTTTATACGTTTATTTGAGTACAAATTCGTTCGGGTCTACCGACGAATTATTAATATTGATAAAGTTTATGGCAAAGCGAGTATTTCGCTCAATGGAGTCGGTGTGACAGGCAGCTGTGATCACAGTTCTGACGGGGACCCAATAATAGGCTCAAAATAGTCGTCGTAAACCTGAAGATTGAGATCAAGATGAAATAATAAATAAGTATACCTCAAAGTCCGCCATAATTAAATGATTCCTATTTAGGTATTGTACAGTCAGCAGCAGAAGAGGCTAAGCGTTTGAGGTGTTCAAAATGACGTCAACGCATCTTTATTGTCAAGAGAATAAGAGCGCGTGTAGGTCATTTTGAATACTTCAAACGCTTAGCCACTTTTGCTGCTGACTGTACAGTTGTTAAGTAATCTATATTAATAAAAGAAAGTTGTATTAGTTCCGGCTTTTATAACTCGAAAACGGCTGAATCGATTTGGACGATTCCGGGTTCGTTGTGATCGTCTGGGCAACAGTTTAATAGTCAAAAAGACCCCATTTATAGACTTTCAGGCGGTTTCATAAGATTTAAAGTGTAGTTATGAATAAGTTAATGAGTCATATTTTTGTTATGTGTTCTTAAGCAAAACACTGTCGCAATTATTTTGTACTAAATATAGTACAGCCAGCAGCAGAGGTGGCTAATCGGTTGAGGTGTTCAAAATGAGGTCAACACATCTCTATTGTTAAGAGAATAAGAGCGAGTGTAGGTCATTTTGAACACTTCACCCGCTCAGCTACTTTTGCTGCTGACTGTAGAACAATAATTTTAAGTGTAAGTTTCAAAATAATTAATTTAATGTCAACTGAAAAATAACGTTCAGACTAAGCTATTGCAAATAAAATTATTAAAGTTAATTGATATTTTTTTTATTTGTGGCATCAAAATTGATACAATAATAAAACAGAAAAAATAAGTACTTAGACAATTAAGTACCAGAAACAACTAAATACGTAGAAAAATAATTAATAGTTACAACTATTTAATTTTTTAAGTTAGATTTAGTTTTAATTGAATTGTATATGTTTATCTTTTTGTGTGTTTAATAAAATTACCCATTCACATAATTATAACTAACAATAAAATTTAACCAAAACTAACATAAATCTAAAAAAGGCCCCTGCAGCATGGTGCCGAAGATGATGGCAGCGTTTTCTTTGCTAAATCGCTGATACACTGAGTGAGGTAGATGATAGATACAGACATAATAGTTAATACTTACAAATATAACTTCCATAGGGTTATTATTCGTAAGTAGGAATAATTATTCGTGATGAAATACAAAAATGCCCTGTCCAGGATTCGACCCGAGACATCTGGCTTCATAGGCAGGGTCACTACCGAATAGCCTACAGAGTATTTTTTGTAAACTATATAAACCATTCTTTTTTGATGTATGCAATAAATCTTTAGGCTTCAAGCTGCCATTGAAGACTCGGCGTCAACAGGTGCCCCCGAGACGCGACGGGTTGACGTATAGGGACTGTTGAAGTCTTTTAAAAGATGTCTTCTATAAACTAACCTAGATCTTCAAATTCAGGCTAGAGGTCTCGTAAAAACTCGTACAGTTAAGTCGTGTTAATATTTAATCCATTTCGCAAAAAATCCATTGAACTTCAATACATTTTTGAGAGGACTGTCAACCTTAAGTGGGCCTCAAATAAATGCACGTGATCGAAGTACATGACTCATGGCGTCCTTAATAATTAAATCCTGAAAACAATTGAATAGATGATATATACTTACAAAAAAATGACGTGGACCTCAGGCATCTGAAACAGGATTTGAACCTGCTATAGGAGCATCTTGGAGGTCCTCCTCACTTTTTTTTAAATAAAATAATATGCATTTATTTCAGACCATCTGATCCATAGGTATTAGTAGGTAGGTATGTGTGGTATGTATGTGTCATTATCTAGGAAAAGGGACCTTATTGTCGATGGCACTTACGTCGAATCGCGTTGCGTTTGTATTGTATCGTCTTGGACAACGACATAAGCGCCATCGACAATAAGGTCCCTTTTCATAGATAATGACACATATATGTATGTTAGAACGACAACTGACATGTAAGGTTGTCCAGTACCTCAGAAGGCCACTGTCCCACCTGGTAGCCACAACGGCTAAGTGTATGTTATATATTTCAATTTTTAATTTATATAGTAGCATTAGTACAGTCACCGCTTATAATGTCAAGGCCGCTAAAAATATTGACAGCACCTTATGGTCTTGACATAAGATGCGATCTGATATTTTTACGACCTTGATACGTAAAATACTTTCGCCGGTGACTGTACTAAAAATCAAAACAAATCAAATTATTAAAAAAATATTTGTTCTTTGTTCAGTATTATGTTTTGTGTATGACCTCAACCAGGAATGGTCTATTGTAGCAGCCATTTTAAAGTGCATTACTCATTCCCGCTACATCTAAGAAGTTCCAGATCCGTTGTGCCGTAATATCGAATACTGACGAGCCAGTGTAAGTTGAACAAACATATGTTTCAAATGGGTAAAAAAGAAGATGCGACATGCAGGTTCTTCCAGGAGTCAGAAGAAACTGCAATGCATGTCCTCCGCTCCTGCGGACCACTTATGTTCAGAAGGAGTATCCACTCAGCTCGGCACATACTGCCAGCTCATGAGATTTAAAACATCGCTGCCCAAAAAAACTGGAAGTTTCTAGAATCCACGGGACTCGGTAATCTACACTAATATCTACCTCTATACTAATATTATAAATATTTTTTTTTATGACATAGGCGGCAAACGAGCAGACAGATTGCCTGGTGGTAAGCAATTACCGTCGCCCATGGGCACCCGCAACACCAGGGGAGTCACAAGCGCGTTGCCGGCCTTTAAGGGGGGTTGGAGCTCTGGGAACCTTACTCACCATCAGGAACACAACACTACATACTTGAAAGGTAGCAGTGCTATTATGTGGTCTTCTGTAAGGAGGAGGTACTTCCCGAGTTGGGCTGCTCCAGATTCAAGCGGGATGGTACTTCGCTGTGCCCTACCTCTCATTGTTGGACGTAGTTTCAGGACATAACCGGGTCCAAAACCCGGGTCGAGTGTGTATGTTTGTTACTTCTTCACGTGTAAACGGTTGGAGCAATTTTAATAAAATTTGATATGGAGTTAGCTGACACCCTGGACACACCCTAAACCGCGGGTAACACCGCGGGGCACAGCTAGTATAATCTAAAGGGCAGCCACAATAGATCTCTCCAGGTCGAAATGGCAACTTAGGCCCAGACAAAACAATAACGAATAATAACTCGGGCTGAGTTTTGGGCCTCAGGCTTCGGCGTCAACAGGTGCCCTCGGGACGCGGGAGTTTGGGTTCGACATAGCACCTGATGCGTCGAATATTAATGTGTTTATTGTATTATACGCAATCGTAGGTTCAATTACTGTATAATCGATTGGGGTGAGTTGATTCCGTTTATAGAGATATCGCGTAGGGTACCTACTTCATTAGTCTATCTCGATAAAAATCTTGTCTTTGTCTCTTTACTCAGTCGCGCGATATATTACTAAATAAACAAGAGTAAAGCCAGTTCATTCATAAAATATTATAATGAGTTCGTAAATTTTCTTCTCTGCAGAGTTATATAGCATTAATTGAGTACCCATTACACAAGCCTTCTCGAGCTTACCGTGGGGCTCAGTCAATTTGTGTAAGGTGTCCTGTAATATTTATTTATTTAATTGAATACCCGATTAACTAAATAATATACTCATTTAAAAAGATTTCTTAGTATATTTCTCTTCTTAAACTCTCATGTTAGCTTAGACGTTTAGAAAAATACCGCAAACCACACCACCCCAACACATTGTTCCTAACTCTGAGAAACGGCACTAGTTCTGCTATTACAATACAGCCTTGGCCAAAAGGATTGAGCACACACTTTTTTTCTTCTAACTGTAAAACCAGCTCATTCTAAATGCAGTTAAACATTTTTCTGATATCCCACACAATTAATATATGTACACAACAAGAGATCAGTTAATAATATCTAAAAGTACGTATAAAATAAGAAATCAAAAAGGACCAAAAATTCGAATCTACAACGAAGTAACTAGTGGGCAAATTAAATAAAATTTTATGCAATCCCCAGTCGCGGTAACGACCAACACCTAATCAGTTCAAATTAATTCACCAGAAAATATGTAAATACTACATTTCATATAAAAAGCATAGGTGCTCAATATTTCCGAAGTCCAATCCGAATTTTTGGTGCTTTTTGTTTTCTTATTAACGTACTTTTAAGTTTTATTAACTGATGTTCTCTTGTTGTGTATATATATTAAGAAAATATCAAAAAAATATTTAACCGCATTTAGAAAGAGATGGTTTTTGAGATAGAAGAAAAAGTGTGTGCTCAATACTTTTGGCCAAAGCTGTAGCTTCCAAGCGATTTGACCAGCGTGTGGGTTCACTCCCATAGTTTTCATTTGCGTAAGATACTCGCGTACAACCACGCTGCACGCTCAAATCTTCTACTAAAAGTCTGTCACCCAGGTGTCCAAGAGTCGGTATCACATTAAACTGGTTCGCTCAGCGATGAGCACTACATGAATCGAAACCATGCTTACAGCACGCAGCGACGACACGTCGTCATATAAATAGTTGCACACGGTACCTTATGTCTTTGTAATAAAGTTGATTATTGGTCAACTAGTGTCAAAAATAGGACATCACGTCTCCGCCGCACGTCCCGAGTCCCGGACAAATGGAAGAGCGAGGTCGCACTACGTGTACATTATGCTATCCTTATTTTTACAGGATAAACGTATTATATTGTACGCTTTTTATTAAGTGAAGGGCGGTGAACTCGCGAGCAAAAAATATTTTTTCGGGATAAATGCGAGAGAAGTACGAATTCTGCTTTATTTTATTTATTGTGTTAGAAACTAGGAGGGATATTTAATGACTGAAGCACGCTTTTGCAGCCCAAAATGTAACAGTTCACTATAGTTTTGCTTTACAGAACACTCTTTATAACAAAAATACAAGATTATTCTGTATATTCATTGCCTCAACTTCGGTTGAAAACACAAGTAAACTCCTATTGTATTAAATTTGTTTATACGAGTATCCTTCCAACTTTTGCCAGTTCTAAAAGGTTCAGTTTGAACATTTGTGAGACTGACAAAGACGGACGAAAATAGCGCCGCCTCTGCCATACCTATGGAAATTTACCTAAGACCATCCCTATCGATCGTGGTATTATTATTAGCACGCCTCGTCTATTTAAATGGTATGTCTATGGTTCGAACGCAGTGCCACATTTCTTCTAATAAACTGCTTCATTTTTTCCCTGCCTGATAGGAGAGAATAGCAACAAAATAGTTTATCCACTCACCTACAAAACGAATTGCTGCCATCAGATAAAGAATGCGTATAACCCCTAAAGGCCTACTACAATCGAGATTCCAAAATTGTATAACTCCATCTCTCTTGGATACACGAGCAATAAGGAGGCATAGTAATGTTCGAACAGCGTGGTTTGTTGTAGTTCTTCTGATCTTGGCGTCCGATTTGAATTACTCCGGAGTCGCCCAGCGGTCACAATGCATGTCAAACAACAAAAGATATTAAAGCGATCCGGACAATTGTGTCGCAGCCTACAGAATTGTATGGCGCAGTCTACAGCTACAAACTGGCGGGTTAATGGTCTCAAATGTATTCTATAAAATGCTGGGAACTGGGACTGAATTTTAACGGATTCTCTGCCTACAATGCCGTGTGGTGCCGGCTGACTAGAATACCCTCCCATCTCCTCCCGCGGGTATCGTAGGAGGCAACAAAGGGTAGAAACCGACTGAAAAACAAAACAGCTACTACTATCACCAACACGCCTGTCAAGGGTGGCGCTTATGTCAACTATGTCCAGCAGTACGTTTACGGCTGAAATGATCTCTGTCATGAATGTCACAACTACCAGAGAAACTACCTTGATTCAATTACTTGTTAACAAACAGTGTAAGACAATTTTCTGGATATATATATGCTCATAATTTTCATAGCGAAAAGGTAAAACGGGAACCCCAAAACTCTGCCTGTCTATTCATCTGTCACCACGCTGTATCTCCTAACCTAACCGTGATAGTTCAGTTGACATTTCCACACATGATCTATTTCTGTTGCCACTATAACACTAACTACTAAGTTTTACTACTTTTGTTTAAAAAGAAATCGTTTAATAATTAAAGTATACTACAAGTTAATAGTTAAATAACTATTTATATTTAAGACAAAACTTAATATAACAAAAAAAAAAAAAAACATAAAACAGTCCCTCCTTCACCGTTCTTGCAAAGGTACCCATCACACTCGCCAACTTCGATGGACACACTTCGCGTTAGGCTCATGATTATTTTTGATCCTTATACATTTTCCGTGAAGTCCATTAGTCGACACTGTCAGTACTGTCACCTAACTGGCCGCTGCTCAGACAGCGCTCCTGGCAGCACAATTCACGCTGGCTTACTCCGCAGCCTGCGGTTTCCGAATCGCATCGGTCCATTACAGGGGTAAGGCGATTACAGGCAACTCAAGTGTTTGGTCTTGTGGACAGGCTTCGACAGTCGGCAGTGGCAGGCTTTTAGCGTGTTACTACGTTAAATGTTTACTCTTGCACAGTACGTGTAAGAATGTGTTTCAAGATGACACATAGAAAGTGAAAAAGTGTATCAGAAAATAAATATCCATACTAATAATACAAATGCGAAAGTAACTCTATTTGTCTGTAAGGCTTGGGTCTCCTATTTTATGCTATACGCGACGTCTGACGTCAGCGTCAACGTTTCTGAACAAAAAAGACGCCAACGTCAACGTGTGAAAGAGACCACAGCAGTACATTTATATAATGAACATTGTGACGCAGACGCTGTAAGCGGCCGATGGCATTTATAGACCTTAGCCTTACCTCTTCACGCTTAAACCGCTGAACCAATTGGGATGAAAATTGGTTGGCGACTGCAGCAGCTATGGCAGTGGGTTTCGATGGACGCTTTTTTTATGACAAATGTGTCAAACGAGCGGACGGGTTGCCTGATGGTAAGCAATTATAGTCGCCCGCAACATCAGGAGAGTCACGAGTGCGGTCTTTATGATAGGAGTACGCTCTTTTCTTGAAGGTATGAGGGATTGGTCCGGGAATATCGCTGGCGGGAAATCCACAGTTTCTATGTGCGAGGCAGGAGGTTTCTAGAGAAACGCACAGTAGACCATTTCCAACTATCCAGGTGGTGGCTGCTACCCATCCGTCGGTTTTCTCCCTTTGTGGCTTCTTACGACACCCGCGGGAGGAGATGGGGTGGTGCTATTCTAGTCAACTAGCACCACACACAGTCGGCATTACAATGATAAATTAATGAACCAAATATCAACAACTAGTTGGCTATTTATCTCATTTCCTGGCGGAGTTGGAGTGTGACTGCCACTGAAGTTTTAGACGACCTACTTACGTTAAGCCGTGGGTTCGATTTCCAGACCAGACAACTACGAACTTTCTTAATTTGCCCGACTCTCGGGCATGTTGTTTGCGATCAACTATTTCTGACGGAATAATATTTATGTGTATAAAGCAATTTGTAATTAACAAACTGTGATGGCGTCTCAGCCTTGCTTATGAGGCTGGGATTCCGGGTTCGAACCTGGGTAAGAGTTTATTTGTATGGTCTTATTTGTAAGGTTATAAATATCTGCCTCTATGTGTGTTAGTAATGTGTGAGCGTGCGAATTACAATCCGGAGGTCACAGGTTCAAACCCCTTGTAGTTGTTCAAACGTATGTACGAAATATCATTTGATATTTACCAGTGTCTTTTAACTAGGTGCGGAAAGCGGCTAATCCTAATAAGGCCTAGTTTTTCCTCTGGGTTAGAAGGTCAGATGACAGTCGCTTTCGTAAAACTAGTGTGTACACCAAATCCTAGGATTAGTTGCCGGACCCCAGGCTAACTTGAGCTGTGGCAAAAAGCCGGGAACGCGAGAATATTCTTAGGATATTCTTACACAAATTGACTAAGTTCCACAGTAACCTCAAGTGTTGTGGGTAACATATTCAGCCAATGATAATATGCAAAAACTTAAACAGATAGAAAACACCCATGACTCAGGAAGAAAATTCTTGTGCTCATCACACAAATAAATGCCCTTATTGGGATTTGAAGACGGGACCATCGGTTTCATAGGCAGTCAATTTGTATAAGACTGTCCTGTAATATTTATTTATCTGATATTTGAACGGGGTTAGTCTCACTAGACAATCAGATACTCTCATTAATAAATCAATTTTTAGGGTGAAGTCATATAAGTACTTTGTATCTCGTGATGACTCGCAAGTTGTATGCCGCGACCATTCCGCGGCAGAAATTACGCTCGTGTGGGAAGCCTTATAATTTTCTTAAGCATTGCTACAAAACAGTGCATCATCCGGCCAGTCCTTATATACGGAAGCGAAACGTGGCCGGTCCTGGGAAGGCACATTCAGGAGCTTCGCGTTACCGAAATGAAGATGCTGCGGTGGATGTGCGGCGTTACACGTGCTGATCGCATTCGTAATGAGTACATACGCGGCAGCCTCGGAGTTCGCGACGTAGCGGAGAAGCTCCAAGAATGTCGCCTTCGTTGGTTCGGACACGTAACTCGCAGGCCACCGGACTACGTAGGGAACAAATGCCTTGACCTAGCCCTCGATGGTCCACGATCCGGTCCCGGGAGACCAAAAAAGCGATGGCTGAATGTCGTGAAGGCCGACATGAGCGAAAACGGGCTCGTAAAGGAAGATGCCCAGGATCGCGCAAAGTGGAGAAAAGCTAGTAGGAAAGCGGACCCTGGCGAGAGCCGGGATAACGCTAGGTAGAAGAAGAAGATTGCTACAAAACAGAAATCCCCGCAGATAGGATGTTTTTAATAAAGCGCCGGCTTGCGAAGTACAAGTATCGGCAGTCGTAAATCAAATATTAATTTCAGCTGCAGCGGCAACTTTGTACGGCGAGGGATGCAGTCCACGGCACGGGAGGCTGAGGTTTCATAAGTTTTCGTCACTTAGGCTTAATGGTCTCCTATTTTGTGCTACACGCGACTGAACAATAAATAAACTTATAACAAAAAATAAACCCGACTTCAAATATGTACTAAAAAGCAACAAATAATTGTTTTCTTTATTACTTGATAAGTACTTTTGGACTATTTAGAACAAATAAATTTCTTAGGACAATTATATATAATTATTTTTGGTTTTGGTGTCGGTGCCACCCAGGAAACACAAGGAGTTTTGTATGACCACCTATGGTCTTCTTCATCAGTTCTTCTTCACCAAATACTATTTTCTGAATACAAATGCTTGACTTGTCACCGAATATACTAAAATCATTATACATGTACTTATAAATTTTGAAGAGTTCTCTTAATTCCTTAAGGATTCCATCATCAGATCTGAATTCTGGTAACAATGGGACCAACCTTTTTTTTTTTTTTTTTTTTTTTTAATGATATAGGAGGCAAACGAGCAGACGGATTGCCTGATGGTAAGCAACTAACGCCGCCCATGGACACTCGCAACACCAGAGGAGTCACAAGTACGTTGCCGGCCTTTAAGATCCCTATACGCTCTTTTCTTGAAGGTTTGGATGTCATATCGGTCCGGAAATACTGCACACGACAATTTATTCCAGAGTTTTGCTGTGCGAGGCAGGAAGTTTCTAGAAAAACGCACAGTTGAGGACTGCCAACCATCTATGTGGTGAAGATGGAAATGTTGTCGTGTAGAGCGCTGGCGGAAGGAAGCAGCTGGGATTAACCCGAACAATTCCTCGGAGCACTCTCCGTAATAGATGCGGTAGAAAATGCAGAGTGAGGCCACATCTCTACGCAGTGCCAAGGAGTCAAGCCGGTCCGAGATATCCTGGCTGCCGACAATTCTAGTCGCTCTCCGCTGGATGCGGTCCAAAGGGAGAAGCTGGTATTGGGGTGCCCCTGACCAGAGATGAGAACAGTATTCCATATGTGGCCGTACTTGCGCCTTGTACAGTTGTAGGCGGTGGGCCGAACTGAAATACTGCCTCGATCTGTTGAGCACACCAAGCTTCTTCGAGGCCAACTTGGCCTTTCCTCTAAATGACCGCGGAACTGGACTGAGCTAGAGATGTCGACACCCAGAATTCCGATACTGGCTGTGGCTGTTAGGAGAGTGCCCTCAAAGCGAGGCGATACGACAAACGGGAGTTTCTTTGCCGTGAACGCGCAAACCTGTGTCTTACTGGGGTTAAATTGAACCAAGTTCATTCGGCCCCATTCTGAGACTTCTTTAAGGGAAGTCTCAACTTCAGACACAAGCTTGTTCCGGCTCTCGATGACACTTTCCCGAGAAATGTTGGCACGGCCGGTATAGCAAGCATCACCCGTACTGTCATCCGCATAGCAATGAATACCGCTGGTCTGCAGCATGTCATTGATATGCAGGAGAAATAACGTGGGCGATAGCACACAGCCTTGAGGGACACCAGCATTCACAGACATGGAATCCGAGCATTCACCGTCGACTACGACCTTAGTGCTTCTGTCTGCTAAAAAGCTGCTGACCCATTCGCATAATTTCTCGGGAAGCCCATAGGATGGTAGTTTCGAAAGAAGAGCCCCGTGCCACACACGATCGAAGGCCTTCGCTATATCCAGACTAACTGCCAATGCTTCACCCTTCGTCTCGATCGCCTGAGCCCAACGATGTGTCAGATAAACTAGAAGATCACCAGCCGAGCGACCACTACGGAAGCCGTATTGACGGTCACTAAGCAGCTGGTGGTTCTCTAGGTACCGGAGGAGCTGGCAGTTGACAATGGATTCCATTATCTTCGAGAACAAGGAGGTGATAGCTATTGGCCTGTAGTTGGAGGGATTTGAGCGGTCGCCTTTTTTAGGGATCGGATGCACCAAAGCTGACTTCCACGAGATCGGGACTACGCCAGAAGAGTAGGAGAGCCGAAAAAGACGCGTTAAAACTGGTGCCAACTCAGGAGCACACATCTTAAGAACAATTGCGGGGATCCCATCAGGCCCACTCGACTTATGGATGTCAAGGGAAACAAGAGCTTTACGCACAGAGCAGTGCCGGAACTGTATATCCGGCATGCAGCTCTCGCACCGCGGGATGGTTGGCGGTGCGTTTCCCCCATCATCCAAAGTCGAGTTAGACGCAAAGAGCTTACCCAGAAGATCGGCTTTGTCTTTTGCGTCATGAGCTAATGAGTCATATTCCGTGCGCAGAGGTGGAAAAGACTGCGTGCAGTAATTCCCCTGGATAGCTTTGGCGAGAGACCAGAACGCACGAGTTCCCGAAGGGAGGCGCTCTAATTTCTCGCCAATTCTACGAATGTGCAACGACTTTGCGATGGCAATAACTCTTTTAAAGGACCGGGAAGCAGAGTTAAACTCCTTTTAAAGCACTGGTTTTGCATCCTTAGCCGCCGCTGCATTTACCCAGGCTTGGTAACATTCCTGCTTTCGACGAGATGCCCTTTTGCAGGAAAGTCCAAACCAAGGTTGGGATTTACCACCAATGGGAACTGCAGAAGATGGAATGAAAAGCTCCATTCCCTGCAGAACCACATCGGCAATAGAGTCGGCAGCGACGTTGGGATCAACCGGCGTGAAGCAAACCTGCTTCCACGGGTAGGAAGCAAAGAAGGACCGCATTCCATCCCAATCTGCTGACTTGTAGTGCCACACACGGCGGCTATGGGCAACTTGCCGACGCGGCGGGCACGTGATTGGCACCGTACTCCGGATCAGGCAATGATCCGAGGAGCCCAATGGAGCTACAACGGATACTTGGTAGCTGTCCGGATGGGAAGTCAGCAGAAGGTCCAACAGGGAAGGTTCCTGACTCTCCACATCTGGGATTCGCGTAGGCGCAGTGACCAGTTGTGTCAAGCCATTTGCCAGAGCAAAGTCACAAACAGATCTACCCGCATGATCGGTTTTGTTAGAGCCGAGCCATTCGGCATTGTGGGCGTTAAAGTCGCCAAGTATCACGATCTCAGCGGGGGGGATCTGTTGTTGCACAGAGTCAGCAGATGTTTGAATGTGCTCTATGAGTCGGTCAGTTTCGGCATTACCGTTATGGGACCTATACAGGCAGGAGTAGATGCGCGGTTGGTCATCGCTGTCTACCCGCAGCCATAAGATGGATAGGTCCCTACCTTCAAGATGGGTGAGACGACGAGAACTGATATCATCTCTAACGTACACACATACCCCAGCCCTAGGTACAAAGGAGTGTTCCAGGCCGTACCCTGGATAGGAAAGGTAAGATGTGTCCGCCGGAGATGATATCTGAGTCTCGGTCAAAAAGAGCAAGGCTGGCTTTGCTGTCTCAAGGTGTTGGTGGACAGCATTAAGGTTTGAATGTAAGCCCCTGATGTTGCAAAAATCCACAGCAAGCGTGGCAGGGGATGCCGTATTCGATTTGCTCGTTATGCCTCGGCCAGATTTTCGATGACGGAGCGCAGATTTGCCCCCCCCAGAGTACGAGGGGCGGTTCATGGGCGTCCACGCTCAGGTACAAGAAGCCCTGAACATGGAGGTCCAGAGAGGGATTCTCCAGCACTAACGCAGCTGGTACCCTCCTGGGGTAAACTATTGGTCTGCGCCATCAACATTTAGAGCGGAAAGGGAGTGTGAGCACAGGTAACCTTACTCACCATTAGGAACACAACACTACGAGCCAAAAGGATAGCAGTGTTATTATGGCTAAGGTATTCTGTAAGGAGGAGGTACTTCCCCAGTCGGGCTGCTCAGGTTCTAGCGTGATGATAATCGCTGTGCCCTACCTCTCATTGCTGGACGCAGTTTAAGGACATACCCGGGTCCAAAACCTTGAAGTAGATGCTTTCAAACAACGAAATTTTTTTTTAAATTGGTCCTTAAATGACTGAGTTCTGAAGTAACACACATAAAAAAAAAACAACATGCCAACCGAATTGATAACCTCCTCCTTTTTTTGAAGCCGGTTAAAAAAGACGCCAACGTCGACGTGTGAGAGACCACAACAGTAATCTCTATAGGCATCATTGTGAGGCTGACGCTGCAAGCGGCCGACGGCGTTTATAGGAGACCATTACCTTATGTGTGTGTTTTATGTATTTGTTGGTATTGATTGTTACGATAGGTTTATATAAATTCTTTAACGGATACTATATAGACGAATATTAATTTATTTGTTCAATATTCAAATTTTGGCCTTTTTGGCATAGTGCCGAGGACGCTGGCAGCATTTCCTCGGTGTATAGCGATGCTGATACGTTGAGTGAGAAAGCCTAAGTCTTTTTTATAGTTCTTTTAAAAGTATTTCTAAATGCATATCATTCGCTGAGTATCCACAACACAAACCTTCTTGAAGAACATAAAACTGCATACCACAAAAAATAGTAGCAGTATTATTATGGATGTAGTCTTCTGTAAGGAGAAGGTATTACACCAGTCCAAATTAATGCATGGTGATGATTCGCTGTGCCCTACCTCACGTTCTTGAACGTAGTTTAAATGTTCTCGACGGTGCATACACGTTAGTTATCTTCGACCTATAACAGATGACGTCAGTTACCATGAGTTGTGACATTGACGGTTTCGATAACGAGTACTATTTTATTGCGAACGAGATGCACAGATAGTAAACTCGATACTCGTTATCGAAAACGTCAATGTCACAACTCATAAAGATAAAAGATCTTTATTTTTCAATTTACAAGTAGGCACATTACATGCACTTATGAACGTCAAAGAAACATCTACACCGGTTTGAACCCTACACCTCTGACCCGAGAAGACACCGGCAAGAAACTACGACGGGACTTATTGTTTCAAAACAGTGATACATCAAATCTTAAAGTACATAATTATGCGTAGTCCGATAAGAAAACATATCAAACAGTTTATTAAAATATATTACTGAAAATACTAAAATATAAAAGTAAAAATAATAATGTATAAACAAATTTTTTTGGACCCGGGTATGTCCTTAAACTACGTCCAACAATGAGAGGTAGGGCACAGCGTTGACCATCACGCTTGAATCTGGGGCAGCCCAACTGGGGAAGTACCTCCTCCTTACAGAAGACCACAGCTATAATAGCACTGCTACCTTTCAGGTATGTAGTGTTGTGTTCCTGATGGTGAATAAGGTTCCCAGAGCTCCAACCCCCCTTAAAGGCCGGCAACGCGCTTGTGACTCCCCTGGTGTTGCGGGTGCCCATGGGCACCGGTAATTGCTTAACACCAGGCAATCCGTCTGCTCGTTTGCCGCTTTGTCATAAAAAAAAAAAAAATACATGATTTGGCAGTACATACAATTGTTGAATTAATTGCTAGGCGGTTTAGTTAGTTTCTGGTAAGTTCATGGTAAGGGTACAGGGTATGGCTGCATTTCCTGCTCCCGCCTGAGCCTTGAACCGACAATACAAATAAAATGTCGCCTTTGCGTCGCTACAATGAAACGCTTTGCTGTTATTGGCGGGCTGCGTTTTGACGTTGACAGGTAAGCAGTGGGGCCACAAACAAGCGTTCCTTGAAGAAATACATTTGTATGCTGCGGATTGGGTAACAGCAGTGGAGGTAAAATATATCTATACGGAAAGAGTTCCAAAATATGTATGCATGTGCTTTCATATTGAGGCAATAAGGTGTATGTATATTTTGGAGCTTCGTATTGATTTATATGTCCTTGACGGTAGAATGTATTTTACAGTCGATGTGCCGAAACATGTATACATCATCATCATCATCATCTCATGTCAGCCGAAGGAAGTTAACTACTGGACACAGGCCTCCCCCAAGGCGATCCACAATGACTGGTTTTATGGCACCCGTATCCAGTGGATTCCCGCGATCTTTACCAGATCATTGGCTTACCTTGTGGTGGGTCTTACAAAAAAGTGTACCTAGCCCGTTTTTTTTTTGGATTATATTTTGGATCATATATGCCATATTTTAAAATGTAGATAATAATGTTAGGGGACAGATTACTTTATCGCATTCTTACACTCTGACTAACGGGCAAATGTTTGGTATGACAGCTAAATTCCATTCTGCGTTCGATTTTCAAAATTTGAAACGCCTTGCTGCTATTGACGGAATTCTCTTCTTTGACGCTGACAGCCAATCACTGGGCTGAACGCAATGCACAACAAACATGGCGGATTGCATGAAAGAGTTGTCTTTTTGAAAATGGAACTCGATTGTTTGAGCTCGTGACCGCGGTTCGGTTTTTGAAGAGTTGATGGATTTTTTGCTGTGCTCAATTTGTGTACAGAGTGTCTAGAGGGCTTTCATACCCTTTAGTAATTCTACGTATGTAATCGGCCATGTACGTGTCGGGCCATGCGTCCATACTTACATACTTACTAATATTAAATGCGAAAGTAACTCTGTCTGTCTGTTACCTCTTCACGCCTAAACCGCTGAACCATTGGGATGAAATTTGGTACGGAGAGAGTTTAAGATACGAGAAAAGACATAGGATAATTTTTATCCGGCAACCATACTTTATAGACGGCCATGACGACGACGAAGTCGCGAGGAAAAGCTAGTATTAAATATAATGTAGTTGTATTATCAAAAGGTCATTTGCCAATGGAAGAAGTTACGTGGAAATAACTAGAAAGCGCCTTGACTGATAATGATCAAAATAATTTTATTTGGATGAATATATAATACCATGACTTTTGCGTGGTGCCGTCTGACTATCATAGCACCACCCCATCTCCTCTCGTGGGTGTCGTAAGAGACGACAATGCAAAAAATCCGATGGACAGCAGCGTCAAATTCATATTATTCATTCGTTATAAGATAAACTACATTAAACTACAAACATGTAACATATAAAACAATTAGGTAGGTACTATATAAAAAAAGTCGTAATGGGTAATAACAGGCTTCAAAGTATCACATTTCGGGCGGTGTAACTCGAGAGTAATAAACGAATTTCATACATGATGAGAAGGCCTAAACCGAGAATTAATGTCATATTTGAAAAAAGCACTATACTAGCCTGACCGTGAAAAGGGCTTGCCGGCTTCGAATCATTATCCGGCCTCCTTACGGTCGGACGTCTATACTCAGCCAGCGAGCCCTTATGTCCCGGGGTCTGCACTTGCAGTAATGTAAGTACTATTTATTTTTAAGAGCAAAGGAGGCTATAGTAAGTAGTCCGTCGAATGAAAAATATAAATTCACATCAACCACACGTAAGTCACCATTTTTCGGATATATTTTATATTTTCGGTGCACATTGCATTTGTATTCTGTCATGAAGTTCTAGAGCAGAAATTATTGTTTATGTCTGAAAAGTTTTCGTACTGACGCTGCTTAATTATGTATACATATCATCATCATCATCATCATCATCATCTCAGCCATAAGACGTCCACTGCTGAACTCAGGCCTCCCCCTTGGATCTCCACAAGTACCGGTTGGAAGCAACCTGCATCCAATGTCTTCCGGCGACTTTAATGAGGTCGTCTGCCCATCTTGTGGGTACATATACACATACAATAATAAATACTCTTTACTGCATATCTCAAAACATAATATAAACATATCAGGTCACAAAACCTTTACCGCATACGAAGCCATTTGTGGCAGTTATAATTTTCAACTCCATTGGAAGTGTGTTAAAGTTCAAAGTCAAAGTAATATTTTTTTATGTCATGCATTATATTAACCCTATAATGCAGGTACAAATGCCATCAGATATATCGAACCGTGGAGGTACAAATATCTGAACATGCACTTTACTGCCTTGACAATAAAGGCGTTCAGATGTTTGTGAGCACCTCCACAGCTCCGATATATCTGATGGTAGCTGTAGCACAATCGGCACACATGTTTTTGTGTTGCGATATATTTGACTGCTACGGAATACATGACGCCGAGAATAAATTAAAGGGCCGGAACCACGAACATCGAAGTTAGTATATTTCGGGCATATTTCTCTTCCTCCAATTAAGGCGTCATGTCATGAGAGTGACACAGACAATCTTCCGATATTTGCGAATATCGTTTTCGCAATAGCGTCGCAGGTTTTGTTCAAACTTATCCGACTTACGTAAAAAAATCCCCAACAAATATTTTCAAAAAAAATCAGAACAACACTAAACTCAGCATTAATTAAAAATTCTACTTTTTTGTTCCCCAACAATTTAATAAAGACATCAAATAATAAATGCCTATTCCTTCGCATCAATGAAACTGTTGTAGACCACGTTGAATCTTAAGTAAGGTGCTTGTAAGGCTAAATTTGTTTGAAGATTGAGTCGTAAATGTGAACCGTCCATAAGTCTCTGTCACTCTTATTACGCCTTGAGTAGAGTAAAAGAGAGATGTACGTTTACGAACTTCGATGTTTGCAGGCCCTCAGTTCTATTAAGTTCCTACTAGTAACAAACGACCTCAAGGTGATCAGCAATTTAAAAACATAGGACCGCGATAGGCCGTCCACATAATACTCGGCTGGCAACTCCTTACTTCCCGGCCTATGTAGTAATGCATACTGATATAGTAATTATACTAGTTAAGTAGTTACTAATTTACGAATTACTAATTTACTAAGTAATTAACTATTTACTAATTTACGAATTACTAATTTACTAAGTAATTAACTATTTACTAATTACAAATTTACTAAGTAATTAACAATTTACTAATTTACTAAATAATTAACTATTTACTAATTACGAATGTACTAATTATATTAATCATTAATTATTAATATTATAAATGCGAAAATAACTGACTGTCTGTCTGTTACCTCTTCACGCTTAAACCGCTGAACCAATTGAGATGAAATTTGGTATGGAGAGAGATTGAGCTACGAGAAAGGACATAGGATAATTTTATCCCGCAACCATACTTTGAATGTCTGGCCGACGTGTGAACTAGTATTTTGATGCGAATAAGTCCCGTTTTGTAAGGATAGGTGGTATTGTTATATACCTTTAAGGGTTTCACCCCTGTGAAGCAGGGGCGGGCTGTTTAATAAAATTTTAACCGTGATAAAAAAGTCAGTTCATTAAATTAAGAGCGTTCACCCCGCAATCCTGTTTGGCGTGTAAGTGTGACTAATGACGTGAACTTCTAAGTTCACCTCCCAGAGGCATCGGTCGGCGGCCGAGCGGAGCGAGTTTGCAGCTCCGAACAACCAATATAAGTTAAGCTTTTAGATCATATTTTTTCATCGTCCATGTATATATAGTCAACCAATTTGATTTCAAGGCCACTTTGAACCTTGTCACAGTGACAGTGACTTTCACTGTGACAAGGAACGAAGTGGCCTATAAATCAAATTGGTTAACTGTACCTACACAAGCGTTTCTTTTTTTTTTTTTTTTTTCATTTTAAATCCCGTAATAATATTGTCTTCGGCTGCCGCGATAATTACTCACGAAATAAAACAACTGAAACGGATTAGGTATATCGTGTATACTAATTTAAACTTAATTTTGACGTTTCGAACCCTTTAGCAGCGTTCGTGGTCATCACCCGATGATATATGTTATCCATTTCAGAGCCCTGAGTGTAAGTTTTTAACGTAATATTACTTTACCATCGCGTTAGTGTTTTCCATATAAATAACATTATCACTTCCGCGTTCGAGACGTTTTTTTGCGTCAAAAGTAACTTAAACTAGAGCCTCAGTTGTTTTATTTCATTCCGTAACAACAACTGCATAAGCAGTTTGACAGTGGAATCCTCAGTCTTAGATAAATCTATTCTTATTTATACTATAATATTTATTTACTTATTTCATTATTTTTCTACTTTCATTTTTAACAGTTGTTCTTAGGTATACAGGTTGGGTAAGTCGTCCATTTTAGGTACAAAGAGGTAAGTACTCGTATATATATAAATAATCTATAACAACTAAAGGTAATGTAATGAATAAGGTATAGGCTGTTACTGAACCAGCGTGCTACACCCTCGACCTCGTCGACACGTACTATCAGGTGTGACTGAGGTCAAACGCTGGTCAGTCTTGTATAAAAAAAAAGGAGAGGGCGAGGTGCTGATACAGCTCGATGGGTTTAAATCCGCCCGTGGTCAGATAACTGGAGAAATATCCGGATGTCATAAATATTTTTTACTAAAGTGGCAAAGCCGTAAAAACATATCTGTCTCGTAAATCCTACATTATTTAAATGTAAGTCCTGAGTGTATGCTCTCTCTCTAAGCGTGGCGTCGAGCTTTCAAGGGATGTGAGCAACGTAATGCGGCCGCTTCCATATGTTTCCATAATGTTTAACATGTACGCTGTACGCTCTGCTTCGCTGCCCGCCCAATGTGAGCGTCCACTTGAAACGCAGTATATTATGTATCCAAAACATAGTAAAGGCGCGACCACACCGCTGCTTAAACGGCGACTGTAAAGAATCGCAGTGACGGTACCTTATGCGTACCGTTTTTATCGCTGCTCAAACAGCGTCGTAAACGTCACAACTTTATCGCATGTTCCCCACACCATTGCTCAAAAGACGCAGACGCACCGTACACGTTGTGTTTACGGCGCATCACTGCGATTTCGTACCGTGTATGCGTTACTAATCGCGCGGATATGATGTGTCATTGCGATTCTGTAGTGTCGCCGTTTTTTAAGAAAAATGGTCACACGTTTGCGATATTTTTTTTTAGTTTTATCATAAGGTCAAGATAAAATGGCGGCGACTCAACTCGCGCGCACCATCAACAACACACAGGTAATAACGCTATGAAGTTCACAACTATGATTAATTTGCCGGCGAACAATAGGAAAAGTTGGTAGACATTTTTTAATAATTCATTATTCGCTTGACGGGCTGGGATAAATTTAGTTTATGGAATTTGAAATTACTTTTCAATAATTCATGTGTCTTTGTCAAGTCGCGTACAGGCCACTTAATCAGGAGCATGGACTATGGGCGTCCACAAAGAGGTAGGGTGATGGCACCAATGTTGGACACTTTAAGCTGACAGACTGGGTATCTTCAAGTCGAGAGTGAATAAGCACTTGCTAGGTAAGCATGTTCCATCGTCGGCCTCATCGTCACTTACCATCAGGTGAGATTGGGGCCAAATGCTAAGCTATCATTTATAAAAAAAAAAGACTCCAATGATGGATACTTAATTCTTAATTTAAAAACCATATCGTTATAAATTGAATATGTTCTAACAAATGTACAACACTTGACTCCTTTGAAATAAGCACTAAGGTTCGTGATTGGTTCCTTGTTCGTTACTAGCGTCGTAGCGTCTAGTCGACCCTTTAAAACCTAACTAGATATAGGTGAAAAACTTAACTTAAGGACAATGTCTATGTAGTTGTGTAGAGAACTAATATAGAACTTACGTCAAAATTTGAATATAGAACGCCGACATGCGTGTACACACACGTTACTACTACATAGGCAAGGTGCTTTAGCTAAGTTTTTCACCTTTAGTATCTTTTTCGCTACTGCGTTCAGTGTTATCATCTGGTGAGACTAGTGTCGACGCCTAGCTTTATTTGATTTCTCACTCATGCTAGCACAATTTCATGTAATCTTGCCAATAGTTCATAATGTAATGTAAAGTAAAGTAAAGGAAATCCTTATATTGTGAGTAATATGTTAGGGTTCTAAATTTTTCGTCAATTTACAATATCGCGAGTTAGAGTATTATCTGGCATTCACAAGCTGACGTACATATATATTATACATATATAGATAGTTAAATACGTAACTTATACAACCCAGGATCAAAATATACATGATAAACACAATTATATTCTGGCATTTAGTAAAAGGCAGGAACTGTAAGGAAGATAGTAAGGCAGGAACGTCATACTTTTACTCTAATTGATGACCTTTTCTATTGATATTTAAATCGAAAGAAACAGAAAAATTTGACTCGAAGCGGGACTTGAACCCACAACCACTGGATCACTAGCCCAGTGCACTACCAATTGTGCTATCCGAGTACCGCTTAGACGAGCAAATTTTTTCTATCTTATCCTTCGTGGTATACGTCATCATGGGTGACGTGTAGTCACATCTACCGTCAATTTTTTTTTCTATTTTTCTTTAGATTTAAATATCAAAGATATTCGCTAGCAGCAGTTTCTGCATAATAAAAATAGACCTTTTCTATTGTTTATGTAATTATTTGATCAATATGTTTTTCTGGGTCTCCTTCTCTTTCTCTTTCCTGGTATCTTTCTGTATTCGTCGTGTCGTAAAAGATGTCCCAACATCTTTGACCTTCTATTTTCGATATAGACTTCTTTTCATTTCTCTAGAACTTCTTCATTTGTTTTGTTATCCTTCCAGCTAATCCTCTGCATCCAACGCTAGGACCAGTGTCCACATCTCACTTCCGTATAATGCAATGCTCCGGATTTAAACACGATGAGGCCTCTTTTTAGTGTTATTGGATATTCTGGCTTTGAATAAACATTACTTTGAAATTAACGCTTATTTTGCAATACATTACATCAGAGGCCGGGAGAATGAGGATTTCCGGCCAAGTGGGTATATTAACTAACAATGAAATCGAAATGTATTAAAAATTAATATCAGTTGTTTGCTATGATACCCACCATCTTTGCCTCTGTATGGATAATCGACGTAAAAATAAATTACTTTGTAGGCCTAGGCCTGCAATGTAATGAAATTCCATTTCCGTCCCCTTCAGTTGCCGCGCAAAAAAAAACATACTTCCGAGTCTATTATAAGGAATGTGAAGACAATATTTCATTGCATGTTTGAGAAATGGCTATTTTAGTAACGATATCCTGTGTACAAATGTATAAATGTAACACAACTATACATCTAACTATATCTAAGAAAAAAATAACGAAGTCCTCTAGCGTCCAAAGCAGGATTCGAACCCGTATCTCCAGGAATCGCGGCTGACACCTTAAGAGGAGAAGGGATTATGCATTTTTGATTTTTCCATACAAACGCTCTCGACTGTTTCCTCCCTAGTTTTTAACCCTATAGTAGTGATATTTTCAGCACAAATTGATATCATCGATATTTATGTCAGACTGTTACGCTTTTTGGATATTTTCCGATAAAATTTTAAGATTTTGTTTCAAAAATTTCATTCAAATTGATTAAGTTTTGCAGGAGGAAAAATTCGTAAGTACGGTTGTGGTACCCGAACACAGTGGTATCTGTCGTTTGGCAAGTATCAATGATATTTACAGTAACTGTCTTTATATTTGTTATAACAATAAATACAATAGGACGGGCGTGTTTGCGCTTTATAAACATGTTTTCATCAACAAACCCCCAAAGTACCGGCGTTATAAACAATTCAGAGTCGCCGTACAATTAAGTAGCATTTACAACGTACGATTTTCTTGTCTTATTACAAAAAATAAAAAATATATTTATTAAAATAACAACGAATGGTTTTTTTCTATGACAGTAGGTGGCAAACGAGCAGACGGATTGCCTGATGGTAAGCAATTACCGTCGCCCATGGGCACCCGCAACACCAGGGGAGTCACAAGCGCGTTGCCGACCTTTAAGGGGGGTTGGAGCTCTGGGAACCTTACTCACCATCAGGAACACAACACACCTGAAAGGTAGCTATTACGGCTGTAGTCTTCTGTAAGGAGGAGGTACTTCCCCAGTTGGGCTTCTCCGGACTCGAGCGTGATGGTACTTCGCTGTGCCCTACCTCTCATTGTTGGACGTAGTTTAAGGACATACCCGGGTCCAAAAAAAAAGCACAGTACTTATTTGTTTTCTTACTTAATTAAGTTTTAAGTTACAATCCAAAAGTGTTACAATGCCCATCACTTCCCGTACTAGAAACTGTGTTTCGGTGAAGCAAGATTCATCATCCACTGTACGAGTATGTAACATTGAACACGTTTCTGTTATTCTAGAATTTACTCGTTGTATCGCAATGCTGATACGTTGTGCGAGGAAGCCGCCAGCTCTTCGGTCACCAGTTACGTCAACCAGATGTTTCGTGATTACTGCAAAAAGCTGGTGCGGCTATAGGACCTTATAAAAATTATAACCAAAATATTATTCTGAATATTATGATTGACATACAAAATAAATATTACAGCACATCCTTCCACAAATTACTAAGTTCCACGGTAAGCTCAAGAAGGCTTATGTTGTGGGTACTCAGTCAACGATATATACTATATTATAAACAAATAAATACCCTTACTAGGATTTGAACCCAAGACCATCGGCTTCATGGGCAGTTACTACCCACTAGGCCAAACCTGTGGTCAAAATTTAAACAATATTATAATTTCATCGTTACAGCTTTTATATACAAAATCATCATCATACCAGATCATTAAAAATAGGCAAATATACATATACCTACGAGCTTTCCCCGCCTCTTCGTCGGCCAGCCGTGCCCGTCATTAAAAATTGCGGGATGAAAATTATCCTATGTTATTCCTAGGCTTAGGACATTTCATAGCATACCGTGGTTCTAAAATCCTAGGAGCCGCCATATGAGAAATTTTCGAAGTCAAAGTTAAAAAGTAGAATGTTATGTTATGAAAGATTTAGGACTTTTGGAAGCATAGTAGCCGTGGTTCTAGACTCTATAATATATTTCGTTGTAAAATAATACATTTGACAATATATATGTATATATTATACTAATTATATTAATTATACTATTCTCATCACTCCTATTTTGATGAGATAAGCTATTCATATGGTTCACAATAAACATTTTTTTTTGCTGGCGTAAAATACACATCGCATAAATAACAATGCACACTACACTTTTCTTCATAACTCGTATTTTTTAGGTCCTTATAAAGTTCTATCCAGTATTTAACCTCGGGAATTGTAATATCATTCATGTTAAATAAAATCAAAAACCAATTTCATGAAGTCTAATACAAAGTGTCAACCTAAGTCTAATACAAAATGTCAATATTTTTAATTTTAAATTGTGAATTAATTGGTACTACTCACTGAACACGGACATTGAAGAGGATGCGTAACTAGATAATTAATATTGTAGCATGACATGTGACCAGTAATTGGTATAATTATATTTGTTTACGATAAAATATATTTACGTTCGATTAAAATGAACTCATGACGAAGTAACTGTGTGTGTAAATCATTATATATTATTTAATATGACACAATACTTATTCACTTTGATTTTGACTTCGAAAATTTCTCATATGGCGGCGCCAAGGATTTTAGAACCACGGTATGCTATGAATAGTCCTAAGCCTAGTTATTCCTCGAACTCTCTTCATACCAAATTTCATCCCAATTTTTACAGCGGTTTAAGCGTGAACAGGTAACAGACTGAGAGACTTACTTACGCATTTATAATAATATTGTCAAAATATTTGCCGTGTGGTGCCTGCTGACTAGAATACCACAACCCCATCTCCTCCCGTGGGTTTCATAAGGGGTGACAAAGGGAAAAACCGACGGATGGGCATCAGCGTCCGTCGCAACTACTACAGCTACTGCGGTCGGCAACCCGCCTGCCAAGCGTAGCGACTATGGCAACTACCCCT
Source organism: Grapholita molesta (assembly GCA_022674325.2). NCBI lineage: Eukaryota > Metazoa > Arthropoda > Insecta > Lepidoptera > Tortricidae > Grapholita > Grapholita molesta. Next base: position 425,645 of record CP053137.2, read on the forward strand.
CAAGATGATGCAAGTCATATTTGGTCCTATGTTCAGCAGTGGACAATTTAGGGCTGAAGTGTGTGTGTGTCTAAAAATACTAGTGTAGAATTGTCGAATCGTCGTGTTTAGTAAAAAACAAAAGTCGTGTCGTGTAAGTGTCCCTTTCCCGGCCTTGAGGAAGCCGGGCTCATAAACAAGGACAGTAAACTTTTGATGATACAAAACATGTCGGCTTCAGGACCGAATTAATGGACTATCTTTCTTTCCTTCTTAAAAAAACGTTGGCCGACAAGATTACGAAGTGGTCAGCCTGTTTGTATCATATAAATATATATATATTTTTTTATGGCATCGGCGGCACACGAGCAGACGAATTGCCTGGTGGTAAGCAATTACCGTCGCTTAGGTCTCACACGGACCAGAACACAAAATGACTACATCGGCTCATAGTCCATAACTCAAAATGATCGAAACACAAAATGGCTACAACACAATTAGTCACATACGAAAAAACACCAGATGCGGAAAAGTAAACCTACTGTCCTATAGGTAGGTTTAGGTTATGTTCGTTTTGTATCGGCCCGTAGGGCCAAAGCACCCAGAAATAGGAGCTACTCCGTCGACTAATTGTGTTGTAGTCATTTTGTGTTTCTGCCATTTTGAGTTATGGACTATGAGCTGATGTACTCATTTTATGTTCTAGTCCGTGCAAGACTAACCCATCAGGAACACAACACTACATACCTGAAAGGTAGTAGTGCTATCAGGGCTGTGGTCTTCTGTAAGGTGGAGGTACTTCCCCAGTTGGGCTGCCCCAGATTCAAGCGTGATGGTCATCGCTGTGCCCTACCTCTCTTAAATTTCGGGACAATCTTACACAAATCGACCTAGTCCTACGGTAAGCTCAGTAAGGCTCATGTTGTAGGTACTATAAAACGATCTTAAGGTTTGATATTGCGTCTGGAGGATGTGCGCTGCTGGAAATAGGCCTCCCACACAGACAACCACTGGGAGCGATATTTGGCACTCTGATTAGACGACGTCGCTGCATCTCTTCTGACAAAAGAAGGTGCATGCAGGGGATGGCTGACTGGTAGAGAATGCCAATAGGAATTAAATCCGCCATATGTACATTTTTATATTAAGAGCGCTGGTAGCCTAGCGGTAAGAGCGTGCGACTTGCAATCCGGATGTCGCAAGTTCAAACCCCGGCTCGCATCAATGAGTTTTTCGGAACTTATGTACGAAATATCATTTGATATTTACCAGCCGCCTTTCAGTGAAGGGAAACATCATGAGGAAACCGGACTAATCGCAATAAGGGCTTGTTTACCCTCTGGGTTGGAAGGTCAGATGGCAGTCGCTCTCGTAAAACTAGTGCTTACGTCAAAATCCTGGGATTAGTTGCCAAGCGGTCCCCAGGCTCCAATGAGCCTTGGCAAAAGCCGGGACAACGCAAGGAAGATGATGTACATTTTAATATTATTTTGTGCAATAGCGAGTCATGAAAGTTAGTTTTTGCCGTTTTCTAGGTATATATGGATTTGAGGCCTATATCGCCACACTTAGCAGGCGGGTTAGCGATCGCAGAACGTCCCAACGCTTTTAAATACGCTGTTCCCAATCTTCTTCTTCCTTCTTCTTCTTTGACAACCGGTCTGGCCTAGTGGGTAGAGACCCTGCCTATGAAGCCGATGGTCCTCGGTTCAAATCCCAGTCAGGGCATTTATTTGTGTGATGAGCACAGATATTTGTTCCTGTGTCATGGGTGTTTTCTATCTATTTAAGTATCTATCAATTATATTTATCGTCGTCTAGTACCAACAACACAAGCCTTACTGAGCTTACCGTAGGACTAGGTCGATTTGTGTGAGATTGACCCGAAATATTTATTTATTTATTTATATTCTGGAAGTTTTTTGGTCGCAGTTAAGGACAGTCGGACCTCACCCACGCCCAATCTTTCGACATAACATAACATAACACCCAGGGCATACTTCATTTATATTCTTTTTATGATGCATAAATTTAGGCTACACTGTAACCGGACTGCGCTCCTGAACCGAATCTGCATAATATTAACATATTTAGGGACGTTTTCGTTTTTTATTGCGACGTTTATAAACAGAGGTTTTTGGACGTGAAAGTTTGTATGGAGTGCTTTTTATTTTCGCTTAATTAATTTCGCATTCACTATTTCTCGGTTTGCGGGAGAAATAATTGTTTTTAGTTTTAAAAAAGTTGTATTCCACAATGATTTTAATTTTTGATGTTAAGGGGAAATACTTTTTAGTGTTCTGTAGCCAAAATGTGTTTTGGTGTATGTTTACATAAATTAATTTTGTTATGAACCGCCTTCAACTTCTCTGCTTTGCCTAAAAGTTGACTGGTATATCATTATTTCTAGCATTTGGTGATTTCGCCTTTTGTTCTTTTGTGTTTTGTGCAATAAAGGTTAAATAAATAAATAAAATTGCAAAATCGGGACCCTTATCTAGTTTCATCTTATTCCTCTCTCTGTCAGTCCAACACAAGTATTGATTTAACAAAAATAAAATGATTGACATTAGAATGAGTGCCTGGTGTCTATACATGTAGTTTTTTTTACATTATTTATTATAACAAAAGGTTTGTTTTGACTGCCTGATTTGCTACAAACAGAGTAAAAAAAAAAAAAAAACAGGACATTCTTACAAAGATTGATTGAGCCCCACTCAAGACGGCTTGTGTTGTGGGTCCTCGGCCAACGATATGTATAAAATACAAATACTTTTAATACATATATAAAACACATATGAGTCAGGAACAAATATATGCGCTCATCACACAACTAAATGCCCTTGGGATTGGAACCAAGGACCATCGACTTCATAAGTAGAGTCACTACCCACTAGACCAAACCTGTCGTCAGAGTAGCCACTGTTTTGTAGTAAAAACAAAATATCCATTTTAAAAATATCATTTAGGTTTCGTAAAACATTATGTCGACGAGGTTTTATACTGTTTTACTGTTTGTCTATATCTTTATTTTGAATCCTGTTTTTGTATACATTATATTCAGTTGTCATTATATTTTTCTGCCATACGGTCGCCTTTAGTATTCAGCCCATTTTCAAATACTCTTCTAGCTATCGAATTCTCTACACATTATTTAAATAATCGACCCCAAACGACGTCCTGGAAAAGTTGAGCAAAACAATAGTTCTTTTTATGTGTAGGAAACACAAAACAAGTAAATATTATTCTTTGGTTCCCAGAATTCTTTAACCATTTCCTATTATTTTGAACTTGGCCTTAAGTATTAAGGAACCACTAAAACTCTTTTTCTATGAATGCCCGGTCCAATCCCTTACTTAAGTAGTTATTATCCTTAACCAATTTCACTTACAGATATTGTCTGCCAGAACAATAGATAGAACTAAACAAATTTTCCTGTAGCAATTAAAAAAAAATATATTATTACATTCCTACACAGATTGACTGAGCCCTACGGTAACCTCAAGAAGGCTTGTGTTGTGTGTATAGTCAGCAGCAGAAGTGGCTAAACGTTTGAGGTGTTCAAAATGAGATCAACACATCTCTATTGTCAAGCGAATAAGAGGACTTTGAATTGTAAAAAAATTGTAGTATGTTTAATAAATAAATAATAAAATAAAAAACGCGTGTAGGTCATTTTGAACACTTCAAACGCTTAGCCACTTTTGCTGCTGACTATATATATAATATATAATATACAAATACTTAAATACATATCTATATACATATATAAAAGAAAGTGAGGTTTGTTCAACCGCTTATAACTGAACCGAACGGCTGAACCGATTAAAATGATTTTGGATGGGTTGGAATCGTCACAGCCCTGATTGAGACATTAAGTACTAAAAAATCACAAAAATCCCGTGATTTTTGAAAGCTATCACTACTTTTGTCGCTTTTTACGTGGTACGAAGTTCGCCGGGTCAGGTAGTATTATATAAAATTAATAATCCATGACCATAATGACCCTTAGAGTCCAATATAATAATTAATTAATTAACCCAATTGCAAGCTACTACTGACGGCTGCCATCAGTTGTATATATCTTGCCTTTTCACCGATTAATAATTAAAACTAACAATAAAATTTATCGTAATCTAAAACCAATTTTAAAAAGTCAAAGAAAATAAAATTAACGTCCAAACTAGTGTCTAGCCTGATACGTACCCGGCTCAAACGTTCCCAAAATTTTTGGACCCGGGTATGTCCTTAAACTACGTCCAACAATGAGAGGTAAGGCACAGCGATGACCATCACGCTTGAATCTGGGGCAGCCGAACTGGGGAAGTACCTCCTCCTTACAGAAGACCACAGCCATAATAGCACTGCTACCTTTCAGGTATGCAGTGTTGTGTTCCTGATGGTGAGTAAGGTTCCCAGAGCTCCAACCCCCCTTAAAGGACGGCAACGCGCTTGTGACTCCTCTGGTGTTACGGGTGCCCATGGGCGACGGTAATTGCTTACCACCAGGCAATCCGTCTGCTCATTTGCCGCCTATGTCATAAAAAAAAACTCGCCGCGTTCCCGCGTTGAATAGCCAGGGAAATACGTCGGACCAGGTAGGTACCAGACCGAGGATCGCAACCCCGATTACGAAATCACCTTTTGCAATCAATACAGAGTCATGTTTTTCCTACTTAAGTATTGTTCCTTAATTTTCTAGTATGTAGCAGTAGGCGATCTCAGAGCGGATCAAGCAGAGCTCTCCATCCGTCTGCTAGACAAATCGCTGCCTCAAATGGAAGATTACTGTAAACCTGGCGCTGAGTCACACCAACGCGAATCCTACACTAGTTTTGTTTGTTACTGGTCTTACGGCACGCTACCCTGGGACTGCCTGGTACATAAGGCTTCCACAAGATCCTCACACGCCTGTCTATCTTCGATAACCATTTTGGCCTCGCTCCAACTTAATCCTGCGGCTCGCAATTCCTTATCCTCGCCCCACCGACACGTGTTCTGAGCCTCGCTTTTCGCCTCGTAACCGCCCCTCATACGCAATACTGACGCTGTTCGATGTTACTCCTTGAAGGGTGCCCGATCCATCTCCACTTTCGTTGCGCTTTTTGGGCGATAGGAGACTGTCGACATAACATCTGCTAACGAAACAACAATTGATAATAATTTATGATGCGCACTGAAGGAAGGACGGATCTCTAAAATTAAGTGGCAGTGGTTCGGGCACATAACACATAGAACTGATGGCCGTTTAGGGCGCAAAGGTTCTCGAGTGGCGACCACGTACTATAACGGGCTTGAATAGATCCCCCACAAGGTGGACCGACGATTTGGTAAAGATCGCGGAGATCTACTGAATACGGGCGGCGCAAAATCGGTCATTATGAGGGAGACCTATGTCCAGCAATCGACGTCTGTTGATATGATGATGATTGAAGGATATGGTGGAAGCGTCTGCAGGTTTGTGAGACGCCGTGTCGCCAACGTTTAAAAGGTACGTGAACCTCACCCCACGAATACCTCACCACACGGACTCCTGAAAGCTTCATGTCCCCACTGGGGGCACGCGGACAGGCTGTACAACCCTTCGGTGTGAGCGCCGGCCTCCCGCGTCTTCAGTTATCCTCCGCGAAGGATAGTTTTATTGCACGTTTGTATTTGCGAGCAATTCACTTTGTTTTGTACTTAAACTTAAACCTGCCATTTTGTTATTCTGGTTGTTTACTATTTTCATAGGATAAACGTGAGGAGACAAAAGAGGATGGTTTGGGATCCTGTGGTTCATTTTCAACCCGGCCGTCCTTAAACTACATCCAATATTGTGAGGTAGGGCATAGCAAACTACCATTCTCGAGTCTGGAGAAGCCCAACTGCGGAAGTACCTCCTCCTTATAGAAGACCACAAATCACTGCTACCTTTCAGGTATGTAGTGTTATGTTCCTGATGGTGTTCCCAGAGTTCCGACCCCCCTTAAAGGCCATTAACCAGACACAGGATTTACCAGTATAATCATTAACCAAAAGGTTTTTCTTTAATTATATAATTATTATATTAATTTTTGTAAAATTGTATTGTAGAAATACTAAGCTGACATGTCACGTACTGTTACAATCGCGAGTCAAATAGAGCCAGCTTAAATATCCGGCCTGGTTCGACCGCCCAGCATCAGTCAGGGCGCATATTAAGCAGGGGAGATTAATGTGGGGCCGCTTGACTCCGTACCTGCCCGTGACTGATCTACTCTGCGAGCCGTGCTCAATATGTACAGGTTAGTGGAACTAAGTGGTTGTAACTTCGATATTTAAATCGAAAGAAAAATAGAAAAAATTGACTCGCTTCGGGACGCGAACCCACAACCACTAGCAGACTTTTCTGCATAATAAAAAAAATAAAAAAATAAGTGGTTGTATGTGAACAAATTGTGAATTTTAATGCCAACTTTTAATAAAAAAAAATTAATGACAAAGGTGGCAAACGAGCAGACGGATTACCTGAAGCAATTCCATTCCATTGCAATCCCTTGTGGATTACCCGCAACACCAGGGGAGTCACAAGCGCGTTGCCGGCCTTTAATATTACAGGACATCCTTCCACATCTCCACTCAGCCAACCACATATTATATAATATACAAATTAGCCTTACTGAGCTTACCGTAGGACTAGATCGGTTTGTGTAAGATTGTCCAGAAATATTTATTTATTATAAATGCCACCAAAATTTGAACTTCATACATCATCATCATCATCATGTCAGCCGAAAGACGTCCACTGCTGGACATAGGCCTCCCCCAGAACGACCCAAGAAGACCGATCCTGCGCCTTCCACATCCAGCGGTATCCCGCGACTCTAACTAGGAACTTCATACGCAGGGTCACTACCCAATAGTCCTTATTTGCTAACTTTAAAGGATTTATTTAACAAAACACTTTTACATGGACCTCCATGTAACCCACCTGGGAGTAGGAGACTGATGTACATACCTGGGTATGTACATCAGTCTCCAAACTAGGCTGAGCCTGTATCTTGGCAGCAACTTTGACATTGACGAAGCCATATTTTTAAACACCAACTAAGCACTTTGCAGATAAATCCTATACGTCAAACACAAATCGCTGGAGCGTCGCAAAGTTGTTTTTTTCCGCCATCGCTCGGGCGTTTCAAAGTGGAGCGATTTCCGCGGATTCCATTTAGTCGGATCTCGGGCGGATTTGCCCTAATCTGCCTTCAGTGGGCCGATCCGTCTCTGCGTAGGTACTTCTGCATTCCACTTGGAGAGGACAGAGTTGGGACTTGGGATGGACCAGTGTATGGGTCTCTAAAGATAATAGTAACTAAATAAGCCGCCTAGCAATGAATTCAATAATTGTATGTACTGTCAGATCATGTAAATGACCAAGGATAGGACAAACGCCCGTCATTTCGAAAATATAACCCTGTTCCGTACAGCAGAGACTTCCTTATTTTATGATGTTAAAATATTTTGGAAGAACAGTATACCAATGTCAACGATTACATATGCCCCTATGATGTCGTAGACTGTGAACGGACTTTTTCAACGCATAAATGGGTCCTAAATTCACATCGTTATAGCCTCACAACTGAAAATGTAGAAATAAATTTGGTCATTCCATTTTATTGGCGAAAGTAAATTTCGGAATGTCAATCATAAATTAATTTGTCACTGGATATAAATTATGGTCCAATAAATGTATCAAATACTATTTTTTTATTAACATAAGGAAGTCTTTGCTGTACGGAACAGGGTTATATTTTCGAAATGACGGGCGTTTGTCCTATCCTTGTAAAATGACACAGTTGAGGTAAGAAAGCATATCAAAATAATGTCTAGGTATTTTGTGATGTAAAATTTTTACTTTTATATTTTAGTTATATCTTGTAATACGAGTAAACTGTTTGATATGTTTTCTTATCGGACCACGCATAATTAAGTACTTTAAGATTTGATGTATCACTGTTTTGAAAAAATACGTCCCGCCGTAGTTTCTTGCCGATATCTTCTCGGGTCAGAGCTGTAGGATTCGAACCGGTGTAGATTTTTCTTTGACTTTCATAAGTGTATGTAATGTGCTTAAATTGAATAATAAAGATCTTTTATCTTTTTTTTTAGTCCCACACTATTTGTATTTAGACTTCATTGTAATATATTATACTTCCGTGAGTCATTGTAATATATTATAAATGAAAATAAGTCACGTTTATTTAGTCACTCGAGCGACAAGTTTTGGAGAACATAGGCCTCCATTTTCAAGCTTTAAGACTGATTGACTGAGTGACAGGTCGGCGAGGCGAACGTACACTCGGCACTCTTAGTGCTTGAAAATAAAGGCCTGTAAACCATTATTTTCATTTTTTTTTCTTTTATGACATAGGCGGCAAACGAGCAGACGGATTGCCTGGTGGTAAGCAATAACCGTCGCCCATGGGCACCCGCTACACCAGGGGAGTCACAAGCGCGTTGCCGGCCTTTAAGGGGGGTTGGAGCTCTGGGAACCTTACTCACCATCAGGAACACAACACTACATACCTGAAAGGTAGCAGTGCTATTATGGCTGTGGTCTTTTGTAAGGAGGAGGTACTTCCCCAGTTGGGCTGCCCCAGATTCAAGCGTGATGGTCATCGCTGTGCCCTACCTCTCATTGTTGGACGTAGTTTAAGGACATACCCGGGTCCATTAAATTTTAAAGTCCACACACGTTGTTTTAAAAAATATATATATTTTTATATTTAAAATTGTCATTGTCATGGTTCCCGCAATAATTATTCATGAAATAAAGTTTACAGGCAGCCTTGCTTAAACTTAGCTAACGCACACGGCCTATGTAGTAGTGACGTGTGTGTTCTATATTCAAATAAGTTCCATATTAACTGTCTGCACAACTACATAGACAACCTTCAGTTAAGTTTCTCACCTATACTCTCGCACCGCTAGGAACAACGATGTCAGCTTTGAAACAGTATGTTACACTTATAGGATCCTGGTACTTGGACTGATACACGGGATAGATAAATAGAGCACTTGAATAGGCTACGCAAATGGAAATGTCACTGAGACATGTTAGACAATGATAGGATCGTAAGGATGCCATTTTATGGAATAAATAAGTATTTGACATTGACACAAATCACATTTACGTCACACTGGGTAAGAGAGATTTACCGCCCTAGGGCGCGACGAAAAATATCACTTTAAACCCAGATAAAGACGTAAAATTATGTACGCACCACGGGCGGTAATAGAGAAGGCCTCAGATCGCTTGTTTATGGCCCCACGATCTGTGTCATTATTTGTTTTACCGCCCTGGGTACGTAATATACTATTGCTTACTCTTCACCTGAAAATGACTTAATCAACTGACTGTGGACGTAGGCCTCCATCAAACACGGCTTGTATCATAATGGCAGTTGCCACAGTCACCACGATTTGCAGGCGGGTTGGCGGCCGCATTAGCTGTAGATTGGATTTCGACGGACGCTGCTGCCCATCCGTCGGTTTTTTCCCATTGTTGCCCTTTACGACACCAAGGGAAAAAAACTCGTAAATTTCATCTTTTGGCATAACACAGCAAATCTTGTAGGTGTAGAGATTCTCATATCGTAAGAACAAAATAATAATAGTACAACCATCGATGTATAATAAACGTAGATTCACAATCAGCCCCAAAAAATGGCTCTAAAAACAGCCGCTCGAACAACTTGGGCGGCACATTTAGTTAGTCTTCTTTGAACCACTGTCAGTGCAAGTGTCAACAATGACTAAAAAGTTATTAATTTATCAATAGTAAAGTTTGATACTTAGTTAATAATTAGAACACTGAGCTCTTGTTTGTTTGATTATATTATCTAAAAGAAGATTATAAATTAGCATTATTAGCATAAACTGGAACGTGATAGAAATGTCATTTAGTGCCATATTTTTCTATATAATTTGTTCGCGTGTAGGAGTCCATTTCTTTATGTCAGTGAGTGCAACAGAGGCCAGGAAGTAAGGGGTTACCGACCGAATATATCCTTAATTTAAGCTAGCGTCGTTCGTTCACGTTACAACTACTTAAAACGGGATAGTTACCATTTATGCCCATTTGAATGAGTTTCCGATATTCCGTGGGATGGCGCCGAAATATCGGTAACTCATTCAAATTAACAAATGGTAAGTATCCCGTTTTAAGTAGTTGTAATTATGTGTAACAACTTATTATATGTGACGTTCCATGGCAAAAGGTACCTTATGGCTGTTGGCGTTTACGCTATTGTTAACGACGGTTCAATACTAATGTGATGCTTTGCAACGTAAGCGCCAACCGCCACAAGGTACCTTTTGCCGCGGAATGTCACATATGTTTATTGTATAGAAGCGGGTAACGTTGTATAAGTCGAATATTGCTCGACATGTTTCCGTCGGTTAACCAACGCGAATGGCTCGTGATTATGCTCCTCGTCACAGAGTGAAACATGTCGACCAATATTCGACTTAATAATCCGCTTCTATACAATATACATACAATACAATATGGTTTATGTTTTATGTTTGAGTCTCACGATAGTTTTGTGTTTAAAACTTATAATAGTTATATATTATTTTATTGCTTCATATACTTTGCTGTGTGTTATTGCAGTAATCTATCGTACATTACTACAGAGGCCGGGAAGTAAGGGGTTGTCGGCCGAGTATATGTAGAAGGCCGAACGCTGTGAGGACGGATTATTACGAGGACGACAACCCCTTTTCACGCCGAAGTATGTATATTGTTTTTCTCAAATATGCAATACAATAATTAAAAATAACCCCAAGAAATAAAAGTTTCATTTTCAGAAAAAACTAAAGTGAACGTGCCAAAAGAAACAGCAAAATTAACGAACGTTTGATTATTGTTTTTAACAGGCGTAGGGGCAGAATGTCATAAAATCACTAATATTTTTTTTAAAGCCAATCTCCAAGATACTGTGTCACAAATCTATGTGAAATGTGATTTACAAAAGAGGACCTTACCTCTTTTTTAAATGACATTTCACATGACCTCTCGTGCCTCTCGTCTAGCCAAACCTGCAACCACATACTTAGAAGCCTATTATAAGGAAGATAATGTCAACATTGTAGTGCATGTGTGAGAAAATAAATTTTCTATCAGCTAATATCTTGTACCTTGAACAGCAGTCTTTCCTAACTCTTAGTTAAAGCAACCACGTGCACTAGACCGACCGCCGACTACCCGCATGATCCCGGCAGTTATAACCTTAGTCTGCATGTAAGCGGCATCATTTGTTCCAAGAAGACGTTTCTGACGCTCGTGTTATGAACCGCCTGGCTTTGGTTGGAGGTCTTGAATATGTTACATATGAGTAAGTTTTAGCTTTTGGATTCATCCTGATGAATTAGCGAGTGCGGTAGCGGAGCGCTTCTTGACGCGTGCAGCATGGAATCGAGCTTTAAAAGGATATGTTTGTAAATATTTGACGACCGGTCTGGCCTAGTGGGGGACCCTGCCTATGAAGCCGAAGGTCCTGGGTTCGATTCCCAGTCAGGATATTTATTTGTGTGATGAGCACAGATATTTGTTCCGGGGTGTTTTCTGTGTATTTAAGTACTTATATGTATCTATATTTTCGTCTAGTACCTGCAACACAAGCCTTATTGAGCTTACCGTGGGACTAGGTCGATTTGTGTAAGAATGTCCCGAAATATTTATTTATTTATTTGCAGGTTAAGCATGCCCCAGAGGACTATGCTCGGTGTTTCTCTACGTGATCGAATCAGAAATGAGGAGATCCATAGGCGAACTAAACTCACCGACGTAGCCAACCGGGTTAGCAAACTGAAGTGGCAATGGGCAGGCCACGCAGAGAAGATGGTCGATGGGGTCGAAAAGTGTTTAAGTGGAGACCACGGACTAGCAAGTGCAACGTAGGACGTTTACCCATATGATGGACGACCGCATTAATGTCGCCGGAAGATGCTGGATGCAGGTCGCTTCCAATCGGTACATGTGGAGGTTCAAGGGGGAGGCCTAGGTATGATAGCTATATATATTTTTTTATATAATGGGTAATTCTAAGTGTAATATAGTATATTTGTAATTTCGATCTACCTATATAATTATTTAATTTTTAGTTCCTATTTTAAATTGGATAAAAAATGTTTTAAATGTCAAGCTATATCATCTTTTATTTAGTGACTAATTTACAATTTAACCTATATTTTATCCATATTAACTGCTGACCGAAGAGCTGGCGGCTTCCTCGCACAACGTATCAGCATTGCGATGCGACTAGGAAATGCCGCCAGCATCATTGGTACAATGCCTCAAGGGCCTTTTTTAGATTTAATAACTAGTTAAGTACTCGTATTTTAATGAATGTAATTATTGCAAAAAAAGAATTACCTTTAAAAAAAATCAATATTTCTATCTTTGATCGTTGGGTTAAAAATGAAATCCATTGCCATCTCCACAGTACTTTATCTCCAAACAATCCCTTCAATCCAATCAATGTATTGCGACACTCTCGAATAGATGCCCGGCTTGTTGGAGCGGGCACAGCCGATGCCGAACGAGGTCACTCCGATGACGTAGTGCAGCACGCCTTGTCCTGGGACCTCTAGACCTGGGACCCTGACCTGAAGAGGACCACCGGAGTCACCCTGAAATCATTTAGGTGATATAACTAAAAAACAATATTTAACTTTACTTCGGTCGCCAACCCTGGCTTGCACCAATGAGTTTTTCGGAACTTATGTACGAAATATCATTTGATATTTACCAGCCGCTTTTTGATAAATGGAAACATCGTGAGGAAACTAGACTAATCCCAATAAGGACTAGTTTAGCCTCTTGGTGGGAAGGTCAGATGACAGACGCTTTCGTATAACTAGTGCCTACGCCAACTCCTAGGATTAGTTGCCAAGCTGACCCCCGGGTGCCAGGAGCCGTGGCAAAATGCCGGGAAAACGCGAGGAAGATGATGCTGTCGCCAATCCGACGGTGATACATGGCCTATACATGTTTTGACACTTTGTTTGTATCGATATTTCTGACTCTATGTTACCTGACACGCGTCGACCCCTCCAGCAAGCTTGCCAGCACAGATCTGTCCGTCCTGCAAGCCACACCACAGCCTGCTGCAGAACGGTTTCAGGAGCTGATCACACTCGCCGGAGTTTATTATATCCACTTCTGCTGCTTGCAGCTCGGGGGAAGATTTAAGGCCGGCTGTGGAAACCATGAGCACTTTTAGAAGGAATACTAGGAAAGAGAGGGTCTTTACTAGTATTCCTACATACATTGAATTAACCTTTTGTTATGCTCGTAGCCGAATTCGGTGTAGTACTCTGCGTGGGTAGCGAACCTTAGCCTAGCGGGTTCGTAGGACTCAATTTGCTTAAGTCCCATTGGCACAATAATGTAGCGCTGGGGGCCTAGCGGTAAGAGACGCAGGATAGAACCACAGCTTGTGTCAATGAGTTTTTCGGATTTTACGTATGAAATCCGATATTGAAATGACCGGCGAAAATCGGACTAATCTCAAGAAGGCCTAGTTTACCAAGCGGAAACCAGTCTCCCATGAGCCGTGGCAAAATGCCGGGACAACGCGAGGAAGAAGATGGAGGCATATATGTAGTGTCTGACTATGTAGGTAACGATCAACAAAGATTTGCTCAAAGCATAGTCATTTGAGCAAATAATAAAGCTGAGAAAATAATTCAAAGCTTAGCTGCAAGTCTGCCCCAGATATCGACTCCTTGTACCCCTATTAAAGACCCTATTGGTTTGTGAAATATATTTAGCAATTCGTCTATATGCTAAGATAACCATTTTATTCTCTCACAATAAACAGTCTTAGTACATTTCGTTACTAGTGAAAAAAAAATTTTTTTCGACGAGGGTGAAAGTTGGAGCCCGAGTGAAACGAGCGTGACAATCACCCGAGTCTTAAAAGAGGTTTTTACACGTGTATCGAACCCAATTTTTCATAACAAGTGCCTTAAAAAGTGAAATTTACGCAAGCGAAGCGTGCGCGAAGTGCACTTTTTACGCACTAGTTAGGAAAAAGTATTTTTTAAAGATATTACAGAGGGTATAGTTATCATGGGTGGGTAGTTATCACCAGCGTTTATAGAAATTTGTCAGGACTACCCCAGTACCTTCAAGATTTTACTTACTTGTCTCCACCACCCCCCACCCGGTGAGGTTAGCCTTATCACCAAGACTGCTCGTGTCGAAGCTGGTCCAAAGACACGCTGGCTGGATCAGCTCGGAGAACTCCAAGATACCTTCCATCAGCTCAATGATAGCTATGTCATTGTACTTCTTCGGAGCGGAGTATTCTGGGTGCTTTGTTATTTTCAGAATCGTCTTGTCGTTGGGCAGTCCAAAGTTGTAGTACTGGAGATTAAAGCCTTAATTTTAATGTTATATGTTATTTTGTATTTCAACTCCCGTGAGTCCTTTTTGAAGACAAAACTGTATCCAGGATCGGATTGTCTGAGAGGTTAGTCTTACATGGATTAGAACATAAAATGAGTATATCAGATCATAGTCCAAAACTCAAAATGCCAGAAACATTTTGGGGTTTATTGCCATACATACATCATACTTTTCGGCCACATGCAGTCCACTGCTGGACATAAGCCTCCCACAAATATGACTTGTATCATCTTGGGGGTAATTGCCATAGTCGCTATGCTTGGCAGGCGGGTTGGCGACCGCCACAGCTGAAGATTGAGTTTCGACGGACGCTGCTCCGTCCGTAGGATTTTTCCCTTTGTCGCCTCTTACGACACCCGCGGGAGGAGATGGGGTGGTGCTACTCTAGCCAGCCAGCATCACACGGCAAACCATAGTAGGCTATATACTGCTCATCCGTCGTTCTTCTCCCTTTGTCGCCCCTTGCGACACCCGCGCGAGGAGACGAGGTTAGACGGTGCTAAGGTAGTCTTGCCCGGTTCTAGAAGGTACAATATATTTCTTACCACGTCAGCTATGTTCTTGTCGCCAAGACGAACGATCTTCGGCACGGGGTCCTCGACGGAAGGATCTCTCCCGGAGGTCCGAGAGCAGTGCGCCGCGGTTAGGAGAAACTTGAAATGAAATAAAAATCTAACTAAAAATAACATTTGAAAGAAGACTTAGGTATGTTTCAACTGCCTAACTATGTTAATTTCACTACCAGTTTAAGAATTTTTATATTTCAGCATTCATGATAGTAAGTGAAAATGATTTTATTACCAGGTATAA
Source organism: Grapholita molesta (assembly GCA_022674325.2). Lineage (NCBI taxonomy): Eukaryota > Metazoa > Arthropoda > Insecta > Lepidoptera > Tortricidae > Grapholita > Grapholita molesta. Next base: position 440,871 of record CP053137.2, read on the forward strand.
GATATGCTTCTTGGATGAGTTTTTCACATTTAATTGTTATACGTCGCCATCTATATATATATATAGATATTTAAATTTTGATTGATGTGTACCTTAGGACTGATAAGGGAGCTGCCACACTTAAATATCCATGTGCCGCCACCAGCTGCTTTCCATCCCACTGCACCCTGGAAATGTATTCATTTAAGAAATTCTAGCCTCATGATCATCAGCCTGGGACGTCATCTGATGGACCAGGGTTTTCCCTGTAGATCGCCAAAGACAACGATCTCTGAGCATGAGTGGTTGAATGCACTAAGCCCCTTGCTTGTTACGTATACATACATACATTTCAGCCATATGCAGTCCAGTACTGGACATAGGCCTCCCTCAAATATGACTTATATCATCTTGGGGGGTAATTGCCATAGTCGCCACGCTTGGCAGGCGAGTTGGCGACCGCAGTAGCTGTAGATTGATTGGGTGTCGATGGACGCTGCTGCCCGTCCGTATGATTTTTCCCTTTGTCGCCTCTTACGACACCCGCGGGAAGAGATGGGGTGGTGCTATTCTAGTCAGCCGGCATTTTGTTACGTATTTTCCACCGAAAAAGAAACCATTACTTCAGCCAAGGACCACTGGAGATGGCCTACTCCCATGGACCACATGACAACATGGTAAAGATTGCGGGAATCCACAGGATGCATGTGCAAAACCGGTCACTGTGGGTCGCTTTGAGGGAGGCCTTTGCCCAGCAGTGGACGTCCTTCGAAGGGTATGATGATGAAGAACTTACCATGTGTGGGTATTCCCCCGGCACGGTGATGTGACCGCCAATCGCCGCCAGCACAGGGTATTCACTCGGCCGCGGGTGACTCAGCCGATATTGTGTGCCTAATTAATATCATAATTTAAATATTCAATAATAGTACATTACTACAGGCCGGGAAGTAAGGGGTTTTCGGCCCAATAGAATATTTCCAGTCGGATAGTTATGAAGCCGACAACCTCTTATTCACGCCTATGTTTGTATGATTTTGTTTTTTATTTTTTTATTCAAATAGGCCTAGCAACAAGCACTTTCGAATAGTCAAAATACAAATATAATCTTAATCTAATAATTAATTAATACAGACCAATTCATTGGTAAAATTATTACAATATAATATTTATATGTATATCAATAATAATGTCACAATAATATCAAAAATAAAATAAAACATATTTTAAACATTAAAATATACACACACACGAACACACGTCACATAAGAATAAGGGGTACACTAAGCGGATGTTGCCCCTGCCCGTGTCATGGGACATGCACAGAGACAGCGCCCACCATGGTGTAAGGACTATTGAGTTTTAATGAAATCTAAAATTTACTTAAATAAGAATAAGAATAATTTAAATACAGCCAGTTTAAAAAAAAAAAAAAATATTCGGGACAATCTTACACAAATCGACCTAGTCCTACGGTAAGCTCAATAAGGCTTGTGTTGTAGGTACTAGACGACGATATATATAATAAATAGATACATATAAATACTTACATATATACAAAACACCCATGACCCAGGAACAAATATCTGTGCTCATCACACAAATAAATGCCCTGACTGGGAATCGAACCCAGGACCATCGGCTTCATAGGCAGGGTCACTACCCACTAGGCCAGACCGGTCGTCACACACACACATTAACAATACTGTGTGTAAGTCTAATACGGCGAAGAATTAAACCAGACATAGTATTTACCAGTATTATCATTAACCAAAAGGTTTTTCTTTAATTATACGAGTACCTATAATACATATCTAATTAATTTTTGAAAAATTTCTGAGCAGCAATGTACTGCTAACATTACGCGATATGAGCTTTTGAAACTATCTGTCAACGAGTGTTTAACTCGAGTGTGTTGCATTACATTGCGGGCTCAATTTTTTTATATGGATAAAATTTTAATTGTACTTCTAAGCAAAAGTTATCTAAATATATTTCTTATGTCCAAGAGATTTCGCCCGTATAAGATTTACACACTGTACAGCACAGATGTTGTCCTGTGTGTCCCAAACTAGGCTGAGCCTGTAGCTTGGGACCCACCCGTCGATTTACAAATTTCCCAATAATGAATGAAATTAATAAATAAACAAATAAATATTTAAATAAAAAGTATATTATGACTTACTGCGATGTTGCTGTGTCACAAACATACGGGAAATATGTCTTTATGAGAATTTTTTGTTGTAAATAGACCCCCTGTCGACGCCCGAGACGAGATACTAGACGTGAAACCGGTCACTGTGGGCCGCTTTGGGGGAGGCCTATGTCCAGCAGTGGACGTCCTTCGGCTGATATGATATGTGTTATAGTTTTTGTTAGCGTATTTTTCATTGTATGTTAAATTAATAAATAAATAACGAGTGAATTAAAAAAAAAAATCTATTATTTTTTTTTTTATGATATAGGAGGCAAACGAGCAGACGGATTGCCTGATGGTAAGCAACTACCGCCGCCCATGGACACTCGCAACACCACTAATTCATGGACATACCATTTAACTAGCCAGAGCGTGCTAATAATAATACCACGCTAGAGAGGGATGGACTTTCCATAGGTATAGCAGAGACGGCGCCATTTTCGTCCGTCCTTATCATAGTCTCACATGTTTTTGTTCCCCTCCAAACTGGACCCTTGAGAACTGTCAAAGTTGGAGGGGAACAAACAAATACAATTGCAGTTTTCTTGGGTTTTCAACCAAAGTTGCGGTAATTAATATACAGTGTGTAATTCTTATACGGGCGAATCTCTTAACGGAAATATATTTAGATAACTTTTGCTTGGAATTACAATAAAATTTTTATCCATATAAAAAAATTCGGCCCGCAATGTAATACAACACCCTCGAGTTAAACAATCGTTGACAGTTCGATTCAAAAGCTCATATCGCGTAATGTTCGCAGTACATTACGGCTCAGAAATTTTACAAAAATTAATTACATATGTATAATAGGTAAAATTAAAGAAATACCTTTTCGTTAATGATTATACTGGTAAATCCTATGTCTGGTTTTATTCTTCGCCCGTATTAGACTTACACACAGTATAATAAGCTAATATTTTTGTTATAAAGAATGTCCTGTAAAGCAAAACTATAGTGAATTGTTACATTTTGGGCTACACAAGCCAGAATATCTTTGTCCCAAACTGGCGCTCGCGGATGCGTTCTCCAGTCATTATTCCTCCTAGATCTAATTATAGTAAAGGTCATTATCAAATGAGCGTAAATGACAGCGAGGTGAAGACAGGTCGTTTAGCAATTCAAGGCTAGTTCTGTTGGCCAAGTTTCCCGATGCCTTGACCCACTAGTTACTTGATTTTATGTTTGGTATCATTCGATTTGTTTTGTTGTAAAGATCATGTGAAATGATGATGATGATATAAATAAATAAATATCACAGTATATTCTTACACAAATTTGCTAATACCCACGGTAAGCTCAGGCTTGTGTTGTGGCCAACGATATATATAATAAATATACAAATACTAAACAGTCATAGGTCATACAGCTGAAAATAACTATATACTTACATAACATGGATCTGTTTTGTTTTTCGACCCGTTTTCTCATTTGCCACATATATTCCTCGCATTCTGAAAAGAAATGAATTATGTCATTTATCAATATTTTCGCGTAAAACTACGAAGAACCATGTAGTGTGATAAGAACTCTTTTGAAAAAATAAGTCCCGCCGAGATTATTGCCGGGGTAATATAAGGGTTAGCTGACACAGACTAGAACATACTCATAAAACTACTACATCGATCGACTCGTAATCCATAACTCAAAATGACCAAAATACAAATTGACTAGGTACAACACAAATTGTCGACAGAGTGCATATTTTTGAGGGTTTTGGCTCTGCAGGCCGATACAAGAGAAGCACAAGCTAAACCTACTCAAACCTACGGGGCACTAGGTAAATTTTTCCTCATCTGGTGTTTTTTCGTATGTGACTAATTGTGTTCAGCTCCTATTTTTGTTAGCAAACTTTTTAAAAGCATAGAAAAGGAGAAGAATCTGATGATACTCGTATAAAAAAAAAACATTTATGTATCCTCAGCTTCAGGACAAAAGTCTTTACCTGTCATGATATTCGGAGCAGAGACAAAATAAGTCTGGTGCAGAAGGGTCCTAAATCAAGTCTGAAGCGGAAGTTTCCTTGTGTTTCCCCAAGGAACGGTTTATTAGAGCGATTGGTCAGGTTAAAAAAAATGCACAAATTAAACCAAGGCTCCCATAAGCCTAAATGCATAAATTTTAATGAGAGGCAGGTTTGAGTACCATCACGTTTGAGTCTGGAAAAGCCCAACTGGGGAAGTACCTCCTCCTTACAGGAGACCACAGTCATAATAGCACTGCTACCTTTCAGGTATGGAGTGTTGTGTTCCTGATGGTAAGTAAGGTTCCCAGAGCTCCAACCCCCTTAAAGGCAACGCGCCTGCAAATCCCCTGGTGTTGCGGGTGCCTTATTTGCTTGATTGCCACCTTTGTCATAAAAAAAAATAAGCCGTACCAAAATTCTGGGACAACGAGAGATGATGAATTTACCTGTTCCTTTAGAAAGGTAGATACTGCGATCGCCAACCCCCCTACCATGTGTGGCGATTGTGGCAGTCTATGTGGGAAGCCTGTTCCCAGCAGTGGACGCATTAAAGATTAAAGGGATTAAAGTTGTTTATCATATATTTGTCTAACGATGGTCTACCTACAAAACTTCTGCTGTACCATTTGAAGGAAACATACATTTCTACAATAAAAATAAAACATATTTGAACTTTAAAGCTTCAACAAAAGCTTCGAGTATGTAACTTTGTTAGATGCGGGTAGAATCAATAACACCACTGCATATCCATAAGGTCTTATGTACACACGTTTCTAAACTACAATCACCTTTTTGTTAACAAGATTTTCCTTACACGAATATTGCTTAAAAGCTGTAAGTACATTAGAAAATATATTTGAATTTAGATTCTATTCCGATGGAATATGATATACAATTGAATGAAGTTCCTCTGCTGTTACGGCGCTGGTGTTTGGTGGGACAGAGTTGGTATCATAAAGCAATGCTTTAAAGAGGGGTTATCCTCAAGTGTTTTAAACTTGGTCACAGTTACATTTAGGTTAGATAATTATGATAAAAAATAGCTCAAATCAAGGACGTAGCAGACCCGAGCAGCAGACACTAGTAAGAAAACAGCGGTGCTACCGCGAAAAACGATATTCGTAGCCGGACGATTGTCTCTGCCACTCTCATAACCCCTTTATTGGAGTAACATGCTCGAAATATACGACATTCGATGTTCGCGGTGCCAGGCCTGACTTTAAATAACATTCCAACCAATCGGAAACTTCATTAATAATATTTTTTAAACGAATTATAACCGTTACGACGGACAACGGTCATAATTTCAGTTAAAATTCAATTCTGGAACACTTTGCCCCACCAAACAAAACAAGCTTAACAGCCATTTCAAAAGCAGTTTGATTTTGAATCTTAAACTAAGAGAATACAGTTCACAATCAAGTGTAGATCCCAACGGCAGTTTTAAGTCCTAGGTATTACGATATTAAAAGTTAAGGCAGCAACAGGTAGCGAGATTTAAATGAATGGACGGAGTTATTGCATTTCTCCAAAGTTTCACGAAATCTGATAGTTTACCTGGAGTTCTGGGAACTTGGAAGTTTGCTGAACGATAAAGGGGTTCAGGTTTTCCATTTAAACCTTCTACGTCTGCCTAGCCCTGATAGGTAGTTACTCGGTCATTTGATAAATATTCTTTGTTTATGTTATGTACATGATAATCTTTGTTTAATTTGTATAATACATTATAAAAATAATTATAAATTTATTTAGCATTCTGGTAAACTTACTACTGTAATAAATAGTAAGTTTGTTTGTGTCCATATAATGTTAATTTTATTCTTATGTTTCCAGTAATAAATCAATATGTTGATATTTATAAATGAAAATATCGTGGATGTTCATACTACTGTAATGTCGGTACTTTGTATTTCTCTAAGTTCCCCACGTCACAGGCTCTGCCTAGTGTGGGGATCACTACTGTAGTTATTACCTCCCTTGTAATCAATTTATGAAATAAACGATTTGATCGGGGTTCACTAATGTTTAATAAGATACGAGTCATCAAATGATGTATTTGCAAAAACAAACATATTACAGTAATCTCTAAACAGTGTTGTAAAAAATGAATTGAATTGACGAAACATCTTAAATAATTTTGTCTGATGTTGTTTGCTAAATGACAAATATTATAGACTGAGATTTGGCCGCGAGAATTAGTAAAAGAAACCTTGGAGGTATCAAAAACGATATCGTATTCTTCAATACAAAAGTAAACAGTGCCCTTGTGGCCTACTTACTGAATAAACGTTTGAGTTGAGTTTGAGTTATACCAAGAGGACACAGGAGTTTTATCCTGTTTTAATTGTAATGTGTGATAACCGTGAAAGTTGAAATTAGTAATCAGTGATATTAAGGAATCTTCTCAGAGGGCTAGATTTAGCGAATCAGCGGCAAAACTCCTATCAGCTAGATATCACCACACACCATGTAGACTACTTCAACGTTGGAAGCAAGAACTCAGTAGAAGTTCCAGTAGTCAAAAGCAAGTCTGATGCGGAAAAGTCCTGGATATTCACCAGGCTACCTTCCTCACACCGTCCGTCAGCTCTAACATTGCAAACGGAATATAAAGTCTAAGTCAGGCAAAAAAAGAACAAAAAAATGGCAATGAACTCCCCTTGGACCTTGGTGGTACTCGCACTTACTCATTTCGCTGATCCTTTTACCAGGCGCCCCGAAGTCCGGGACAGGCGGGTTGTATGGTTTACAAAACTCCGGTTCATCTTCGGGGCTTGGACTGGAGCTCACATATGGCTCGAGGCTTTTCTGTTAAATAAATAAATTATGTGACTTGGTAAATCAATACTAATAATTCTAGCCGGATTGTAGTGTAAAAATAAAAATCTCAAAGTATCAACAAATTTGTTGGTTCCTGTATCACAGGGCCTCCTAACTCGGGACCCAGAGACGTGATTTTCTTTTTCATGTGCTATTTTCCACAATATTTTTTTTGATTTACAAATTTGTTTGGATGGTCGTAGGTTCAAATCCCAGTAAGGGCATTTATTTGTGTGATGAGCACTAATATCTGTTCCTGAGTCATGCGTGTTTTATATATGTATTTATATATTATATATATCGTTGGCTAAATACTCCCAACATAAGTCTTCATGAGCTTATGTTCGGGCTCAGTCAATTTGTATAAGAATTCCTGTAATGTTTATTTCTTTATAAAATAATATTATGTTTTATTAAATAATCAATAATTAAGTTTTTTTAACAGTTTAACCTTAGAAGAAGAAAATTATTTATTTAGGTTGTGACTACATATAAAACACCAGACAGGATGCCACTCAGCATGAGTCGTCACATGACTGGGCATGCAGCGACGCTGATTTTCAATGCACTCAAAAAAAAAGGAATATAAAATAATATACATAGTATAAACATATACTGTGACAAAAACTAAACATTATACTTATGATCCGTGCTTAAAACCGTTAAGAGATTTGAAAAGGGGTGATTATTTGAGTGTTTGAACCTTTATTACTCTGTCCAGATTTCTGTAGAAGTGCCTTCATAATATTAGTAGATTTTGGTTGTCATTTAGCCAGGCCAGCTGTCTCTACCAGTAAACCAAAAATAACACCAAACTTTGTGATCATTTCTACAGAAATCTGGACAGAATAATAAAAATGGTTCAAACGCCCGAATAATCACCCAAAGGTGGGATGGGAAGGGGTGAAATGTTGCGATGGAGAGGGTGGGGCGGGGAATCAACACAGGCAAAGTCGCAGGTAAAAGCTAGTAAAATAATATAGCATACCCCTTGTGTCGTTGTTTCGATTTCCACCAAACCCCAAGACCAGCGATCTTCGACATCTTGCTGAAAGATAGAACGTACTGTCAAGGACTCTGATTGTTGAGCCATGTAGGGTTAACTCTACAAGCAATAAAATGCCGTGATTGTACAAACGCCATATATATCGGAGGTGTTGAGGTGGTCACAAAAAATTGAATATACACTTTACCGTCGTCTTTTGACGATCAGTCTGGCCTAGTGGGTAGTGACCCTGCCTATGAAGCCGATGGTCCTGGGTTCAAGTCCCAGTCTGGGCATTTATTTGTATGATGAGCACAGATATTTGTTCATGGTTCACAGATGTTTGAGTCATGGGTCTTTCTATGTATTTAAGTATTTATATGTATCTATCTATTATATATATCGTCGTCTAGTACCTACAACACAAGCCTTACTGAGCTTACCATAGGACTAGGTCGATCTGTGTAAGAAAGGTTCTGAAATATGAAGAAAATATAAAAGAAATATTGTCCTTTCAATAGAGGCGTTGTTTAGACCTACCTATATATTTTATTATAGTATTTGTGACCGCCTCCTCAGCTCCGATATATATGATGGCAACTGTACAAGTTCCTGTAAAGGTCCAAGGTTCAAAATCGGGCTAAGGAATTTTGTGTCGAATATTTGAATTTGGATTATTACCCAGAAGTAAATAATATTTTTTCATCACATTTGCTCGTCAATGGCGTTATTACTTGCGAGAGTACCGATTTAGCTCACACGGGCTGTTAAGTTTAGTTTTAAAAACATATAGAACTTATACTTCACTTCGGACTGAGGATGTTTCCAAACAGCCAAGGTGTATTTCATATCTTCAAAAGTTTGCTACAACCTACTTTTAATAACGCAAATGTGATGAAAAACATTGTGTGTATCACGGGTGGTAAGTGTATAACAAACTTCTAATAGACTCGCGTTTACTATACCTTACTTAAGGTGACGGCACCAGTAATGGACACGGAACTAATCATGAACATAAGTGCTTATTTCAAAGGAGTTAAGTGTTGTGCATTTGTTGGGACATATTCAATTTATAACTTTATGATTTCTGAAATAAGAACTAACCGTCCATCATTGGTGCCTGTCAGCTTAAAGTGTCCGACATTAGTGCCATTACCTTACCACCCTCGTTGCATAATGTACTATAAAACGTCTATTGACGTTATTTAAATGATTATTTACAGACTAAATATTATTTTAAATGAACAGCTTCCAATAGTCTAGTTGACTTTTTCTCACACCCTACACACTCCATTATTTTTCACATTATTGCTTGCTTGCTTCTTTTTTTATTCATATATAGTAAACTGTAAGTTACTTTCAAGAGTTGTACGCTACGTTTGTTGTGCAAAAACGATGTGTAAAGTTATTGCTCTTATTACAGGAAACACCCGATATACTGATGTAAGAGGTCAATGTCACACGTAACACACATCTATAATATATAAATAATAAATACTCACCCTTTTATTTCTATTTATTATATCAAAATCCTTGAAAATCCTTTCCGTGTTTACGCAACACAACACTGCCGAAACAATAAAAACATTAATAAAAACACAATATTAGTACACAACGCACGAGAATATTTATTACCTGCTTGAAATATAATAAACTTAATTATTTTCCTCATAATTAATCATTAAGACAAATTAATATAGGCTAATATATCTGTTTAACTAAACACAAGGTCACACGACTTGTCGAAACACGTCTCCTCTCACATCTGATCGGATATAAAACTATAACAAACATGTTATCACTTCAAAAAACTTGTTAAGTCAAGTTCTAAAATATATACACAATTTGACATCTTATTTCCTTTGTATAAGGTTCAGATTTGTATACATATTTGTGGCATTACAGTCTTTTATTGTCAAAAGAAACATGTTTTATCTATGTATGAAATATATATAGACTTACTACGTTTCAACTTTGAGTGAGATACGACATATCGATACCTTAGTTCACGATCGTGTTAATAACAATGAATATTCGTTGGAATTTGAACTTTATATCAGCGCACGAGGGTAATAAATACAACTAGATTCCTGCTGTAGTTACTACGTTTCTGTATAAGGGTGTATGCGAAACTGGTGTCGACTTGGCTGAGCAATTCTGAACGTTAATGCTAAGAAATAAGGACCAAAGGTCAGTCCGTATTTAGACGAGTATCGAGGCAGTTAGCTAAGCAATAGTGAGACTTATGACGCCGGGATAAGGTTGAACAAAAGTCACCGATTAAGTGCAAACCGGACCTTGCTTAACTTGTAAGGTAATGCCCCTAACGCAGAGCATTTATAATAGATGAAGGATAGAAACGAATTAAAGTTGGTAAAACGGTGCCAAATACCGTTAAAAAATTATCAATAATGTATTTTGTTTTATTCTTGAGTGACAGCAAATATTGAAGATTTTACAATTATATAAAAAAAAATTAAGTGTGTATGTAAAAACAAATAGCCAAATGTTATAAGAGTTATAATTTGGCAATACTTGGGGTATCTAATGGTTATTTGGAAACAACGTTCGAGGTACCTACGTATATTTGTGTTGTGAGTTTATAGTTTATAGTATCATCATTTTCCTCGCATTGTCCTGGCATTTTGCCACGCCTGGGGTCGGCTTGGCAACTAATCTCAGGATTAGTTGCCAAGAGAGTAGATCAGGAAACAGAAAAACTGTAATGCAAGTGGGGTCTATGGTGGATAGTCTCTGACCGCTAAACAAGTCTAGGGGATTTTACGGCGATGAAGTGACGGATACTTAGTTAACGGTTTCACAGTTTTCTACAAAAAACTATAAGGCTTATTATAAGTTGTAAAACGACATCGGACGGACGTCTTGGGTTCGAATCCTTGCTAGGGCATTTAAACGTACAAAGTTTCTATTGAATATTTGTACAGTCGAGTTCAAAATGATGTCGTTCTTTCATTATAAAGTCGTGTTTAGGTCATTTTGAATACCTCGTCCGCTTAACAATTTCAGCTGCTGACTGTACCTAGAGGTCATTGAAGTTATTTATGTATTTATATGTATCTATTATATATCGTCGTAAAGTACTAGGCATATACAGAGTGAGCAAGAAAACAAGGTAGGGCATAATTCACAGGTTAAATACCTCAAAAAAAAGTAACCATAAATAATATTATTTTTCAGATGGTAAGTAGACGGGTGCATTATACATGTATTTAAGTATTTGTATATTATATACAGGGCGTCCCAAACTTATGGGTCATGAAGGGCAGGTACCTACCTTAAATATCGTAGATAGTGTATTTTGCTGAAAGAAGACTTTATATTATTTTTAAAAGTTAGTAATTCTACATTCATAGTTTTTCTAAAAATTAGTTGCTTTGTCTGGGAATCGAACCGACTTAAATGTCAATAAAAAAAAACATCCTACTTTTATGATGCCAATCAAAAGAATAGCTAAAAAATAATAACTCTGCTTAAGTAACATTGTATTTTAAAAGAAAAAAACAACGTAAAATGATTGAGTCGAATTTACAGAATTAATTAATTTACAAAAAATACCCACTTAATTGACTACGGCAGTTTGATGTATGTTTTTAATTTGATTAAAATGATTAATTAATTTAATATATTTCTTTTTTGTATTTTACATGTGTTTTCACAGTAAGTTTACATTTTTGTTAATGTCGCTACCCCCAAACATGTCGTTCGAGCCAGTCTGCGTACGCGGCGACCCTGGTGTAGACGCCGGGCGAGGCGGCGCGCGCGCAGCCGAAGCCGAATGACGTCACGCCCACCAGCCAGGGCAATGACCCCTCCGCTCGCACTTGTAGCGGCCCGCCGGAATCCCCCTTGAATGAACGAAGAGTTTTCCTTGAACAATCTATACTTATATAAACGTGAAATTATAAACTATACAGGGTGTCTCATTCAGATCGGTCAGTATGGGGAAATGTGGAACTATAGGACATACAAAGATTTGTTCTTAGGAACCATGTCATCAACTGGGGAAGTACCTCCTTCTTACAGAAGACCACAGCCATAATAGCACTGCTACCTTTCAGGTATGTAGTGTTGTGTTCCTGATGGTGAGTAAGGTTCCCAGAGCTCCAACCCCCCTTAAAGGCCGGCAACGCGCTTGTGACTCCCCTGGTGTTACGGGTGCCCATGGGCGACGGTAATTGCTTACCACCAGGCAATCCGTCTGCTCGTTTGCCGCCTATGTCATAAAAAAAAATCGATTTTAGAGACAAGAAAAAATGCATACATAGATTTAAGAAAAATAACTTTTACTCTGTTCGAGTCGAACCAGATTGTTTTGGAAAATAAAACTTTTAATTACTTTCGTTTGGATATGGATTGTTTTGGTTAAAGGCAGCAAAAGTTACCACGAAACATGATACCTCAAATGAATAAAATGCATTGTAAATATCTTGTAATTTTATTTTTAACAACTGTGGTCGATTCCAAAAATGAACACAATTTCTTTTTAAATCCATTTATGCAGTTTTTTTTGTCCCTAAAATCGATGACATGGTTTCTAAGAACAAATCTTTGTATGTTTGTATTTAAACTTTCGTGAGACATATCAGATAAATTAAACATTAACACGACTCTACTCACGTTTATTTAGACACTCAGCACTCCAGCCTATGTTCTCCGAAACATATCGCGCGAGTGACTAAATAAACGTGAGTAGAGCCGTGTTAATGTTTAATAAATCTGTGTCTTATAGTTTTTTTTTTTTTTTTTTATAAAAGACTGACCAGCGTTTGACCTCAGTCGCACCTGATGGAAAGTGACGACGAGGTCGAGGGTGTAGCACGCTGGTTCAGTAACAGCCTATTCACTCTTGCCTTGAAAAGACCCAAATTATATCCTACCGGGAATACAAACGAATTCAACGAACACAAGTTCCATATTTCCCCATACTGACCGATTTGAATGAGACACCCTGTATATGATAATTCAGATAATTTATCACGAGTCGAACAGAGACTAAGGTCAACGCATGCGCATGTCATGGAATAGGTAGAATAATAAATAGATTATGCATAATATGATATAAATGGATCGGTTCGTCAATTAATTCTACATTTGAAATAAAACAATTAAAACGTATTATAACAACAAACAAGCAGACAAGACTGAGGCCATAGCGTGGGACAGTGTGGACATTTTTTTTATGACAAAGGTGGGAAACGAGCATACGGATGGCCTGATAGTAAGCAATTACCGTCGCCCATGGGCACCACCAGAGGAGTAACAACCGCGTTGCCGGCCTTTAAGATAAGATTGCGCTCTTTTCTTGAAGCGTGACGACTATGCCAGCTAAAACTACTTCCGAATATGATACAAGTCATATTTAGGGGAGGCCTTTGTCCAGCAGTGGACGACATGCAGTTGAAATGAGGATGATGATGATGAATAAATATAAATCTACATATTTAACTATGAACGTAGAAAATAAATAAATATTTCAGGATATTGTTACGCAATCGAATGAGCCCAACGGTAAGCTCAAGAAAACTTGTGTTGTGACTCAGCTAACGATATATATAATATATAAAAACTTAAATATATAGAAAACATCCATGACTCGGAACAAATATCTGTGTTCATCACACAAATAAATGCCCTTACTGGGATTTGAACGCAGGACCGTCGGCTTGGTTATTATTATTATTATTTGCTTTTGGGCTATTACCAGCATTGACCAGTTACGATCTATTGTGGCAGCCCTTTTTATAACTCATTACTGATTCCCGTTGAGTCCAGTAAGCTCCAGATTCTTTGGGCTGTAATGTTGTGTACCTCATAAGGTTTCAGTACCTGCCTAGGTGGATACTTCTTTTATATGCATTAGTGGTCCGCAGGAGCAGAGGATGTGCATTGCAGTTTCCTCTGATTCATCATAGGCAGAGTAGAGAGTACCTAGACTTGGTGTCAATAATAAACACTGAATGGCAATCAAAATCGGATTAAGCTTAAAACCATTATGGAAACGTATCAGCTCCATGCTTGTTGTATTAGCTGTCACAAAAACATTTTCATATAACACACCCGTCGAAACGGGGTAAATCAATTTAATAGAACAAATACAATCCGGACGATTCGCATGATCGCCCTGGATTCATCTGTAATATTTTTATCGCGAAAATTTACATCAAAAACAAACGGACAGCATTTAATAAAATGAAATCCAGGTGGAAAGATAACCCCTTAATTCACTCGACTCCATAACGGCATAAATGCATTGAGCTGTATAGGTTCGCACGTCCTTTTGGTTTGCAGATAAGTTTAAATTCGGGCTCACATGGCCTGAAATGCCGAGACTTTCAATGCTTTTAATCGGTTCCCGACCCTACCGAAACGTTTAACCTAATTAAATGATTTTTATTTGCAGCCTCATTTGAACGCCGCTCAGAAGTTTGTGAAATTGGTAAGCATTGTGTACACATTACATACATTTTAGCCGTATGCAGTCCACTGCAAGACATAGGCCTCCCACAAATATGACTTGTATCATCTTGGGGGTAGTTGCCATAGTCGCCACGCTTGGCAGGCGGGTTGGCGACCGCAGTAGCTGTAGATTGGGTTTCGACGGACGCTGCTGCCCGTCCGTAGGATTTTTCCCTTTGTCGCCTCTTACGACACCCGCGGGAGGAGATGGGGTGGTGCTATTCTAGTCAGCCGGCATCACACGGCAAATGATTTTTATTTGTAGCCTCATTTGAACGCCGCTCAGAAGTGTGTGAATTCCGAATTGGTAAACACTGCGTTGCGGAATACAGAATATGAACAGTAAAGTCTATTCATCCTTACTTGACGACCGGTCTCGCCTAGTGGGTAGTGACCCTGCCTATGAAGCTCATGGTCCAAGGTTCAAATCCCAGTCAGGGCATTTATTTGTGTGATGAGCACAGATATTTGTTCCGGAGTCATGGGTGTGTTTTATGTATTTAAGTATTTATATGTATCTATCTATTATATATATCGTCGTCTAGTACCTACAACAACACAAGCCTTACTGAGCTTACCTAGAGCTGGTGACTAGAAACACATTATTGTGATTCCATTCAATGTATTTTGATTAACATATTTATCCATATCGATATTTTCGATGACTTGTCATTCTAAACAATAAGATGCATAGACAATCTAAACTTCGTAAAATCGCCATGAGATATAATATTATGTGACCTGTGGTCACAAATAAATAAACAACGCCTCTATTGTCAAGGCGATAAAGTGCATGTTCAGATATTTTTTACCACCTCCGCAGTTCCGATATATCTGATGGCGACAGTACAATCGTGCAATGGGGCACCCATGACTCTGATTACCTGACACGTGTCGACTCCCCCCTCAAGTTTTCCGGCGCAGACTTGGGTCTGGTCGAGGCCACACCAATTTCTGTTGCAATAGTGCAGTAGGCTGCTGCAGGTGGTAGGATCTATGATGTTCACCTCAGCAGTTTGCAAGTTGGCACTCGTTTCGCGGCCACCTTTAACATAAATCTAAAAATAAAATTGGATCCGGGTGTTGGGGTATAGGCAGCAGCGTCTGTCGAAACCAAATCAACAACTACTGCTGTCGCCAACGCGCCTGCCAAGCGCGGCGACTATGGCAATTTCTCAAGATGATACAAGTCATATTTGATCCTATGTCCAGCAGTTGACGTCCTACGGAAATTATGACGATTGCTCTTAAACTGCAACTAGAAGCCATAACGAGCAGACGGATTGGTAAGCAATTACCTTCGCCCATGGGCACCTGCAACACCAGGGGAGTCACAGGAACACAACACTACATACCTGAAAGGTAGCAGTGTTATGGTAACTAAAGGTAATAGTGGCATGGCTGTGGTCTTCTGTAAGGAGGAGGTACTTCCCCAGTCGGGTTTCTCCAGACTCGAGCGTGATGGTACTTCGCTGTGCCCTACCTCTCATCGTTCTACGGATATACCCGGGTCCAAATTTATCGCAGAACCAATAACTGCTGGAGTAAGCATGTTCTGTTGTGGAAACAGCATCTGGGCAAACAGGCATAACACAAACAGTCGCGAGTCGATGGCCGTTGCGCAGGAAAGTCTTAGATTGGAAACTGCAGTAAATACCTGACTCCATAACTCCCCATCCAGTTACTGTCGCACTGGTAACGTTGCTGGTATCGTATGAGGTCCATAGGCAAGCCGGTTGGATATGTCTGGAGAATTCAACGTCTTTCGACAACTGGAGCAGCGCGATGTCGTTGTACTTGCGAGGGGGGGAATAGGAGGGATGCACGATGATCCTTGCAATGAGCTCGTCGTGAGGTTCAGGCTGGAAGCGAAATACCAAGAATTGAAGATATACTTGCTTGTTCATAAACTTCTAAAACTTTGATAAAATAATATGTTTAGTAGTTTAGCCTTATCTGTCGTTTTGATATGTGTGGGTTAGGGTTTTCTTCGGTGATGGAATGCAAGCTTTGGTAAGAATAAAATAATCTGCCATAATGCTTTAGCTCTTAGCCTCATAATCACTCGGAAGCTTACAATTAGAGTTATAAGGAATTATCAAGAACATCAAATACATTACTGATCTCAGACGTCATGATGCGATTACGCTAAGATTTGGTTCAATGAGCAGCTGTCAGCATAAATCATACTAATTACCCGTAACAACGTATGCTTGTATATTACTCGCTCCTAGCCTCACGATCTTTGGCACATAGTCAGCCGTGCTGGAATCTCGTTAAGTTTTGGGGCAGTTAGAAGACGTTATGTCAGCGTGTACGATACAACTTATAGCATCATTTATATCCTGGCCCCAATCCTCACAAGCCATGCTGCCCGGCAGTTGGGGAAGTCAGCAAGTTATGATACTACTAAGTGTATTCCTGGCTTCAAGCCTCAGGATCTATGATACAGCATCATGCTAGAATCTCGTTAAGATTTGGGACAGTTAGGAGACGTCAGCATGTTTCGATACTACTTACAACAACAAGTATATTCCTGGCTCCATAGCTCGCAATCTTTGGAACAGCGTCAGCCATTATGGAATCCCATTAAGATTTGGGGCAGTTAGTAGACGTTAATATAAATCAATTCTACTTACAACGTCAACTATATTCCTGGCTCCAAGCCTCACGACCTTCGGTGCTGCCTCAGCCACGCTGGGGTCCCGTGAGGACTTGGTGCAGTGACCAGCTGTCAATACGAATCGAGGGCTGATGAGAGCTCCTCCACATTTGAAGATCCAGGTTCCTTCGGTAGCTCGCCAGCCTATCGCACCCTGTGAGGCAACGGGATTTTTTGTATTGCCGGATGCTTTAAGGGAAAATTATTTCGGTGAAGGTATTTTTCAGATATGCAAAATAAATAATGTAGTTTCTTAGATAAATTAATATCAGTTGACCTGGAGAACCTTACTTAAAATTTAATAAAAAAAATTAAAACTACTTCTTGGGGTCCCTGAACTGCCACCAAAATCATCGGAAGCAGCGTCCCTTTAAAGTAGTGGAATATACTGAGATCGCAAACCCGTCTACCCAGCGTAGCGATTATAGCATGAAACCCCTTTATGGGGAGACCTATGTCCAGTAGTGATATGTATCTAGTACTTACAGCTAAATGTACTTAATTTTGCCATTTAGTTGAAAAAATCTAACATAAACTTCGCCAGTTTATTAGTAATTTTCCTTGCAAACAAATCTTACTTTTTCACATGTTGCATAGACTGAATATATCATGGCACTATATTACTTGTAAGATCTTATGTTAACATATTATGTGCTTTGTGAAGAAATATGAAAATCATTCATTTATTCATGTTTCTTTATTCTCAAGAATGTAGAAAAAAAGGAAGGATTTGAAAGGAAATTGATTACCATGTGAGGATATTCTCCGGCAAGAGCTTGACGGCCGCCGACCACTAGATTTCGGAACGAGTGTAAGCCAGCCTTTCTTCTCCTGTATGCTATACCTAAAAACAGAGATCAAAAAATTTGACGCAGGGAGAAATTCTAGTGTGCTGGAGAATAGGAAAGCGCAGTGTCCGGCGTCCATAAACTAGATATTTTTTATACAGCACGCCTGATGGTAAGCAGTTACCGTAGCCTATGAACGCCTGCAACTCTAGAGGATTCCCATGCGCGTTGCCTACCCTAAAAGTTGTCGGAGCTCTAGGAACCTTACTGACCATCAGGAGCACAACACTACATACCTGAAAGGTAGCAATGCTATTATGAAATCCCCAGTTGGGTTTCTCTAGACTCAAGCGGGATAGTACTTCGCTATGCCCTACCTCTCATTGTTGGACGTAGTTTAAGGACATACCCAGGTCCAAACAAGATGTTGGGAACTTGTGCTCGCTGGGAGTTGGTGGCTGCTGTGGGGGAGGTCAATGTCCAGCAATGGGTATTCGTAGCTGATATGTAGGATACCATGGTAAAAGAGTCATGCCTACATATTTTAGCCATTCAATAAATCCATATTTATAATTAAAACTGTTGTGAGCCATGTTACTTCTACTTATTTACAAATGGTGATCTAAAGTGATTTATGATTAATAGTACATTACTGCAGCCGCCGGGAAAAAGGGGGTTGAAGGCTGAGTTGTATATACGGCCGACCGTAGGGAGGCCGGATAGTATACGAAGCCTTCAAGACCCTTTCACGGCTAGGCATGTATAGTGCTTTTCTCAAACTAATGCAATGAAATAAATAAAAAAAATACCACTGAACAAAACAGCTTCACGACAAAAGTTATTTAATTTTTCCTCCAATCCCGCTTTGTAGTATTTTTGCCTTCGATGTAATAATTAATGAGTATCATAAATAGTCTGGTTATAATTACTATATACAACATTTAAAAAGCCACCAAAAAAGAATCCAGTTACCTTTTAAATGATGGCGCTACGGCATCTGCTTTTGGCGGTACACAATAACAAAATATAGATACATAAAACCGGGCCCGGTTAGATTATTCAATTTTTATACACCCGTAACACTATATCTAAGTCACAAAAGCATTGAATCACACCATTTACCACTATTTAGTCTTAATAAACAGAGTTTTACACGCCGAGAAACTTTTCCATTCCGCCATTATTAAAACAAGTAAAAGTGTCCTGTGATTGGTTGACTCAAAAATGCGTTCAAAAACGCGCATGCGTGGAGTAGTTGTTTGGTGTTGCCAATACAATTTTAAAATTGAGAGCATGAATAATAAATATAATAATGTAATAACCTGATGATATGAATATTAATTTACATGATAAATAAAATAAATCTCTTCATACCATTTCGTCTGAAATAAGCGAGATTTTTTTTTAGCCCGCTAATCATTTAGTCACTAAAAATGATAAAAAAATATAATTCAGCTGTTTGAACAGGCTTCATGAACACAGACGCCAGGTATACATAAAAATTAAAAAAAAAATACTTCCCGGCCTAGGCCTTCAATTTTATATGAAATTCGTTACCTGTCCTCTGGAGTCGATCCGCCCTAAACGTGATACTTCGAAGCCTATTATGACGCACGTAACGAAGACATTTCATTGCATGTTTGAGAAAATAATTATTACAGGGCATTCTTACACAAATTGACTGAGCCCCACGGTAACCCCAAGAAAGTTTGTATTGTGGGTACTCAGCCAAAGATATATACATATATAATATACAAGCACTTAAATACTCATGAGTTAGGGAAAAATATCTGTGCTCATCACACAAAATAGATGCCCTTATTGGGATTTGAACCCAGGACCATGATAAATATAGTCACGCGCAACTAACCAGCATTTAGTAGTTTTGACGTTAAAAATAACCTGTTCAAATGTAAACTTTGGTTTTTAAAAGTCGCAGATTAGTTGGGCAAAGCCGGGTAAAGAAAAAAAACTTACATTCCTTCTCCCTTTGATTTCTATCCTCTTGTAATTTCATCTGCCAGGCATATTCGTAACATTCTAAAAGCATAATAAATATTTTAATTAATTTTCTCAGAAGTTGTCTAAAGTGATTTCTTGAGGAAATCATATAAATTGGTTTCGCTAGATTACTAATGGCCGCTTAAAAACATCCATAATGACCTGATGACTGTTTAAATCGACTACGTTCTGAGAACATCTGTTGTAACTGCAATTTTTATACTAAAATCGAAATTTTTGATTCATAAACATTTTTCGTAACATTAGGAAACAGATTTTATTCTAACCCAAATGCTACAAAACTCACGGTGTTAACTTGTAGAAGTTACATACAGTATCGGACAGCGTTTGGTAAGCGTAGGCTTACCAAACGCTGTCCGCTACACTCTTCCCGGTACTCGTCAACCGCTATACGCTAGCCGCTACACGCCAGCCGCTACACGCTAGCCGCTACACGCTAGCCACTATACGCTAACCGCTAATGAATAAGCGACGATCTTCGGCGCGGACAGTTGACCTCTTACGAGACGCTTGCAGTACACTCTCTTGATCCAGTGATCCGCTGATCGCTCTCTATTCTGGCGGTATACTGATATCCAGCAGTGGATGTCCATGGCTGATGCGTAGATAGATGGCGCTAGTGCACCTTTTTTGTTTACCTTTGTAGCATGTGTTCTATGACGTTGGAACTAGATTACCGAAACTTGTGAGGGAGAAACCCAATAGCATACTTATAGCGGCTACAATGTTAATCCGTTGCCTAGATTCATCGCTTCGACCACTCAGGCCTTACAACTGTGTTGCCACAAACAATTTATTAGAAACGGTAGAACAGGATGCAAAAATGGTAGAAAACAGTAGATTATAAAATGAAAAATAAGTCTACCCTTCGAGTTTAAGACATTTTTTAAATAGACGCCAAGGCATATTTACAGTAATGCCATAAAATAAATTGCTATAAGCAATGCGTTAAATTCGTGACGTCATAATGTCAGTGTACTACTGTCAGTTATGACATATGTCAATGTCACTTTTTGAATGGGTGGGTGAAATTGATGAGATCACAAGACGTAACTAAATTCGATAAGTATGGAACGTTTCGTTACGTTTTGTACTGAATCGTAGACAAAACTAATAATAGGTAGACTTCAGACCAAGGGCGGTAGTGGAAGGAGCGAAATTTGGTAGGTGTACCAAAAAGCCTTACCTGCCTTACAGTAAGTGATACCTACTAGTCTCGCTGACTCGTCGGCCAGGCTTGTAATAGTTCGGCATAGCCGGGTTGTATGGCTGACACACCGCTTCTTCTTCGTCGGCTGGAGTGGTCTGAGTCTGCATTAAAAAAAAATATTTTTATATACAATTACAACGGCTGTTTCACATCTTCGATCCCACAGTGCCTAAAGACGAAAGTCTTCAATCAGTGCGTCCTACGCGTCATGGCGTATGGAGCCGAAACGTGGACACTGACGGTACGGCTGGTCCACAAGTTGAAAGTCGCTCAGCGGGCTATGGAAAGGGCTATGCTCGTCGTTTCTCTGCGGGATCGAATCAGAAATGAGGTAATCCGGCAGAGAACTAAAGTCATCGACATAGCCCACCGTATTAGCAAGTTGAAGTGGCAGTGGGCTGGCCATATTAGCCGTAGAACCGATAACCATTGGGGTAAACGAGTTCTTGAGTGGAGACCGCGTCTCAGCAAGCGTAGTGTAGGACGCCCTCAGGCTAGGTGGAGTGACGACTTGCGCAAGATGGCTGGCAGGAGCTGCATGCGAACAGCCGAAAATCGAACACGATGGCGTGAAATTGGGGAGGCCTATGTCCAGCAGTGGACTACGATAGGCTGATGATGATGTGATGTGACAACGGCTGTTGGGGCGTAAAGGTTCTCGAGTGGCGACCACGAACTGGAAAACGCAACGTGGGCAAGACAAGGTGGATCGATGACATGGTAAAGATTTTGGGAATCCACTATATGAGCGTGGCGCAAAATCAGTCACTGTGGGTCGCTTTGTCCAGCAGTGGACGTCCTTCGGCTGATATGATGATGATGATTTATGATTATAATATATCGTTCAACTTGAATTATGTTTAGAAGTAGGTTAGAATGATATAGGTTTTTATATCAAGAGCGGCGCAGGCAGAGGCGCGGTAGTTAGTCCGTGACAGCCGGCGATGGGAGCGGCGAGGCAAACGGACACTCAGCACTCTTACTGCTTGAAAATAGAAACCTATGTTCTCCGACACATGTCACGCGAGTGACTCAACAAACGTGAGTAGAGCTGATTATCTACACTTCTACAGTAATATTATAAAGGCGAAAGTTTGTGAGTGTGTGTGTTTGTTACTTCTTCACGTCTAAACGGCTGGAGCGATTTTAATAAAATTTGGTATGGAGTTAGCTGACACCCTGACTTAACACATAGGCTACGTTTTTTCCGTAATAAACCGCGGGTAACAACACGGGGCACAGCTAGTCATTCATAAAAAAAAAATACCATCTACAATATTCAAGCTTCTTCTGCCATGGAACGCCATGTTTGAAAAAGTGCAACAACTTACATTTTGGTAATTATCCTCAACCAAACCCCAACTCCAATAGTCTTGCTGAAACACAATCATACCGTTTAAACATTGTTACCGGTATCAAACATTAACCAAACGATGCAATAAAATTATTATTCACCCGTTTATTTCTGCTATTGTCGAATGATATATCCCCGGCTCTCGATAACACTGCAATAATTATTTCCATAAATTACACATTTCCAATAAATAAAACTGCATCGCAGTTTGCAAGCGTTTAAGTAAACATTTCACTTAAGGGCCATGTCTAAATAAGTCATCATTAGAATATCAATCGCAGAATGTCCACTGCTGGGCAAAAGCCTCCCCCAAAGCGGCCCATAGTGACTGGTTTACCGAATCCTCTCGACAGCAAAAACTATGTCGACTTCCCACCTTGTGGAGGACCTTTCCACGCTTCGTCAATATGTCATCATCTTCCTCTCATTGTCCCGGCATTTGCCACTCATGGGAGCTTGGGGTCCACTTGGCAACTAATCCCGGGATTTGGCGTAGGCACTATTTTTACGAAAGCGACTGCCATCTGACCTTCCAACCCAGAGGGTAATCTAGGCCTTATTGGAATTAGTCTAGTTTCCTCACGATGTTTTCCTGCACCGAAAAGCGACTGGTAAACATTAAATGGTTGATATTTCGTTCATAAGTTCCGAAAACTTATTGGTACGGGGTTTGAACCCAAGACCTCCGGCTTGTAAGTCGCATGCGCTTAGCCACTTCTGCTGCTGACACACAGTCAGCAGCAGAAGTGGCTAAGCGGTTGAGATTTTTAAAATGAGGAACACATCTCTATTGCCAAGATAATAAGGCGTGTAGGTCATTTTGAACACTTCACCCGCCACTTTTACTGCTGACTGTACCAAGTATCACCGATTAGCCAAGGATTAACTAACCTGGTAGTAATAGCCAAATACAGACGTTCCACATTTTAAATTCCTCAAAAACTGAGTGATAATTATTTATTAAAACACGTTCAGCTAGGTTGAACGCGAAACATACACTGTTATTTAATGTTAATTGTTATTTAATGTTGTTATTCTTGTTTTGTACTTATTATTTTATATACTGAGAATGATAAAAGGGTCGACAGACTACACATAAAATGGTAGACATGCCACTATTTGTTTATGTAAGCTTTATTGCACACACGATAATCTTTGACGATCGGTCTGGCCTAATAGGTAGTGACCGTGCCTATGAAGACGATGGTCGATGGGTTCAAATCCCAGTCAGGGCAAATGCCCTATTATGTGCATATGTATTTTATTTGTGTTCATCACACAAATAAATATTTGTGTGATGTACACAAATATTTGTTCCTGAGTCATGGATGTTTTCTATGTATTTAAGCTAAGTATTTACTTAAATACTGAGCTTACCGTAGGACTATGTCAATTTGTGTAACATTGTCCCGCTATATTTATTTATATATTATTATTTTTATGTATTATACGGACTTAATGCCAAGAGCACATGAGTTGTGGGTAGTTCCGAGAATTTAATCTATAGAAAAAAACTAAACCTGAATAATCATCGTTATCATCATTTCAGCCATCCACTGCATCACATAGACCTCCCGTGAAAGTGACTTGTATTATTTTGAGGGGAAGTTGGCGACTGCCTCTAAGTGCCTTCATAAGGATTAAATATAATATATTGTTTTTGAAAGTGGCGTATCTCATACAGTTTACTTGTTATATTATCTGTGACTTAGGTTGATAACCGACCGGTGTCTCGATGCCACAAATATTAATATAATACATTGGTTTATTACTCACTGCTATTCTGGTTATATGATTTAATGTTGAAACAGATATTACAAGGAAAACAGTTAAAATATTCTTTGTGTACAAGCGGTACTTAATTAACGCTCTTTTTTTATTGCCACCATTTTGTATGGAACCGCCCAAAAAACGGTGCGCCAAAACACCAGTGTGAACAGTATGGCGGTGCTACATATAACTGTTTGGTACCGGTAATCCGGTATCATTACAGTTGTGGGACAGAACGATGGCGGAGAACCGGTGTGGACGAGAATCAGCAACGGTAAGAAGTTTAAGAGCATTCCTCAAAAAGTTTGTACATTTGGATCACGTCTTTCGTCGATTCTTTTGTCGATTTTGATCAAAAGTGGTAGACTGATAGACCAAATGATGCTTAGCAAGATCTACCATATTTCCTAAAATGTCCTATAACGTTTGCATGGAACTATTGGCGACGGATTTCGGACTCCTTACTTTATGACGAGATTTATTTTCTAGCCTTTTATATACATTTTTGTTGCCTTGTTTACATGTAAATAAACATGCCAAATGGGAAAACGTGTTTTTATGTGAAATACTCGTAATGAAATTATATTTTTATAATATTACCGATAGCCATAGCTAGTTAGGCGTCGGTAACGGGTACCAAAAAAAAGTTACATACAAACTTCATGGGACATACCAAATTTCTATAGACTTTCGGTACCAAAAAAAAGTTACATACAAACTTCATGGGACATACTAAATTTCTATAGACTTTCGGTACCAAAAAAAAGTTACATACAAACTTCATGGGACATACCAAATTTCTATAGACTTTCGGTACCAATAAAAAGTTACATACAAACTTCATGGGACATACTAAATTTCTATAGACTTTCGGTACCAAAAAAGAAAAGTTCCATTAGATCTCACGTATTGAATTCTATTTAGGTTAACAATTAATATATTTCAACTCCTGATTACCGAATAAATTTCACCGTGTTTAGATTACGCAATCTCTACATCCGTCCCAATATCGGCCAACAAAAACCCAAACTCATTAAAACAAAAAAGTACAGACAACACGAGCAGGTGTGCTCAATTATGAAAAGCACTTGTTGCTCGCCATGAATACCCGAGCACCAGAAGTGTGGAAGTTGGCTTGTAAAGGCTACTCCATAAAACAGGGACTACCTCGGGAACATGGCGCCCTGGTACCTGAAAGATTTAAGCCTTTATTCGGGAACTTGCTAACTATTGGATTTATAATAATTCCTAGGGAGCTAAGTTCGATGAATGAGAATCTTAAGTTGTACGGAGTATGGAGCTGAGAATGTACACTTGCATGGATTTATTTGATAAAATAATATATTTTTAAACGCAACAAATATAAATGCCTGGGCAGAGAGTACCATTTTGTACCGTTTGGCGTAGAGACGCTAGGTCCATGGGGTCCCAGCGCGCACAAACTTTTTGCAGAAATCGCGAAGCGTCTGGTTGATGTAACTGGTGACCGAAGAGCTGGCGGCTTCCTCGCACAACGTATCAGCATTGCGATACAACGAGGAAATGCCGCCAGCATCCTTGGTACAATGCCTCAAGGGCCTTTTTTAGATTTTATACTGTAACTAGTTAAGTACTTGTAAGGTGACGGCACCAGTAATCGACATGGAACCAATCATGAACATTAGTGCTTATTTCAAAGGAGTTAAGTGTTGTGCATTTGTTGGTACATACGTATTCAATTTATAACTTTATGATTTTTGAAATAAGAACTCAGTGTCCATCATTGGTGCCTGTCAGCTAAAAGTGTCCAACATTGGTGCCATTACCTTAGTTATCATAATACGATTGTAATTTCTGTAAATAAATGTATTTACTTGTAGGTATATATTTTTAACAAAAAATAGGAATAAATATCGTCTGTTCATTAGGGGAAATGTAGGATTGTAATTGGTGTAATTTTTTTCACCTCACTATCTTAAAAAATCTGTTTTCATTCTGACTGGATTTTATTCACAAGGGAGCAAAGTAAAATTTTTATCGTCCGGTGATGGAACGGAGATGTAAAATATTACAGGACATTCTTACACAAATTGACTGAGCCCCATGGTAAGCTCAAGAAGGCTTGTGTTGTGGGTACTCAGTCAACGATATATATTATATTATACAAATAGTTAAATTCATATATGAAACACGAATGACACAGGAGCGGTACCGCGAATATCGAAGATCGTATATTTCGGGCATCTTTCTCTTTTATTTTTTTATTTTTATTTTTACGAAGGAGATTACACAGAAACATACAATGGAATTATACAAACAAATATAGGTATTAATATTGGATACAGTAGTTTCCTTATACGAATCTCACTGAGAACAATGTACCTATCCAAATCATAATGTGACAAAAGAAATATTAGAAACTATACTTTTTAAAGAATGTATTACATTGCTAGCCTTGTTTATACAATGAGTTTAAACACAAATCCGAATTCGATGTAAACTTAAACCTACAAACGCATGCTTATTGGTAACGCAGATTTAAATATTAGATTTATATGTTTTAAAAATGTCTGCTTTAAACTGGGCGCGTGATTTGGAAAATAGATCAATTTCACCAAGTGATTTGTTGTAGTGGTTACAAAGTCTATATATAGGTGCACGTTTTCCAGCATTGGTGTTAATTTTAGGTAAGCTAAAGAGGTGGCTGGACCGCGTTGACTTGGAGGGAGCGCGGAAGTATAGACTCGACAAGAGTTGTGGGCAGTCAATGTCACTAACGCAAATGTCTCGCAGCATAACAGCGTCGGCCATTGAGCGTCTGTCTCGGAGCGATAGCATATTGAATTTTACTAATAGTTGTTCATAAGAACAGCGGGGTGATTTCATTTTAATATTGAGACGACGCAAGAATTTCTTTTGTAACATCTCTAGCTTCGTACAGTAAGAATTATAAAACGGGTTCCAAGCAGGCGAGGCATATTCGAGATTAGATCTAACTAGAGATTGAAATAGACAAATTAGACTAGGAATCAATCTAAAAGGTTTGGTAACGCGCATTACGAAGCCCAACAATTGGTAAGATTTTTAAGGACGTGATCTATATGTGTGTCTAAAGTGAGTTTTGTATCGAGAATTACGCCTAGATCACGTATGTTTGGAACTGTATCAAGTGGATGTTCATCTAGTTTATATGTGTTTCGCAAGATGCTACGTTTTCTAGTGAATGTGACGTGTTTGCATTTGCTATAAGCCAGGGATAGTTTATTTGCTTTACAGTAATTGTTTAGCCTATTTAGGTCTTCTGGAGTCAATTGGTCCTCTGAGCTTGTGTGTACCTTTTGTAAATTTTTAAATCGTCTGCATATAAGAGAAAATTGCAATGCTTAAAACATGATGAGATGTCGTTAATAAATATAACAAATAAGAATGGCCCGATTATTGAGCCTTGCGGAACACCAGACGTGACAGCAATAGGTAGGGAGACGTGCCCATTGACTACAACTGATTGATGTCGGCTTTGAAGGTAGGAGGCAAACCACCTGAGGAGATTCCCCTTTATACCGTTAAATGACAGTTTTTAAGAAGTATCAAGTGATCGACTTTATCGAAGGCTTTTTGGAAGTCAGTGTAGATTGTGTCCGTTTGTGTGTTTTCATCGAGAGACTTAAATAAAGTGTCCACAAACAAAGTGAGGTTTGTGGTAGTGGATTTGCCCTTGACAAACCCGTGCTGTTCCTGCAGAATATGATTTTTAAATACTTTTGAGATACGGCCGTGCACTAGCTTTTCAAATATTTTTGGAATGCAGGACAATATAGAGATAGGACGATAATTTTGCACATCATCCTTTGGACCCGATTTGTAAATAGGCGTGATGTGCGCGATTTTCCACTGGGCAGGAAATAAACCCAGATGCAAGCATTTATTAAATATAAGTTGTAACGGAAATGCAAGAGCGCTACGAGCTCGTTTGATAAATATGGGACTTATTCCGTCGGGACCAGACCCTTTATTCTCGTCAATAGTATTTAAGACTAAAAGAACTTCACGTTTTGAGAAAGTGAGTTCACTTAAATGACAAACTGAGTTCTCGGTATTAAGATGCTTGAGAAAGTTTAAATTGTAAGCATTAGTTGAAACGGGCTCAAAAACTGATTTAAAGTAATGTGCAAACATGTTACAAATTTCTTCCGGACAGTCGGAACAAACATTACCCGATTTCATAAATTCTGGGTACCCCGTATTCGACTGCTTGAGATTAGAGGTATATTTCCAAAATTGCTTAATATTATTAGTTAGGGATTTTTCAGTATTGTTTATGTATTGTTTGTAACAATTACGTAATAAGAGCTTGGTTCGAGAACGTAGTAAGCTAAACTCTTGGTAATCTCTGGGCGATTTGTACGTTTTCCACCTAATTCTAACTTTATTCTTTCTTCTTATTGTGGCTATTAAGCTCTTTGAAAACCAGATAGGGAAACGCGCAGACCGCAGTTTACCAAGAGGAACATGTAATTTTATAATGTTATTGATAAGGCTGTAGAATGTATTGACGCATGCATCTGGATTTAAGTTATTGAATTCTGTAACCCAATCGACAGAATTCAATTCTAATATAATTTTTTCATAATCAGCTTTGTAAAAAATATGTTTACGTCTGCTTGTGGGCGTCATTGTTTTAGGTACAGACATGTCACATGTGATATCTAAAGGGGGGTGATGGGGAACTGCATCAAGCAGCGGATCCGCGGCTACAGCCAGGTTGCAGTTCTGAACGCAGCCAATAACTAAATCTAGTGTTTTACCGTTCTCGTTAAGCACACTATTGTACTGCTTGAGATCAGCGAAAGCCATAGTACACGCAAGAAGTTTGGCGACTTCACTGTCAGTATCCAGGGGTGAACTAGGGGGAATACAGTTAGTGAATACCCATTGAATGTTTGGTAAATTAAAATCACCAATCAAAAGCATGTGACTTGGGCACAGGTCTATGTATGCGCTTTGAATTCGAGAGAGGTAGGCTTCGTAAACATTATTATTTGCCGAAGGGGGGATGTAGCAAGCAGACAAGAACAGAGAATGTTTGCCATTGTGGAACAGAAGAAGAATCTCCTCAAGCTCATCCACCTCTAGTTCAGTACGTCTTGTAACAGTGATACCTTTTCTGACAGCTACGAGTACCCCTCCACCAGTCTTTTTATGAGTTAACGTAAAATTACGATCCCGTCGGAAAATGTCAAATTCACTAGTTAAAATTTCGCCGTTAAGTATAGAATCGTTAAACCACGTTTCTACCAGGATAATAACGTCATAAGTGCACAACATAGAATTTAAGCGTAGTTTCTCTAATTTAGACTTTAAACCACCACAATTTTGATAGTAAATAGAGAGTCTGTTACTATAAGAAACAGTAATTTATATAAAGAAAGTTTTTGAATATATTGTGAACTTCAAAGCGCCCAGTTATAGGATTGGTAAAATTCATACAAAAAGACAAGTCGTATATAATAAGATGTGATAAGTCTTTGTCGAAACATAGTCAGATCTTTAACAAATCAGTGTCGCTACGAATTTGAAGGACACGATCTTCGTCGGCTTTCCGCAGTAAGATGTTTGCATTCTTAACCCAGACATATTTATAACCCTTTTCTTTGGCTAATTTCCGCGCCTTGGCAAAGAGAATCTTTTTCTTTAGTGTGAGGTGCTCATTGACGTAAAATTGCCGCGTGTCAGCCACTGCGGCTGCGTTTGTACGGGGAAGTAGACCGGCGGTGGTAAGGTTGCGACGCGACCGGGCCGCAGCGATGACGTCGTCACGCAGACGTCGAGTAGTAAGTTGCAGCACTATGTTTTTAGGACGATCAGTATTTACACTATGACCTGTACGATGTATCGCTTTGATTTTGTCAGCGGAGAGCTCGACATCGAGTAGGCGTCCAATATCAGTTGCAATCTGCATAAGGTTTTCCCCTTTCCTTTCCGGAATATTTTGTATTTCCACGTTGCACAGGCGCGCGGACTGTTCCATGTCATCAAATTTCACCTGTAGGTCCTCCAGGTCACTGCGTAGCTGATCATTTTCGGCCTTAAGCGATGTGTCAAAGTGGGATACCGGCGATGAATCAAGCTTTTGTTCCAGCTTTGTAAGGTTTTCCTCGCAGGTGCTAATCCGTTTTGTAAGCTGCTTTACGTCCTCCTTCAGGCTATTTTTAACATCCTGGACAGCTTGCCGGATGTCCATTTGCCATTGCTCGCTCAAGGTCTTGAACTTTAGGTCTAAGTACTGCGTAAGCGCATCATTGTCAATATTTAGGATCGACGTGCTAGTCTCTATTAGGGTCGGTTTTGGCGAGTTAACAGAACCAGTACCATAATGTTTCTTACCTTTGCATAGTAGACATTTCCATTTTATTCTGTTCATAGGTAGAATTTTCTTATAATCTTCTAAGGATAACTCAGCGCACCAGTAATGCATATTGAGTGAGCATGACGTGCATTTTATGGCTTCCTTGTCTGTAAGACTTTTAGGGCACTTTCCGCACTCCATATTGCACAACGCGTTTGTGTTCGAGAGAAGATATAACTTAACACTACTTGACACTTTCACCTGAACTCTAGCCTCTCAGATGCAAACGTCGCCGGCGAGCAGTCTGCGTGTTGTTAGCCTATGCTTCCGTTATCAGTAACACGTGCGGTGACCAGCTGTAGTTGACCTCCGTTGCGGCGCGCAGAACTCGACGCTATGTAATTAGCACAAGTGCGAGATTCACGCACGGCAATGCACCGCGCAGAGACTGGTTACATGCGCTTGTTATTGCGGGTAGGGCAATATGATTTGCTCGAATTCCTATAATATGGGCACGTTTAATGCACTATATTCTCAGTTTTAGTTATTTTAAATATGTAGCACTATCACTTGCTCTCACTCACACTAAAATTTGGTGGTACAGTAAATGAAAAACAATTATTTCGAATAAATTCTCCGGGAGTAAATTGAACGTGCTTGTGTCTCCCAGAGCGTTCGTTCATGACGACAATGAATATGTCATGAGAGTGACATAGACAATCGTCCGAAATTTAGTTGTTCGCGGTAGCGCCGCAGGAACAAATATCTGTGCTCATCACACAAATAAATGCTCTGACCTAATTTACTGCGATTTTAAACCAGAGGGCCGTAGACTTCATAGGCAGGGTCACTACCCACTAGGCCAAATCTGAGATACCTATGATAGGAAGGAGTTTTAGATAACTTAGACATCAATTAACAATTTTTGCGTCCGACAATGAGAGGTAGGGCACAGCGAAGTACCATCACGCTCGAGTCTGGAGAAGCCCAACTGGGGAAGTACCTCCTCCTTACAGAAGACCACAGCCATAATAGCACTGCTAACTTTCAGGTATGTAGTGTTGTGTTCCTGGTGGTGAGTAAGGTTCCCAGAGCTCCAACCCCCCCTTAAAGGTCGGCAACGCGCTCGTGACTCCCCTGGTGTTGCGGGTGCCCATGGGCGACGGTAACTGCTTACCATCAGGCAATCCGTCTGCTCGTTTGCCACCTTATGTCATAAAAAAAAAAACAACAATATTAGTATATGTTTTTTTTTTACTGTGAGTTACGCTTTTCATTTAATGAGTACTTTAACAAACGAGTCCAAACATGGGAACAGATATCTTTTGGGAATGTTTTCTTTTCATTAGACCCGCAAGGCTGGTTCATTTTCGTTTAAATTAAGTACCCTGTCTGATATCTTATGTATTCCTTTTATTTTTTAAGGTTTCACAGTGAAAATTGAAAACAATCATACATAATGCAATCGCAAACCCGCCTGGTTTGAGTGAAAGTCCTATATGTCTAGTAGTGGCTGATATAGGGGTAGTTTTTACAGATTTTAGATTAAAATTTCTTTAATTTAGATAGGGACACAATTGCTTGACGTTCGATAATAATGAATAAGTGTTAGTTCATCATCATCATCATTTCAGCCGTAAATCGTCCACGGCTTCACAACAAAAGCCTCCACCAAATATGACTTGTATCATCATGAGGAGTTGCCACAGTCGCCACGACTGGCAGGCGGGTTGGCGACTGCAGTAGCTGGTTGGGATTTATTTTGGCGGACTCTGCTGCTCATCCATCGGTTTTTTCCTTCGTCGCCTCTTACGACATCCACTGGACACGGCTAAGGGTTAGTTCTCTACACTAATAATATACTCGTAAAGGCGAAAGTTTGTGAGTGTGTATGTTTGGTACTTCTTCACGTCTAAACGGCTGGAGCGATTTTAATAAAATTTGGTATGGAGTTAGATGATATCCTGGATTAACATATAGGCTACGTTTTACTGCGTGAAAATAAGCGCGGGTAATACCGCGGGGCACCGCTAGTTAAGCAATAAAACCAGCGATACAATTGCAGCCGACTGTACCTGAACTCATGTCAACTAACTTTGTAATTTCTGCATTAGCTGACTGCAATTACCGCGAGTGTATCCGCAAGGGATAAGATTGCGTGCATAAAGTTTTGGCTGCAAAATGCATTAAACTGACAACTTAGTAGACCATGTCACTATGATGGTCTTGGGTTTGAATCCCAGTATAGGCTGTTGTGTTATGTTCAAGGTTCGGACGCCCGTCATTTTGAAAACATAACCCTGGTCCGCACAACGGTGACATCCTTGTGATGCTACTATATTATATTTTATATTGTTTATTAATTATTAATTATCGCCTTTTTATTATTCGACCTGAAGTCAAATTGCCTTTTTCATTGATCGCATAAGTGAAAAAATGGAAAAAAATAGTCATCCTTTTTTATTTGTTTATGCAAGACTGAGCAGGGTTTGACCTCAGTCACACCTGATGGTAAGTGTCGACGAGGTCGAGGGTGTAGCACGCTGGTTCAGTAACAGCCTATTCACTCTTGCCTTGAAAATACCCGAATTATATCTTTCCGGGCATAAAGACGAAGGGAGCGAATTCTATTCCTTAGCAGTCTGCATTAAAAGATAATATATATAACATATCTATTTGTGTTATAACAATGACAAACAAAGAAAAAATAGACCCGGTGTGCATCACAAAATGGACACAACTCAGCATATTGCCAGCTTAGGAGTCAGCGCTGATCTTCCGCTGAGCCCATTCGGTGATGCCACGACAGATAACAGACAATTTAACATTTACCTTCACAATACATACTTATAAAATCATTAAACAGGAGCTTCTACCTTCAACAGGAAGGTAGAAGCGAATCGCTTCGTGCGAATGAATGGAATATTCACAACGTAAGGATGAACGGTTTCATCCTTCCCTCGCCTGGGCGTCTGGTGGTGGAAAGGAGATGGAGGAATTAAATCGTGCGATTCCGGTGCACACTCTCCAAAAAGTATCGTAGAAAAAACTAGACAAACTAACAACCCTGTGACGGTGCTCAAAGCAATGAGTCTGCGAGCTCGGTGGTATTGAATCCAAGGCGGTCAGCTGATACTTGGCAGTCCCGTCTCGAAGGTGGCAAAAGTACTCCATACACGATCAAGACTTTCCGCATTTTTAGAGAAATACTCAGATATATGTATAAAGGTATGTACCTATAATACATATATCGGAGGATTTCAATGTAATGTTTGTTTGTTTTTCAAAGGTTTGTTATTTTACTTTAATTTTGTTTTTTTTTTCTACATACCTGAAAGGTATCAGTGCTATTATGGCTGTGGTCGTCTGTAAGGAGGAGGTACTTCCCCAGTTGGGGTGCTCTAGATTCAAGCTTGATGGTACTTCGCTGTACCCTACCTCTCATTAGCCTGGTACATTCTAGATTCCATTAAAACTCAATAGTCCTTACACGGCGGGTGTTGTCTCTGTGCGTGTGCGCGTCCCATGATACGGACAGGGGCAACATCCGCTTAGTGTACCCCTTACATTTCATTAAATTGTCGAAAGGGCCTCTGCGCGTTGGCTCGATCCGGCTCATATTTAATAAAATAGGAAAAAAATATTGCCCCAAAGTTTTTATTCCATACCATCTTTCATATATTGCATGGCTGTAACAAAAGAGTAAATTTCATAAATGTATGAAATTTGATGAGACCATCTTTTCTATTAGAATGGAAAAAGCTTATCTTGATAAGATATTTTAAACACAAAACTATGGTGACTCTGTAACGAGGAGCATAATCATGCAAACGTTTTAAAGAAATGCTCGTCTAATCATATTTAAAAGCCTTCCTAGACGATCGCACCCAGCGCCCAAACACCACTTCTAAAGTCTTGTCTACACACTATTGCATAAACGACACAACAACAAAGGTCCCGAACAACAATTGGGGAGCGATCTGTCGTGTTGTGACGTCACCGGCGGCAATTACGTCATACAGCAAACAGGCAACTTGTAATCGACGGAGAATTCTCCGTCAAATATCCGAAACTTAACGTTCGTGGCGGGATGTCGGAACGTGTGGAGGCGGCATAAGAAATTCTCTTAAGATTATAAAAATAAATAAAAAAATATTTCAAGCATAGACAAATAACGAAACTTTTAATTAAATTGACGATGAGGCTCTGAAAGACGTCCTGGACGTAGGCCTCCCCCAGGACGACCCAAGAAGACCGATCCTGCGCCTTCTACATCCAGCGGTATCCTGCGACTGTAACTAGGTCGTCGGTCCACCTTGTGGAAGGTCTGCCTACTCTGCGTCTTCCAGTTCGTTGTCGCCGCTCCAGAACCTTTCCGCCCCACCGACCATCGGTTCTGCGCGCAATGTGCCCATTGCCACTTAAGTTTAGCGATTCGTAGTAATACTATTTAAATTAAAAATCAATATAGTATACGAGTTAACCCTTAAATTTTCTGGACCCTTCTTGAAACTTATTACCAAAGACCTTCGAATATGGCAAAGCTATCAAAATACATTTAACGTAAGCCTGACAAAGGAAGGGTTCTGAATTCGATTTCCGGCCCGGCAAATACTTTGTATGCAATAAACAAAGTGTTCGGGTGCGGGTTGGGGACTTAATAGTTTTTTGTGAGGTTAAAAGATTTTATTGCGGTCACTCATGTGATAACGGGGTTCAAATGTGGTAGGAGGTTAAACCTTACTTACTTAAGTTATAGGGTTTTGGAAAGGGTGTTTTTAAACACGTGGAACGGTGTAAAAAAACCGGTCAAATACGAGTCTGACTCGCGTACAGTCAGCAGCAGAAGTGGTTAAGCGTTTGAGGTGATCAAAATGAGGTCAACACATCTATATTGTCAAGAGAATAAGAGCGCGTGTAGGTCATTTTGAACACTTCAAACGCTTAGCCACTTTTGCTGCTGACTGTACGAAGGGTTCCCAAAACCCTATCCATGTGCCTCTTTCGATCCGTATACTAGACTTAGACTATATTATTAAATTATAATTGTTGTCTGGGATAATTAGCCCTTAATTGGGCAGTGTACAGTAGCCATCAGATATAATATCGGAGCTGTGGAGGTGGTTAAAATATCTAAACAACGCCTCTATTGTCAAGGCGATAAAGTGCATGTTCAGATATTTTTAACACCTCTACAGTTCCGATGTAACTGATGACGACTCAATTCAACCCACACTTTACAGGTTGGACACATTATTTGATCATCTTTTGCATTTTTGTATGATAATAATTTATAGGACTATTCAGATCTGCCAAGGCTGGATGGCACATTTTTTTTATTTTGCCAAATGAAGATTAAATTTCAATTTAAATGAATTATTTATTTTTACAGATAATATAAAACTCAATATTTCAAGCGTCTTTTGCAGTATTTGTTTGCTTTGGCGACCGGTCTGGGCTAGTGGGTAGTGACCCTGCCTATGAAGCCGATGGTTCTAGGTTCAATTCCCAGTCAGGTGATTTATTTGTGTGATGAGCACAGATATTTGGTCCTGGGTCATGGGTGTTTTCTATGTATTTAAGTATTTTTATGTATCTATCTATTATATATATCGTCGTCTAGTACCTACAACACAAGCTTTACTGAGCTTACTGTAGGACTAAATATTAAGGTTCATGAGATACAGTCTACTGAGAGACGGACTGACGGACGGGCAGCAGTGTCTTAGTAATAATACATTCCTAGTAATATACAGTCATAGTAATACCCCATTGGGTACAGAAAGTTTGAGCTACGAGAAAGGACATAGGATATTTTTTATCCCGCAACCATACTTTAAAGACTGGCATGGCTGGACAACGAAGTCGCGAGGAATAGCTAGTATGTAATTATCATTAGTTTACCTATTATAATTGTGTAATACTTACTAATTTATGTGTCGATTGGAAGTCTAAACCAATTATGGCTGATTAAGACGATATTATCTACAGTTGACGCACTTTGTTAATAATAATTAGTGATATGGTAATTGAGTAAAGGTATTAATTACTAATTAGGTATAGTCATTTGAAAGGGATCGACAGGTAGCTACCTAATCTATCAGCTACCTACGTCCTACCTAAGGCTCCCTCATAGATTGATGACAGGTCTACACCTGCCGCCCCATGCTGCTGCCGGTCCAAGTCTACCCACTAGGCCAATACTGGGTAGTGACTCTGCCTAAGAAGCCTACAGTCCTGGGTTCAAATCCTAGTAAGGGCATTTATGTGACTAGAAAATAACATTAAATTTACGTATTATTGTACGAGTACATTGCACCCGTTTTACACGCGTAGTAATGCTCATTTAGCACCTTCAGCATTTTCTTTGTATAATGTGTCGTAATTAGCCAAGTATGTATTTATAGTACCTAAAATCACTCTCTCTATATATACGGCTAGCTTATAAGTGTGCACACCTATCAAGTTAAATAAATATTCTTTATCTCTAGAAACCATCTTTGTTGTTATTCATTATGATCAAGAATCAAGATATTCCATCAAGTAAATGTGAGAGTTATCAAGTGCTCTTACAATTATGAAACATTAAATTATTTAAAAAAACTTGGAATACAACTAAGAACAAATCAAATTATTATTTTTATTACATATTTTGATATGCATTTATATTTAAGTACAAATAGATGACATAGGGTAATTCGCTATTACCCACGTACAACCCACCCCCGTATAACAAGGCCATATTATACATAAATGAAC
This sequence comes from Grapholita molesta, assembly GCA_022674325.2. Lineage (NCBI taxonomy): Eukaryota > Metazoa > Arthropoda > Insecta > Lepidoptera > Tortricidae > Grapholita > Grapholita molesta. Next base: position 478,185 of record CP053137.2, read on the forward strand.
TCTTATATGCGATTAGAATAAGTTTTAGTGTGAGGTGTCCAGTTTTTGAAGGGTGCCCAATATTTGAAACCGCATTAGAAAATGTTCTATTTGTAGGACAGAACAGAGTACTAGGTGACCAGTTATTGAAAAGTGGCCAGTTACTGGAAATTTACCCTATAATAAGAAATAGTGAACAAGTTTCTCGAACACTTGTAACTTGTAATACAATCGTAAGTCTCTTTCTAACAACAGGTGTCAAAAAGTAACTTCCGCTTGTATTACAAGTGTTCAAGAAATAGGTAGGTCCTCCAGCGTCAGAGGCATTTTAGTTAAGTATATGTTATTAAATCTATTTCAATTTAATACTTTGGTGTAGCGGCAATTTTAATACATATACATACATTTCAACCGTATGCAACCCACTGCTGGACATATGCCTCCCACAAATATGACTTGTATCATCTTGGGGGGTAGTTGTCATAGTCGCCACGCTTGGCAGGCGGGTTGCAGTAGCTGTAGATTGGGTTTCGACGGACGCTGCTGCCCGACCGTAGGATTTTTCTCTTTGTTGCCTCTTTCGACACTCGCGGGAGGAAATGGGGTTGTGCTATTCTTGTCAGCCGGCATCACACGGCACATATATTTTAAATACATTAATACTTATTCATTATAATTATCAGATACGACCTACCTTCAAGATTGCCCTACCCGGTAGGTCGTCCTGACCCCTAATATATTTGCGAAAAGAATTAATTAGCACTAAAATAGTCGAGGTTAATAAACATTAATCAGCCCGGAGCTCATTAAGTCGGGCAAGCCGGTGAACGGTTACGTCTAAGTAATTGTCTCGCTCGTACATTACAATAACGTTAAATAAAATGTATATACAGGGTGATTTGCGAGACTTCAGCAGGATCAAGCCTACAGTACCCTTACCATGAGTTGTGACATTGACTTTTTCGATAACGAGTATCGAGTTTACTATCTGTCGTTATCGAAAACGTCAATATCACAACTCATTGTAAGGGTACAGCCACAGTAAATCATACTTGTACCGTTTAGTATTGCACTTAAGTCAACATCTGCATCTTTTCCCTTCTTTTTCACTTTTTAGAGTTCCGTAGTCAAGTAGGAACCCTTATAGTTTCGCCATGTCTGTCCGTCCGTCCGTCCGTCCGTCTGCGGATAATCTCAGTGACCGTTAGCACTAGAGAGCTGAAATTTAATAGTAATATGTATCTCAATCACGCCGACAAAGTGCAAAAATAAAAAGTGGAAAAAAATGATTTCTTAGGGTACCCCCCCTATACGTAAAGTGGGGAGTGATTTTTTTTATTCATTCTAATCCTAACATGTGATATATTGTTGGATATGTATTTGAAAATGAATAAGGGTTTACTAACATCATTTTTGGATAATGTAAATATTTACGTAAATAATCGCTCCAGAAGTAAAAAATTGCGTCCTCTAACTTTTGAACCACAAGTTTAAAAAATATGAAAAAATCTCAAAAGTAGAACTATACATAAACTTTCTAGGAAAATTATTTTGAACTTCATAGGATCAATAGTTTTTGAAAAAAATCTATATATATATATAAATGAACCCCTATTTCTCTTGGTCACGCTGTAACTTGAGAACGGCTTTACCGATTTGGCTGATTTTGGTCTTGGAATATTTGAAATAGCTCAGAGAAGGTTTAAAAGGTGAGAAAGTATGAAAAATATCGAGTAATATACTAAAAAACAAAAATATTGTTCCCCCATTCAAACTTTATCAACTCGAAAAAACTGTAAGCGCCGCAGGATTTCATACATCTTACGAGTTTTTGGTAAAATTGTCTCTGCTTTCGCTCGAGAAAGGCGGAAACGCCGTAGGATTGCATATATCTTAGGCTTTTTTGCGAGCATAATAGGTACTTTATATTATTCCAGCACTAAAGTCGTTAAGGCGATAGTTTCTTACAAATTGTTAATAAATTAGCCCTTATTCCCTATGATATGGCTGTCAAAATCTCTATTAAATGACAATACACACTTCATCACTTCAGGTCCGTATACGTACTTCGATGTTCGCGGTACCGCTACCGCGTAGCGCCGCCGTTTTATGTATAATGCCGCGTTTAGTTTTAATCGTAAATAAGAATCTGCACTAATATTCAACGCCCAATGCGACCGTCCCCTGCGTTGTCTTACTACTTCACTTACACTCAGTACCCATCTGAGTGTGAGTGAAGTAGTAAGACAAATACAAACATTTCCGAGAAATGCGATAGGAAAGGATTATTCACTACATCTGAGCCCCGAGTGTATGTTTTTAACGTAACGAAATGTCACCATCGCGTTAGAGTTACCCATATTATATCAGTATCACTTACGCATTCGAGACATTTTTTACGTCAAAAGAAACATACACTAGAGCCTCTGTACTTTAAGCTCGCGCGCATAGTTTACTTAATTTGCCGATAGATGTCGCTGTAGGTGGAACGCTCATACCCTACATGGCGGTTTTAAGATTCTTTCTGATTTAATGGGGTCGGAGCATGCAGTCTCCATGCCCATACATTAGGTTGAAACTGACTGACTGATTTCAAATGACGCTGGCTGGTAATCACTCCATGTTACAACCTCTTCTTACTACTCGTGGTGGGACTGAAATTGACAACATTTTTTCGAATTTTCCATGTAAAGTTGGGATCTATAACTCTTTCTTTAGTTGTCACCGTTTGTGCGCCCGTTTTTAGGGTTCTGTACTTGATATTAATATGTCAACAATAATGTATCAAATAGCCCATTTTTAACTCTTAAGTGGGAACACTTACTGTGACGGATGAAAAACTACGGAACCCTACACTGAGCGTGGCCCGACACACTCTTGGCCGGTTTTTTTTGTTAAGAAACAATTTGGTTCAAACTTTATGGTCACTCTAAAATAACTAATTAATAAACATAAATCCTATTTCATTGTTATGACAGATCATTTATGAACAAAATAAATTAAATTGTCACAATAAAAAATAAATGATTAAAAGTAGGTAACCAGACTGATCACAAATAATTTCAAATTGTAGGTTGGCCATTTTGTAAATAATTAAAACGTATTTTTTAGATAAGGGACGTGATATTAGGAATTCTGATGTACAACGTTTGCACGTGTATATAAGCGCTACCGTCCTCAGAATAAACCAGTTTAAGTATACCCGACTACGGTACCTTTACTCACCCTACCACTTTCCCCTAAAGTATTAATTTTAGTGCCATTGGCCGCATATAGCATATACTTGGAGTCCCTCTTAACTCTCCCATAGGGTCTTCCAATACAAGAAATCGCCGCTCCTGTATCCACTAAAAATTTAATTCCACTGGTTTTGTCTATAATCGTGAGGCGGGAGCTGGGATGTATCGCACAAAGTTCCGCCACTCTTTGCGCGCGACCTAGTTTCCCTGATACGTGTTGTAACGTCCATTCTTCCATGCACATGGTGGCCGGCATTGCTTAGCTCTTCCCCCAAACTGATAATGATATACACATAACCTATTGTTACGGCCTGGCGACCCCGATCTTGACGAATAATGCTGACGAAATGCATTCCGACTCGTGCTTCGTCGATAATTCCCACTCGCGTGACGTAACTCATTTATATCTAACTGCATTTTTGCCAGCTGTGTTGTTACGCTAGCTAAGCAACTCGCGACGTCATCGACCTCGCATGTCTGATTGTTTACTACGGATACTTCCGCCTTCTTCGTGTTTTCAAAAATTTTATCAGCTAACTCACATGTTTTGTCGTCTGATAGCTGGTCCGTTACAGCCAAAACCGTTGTAACCGATGATGGTAGATGCCGAAGCCACATAAGCTTGATAGTTTCATCATTAATCTTACCGCCTGCCAAACCTCGCATCTTGCGCCATAGCTGAGAAGGCTTCTGGTCTCCCAACTCAATTTCCGTTAGCAGCCTCTGAAATCTACTCTGTTCGCTTTCTTCATAACAGCTAATCAACCGGTCCTTAACCGCCTTATACTTGTTGTCTTCTGGAGGGGTGGTAATTAAATCACTGATCTGTTGAATTTCTTCGTTTGTGAGTTTGGCAATGACTAAGTTGTATTTGTAGTCATCGCCCTGCTTCTGAGGTGCCACGATAGCCTCAAATTGCGAGAACCATAGCCTAGGAAAGTCCCTCCAAAATTCTGGAACACGGGAGAACACTGTGGCTGACGATACTTCCATCGCGTCGGCACTGGCGCCACCAGCAGCCTTTTGCGGTGTCGGCGACATGATGACACGTCGGGTTCACCACTTAATAAATAATAATACGTAAAGAGGAGTGAAAGTGAATAGGGGTCTTAACTGCCTATAGAACCTATCACTGTACAGCGTGTGCCCTCGTGAAACCGTTTTAGTACGTCACCTTTTCTGCCTCAACAACAACACGCAACCAGCCGCCGGCAGCGCTCGCCTCTAACTCTGTCGAACTGTTTTCGCGCCTGCCATCTACGGGACCAGCTCTTGACGCTGACAGCCGCAGCATGGGAGTTCAAAGCTCGAAAGATCAAATAAACTACAACACCGACAACGGGCTACAGCAGCAAGAGATGGATGAGATCAAGCAGTTGATCCTGGACGAAATAAGGACAAACCGGCAGTTTGTCCTTCTTCAGGCCATAGTTACGGTAGTAATTATGTTTGTAGTTATGGGACTAAAACTGTTGGACAAGAGGATGAAGGCTGTCGTAGACAACCGACAACAAGCAGGAGTTTAACCGTATATTTTAATTTTTTATTTATTTTTTATTAAAGTGGGAGCCATATGCCGGACCTTATCTGAATCGTGCCGATAGGAGATGATGACTCTCGTGGCATATCAAGAGCACTGATTTAGATAAGGGACGTGATATTAGGAATTCTGATGTACAACGTTTGCACGTGTATATAAGCGCTACCGTCCTCAGAATAAACCAGTTTAAGTATACCCGACTACGGTACCTTTACTCACCCTACCACTTTCCCCTAAAATTATTAATTTCACTAAGACTGGTACAAACAAGTAGCTTATTATTAAATACATTTGAATGAATGAATGAATATTCGTTTATTCGTAGACACACAACATAAAGGTGACATAAATACAAATAACATAAAACATATAAGGTAGAAAGTGCCACGAAATGGTCTCATCTCAGCATAATGCTGGCGACATCCAGCGCTGATCTTCCGATGAGACCATCAGGTGACGAAGTATCATGGCAGGTAACACAGAAAGCAAAATAATAAAAGATAAGAATAAAAAATTAAAAACAGAGAAGAAATTTAGGATAACATTTAAAATTAACACGGACAAAGCGAACAGGTATCAGTGGGCTGTGCCTTTTAATTAACTTGTATATACGGCCGTGCATACTACAGCCTGACATTACGATACGCAGGCGCCATTGCGCGCCGATAAAGTGACAGCACTGACACTACTGACAGCATCTATCTTCGAACATAAATTACATCTAACTTGGAACAAAACTCTTAAAAGTTGAAAACAAAATTATCAAACGCAGACAAAGAGAATGATTTGCAATATTAAAAATAGCTCTAAATAATACAATGAAAATGAAAGGGAGTACATATCAAAAAGTGGAAGGAATAGAACTAAAAAGTAAGTAGTAGTAGTTTCTACAGACAGCTTGTTTCGAGTCTGCAGGTTTCCTCGTTCAGTTGATGGTGAAGCAAGAATTGTTTTAGCTTAGATTTAAAGCTGTGAATACTTTGCAGATTCCTCACTGGCGGTGGTATGTTATTCCAACATTTGGACGCGGCATAGCGGAAACTTCCCCGGAAAGAGGCCGAAGCGTGTCGAGGCGTCAGCAGATGAATCCCACAGTCACGTCGGCCACGCAGCCTAACGCAAGATAACTTATTGAAAAGATATTCCGGAGTTTTATACTTTAGTACACCAAATAATAAACAAGCCAAATGGAGTTTACGGCGATGGCGCATTTTAAGAATGTTGTGGCTATTCAGAAATGGGGTAACGTGAGCTCTCAACGGAATATTAAAACAGAAGCGAGCACAGGCATTTTGAACGCGCTGGATGAGTCCCTTTGTCTTGGCAAGCAGTCTTGGCCCAGATACTACATCCACGTAGTTTAGTTTTGACAAAACTAGTGACTCAACTAATTCAATTCGCAGTTTTTCGCTTAAATATGGCCGAATTTTATATAGTAACCTAAGCTTGTAGAAGCAAGCTCTAACAGTCTCGGCAGCATGCTTCTCAAATCTAAGCCCACAGTCCATAAGGAGGCCTAAGCTACGCGCTTCATACACCCTTTCAACTGGCACACTCAGTAGCACAACATCCCGAGTAATGTTGAGCCCAGTTAGTTGTTGCCTGCTGCCAAACACAAGATATTTAGTTTTAGTAGGGTTCAGAACAAGACAGTTAGCCGTGGCCCAGGATGCTATTCTGGTAAGATCTTGGTTAAGCTTGTCTATAGCATTGTTTATTTCGGCCGGCCTACACGATATATACACTTGCGTGTCATCTGCATACATGTGGTACTTACAATGCATGATATGGGAGACAACGTCCGCGGTGTATAAAATAAATAGCAACGGGCCGATCACCGATCCCTGGGGGACGCCTCTTGTTACCTTGGCCCTTTCAGAAAAGAGAGAGGATCCGTCACCAAGACGAACTTTTACTAACTGCGATCGGTTGTATAGATAGCTTTCAAACCATTTAAGAGTGTTTCGGTCAAAACCGTAGTAACTTAATTTGGACAAAAGCAAGTTTATATTTAGGCATTCAAAGGCCCTCGAAAAATCAAGAAGGACTAAAATAGTACACATTCCCTTATCTTGAGCTTCCAAAATGCAGTTGGAAACATCAAGTAATGCGGTCATGGTACTGCGTCCCTTCCGGAAACCTGATTGAACATCCGGCAGAATATTATTCATTTCTAAGTATGCCGTTAATTGAGAACAGACTACTTTTTCCATTATTTTGGAGAGACATGGCAGTATGCTGATAGGCCGAAGGTCCTTGAGCTCAGAAGGATTTGATACTTTAGGAATGGGGTTCACAATTGCTATTTTCCAAATATCTGGAAACGTAGATGTAAGAATAGAAGTATTAATTATGCTTGTTATGAAGTCAATTGTGTAAGGAAAAGTCAAGACAAGCATATTTAAATTGATCATATCAATGCCCTCCGCATTAGATTTTAAACACTTAATTATTTTAATAGTTTGGTTGGAATTAATAGTTTCTAAGTGGAACACAGAGTCAATATACTTATGAAATTCAAAATAGGTTAACAGTGATAAAGTGGCACATGCAGTTCCTGGCAGATCAAGGAAATGTTTATTAAGAATGTCAGGATTATTGAAGGAACCTTGTAATTCTTTATTTTTTTGAGGCAGCACTGTAGATTTTAAGTTTTTCCATAAAGCTTTAGGGTCATTTATTTTATTATTAATATTATGTTTAAAATAAGCTACTTTTTCAAAGTACAGGGCCTTATTAACAACAGACTTCAGGTCTTTATAGTACTTTTTCTTGACATCGCTAGGATTCCTGTGAAAATCTGTCGCAGCATCGTCACGCAAGCGCATCATAGTTCTCACAGTATCAGTGATCCAGGGGTGCGATTGTACTTTAACCAAGGATGTTTTTAGAGGGGCAAGTACATTAAATAAGCTTAGAACTTGATGGTTAAACGCCGCTATCATGTCGTTGACATCTCCTAGATTTGATATTGAATCCCACCTTATGTCTCGCAAGTCCTTGTCCAGCTGTTTTTCGCAGATTTTATTAAAAGATCTGTAAGTAATGTGGTAAGGTTTTGGTTTCTCACGCTTAACATTAAAGTTGCAAACAACAAGACAGTGGCCGTACAGGGAACCCACGTGATCAATAGTTACGTTGCTTGCAGGCAAGTCCGAACAAACAACATCGATGAGCGTCCGGCTGGTGTCGGTGAAATGCGTAGGCTGAGAGACTAGTTGACTCAATCCAAAACTAGTTATAAAATTATTAAATTGACTAGTTTTATTATTTGTAATGTTCAATAAATTTACATTAAAGTCCCCCAGCACAACTAAATTATCGTAACTGCGAATTGAACTAATCGAGTCGGTTACGGCATCCAGAAAAAGTTGAAGGTCCATCCAAGGCGGTCGGTACGCTGAGCCAATCACCAGCTTCCTTCCGTTGAGAGTAAATACGATCCACATCTGTTCAACAAGCCTATGTGACGGATCAACGGGATGTTGCCAAGTCCGAGCATTCAGCTGACGCTTAATATAGAAGCCTACGCCACCACCGCGCGACCGGTCACCCTGTGGCCTAGGAATGTGACGGAAACAGTATCCAGGAAGTGCCGGTGCTCGCCCTTCTTCGCCCGCCCTAAGCCATGATTCATTGATCGCCAGCACGTCCACATCCCGACGAGAAGCAGCCGCTATGAAACTGTCATGATTGGTGCCAAGGGAACCCGCATTGTACAGACCTATTTTGAGTGTTTTATTTACGCCAGTTACTTAGGAAGGTGTTTCTGACGTATAACTTTGCAAACCTGCAGATTAGAAACAAACTCATTCTAAAACTAGCGCTTATATTTAAAATAATAAACAATGAGACTCTGCCTTGCCACAGTAAAAAAACACAACAATAAAAACGAGACAGCACAGAACAAAATACACACGAACATGCCTCAAACGGAGCCGACGCCAAAAACACGCAGCATGTCTGCTTCGCAGCGAATAGAGAACGCAGGTTTCCCCTCTCCTTCCCGGGCATAGATCCTGCCTCGCTTTGTCCACGAGAACCTCCACTGCTGATTCTTGCATGCTTCTCGAACCTTGTGGAACAGCAGACGGTTCGTACGTGTGAGGCGCTCGTTGACAAAGACTCGCAGCGCGGGACCCGGATGGTTATCATCACTGAAAGTGAGAGTACGACGTACCCGGGCGGCTTCCAGCAATTCGTCACGTAGCTGTCGCCGAGCCAGCCTCACGACGACGCGGCGCGGACGCCTCGTCGTTGCCGAGCCCTTACTGTCGGCCCCACGGTCAACAGCTCCGACTCGCTCGGCAAAGACCACATCACGCGACTCAAGGGTGACACCTAACTTAGCCGCGAGAACGGTGACAGTGTGGACGACGTTTTCGCCCCTCGTCTCAGGAACGTGGCCAATATCGAGATCGGACAGAAGCGCGTCTTGATTGCGGTCATTCAGCTCCTGCTCGAGCCGCTCCACAGTCTGCCGAAGCTCCACTCCCACAGGCGACCGGCCATCCAGCTCACCGTCAACAGGTGCCACCGGCCTCTCCTCTAGCTGCTTGACCCTCTCCTCTAAGGAGTCCAAACGGCCAGAGACGTGGCCAAAAAGTCCGCTAATATCCGCCATCTCACGGCGCAGGTCCGCCACTGCGTCACGCACCGAGCCAAAATCCTCCCGGAGCAGGCGCAGCTGTTCGGCGACGTCGAGCTGTGGATCGAGCGGCTCCTCTTCCTCGCCCCCGCCGACCTGCTTCAACGGGGTGTCGTCACGCCGAGGGGTTGTCACTTTACACGCTGGGCATGCCCAGCTAGAGGTGACCCGGGAATTCAGACCCATACCCACGCAGGCCTTGTGATATGCGAGGCCGCAACCACATTTAGCGACACCTGTCGTCGCCAGGGGGCGACCGCAACCTGCAGCGCAGTTGACCATAGTTGTCACTGTAGTAAGCGGATTAACGAAAATGCTATAAACGTTCTGCAGGTTACCGCTAGATGGCGCTTATATTAAAGCAGTTGTAGATTTAAGTTGTTTTGTTAATTATTAGTAAAATAAAAATGTTCAGGGCAAATTAATCAATAAATTATTTACAATGCACTAGTGCTTCCATAAAAGTTCCAATTAAACAGCTGCCTGTACTGTCTGTGTTTTATTCGTCTACCCACCACATACAAAAAGTCACTCGATGATTACACAAAGAAAACACTAATCAATTCAGTATCGCGAGCGCGCGTCGGAGTGCGCACACTACCGCAACGCATACGGGTACCAATGCAGCCACGGATATCCTCGTTTGTAGGAAACTTTCCGAATTACAATAACTATAGTAAATAATAACGCGAGTGCAACAGAATGTGTTACCGTCCGTGACGTCACTGTACAATAACTATAGTAAATAATAACGCGAGTGCAACAGAATGTGTTACCGTCCGTGACGTCACTGTACAATAACTATAGTAAATAATAACGCGAGTGCAACAGAATGTGTTACCGTCCGTGACGTCACTGTACAATAACTATAGTAAATAATAACGCGAGTGCAACAGAATGTTACAATAACTATAGTAAATAATAACGCGAGTGCAACAGAATGAGGGGGGGTTCGTCCTGCTTACATCTCCTGAATCATTCTGTATATAATTAGAGTTTATTTTCCACAAGGTGTTAAGGGTAAAAAGTAATATAAATACTACAGGACATCCGTACACAAGTTGACTGAGCTTCTTTTTTTTTTATGACATAGGCGGCAAACGAGCAGATGGATTGCCTGGTGGTAAGCAATTACCGTCGCCCATAGGCACTCGCAACACCAGATGAGTCACAAGCGCGTTGCCGGCCTTTAAGGGGGGTTGGAGCTCTGGGAACCTTACTCACCATCAGGAACACAGCACTACATACCTGAAAGGTAGCAGTGCTATTATGGCTGTGGTCTTCTGTAAGGAGGAGGTACTTCCCCAGTTGGGCTGCCCCAGATTCAAGCGTGATGGTCATCGCTGTGCCCTACCTCTCATTGTTGGACGTAGTTTAAGGACATACCCGGCTCCGCGGTAAGCTCAAGAAGGCTTGTGTTGAGGGAAGTCAGTCAACACAAAAGTACAAAAAGCGTACTTAATTTCATTCTCTACCAGTGAACCTTTAGGCAAAGCAGAGAAGTTGTAGGCGGTTCAGAGAAAACAAAATAAACATAAACCAAAACACATTTTAATATAAATTAAACAAACTTATATACATTAATATAATATAAATACATAAACATACATTTTGCACAGCGGATAGCCATCGCTATCCAGCGTGGGAATATAGCCAGCCTTCTGTGCACCTTGCCCGTTGATAGCGATTTGGGCCAAGTTTTTTATCTCTAATTTTGTTTAAGTAGGTTAAGTTGTTAGGGTCATATTTTCTTTATTATGTTTTTATACTTAATTGTAATTGTTTTAGATAAATAAGAGGTAATAAATAATTATAATTAATAAATTAAAAACATACATAAACTGATGGAAATACAGATATGAAATCTGATGTTATTGTAATTGCCTCGAGGCTACTAGTCATACGAATAGTTTGAAAAATGTTACTAACTGTAATACCTAAAGAAATTTGATATTAATATTTACCCATTCGGACACAGGGGCGCTAAAAAAAATGCTTTATTTTCAAGGCACGGCTTAAAAATGTTGTCGCATCCACGCCATCATAGCTCCCCAAAGACACTCGACTTGCAATAGTTTACATGTTATCGTCCTACATTGTGACACCAGTTTCAGTTTAGTTGGCTTTATTAGGCGGAAGTTTCAGGAACGTGGAATTCATGGCGAGAGTTTGGCATCGATATAATTTTCGGAGATAGTTTAAAGTGTGCTTGGGTTAGTGCTGGGCTTAGACAATGTGTGTTGAACCTCATGAGTCACTATTTTGTTTATAGTCTTACGAGCTGTGTCCCGCGGTGTTACCTGTGTATTAGGAAAAAAACGTAGCCTATGTGTTAATCCAGGGTGTCAGCTACCTCCATACAAAAAAAAAAACAAATCGCTCCAGCCGTTTAGACGTGAAGAAGTAATAAACATACACACTCAACACAGTCACAAACTTGCGTCTTTATAATATTAGTGTAGATCGATGAATGATAAATAAATATTACAGGACATGTCCTTAAACTACGTCCAACAATGAGAGGTAGGGCACAGCGATGACCATCATGCTTAGATCTGGGGCAGCCCGACTGGGGAAGTACCTCCTCCTTACAGAAGACCACAGCCATAATAGCACTGCCACCTTTCAGGCATGTAGTGTTGTGTTCCTGATGGTGAGTAAGGTTCCCTGAGTTCCAATCCCCCTTAAAGACCGGCAACGCGCTTGTGACTCCCCTGGTGTTGCGGATGCCCATGGGCGACGGTAATTGCTTACCATCAGGCAATCCGTCTGCTAGTTTGTCGCCTATGACATAAAAAAAAGGGAAAAACGTAGCTAAAACGTAGTAAATTTTTTTAAAATCGCTCCAGCCGTTTAGACGTGAAGAAGTAACAAACACACACACTTACACAGTCACAAACTTTAATATTAGTGTCTTTATAATATTAGTGTAGATTGATAAATAGATACATATTATTTACATTCTTACATTTCTTACACAAATTGACTGAGCCCCACGGTAAGCTCACCTCCACGGCTTGTGTTGTGACCCAGCTAACGATATATATAATATACAAATACTTAAATATATAGAAAACACCCATGACTCAGGAACAAATATCTGTGCTCATCACACAAATAAATGCGCCGACTGGGATTTTTTTTTTTTTTTTTTATGTCATAGGCGGCAAACGAGCAGACGAATTGCCTGATGGTAAGCAACTGCCGTCGCCCAAGGGCACCCGCAACACCAGGGGAGTCACAAGCGCTTTGCCGGCTTTTAAGGGGGGTTGGAGCTCTGGGAACCTTACTCACCATCAGGAACACAACACTACATACCTGAAAGCTAGCAGTGCTATTATGGCTGTGGTCTTCTGTAAGGAGGAGGTACTTCCCCAGTTGGGCTGCCCCAGATTCAAGCGTGATGGTCATCGCTGTGCCCTACCTCTCATTGTTGGACGCAGTTTAAGGACATACCCGGGTCCAAAAATCCATTCATAGGCAGGGTCACTACCCACTAGGCCAGACCTTTCCTCAAATTCATATTTATAGTGGTAATGATCATACAACATAGACACGTCAACTGAATAGTGAATTCCGATACGAGCATTTTATATAATATTTTCTGAAGAGCCAAAACAAAAAAAGAAATGTAATACAAGTTCTGTTGTGTTGTATCGGAAACAAGACTGGCACCATTTCAACTCATACTGCATTCAATTCCAGCTTCCAATTCGAATTTGGAATCAATATTGAAATTCCGAACGGGAATTATCGAATTTACGACGCACTACAATGACGAAATCAGTGCGTGCTATAACGATCAATTATGACATACCGCACGCGTGCCGCTACCGCGTCGGAACCGTGTAGAACGCGTGCAATCGTTACGGGGAATTTTTCTATGCTCCATTTCTGTGGTCTGCGGACTGATTTCATGTGGATAATGAAAATGTATTGGATTCGTGCGTTAGAAAGTATTAATAAATAAATAAATAATAATAAATATTTCGGAACAATCTTTCACAAATCGACCTAGTCCTACAGTAAGCTCAGTAAGGCTTGTGTTGTAGGTACTAGAGGACGATATATACAATGTAATAGATAGATACATATAAATGCTTAAATACATAGTAAACACCCATGACTCAGGAACAAATATCTGTGCTCATCACACAAATAAGTGCCCTGACTGGGATTTGAACCCGTCCTGGGTTTGCTTCATAGGCAGGGTCACTACCCACTAGGCCGGACCGATCGTTAATTAATACAAAATTATAAGATTTTGATGTATGTAAGAAGTGAATATTTCATGTCGTATTAAGGCCTCTGTCAATTTAATCAGAAGCGCTGCTATTGCTGCTATTATATGCATTTGACTGTATCTAAAATTCGTTTGTTAATTGTAAATTCAAACAAGATTGCCAAATGCCGAGAGCACCATCAGCGATTAGTTTTCACTGGTATTCAAGGTGAGTTTGAGAAAAAAAAAATATACAAGCTATACAGAATTCATGGACGGTGCATCAAGCCATGGCTAATGTAATGTTCTTTAGATCTACATTAAATATAAAAGAGGTTCTTGAGGCGTTGTAGCAAGGATGCTGGCGGCATTTACTCGTTGTATCGCAACGCTGATTGTGCGAGGAAGGTCCCAGCTCTTCGGTCAACCAGGAGCGGTGCTGCGAACATCGAAGTTCGTATATTTCGAACGTCTTTCTTTTTTGCTCCAATTAAGGTGTCATAAGTCAAGGATCGAACAAAAGCCCGTCATTTCGAAAATATAACCCTGTTCCGTACAGCAGGGACTTCCTTATTTTATGATGTTAAAATATTTTATTTTATAAGACTGTGACGGACTTTTTCAACGCATAAATGGGTCCTAAATTCACATCGTTATATGCTCACAACTGAAAATTTAGAAAAAAATTTGGTCATTCTATTTTATTGGCGAAAGTAAATTTCGGAATGTTAATCATAAATTAATTTGTCACTGGATATAAATTATGGTACAATAAATGTATAAAATACTATTTTTTTATTAACATAAGAAAGTCTCTGCTGTAAGGAACAGGGTTATATTTTCAAAATGACGGGCGTTTGTCCGATCCTTGACTCATGACACCTTAATTGGAGCAAAAAAGAAAGACGCTCGAAATATACGAACTTCGATGTTCGCAGCACCGCTCCTGGTTGACTCGCAAATGTGAGTGACAGAGACAATCGTCGGAAATTTACAAATATCGTGTTTCGCGATAGCGCCGCAGACTCTTCACGATTTCTGCAAAAAGTCTGCATACATAATACATATATTTCTAACATTAAATGACCGCACTACTATTTTAAGAAGCCTCTCAGAACTGTTCCTAACAAGTCTGATTAAAACCTTCACCCATCAACTGCACAAAGCACTTATCTGCACCGGCGTAAGAAATATCATTAAAAATGTGAAAGGAATCTATTGTACGACCACAAAGGTCCGATAAGCCGCGGGAGACAATTCGGGACCCCAGGATAAGAGGGGCTGGAGGGTTTTTTAGGGATTGTCGGGGTTTTAAAGTTGGATGAGGGGTCGTTTACTGTGATTGTTTCAGGCGTAATTAAAGTTTTATTGTGGACTTAATTAGGTATTTAAAAAGCGTACAATTTAATCTGAAAAATGCATTTTTTTTCTATTTTGCTGTTTAATGTTATTAGTCGATTAGTAGTGCTTATATTATAAATTAAAATAATGGGTTTACTCACCATTTGTTAGTCACTCGCGACACTCGCGCTCATGTTTCGGACAACATAGGCCTCCATTTTCAAGCACTAAGAGTGCTGAGTGTCCGTTCGCCTCGCCGCTCGCGTCGTCGGCCCGCCACACGCAGCAGTGCTTAGTCGAATAAAGTAAAATACTTTTACTCCCGAAGCACGTGTTATTATATCAAACCACTGGCAATAATATTAAATAAATTAATAAATATTACAGGCCCCTATTTCACCACGATATCGTCACGATTCCAGACATATGTAAATAACTAACGTTGCAGGCGTCCATTGGTTACATTGACCGCTTACCGTCGGGTGGAACGTGTGCTGGTTTGCCACCAACTCGTTACTTTTAATAAATTACCGTATTTTTTTAATTATATTATCAATAAATAGGTAGTAGTTAGATGAAGGACCCTAGTTTTGACGACGAGAGAAGAGTTATAAGAATGATTAATAAATAAATAAATTAAATTAATATTACAGGACATCCTTACTCAAATTTACTGAACCCCAAGGTAAGCTCAAGAAGTCTTGTGTTGTGGGTACTCCACCAACTATATAAATAATATAAATATAATACCTCGACGAATAGCGTTTGCAGATCTAGTCGTACCATCGCATTGAACTGCGACCCTCTCTTTTCTTCCACCACACTCAGTGACCCTAAGCATTTTTAGGTTGTCTTCAATTTATATATACATACGATCAAGTGCCACCAAAATTTCTATAGCAACTGTATCTGTTCGGCATCCAATAAGTTTTAAGACTAGAAACTTCCCGAGCCAAGTAAAATACAATACAAGTTGAACAAGTTCCTGTGTTATAAAACATTGATTTATAACCAGCGACCAAGTCATTAGGCCAGTTGGCAAGTGAATGTTTAAGTTAAGGCGCCTTTAGATTATCCGATACGACGCCGGGACGAGCAGCTTTCGATCCGTGTTATAAAATTGAATAATCTCCAAACTTACTTTCGCAGGTTGCTACCAACTATAGTAGTGTATATTGTAAATTTATCATTATTTTCATATATTTATTTAACACAAATACATATGAGTGAATCAACTATTTGTTGTTGTTATACTGTCCGGTCAGCCAGGAGACATCTGAGGCATAGTTTGTTAGAAGAAATATGGCACCGCGTTCTACTAACACGCTTGGTAGGTGACACATTATGGAAGGGACATATAGCTACCAGAATGCATGTTTTGTGTATTTAGATGCCATAAAACTGTGGTTTTAAGAGTGACACAGGGGAAACAATGGCAACGAGGGACAAAGAATAGTTGATTCAGCCATATATCTAACAGCATTACAGAAAGATGCCAAAGCATACTGTATGTAATATAGTAAAATATAGTAAAATATAAATATAAAATAAGTAAAAAAAAAATCAATTAAGCGTAATAGAACATTATTTAAATAACTAAAGACAGGTTTCGCAAAATTACAGAAGTGCCACATGCAGTTTACTGTATATGTCAGAAAAGACAGTCTGGTGCAGTATTTATGAAATTATTGAGAAGGACGCGAGCGCGGAAGATTGACGAGTTTGAATAGGCCTTGATATGAGTTGTATCATCACCACGCCAGCCATAATCACCACGATTGGCAGACCGGTTGGCGATCGCAGTGGCTGTTGGTTTGGTTTCGACGACTGCTGCCCGTCTATTTATCCTTTTATCGCTTTTTACGACAACCGTGAGAGAAAATTTGACGGAGGAATATTGTAATGTAGTTATATTTAATACAATTTTAGATATTATTATTTTTTTTTTATGACATAGGCGGCAAACGAGCAGACGGATTGCCTGGTGGTAAGCAATTACCGTCGCCCATGGGCACCCGCAACACCAGGGGAGTCACAAGCGCTTTGGCGGCTATAAGGGGGGTTGGAGCTCCGGGAACCTTACTCACCATCAGGAACCCAGCACTACATAGCTGAAAGGTGGCAGTGCTATTATGGCTGTGGTTTTTATTTTTTTTTGACTGCGAGTCAAATTTTTCTATTTTTCTTTCGACTTAAATATGGTTGTGGTCTTCTGTAAGGAGGAGGTACTTCCCCACTTGGGCTGCCCCAGATTCAAGCGTGATGGCCATCGCTGTGCTCTACCTCTCATTGTTGGACGTAGTTTAAGGACATACCCGGGTCCAAAATTGGAAGTAATAAGTAGTTTGTCAAAATTCTACTCCTGTCAGTCCGTTTTCGATCCGTCACCGATCCGTTATCGGTCCGTTAACGTCGACAATGTCGCAATCACTAGCACACTCTACTCGATAACTTGTCGCTCAATATGAGCAAGTTTCTAAATTAATCCAGCACCGCAAATAAGCTTTTGTAACTAAGTTCTAGAAGTAATTAACATTGTTGCTATTACCGGGTTTGGGGGTTGTCGGGGTTAGCACTCAACTTGTCCGCTCCTTAATAGTGACAGCAGCCGCAGGGTTAGAATTGATTGTTTCATTCGACATTAGGAATTTAGTCAAGTTGACATTATTAAACAGTTCTATAGAGAAAGGAGAATTGATTTTTCACTTCACTAGCTTGGAAAGAACTGTTTTATTCTTTAAGAACAGATAGCAAAATTGCATTTTCCTCACAAGAGTGAAAAAGTGATTTGATTTTTTTTTTGACGATAGCTAGTTGGATGCAGTTTCGATAATAATTTTGAATAAGAATTGGTGCTACCAATAATTTGGAATAAATTTGTAGAATTTAAGAGTTGCTATTTTCCTCTGTATAAAGATGGAAAATGTTGTTTCGCTCGGCAGGAAAGAATAAATAAATAAATATTTATGAATATTTCGGGACAATCTTAAACAAATCGGCCTAGTCCTACAGCAAGTTTAGTAGGGCTTTGTTGTAGGTACTAGACGACGATATATGTAATAGATAGATACAATAATATATAAATACATAGAAAACACCCATGACTCAGGAACAAATATCTGTGCTCATCAAACAAATAAATGCCCTGACTGGGATTTGAACCCAGAGTCACTATCCACTAGGCCAGGATCGTCAAAGGCATGTTCTCCTCTTTTGCCTTAAAACCCACCGCTCAAAATTCCATTTTTGATCTCGCTATATCGTGGCTCAATTTCGATATCTTTCATTCATACATATATACATTTCAGCCGTATGCAGTCCACTGCTGGCCATAGGCCTCCCACAAATATGACTTGTATCATCTTGGGGGGTAGTTGCCATAGTCGCCACGCTTGGCAGGCGGGTTGACGACCGCAGCAGCTATAGATTGGGTTTCAACGGATGCTCCTGCTCGTCCGTAGGATTTTTCCCTTACGACACCCGCGAGAGGAAATGGGGTGGTGCTATTCTAGTGAGCCGGCATCATATCTTTCGCTCAATCAATATTAGAAAGAGAAGGCAAACACCGGCTACGTTAAAACGTAACCCACGTCAACCACACCACAGTACCCTTACCTTGAGTTGTGTCTTTGAGGTTTTCGATAACGAGTATCGAGTTTACTATCTGCGCATCTTGTTTGCACTAAAATAGTACAAGCGAGATGCACAGATAGTAAACTCTATACTCGTTATCGAAAACGTCAATGTCACAACTCATAGTAAGGGTACTGGGTCCTAAAAAGCCGTAGCTGATATTAACTTAGTCGAATACCAAGACAAGTTATTACAAAATAATGGCGCATAAAATTATACAGCCTACAAACAGTACTCAAGCACTCCTAACTCAGCCGATATCAATAACCCAATATGTTAGCAACCGTAAAATGACGGCGGGTTTTACTGTCCGCTTGTATTCACTAAACATCTATACGCTACGTAGTCTGCATCAATTATGCCAGAACTACAGCTTTGGAAAGTAAGTCAAAACCATTTTTAAATGCAGTTAAAACAATCCTGATGTTTCAAACCTTAATATATATGTACACAACAACATAAAATTAATCAATAATACTTAAAAGTACGTATTCAATAAGAAAACAAAAAAGCACCAAAACTTACAAGACTGACCTCAGTCACACCTGATGGTAAGTGTCGACGAGGTCGAGGGTGTAGCACGCTAGTTCAGTAACAGCCTATTCGCTCTTGCCTTTAAGAGACCCAAATTATATCTTTCCGGGAATACAGACGAAGGGAGCGAATTCCATTCCTTAGCTGTCCGCTTTAGGAAGGTTGATGCGAATCGCTTCGTACGAATGAATGAAATGTTACAACGTAAGGATGGAACCAGTCGAGGTGGAACGGAGATGGATCTCACGAAGTGATTTATTGCAAATTTTCTATGCAATCACCAGTCACCGCAACGACCAATACCTGATCAGTTCAAATTGATTGATAATTTATCATTAGAAAAGATGTACATAAATACTACACTAAGGTATGAGTTTTCATTGAAAAAGCATGGGTGTTCAATACTTCTGGCGAAGGCTTTAAATTAGTATTACAACATAAGGACTGAACATCTCGAAAGCATTGTCTTAGTTTTTGAATTAATTTGTTGGAATATATAGTTTTACACAAACTAGGAAGCAATTTTTTTGTGTCGTATACTCGACTCGTAATATTATAAAGAAACTAAAATATACAATTCCAAAAACCATTAAAAATAAACAACATTTCATGGCTGTTTTCGGGTAGCCCAATGTTTAAGGCGTCAGCCGCGATAGATGGAGAAGCGGGTTCAAATCTGGCCTTGGACCTAGTCCCTCTTTCTTAAGCATCGAGTCTGTGGTGGAAGGGTCCTGGATTTTACCCAAGATTCCCCCCACACAGTCCTATAGTTCTATAGCTCTAATGTGCCGAAATGCCGGTCATAGAGCCTAGAACCTGGTTAAAAAAAAAACTTAATTATGTCATCTATCTTCAATTTGTTATTTATACAGTAGTGTTATTTTTATATTAAGCAGAAACGTCTGCTAGCATATCAAAGATATTTAAGTCGAAAGAAAAATAGAAAAATTTGACTCGCAGCGGGACTCGAACCCACAACCACTGGATCAACTGGATTAATATAAAAATAATTTTAGAAAGGGGTAGCACATTGTTATCGATGAATTCTCAATCTAAATTTGAGACATCGATGCCGTAAAAAGGGTTCAATACTCTTCGGTAGATGTCGCTACACGTCACCCGTAATGACGTATATACCAAGAAGGATAAGATAGAAAAATTTGACACGTCTAAGCGGCGCTCGTATAGCACAACTGGTAGTGCACTGGGCTAGTGATCCAGTGGTTGTGGGTTCGAGTCCCGCTGCGAGTCAAATTTTTCTATTTTTCTTTCGACTTAAATAACAGTAGTGTTATGTTACTACTTAAAAATCAAAGTACTTAAATCAAAATATTTAATAAAAAAAAATAGTATTTTTCTTAGCTTTTATTAAGTATCTACTGGCCACTCTCCAGTAAAGTAGAGGTCAGTTTTGTGAATAACTTCCGTGTATTGTGATTCCTATCTAGTAACTGCTTTAGATACGAAGACAGTCGCTAAGTGACCATCGTTAATCGTCAACACATAGAAACTATAAAGTTGTTAATAATTACGTGATCTTAGGACTGATGTAGTCGTATTTATTACTATTCGGTTGGCTTAGCTGGGCCGTTTTATATCATCATCATCATCATCATCATCATCAGGCTATGTTAGTCCACTGCTGAACATAGCCCTCCCCTAAAGAGCGCCACAGCGCCCTGTCTTCAGCTTTCCGCATCCAGCATCTGCCTGCAATTTTTCGCATATCGTCATCCCACCTGGTCGGAGGGCGTCCCACACTACGTTCGAGTCGCGGTCTCCACTCAAGAACGCGTTTATCCCCGTTTCATATAAAGTTGTATATTCAACTTTTTTTTTGTGGTTTCTACTCCGCTATTTCGACTCCGATAGCAAAAAACATGACATAACTTACAACATGAAATCTTGGTCATATGCACCAATTGTTACGAGTAAACACTAATTCACCTGAATTAAGCCAATCTATTAAATTAAATAAAAAATAGTAAACATAAAATAGTACATTTCGATACTAGTGAAAAAAAATTTTTTTTCGACGAGGGTGAACGTTGGAGCCCGAGTGAAACGAGGGTGACAATCACCCGAGTCTTAAAGAAGTTTTTACACGAGTATCGAACCAAATTTTTCATAGCAAGTGCCTTAAAAAGTGAAATTTACGCACGCGAAGCGTGCGAAAAGTGCACTTTTTACGCACTAGTTAGGAAAAATATTTATTACAACGTTTAGCTTATATCTCATTCACATCAAATTTCATTCTAAATTGACCATAAAAATTAAAGTTACTATTAAAAAAAAACAAAAGAAGCAGCATTTTTCTCTTTTACTCTTGTATACTCGACGTGTAAAAGTGCCCTTGTGGCCTAATTACTGAATAAACGTTTGAGTTTGAGTTTGACTTTAGTTAGAATATGAAGGTTTAGTTTTATCGTAGATTTTATAAATAAGTTTGTTTCTACTCGAATTTATTAAACAAGACCACTATACGAGTAATCAACAATTCAATTAGTTATCAATTAAGTTATGTTCAGTACTTTATATTTAGGTCTGAATACACTGGCTGTACCATAATTGGTCTCACCCTCATACGAGAACACGCGACCAATGCGCAAAGTCAGCTAACGCCAAGCGTCATATTAAAGTGTGTTCGGTCATATCTCTCGACGTTTCCGCGCTTTTGTGGCGGTATTAAAGCAATTATTATGACCGATATAAAACGTTTCGCGAGGAACATTTACATATAAATGGACTATGGTGATATTAGATCAATACGCTAATATTTGTTAAGTAAGTTTAGCAAATTATAAATAAATATTACGGGACATTACACAAATTGATTGTAGCCCATAGTAAGTTCAATAAGGCTTGAGTGGATGATAGACAAGGATATATACAAATACTTATTCAGCCATATGCAGTCCACTGTTGGACATAGGCCTCCCACTTGTACAGTCAGCGTCATATAGTTCGTAGCATTCAAAGTACTCAAATAGGTCGGTACACCATACAAATTCTATGGTGTACCGAACTTTTTGAGTACTTTGGATGCTACCGACTATGTGACGCTGACTGTATCATCTTGGGGGTAGTTGCCATGTATGCCACGCTTGGCAGACAAGTTGGCGACCGCAGTAGTTGTAGATTTGGTTTCAACGGATGCTGCTGCCCGTCCGTAGGATTTTTCCTAGACACCCGCGGGAGGAGATGGGGTGGTGCTATTCTAGTCAGCCGGCATCACACGCAAATACTTACATAAGGTGTAATATAAGAACCGACGACATGGTTATAGATGGCGGGAATCGACTGGCTATCGGACCTAATTAACTTAGCGGTAAGAGGGAAATACGTATTAGCACGGAAACAAACCATTACGCAAACGTGTCAATAAATGTCAATTGGAACTACATACAGACTTTGATTTTTGTATTTATCTACGTACATATCATTAGTTTTTTTTTTATGACAAAGGTGGCAAACGAGCAGACGGATTGCCTGATGGTAAGCAATTACCGTCGCCCATAGGCACCAGGGGAGTCACAAGCGCGTTGCCGACCTTTAAGGGGGGTTGGAGCTCTGGGAACCTTACTCACCATCAGGAAGACAACACTAAATACCTGAAAGATAGCAGTGCTATTATGGCTGTAAGGAGGAGGTATTTTCCCAGTTGGGCTGCCCCAGATTCAAGCGTGATGGTCATCGCTGTGCCATACCTCTCATTGTTGGACGTAGTTTAAGAACATGCCCGGGTCCAAAATGGGTGCTCTAAAATGTGTCCAGAAAACGTAGGCAATGACCAGCATCACCAACCATCAGAAATGAATTGAGATGATTGATTAACATTACCTCCTGAATACTGGTTATGAGTTTAAAGGAACAGCTGTCAAATTCAAGTGGGGTGTCCATTCTAGTATCTATAGATATAAAACAGTCATTGATACGAAACGCTTATTCGGTATGTTTTTTTAATATAAATCGAACGACATTTGAACTCGAGTGACAATAGAATAGGGAGTTCATTCGCTTGTCTATGGTTTAAAAAAAATATTTGACTGAGATACGAAATACGAAACGCCGCCATTCCAAGCTGTCATTTGTTTTGTTCGTTGACTTTTTAATGTTTACAAGTAGCACTAGTAATAATGCAGGTCATTTCCCTACGGTTCCTGAACCCATCTTAAAACACTTATAATATGTGTGTAGATAAAGTAGTGTATGCAACTATACATAATTAGGCATTACAACACTCGTGTGATAAACCCACACTCTTGCTATAATGCCCTTCATTATGCACAGATACATAAACTACTATTATATCAACAGTTCTTAGTGATAACAAACCCATCACCATCGTACCAGCACTTAAACAGTTCACTCAACTAACACCGTCCTGTCATCAGAAACCTCTCCAAATGGGCGTGGGTAATCACGTATTTTTCGCACAGTCGACTTGAGGGAGCTGTTATCCAAATCTAATGGAAGGTTCTAGTCCTCATTTGAGATGCAAGTCGCGTAGGGCCACAGTAAACTGTGTTTAGGGTGTTATTTTGTCGAGACGTCATTGTGGGTGCTTGACGAATTCGAGTGAATGCCGTTTGGTTTACACACTACGTTTAAATGAAGACGGGTATAATTTTTACAAAATTTTCAATTATCAACAACAATATTGTGTTGCTGTTCCACGGTTTAATTATGTGTCAGCCTGTTAAATGTTCTTACGTATTTTAGTAGACATTAATGTCCTTCCGAACCTCAACACGTGTATCGCCTCTCTCGGGACAGAATAAAATTATTACTATTTGAAATAAAAACAACGGGGATATTTTATCGAATCCTTAGGTGCCAAGCTGTGTGTGACGAGTGGTGAACCTATTTTTATGTCAATTACCTGCCTGCAAACCGCTGGCATCTAGGCTGTCAATTTGATTTGAAGTGATGTGTAAGATTTTGGTTTGTCAATTTTTTTACTCATGATTGATTACACACCCAGATATGACGGAACTTATTTTTTCTTATAGATTTAAACTCTCATAATTTATCTAATAATAAAAGTAAGCGTCACCAAATACCGTAAAATAAAAGACGTCGTGAAAGTTGTGTGTCGTTCTGACAACAACCCCGGTGTGCAAGTGATAATGAAGACCAAGGGAGGGTAGTTGGAGACACAGGCACAGCAAGAAGGCTTTGTTACTCGCCTCCTCAGTTCGGCCGCGACCGTGGAGGTTTCAGCACTTCCGAAACGTGGACAAAAATCTGGGTAACAATACCTTGAGTTTTAACGCGATCAAGTCAAAGCGGGACTTGTAATTATATTGGTAACTTAAATTGCCGATTCATCCCACGATTTTGACGACCGGTCTGGCCTAGTGAGTACTGTGCATGAAGCCGATGGTCCTAGGTTCAAATCCCAGTCAGGGCATTTATTTGTGTGATGAGCACAGATATTTGTTCCTGAGTCATGGGTGTTTTCTATAAATAAGTATTTATATGTGTCTATATATTATATATATCATCGTCTAGTAAACCAAGCCTTAGCTGACCGTTGGCTAGTGAATTGTGTAAGATTGTTCCAAAATATTTATTATCTATTTATATTTCTTCATTCATCCCAGTCGCTCTATGTAGACCCCTGGTCCTCCTGCACTCTCGTGCTCCACAGGAATGTTCCGGATCATATTCGCCAGCAAACAAGCCTTATCTGGGCAATTTGGGGGATCACTCGAGACATTTGTTTTCGACGGCCGCGATTTTTCAATGTCTGCCATTGATGGCCTGATTGTGAATTGCTGCTTTAATAACAAAGTGTTTATTATTCTTGTTTGCATGGTTAATGGCCTCTGAAATATTAGGGCAATAACTAATTTGATTATATTCTAGAATGTTTAGTTTTATTGGATTATATGTAGAAATCTACAGACGACTTTCTAAAATAGCCAATCCTATCCTCTTTATTAATGTATTTAGTTTATTTGTCTTCCTTTTTACAGTCATGTTTATTTCTTACATCAAGAAACAGTTTCGGTGTTTTTACAATTTAGTGTTAATCATACAGTGTGATATTATAATAAAATAAAATTAAATGTAAAAAAACCTCGCCAAATCCCCCTGCCTCCGGTATGCTGCCCAGAATATTGGCGGCGTTGCCCTTTTGGATTGCCAGACTTAGTTTTTGGGCCAGTCATGTTATTTATCTATTTTTAGATTTAAATAATACCCATGGTACCGACCAGAATTTGAAACCAGGGCAGATTGAAATTGTTTTCTAAATTTTAATAATTACCTAATAGACAAGACTTTTTATATACACACATGAATTTAAGTCTAAAGAATAAGTGTGATCCTTAGTTTGTGTTGCAGGGAGTTATTTATAAAACATTGGTTTTTCCACTCAAAATTAACTTCTTTGAACTTTTTATTATTAATAATTTGTACAGACTCAAAACTATTAGGAGCTCCACCAGATGAAGCTATAAACTTTGTCAACATGTCTCTTCGTTATTCTTGCATTAAGAATGGGATGCAAGGTTTCTCCTGAGATTCGCTTAAGAATTTTTGTGAGATTTCCCGCTAGCAGACGCGATAAATTCATTAGCGCGGCACTTAACACCCCATTCTTGAAAATTGACACTGAAAAAAAAAAGATCCAAGGAATGAAACCTAATTGCATCAAGATATTTTCAAATTTTGATATAAGGAAACTCGAAGCTAACTTCGTTCGAGTAATGACATTTATCGTAACCCAGAACCAGTTTTTATAACTCATCAGTAATTGGTCAATATTATCTTATAGCAGTATTTGAACAAAAAAACGTTAATTTTCTTTCTTTTTTCAATTAAAGTAATCCTAAACTAGCCAAATACTGGTCACTCTATGTATACCTTTTAAGATGTATTGATATATTGACTCCCCGCACTTCGAATCAGTTTGTTGGCTATGCGCTCAAGTTAATCACTACATACATAATTATTCAAATTTACATTTTTCGAATCTAAAGAATTAGAAGTTTTTATAAATACAAACAAGCCTTTTCTCGCGACTTCGTCGGCCAGCAATGCCCGTCTTTAAAATATGATAGCGGGATAAAAATTATCCTATTTCTCGTAGCTCACACTCTCTCCATACCAAATTTCATCCTAATTGCTTCAGCGGTTTAAGCGTGAAGAGGTAACAAACAGACAGACAGAGTTACTTCCGGATGTATAATATCAGTATAATATATTCTCAACCCAAGCAAATGTTTCTCCAAAGGCAAGATGGACTGCAAATGACAGCACACCACAAACACTAAATCAATAGAAATAGCAATTTATGCATAAATAAATCTGCCGTTAGTTAGTTTATGGGCAGTTTCTCCCAGCTGGCAAATATTCTGGCACGACCTAGAAGCAATTTAACTTGGGCACCAATTGAATTGTAGATTCGTCGACTAACCAACCTGCCTAATCAGTTTTGGGAGTGTTCGCTCTTCTAACACTAAATAGCTAGGTTTAATTTTATTCTAGGTAAAAATTTGATTTTGAATTTCTTGTTCTAGGTGTGTTTTGTTATCATTTTCTTCGCGTTTTTCTGGCCTTTTGCCACGGCAAAAGGGAGCCTGAGGTCCGCTTGGCAACTAATCCTAGGAATTGGCGTAGGCACTAGTTTTACGAAAGCGACTGCTGTCTAACCTTCCAATCCCCTTGGGTATATATTCCTTATTGGGATTAGCCCGGATTCCTCACGATATTTTCCTTCACCAAAAATCAACTGAAACGAAATATCATTTGATATTTAGATATTTATGTCTCTTTTTTTTTCAGTATAAGGAATCTTAAATGTGTCCGACCCAGGATTCTAACAGGTTTTTTCTGCAACTCTCGCGGCAGACGCACTGGCACTGACCACAAACGCGCTCGGTCGCGGTGCCGCCTGTCAAATTATTTTTCAACTCTGAATGGAAACTCTGAACGAACAGGCATCATTGACCATATTGAAGAACATACTTGTGTTTAAAATCTTGAATTTTGGTATAGAAAGAGACAGTGCTGCTATCTAAGTAACTAAAAGCAAATCACAATATTGAAAACTGCAACGAAACTGGAAACGAAATAAATAGAAAAGCTTCGGAAACTGTGGGTAACTACGAGCACTCAATTATCGATAGAGAAAACAAAATAAAACATTTAATAAAATGAACCAATCTAACTCCTTTGAATTCATTCGTTTGTTTTAGTTCTCTTCAAGGTTGCATTGTATTTAAATCAAATCCGAACAGTCTGAACAAAATTAAAGAGAAACGCATAAATTAAAGCGTACAAACTTCGGGTCTCAAGCTCCATTCAAAGAGGTGAGCTCTTTTGAAGGATTGTTCTGAGCGTTAGAAATAACCTTAGCAAACTTAGCTTTGCCGCAACATTTTCACAATTTATCCTTACGGCTTAAAAGATAAGGTTTAGATTCAATTGTATTGGGCAAAACGGCTGACATATAAAGTTATCGAGCTGTATGCTAATGCACAACTCCCATCGGAAAGATTTGGAACTGGCCGAATTGGTTGGCGAATCATTGGAATATTTATTAGTCTGGGGAGTCCGTATCGGCTCTTGTAAACAGGAGGTGTCGCGCTGTTGGATCAGAAGTGCTTTTGATTGCTTTAGGAAATAGGACGACTTAATTAGACAATGGTTTGTTATTCAGTTGGCGATACATGACTTGGAAAACTAAATCTGATTGCTTAATGTGTTGCGTTCTGGTTTCCTTAGAATGTTACTAAGGCGTTTATAATTTGGCCATCCGATCGCTTCCCGTCCAAGCGGTCTAAGCTTCTAAGAAGTTTCAAAATTGAAGAAGAATAAAACTGAGATTTTTTATCGACCCAAGATGCCAAACGATTGCAAAATTAGAATGACAGAACGCATGTTTTTCTTTAAACATTTTTCTTTCATTTCCGTTGCGTTGCTACAATCAATTGGCACTTTGGATACGTCCTCTATAGTTGTCTTTACAATATAGCCTCACCTTATGGCTACTGCCCAAATGTTACTTTTCCCGGGAATGCAACAGGTTTTAATTCCATAATTCTAATAATTTGTCAACTAGCAAAGGAGCTAAATAGTCATAAAACAGCCAAACCGCCAGTGCTTGCTCTATAAAAGTTACATGATCATTGATCATCAATAATCCCCTCATACAATCACAGCACTAAGTTTTTTACACAAATACTTTCCTACCAAGATCGCTGACGCATTAAAAGTTGCTTATAGATCGATCCTTATTACCATCCCATAAAGACTAGATTACGACAAGCCAAAAAGATCTCTAGCTATCAGCATGGATGAGGAAAGTTTTCTAAAGTAACTTGACACGGAGAGAATTATACAAAAAGTTGATACCCGTTTAGAAAAGGAGCTTGTTCGTTTGTTTATATAACAAAATTTTCTGTCCTTATCGGCTTCCGTGATCGAAAGGGCAAAGAAGAGAGCTATGCTGGGAGTGTCTGCGCGATCGCATCAGAAATGATGTCATTCGCAGCAGAACCAAAGTACCTATACATATAACCTTTTGGGTCGCTAATCTTCAGTGGCACTTAGAACCGATGTCCGTGGGGCCGAACGGTTCTCGAGTGGCGAACCGAACACGTACCGAAAAGCGCAGCGTTCTTAGGCTTATATAATGATGATGATGATGATGATCCGAAAGGTAAACGGAACCCTATATCTAAGACTCCGCTGCCCGTCTGTTTGTCTGTCCGTCTGTCACCAAGTATCTCATGAACTATGATAGCGAGAAAATTTACATTGATGTATTTTTCTGTTGAGAGATTTGTTCAACAAAATTGATGATTAATTACTAGTTTCATTATATTATGTTGGAGAACATGAACATGAATGAATAATGGAGACGTGTTTTGTCATTTCACCACAAACTCATATTTTATACTTAATAAAACCCGTCAAAGTTTCACACTTTTCGTCGCTTTACTCACTTCCCTGAAACTGCCCAGTTTGGGCAGCTAAAAAAATACGTGTCCATTATTTTAGACTGCTACCTATGTAACATACGAATCGAATCGAAGTCGGACAGTTGGGTACCCTACCTTGTAAGAATAATTGTAAAATTCAATCAATTCAAAGCGGCATTCGATCTTAACAAATAAATTTCATTACGACAGTTTAAGTACGTGATGCACTGCAAATTGAAAATGGGATCAAAATGTAAATTTCGAATGCTCCTAGCAAAATTTATTCCAAGTCAATGTTCCAACTTAACGTCACTACCGTTCCCAACTTAGTTGCGGAAATAAAACTTTCAAGATCATCACTCTACTGGCTATAATGACCAGCTCAATTTGGTCTACCATCGCCTTTTGAAGAGTGATTAGGATAGGTCATATAAGAGTGGTAGTAGGTACGTTCAGAAGTCAGGGCTGGTTGGTTTGTCTCCTAGGTCTATTTAGCGTCAAGATGTCTGTTTGCTAATTCGTGCTCGGACTGACAAATTTAATAACAAGTAATGAAGTATATAGGGTTAGCTATGCTGAATGCAATCAACACGAGTGGAAATCCAGGTCTGTTAAGTGTCAATTGGCTTAATTTGGCTGTAAAACATCGAACGGTGTTAAAAGTGTGATACGAGAGAAGTACTGATTACAATCTTCACGGGTTTTACACATTATTATTACTAATAAACGGGAATTAACCGCGCGCTTTAAAAATTACCTCTGACATATTGAGAACAACATTCATTCTTTATATGTATCGTCATTTTTATGGTAGAAAAGATTGTGAAGCCATGAAAAAGAAAAAAACATTGTAATTTCAATAGGGACGGTGGTTTTAGGAGCATCGTCATGGAATCCATTCATTAGTACCTGTAAGTAATTGTTACACTCAGATTATCTGATATAATATGTATGACTATATAACTTTGAATGTAATAGTGTAAGCAATTGTCGGTAAACCTAATAAAAGAACAAAAAACTTGTAAGTGCAGGCATTGAATTCATTACCACATGTTAAAAATACCAAAAAAAAACCGACCCATCCGTCGGGGCAGCAGCGTCCGTCGCAAAACCCGCCTGCCAAGCGTGGCGACTGTGGCTACGGCCTCCCAAGATGATACATGTTACGACTGGAGTTATGATGATGATGAACAATACCGATATCGTTAGTGTAGTCTGCCGACCGAGTGCGCAAAACTTTCATGTTGCTAAACAAGTTTAAGTGTGGGTAGTTTGAAAATCTCGCGCGGCTAGATGTTGATGTCAATTTTAGTCAGTCTTCATACGAGACCACGAGGGCAAGGTCGTCTCGAAACGTCAGCGGCAATTTATAAAGGTTTAAAAATAAAATTTTGTAAACCATATTTGTATTAACAAAATAGATGGATTTCTAGAATATGATTACTTATATCGAGAAGACTCACCTAAGACTATACATAATATTTATAAGATTTTTATGTGTATCACTATCGAATGCCGCTTTTGTTCGGAACATTGAAATAAATCTGAAACTCTAGTGGGAATGCTCCCCACAATTCATATAAAACACGTCTTCCACTACAAGTTGTACCAGAGAAATGTTAGTAAATTAAATGGCCCAAACTAAACAAAAAAAATGCGCTCCAAAAGTGATTAATGGAATGAAAATATGCGATAAATATGGCAATGCAAAAATATGCATAGACACCATTTTCTAAACATAGCTTAGATGCACGCAAGCTATTGGCCACAGGAGAGCCAAAAACACCAAAAATAAAATGTTTTGACCCACATATTCCATGTCAGGAAATAACAACATCGGCACGTAATATATTTTTCTCCGTGAATTTAATTTTGACATGTCGGATTCTCCCGTTTCATTTAACACGGCGAGGCGCCCCGGGCGCCGCGTAACAAGAGGCAGGAATACGCCATATTTAAGATACTCGGATATCCAGGCTGACGTACAATTGTTATTATATTCAATTATTTATTCGTGATAACGCATCTGACAAATTTACCCGACATTGGATATGATTCAGCATTACTACTGACCCGAGAGCCAGCGATGATCTTTCGTGGAAACCATTTGTGGGCCAAAATCGCTGTACGATATTGCCCAAGGGTGGGTGGGTGTGAAAGGTAAGTTATAATACGCACCACGTGGCACAATATTTGTATGAGGCAGTGGATTCGCAACGTCAAGACAAAAACAAGGCTTTGATTATACGTTAACGGCGTATCTTATTACATTTGCATCGCTATACCGACCACAGAGCCGAGGCAATTATTACACGCACTCGGGCGGTTATAGAAATGTGATACGATTTTGAGGTTTCATTTCAAATGTAGTTTTAGAATTCACTGTTTAGAATTTAAGGATCACTGTCAAAGAGGGCTTTGAAAAGTACTTTTTGTTCATAATAATCATACCATATGTAAATAAAAAATTGGACACCCTTACACAAATTGGCTGAGCCCTACGGTAAGCTCAAGAAGGCTTGTGTTGCTGGTACTCGACCAATGACATCATTATCATTAAACAAGTATTTAAATACATAGAAAACACCCATGACTCAGGAAGAAATCACACATATAAATGAATTTACTGGGATTTGAACCTAGAACTGTCGGCTTCATAGGCAGGGTCACTACCCACTAGGCGAGACCTGTCGTCCTATATCCTATATATAAATGAAATGAAATTAAAATGTAATACTCCATCAGGGCTATACAGATTGAAAGAAGCGAACCTAATTGATCTGTCTGACCTATCGATACCATCAATATAATTTTGGAGGCACTTATATTTGAAACTAATAGTTATATAATACGATTTTAAGCTAATAGGGTCGTTTAAACAATTATTACTTAGAACGGGATAGTTACCATGTATGTTCATTGAAATGAGTTTCCGATATTTCGGCACTATACCTAGTATAGCAGTGGAAGTGATATTCCACCATAGAGGCGGCTCGCCCTAAGGAGCGCTGGTGCAGTGAACTCCCATAAATAATTATTATATCTATTATAAAATTACACTCATTAATCTCATTATATTAATAAGTATTACTATTTAAAATCTATCATAAAAAACAACTGTACCGATACCAATAAAAGAACTACCTTCCATTCCACAAGACACCCATATGAATTTTGTTTCATTGGTGCGGTCACGATTCCGCTCCAATGAAACAAAATTCAGTACAATTCCTAATACGAAATCCAATAAGAGTGAAAGAGAAATTTAGCCAGAGTCCAGCGCGTGAAACAGAAGATTTTCTATGAAAAAATAGCAAAATATGGAGCGCCGCTCACGCGACGTTGCCGGGTCATCCCGCCCGCGACACAGCGATTGCGCGGGACGCGACGTTGTCACTCCTATATAAACAAACACTACTAGTCAACAATGAATGCGCGCGAATGTAAATTCGGGAGTTTTCTAATTAATAACCATTTAATGCGTGTTGAAATAGCCTATACTTATCAATTGTTACTAATTGTGAGTGTTAAAACGGACAATTATAATGTGGTTCATAAAAAATGTGAAAAAACGTTAAATACGGCTTGAATTTAAGGCAAAGGGACCGCCACGGTCTGAACTTGACCTTGTGCAAAATAATTACTTACGGCGAAAAATACGCGTGTGTTTAAATCCGAACAATATGTGAAAACACCGTGGTTATGTGGCTGTGATAAGAGATAAGAGTAACAAACTATTTTGGTTTCCGTGTCTTTTATTCGAAGTGGTCGCGGCCGGCGGAGCGGAGGTAAGACTGCTTGGACTGAAACGGGCATTGACGATCTAGCTCATCTTTCAATCAAGATGAAAAAATGTTCACAATCTCGAAACCATGTTTATTTTGTTAAATGAACTGCATTTAACGTCTAGCGGACGACAAGATATTCGCAAGGCACTAGATTCCGCGTAGTTACCTACCTACCGAAAGTTTTGCATGACACAAACGGCTGATTAATCCGAATAATCCGACATTAAATTTTCACAAAAAAGTTATACTTAGATATTCTTGCACACCAAAAAGACAAACGTATGCATTTCCTCTATAAGTATTTTTTTTTAAATAAATTGTAGGTACTGCTAACGCTATGTACCTATTTACATTGTTTTATTTCAAGTGAACTCCCATACAATTTAGTCACGAGCCGCCTCTGTCCACCAACAAAGCGCATCAGAACGAGACCATAAGACTAATGGTCACTGAGCAAAGCCGAAACGAGACAGATAAAGAGACAAGACGAAATTAGTGGACCTAAAAATAAAATTTTGACATACCAGCATTTGCTTATTGCCATAATTTCGACGCTTCACAGGCGGGTTGGCGAACGCATCTACCGCTGCTGGACTCCGTCCGTTTTTATTCCCGTAGTTTCTAAATTTAACTCAAAATGGTTTATTGTAGCAATTTAATACTTAATTAAACGGTTATTTGTTACAAAAATGTTTATTAACCAGCGAAGAAAATGGAGAAAGTTCTCAAGTCGACGCGTATACTTTTTATAGCGTAGCTTTTTTTTTATTGGATAGGATCCCTTACTTTGGTAATACAACCCTACCAAAAAAAAATTTTGGCTATTTTTTTTCTTAAAAAGTTTTAATAACTATACATTGAAAAGGTACACTTTTTGACTTAGGTACATACAAAATGTCTGCAAGTCACCCAACCAAGTTCAACATTAAAAAAAAAAAACGCTCATTCAGAACTTTCCCATCGCAAGGCGTCCCGCAAGGAGCCGGTGAGTAAATAGTGGACCATTAATGTACGTTTAATATTAGTCGTTCGTGTGCTGAATCAGAAAACGGGATCAACGGATCGAAGTGCATTGGGAGTGCAAGGATTGATGCTGTAGGTGGCAGAGCATTCGTTTCTGTACTTTCGATTAGTTAGGAAGTAGGAGGTATTGGGAATAGACAAATGTTTGTTGAGTTTTTCAGCGAGATATCATTATAAAAACAGGTTTGGCCTAGTGGGTAGTGCCTGCTTATGAAGCCGATGGTCCTGGGTCCAAATCCCAATATAGGCATTTATTTGTGTGAGCACATATCGACGCTGAAAAGCAAACACGTAGTAACCCACAAAAGTCAAATTGTCCACCAGAGCCGAAAAACCTTTACATTTTTGAAAAAAAATTCGTAGTTTTTGTATTTATGCAGATTAATTACTGAAATTTGGCCACAATGTGTAATTTTTTTAAAGCTTTAAATGCATTTTGTTTGAAATAACCTTAAGCCATTACACACGGAGATTTGTGGGTTACTACATTTTGATTTTTTTTCACGGAAAGCAAACATGTAGTAACCCGAATCACTAAATGTATGGGACTGCCGATTTTCATCAATTTTATGAACAGCATTAGTGCAGTAACCCACGTGAACTGGTAAAATGTTAACCAATATAATGTTATAAATGTTGGTTCTAAGATAATTGTAGAAAACAAAATGCAGTAACGCTAATTACTTTTGTTTTATAAGTCATTTAGTATGCGTTAAGTGTATTGTTTGCAATTCTTATATACCCCTGTAAGTGACGTTAATGGTATGATATAGAAAAACACACGACTTTTCGTACGTTTACCTAAAATAGTACAAATATTTTTAGGGTGTTTTGCTTATTGTTCCCATGAATATAATACCAACTGTTAAAATAATCATGGATTTATTTGGAAAAAATGTAATAACTATT
Organism: Grapholita molesta; assembly: GCA_022674325.2. Classification (NCBI taxonomy): domain Eukaryota; kingdom Metazoa; phylum Arthropoda; class Insecta; order Lepidoptera; family Tortricidae; genus Grapholita; species Grapholita molesta. Next base: position 512,976 of record CP053137.2, read on the forward strand.
AAAAATGTTCTTCAATCACATGTTGATCCGTTTATTAAAATTAATAATGATAGTAATACACGATTGGAGTTCGCAGGTACATAAAATCTAGTAGCATAAAATAAAATTTCACATTTGCGTGTTTCGCTTTAAAATAAAAATAAAATGTCTATTTTTGACACGATAAAAATAAATATTTCTGGCGTAGCATCTGGTCAGTGCCTCTTGAACACACGGAAGGCGAATGGATGAGCGTTGTTAAACGTGAGTGCGAATCCATCGAACCTATGGGGGCATGGGGGCTATCACCATCAGCCCCGACGACGTAAGTTGTGCGATCCGCACGGCCCAGAACTGGAAAAGTCCTGGGCCGGATGGATTGCACAACATCTGGTTGAAATGGTTTCGATGCTCGCACTCGCGGTTAGCAACGCAATTCCAACAAGCCCTTGAGCTCGGTTCCCTGCCACCTTCCTTAACAACTGGTACGACCTTCCTGCTCTATAAGTCCGGTAGTACCATGGAAGCTAAAAACTATCGACCCATCACGTGTTTGCCTACACTCTACAAGCTCCTTACGTCCATTTTGAGAGTAAAAATTAACGCGCACATTGTCGCGAACACCATTTTGGCCACCGCTCAAAATGGATGTAGGGTTGGGTCCCGTGGTACTAAAGAGCTCCTCCTCATAGACATGACCATTTGCCAACAGGTCCAGCGGAACAAGGGGGCCCTCTCGGCCGCCTGGATTGACTACAAGAAGGCCTATGATTCGGTGCCTCACTCATGGCTGAAGAGGATCTTAGAGTTGTATAAAGTCAATACTACTTTAAGATCCTTCCTAGGTGCGTGTATGAGGCAATGGACCACAGTCCTTCGTCAACCAGGAGGTGGCGATGACCCCCCTGGGCCGCAGGACTTCATAAGGATCGAGCGAGGAATATTCCAGAGTGACAGTTTAAGTCCCCTATGGTTCTGCCTAGCTCTGAATCCGCTCAGTACTCTACTGATGGATTTGGGACTAGGTTGCCGGCTTCGGAGAGAGGGTGAAGTCATTTCTCACCTTCTATAAGATGGACTCAGTCGAGCTGGATGCCCTGGATCGGCGGAGGGTTCGACTACTACTCACCACACATCGTATGCTACACCCACGCTCGTCGGTTATGAGATTGTACATCCCATCGAAGTATGGAGGCCGCGGCTTTTTAAATGCCAAAAGCCTCCATAACAGTGAGGTGTGCAATCTCAGGAATTATTTCCTTAACCACGAGTGTGGGATGCATCGTGATGTGGTGGCAGTAGACAGGAACCTCACACCGCTCTTCCTGGCAAATGAAAACTGGCGCAAACCAGTGGTACTAAGCACCGAGGACCGCAAGGCCATATGGAAAAGTAAGGAGCTACACGGGCGGTTTTACAGGGCCCTCACGGGACCAGATGTAGATCTGCCCGCGTCGGTGAACTGGCTACGATTCGGGGACTTCTTCGGAGAAACCGAGGGTTTTGCCTGTGCAATTGCGGACGAAGTTATCATGACGAATAACTACCGGAAGTATATCCTGAAGGACGGTACGGTCGACATTTGTCGGGCATGCCGCCGTCCCGGAGAGTCACTTAGGCATATAATTTCCGGTTGTTCTCATCTTGCTAACGGCGAGTACTTGCACAGACATAACCTTGTAGCCAGGATTATACACCAGCAGCTTGCTCTTATGTATGGTCTTACGGACCACGAAGTGCCGTACTACAAGTACACACCTGCGCCAGTTCTCGAAAATGGTCGTGCCACGCTCTATTGGGATCGATCTGTTATCACGGACAGGACTATTGTAGCCAATAAGCCTGATATCGTGGTGATAGATCGATCGTAGCGCCGGGCAATGCTCATCGATATCACCGTCCCATGTGACGAGAACCTCGTGAAGGCCGAGAAGGACAAGTCCAGCAAGTACTTAGACTTGGCTCACGAGGTAACCGCCATGTGGGAAGTTGATTCGGCGATCATTGTACCGATAGTTGTTTCCGCGAACGGTCTCATAGCGAAGAGTCTCGACCAACATCTTGAGAGACTCTCGCTACGTGGTTGTGGTTGGATCAAGGGTCAGATTCAGAAGGCGGTAATCCTGGACACGGCGGGCATAGTCCGGTTCCTCTCTCTGCAGCCCTAACCACCGGCAGCCTGGGCCCTGCCCCGTTGCCGGCGGCATTCTAGGTTAGGTTTTTTATAATGTTTTTATTGTTTTGATACGTTTTAGATGTATGTATATATTTTATTTTTGTAAATAACTAATTGTAAATAATTGAAAATCAAAATCTAGTGCTGGCTACAATGACGTTTCCAATATATAAAGGGTAGTTTCTAATTTACTATTTTTAATGTTTTGTACATCACGGCCCATCTCACGTTTATTTAGTCACTCGGGCGACATATTTTAACAGCTAGGTCTCCATTTTCAAGCACGACGCGTCACGGACATGCGTTGCGTGCGTTCTAGTGCACGGAGCTCAGAACTCTTAGTGCTCGTAAATGGAGATCTAAGCTAAACAACAAACTAAACATGTCGCGCGAGTAACTAAATGAACGTGAGTAATGCAGTTATGTCCAAAATATTATTAGAATGCTTCACAAAAGGTTAAAACTATTCAGTTTGTTTTTTTTTTTATTTTTAGTTATAAAATAATATGAATCACAAACACGTCAACCCGCTTTCGCTGATTGTGCCTCACTGCGGGCAAACATCAAAGTAGTGGCAGCGACGGGCACGTTCAAATGAAATAAGCCCGCGCAAGTCCAACAATAATGAAGTAACATTCATTATTAAATTATAAGTGCTCCTTGTAAACGTAGTAAAAGGCATGTGTTTTTATATTAAATACTATGTAAATTTGTGGTAATTACTACTTGTTTACAAAATATTTCTCGCCATATGGCGTAACTGCGGATCACTCACAATTCATGAGCAGCAAACGCGTAGTAAACCACACTAGCGGCAGAACTGTGGACGTCGTAAATGACACAATTTATTTTTTTACAGAAAACGTAGTGCGGTAACTACAATTGTATAAAAAAACTAGATTTTATTGCTATTTACCGCGTATTTGCGGTGCCAGTTTTAAAAAAACACTAGAAAATGTGAGTTCCTATTTTTGTCATTTTCTATTGTATCGGCACGTGGATTAGACCATTCGATGCAGAAAAAATTACTGATGCTAAAAATACAAAAAAAAAAATTTTGACCTTGTGTGGGTTACTACGTGTTTGCTTTCCGGCGTCGATATATTTGTTTCTGAGTCATTGGTGTTTTCTATGTATTTAAGAATTTGTATATTATATATATATATATATCGTTGGTAGAGTATCCACAACATAAACCTTCTTTAGCTTACCGTGGGACTCAGTCAATTTGTGTAAGAATGTCCTGTAATATTTATTTATTTATTATTATTTATTTTATTTCCTATTCTTAACACTTGCATCGTAATTTACGCTTAGGACATACTTGTATACTATCACATGGAAGGACATTACGATGCTGTTAGAAATGTGCTTCGTAAACACTGCTTGTTTTTTAGAGCTAGCGTCAGAAACAGGCATGGAATCAAGGGTTTAAATATATAAAAAAATATATATATTAATTATTAATTAGCGTAAAAAAGAAAGATGATCGAATATACGAACTTCGATGTTAGTGGTACCGGGTCAGGTTTTAATTTAGCGTGTATTCTTTTATTTATTTTTCGTTCCTTTCTTTTTTGTTTCTTCTTGTGTACTCGTATATGTGTTACTTGCCGTCATGGCACCTGATGGTCTCATCGGAAGACCAGCGCTGGCAATTACTGGCATTATGCTGAGATGAGGCCATTTCGTGGCACACGTCGTTTGTGTAATGTGTTTTTTTTTTGTTGTTGTTATTATTATGTGTGTGTGTGTGTGTCATAAATAAATGTTTCTGTCTATCTATCTATCTAAAATACCTTTTATTTCCGTGCCAGTTTTGACACACTCCTTTCGGCTTCCACGCAAAATTGTATCAGTATCTTACACTTTTTCTTCATTATATATCTTTGTTTTACGATCCAAATCAATCAGATCTAAACTCATGACTCTCACAAGGAAAATATGAAGAAGATGGCAATGCTCCACTCGCTTCTAAGTAAAGGTCTCATCGCTCTCATCAGCACGTATGTTAGTATAGAGATTCTCGTCTTCACTTCTTTACCAGATTCCTTTAGAAAAACCCGAATCCACTAAACTAAATAAAAAGCGGCCTGCAGACTCCGTTCAATACGCCAAAATTGTCCCCAAAAAAACGCAATGCGACTATTTCCGAATTAAAAACGGGCATAGGGCAGTAAAAACGCAAACAGTTGCCGACAAACGATTTGGAACGTCGCCAGTGTCGTGTACGGCGGGTTAATCACGGGCTGCCACCGACAGTCCCGGGAAGATGGATTCTATTCCAACCTGTGGGAGTGACGACGTGTGAACAGACCAACGTTTTGGATTTGAAAAGCAAATGGAGTTAAAAACGTCGATTATTCATATCATTTTTGATGACAAGTTTAAGTGAAATTCGCTATAGCGACTCACAGCGATGACGGCCTGTATAGTTGATAGCAGTAACACGTAGGTACGTATTACAACTTTATGTGTGTGTGTGTGTGTGTGTGTGTGTGTGTGTGTGTAATGAATAAATGTTTCTATTCCATTGCATTTTATACATACTATTGTCAAGCAGTAGACGACGTACCTACGGCTAAAATGATAACAACGATGACCTATCTAATATCATTTAGTATTATAACAATGACTTGCCACTTTCTTTGTCCCTCTCGCATCTCTGTCCGGAAAGTTTTCATTTCGACCCAAACTAATTTTGAAGTCAATACCGCGAATTAAACGACCATCGGTCGCCGATGAATAATTCAAAAGATCACTTTGATGATGTGCTTGTGTTGTGTTTTAGTTTCCACATCGCCGTATTATATAGCCTCCCCCTATTAAATTTACTATGTTTCAGTTATACTGTTGGGTATGCTGTCTACATTCAAGTATTTTTTTTTATGACAAAGGTGGCAAACGAGCAGACGGATTGCCTGATGGTAAGCAATTACCGTCGCCCATAGGCACCCGTAACACCAGGGGAGTCACAAGCGCGTTGCCGACCTTTAAGGGGGGAGCCCTGGGAACCTTACTCACCATCAGGAAGACAACACTGCATACCTGAAAGGTGGCAGTGGTATTGTGGCTGTGGTCTTCTGTAAGGAGGAGGTACTTCCCCAGTTGGGCTGCCCCAGATTCAAGCGTGATGGTCATCGCTGTGCCCTACCTCTCATAGTCTAGTATAGATATATTAAGACAACTACTTAGTTACAAACGGATAAATTCACGTGTAATTATATAGCACTAGGCGACATGTTTTGGGTAAGCTCTGGTACCCATTTTCAAGTCGAGTCAGGTCACACCGCTGGCGTTGCGGGTGCATCGCTCACTGCTGTCCGCTGCCTTGCAGAGCGTTCCGCACGCCGCGCCCGCTGAGAAATTGCTTGCACTTTTTGCATAGTTTTAATTGTAATGTTAAGACAAGTTAATAAAGAATGACTGTTATGACGTGGGTTGAATTTAACTTTTATGTTTTTTTTTTGTCCGATCAAGCAGATTTATGAAAACATAATTTAAATCAGATTCATATCTACACAGGGCGTCCCACGGCTATGCCACATGGATGGAAAGGACCTTGAACATTTTACTGAAAGAAGGCATTATTTTAATTTTAATAAACAATTGAAACTGCATTCATAGATCTTTAAATCATTATTTAGTTGAACCTGGAATCGAACCCACTGCATGAGAAAAATATATCCTCTAGCTTTATCATACCGATCGAAAGGTTTCATGATCAAAATCAAGCCAAAATTCACAGTCTTCTTTTTATTTTTGATACTATGTTATTTAGCAAAAATATTTTTTATGATGAAGCCTTTCGATCGGTATGATAAAGCTACAGGGCGCATATTTTCACTAAGCATTTGACTATGTGCGTAATGATACATTTTATAGGTAATAGTAAAAAAGAGCAGTTTTAAGTATTCTGTAGATTGTTCTTGATATCTATATTCTTAATAGCTATTCAGCATGTGTTATGCATGTGATTAAATAGATGTTAAACAAAATTGTGCTTAAGTAGGTACAGGCGTACCTCAAGGGGCAATACTGGACCGTTATTGTTTAATTCATTGCTTTAATGTAACTATAAAGTAAATGCAACAACCCAAAACGTTACAATTATATTATGTTTTTGGAAGTAGGGTTCAATAATAAAACCGATTTACATTTTTAACCTTTTATTTGCGCCAGTACAACGTCAAATTTCTACACAATTACCTGTTATAACTAGGTCTTTGGTTAAATAACCATCGATTATAAAACTATTGCTTACAAATACTTAATTCTACAATATGTATAGTCATGTCTAAAAATATGGGTACATTTAATATGTCAAAAATATTTATACACGTCTCTTTTATTACGATGACTTAGTCTTGGATAGATATTTCTGTCACAATAAATGTATCCATATTGTGAGAGCTGACCGTTCGGTTTGTGGGTAACTTGTTTCAAAGTCTTATAGGAGTTTAAATTGTGCCAGGTTGTTATAGCAATGTATTCAGAATTGTGTTCTGTATGTTTCTTATTTTATCAAAATATCAAATAATAAAGTAAATACAAACTACAAAGAGCAAGTCACAGCCTAGAACGCTTTGGCGTATTGTATGTTTGAAATAGGTTTTAGTAAACAATATTATAACAGAATGTAATTCGTACATGAATAATTGTTGTTAAATATATTAGTGATGTATATAAGAATACATTTTATTTAGTATTTACCCAAATAGCTGTAGGAAATGGGTAAGCAGATACACAATTCAGGTTAAGGCATGGAATTTTCGAGAAGTGTCTTAACATTTGATCAAATATTCGAAAAAGGAAAAAGTTTATATAGAAAATCCTTATCTTACTAAATTCATTAACATTTTAAAGCGACACTACGAACATTAAAATCTAACACAGCCATATTATGGAATAAAGACGCTTATTTAAAAACCGTTAAACAGAAGTTTTTTTTTATAAATACCAAGTTTAATGGCTGAATTAAAGAATCAAACATAACAATACATTATGTAGTAAAAGTTCAAGTTTACAAAATCATTATTTAATGTAACATAAACAAGAAGTCATGACTCTTTTATCTTGGGGAACAGTTTTGGATGCTTTTGTAAAATTAAATGTATCTTTAAATGTGACCGAAATAAAGTTCATAAAAACTCGAGTTCTTGAGTCTAAATTTAGGCTACACTCGTTTTTCGTCAAAATATATCAAAGCAATAAATACGAGAAGTAATTCGGCGGAGCTGAAATTATTTACTTTTTCTTAAAAGAAGAGATTATAAAAATCCAAAACTCGAATTAAGTTATAGATATTTTAAAACTTACACTTAGTTTTTAAAAATAAAACCAATTATTCTAAGGTAAGAATAGATAGATTATATCCTAAGTATAACAAATCTTATAAAATAAATCATCTAGTATTGAAATTGCTGCAAATTATTAGGGGCAGTTTAACACAGTCCAGTTAAACAAAAAAACAACAACAATACATTAGGAGCCGCGAAGTAAGTGGTTGCCGGCCGAGTATATGTTACAATGTCGGCAACCCCTTTTCCCGCCGAGGTATTTATAGTGTTTTTCTCAAACATGCAATACAATAAATAAAAAGTTATATTTTCAGTAAAACTAAAAGTAAACTTGCCAAATAAAACTGTGATAATTACAAAAAAAAAATGTTTTTAATAGGCGCAGTGGCCATCGTCATCGAATCAATTAGAAATTGACTTATATTGTTTTTAATGAGCAATCACGTTGATGTGTCACAAGTTTTTGTGGAGTGGCAATTAAAACCTCTTTAACCTTAACAATCTCTCGTGCCTGTCGTCTAGCCAAACCAGCAATGATTTAGGCTGATTATAAGATACAATAATGACAACATTGTAGCACATGTTTGAGAAAATAACTATGGCCTTCAATTTACGCCATTATGTATCTAAATACCTGCCCTATATCCAATTGTGATTACATTAGTAAATAAGTTAAACTACTTAAATCCCTAGTTCTAGCCATCTATGCGTTGACTACACTCACATGAGCAGGTCGAAAGTTTATATAGGAAGGTAGCCTTATTGTATTATGCCTCACTTTCTAACTTACCTTGATAGAGCATGACAACTATGGTGATAGCTGATATAAATGTTCCTTCTCCGGGTACCCGCAATGACGCAACTATTTGCCAGGAGTCTATACTTCCACTGTTTCATATTTCCATAGTGGATGGATAATTGGGTCAAAAGTAAAATTTTGCTTCCATCTTTCCTTTACAAATAATGGAAGTTGAGGGATTCCAAATCTATATAGTTTTTTAACTAACACAGCTGCAATGAGCACAGGAGCGACAAAATTGATATGACATGTTTTTGACTCAATTGGATTTTTGATATTATGAGATGATTTTGTATGGGGACAGATATGTACCCAACCATATTAAACCTGATTTGAGCTTCCCTTTTTTTCCTCTACTAATATAAACAAAGTCTGCCGTTCCTATAACGTTACCTATTACAATGAACACTTACAATAACAGAGCACATTTCCAAAGAACAATTTCAAATCGCTTAAAACTTATATTGACTTGAAATTTTGCTACATTATTTAAATAACAATTCACAGCCTCAACATCTTTGGCTTTATCATTAACAGTAACTACACATGCATAATCCTAAAATTATTTGTCAATCGTTTGAATTTCAATTTTGACACAAATTTGTTGAGCTAATAGCGAGTAACATTCAAATGCATAATTATCGTATTTGTAGCTTCTGTTTATTGATGCAAATTAGTTTTGAAACATCGTCTCGCATGCTGTTACGATGAGTAAGTAAAATACCTACTGTTTAGGATTAAATAAAATTGTGATTTTGATTAATGCGTATACTTATCTGCTTTAAATATCAAGACTGATAATAATTACTGGAAACACTGTCAGGTGTGTAATATAATATGTAAGAACATTGTTCACTTATTTAGCTAAAGCCGACAAAAAAATATTTTAAACTAATATTACAGCCTTAACCTTCGGAGTACCTTAATCTTTTCAGTTGTTTTGGCAAACTTTGGCTTATCGGTGATAATTGGTAATACTTTGATATTGCATTTTTATCTTACCCTGAGCTACAATGTTGGATTGCATGTATATCAGATAATACCATATCACTGAATTTACCACTCTGCACGCCCGTAGCTTACATTTAGCACGTTTTTGTGCGGCTTTTGAGTTAATTCGAGCTTTTCCCAGGTCTTTTTTTATCATTGTCAGCCAAGTCCCAACTTGCGTAGCCTAATTCAATAGTATCACCGATAATCCAATGTGTGTGTACTGTGTAAGTTACATTTTATTCTTTTTAACTGCGTTTAGGCTTCAAGAGATAAAATTACAGATTTAAGAATCACCGCTATCAACTGGGAGGAATTGCTGCTGGGCCACAGAAGACAGGATCATGTCAATGGGTTTCGTGTCGTCGTAGAGCGATGGGGCCTCGCAGAGGATGGCGAAGGTGCCCACGATGGAGGCGATGGTGAAGATCCAGAGGAAGAGACGGTCCAGCACCATAGCCACGAAACCCCAATCTTGATCCTCCTATAGACACAAAATCAAAAAAGCAGAAATTAAGAGAAGTTTTTGAAGAAGATAATAGACTGACCTAGTGGGTCCTAGTGACCCTGCCTATGAAGCCGATGGTCCTGGGTTCGATTCCCAGTCAGGGCATTTATTTGTGTGATGAGCACAGATATTTGTTCCTGAGTCATGGATGTTTTCTATGTATTTAAGTATTTATATGTATCTATCTATTATATAAATATCGTCGTCTAGTACCTACAACACAAGCTTTACTGAGCTTACCGTAGAACTAGGTCGATTTGTGTCAGATTGTCCCGTTACAAATTATAGCTATTGTTGAATCATAAAGTTAAATCTAAATTCATGACCTTCCCTTTTTTTACCAAATTGGTACTTGACCAAATCCATTTTCAATTAAAATTTTTGGATACCTTCATTTCATTTAATTTCCTTAGTATATCAATATGCATAATATTTAAGAAGGAGTGTTTGAACTTCAGAAAATTACATCAGATTTAATTCTAATAGCTTATGGGGGTTGGAAAATTATAATCAATCGTGACCAAAATCTTCAAAACTTAATCCTGTCAAAACATTCTTGAATGTTCACTAACCGCATTGAACTCATCCTGCCTCTGCATATGGTGCTGGATAAACATGACGTTGTGGATAGCCTTCTCCAGCTCGAACGGGTACTTCTTGCGCGGAGCCACGTCGCTGAGCGAGTCGTCCAGCCCAGACATGACTGAAGGGAGGCCGTTGTAGCCGGCGCCGAGGCTCCCGAGAGCACCCACGAGGCCGCTGAATCTGTTGATATGATAATTTGAGTTTACGGGCTCTTAGTTGGCAATCTTCGGCCTATGAAGCAAGAGTTCCTTCCACATCAATAAATTTTCAATCCTTATAGTTGATGTATGACATTTGTTCCAGACTTCTGGATGTTAATTGATGAAATAAATGATGAAATAAGTATCGTCTTCAACTAATGAGCCTTATTGAGCTAACTGTTAGCGTTAGTGTCACTAAGCTGATTTGGAACAGTAAAATATTTATTAATTTACTTGAGGAAGTCAAATAAGCTAATTATCAGGTAGCAGTACGAAAATATAATCAAACCGATGCGACAGTAACATTAGAAAAAAAAACAAACGTGATAGATTTTTGAAACTATTAATATTTTTTGACAGTCTAATTACCTATTAGTGGCAGTAGTCGAGTGCAATCCATTACATCCTCCAGGCAAATGATGTCTCAACGAATCCGGGCTCGACGCATTCGAATTAGTCTGCTCTGCTGCAGCCAAAGCATCCTTAAACTTGTTCTTCTTCAAGCTTCTTCCTGCTATCTTCTGCGCTGCCAAATCCCTTAGCAAGTCCTTCGGAACACGCATCAAGAGTAATCTTGGTAATTTCGTTATAAAGAACTTCCTCACCCACGGCGCCATCTTGTGCGTACTAGGCTTCCGATAATGCACATTCAGTATCACAATAGTTATTACCACAGATAACCCTACCAGCAACATGGTAAATAGTAAGTATTTCCCAAGCAACGGCAAAGCTAAAGAAGTCGATGGTATGATTTCAGAGATTAGTAAAAAGAACATGGTTTGTGAAAGAAGAATTGAGATGCTCAAGGCTATTTTTTCGCCGGAGTCAGCTGGAAGGTAGAAGACCAGAACGGAGAGGTATGAGATCCCGACGCAGGGGACGATCAGGTTCACGGTGTAGAACAGGGTCTTGCGGCGAAGAGTGATGTTGAAGAAGATATCTGAAACAAAATAAGATAGATGACTATACGTCAGCTATACACAGCCTGGGCCTAAAGTATTGATAACATATTTTTTACAAGTCTAAAAACCAACTTTTTCTAAATGCAGTTAAACAATTTTCTGATATTTTACACCTTAATATATGAACACAATGAGGAAACATTAGTTAATAATATTTAAAAGTACGTATTAAATAAGAAAACAAAAAGTAACAAAGGAATTATTACAAATTGGATTGGAAACTTTCTATGTAATCACCTGTCTCCGCAACGACCTAATCAGTTTAAATTAATTGACAGTATGTCACCAGAAAAGATCAAAAGGTAGTTTTCAGAAAAAAGTGCCCTCAATTAACTTGACGTGAAAATCATTAAATTATGTCAATTTTGTGACGATAATTAAGCATGAACTCTGTAGGCAAATTATTTTTTATGCCTTTTTTGCATAGTTTTACTGCTTAAAGTTTATGAAACGAGCACCAAATCTAAGTATTTATAAAAACTTTTTTTTGCCATTATCGTTGTATACGGACCGCCTGATGGTAAGCAGTTACCGTAGCCAACTCCAGAGGCTTCACATGCGCGTTGCCTAGCCTTTAAGAACCTATACACTCCCTTGTTGAAGAACCTTAATAACTAAATTTAATGCTTAGTTATCGTCATAAATCTAACATAGTATACTTAACTTTTCTATAAGTCACCCTTATTTTTTATTTAAACTCCCAAATACTACATCGAGTTTTCATATAAAAATCATGGGACAATGCTTCTGGCTAAGGCTGTATATGGATGATTCCCTTTAAGACACACCTTTATCGAAGGGCTAATGTGGTATCTCGAAACAAATAATTCTGGTTCATGTTACGTTGATCGTGATTAAAGACATGCCATTGCGGACAAAGTCTCCTTAGCCGTATTTATGTATGCATACGTGTGAACACGCCTTAGACTAACTCTAGTAGATTTCGCAATAGTCACGAAGACCAGAACGGATAGCATGGTTGCCATTTTATTATCTGAACAATTCTCAAAAAGCTTGTACATTTGGATCACGTCTTCAATTTTGATTAAAAGCGGTACACTGATAGAGTAAATGATGCTGAGCAAAGTCTACCATATTTCCCAAAATGTCCCATAAAGTTTGTATGGAACTTTCCTTTTTTGTTACCGTAAGTCTATAGAAATTTGGCTCATCTATTCCGCTATTCATCACTTTCGCACTCACATACTTGTTAGAGCGTGATAGATATTGTGACAAATGATAAAAACCTGACCATATTAGGCTAGTAGGGATGGGTAAAGGTGAACAAATTAGCTAATGCACCTGTACCCTTTCCATGAGTTGTGACTTTGAGGTTTTCGACAATGAGTATCGAGTTTACTATCTGTGCATCTCGTTCGCACTAAAATAGTACAAGCGAGATGTACAGATAGTAAACTCGATACTTGTTATCGAAAACCTCAACGTCACAACTCATGGTAAGGGTACTGGCCTATGTTGTGTGTACATCACATGCATGCCAGCGTTCTAAATTCGATTTTGACGTAAGTTCCAAATTAATTCTCTGCACTACTACATATATAAACATTGTCTTTCAGTTAAGTTTTTCAACTATAACAGCCTGTTAAATAGATATAATAAATTTTACAAGACATTCTTACACAAAAAGACTAAGCCCGATACGCTTCTGAAGGCTTATGTTGTGGGTACCATATATATAATCAGTAAACTCCCACTCCGACTCGAAACAAATATCTATGCTCATCACACAAACAAATGACCGGGATTTGAACCCAGGACCATCGGTTTCATAGGCAGGACCAAACCTACCAAGGCATGTAATATTATAACGGTCTATCTAAGCGTAAGCGATCTACACCAGCTATTAAGGCCGCTATCACACCGGAGAAGCGCACCCGTAATTTATGGCGCCGCGTAATCTCGCTTTGTATGTTTCGCCCTTTACGTTTAAGTGTTAAGGTTAGAATTTACGTTAATGTCTGGAGAAATTAGGCGGTTTGCTTACATTTCTGTGCTTGCGTTTATTTTGTACTTCATTTTGAAAGTTTATTACGTTCTTGGAAGAAATACAATGTAACAATTTATTTTATTGCATACTAGCTGAGGCCCCTGACTTCGTTTGTAGTACGCACAGCATTTAAATGATATCTGTGTAAATTATAGCCACTGGCCACTATTTCGCACATTTTCGCAGGGATGAGCATTTCGATCCAACGCAGGAATAGGCAACGTGCATGTGAATCCTCTGGAGTTGCAGGTGTCCATAGGCTGCGGTAACTGTTTACGATTAGGATACGCATTGCGATTCAACGCGGGAATGCGGCCAGCCTTGGGTACATAGGGCATCTATAATTTATTGGTTGTTAATTTATTATTTAGGTTTGTATAATGTTATTTTTATACCCTGTATGTATTTTTTATGTTTAAAGTTAATTCTAAAAATGGCTCTCGAGGCATTGTAACTTAACACTCGAATCGCTCACTACGCTCAGGCTTCTATTTTAGAATCCCTCACGGCGCTCGGGAGTATATTATAGATGCTTTTCCTTCGTTCAGGATTCGCCGTAAATATTCAATTTTGCTCCCTTGTGACACTATACTATTGTTTCTACCTACAAGTTTATGAATAGAATTTCAACTCTCCGGAATCAGCAATACCAGTTCCGAAACTTCTCGAACACCCCTATCATAATAACATCGCCGTTTTGAAGGACAATTCCAAGCCACTTAGCTTCGGTTCGAATAAAGCTAAATAAACCGGCAAATTGACCTTTATTTGTTAGAGAATAAGGTTGCACGTGTTGGGTTCGGTACACGGGTAATTACGGGTTTAGGGATAGATTAGGTGGGTTCGTATTGCTTACAGATAGTCGAACTTAACAAGCGTCTGATAGTGGCAAGAATTTGTTAAGACATTCATATCCATACTATATACTATACTATACAATACTATATTGGCCGGGTATGACCTTAAACTTCGTCCAACAATGAGAGGTAGGGCGCAGTGAAGTACCATCACGCTTGAGTCTGGAGAAGCCCAACTGAGGAAGTACCTCCTCCTTACAGAAGACCACAGCCATAATAGCACTGCTACCTTTCAGGTCTGTAGTGTTGTGTTCCTGATGGTAAGGTTCCCAGAGCTCCAATCCCCCTGAAAGGCTGGCAACGCGCTTGTGACCCCCTGGCGTTGCGAGTGGCCGGCCTTAGATAAGAGTATGCTCTTTTCTTGAAGGTATGAGGTTCGTATCGGTTTATCATAAAAAAATGGTATGAAAAAAGTTTGAGCTACGAGAAAGGCCAGAAAGAAACTATAAGGATTCCGAGCTAACTATGAAACCTTAAAAAAATTAACATTGGTTTATCAGTAATTTGGACTCCTATGAAACCCAAATAAAGTACAGAGATAGCGCAAGCTGTATCGTATCCTAAGATTTGCGATTCGTAATTGTTTCAAACTTGAACTTTATCCGATTGTAATAAAGCCCATATTGTATACATATCTTTGCTTACGATACCGACATTAATTACCAAATACATGACCGGGCCAGATTAATTAATGGAGCGCTGTGTTGGCTATGGGGACTGGTGAAATATAGAATAGATTTTATAACGGACGAGTAACCAATAGAAATTAATGGATGCCGGTGAAACCTTTAGTTAATACTGAAAAGGGTTTACTTAATTTTTAGAAAAGTGCTGCAGAATTCAAATTTAAAAAAACTTTTTTTTTTATGTTTTGTCATAAATGTATTCTGTTTTCTTAATTATCTAATAATCCCAGATAAATAAGGGCAGAAATTCTTAAATATAAGGTTTTGAAACAGTTTAAATAGAAGAAAGTTGATAAACAAGATGAAATGAGGGTAGTTTGTAAAACTCGCGGCTAGATGTTGATGTGAATTTGACCAGTCTTCATCGGAGACCACGAGGACAACGTCGTCCTCGGAGCGCCGGAGGTATTTTTAGAGTTTTAATGTTTTAAATAAACATTTGTTCGTCGTTTTGTTCGGAGTACAACTCCTTTAGGTATTCTTTTGGGTAAACGTAAGTTTTTGCCATCGCGTGGTAGAAACACGACAAATATACGAACATTTGTCAGTTTTCAAGTCGTACTTGTAATGAGGTTCAGAAGTTAGGTTAATTAAAGCGAGGAACGTTCAAAATGTAGCATTATGAAGTACAAAGTTCAAATAAACTGCTATCTGCTCGAATATGAGACAAACAAATAAAATATGGAAGCACAGTAAAAGGTAAATAGTAGTTAAATCTCTTGGCAATACTCGGCATCTTACTAAATTCAAAATTTGACTACAAGTTTTACCTATGCAGTCGACGGTGCTGGGTTAAAATTTTAGTAATGTTATTTGTGTGGGAACTCAAGTAGGTGGAGTCGCTACTCTCGAACAGCTCGCCACAAGCTCTCTGCGTTGACTGATTGCACTGGAGAAAACTAGTAGGCGATGGGGTCGTCACATATTTTTTTTTTATGACATAGGCGGCAAACGAGCTGACGGATTGCCTGGTGTTAAGCAATTACCGTCGCCCATGGGCACCTGCAACACCAGGGTAGTCACAAGCGCGTTGCCGGCCTTTAAGGGTTGGAGCTCTGGGAACCTTACTCACCATCAGGAACACAACACTACATACCTGAAAGGTGGCAGTGCTATTATGGCTGTGGTCTTCTTTAAGGAGGAGGTACTTCCCCAGTTGGGCTGCCCCAGATTCAAGCGTGATGGTCAACGCTGTGCCCTACCTCTCATTGTTGGACGTAGTTTAAGGACATACCCGGGTCCAAAAAAATATTATATTTATTTTTAACTATATCTTATCGATTACTCGTCTCTGGTCTTCTAAGTTAGTTTTTAAGGAGTTTTAATATTAAACTGGCCGTCTTAGTTATTGACGTATTTCATTATTAATATTTATTTACGTATCCCGGCTTTCTGCCTCGGCTCATGTGAGCTTGGGGTCTTATTATGCTATTAAGATTCATACGCCTTGCCTACGCTAAAAGTTGTTGCAGCTCTTGGAACCTTGCCATCAGGAACACCGAAAGGTAGCAGTGCTAATATGGTCTTCTATAAGGAGGAGGTACTTCCTAAGTTGGGCTTCTCCAGACTCAAGCGTGATGGTACTTCGCTGTGCCCTACCTCTCATTGTTGGACATAGTTTAAGGACATACCCGGGTCCAAAATTAAACTAGCAAAAAGCGTCTCAGTTCCGTCATCAATTTACAGAAAGAAAATACACCTATACACTTATTTTGTTACGTTCAACTTAACAATATTAATTTTAAAGCCTTCCTGCCTCCCGTATGAGCCTAATTTAATAAACAGCATTATTTCCTCATTAACACATTTCGCTATACTAATGGCTCTTTTTATTTACAAAGCCCATTCAGTGTTATGGGCCACGCGGGTGTTCAACTTTTCGGTTCGAGTTGCCTTTGGACGGACGAGATGAGGCGAGTTCTCGAGGCAACCGAGGCGTCTTTTAATATGATCTGATCAAATCAACTTATTTGTACAGTAAGATTACTAATGTTTTTAATGTTTATTGTACAAAAGTAAATATTAGAATACAAAGGGGACGTCATGCTATAAATTGTCTACCAGTCAACCTTTAGGCAAAGCAGAGATGTGGGCCATTCAATTCAATTCAGGGCTGTGCTGTTCATATACGAGTACTATAGATGATGATGATGAATATTAAGGTTGATTTCGGGGCCAAAAAAACAAGACATAACATAGAACCCACAGGTAAAATTTGTTATGTCAAACGTGATTATTTAGAATTAATTATACTTCAGGTGGTAGTAGAAAAAAATGAAAAACTTTAAAGGGTACGCAACGCGAATGTGTATTATTTAGAGTTACAGGCTCTCATAGGATACGGTGACTGCTTACCAAGCGGGGCAGAATGCTGCAACTGTCATAGTATAAAATAACTTGATTTATGTCGATGAAGAAATAAATTCTACTTATTTTACGGCTGAAATGATGACATCGCCCGTAAGACGTCCACTGCTGGACATATCCTCCCACAAATATGACTTGTATCATCTTGCGAAGAGTTGCAATAGTAGCCACGCTTGGCAGGTGGGTTGGCGACCGCAATAGCTGTTAAGTCGGGTTCGATGGATGCTGCTGTCTATCCGTAAATTTTCCCTTATCTACATCTACACTAATATTGTAAAGGCAAAAGTTTGTGAGTGTGTATGTTTGTTACTTTCTCACGTCCAAACGGCTCGAGCGATTTTAATAAAATTTGGTATGGAGTTAGCTGACAACCTGGATTAACACATAGGCTACGTTTTATCCCTAATAAACCGAGGGTAACACCGCGGGGCACAGCTAGCTTAATATAACACACTGTGTCGGTCGCAACTTCATATGCAATAGGAATGTGAAGCGACTTCGATACTAAGTCCTAAAACGGCGTAACTCTTGCGGAATGACTATACACATAAGAGCTTTTGAGTTTGCAATGTAGAGTTTTAAGTACGAGTCGGGTGTCCGTTGATCAAAATTAAATGATTTTGGAGTTTTCTGTACTCGCAGGTAAATTAGGAGGGCCATTTTATTCAAAACTTCATAATTTCCACTGCTGGACATATCATCATCGTCATAAACTTAAGAGTTAGACTCTTGTCTAGTATCTTCCAGCTTTTCCTATCTTGCGCCAGCTCCTTGCTGGACATAGGCCCTCCAAATATGACTCGTATGAATTTACGATTGTAGAAAATTCGATAGCTAAAAATGGGCTGAAAACTAAAAGGCGACCGTAAGGCGAAAAATATAATGACAACTAATAGAATATGTACAAAAACAGGATTCAAAAATAAAGACATAGACAAAACAGTATAAAACCTCGTCGACAACGATTTTTAAGTTAACATGATCATTCACATTACAGCTATTACTTAAAACGGGATAGTTACGATGTATGTTACTTAGAACGAGTTTCCGATATTTTGGCACTGTTGTAAGCGCCATCTTCACGGACTGAAGTACTGCGAGAATTAACGATGGTCAAACCACACTCCGTAGCGATCTACCCTCTTTAATGTATAGATTTTTAAAGGGTAGACAACGTGCATTTTAATCCTCTGGAGTTGCAGGCGTCCATAGGCTACGGTAACTGCTTACTATGCGGGTCATATGCTTGTTTGCCACCGTCGTTGTATAAAAGAAACTATGCTTATAGTTATGGCTCTTATTACAGGAAACTCCCGATATTATGCAGTAAAGGGTTAGAATGTTCAGTAAATTCGAAAATGGATCACTTTTATTTGCAAAGTACCACCATTTCGCGACACTGGTATTATAAAATGTGGTAAGTACCTACTCGCGGGTTGCCGGCGGCCTTATCCAACATCGTAAATTCTTCCAGTCGCCGGTTATCTACGCTAAGCTCGGCTGTCGCTTGTAAGCGTTTTACTTATACGAAAATGTTGGGTTATGTAGATTGTGGAGGTGTCGGGGTTGTTGGTATGTTTGCAGATTAATATAAAAAGCAATTATGTGTATTTTTTGTAATACTGTTTTGAAAAAATAAGTCCCGCCGAGTTTCTTGCTGGTCATAAAAGTCTAAATGCTTCTCGGGTCAGAGGTGTAGTATTAGAACCGGCGTAGTGTTTATTTTTTCTCTCTTACCTTTTATATACTCGACGTGTAAAAGAACTGTTTATTGAATAAACGTTTGAGTTGGAGTTTTGAGTTTTGATGCCCTGTAATATTTAGTTTCATATGGCAGTAACCGAACAGCAGTACGACATAATATGTATGCAACTTTTGGGATACATTTGTGGTAGTGCACATGGAAAGGTACCTTATGGCGCTTGGTGCTTACGTTGCAAAGAGTCACATTAGTATTGAAGCGTCATTAACAATAGCGTAAGCGCCAAGTGCCATGAGGTACCTTTCCATGTGGACTACCATATTTATTCTCATGTTGAACAAAAACTTCTAAACTCCTTTGTCCCGTTATCACGTTATTCGCATTGGTTTGTAGATTTAAATTTTACTGGCACTTCATTTAAAAACCGAGACACGATACTTTTATGACCTCCGTTGCTGTAAGACCACTTCCCTATAAGATGGAGCAATTTTAACTTCCAAGAACCAAATAAAATGAAGTTTAAGAATTCTATCCTATCCTTTCAGCAATGGACGTCCAGTAGAGAGCGGTCGCTGAGGATGGAGGGTTCAAAGCCGGATTCACCATGCTTGGCAGGCGGATTGGTGGTTGCAGTACACAGCTAAAAGGGACGCTGCTGCTTGAGACAAAATAATAAAAATATTGAAGGACTCAAGAAAAAATATTATTGTAATTATTTGATTGTTGTCGAATGCTTGATGCGTACGGACTGTCAAGTCCTATCAGTCATTTTTGGGGTCGACTTGTACGCCTGGGGAAATCACAGTACAAAACATGGGGGTGAGGTAGCAAGAGGGTGTCCGGGTACGTGGCAGTTTGAGTATTTCATACTATTATGTTTCCTTAGTTACGTATATGAACTAACTAGATATGATTATATGGATGTAGCACCGAGTCAATGTAGATACATGATGGGGCTCCCCCAAATATGACTTGTATCATATTGGGGGGTAGTTGCCAGAGTCGTCAATGTGACTAAGGAGATGCATGTGGGAAAAAGCAATGAGTCTTTAATAACAAGAGGTGAATAGGCAGATGATTCTTATGTCTTACCTATAGGTATGGTTAAGCCACTTGCACACTTCATGATAGTCTGTAATTTATCATTGACATTGAAAATCTTAGTGGCCACGTATTTGAGTCAAACATATTGATTCAAACAAAATTCGTCTTTTCTGTCGTCTAGATATAACGGCTTATGTGATACACGTTTTCTTTTTGTGGTATAATTGTTACGTTAGACGGAGGGCAGTTTATGTCGATATTTTCATAGAATCAAATTTTGGCCTTAAAACCCTTAACTTCCACAATATCCACAGTAAGTCGCAAACTTAATTGATCTCTATGACCCATTGAATTAAATGCTATTTAATTAAAACAATAAGATAATCTTTTTTGATGTACCAGGTAAATACTATTATTAATTTTATAGGAAGCTTCATATTGCGGAGTCTATATAAAGTAGTCTACAGTTGCTGTAGATTTAACGTTGGTCGTAAAAATTGCATTTTGAAACCATTTGTGTTAATCTGTTGGATAGATTGAGCGCAATATAAATATGCGAAATCCCCGCAGAGTGCACCGATATAATTGAACTGGGACCGGTTTGGAATATACTGGTATAGCCAACTTGCCAAGCGTTGTGATTATGCCATTACATTTCAGCCGTATGTAGTCCACTGCTGGACATAAGCCTCCCACAAATATGACATGTATCATCTTGGGGGTAGTTGCCATAGTCGCCACGTTTGGCAGGTGGGTTGGCGACTTCAGTAGCTGTAGATTGGGTTTCGACGGACGCTGCTGCTCGTCCGTAGGATTTTTCCCTTTGTCGCCTCTTACGAGACCCGCGGGCGGAGATGGGGTGGTGCTATTTTAGTCAGCCGGCATCACACGGTAACGGATTATGCCATTAAACCCGGCAAATGATAAAATATCTCATTCATCTCTACCGTAAAAAAGATAAAAGACCTTAAAGTTTAATTTTAGGCACATTTACAATGCACTTATGAGCTTCTAAAAAAAAATTTACCATCGCTTCTAACCCAACACCTCTGAAGAAACTCGGCGGGACTTATTTTATCAACATCTTAAAGTTTAATAAAATATATATATAATAGAATATACTAATATATAAAAATAATAATGTATAAACAAAGACTACACGAATTCATTTAAATTAAAATTCATTTATTAATGCATGAGGCACGAAATTTGGGACTTTTAATGGATAGTAGTCTACGTTTTGATAAGCACATAGCTAACACAGTCAAAAGTTGTTTTTATAAATTAAAGATATTATATAAATTAAAACACTTTATAAATATTAACTTGCGTATTAGATTAGTGGAGTCTCTTGTTTTGTCTAAACTTAATTATATGGATACAGTGATTGGACCCCGTCTCCTTGCTAAAACAAAAAGACTGATTCAACGGGTCCAAAATGCCTGTGCCAGATTTTGTTTCAGCATTCCGTTGAGGGCTCATGTCACCCCATTCTTAAACCAACACAAACTCTTAAAAATGCAGCACCGACGTAAGCTTCATATGGCATGTCTGCTTTTTGGAGTACTCAAGCACAAGACCCCCAGGTATCTTTTTGAGAAGTTGCCAATTTACGCGTCTCTCGGAAGCCGGCGGTGTGTAATGCAGCTGGTAACACCTCGATACACATCGGCTGCTTTCCGTGGTGGTTTCCGTTATGCGGCTTCAAAATGTTGGAATAATATTCCACCCCCCATAAGGAACCTGAAAAATATACATAGTTTTCGAGCTAACCTTAAAAAGCATATATTTCAACACCAAGTAAACGAGGAATGTTATCTGGACACTAGTTGTATATAGACTGTGTGCAGCTGGGGTCCAGATAACATTGCAGCACTAACCTAATTCGTTTCGTTTACTTACCTCTGGATACTTTCCTGTAAGCCTTGCCAAATATATTCGTATGATATATTTTCATTTTCGCTTACTTTTATGTGTCTTGTTCTTGTAAGTAATCTTATATTTGTAACTCATTCTAGTTTAAAATGCTATGTTCATATATTCCTTGTTTATTAACTGATTGTTTATAATTGTTAATAGTTGTCATATTTAGGCCGGCTTGACGCATAATCCATTTTGTTTCTTTTATTTATGTTTTCCATAGATTTACTATTATTCCTCCTAGATGTTTTCACTTGTCAGTTTTGCTTGTCACTTGTCAGTGTGGTTGCGTTGCGTTCAGAAACTATAAAAAAAACTGCAGTTATTTTTATTTTAGCCGCGCATACACTTCAAAATTTTTATTTTTATAATTATTTAATTTATTGTATCTTCATTGTTTATGTTGTTTGCCGTGAAATCACTTTAATGGTTCCTACGGAAGACCAGCGCTGGTTACCACACCAGCTTCATGCTGAGTAGGGACCATTTCGTGACATATATCTTTTAATTATGTATCTTTCTGTCATCTGTCATTTCTGTGTATGTCTCGAATAAATAATTTCTAATTCTAATTCTAATTCTATTACCAGATTACAAAAATCCATAGACAGTTTAATTACAAAAAAAAAAAAATATAAAAATAAATAGAAACAATATTATTTGTCATATCATAAATAATATTTAACCTAACCCGAGTACACATGTATGCTGTTCCAGTGGGTATTCAGCAACAGACAATGGGGGATTCTAAACTGATCTTCCAATCGACATGCTGTTTCTTCCTGAACTGTGTCATTTAAATAATCTGGCAGTACATACGATGAATTAAATTCTAGTTTAGTTCTAGTAATTTTTTGTTCTCGGGTATGATTCCAGGCAGCTGTGGTAGTACCTCTCGACCGGTACCCCAATATATCCCAATATATCGAGAGGTCTATAACTGCCTTCAGAAATAGATAATTGCCGTTTAAAAAGTTACGCGGATAGAGTTGTTGGCAGAGTGGGTAGAAATCTCTCCTCTCAGCTGGCACCCCAAATATGTCCTACTTGACGTACACCTACCCTTAAAGTTTGATTATCCGCCGGAAATAAAACTGACCTACCTCTCCGCGGATACCCTCTAGTTGATCCAATCAACGAAGGCTTAAAACTCTCAGAGATCGAAGGTTAGAAAGATCACAGTTAGAAAAATTTAACCAGGCTCTTGTAATTAGCGGTAATAATACCCCTTACCTCTCCGCGGGTACCCTCAACGCTGGCTGTATACTCTCAGAAATTCTATGTTGACCGTTAAAAATTACTTACCCGGGTATGGTTCCTGGCAGCAGGGATAGTACCGCTCGTGTCTCTCCGCCGGTACCCCTAGGATGTCCCACTCCACGGAAGGGTAGTACTCGCGGAGGTCAATGCCGACCTCTATCGTATCACCCGTCTGCCTCTTTTGGTTGATGTGCTTCAGATCAATCTGTGTGAAGGAAAGTTGACAGTTTATCGTTAGTATTATAATATGTAAGAAAGCGAATTTGAAATAAATCGTTAAGTTATTAATTTTTCGAGGTAACGTGGATAATATTAACCTGAAAAAATTTATTGAGTGGAAATATTTATCTGCTGATGTTAGTCACGAACTTTTTTACCAATTTAATATATTATTTAGAATATTGTTTGAGCAGTAATGTAGTACGTACACTTGGAGCGACAGCTGTGACGTTACGCAATCACAAGTAAGACAAAATAGCGATACCTATACACTGCGTCTGAATTATTTTATAAGGAAAAAACAAAAATTATTTAAGAGTTTTTTTTTTTCATTCAACATCGGTTCATATCACTAACGCCTACGTCCTGATAAATTTTTGGGTAATATTAAAAATACACGCTGTAGAAAAGCAATTTTTGTACAGTCATGTCTACTATCTGTTGAATTTAAGATCTTTTCTAAATAAGAAAAATATATTTATTCTGTTCTGCTCAAATACTAGGGAAACCCTTGATATTATAATTGATCAGTTACTCAATCAGAAATAGATAATAGAACAGATTCTAGATTACACAGAGCCCTATAAAATACCTGGTCTCCATCATAACTCCAGCTGCCGAACTTCAGAAAGCAGGTCTGCTGATCAAAAGGGAAGTAGCGCACGTCGATCTCACACGAGGACTTGAAGATGGCTGGAGGAGTCCAGAGGACCTTGCCGGTGTAGCTGAGGACTGCCTTCGTCATGGTTGTGACGACGTACTCGCCGTCGGCGCTGGGGAAGGATTTACAATTACATTTTTGTCCTAGCAGTTAGTTTCTTAAAAAAATCAAGGCTTGAGGTTAGGAATAATGGATACAGGATTGATCGCTCTGAGTAACGGAGCTAATTACGGTTAATTAATTAATAATTTTTCGTCCCTTCTAGCCTACCTTGATGACGTTACAGTGTAATAAACTATGGGTTTAGAGGCGGATTTAGAAATATTTAAATATTTTTGGGACATCTTACACAAATCGACGTATTCCTAAAGGATATTGAATACTGCTTGTAAGTATATACAAATGACCAGCGTTTGACGTTAGCCACACCTGATGGTAAGTGTCAAATGAGGTCGAGTGTGTAGGACGCTGGTTCAGTAACAACCTATTCTTGCCTTGTAATGACCCAAATTATATCTTATCGGGAATATAGATTAAGGGAGCGAATTCCATAGATTCTATGTTTATAGGTAGTACACTTTAAGCTTTGATGTATTACTGTTTAGAAAAAATATAGTCCCACCGAGGTTGTTGCTAGTAATAATCTTCCCAGGGCATAGACATAGGGCTAGAACCGGTGGTAGATTTTGGTATTTTTTTAAGTCCATTGTAGTGTGTCTAAATTGAAAAAGAAGGTTATTTTTTTAATTTTGGTGATAAATATCGTAGGCAGAGCCACTAACGACTAGGCTAAGAACCCGTCACGATGCGTGATACCATAATTAAACATTTCACAGACTAATTGCAGGGTCATATTCCTAGTTCCTCCAAAAACATTGCCATTAAAATAATAGCATTACTGCCCATTCAGACCTCAACCTACATCGCAAAAAATGACCAAAAAAGACAAGCGTTCTACGAGACAAAAGATTTAGATCGACGTATATTTTATTCGTCGGCCATTATGGAGTCTCGACAAACACTCGGAGCTATGTGGACCGAGACTGGGGACGGGAATTATTTCCTGACGATTAACAAAACAATACCCTGAATAGGGCTAACTGTCATGAGGAATGACTGTCATCATCATCATCATTCCAGCTGTAGGTTAGCTGCTGGACATAGGACTCGCCGAAATATGCCTTGTATCATCTGTTAGTTGTCATATTCTCTACGCTTGGCCGGCGGATTGGCGACGCAGTAGCTGTTCGGTTTCGACGTTTGCTGCTGCCCATCCGTCAGTTTTCTGTCTTGGTCGCCTCTTACTACATGCGGAAAGTGATGGAGGTGGCTATTAGAATAACCACCTAGCTGACTAGAAGTCAGCCGGCACCACACTGCCCCACACAGTTGGATGTATTACTGTTATATAGAAAATTTACTTAGAGCGGTTTCATACGCGCGTATGAGCTCGAGCAAGTAACTGCTATATTTCATGTTTCGAGCAAACACGCAGGAATAAGCGCATACACGCGTGTTTGATTTAATGTAGCGTGCGTGTGCGTATACGCGCAGAAAAAAACGTTAGTCTAAAACCGTTCTTAAATGTCTTTTGCTAAAGAACCAAAGGATGAGCAGTAGCGTCCGTCAAAACCGTGCACAAAAAAACAAGAGTTCACGATAATGCATTTTGGAAAGAACTGCCAGTCAATCGTGAAGACGTGATCATCAATTTCATATCTCTACAAGACAAAGGGCCATTTCCCATTACGAAAATGGATTTTATTTCAATTTATTTGTATCAGCGGAAATGCGGCCAGCGTTTTGGTCACTTGGTCCTTAAGGATTTTCATCATCATTTCACACATCATCACATTTCAGATCATATACTGTTTTTGTTATCTTTTTGTTTCTCTTGTTATATTTGTGTAAATAAATGTATTTTGAACGACAAACTACAAAACAAATGAATGTTTGAAGTTTGACGGATGAAGTTAAAAATACTATACGCCATTATAATCCGTTTCAGAACGGATAGCATGGTTGCCATATTGTCATATATCGCGCTATTTGTCACTTTCGCACTCACAAACTTGTTAAAGCGTGACAGATATTGTGACAAATGATAAAAACCTGACCATATCAAGCTAACAGTTGTTTTATTTCATGAGTAATTATCGCGGCAACCGAAGCGATATTCCAAAACGAGGATTGCAATTTTGTATGAATCAAATAAGCGAATACGTTACTCAAAGGTCAGGAAAGTACTTTTTGGAAACGTGTCATTACCACTGGGACCTTGCTATACGACACGCATGCTTATGAGTCGACCTCCACAAAACCCGAATCATTCCATCAACTCCACACGATTCTTATTAAGGAACCAGGCCCGAACATGATTAGTGTCGTGACAAACTTACGTAACAAACTCATCAGAAACTTTATTACAGAAATAAAAGTAGGTACAGCCCAGTATATCCCTGAAAACGGCATATAACATCGGCATAGTAAAACTACTAACCGAATACCACAAATACTTTCCAATCAATAAAAACTGAGCCTTACTCCATTTGATTAAAGTTCAAATTGTAAAATAGCTTGCTAAAGTCGTCTATGAAACTGCTTCTTGGTTTAAAACCGCTAAGCAAGAATAAACTCTAAGACTAATGGAGTAAGGTTCTTTGAAATTGCTTGTCGCCAGCTCATGACACATGGAATTTCTTACGCATGAGATGACCGAGGGGATAAATCTTTCGGCAATAAACAATCCAAGCGCAGAAACGGATATTGAATGGTTACAGAATTTGCTAGAGTGCAGAGTTGCACTTTGCGCCCTAGAGAAAGTTGATGTTTACAAATTGATATCGTAAAGTGGACACTACTGGCATATGTAATGGAAATGGTAAGTTACTGTGTCTTTCAAGTCGTAGCGAAGACTTTGTAAGGATTTTATTGCTTGAATTGTACGTGTAAGTATTCTCCTAGGACAAATAGCTGGCTGAAGTACCTATTTTTCCGACTGTTTCTTAGTTTTACAGCATTAGAAAACCTGCATTAAGCTGTTTATAAATTCATGATAAAGGAACCGACGTACAATTTTTGTTCAAGAAGTGTGAAATGTAATGTTGGAAAAATTTTCATGTTTTATTTTTAGGTTTTGTTTATAAAGACAAGTTTATTAACCAAAACTTGGTTCATGGTTTGGATATCGTAATAACTATTCATTGAATACAATGACCAAGGACGGTTTTGGTTGAAAATTACTGTTTCCAAATGATTTTCACTAGTTTAATAGCTTAGTTATTATTTTAACACCCTTAATTTAAGGTTTCTATCGATTATATTGTTTGAAATAAATCACTGGGTCAATGGGTGACTGTTAAAACTTTTTTTTTTAAGTCGAAACGTCTGCTTTCGAAACTATAATTCTTTAGAATTCCACTATACCATTTACGTTAATTATAATAATATTTTTTTTTTTTATGACATAAGGTGGCAAACGAGCAGACTGATTGCCTGCAAGCAAGCGTTGCCTGTAAGCAATTACCGTCGCCCATGGGCACCCGCAACACCAGGGGAGTCACAAGCGCGTTGCCGACCTTTAAGGGGGGTTGGAGCTCTGGGAACCTTACTCACCATCAGGAACACAACACTACATACCTGAAAGGTAGCAGTGCTATTATGGCTGTGGTCTTCCGTAAGGAGGAGGTACTTCCCCAGTTGGGCTTCTCTCCGAACTCGAGCGTGATGGTACTTCACTGTGCCCTACCTCTCATTGTCGGACGTAGTTTAAGGACATACCCGGGTCCAAAATTAATTAAATTAATTATGTTTTTCCTACTCATTAACACGAGCTCCTTCAAATATGGACATCAAAAATGTAGGTACATAATCGCAAATAAAAAAATACTAATTTTACATTTAAGGCAAACACGGTCTATAGATTTTTTCCTAACTGTGTCGATTGCCAGCTTCTTACATATATTTTTTATAAGGTAATGGCACCATGTTGGACACTTTAAGCTGACAGGCACCAATGATGGACACTTAGTTCTTATTTCAAAAATCTAAAGTTATAAATCGAATATGTCCCAACAAATGCACAACTCCTTTGAAATAACCACTAATGTTCATGATTGGTTCCTTGTCCATTACTGGTGCCGTCACCTTAGTAGCAACACAAGAGGATATTTTAACAATCTGTTAAATTTATAAGACAATTTTTATTATTTTTCGAATGAAAAGAGCTTCTGATTTTGAGTAGAAATTAACATTTAATTAAAAAAAAAACACATTTTTTAAAATTGCCTATCGTTTTTTTTTATGACATAGGCGGCAAACGAGCAGACGGATTGCCTGGAGGTAAGCAATTACCGTCGCCCATGGGCACCTGTAACACCAGGGAAGTCACAAGCGAGTTGCCGGCCTTAAAGGGGGTTTGGAGCTCTGGGAACCTTACTCACCACCACGAGGAACACAACACTACATACCTGAAAGGTGGCAGTGCTATTATGGCTGTGGTCTTCTGTAAGGAGGAGGTACTTCCCCAGTTGGGCTGCCCCAGATTCAAGCGTGATGGTCATCGCTGTGTCCTACCTCTCATTGTTGGACGTAGTTTAAGGACATACCCGGGTCCAAATTGATGTTGAGAAATGATCATCTCAGAAAAATATGTCATCGCCTACAAGTATATACCAAAGCAACTGAATGCCATCAACATATCTGCTAATTGATCGCATCGACAAGAAACGGCGTGATACATCAGCCGTCAAAACAGCTCGGCGGCCATTAATCATCCAGGATCAACGCACGTGCTAATCTTACGGACGGTTGGCCATGGGACGAGTAGCCGTCTTCTAGCACGTAGCTGCTTCCTTGTCTTTCATTATGATTTAAAAGAGGGAGAGGTATAGGCCGTTCCTTGTCACAGTGAACATCTATATGAAAGACGCAAAAGGTCTCTTATTAACGTCACTGTGACAAGGTTCGAAGTAGCCTAGAAATTAAATTGGTTGACTATACGCATGCGGAATTTGTAAAATAATTTTAGATTTTCCTTGTCAACTTGTCCGGAAAAACGATATTACATATTCGTTACAAAAAACAATATACGAACAACTAATATTCCTTATATACAATTTCCATTTCTACATTTATAACATGAGAACTGCTAGTGTACTCATAGAATCTTTATCTAGTTTGAAATGTATAATTTGGGTCTTTTTAAAGTGAGAGTGAATAGGTTGTTGCTGAACCAGCGTGCTACACCCTCGACCTCGTCAACACTTACCAGGTGTGACTGATCTAAACTCTGGGACACGCCTCCCATTGGAAGCTCGACGCTACGCTCCACGCTCGTTTATCGCTCCGCTCCGAGCGTGCACTCAGACCTTACATTTGCCAACAGTCCGTATATCCGACCTTTACAAGCGAGTTAGCCCCTGACGGGTTTATGAGTCCTGTCACAAGCGCCGGAAGCCAAATGATTTATTTTTCGTAAAATATTAACTCGATCCATTTTTTTGGACCTCAAGTGGAAGTTTCCTTAATTATTTTGGAATTGAGGTATTTTGTATAGAATATATTATATTTACCTATATATTATATTGTGTGGGAAACAGAGCATTTTGGGTCTTATCAAATTGGGTAATCGTTTTATCAGTTGGGTTATGTAACCAAAGGGTAAAAAGACGACCGGTCTGGCCTAGTGGCTAGTGACCCTGACTATGAAGCCAACGGTCCTGGATTAAAATCCCAATGAGAGAATTTATTTGTGTGATGAGCACAGATATTTGTTCCTGAGTCATGGGTGTTTTCTATCATCATCTCAGCCATAAGACGTCCACTGCTGAACATAGGCCTCTCCCTTGAACCTACAAATGTAGCGATTGGAAGCGACCGGCATCCAGCGTCTTCCGGCGACCTTAATGAGGTCGTCTATCCTGTGTGTGGGTGCTTTCTATGTATTTAAGTATGTGTATATTAGATTCCTCACACAAGCCTCCTTAAGCTTACAAACTCTCTTCCAAGATCATACAAGTCATATTTATTAAATGTATGTATGATGATATTACTTACATGAAGCGCTTGTGGCCTAGCGGTAAGAGCGTGCGACTTGCAATCCGGAGGTTGCAGGTTCAAACCCCAGCTCGTACCAATGTATGAAATATCATTTGATATTTACCAGTCGTTTTTCAATGACGAAAACCATCGTGATTAAACCGGGCTAATCCCAATAAGGCCTAGTTTACCCTCTAGGTTGGAAGGTCAGATGGCAGTCGCTTTCGTAAAGTGTGTTGTTGCCAAGCGGACCCCAGGCTCCCATGAGCTGTGGCAAAATGTCAGGACAACGCGAGGCAGATGATGATGATGATACTTACTTGTTATACAGGACGATGTCAGGAAGCCAGATGTGCTCGGAGGGCACGTACAGCTCCTTCTGGCCGCCATACTCGTTAGGGTCCCATTTGAACTTGTGGTCCTCCCATTCCTGCAACCAATTATGACCTCTGTACCACCAAAAAATTGTCCGTGAATGAGTCAAAAACGTTGGAAATAGGGTTCAGTTTGTGTTAATATTGGACAAAAAACAGTTCTTTTCTGGTAAACAGTAGATTAATGTTACAGTAATTATAAAATATATCAAACATATCGTGGCATTGTCGTGCGGTGCCGACACCACCGCATCTCCTCCCGTGGGTGTCGTAAGGGGTGTGGGAGGCCTAAGCAGCATTGGACGATTTACGGCTGAAATTATCTATGTCATTAGGAATTTATTTAAATAAATATTTTGATTTTCGATAGATATAGTATATGTATGTATATGAAATATTAATTGTAATGGACAACATATACTTAAGAAAAAGTAGTTAAGCCTACAAGTGCACGACGCAGGATTTGAACCTGCTTTTAGCACCTTACACACTACACACTACTAGGTCACCGGATGTTCTATTATTTCTTTACATTCTATTTCAGTTTAAACTGAAACATCTAAGTTCACACCAAATTGTGTACATAACACTGAAATTCATTAAATTTCAGAAACTAGAATTTATATCCGGCATTCTGTGTTTGGAAACAATTTGGTCCGAAATAGCGGCGTTGCATGTCGGGGCGCCATATTTAGGTGCATTCGGGTCTCAGTTCCTTAAATGTTCGTGAAATATACTGTGTAGTGCAGCTATAATGCAACGGGGAAGTAGTGTTAGAAAGAGATTTCGTTTCAGAATAGAATAGAATGCTAAATTAAACATTAACACGGCTCTACTCACGTTTAGTGCGTCGCGACGCGACGGGCCGGCGACGCGATCGCCGAATCGAACGGACACTCAGCACTCTTAGTGCTTGATAATGGAGGCCTATGTTCTCCGAAACATGTCGCGCGAGTGACTAAATAAACGTGAGTAGAGCCGTGTTAATGTTTAATTTATCAGACATGTCTCACGTAAGTTTAAATACAAAGAATAGAATGGTAGTACAGTCTACATATATTCAATGATGTGTATTGAATATATGTGTCCCTGCGTGATCGCATCAGGAATGATTTCATCCGCAGTAGAACCAAGGTTACCGATATAGCCCTCCGGATCGCCAAACTTAAGTGGCAGTGGGCGGGGCACATTGCTCGCGGAACCGATGGCCGTTGGGGAGGAAAGGTTCTGGAGTGGCGACCACGAACTGGAAGACGCAGCGTAGGTAGGCCTCCCACAAGGTGGACCGACGACCTAGTTAGAGTCGCGGGATACCGCTGGACGTGGAAGGCGCAGGATCGGTCTTCTCGGGTCGTTCTGGGGGAGGCCTATGTCCAGCAGTGGACGGACCTGTTTTGGCTGACATGATGATGATGATGACGATTACAGGAAAAAAACATACAGGAATGCCCTTATGTCTAAAAGAGCTAGGATATACTTGTATCAAGTCGTGTGAAAAAAGGGATGGCTAGCGCGAGAGACAATTTATTTTTCACTGAATCTAACAGTACAGTCAGCAGCAGAAGTGGCTAAGCGTTTGAGGTGGTCAAAATGAGGTCAACATATCTCTATTGTCAAGAGAATAAGAGCGCGTGTAGGTCACTTTGAATAGTTCAGAAGCTTAGCCAGTTTTGCTGCTGACTGTACCAATAAAAAATAAAATTTAAATATTGACGACAGGTCTGGCCTAGTGGGTAGTGACGCTGCCTATGAAGCCGACGGTCCTGGGTTGCAATCCCATTTGTGTGATGAGCACACATATTTTGTTCGGGAGTGGTGTTTACTATATTTTTAAGTATTTGTATGTTAAATATATCGTTGGCTGAGTACAACACAAGCCTACTTGAGCTTACAGTGGGGCTCAGTTAGTTTGTGTAAGGATGCCCTGTAATATATATTTATTAATATGAATATTAATTTGTTGTTAATACTTACATGTTCGAGCCATACGTTGGTGGTTAAGATTTGGTCCTTCAAGTTCTGAAACAAAAAAAAATCCTTGGTTGAAGTAGACATTACTGTTAAAATCTTTGGACCCGGGTATGTCCTTAAACTACGTCCAACAATGAGAGGTAGGGCACAGCGATGACCATCACGCTTGAGTCTGGGGCGGCCCAACTGGGGAAGTACCTCCTCCTTACAGAAGACCACAGCCATAATAGCACTGCTACCTTTCAGGTATGTAGTGCTGTGTTCCTGATGGTAAGTAGGGTTCCCAGAGCTCCAACCCACTTATAGGTCGGCAACGCGCTTGTGACTCCCTTGGTGTTGCGAGTGCCCATGGGCGACGGTAATTGCTTACCATCAGGTAATCCGTCTGCTCGTTTGCCACCTTTGTCATAAAAAAAAAAAAAAAATCACAGGTCACAAGCGTGACATATAAAAATAAAAATATTCTGAAGATAATTGATAATAATAATTAATACTTGAAATAATTTGTATACTTGTGTAACTACTAGATATAAGTATTTCTGTGTTTCGCTGATTAAGTGAATTGTCTGTAATTCTTTGGAGAAATAAATTCTGAAACCAAACATATATTTTGGCTACGGAACCCTAAATAGAGGACTAGAAACGAGCCATGGTCATCACCTACAGACGTACTATGGTATCATAATAGTACCAAGATCGAATGGGATGGTCTTATTAAACTTTTAATAGGTATGACAGAGACGGTGCTATTATTGTTCATAATTATCATACTCTCACATTGTGAGTATTGCTTACAGTTCATGAAACATATGTAACTCTCCACCGCATGGAAAACAACAAAGAATCCAACTAAATTAAAAGGTTATATCAGGGGTTCCCAACGTGTGCGCCGCGGAAAGTTCAGAGGGGCGCCGTGAGTCGATCATCTATCTACAACGAAGATAAATTCATGTTGTGCATGTTTAATTTTCTTTCAACCTCCCTCTAACTAAACTAACCTGAGTACTATTATTGTAGGTAATGTCGGTAATGTAGGTAATTATTTCTTTCTTCTATATCTTTTTGAAATAGCTAGGGCAGAGCGCCGTGACAAAATACTAATTTTGTAACTGCGCCGCAGGTTGAAAAAGATTGGGAATCCCTGGGTTATACGCTAGTATCTTCTTCCTAGGAGGAATAATGACTGGAGAACGCATTCGCGAGCGCCAGTAAGGGACAATTATAGTTTTGCTTTACAGGTCACTCTTTATAGCTAAAATATTAGCTTATTCTGTATTATTTGTGTGAGATAATAATACTAAGTAACGTAAAAACCTATAAACATTTTTTTTTCTTTTAAAATATTAGCTTATTCTGTATTAATTAATGCAACTTCGGTTGAAACCATAAGAAAACTCCAATTGTTTTTGTTTGTATGCCTCCAACATTTTTATGACTTTTTACTTTTTTCGGTCTCTAAGAATACGCTGTGCTACTAAGTATAGTTTTAAAGATTGTATCTCCAAACAAACCGCGTCTAATTTCTCCACCCCTCCCCACCACTGGCTTCTCTAGTCCCGGTCTAGATCCACTCCAACATTACCTACATCTCTGCCAAGTTTGAGTGCATAGTCATTACTCATTATAATCATAGTCATAGAAAAACTTAACAGAAGCAAGAAAACAAAGCCTATATTATATTGGATACAGGCGCTGTCAGTTCATACAACTGCTAGCCTGCTTTACAAATAATAATAAAAAAGTGAGTTCTGCCTTTTTTGAGCATCGGGTATTCCAGATATCGTTAAACTGCGACGAAATCACATACTTGGAAGATATAATTTGGGTCTTCTCAAGTCAAGAGTAGGCTGTTACTGAACCAGCATGCTACACCCTCGACCTCGCCGACACTTACCATCAGGTGTGACTGAGGTCAAACGCTGGTCAGTCGTGTATATATTACCATGTAGGTTTATATCTTATCAAACAGACCATTACGAGGCATCACGCATGGTTGTAAGACAGTTGGCAACCAGCCAACTATCGATCTCAGCACCATAACAGGACAGATCAACTTCGTGTGTCTAGGAGTTATAGGTGAAAAACTTAACTGGAGGACCATGTCTATGTAGTTGTGCAGAGAATTAATATGGAACTTACGGCAACATTTGTGTCATTATCTAGGAAAAGGGACCTTATTGATAAAGATAAAAAAAGATAAAAGATCTTTATTTTTCAATTTAGGCACATTACATGCACTTATGAACGTCAAAAAAAAAAAAACTACACCGGTTCAAACCCTACACCTCTGACCCGTGAAGATACCGGCAAGAAACTACGGCGGGACTTATTTTTTCAAAACAGTGATACATCAAATCTTAAGTACTTACATAATTATGCGTAGTCCGATAAGAAAACATATCAAACAGTTTATTACAAGATAAGAAAATACTAAAATATAAAAGTAAAAATAATAATGTATAAACAAATTCGACTTCACAAAATAGACATACTTTAATATGCTTTCTTATCTGAACTGTGTCATTTACATGATCTGGCAGTACATACAATTGTTGAATTAATTGCTAGGCGGTTTTGTTAGTTTCTGGTTTGGGCCATGCATGTTTGTCTGTCAAATAATCCTCTACTCTGTAATAGCCCTTAGACATCAAAAACTTTTTTAAGTAATTCTTAAGTACTGGGAAGGGTAATTTTAAAGCATCATCAGGTAACTTGTTATATAATTGCCCAAAAAATGATAGTCGATGCACTTACGTCGAATCGCGTTTTGTTTGTATTTTATTGTCTTGAACAACGACATAAGCGCCATCGACAATAAGGTCCCCTTTCATAGATAATGTCACATTTGAATATAGAACGCCGACATGCGTATACACACGTTACTACTACATAAATAAATGCTATAGCTAAGTTTTTCACCTATAGGCATTGGCGATCGAGGACCATAGGAGGCTAAAGAGTGATATATATTTATAGCTCATCGCCCCAACTACGATCGCCCGGCTATGACATACATGTCTCTTTTATTTACACGGGATCGATTATCTTTTGTCCATTGAAATAGCTGATAGCTCATAGCTTACTAACTCGCGATGGGACCAGTTTCATACTCTGCTAGTAACACTGACACCTATATCAGTAAATAGGCGATCATTTTCACTACCCTGTATCAGAATGAAGCCTCCGGTAACATTGTACTAAAAGTTATATGCCGCTTCGGTTTGGTGCTTACCGAGCGTTAGTCGGTATTAGTGGCTGACTGTACACACTTTCAGAGCACAGAATTGGCATTCAAATATTAAAATGTTTCATGTTTTGATTTGTTTTGAGGCTGTCTTTCCACTAGAGCTATGATGTGCTACGTTTACATACAAATTGGCCAAGCTATGCTATGAAGCTATGTGTTATTTGTATAAAATCGTAGCGCAGCATAGCTGTGGTAGAAATACACCCGAAGACTTTATTTTTTTGCCAGTCTGTTTGAGCCGAGCACACAAAGGTGCGAACACAGCGCTGCATAAAAAAACGGCGACGGTACAGAATCGCAGTGACGCATCGTATCCGCTCAGGGGCGCTACCGCGAAACACGATATTCGTAAATTTCGGACGATTGTCTCTGTCACTCTTATGATGCCTTAATTGGAGTAAAAGGGAAAGATGCTCGAAATATACGTACTTCGATGTTCGCGGTACCGGGCCTGTTTTTACCGCGCGCTCCCCTCACCGCTGTTCAAAATACGCAGACGGTACGGAATCGCAGTGACGTGCCGTAAACTTCTCTACTTGTTGCTCAAAATACGCAAGTGTACCGGAACTTGAGCTTCTCAAAAAAGCTTTCGTATGGAGTACGTCACGACATACATAGCGTTATTTGGAACAGTGTGACATAGTGGTGATGATGCGGTAAATTCATGACATTTAAGGCACGTCACTGCGATTCCGTAAGGTCAGTGTATTTTTGAGAAGTGGTGTGTGGGACATACGATAAAAACAGTAGAATAGAATAGAATAGAATAACTATTTATTCGTGAGCACATACTACATACATACATACATACATACGCATACGATGCGTCACTGCGATTCCTTTTTTTGCGCTGCGTATTGCAGTAGTGTGGACAAACCTTAATATATTATAACATAATATTGATAGATACGCAATAAGTACTTTAAAGTCGATGAAATGTCCTGGGGAGGATAATATCACCAACGACATACTTAAAGCTCTACAAGAACCTATAACTCCAGTCCTAACCAATTTATTTAACGAAAGTTTAAGCCAAGAAAATATACCTAAAGAATGGGAATCGTCTGTGATAAAGCTACTGTATAAAAAAGGAGACTCGCTCAATATCAATAATTATCGGCCAATCAGCCTCTTGCAGAGTACATACAAGCTCTTCACAAATATCGTGCTATCGAGAATAAGAACAACGCTAGACTCTCATCAGCCGAGAGAACAGGCCGGGTTCAGGCGTAACTACTCCACTATAGACCATATATTTACAGTTAGACAAATAGTCGAAAGATATACTGAATACCAAAAGACGCTCTACCTATCTTTTATAGACTATTCGAAGGCATTCGACTCTATATCCCACGAAAAGCTCTGGATAGCCCTAAAAGAACAAGGAGTCGACAGAAAATACTTAAACATATTAAAAGTAATATATCAGAAAAGTAAAGCCACAGTCAGACTGGATAAAAAAGGTAACGAATTTGAAATACAGAGAGGAGTAAGACAAGGAGACCCTATCTCTCCAAATCTTTTCAATTCAGTGTTAGAATACATTTTTAGGAAAGTAAATTGGACTAAAATGGGAATCAATATAAACGGCGAGTATTTAAATCATTTGAGGTTCGCAGATGATATTGTTTTACTGTCTGAAAACCACCAGGACCTTCAGTATATGATAGAGACATTAAACTATAATAGTCAGCAGTGCGGTCTCGAAATGAATCTTGAAAAAACATATGCTATGACAAACGGAGAAAAAAAAATTATAAAGATTGGAAATACGAACATAGAGTACGTGAGCGAATATAAATACCTAGGTCAAATAATCTCTATGAATGGACGATATGTAGAGGAAGTGGAAAGAAGGATTAAACTAGCTTGGAACGCGTACTGGTCATATAAAGATATTTTCAAACTAAATCTCGATATCACATTAAAAAGGACAGTAATCGATACCGTGGTTACCCCAACCCTAATCTATGGTTGTCAAACTTGGTCTATATCCAAAAAAATAATAGACAAAATACAAAAATTTCAGAAAGCCATCGAGAGAAGCCTATTAAACATAAAGCTCAAAGACAAAGTAAAAGCTTCTCACATCAGAAAAATCACCAAAATGCAGGACGCCGCAGAAATGGTTTGCCGATTAAAATGGCGATGGGACATATAGCCAGGACCAGAGACAACAGATGGAGCGAGAGAGTGCTACACTGGTACCCGCGGGATACGATTCGCCCTCGGGGGCGACCACGCCGCCGATGGCGAGATGACATTTCTGAGGAAGCAGGTGTGGCCTGGATGAGAATGGCAGCTGACAGAAACCAGTGGTGCAAAATGGAGGAGGCCTATGTCCAAAGATGGACAAACCCAAAAACAATGGGATAGAATAATTAATTATGATTTAAACTCAGACTTATTTCTTTTAGCATCAGTCACCTATTTATTGTATAATTACTTTACTATTGTCAAACTACATATGTTTTGGGAAATAAAGGGCTTTATTATTATTATTATTATTGATAGATTAAGTGCGACTAAAAGAGTTTTTTTTGCAAACTTTATTATTAATAGCCACTTTCCTCTTCAGTTATCCGTGTTATCACAAGAAACTATTAACTGGTCATTACAAATGTACACTTTACTTCGGTCTTCCATTATCTTTAAAAAAAAGTATAGCTACACCCTCGACCTCGTCGACACTTACCATCGGGTGTGACTGAGGTCAAACGGTGGTCAGTCTTGTATAAAATAATAATGAAAAAAACTACTAATTTTTTGATGACACCTTTTTGAATACTACAAGTGGCCAACAAGCAGAATCTAACACTGAGCATAGCCCGACATGTTTTTGGCCGTCTCTACTGTATACACTGAGTGCAGAGAGGTCATCTAGGCAACAATGTTGGTGCAATTGGGAGGATTGCATGTGCATTCTGATTTGTGCAGGCTTTGTGGGCTAACGATGTGAACTCGCCAATTATGGGCGAATGGAGGTGTATTCAGATTTTGTTAATTTGATATATGATACATTATGTGGAGTGTGAAAGGTGGATGAGAAAAGTTTGCGCGTCAGCTGCGACCTATATGTACTTTAATATAATTAAAACTGTTGATTGTTTGTTTTGTTGTGAATCACGTCTTTTCCGTACACGGAACAATGGTGTTCCGGAAATTTGGGAGGCGTACGCGGAGCCGGATTGAGCCAACGCGCGGAGGCCCTTTCGACAATTTAATGAAATGTAAGGGGTACACTAAGCGGATGCTGCACCTCTCCGTATCATGGGACGCGCACAGAGACAGCACCCGCCATGTTGTAAGGACTATTGAGTTTTAATGGAATCTAGAATATGGGGTGGAAAGGATGGACTAGCTACTGGGCTATTGGATAAAAAACAGGACGCCTGCCTAATAAAACTGTATACAATTTTATTTCCGGCAGACGGTGTGAGTCATGTTATTATTAGTTACTGAGTTAGTGTGTTCATCTGTTGTAACTAAATATAAGT
Source organism: Grapholita molesta (assembly GCA_022674325.2). Classification (NCBI taxonomy): domain Eukaryota; kingdom Metazoa; phylum Arthropoda; class Insecta; order Lepidoptera; family Tortricidae; genus Grapholita; species Grapholita molesta. Next base: position 552,327 of record CP053137.2, read on the forward strand.
GAAAAATTTAACTGAAGGACCATGTCTATGCAGTTGTGCAGAGAATAAATATGGGACTTACGTCAAAATATAGAGCGCCGACATGCGTGTACAGACACGATACTACTACATAAGCCAAGTGCTTTAGCTAAGTTTCTCACTTATAATATATGCTTTATTTCTTGTTTCTGTTAAATGAGCATTAAGCTATTTTTGAGAGGCGAGCGAGAATTTTAACAACTTTCGAACTCTCGAAAATTAGCCAGTTTCGATATTTAGATGAAGTTCTTTGTTGATAGACGAGTCTACATGAATCAACAAAGCATATGTAGATATTTACGTGCATATCATAGCTGGATATGCGGGTTCAAATCCTCATATCCTGTCTTCGACGCAGGAGGGTCTCGTAGTTTTTTCTTAAGTATATGTCATCTATTTTTAATGTATTATTATTATTTTTTATACAAGACTCACCAGCGTTTGACCTCAGTCGCACCTGATGGTAAGTGTCGACGAGGTCGAAGGTGTAGCACGCTGGTTCAGTAACAGCCTATTCACTCTTGCCTTGAAGAGATCCAAATGATATCTTTCCGGGAATACAGACGAAGGGAGTGAATTCCATACCTTAGCAGTCCGCATTAGGAAGGTAGAAGCGAATCGCTTCGTGCGAATGAATGGATTATTCACAACGTAAGGATGAAACCGCTCCACTCGCCTCCGTTGATGGAACTGAGGTGGCGGAATTAAATCGTGCAATTCCTGAGCACACTCTCAAAAATGTATACTGTAAAACACAGACAGTGTCAGTGTCAGACAAACTAGCAACCTTGCAACGGTGCTCAAGTGATTATTTACAAGACGAAGTCAGTTATGTTTTATTGTCGCTGTACTGTCTAAAATGCTAATATTATTGGACAATCTTAAAGTAAGGGTACCATAAAAGGTGTAAAACCTTAGTGCTTAGCGTCTGAGCGTCAGAATGACGAGCGATTTCCCGCGATGGCGTCTTAAGGAGGCGAACCAACAGCCTTAACGCTTGCTTGTGAATAAACGAGTTTTATAACACTGCCACAGTGCCTTGAACAAACACAGTATCCTAAATAATGATTATGTTTATGAAATGATTTTAAGCTAACCAGCTATGATTTGCGCGTAAATGTCTACACGTGCTTTGCTGATTCATGTAGATTCGTGTATCAACAAATAACTTCATAAAAATGTCGAAACTAGATAGATTATTTTCGAGAATTCGAAAGTTTTTGAAATTCTCGCTCGCCTCTCAAAGATTGCCCTCTGTTCAGAAAATTAAAAAAAAAGAAAGAAAAAAAGTAAATAATGCGTACCTAATACATATTAGCCTAAGCCGACGCGGAGACTCTCTATCACACTTCACATAACGTATCAAATTACAACTATTATTTGAAACGGGATAGTTACCATGTACGTTACTTTGAGTGAGTTTCCGATATTTCGGCAATGTTACAAGCGCCATCCTTACGGTATAACTTCGTACGTAAATAGTTGTAAGGCTATGAAATGGTACTTGACGATGGCGACAAAAATGCATCATCATCATCTCAGTTGGAAGGCGTCTACTGCTGGACAGTAAGCCTCCTCCAAATATGACTTGTATCATCTTAGAGGTGAATTTGGGACTTCAAAAACGCATAGGTACCTATGACAAAATCGGACATGTTTGGAAATATTTATGTAGTTACCTACGTTTGTATTTAATGTCACTTGCGTGAGAGTCTAGGCCGAGCATAAGAACTTGAAAATATATATTTTTGAAAATGTAATTTGATTTGAAAGAATCTTTTTGAAAATGAACATTTTAAATAAATAAACATTACAGAGCATTCCCACACAAATTGACTGATTGACATTATGGCAAGAACCCATATCTATAGAGACATGGGGCTATGGGCGCCGGTGGTAAAGTTTTAGTAGTAAACTTACAAAGGCGTACTGCGTCAAATAATCTGCTGTGGCACACCGTTACGTTTTTACTGGCATCATTTCTTTAAAACGTGTTGTGTGTACAGTCGGCAGCCAAATTGCCTCGCGGCGTGCTCGCTCACACCGCGCGTTACAAGGTACACGTGAGACTGCGGAGCACCGCGTTCTCGCAACCTGGCCTGGTACCGTGAACGTTGAAGTTCATACATTTCGAAGCATCTTTCTCTTTTACTCTAATTAAGGTGTGGAGGGAAGAGTAAGGGAGTGGAATTCTCTTCCAGCTGATCTTTTCCCGGAGCAATACAACCTGGGTATCTTCAAGTCGAGAGTGAATAAGCACTTGCTAGGTAAGCATGTTCCATCGTCGGCCTCATCGTCACTTACCATCAGGTGAGATTGGGGCCAAATGCTAACCTATCATTTAAAAAAAAAAAAAAAAAAAAAAAGGTGTCATGAGAGTGACAGAGACCGACCAACCGTCGAAATTGACGAATATAGTTTTTATGGGTGTAGTTTGTAGTACTAAACTGAAATAAATGCAGCGCAGAGAAGTCGACATACTACCCGCCGATTAATTTATTTAAATTATTATTAAATTTTGTCTGCTTGAAATATTTACAGAATGTTCATTTTCTTTTTGTAAATTATTAGTTTTGTTTAGATTATTTCGACTTTATTCATATTTATTTTAGTCACTAGAGCGACATGTTACGGAGAACATAGGCCTCCAGTTTCAAGCACTAAGAGTGCTGAGTGTCCGTTCGCCTCGCCGCTTCCGTTGTCCGTGCCGCTCGTGCTTCAAAATGGAGGCCTATGTTCTCCGAAACATGTCGCGCGAGTGACTAAATAAACGTGAGTAATGCTGTTATTTTCATTGATAAAATATTAAAATGACTCACGAAAGTTTCAATACATAAGTTTAGTTTATTATTTTAAGTTTAGGTAACACGAACTTTCATATATATTCACTTCAAAAATAAGTATAATTAAATTATAAGAAAATAAATGAGCTCCCATATAAAAGTGATTTATACCGGCCTTTTTTTCCTTTTCTTGTATTTTTTTTTTTTATGAAATAGGCGGCAAACGATCAGACGGATTGCCTGGTGGTAAGCAATTACCGTGGCCCATGGGCACCTGCAACACCAGATGAGTCACAAGCGCGTTGCCGGCCTTTAAGGGGGGTTGGAGCTCTGGGAACCTTACTCACCATCAGGAACACAGCACTACATATCTGAAAGGTAGCAGTGCTATTATGGCTGTGGTCTTCTGTAAGGAGGAGGTACTTCCCCAGTTGGGCTGCCCCAGATTCAAGCGTGATGGTCATCGCTGTGCCCTACCTCTCATTGTTGGATGTAGTTTAAGGACATACCCGGGTCCAAATTGTATAGTTGGGTACGGTTCCCACTGCGTGAGTCCGTGTCGAACTTGCCCGGTATTTAACTATGAAATCGTGGTACCCAAAAATCGTTAAAAAAAAGTCTCCGTTGTGTTCGGGTGGTCCAATTGGTTAAGGCGTTAGCGTAAGGCCGCGAAAGCTAGAGATTTAATATTACCTCAAACCGTAATCAAACGTAGGTTTTCGCACTATGAATAGATATTGCTAGGTAATTTTAAATAAGTCTAACCACTGAAGCGTTATTAATTATTGAATTATTTTCGAGCAGCAATGTATTGCGTACACTTGAAGCGACAGTTGTGACGTCACGCCATCGCAAGTAAGACAAAGTAGCGATACATTGCGTGCTGAATTAGTTTATAAGGAAACAAAAAAAAATAGCTAAGAGTTATTTTCATGGAACATCGGTTCATAGCACTAATGCCTACGTCTGGTTAAACTTTGAGGTAAGTAATATTAAAAGTACACCCTGTATATTAATATTACAGCGTGTATTTTTAATATTACTTAGTCATCTATTTCAATGTATGAAATCATGTTAGATAAAATTAGATAAAACTTGCATTTTCTTCGCCCGAGGTATTGTTTATTTTCAATTATGGACTTCATAGAGGCGAGAGTTCTTAATGAGCAAAAAATACATTACGATAAGATAGTCCGAGTGCCATTGAAATCTTATTAAGACTGTAAGCGAATTTTATTATTCTAGAACATTTTCTGAAAAAAATATTTCTAGAAAAATCTACGTAGAAGGACGTTTCCATTAATTTTAATCGTAATTTCAAGTGTTTTCCCACCTTTTAGTCTAGTCCACAGTGCTGGCTAATAAGCAGGAGGTCCCAGGTTCAAATCCTAGCCAGGGCATTTATGTTTCAAATGAGCACAATTTGTCTCGCCAAAAAATCAGCGCTGACTTAAAAACAGAAATATAACAAATTCTGTTATATAGACACGCCTTAATGACATTAGGATCTCTTGCCACCATCAATGTGCCTGCTCTTCTTGAGCAGACTGGCATTGTCAAGATGATGACAAGAAGCCTGATGGAGTGTCTTTGGTTCCTTGAAGTTTGGGACGGTTGCTCGCGCCTGCGTAGATAACCTAGCGCCGTCCCATCTCCAACGACCTAATGTACAAGCGACGGAAAGCGCCAAAATTTTTAAACGTAACAAATATAAGAGCACGGGCAGAGAGTACCATTTTGTACCGTTTGGCGTAGAGACGCTAGGTCCATGGGGTCCCAGCGCGCACAAACTTTTTGCAGAAATCACGAAGCGTCTGGTTGATGTAACTGTAACTGGTGACCGAAGAGCTGGCGGCTTACTAGCACAACGTATCAGCTTTGCGATACAACGAGGAAATGCCGCCGGCATCCTTGGTACAATGCCTCAAGGGCCTTTTTTAGATCATTATTATTTGTACACAATTCGGAAATCGTCACTTTCACAGTTTTGGGAAAAAAATAAATAAAACATTTTGCGGTTAATCAGATGTTTTTCAAGGCATCGTTTGATAATAGTTTCGACCCAAAAACGCTGGGGGCATATTTTCTTAGGCTATGCTTCTCTTCAATTATTCGTTTTAAACTTATTTCTTTTCCTAAACCTATTTCTTTTAAACTTTGTCCAAAGCATCACCTAAATTCTACACAGTTTTACACATCGCATACAATAAAATTACTAAACACACTTTGTGTTGCCTCAACTCTGCCAAAAAACGCTTACCCGTAAGATAAAGGCTTAAGCCGTTTAGATTAACTAAAACTTGTAGGGCGGCATACCACGCGAGCCTCCGCGGGCGCGCCCGGAGCCCCAACTATGTCACAAAGAGATACCAACACATGTTTGTGACATTAACACGCACCTTACACACATATATACAGTTTGCTTCGAGTAGAAATTCACATGGAAATTTCAAAACAGGTTTTAATTGAAGCTTTATAATATAATATAGCTTTATAATTCGCTTTATTATCCAGTTACACCTCTCTACCCTTAACCCTTTAAAAATAAAAAATAAAAATATTTCGGGACATTACACAAATCGACCTAGTCCTACGGTAAGCTCAGTAAGGTTTGTGTTGTAGGTACTAGACGACGATATATATAATAGGTAGATACATATAAATACTTAAATACAAAGAAAACACCCATGACTCAGGAACAAATATCTGCGCTCATCACACAAATAAATGCCCTGACTGGGAATCTAACCCAGGACCATCAGCTTCATAAGCAGGGTCACTAGCCACAAGGCCAGACCGGTCGTCTTTGCACCGGTGTTGCCCTTGAGCTATCTTTGATGTCACTTTTTGTGGGGGCCCATCTCGCACAGGGCGAGTCACCGTCTGCCGGAAAAAAAATTGTATACCATTTTATTAGGCAGGCATCCGTTTTTTTATCCAATAGCCAGTAGGTAGTCCATCCTTTCCACCCAATAGCCTAATACATTTTAGATTTCATTAAAACTCAATAGTCTTTACACCATGGCGGGTGCTGTCTCTGTGCGCGTCTCATAACACGGACCATATCATTAAATTGTCAAAAGGGCCTTTGCGCGTTGGCTCGATCCGGCTCCGCATATGCCTCCCAAATGTCCGGAATAAAAAAAAACCCTTTATTAAATTATATTTTGAAGCAGAAGTGTCTGTTAATGAAACCATTATAGGTACAGGAGCTCCTAAACGGTGGTGTAGAAATTCGCAGCCTCTATAGCTTAGTTGGTAGAGTATGCTTTTTTGCCGATTGCTTACAAATACTTAATTCTTCAATACATATTCATATCTGAAAATATGGGTACACTATTAATGTGTCAAAAATATGTAGACATGTCTCTTTTATTACAGATGTTTATGTCACAATAAATGCATCCATATTGTGAGAGCTGACCGTTCGGTTTGTGGGTAACTTATTTCAATGTCTTAGAGAAGATTTTTATTTTTATGATATACGATTCAAACCAGCAGAGGGATTGCCTGATGATAAGCAACTACCGCCGCCCACGGACACTCGCAACACCAGAGGAGTCACAAGTACGTTGCCGACCTTTAAGATCTCTATACGCTCTTTTCTTGAAGGTTTGGAATTGTGCCAGGTTGTTATTGCAATGTATTCAGAATTGTGTATTGCATGTTTCTTATTTTATGAAAATATCAAAGCCAAACTGGGGATGTACCTTCTTCTTACAGACCACAGCCATAATAGCACTGCTACCTTTCAGGTGTGCTTGTTGTGTTCCTGGTGATAAGGTTCCCAGAGCTCCAATCCCGAGCGGGAACACGCTTATTTCTCCCCTGGCGTTGTGCTCCTATGGGCGACGGTAATTTCTTACCATCAGGAAATCCGTCTGCTTGTTTCCTACTTTTGTCATTTAAAAAAAAGTGTGTCAAAACGATGACATCTGAATGACACCAGCGTGTACCTTACCTAGTGGCGTCCCAACCATCGCATGCCCATTATGAAGAGGACACATATGATTGATCTGTTCCAATGATCAGCGAAGCCTTCGTCGAGATGTTATATAAGAGCTAAAATTCATGGAGCAAACATTTATAAACTGAATAATAGAATAGATTTCAAAACGTGTTTCACCACTATTTTGGTCATCACCCGGCAATCCCGGGGTCACGGCCGCCTCTTAGCTTTCTGTAAAGTCCAGCTACCACTTTACAAAACGCAAGGCCTACTACCGAACAACGTCATGCTCTAAGGGCAAACTTATATGTTATTATACTTATTTGTTATTCCACTTGACACTGGCGAAATCATCGATTGATTTATTGATGGAAGCCATATTTTTTAAAAGAAGAAGAAGAAACTGAATAATTACACCGTGTGAAACCAGGGCGGGTTGCTAGTTAAGTAATAGATTTCTAAATCGTTACTCCACACGATATAACTTCAAGGTTCCGACTGCCAATACCTTCCTAGTGCGTGCCAATTTAGTGGAACTAATCAGAAGACGCAAGTTTCGGGATTAAGGACTACGTTGGAACTTGCTTCCATCAAATAGATTTAATGGAATTTGAGGTAGATTCCGCATGTAAATGGTACGTTAGGTTTTAGCGAAGTTCTGAAAGTTAGGTGAAGTACAGTCTTCCATTTCGATTATTTCCGTGCGATGGGTATGTATTCTAGAGACTACTCTGAAAAAATACCACCTATACATAGAACCAGCTACCCCTGGTGGTAGTTGGTTCTTTCATTCTTTTTATATTTCTAAGAATTATATATATTCAGATTCAATAGAAAACAAAACAAGATCAACAAATATGGTGGACTGATAACAGAATTTGTAAGAAAAAAAAAGCATTTCACACATAGCAAAGTATTTTTAGCACGACTAAGGAGAGCTATGGAGTCGTTGTTAACATTAAAATTAAATTCATACTCGTACTCATCCTCATTAATTAAGTTTGTCCAAATCGTTTTATAAATACTTAGACTACTTATAAGTAAACAATTCTGTTTACATATATTTAATTAAATGTTATATTATAAAAATGTAATATGTTAAAATCATTATTTTTTGACATGTTATTGAGTAAGTCAACTTAATTTTTTGTCGATTTTGATTATCTTAACTTCCCAATCACTTACCCTAAACTGAGCATAAGATAACGGGGTGTACTTTACATAATTGTTCTTAGCAAAAAAAAAACATACATTATCTAATTACATAACTGAAAACCATTAATTCTCATGCAGTGTTTGAGATACGCCTTTAAGCTGTATCTAAACAGTGCGCTAATCACTCCTTTAGGCGGCGTTAAAAAAAAAAGATTTATTTACACTAAATACTTGCCGTGTGATGCCGGCTGACTAGAATAGCATCACCCCATTTCCTCCCGCGGGTGTCGTAAGAGGCGACAAAAGGAAAAACCCTACTGACGGGCAGCAGCGTCCGTCGAAACCCAATCTACAGCTACTGCGGTCGCCACCCCGCCTGCCAAGCGTGGCGACTTTGGCAACTACCCCCAAGATGATACAAGTCATATTTATGGGAGGCCTATGTCCAGCCGTGGACTGCATACGGCTGAAATGTATGTGATGTATGTAATGTAAATAAATAAATAAATATTTCGGGACAATCTTACACAAATCGACCTAGTCCTACGGTAAGCTCAGTAAGGCTTGTGTTGTAGGTACTAGACGACGATATATATATAATAGATAAATACATATAAATACTTAAATTACATAGAAAACACCCATGACTCAGGAACAAATATCTGCGCTCATCACACAAATAAATGCCCCGACTGGGAATCGAACTCAGGACCATCGGCTTCAGAGGCAAGGTCACTACCCACTAGGCCAGACCGGTCGTCAAATGTACACTAAATAACTTGCAATTATTTTGTTTGTCCTCACTAAAGCTAAGTCACAGTTACCAAATATGTGTGTGCATGTGTGTGCGTGTGTGTGTGTGACGCGGCTGTGTTTGAAGTGGTGTGATTAATTTCGATTATTAATGAATCGCGAACACACACGTGGTCTGTGTTGATAAATTATTAGCTTTTGTCCAAATGGGGAACAAATCAAATTAGTTTAGTAAATATTTTGCTTTGCGTTATATTAATATAACGACAGCACATTTACATCCGGCAACGCGCTTGTGGCCACCCTGGTCCCCTGGTGGCGTCCCTATGGGCGACGGTAATTGCTTACCATCAGGCAATCCGTCTGCTCGTTTGCCAAACCTTAGAAAAATGGCATAAATAAATAGAAACACAATATCTTACAGCTTTGGCCAGAAGTAGGTCTATTGCTCCATGTTTTTTATTTGAAAACTAGATATTTTAGTGTAGTATTAACATTTTTTCTGATGACAGATTATCAATTAATTTAAATTGATTAGGTATTGGTCATTGCGGTGACAAGTGATTTGACGACCGGTCTGGCATAGTGGGTAGTGACCCTGCCTAAGAAGCCGAGGGTCCTGGGTTCGAATCTCAGTTGGGGCATTTATTTATGTGATGAGCACAGATATTTGTTCCTGAGTCACGGGTGTTTTCTATGTATTTAAGTATTTATTTGTATGTATCTATTATATATATCGTCGACTAGTACGTATAACACTGAGCTTACCGTGGGACTAGGTCGATTTGTGTAAGATTGTCCCGAAATAATATAATAAAAATAATATCATACTTAAATACATAGTTCAGTATAATCATCATCAGCCCGTTCAGTCCACTGCTGGACATAAATAATATAATATATATAAATAAAATATAAGTGATCGTATAAAAAACTGCATAAGCCACATCGTTGTAGATACGAATTTTTGGTGCTTTTGAGACATGCCTTCGACGTAGGACGTAGCCAGCATGAGGACACAAGTTCCGTTCCATGCTAAAAGCTGACTAATCCAGGGTGCCAGAGTAGCTATCTCCGACCCAATAGCTCTAGAGCCCAGTACCCTTACCATGAGTTGTGACATTGAGGTTTTCGATAACGAGTAATCGAGTTTACTATCTGTGCATCTCGTTCGCACTAAAATAGTACAAGCGAGATGCGCAGATAGTAAACTCGATACTCGGTATCGAAAACCTCATGGTATGGGTACAGAATCACAGGAAGAGAGGCAGAAAAAAGACAACGCCTAAACAGCGGCGCTACCGCGAAAAACGATACTCGCAAATGGACGATTGTCTCTGTCACTCTCATGACGTCTGAATTGGAGAAAAGAAAGATGCCCGAAATATACGAACTTCGACGTTCACGGTATCAGACCTGCTCGACAGCGACGTCGGCATGAGCGGCGACGCAAACGTACATTCGACACTCTACGGCCCGGCCACGACAACGCGCGACGTGCGACGCGGCGAACGTTTTATCTGTTCGTTGCGCGGTCAAGACGTGCAATGCACTGCGGTTAGTTGGGATCACACGCAATGAACAGATAAAACGCTTGTTGCGCCGCAATTCGCGCATTGTCGTGGCCGGGCCGTTAGTGCATGAAAATGCTCTCCGAAACATGTTGCCCTACTGATACATATAAAATTTTATACATTATATATTAACAAGTATTTAAGCTATTTTGACGTATAGCACACTATCGTTCAAATAAAAATGCTGTTTTATTCACAAATGCCTACGTCATAGTAGCTTTATGCATGCAAAGTCTCTGCCCGATTGATCGGTTTAAAATTGATAATGTTTCACACAAACTTTCATCCCATATTTTATCTCCTTGGGGATAGAATTGATCAAAATCCTTTCTTACCGAATGCCTACGTCATAACATCTACTTGTATGCCAAATTTCAGGCCGATCCGTCCATTGGTTTGGGCTGTGCGTTGATAGATCACTATGTCAGTCAGTCAGTCACCTTTGAGTTATATATATATTTAGATTACGGAATTACTCACGTTCTTTAATGACTCACGAGAGATAAGATAAATTGTTTCTGTCGCTCTAGCTACCTACGCCTAAATAGAAATAAAAGAGACATTTAAGCTAAATTTTTAAACTACGATTATCACGAGACCCTCAAGACTTTTGGTTTGCAGTGAGCCCCTAGTCTTGAATGAGCCACCGGAGTGCCCTTACAATATTTTAAAAGGGGCTTACCTAAGGGTTTGACACAAATTCGCCGATTTTCGGGTTAAAATGGACTTGGGTGTAAGATAGAGGACATAGATAAGGGTCGTTAGAATGTAAATACTTTTAAAGAATTCCGCGGTCTACATTTCCTTTGCGGTTTGTTATCATCATCATCATATCAGCCGAATGACATCCACTGATGTACATAAGCCTCCCGACCCACACCGACAGATTTTGCGCCACCCGCATCCAGTTTATTCCCGCGATCTTTACTAGGTCGTCGGTCCACCTTGTGGGGGTCTGCCTGCGCTGCGCCTTCAGGTACGTAGTTGCCAATTGAGGAGCTTTAAGCCCTAATGGTCATCGGTTTTGCGTGCAATGTGCAAATGTGAATTATAATAATTCTATTTATCTCAGACTATCTGCCTATGAAGCCGCTGGTCTTGGGTTCAAATCGTCGAAAGGGTGTTTATTTTTGTGATGAGCACACGTATTGGTTCCTGAATCATGGATGTTTTGTATGTATTTAAGAATTTGTATGTAATATATATCGTTCGCGTAGCACCCACAACACAAGCCTTCTTGAGCTTACCGTGGGGCTCAGTCAATTCAATAACTAAGAATGTCCTGTAATATTTATAAATAGGTCTCCTCCATATAACAACAAAGAATGATCCCTAAAATCTCTGTAAATATCAAATAGTACATAAGTTCCGAAAAACGGGTACTAGCCGGGATATGAGCAGCCATAAGTAATAGCACTGCAACCTTTCAGGTATGTACCTACTGTTGTGTTCCTGATGTTGAGTAAGGTTTCCAGAGCTCCAACTACCCTTAAAGGCCGGCAACGCGTTTGTTATTCCCCTGGTGTTGCGGGTGACATGGGCGACGGTAATTGCTTACCACCAGGCAATCCGTCTGCTCTTTTGCCACCTTTGTCATAAAAAAAAATATTGAAACTGTGACCTCCGGGATTTCAAGTCACAAGCTCTTACCACTAGGCCACTAGTTTCACAACGAGAAACCTAAATATTATTTAAGTATCTACTATGTATTATATACCTACAACTCAAGCCTTATTAAGCTTACTTGTACTAGATAGAGTTATGTAAAAATGTCTTAAATTTTTTTTTGTTAAAATATAAAGCTAAACTTACCAAGTCAATCAGTTGGGACAGCCGCAGACCCAGTTTCACCAACACAGTGTTATTATTCTTATCAACAGGTCTTATCAGTCTGTTATAATTACTCAACAAATCATCGTACAACCTCTTAGCATCCGGATTGGCATACACGCAACAAACTAGCGAAAATAACAATATAACTAAACGCGATGACATTTTCACGCACAATTTGAGGTTATGCTTCACAGTCGATAGCAAACAAAACGCAGTGCGTATTCGAATTTAGAATCATTTGTTTTTAAACTGTCAATAGTCCTTTAAAGTCTGTTGGTATTAAAGAGGGTTATCGTAAATATTTGACAGATACAACCGAGCACTAGCAGGACCATTGCTGGCATAAACGCTACTGCGCCGACTCCTCATTTTCTCGCTCTGGCCAATGAAAATAGTCCAAAACTCGACAAGCGCCGGATAAAATCTGATGTATTAATTCAATGACAAGTAACTATAAAAATTAACGGTAATTTTTGACAGTTCCTTTCTTTTTAAACGCAGTCTTAAGCATTGTTGCATTCAGCCAAATATGATTCTTGTTACGCGTATATTATTTACTAGTCTGCGCCCGATCGATGCACAGTACGCACGCGCGCTGCCCATTCATAGTTGTAGCCGTGTAGCGATAACAGATGGCGTTGGCTTTGTTAAGCTAATTAATTCCAGTTCTAATATTTATGAACTTAGGCGGGAATATACGGCTTATCACCCGATAGTGAGCGGGTTGACTCTTATCGACTGTACGCTTATTCATGTCTAAGGCATGTAATGGAATTTTTGAATAATTCCGGTATTTAGCTGCCAAAACTCTATCTAAGTTTGAGAAACGTTTTTGCCTACAAGTCTGTTATTTAGTGTTATAAGTAAGCCACAACACATTATAAGATATTTATTTATCAGATATTTGACGAGAGGTCTGGCCTAGTGGGTAGTGACCCTGCCTATGAAGCCGACGGTCCTGGGTTGAAATCCCAGCATTTACTTGTGTGATGAGTACTGATTTTTGTTTCTGAGTCATGAGTGTCTTCTATACCTATATATCGTTGGCTGAGTACCCACAACACAAGCCTTCTTGGGTTTCCTGTAATATTTATTTATAAGGTATAAGTATAATTAAATAAATTCTTACAATTTACCGGTTACTGCCCCTAAACTACAACCAGATATCACGGGACCAACCGGATCGCCAACCCGCCTATTTCGAATTATGATTGAATTGACTAATACTCAGAAAAAGTTTCACACGAAAAGCTAGTTCGTAATAAATAAAGCTAGCTAATAAAAGTGGAATATGAAAACTTTGAAATATTTAGGTCTTGGATTTCATAAAATTTATAGTAACAGTATAATCTGAAGGAAAGTGTAAAACTTCAGACGTTTTGCAACTAAATCGAGGCGGCATTCCGGTCATCAAAATATTCTGTTTTCATTCTAAGCCTCAAATATCACTCCCGTTACTCGCAGGCGGTGGGTTCATAGAGCCGATTCCCACCGACTTGACCAAGTTTTACATACTTCTGCGGCTTTCCTTTGACTACCACAGAAGTCTTAAGTCAAAGAAAAATTCTAATTTTGCATCTTCAAATCCATAATAAAGAGTTAGCTTATCTTTGATAGGTAAGCTTAACCCTTTAACGCCTAAAAGTCACTGTGGTCGTGCGTTCAAGCCTCCTCGCGCATCGATTCTCCTAATGATTCTTGTTAAGAAAAAAATACAAAAAGACTATGTTGCTGGGTGGTCATTTTTGCATTGCAATTTTGAAGTTGAAAAATTGTGAAATTTTAGTTTGTTTTTATCAACGGAGGCCGTATCCGTATGTTTATGAGGATAAAGGCTCAAAATCACCCAAAAAAGCCATGGAGAAGGCTGTGTTGTGTGTCTCTGCGCGAACGCATTAGGAATCATGTTATTTGCAGCGGACCCAAACGTATCAAAGGAATAAAAACATATAAAAAAAAATGCTAGGTGTTTATTACCGCCTTCTGAATTATATTATATGTAATAATATGATGATGAATGATTAAACAGTTCTGCCGTCTCGCCTTGAAGCTCGCTCGCGGCATCAGCTTTTTAAAAGTCCAAATTCCGCCCCGAAGGACCAAAAAGGTTGAACGGTAATGCGTACATAAAAGAGGGTCCGGGCAAGAGTGAAAAAGTTTTCGCATCTTTCAAATTTGGAATTGGCGAGTTCTTTGTTTTGGACGGTTGGATTCGACGGACAAGCGTTTAATGGGAATTAGGTCCAGTTATGTTTTTTGTCCACTTCTTTTAGGAGTTCGTGGAACAAATGAATTGACGCGTTGATGCGTAATAGACAACAGCAGAAGTTGGTAAGTGGATGAAGTGTTCAGAATGATTTTGACACGCTCTTATTTTTTTGACAATGAAGTCTTGTCCAGCTTATTTTGACCACTCGCTCGCTTAGCTACTTTTGCTACCGAATGTATATTGGGTGTGTGGCCTGTTATAAGGGCAATCATTTTAGGCATAGTTTCTACACTACAAACGCAGCAACATGTTCTACGACTTTTGAAAATAGCTTAGGATTTACTAAATATTAATAAGAAAGATTTTCAAAGCAAGCAATGTATTGTGAAAGCCATGAAGTTTGTAGGGTGACATTAAATGTGAGCTAGATGGATGCTGTCCATTGAAAATACTATTTTGTTCATTCAAAAAATTCCAAGTAATAAACAACTGATTTTTTCAAAGATGTAGAACAAAATATTGCTACGTCCGTAGTGTAGAAGCGATCCCTAAAGTTATTGCTTCTATTACAAGCCACACCCGGTATGTAGAGCACGCTGCCAATTCATGGTAGAGGTACATCAATGTACAGTAGCCATCAGATTTATCAGAGCGGCCTTCTGGGTTTGAAGGGAAGGTGGCAGTTAACGGGCGGTGGTAAAATTGGTGCATACACCAATACCTAGGATTAGTTGCCAAGCGAACCCAAGCTCCCATGCTCTAGTAGTTAATGTATTATTTTAGTGTCTTGTATTGTTTGGGCAGCACGTTTAGTTTTGCTTTTGTAAGTGTTGTTTTCTTTAACAGCCGCATTCAGATATCCGATGCAAGTACCTACCTGTGCTAAGGCAGTTACACAATGCATATGTTTTTTTTTTTTTTTTTTATGACATAGGCGGCAAACGAGCAGACGGATTGCCTGGTGGTAAGCAATTACCGTCGCCCATGGGCACCCGTAATACCAGGGGAGTCACAAGCGCGTTGCCGGCCTTTAAGGGGGGTTGGAGCTCTGGGAACCTTACTCACCATCAGGAACACAACACTACATACCTGAAAGGTAGCAGTGCTATTATGGCTGTGGTCTTCTGTAAGGAGGAGGTACTTCCCCAGTTGGGCTGCCCCAGATACAAGCGTGATGGTCATCGCTGTGCCCTACCTCTCATTGTTGGACGTAGTTATAGGTTTTGAACTTGCGAAATTTATTTAAATAAATATATTATATTTTTCAATATAGATAATATTATTATCAAAATCAATGGCCAGGCTGTGCTTAAACGAGAACGATTGACATAATTTACAAATAATTGGCAATATTTGCTTTTAACAAATGTTTTATTTAACACATAAAATAGCTATTTATACAACACAAACTTACAGTTAAAATTATAAAAAATAAATTACATTAAGATTAAACTACATTAAACCTGAATAAATCTAAAATAAGCTACGTTAAAAGTAAATAAAGCTAAAATAATGTAAAAGAAAAACCTAGTTATAAAAAGAAAAGCCATTCAAAAATTTCTAAAATTGACAAATTTCCAATTTGTATTATGTGCACAGACTTTATCTTATAAAACTTTAAGTATCGAAATACTTTACAAAGCGCCAGGTTGTGCTAAAAACCTAGCGACAGAGAAGTTTGTAATATTTGCAAAGTATCCCGATGAAAACTTCTGTTCTGACTTTTGTTGAACAAACCTATAGTAAAGGAAATTAAAAGTTCATTTGAAAAATGATACAATTTCTTTTTATACAAGACTGATCACATGTGATGGTAAGTGTCGATGAGGTCGAGGGTGTAGCACGCTAGTTCAGTAACAGCCTATTCACTCTTGCCTTGAAAAAGACCCGAATTATATCTTTCCGAAAATACAGACGAAGGGAGCGAATTCCATTCCTTAGCAGTCCGCATTAGGAAGGTAAAAGCGAATCGCAGGTGGCCTAGCGGTAAGAGCGTGCAACTTGCAATCCAGGGGTAGCAGGTTCGAATCCCGGTTTGTACCAATGAATTCGGAACTTTTGTACGAAATATCATTTGATATTTACCAGTCGCTTTTGGATGAAGGAAAAGTCTACTCTAGGCTACCATAAACCGTGGCAAAATGGCGGGACTACGCCAGAAAGATGATACCATACCTAAGTTTTCTATCCAATAATATAATTTAAAACTGTTGTAAGCGGGTAAGTAATGAAACGTATACGAACAAATAATATATCGCTCATAAGGTATAAATTCAATTTGAATAATTTTAAATGATATATCATTCAATTGGTATATTGTGTATAATGTATAATGTAAAAAGATATAAGCGGGAAATGAATAATATACTTAATATATAATGTCGTTTACAATATCTGTAATGTAATATAAAGTTGAAATAATATAATACTCATAATAATACCATACATGAAATATAATGAACAATATAATTATTATACTCGAAATAAAAACGCCTACGGGTTTGAAGTAGCAATTATTACGATGACATACATAGCTACTCCATTATTTTTCATATCATTAATTTAATATTGTGTGTGTGGGTATGATAACAAATAAGTATTTATCGTCGGTTGATTTCTACAATTCACTCAGTGTCATCTGCGATTTGTACGCAATTTTAAGTGAATAATGAAAACCTATAACTGTGTAACATTTAAAAGTGCTAAAGGTGCGTTAATAGTAGATTGTACAACAAGTGCATAAAACGAACCATTTTCGCGAGGCGTTTATCTATCCGAGCGAGCTCGCGAGCGAGGATTGATATGAAGTAGAGTGTAAAATGGGTTTTATGGACACGTTGTACACTCTACTTTTCACTTCGATTGCGAGAAAATAAAACAACAACATCTAGTATTTCATCATTTAATTAAAATGCGAAATATTTAATACTGCAATGTGAAATATTTAAAGTTATCGTTTTTCCTGGCATGTGCCGCTCCATTAAAGTATTAGGCGTGAGTCCGACTTCGTCTTCGCTTGACGACATTATTTAGTTTTATCGTTAATCGTAAAGCAATTTTAGGTTGTAACACAAAATTACAATGAAAAATAAATGTGGTTCCCGCCTGTTAACTTTTTTTTTTTCAGTAGGTATGTGACTATGGTCATAGTGATTTTTTTTTAAATAAAGTTTAGTACGTTGTTTGCGTGTGGCTGTTGGACCGATTGCCTTAGTATTCGACGAAGTAAAATACTTTAGGCCCAAGTGCATAAAAAGCGATTTTAGGTCGCCTACGCAAGGCTTAAACATGAAGTTTTAGAGCAAGAGAAGTGAAAAGATATTTATAAATGGCTACAGCTATTGCAAAAATCGGCAGGTAAAAAATAAATACTACTGGATTTGTGATTTACGGAACCGGGAGGAGTGTAATGCACGAGCCATCACCACAACAAACGGCGAAAACGACGTACATGTTGTTCAAAAGGCAGATGAGAACCATAATCATGATCCACACCCATTTAAACTGGAAATAGCTGGTATAATTGATAGTATAAAAACAGAATCTAGGAATAATTGTCATCTGAAAACTTGTCGTATCCTGCAAAATTGTAAAAAAAACTACGACATTCATACTATTGCGCAACTACCTGCCACACAATGTTTACGTCAAACAGTGTATAGAGAGAAGCAAAAAGGAAAACCTACTTTTATTGAACCAAAAGATATCTTCTTCACTGTGCACGATGACAAATTGCAATTCGAGAATAAAAGTTTCATTATCGCCGATGAATTTATTGCCGAGCGCAAAAGAATAATAATATTGTCGTCTTTGGCCATAATGAGATGTTTAGGCAAATCAGCACTCTGGATTATGGATGGAACCTTTGCAGTGGCGGGTGTATTCCAACAACTATATGTTATCCATGGAAATATATTCGAGGATAATAGAAAAACCTATCCATTGGTGTGCACTTTTTGCACTCACAAACATAAAGTCACTTACATTAAAATGTTTGAAGCAATTATTGAGTATTGTCAAGACAATAATATTGAAATAAAGCTCAAAAATGTGATAATGGATTTCGAAATTGCTGCTATACAGAGCGTAAAGTATTATTTTGATCATGTCAATATAAATGGATGTTTTTTTCACTTGGGCCAAATTATTTATAGGCGGATCCAAAATTATGGAAAAACTACTTTATACGGTACTGATAAACAATTTTGCATAGAAATGAAATTTCTTCTAGCGTTGGCATTTTTAGAACCTGAAGAAATTTCAAAATATTTTTTAAAAATTCAAGAAGATTGTTCTCCGGATGGCAAAGAGATAATGAATGATTTTGGTAAATATTATGTACTAAACCAACCATTATTTCCACCAACTCTATATTGCTGATTTGGAGTCACGTGGCTTACCGCGAACTCAAAATTGTGCTGAGTCATGGCACCATAGATTTAACCAAATAATTGACAAGGTGCAGCCAGGTTTTTATCATGTAGCGGAGGAACTATTGTATGAAAGCATGAAAATTTTAGCAGACATAGAAAAATTGAAAAATGGAGAACCACCCGCCAAGCGTAAGAAAATATATGAGCAGCAACAGGAACGAATTAATAACATAATAAAACGAAAAGCTGAGTATTCAGAATGTGAATACCTCAGAGCAATTGCTTCGAATTGAAGCTTGAAAAAACAATAGATTATACATACACATGTGTACACCTATTGAAATCAATATGTACTTCGAAATAAAATACTTCCTTTTTTTATTGGCATGCACTCATTGGTTTTTTCCAATCCTTATTTGATATTTATTTATTACTTATTTTCCAATCCTTGGTTGCATTTCTAACCTAACCTAACTAACTATCTCATAGCATTTATTCATTATTTTATTCATATATAGGTACATTTCGTAATTTTATCTTTACATACGCTATGTCGACGGAGCCCCGCTACCGCGGGCTCCTATTTCTGTGAAGTTTGGCCTTCGGCCGTTAAAAGATAACTAACGAACCTAACCTATCTATGAGTGGTAATTTTGTGTTCAAGACCGTTTGTGATGTAGACAAGGGATAAGTATAGGCAAAATATTACACTAGTCATTTTGCGTGCTAGACAGTCAAAGGCAAAGAATAGTTATACATTATATAATATATTTAATATTTCTATTATATGAAATATGATTAGACATTGCAATATGTATACATCAGGTAGATTATTTAAAATGGAATTATTGAATATATCTGTTAGATGCAAGGGCGATATATTTAATGTATTTTATATTATTTTTACTATATACTAATTGAAAATAGATATTTAGAGTGTTATATTCAACGTTCTTATACATTTTAAACGTTTGTAAATTGAAATTATACAAAAAGTTCGTATACATTTCTATACGCACCCGTTGTAAGCCATGTTACTACTACACCCTCACCCCGAGCGGTGTGTCCTGACTCGGCTTGATAATGGATACCAGAGCTTACCCAAAACATGTCACCTAGTGCGATATAATCACACGTGAGTTTATCCGTTCGTAACTAATTAGTAGGGACTGTTGAATAAGTAATATTCGCAAGTTTCGATATTCGTCACTGCCTTCCTAGAACAACGATACACCTAAAACATTTTCAGTTAAATTTACATCCGCCATTAATTTGATTCGATATGTCTACGTAACATTAAATGGTACATTAGACACATGTTAACATTGTAATTAACACGCATCCGATCTCTGTTGATCAGTGAAATAATTTCCGACACTACATTAATCGGCGGAGTCTACACCGACTGAATGTATCTATCAATTCAACGTAAAATTGTAAATTCCATTTTTTTTTATGACATAGGCGGCAAACGAGCAGACGGATTGCCTGGTGGTAAGCAATTACCGTCGCCCATGGGCACCTGTAAGACCAGGGAAGTCACAAGCGCGTTGCCAGCCTTTAGGGGGGGTTGGAGTTCTGGGAACCTTAGTGACTATCAGGAACACAACACTACATGCCTGAAAGGTAGCAGTGCTATTATGGCTGTGGTCTTCTGTAAGGAGGAGGTACTTCCCCAGTCGGGCTGCCCCAGATTCAAGCGTGATGGTCATCGCTGTGCCCTACCTCTCCATTAGATTGTAATCTACTTGCGAGATTATAAAATGCTTCAAATATCTGTTGCTGTGTTTTTTGTTCTTAGTTATTTGAATTGTGTTTTCTTTTGAGTGTCGTTGGTGTTTGTGTCGCCACTACTACTTAGTTCTAAGTTAGGTTAAGTAGGTCCCCACAGAAAACCGGCGCCGTGGCTTGCCGTGGCATTACGCTGAGAGGGGGTCCTATTTTAACGCCCCATTGTTTCTATATGTTTTTTAACCTGTTTTAATATTATGTAATGTTGCGGCATTAAAAAAATGTATTTTCTTTCTTTCTTTTTTATCAAAAAATTGTGAACTGTAAACTGCTAACTGCTGTAATTTAACGGATTCTGTTTTGTTAGATTACGGTGTAAATCTATCACGTCGCTCACAAATTGTTGCGTTCGGCCTTAGACAGAACTGAACTGAGCCCTGAGTGTATATTTTTAACGTTACTTTACGTCACGAACGCGTTTGCGTTTCCCATATAAATAAAATTATCACTTACGCGTTCGTAAACGTTTTTTTACGTCAAAAGAAACTTATACTAGAGCCTCAGGTTTGAAACCAGACCACGTTGTTTTGATGGTAAGGAAACCTTCTCAAAGGCACTGGTCCGACCGCGAGCTAGTAAGCTATGAGCTATCAGCTATTTCAAGGGACAAAACATAATCGATCCCGTGTAAATAAAAGAGACATAATATATGTCATAGCCGGGCGATCGTAGTTCATCGCCGGGCGATGAGCTATAAATATTTATATCTCTACATACTAACCTATAAAAAGGTCTCCCATTGAATGTCATTTTGAATTTTAATTATGACAAACCATAGTTGCATTTGGCCTGGCAATTTTTGATAGGCTAGACGTTATTGTCAGCGTGTAAAAAGCCGTCATTTTTATAAAATAGTCTCAAGGTAGATTTTTTTTTGTATGACTAAGGTAGTAAACGAACAGACGTGTCGCCTGATGGTAAGCAATTACCGTCGCCCATGGGCACCCACAACACCAGGAGAGTCACAAGCACTTTGCCGGCCTCATGCCTTTATAGTAGTTTATGTATCTGTGCATTAATATCACACGATTGTTGTAATGCCTAATTATGTATAGTTGCATACACTACTTTATCTACACACGTCATAACCATAGTTGGGCTTCTCTGGACTCAAGCGTGATGGTACTTCGCTGTGCCCTACCTTTTATTGTTGGACGTCATTGTCTCATGGTGTCATGGTTCATTTACTTAAAATAATTTGTCTTGTTGTTTGTTTTAAGTATTGTTTTCTTTTGGGACCACGTATAAGCAGTTTAAGATTTGATGTATCACTATTTTGAAAAAAAAAAATAGTTCTGCCGTTTCTTGCCGGTCTCTTCTCGGGTCAGAGGTAGGGTTAGAACCGGTGTAGATTTTTCTTTGACGTTTATAAGTGCATGAAATGTGCTTAAATTGAAAAATAAATCTTTATCTTTTGAGATCTTTTATTTTGTATGACTAAGGTAGTAAACGAACAGACGTATCGCCTGATGGTAAGCAATTACCGTCGCCCATGGGCACCCACAACACCAGGAGAGTCACATGCACTTTGCCGGCCTCATGCCTTTATAGTAGTTTATGTATCTGTGCATTAATATCACACGATTGTTGTAATGACTAATTATGTATAGTTGCATACACTACTTTATCTACACACGTCATAAGTGTTTTAAGATGGGTTCAGGAACCGTAGGGAAATGACCTGCATTATTACTAGTGTTACTTGAAACATTAAAAAGTCAACGAACAAAACAAATGACAGCTTGGAATGGCGGCGTTGCGTATTTCGTATCTCAGCCAAAAATTGTTTTAAACCATAGACAAGCGATTGAACTCCCTATTCTATTGTCACTCGAGTTCAAATGTCGTTCGATTTATATTAAAAAAACTTAACGATTTGGCGTTTCGTATCAATGACTGTTTTAATATCTATAGATACTAGAATAGAAACCCCACTTGAATTTGACAGCTGTTCCAAATTTAAACTCATAACCTACTGATTTCAGTAGGTAATGTTAACAGTACATCTCAATTCATTTCTGACAGTAATGCTGATCATTGCCTACGGTTTCTGGACGCATTTTAGAGCATTTATGTAGATAAAGTTAAGAGTACGCTCTGGTCTTGAAGGCATGAGGGTCATATCGGTCCGGATATACCGCTGACAAACAAATCATTCCACAGTTTGTGTTTAAAATGTTGCCACCTTCTTAGATCCGTGTAGGTAAGCCGGTGTGCCCTGTCGCGCTGCAATGCACCACGCACCGTGAATTATATATCCGGGTATGACCCGGTTGTGCCCGGACTCCTTAAGTTTTGCCACATGAATAAATAAACGTGCGTTCTCCGGGCTAAGTACTTGTAACAACGTTGGAAGTTAAAAGCTAACTACATAATCTATATTAATAAAATAAAGTTGTGTTAGTTCCGGCTTTTATAATTCGAAAACGGCTAAACCGAGTTGGACGATTTTGAGTTCGGTGTGATCGTCTTGGCTAAAAGTTTAATAGTAATCTTAAAAAAGAAAAAAAACAATCAATCAAAAAGACCCCATAGACTTTCAGGCTGTACAGTCGCCATCACATACATCGCAACGGACAAGCTGCTAAAAAATATCTGAACACGACCTTATTGTCAAGGCGTTAGAGTACATGTTCAGATATTTTTGAGCAACCTGTAATGTACAGATGTTTCTGATGGCGACTGTACAAAGTTCGCCGGGACAGTTAGTTATAAATAACTAACGACTTTAAAAACTGTGTTATATTACTCATCATACCGTATGTCGTCTTCTGTTGGACATATGCCTCCCCCAAATATTTCATATATCATCTTGGAGGTAGTTGCAATTGTCGCCACGCTAGGCAGGCGGATTGGCGACCGCAGTAGCTGCACAGTAGGTTTTGACGGACTACCATCGTTCTACCAACTGAACTACAGAGGCTTGCCCTAAGGCTGCGATTTCTCCACCATATCCTTCAATGCGCTTAGGAGGCGCCTAAGCCTAGGCTGCAGCTCAGTAGTTAGAGGGATGGGCATATATCCATGAGTCACGAGTTCGAGTCTCACCCGGGGCAGTTTATTTTTCCATTTCTAAGAATTATGGTTTTTTAACCGAAGTAAAAATATTATATACATACAATAATTACAATATAATGAAAACTTCGATACTTAACTAGTTACTGCATTAAATCTAAAAAAGGCCCTTGAGGCATTGTACCAAGGATGTTGGCGGCATTTCCTTTTTCTATCGCAATGCTGGTACGTTGTACGATGAAGCCACCAGTTCTTCGGTCACCAGTATAAAAATATAGATGCACATATTGATAAACATATAACACATTACAATTCTAGTATAAAAGCAAAACCGTTCAGTGCCGAATATAAAAATGCCTCAAACTCCAGAGCGACCATTTCCTCTGCCTAGAAAATCAACGTGTCATATACAAACGATACAATCCCTCGGAGCGTTCCTGTCTTACTATCATAATAAATTTCGATTTATTGCTCAAGGCTCTCAAAGGCGTCTTTAACCACCAGCAAAACTATTATCACAATTCTTATTTCATTTAAAAATATCCTTTAAAAGTAAAATGATAAGGTCGCTTTTTATACAGCCTGATGCGTTGATATACGAGCTTGCGTTAAAGAAGATATGGACGTCAAAAGCGAAAACATTTCACAGTGCTTCATCGAAGGTAAATAGGAAGAAATATCTCGGGAATGTTTTTCATGGATTAATACTAAGCTATGAATGAGTTTTAAAGCTGCAAGCTAACAGACGGGCGGACGTTTCGAACATTTCTTGATAGTTTAAGAAAATAGAAATACTTTTGCAAGAAATGTGAAAGAATATTAATTGTATAAAAGCGGGTAACTCACGTTTTGTAAGTCGAATATTGCTCGACATGTTTCACTCCGTAATGATTATAATCATTACCCGCTTTTATACAATTAATATGTTTTAATCTCACGATAGTTTTGTGTTTAAAATGTGAAGGAATGTTCAGTTTGGTATCGGTTTGGTAATAAGCGAGATTTAATCAAAGAAGTTGAATGTTTGATTTTTTTTTATGAGAAAGTTACCAATCGAGCAGACGGATTGCCTGATGGTAAGCAATTACCGTCGTCCATGGGCACCCGCATCACCAGGGGAGTCACAAGCGCGTTGCCGGCCTTTAAGGGGGGTTGGAGCTCTGTGAACCTTCCGCACCATCAGGAACACAACACTACATAGCTAAAACGTAGCAGCGCTATTATGGCTGTAGTTTTCTGTAAGGAGGAGGTACTTCCCCAGTTGGGCTTCTCCAGACTCAAGCGTCATGGTACTTCGCTGTGCCCTACCTCTCATTGTTGGACGTCATTGTCTCATAGTGTCATGGTTCATTTACTTAAAATAATCTGTCTTGTTGTTTGTTTTAAGTATTGTTTTCTTTTAGGACTACGCATTATGTACTTTGAGATTTGATGTATCACTGTTTAAAAAAAATATTCCCGCCGTTTCTCGTGCGACGTTTAGAAGTGCATGTAATGTGCCTAAATTGAAAAATAGAGATCTTTATCTTTTTAGATCTTTTATTTTATGAATGGTTTTTAACAATTAACATATATTTAGTTTGGTAACAGTAGCTACACCGGGTGTGTAGTATTACAAATAATAGGAGCAATGACTTTAAGGATCGCTTCTACACCACGAACGTAGCAACATTTGTTTTACAATTTTAAAAAATTGTGTAATTTATTACTTGGGATTTTTTCTAACAAACTAAACCGTTTCAATGAACAGCATCGACATTTACTGTCAGCCTACAAACTTCATAGTTTTCATAATACGTTGCTTGCTTGGAAAATCTTTTTTATTAATATTGAGTAAACTATAAGTTATTTTCAAAAGTCGTAGAACAAATGTTGCTGCATTTATGGTGTAGAAACTATGTCTAAAATTATTGCTCTTATTACCTACAGGCCACACCCGATACAATAAGTTCCGGTATAGACTAGGCAAATGCTTCTGGCTGAGGCTGTATGTCATTTAAAATTTCAATTTATAATTTTGAAACATTGTCATTGCAACAGCGCTGGTGGCCTAGCGGTAAGAGCTTGCGACTTGCAATCTGGAGGTCGCAGGTTCAAACCCCGGCTTGTACCAATGAGTTTAATAAATCTCATTTGATATTTACCAGTCGATTTTCGGTGAAGGAAAACATCGTGAGGAAACCGGACTAATTCCAATAAGGCCTGGTTTACCCTCTGGGTTGGAAGGTCAGATGGCAGTCGCTTTCGTAATTCTAGTACCTACGCCAAATCCTGGGATTAGTTGCCAAGCGGACCCCAGGCTCCCATGAGCTGTGGCAAAATGCCGGGACAAGAAAGATGATGAATTTTGAAATATTGTCAATTTAACAGAACCCTACATAATATCCAGCATATACAGTATACATGTACACGTCGTTGGCCGGTCTTGTAATCTGCAGTAGTGTCGCGGGCCAGCAATATATAACACGGGACCTTTTTATCATAATTTTCGGGCAATACACCGTTTCTGTCAAACAATACACGATATTATTGGGTTTCCAGGCGCACATGTTTTATGTATGAACATTCGGGACGCACAGGCGATAACTGGGGGGTCCATGAGTTTCTCTTTCTTAGGATTTTTCTTGTGGTTATCTGTCAATATACAACTCCCAAAACTCAAC
The DNA here is from genome assembly GCA_022674325.2 of Grapholita molesta. Taxonomy (NCBI): domain Eukaryota; kingdom Metazoa; phylum Arthropoda; class Insecta; order Lepidoptera; family Tortricidae; genus Grapholita; species Grapholita molesta. Next base: position 578,443 of record CP053137.2, read on the forward strand.
GATAAGTCGGCACCAGAGGATGGAGCTGAATGAGTCGAGAAAAAGTAATAGAAAAAAAAATGTTTTTCCTTATTTTTACGATGTTCGAAAGAAAAATCTTTCAAAATTGTAGGGACAAAATGTTTTTTTTTGTGTTATAACTAAATGTGTTATGTTATTTTTAAGGGATGTGTTAGATAGCAAATTATGGATAGTAATTTCTAAAATAATTGAGATACTTATTTTTTTTTCTCGACTATTTATAAGCAGCTCCGTCCTCTAGTTGGGTTTTGAGACAAGTTGTAGATAAGGACTAAACATAATTTTAAAGTAGGTTTAAGTGACGTACTCGAATATGATATAAGAGAGTATTTACGGTTTTAATAGTCATTTTCATACTTAACAATGGATCTGGGTACGTCCTTAAATTGCGACCTTAAACCATCGGAGGATAGGCACCAGCGTCCGTTAAGAGCGGTAATGCAGAGGTCGCCAACCTGCCTACCAAGCGACGTGACATTGAACCCATGCTGAGAGATAGCTGCTTGTGGCAATTTACGAAGAGGCCTATATCCAGCAGGAGTGATAGGTAGGTAAAGGAATTAGTTTTTATTTTTTAATAATACGATCAACAGAGTAATAATAATTATATCTCTATAGATATATCATGGAATATTCAAGACATGGGATCTAATATTCTAATAAACTCCGGTAAGACATAATTTGGGTGTTTTCAAGACATGAGTAAATAGGCTATTACTGAACCAGCGTGCTACACCCTCGACCTCGTCGTCACTTACCATCAGGTGGAACTGAGGCCAAATGCTGGTCAGTCTTTTATAAAAAAAAACTCGCAGCCTCGGACGTTGTCTTACAAGACATGGACACATTTCTTGCTGAAGATTGTATATATATATACATACATAATATAACGCGTAAACTATCGCTGATTTTTACCAGGATAAAACTAAGGTACCTTTTATTAAATCTGTGGTCACCCTCAAAATATTTTACCCTAACGGCTCACGGCTTGCCCCGCGTTTAATGGGATCAACCAGCAAACTTAACACCGCTAGGATTGCCTCTCTCTTTTATCTCTCTCTAACTAGTTTAATCTTACCGAAGGCTTGCGAAAATCGAAATTCGTAAATTTCGAACGTTTTTCTCTGTAATTTTTCTGTACCACGCAAAATACGCGAGGCGATTGACATCGGGCATCGTCCAAATTTTAATCGTGATGGTGGTTGGTTTGTGTTGTTAGCATGGAAGCCTGCCATCTATGGTCGAAGCCTCAGGGTTGTTGTTGTGACAGTTTAGTGGACATAGTCAGTTCAGTGTGCTTTGCTGTTAATAGTGGACGAATAAAATCCGCGTCTTAGCCAAACTATGGCGTCGGACAAAGACCTTTGACTGAAGTACCGAGCGAAACGAGGCGACGAACGTCTCCGTTTTAACTCACAAGGAGAGGCCGCACGGGCGCGCGGGTGCGTGTTGGGTTTGAGGTCTCTCACTGGTACGACGAATTGGCAAATTGATATGTGTATTGGTTGGTTGGTCAGTGTCGGTCTAGAGGACGCATTTTTCACCCGATTTCGATGAAACTTGGCATGTACGAGTACGTTCCTTGATTTATTTGCCAAAAATTTTGAGCCATTTTTTTATTGGGGTTAAAATGAGGAGGAAAAGGGGGAAGTTTGCTGTCGCGTTATTAATAGACGGATTTCAATAATTTTCGGGTAAAAGGTCAAGCCAACACTTCCTTAGAGGGTGTTGTAAAGAAAAGTTTTGAGGGAGGGGGAAATTTGGAAAAAAGGAGGAACCTTCCAATATCGTTGTTTCATAGGAAATGCTCCTAAAACTACGGTTCACAGAACGGCTAGTTTTAGAAAAACGCTCATAAATGTTAATAAAAGGTACGATAAAACTGTATCATATCCACGATACGGCAAGAAATATTTCACACTTTCCTATAAAATTCTTTTAGCAAACGTTTACACTATTATACAAGATAGCGCAGCGGGAAATACTGCAGACAGCATACTCTGCAATATATCGTCCGGCCATATTCTATTGAATCTGATTTAGAACTAACGGGATCGAAGAATTTCGCAAGGACGGCAATATTTACCGATACTGTGAGCAGTTTACGTGAAGATACTGTTAGGCTGTGTTTAGGGATTGGGTATTGTCCCCGAATCGTAACTAGAGACCACCAGAGGGCAGCTGCGTACATTAAGAGCGATGGAATATGAATATATACTATACTGCGATCAACCCGCCGGCCAAGCGTGCCAATATGGATGATATTTTATTTTTAATGACATAAGGTGGCAAACGAGCAGACGGATTGCCTGATGGTAAGCAATTACCGTCGCCCATGGGCACCCGCAACAGCAGGGGAGTCACAAGCGCGTTGCCGACCTTTAAGGGGGGTTGGAGCTCTGGGAACCTTACTCACCATCAGGAACACAACACTACATAGCTGAAAGATAGCAGTGCTATTATGGCTGTGGCGTTCTGTAAGGAGGAGGTACTTCCCCAGTTGGGCTTCTCCAGACTCGAGCGTGATGGTACTTCGCTGTGCCATACCTCTCATTTATGGTAGTTTAAGGACATACCCAGGTCCAAAATATTACAAAATCTAACAAAATTTAGTTAAATGACTGAGGGTGACTGAGGTCAAACGCTGGTCAGTCTTGTTGTCTCTGTTCGCTCAGTTAAAGCGACAGGGAGGTACTCGTATACCGGAGTCGCGAGTTCGACTTTCGTCCGAGGCTGTTGATTTTTTCCTTTCTGAAAACCAATTATACTGGGTAAAATTTGGGTTGTGATCTAAAATGTCAAAAAGTCATAAAGACGATCAAACTGAACAACTTTTACCATGGGACCACTATTGAATTCGCGAAAAAATGCTACTCTATACATACTGGGACATAGTTGCGAGAGCTAATTTTTTTTCGTGATCTCAATATTGGTCCCATGGGAAAAGTTGTTAAATATCATCGTCATAAATCAATATTTGGACCCGGGTATGTCCTTAAACTACGTCCAACAATGAGAGGTAGGGCACAGCGTTGACCATCACGCTTGAATCTGGGGCAGCCCAACTGGGGAAGTACCTCCTCCTTACAGAAGACCACAGCCATAATAGCACTGCCACCTTTCAGGTATGTAGTGTTGTGTTCCTGATGGTGAGTAAGGTTCCCAGAGCTCCAACCCCCCTTAAAGGCCGGCAACGCGTTTGTGACTCCCCTGGTGTTGCGAGTGCCCATGGGCGACGGTAATTGCTTAACACCAGGCAATCCGTCTGCTCGTTTGCCGCCTATGTCATAAAAAAAAAATCACTTTTTCATATTTTGGATAACGACCCAGATTTCATGCTGATATGCAGATATACATATCCGCAAATCAGCTGGTCGCTTTGGATTCAATAGAGCACTGTGCTCGCAGACTCATTGGCAATCCTGAATTAGTGAGTGTAAGGTTACATTGCCTTGAGCACCGTCGCAGGGTTGCTAGTTTGTCTGGAATGGAATTCGCTCCCTTCTTCTATATTCCCGGAAAGATATAATTTGGGTTTTTTCAAGGCAAGGATGAATAGGCTGTTACTGAAACAGCGTGCTACACCCTCGACCTCGTCAACACATACGATCAGGTGCGACTGAGGTCAAACGCTGGTCAGTCTTGTATAAAATAAAACAAATAATACGAAATTTACTGTTTAAAAACTATTCCAGGCATACCAAGTAAACATCTCGTTATAGACTCCGCACAGGCAATTGTCAAAACATTTTCAGAAGTAGCAGCTGCAACGGAACTCTTATTAGCCGAGCCAGCGAGCACGGCTTACTCACCTGAGGCACAATTTTTAGTTTATATTTATTAAGTTTTCTTCGTGTATTCTATTCCTCCTTTTTATTTATCTTATTTCTTAAGTTTTACCCTAAAAGTAGGATATAAAATACATCCAAAACGTATCAAAACAATAAACATATTATAAAAAACCTAATCTAGTGTGCCGCCGACGGGGCAGGGCCCAAGCTGCCGGTGGTGAGGGCTGCAGAGGGAAGAACCGTCGGACTATGCGCACCGTGTCCAGTTACCGCCTTCTGAATCTGATCCTTAATCCAACCACAACCACGCAGCGAGAGTCTCTCAAGATGTTGGTCGAGACTCTTCGCTATGAGACCGTTCGCGGAAACAACTATCGGTACAATGATCCTACTTATTATTACTACTACCAAATGGGAACTTTTGTCCCTATTCAGCGTCAACATTTAGCTAGCTACAAATACATGGATGCCTTGAGAAACATTTATTAATAGAAAATTTATAATGTAAATCACTAATAATATTCTATTATTAAGTTTATTTTTATATTTTAAGCATATCTCTGCATGTTTACAAGTAAAGATACTTATGTAAGTTGTGGTTACCTATAATTGACGACCGGTATAGCCTAGTGGGTAGTGACCCTGCCTATGAAGCCGATGGTCCTGGGTTCGAATCCCAGTCAGGGCATTTATTTGTTTGATGAGCTCAGATATTTGTTCCTGAGTCATGGATGTTTCATGGATGTGTCATGGATGATGAGCTTACCGTAGGACTAGGTCGATTTGTGTAAGATTGTCCCGAAATATTTATTTATTTATTTATTTGAAATATTTATTTCAGCCGTAAATCATCCACTGCTAGACAACGGCGTCCCCCAAATACTTGTATAATCTTTGAGGTAGCTGCCATAGTCGTGTTTGCCAGGTGGGTTAGCGACCGCAGTAGCTGTTAATTCGGTTACGACGCTGCAGCTCATCCGTCGTTTCCCCTACATGTCTTACGATAATCGTGGGAGGTCTATTCTAAGTTGACAACTTAACCGAAATATCTACTCGAAAATACAAATAAATATTGTAAGTTCCCGAATGTTAGATGTTATGTCCTCGTCATCAGCTGCTAGATGCCCACTGTTGGACAAAAGCCAATGATTTCCACAACAAGCGTCCTGTATCTCCCGGGACAATTTTCCGCGACTTAGTTCACATTCTCGGTCGACTTAACTTATCCAAATAACAGCTAGGCTTTAGTGGCAATGGACATGGAACATTGCTGAAAAAATCGGTTATTTTCTATGTAATAATGCACATTACTTTATATAAGTAAAAGCAATATTCATTACGCGAAATGCTCAAAACAGTCTAATATTACATCGGCACTATGAACAATTTCCTTCCCTGTATTTCAATTCGCGCCTTTTAGACAACATCAAAGACTTAAGCAGGAATTCAAGCAACATTCTTAACGTAAAGTAATAAGGTTGAAAATAACCCAGCAACAAACAACGCAAAGCAAGAAGTGTTTGGAAGAGATTTGAAATCACTGTAATCACTTAGGGCGTTGGAGTGTTTCGACTGTTTTCAATGTTACGATTCATGGGAAAACTACTTTTTTAGTATCCGAAAAAGATCTAAATAACTCGTTCTTGTGACTCATGCTTGCTTTGATAATACGGGTGTCGTAGAATAGAGGGGTCTGAGTACTCCACACGATATATCGTTGGGTATAGTGTACCGCGTAACCAACAAATGAAGGGTCCACGGAAAAAACATGTCTAGTCACTTCGACAACATTTCGAGATATTGCGGTTTTAGAGTTGGGAAGCACAGTGCTCGCCGTGTGATGCTGGATGACCACACCGTATGGGTACCGGCTGAGAATGGCACCACTACATCTCTTCCCGTGGGTGAAAGAGCCGACAAAGCCAAAAAACCCATAGTTGGGAATGATTCAATTAACCATACTATCTTCGCAATTAGATGATTTTAAAGTGCAAAAAACTAGATTAATAATCATGTTTAAAATTATTTAGGTATAGTTCGTTGAGAGCTCTACATTTTGTGATTAAAATCTCATTTTTGGAAAAAAGTGACTAGACATGTTCTTTCCGTTCCGTGGACCCTTCAAATGCAATAACATACAGTTTCTGTATACATTGCTTGAATTTCGAAGTGTATCGATATTTGAAGTTACGCGGTATTGCAATATCCCCGACGATAATATATCTATCATGACTTAATAGAATATAGGTGAAAAATTTAGCTAAAACACTTAAACACTTTAACTTGAAACTTATAATAAGTATTAGCGGAAGTCCTTTTCCAATTCCTTTTATTAAAATGAGAGCTACGCTAAAATTAATTGTAAATTGTTATGCAACGGACAGTTGTATATCTCCCGTGGGTACAAGAGACGACAAAGCCAAAAAACCCATGGGTGGGCAGCAGCGTCCGTCATAACTAAATCTACAGCTACTACGCTCGCCAACTCGCCTGCTCAACTACGGCAACTATTCCTCAAGACACAAGTCATATTTGGCTGAAATGATGATGATGAGGACAGTGCTATGGCTGACAGTTCTGCCAACTATCATATACCTAGATATTTTTCTAGCACGAACGATTACTTGTTAGTGATTGACAAAATAAAAAGATCGACAGTCCTGTTACCGATAAATACCACTTCAACGTCATACATCAATATTTAAATGGAAAGAAAAAATAGAAAAAATTGACTCGCAGCGGTCCTCGAACCCACAACCACTGGATGATATGCTAGCAGACGTTTCTGCTTAATATAAAAACAAGTCATACATCAACGTCATATCGTCATAGGGTTAAAATAAATAACAATAACAAAACTATCTATTTATTAATATTTTACATACTTCAGAAAATAATTTGGAACTATTCATTGCAAATTAAAAAGTAAATTGAATCAAAAGCGTACGAATTACGTTCAATGTGTTCAAGATCGGTGGCACGCGGCGTCTGACAGGTAGCCGATATAAGACTGTGTGTACGTCTTGTCGTTGAAGTAGTATGTACTTATCGATAACAGGATTGTCGATATTTTTATTATGGCAAGCACTAACAAATGTTCCTGCTAGAAAAATATTTAAGTACAATTATCACGCTTGAAGTAAATTATTTCCCTCTTTTTCACGAGGCTTCACACTGAGCTTCAGTGCAAACCCTCTATCTCTGTCTGTTATATATATTGTGTCTGTATGTTCAAAGGTGACAGACAGACAGTCATAACAACAAACAGATATCATAGTGATAGTTACTGTTAGTGCGCGATGGGCCGGCGACGCGATCGGCGAACCGAACGGACACTCAGCACTCTTAGAGCTTGAAAATGGAGGCCTATGTTCTCCGACACATGTCGGGCGAGTGACTAAAGAAACGTGAGTTGAGCCGTGTTATCATCTTTCTCGCGTGGTCCCGGTATTTGCCACGGCCCATGGGGTCCGCTTGGCAACTAATTCCAGGATTTGGCGTAGGCACCAGTTTTACGAAAGCGACTGCCATCTTACATTCCAACCCAGGTAAACTAGGCCTTATTGGTACTCGTATCGACCGGTAAATATCAAATGATATTTCGCACATAAGTTCCGAAAAATTCATTGGTACGAGCCGGGGTTTAAACGTTTGAACTTGCGACCTCCGGATTGCAAATCGACCGCTCTTACCGCTAGGCTGCAATCGCTCTTTCAGCGCTCTTTTCAGCGTGAGTAGAACCGTGTTAATCGTTAATTCTTAGACAAATATCAGTTGTCTGTATTATACCTAAGACTGGATCCCGTAAGCCGTGAACAATGAATCAGTATAATTTATTTTCTGGCCTCCTAAGTGCGCTCGCCGCATTGCGGGGTTTAACTGCGACGCACCAAGTCTGAGCACGCGATATATTATCATCAAGAGAATGCAACTTAGTCGTGGGTTCACTTAGTATTAGCCAAAGACGTGGCATTGTAGGAACAGGGACCGGTCCGCTATCCCTTATAAAGGGTTTTGTATGGGTTTTACATAAGGCTTTACTCACCATACCCTTATTTGACAATACTCTTTCATTTTGCTTTTAAAGCCCTTATAAAAGCGCTAACCCTTATAACTAAGCGCTATCCCAATACCCTAACAAAACCCTAATCGTCCGTTCACCAAAACCTTAGATATTGCTTATAAGGGTTAGCCTTATAAAAGGGCTTCCCTTTTACATACAAGCGTGCTAATTGAAATCGTCTGCCTTGTTCATAAAGCACACATTGCTCTGATCTGGCGTTTTCTTTGACTTCTTTAATTTGATGTACGCGCGCTTTTCGAACACTAGCGTAGACATATGTCATAGTATACACTAAACCTGTCTCTTTCACGCAAGGATTAACTACGACATTACTAAAGGGAAAGCTTTATAAAAAGCGCTAAGTAATAAGGGTAACCCTTTATAAGGGATAGCAAGGCATAAAGGATAGCGGTTAGTGATTGTAAAGGGCTAGTTTTATGTTTGGCTTAGTCGTACGGTAAGGCATAGTCAAATATATGGGCTAGCAGTTCAAACTGGTAAGTCTTTCAATGTGTTAGCCGTGTTTAAGGGTTGCCCTTTTAATGGCTTTTGCCGCGCAAAGAGTTGTCCGATCCCTGGTAGGAACACCAAAATCGAATGGGATAGTCTTATTAAAGATAAAAAAAAAAATATATCTTTATTTTTCAATTTAGGCACATTACATGCACTTATGAACGTCAAAAAAAAGACTACACTGGTTCAAACCCTACACCTCTGACCCGTGAAGATACCGGCAAGAAACTACGGCGGGACTTATTTTTTCAATACAGTGATACATCAAATCATAAAGTACTTACTTAATTATGCGTAGTCCGATAAGAAAACATATCAAACAGTTTATTACAAGATATGAAAATACTAAAATATAAAAGTAAAAATAATAATGTACAAACATATTCGACTTCACAAAATAGACATACTTTAATATGCTTTCTTATCTATCAATATTATTATATTAACTATCAATAGGTATGACAGAGGGCGCTATTATCCTTCGTCCTTGTCATAGTCTCACATTTTGCTTACTAAAAGGCTCTAAGTACAATATTAGTACATTAATAAAGAGGTCGGGAAGTAAAGGGTTACCGGCCGAGTATATGTAGACGTGAATTGTAGACGGATTGTTACGAGACCCACAACTCCTTTTGGCGCCGAGGTATGTCGGTATGTAGCACTATTACAGTGCTTTCCTCAACTATGCAAATAAAAAAAAAGAATTTTTATTTTATTTTATGAACGACTAAAAGACCTATTAATTAACTGTATTTTTTTTGAAACAAGACTGACCAGCGTTTGACCTCAGTCGCACCTGGCACAAGTGTCGACGAGCTCGAGGGTGTAGCACGCTGGTTCAGTAACAGCCTATTCACTCTTGCCTTGAAGAGACCTAAATTATATGTTTCCGGGAATACAGACGAAGGGAGAATTCCAATCCTTAGCAGTCCGCATTAGGAAGGTAGAAGCGAACCGCTTCGTGCGAATGAATGGAATATTCACAACATAAAGATAACACCGCTCCCCTCGTCTGGACGTGCGGTGGTGGAACGGAGATGGCGGAATTAAATGGTGCAATTTCGCTGCACACTCTCCAAACTGTCACTGTATCATCATCATCGTCATCATATCAGCCGAAGGACGTCCACTGCTGGATAGGCTTCTCACAAAGCGACCCAAGGTGACCCGTTTTACGCTATTCGCATCCAGTGATTCCCCCGATTTTTACTATGTTATCATTACTATGTTACCCACCTTGTGGAGGATCTGCCTACGTTGCACCTTCCGGTTCGTGGTCTCCACTCGAGAACCTTTACGCCCCAAAGGCCACTGGTTCAACGTACAATGTGTCCCACCCACACATCCACAGCCATTTAAGCGTTCTGGGATGCTATATCGGTACTGGACTGTGTCACATAATATTTGTTAATTCATGTATTCGATTTTAAGCTAAACATGGTCATTCACATTACAACTATTACTTAAACCGGGATAGTCACCATGTATATTATTTTGAATGAGTTTCTGATATTTCAGCACTGTTGCAAGCGCCATCCCCACGGAATAACTGAAGTACTGCGAGATTTAACAGTGGTCAAACCAATTCAAAATAATATCCCGCTTTAAGTAATAGTTGTAATTCATTTATTTATTCAAACTTCAGCTCCACGTTCTAAATCAATCAATCAATCAATCAATCAAGTCAATCAATCAAATAATTTAATTACGCGGTCTCAGAACTGTGTAGCCTTTCATCTGAACTTACAGTTGGGTCCAAAGCGAAACTCAAACCAGAGCCAACAAGCAACAGAGTATACACATGGCCAACGTGTCGGCTAAGTATTAATTGAAAAAGGTTGGTAACATCTGAGAGACTAATAAACAAACAGACTGCTATTATAAATGCTGGTGGCCTAGCGGTAAGAGCTTGCGACTTGCAATCTGGAGGTCACAGATTCAAACCCCGGCTTATACCAATGAGTTTTTCGAAACTTAACATGTCCATAATAAACGGAACCAAGGGCAAAAAATATTATGATAAAAGGACGCTGAGTTATATGAAGCCACGAATATTTAACACCATCTTGATTGAAGAGGAAAACTAGTAATAAAAATACGTTTAAAACTCGACTTAAGAAGTTGCTAGTTGCTAGTAGGTACCTCAGAATAAATAAATAAAAACAAACAATCTATAAGTTCTTAAATAACATAAGAAATACACGATTATATAAAACCTACTAGTACATATAAATATGATGGTATTCCGCGATAGATAGAAATTATATTTAGTTATCAATAATAAGCTAGTTAATAAAATACAAGTATAAGTATAAGAACTTTTATTGTGAGTGCATCTGAACGCCGACAAACGTTCACGTTCGGCGTATTGTGAAATATATAATAATGTAATGTACTTATATTGGAACAATAAAAAAAAACATTTGATATTTACCAGTCGCTTCTCGGTGAAGAAACATCGTGAGGAAACCAGACTAATAATAATAAGACCTAGTTTGCCCTCTGGTCAAATGGCAGTATCTTACGTAAAACGAATGTCTATGGATTAGTTGCCAAGCGGACCCCAGGCTCCAAAATGCAGGAACAACGCGAGGAAGATGATGATCATCATCAGCCGCAAGGAGCCCACTGCTGGGCATAGGGCTGCCCCATATATGTGTTGTATAATCTTGTAGTTGCCATAGTCGCCCCGCTTGGCGACCGCAGTAGCTGTAGATTGGTTTACGACGGACGCTGCTACCCATGGGGTTTTTTCCCTTTGTCGCCTCTTACGACACCCGCGGGAGGAGATGGGTACTATAAAGTGCTATTCTAATCAGCCAGCACCACACGACATGACTGTGCTAGAGATGAACCCACATGAAGCCAGTCTTAAGCGCAGCCTTTCTCTAAGGGGACTTAGGGTAAGTAATTTGTGTCTATAACAATTCGCCATCTCGGTTCCGTTCCACCACCGGGCGTCCAGCCACGATACTGTCGCACCCTTCATGTACAAAGCCTACGTCATTACATTACATTTCAGCCGTATGCAGTCCACTGCTGGACATAGGCCTCCCACAAATATGACTTGTATCATCTTGGGGTAGTTGCCATAGTGGCCACGCTTGACAGGTGGGTTGGCGATCGCAGTAGCTGTACATTGGGTTTCGACGGACGCTTCTGCCCGTCCATAGGATTTTTCCCTTTGTCGCCTCTTACAACACCCGCGGGAGGAGAGGGGCTGGTGCTATTCTAGTCAGCCGGCATCACACGAGAAGTACTAATTGTACTAAACCTACTAATTCCAATTCTTAACTTTAACAGTCATTATTATTTATTTGTCGATGGCAATGTAAAGTTACGAATGTTGCGATACGTTGAATGTAAATACGTCTCTCTGGTGCAATTTGAGTTGCGAGTTGCGATTATTGACATGTTGGGCCCAATTAGAGAAGTTTGAGCGATCGTATATCTATATAAAGACATGTTCTGACTTGGCTGCTTGCGAAGTCAACATTTTTACTGTGAAATTTTGAAGGTGAAGATATAATATTTAAGGGCAGGCAACGCGCATGTCAATCCTCTGGAGTTGCAGGCGTCCATAGGCTACGGTAACTGCTCACCATCAGGCGGGCAGTATGCTTGTTTGCCACCGTCGTTTAAAAAAAAAAACTTAAAAGTACGGAAAATGTACCGTCTTTACTAGGACAGTACCCTTACCATGATTTGTGAGATTGAGGTTTTAGATAACGAGTATCGAGTTTACTATCTCGAATATTAGTATTAGTGCGTCAGTCTTTTATAAAAAAAAAAAAAAATAACGAGATTCACGTATAAGTAGACGTTTTTTGCGTCAAAACAAACTTACACTAGAACCTCTAAAATCATTCAATATACCAGTATACCTCAGTTTTTAAGTATTATCGCCAAACGATCTCTCCGTGCCAACTCCGTACATTTCTCAGAAGTAACGACCTCTGTCGGGATCATTTCAATAATATCCAAAGTTTGATAGCCACGTAGGCTCCGCAATAAAATTTAACGTGTAACGAATGCGTTCAGTTTTGAGACTTTCGGTTACATTTTTCACGCGAGTCATTTGTTTTGGAGGTTATGAAACTGGCAAGTTGAGATTTGATATTAGCAACTTTGGAAGTCTCATATATGCCACATTAGCAAGTTTTTTAGCAACTTTTTAATTTAGGTAATAGGTTAGGTTACCGAGGTGATAATCGTTTTACGAAATATTCAAGAGCCGGGCACACCGGAACGTTCACTCGACGATTTCCTGGCGATTCCATAGTAATCGGCACGCCGCGTTTTCGCAGCGTTCAATTTTATATGGGTACGATAAAACTCAGGACAGAACTCTAGGATGCCTGTGCTCTTAATCTTTAAAATTTGATATCAAAACCCCATGATATAACCCTCCTTCTTACAGGGTACAGCGAAGTATCATCATTTGCTTGAGTCTGGAGAATCCACCTGGGGAAGTACCTGCTCCTTTATAGAAATCACCCATAATAGCACTGCTACCTTTCAAGTATGTAGTGTTGTGTGGGTAAATATGGTGAGTAAATAAGGTACCCAGAGCTTTAACAACTTTTAGAGTAGTCAACGCGCATGTGAATCCTTTGGACGCGCAGGCGTCTATAAGCTACGGTAACTGCTTACCATCAGGCGGGCCGTATGCTTGTTTGCCACCGTCGTTGTATAAAAAGTAACTCTTCGGCCGCGTAGTTCGGCAGTATTGTCCGACACTCGGACTACAAGTAATTTTATTTAGATATACATAGTATACGTAATAAGGCTTGAGTGACAATTTAAAATCTTTATTTACAATAATTACAATATTTGAATATTACAAGTACTTATCTATTTATTAAACTTCATGTAAAAATGGCCCTTGAGGCATAGTACCAAGGATACTGGCGGCATTTCCTCGTTGTATTGCAATGCTATGAAGCCGCTCTTCAGACGCTTCGCGATTTCTGCAAAAAGTTTGTGCGCGCTGGGACCCCATGGACTTAGCGTTTCTACGCCAAAGGATACAAAATGACCCGAACATATCGCCTAGTGCGGTATAATTACACGTGATCCAACCGTTTGTAACTAAGTAGTAGGAACAAGACTTATAACAGTGTTTATTATATTATTTAGATTTAAATTCGTAAGTTCGATTACCTTTTACAGTTATTCAAGGTGACTAATCAATCAAATATGTCAGAAAGTAATGATTGCGATTCAATATTATATTACTCATTTAGAATAAGAAACTTTACTTAATCGAATAACTATGTTCGTAACTCAATAATCTTCAAAGCCTTTCGCAAACTTCAGAATTATTAATATTAGATTACTGTACAAAATATATTTATAAGCTATATTGGAGTATTTCATGAAAGATATAAGCTTTTATGTAGTTTTCTTTTATTATTTATTTCTGCAACTGCGTGAAGCATGTTTTACATGCGATTCGCTTACGACATATTTATTTTGCTTTAATTCCGACTTATTTTGTCAAGTTGCATAATAATTATATTAATCATCATCATCTTCATGTCAGCCGAAAGACGTCCACTGCTGGACTTAGGCCTACCCCAGAACAACCCAAGAAGACCTATCCTGCGCCTTCCACATCCACCGGTATTCCACGACTCTAACTAGGTCGTCAGTCTATCTTGTGGGAGGCCTACATACGCTGCGTCTTCCAGTTCGTGGTCGCCACTGTAGAACCTTTCCGCCCCACCGGCCATCGGTTCTGCGCGCAATGTGTGAATAATTATATTACAATAAAAAATAAAAATCGACTTTAATTGCAAAACACAGCCTAGAAATAGGAGCGTCGCATTACGGAGCTCCGTCGAAATCGACAACTGACGAAAATGGTTGCAACTGGTTTCAAACCGGTTGGTCGTAACTGGTTTCGGACGAGGATACTATTTTTATATAGTAACTGGTTACAAAACAAGGGTACACGGCCGAAAGGTCGCAAAAGCCAAAGAAATTCTTTTCAAGAACTAAGAATAAGATATTGAAATGGGCTTTATCACGAAAATCATTACTTTTTAATAATTTAAGGAAATAAAGAACTTAAAAATATTTTAATTATATACCATTTAGATTAGTTTACACCGTTTACTTATGTTTATAGCAACACAAATTCTGCCGGTCAAGTATTCCATTTACCCACTCCACGGAATTCTGACGAGGGTACCTTATTTATCATAACACTTATAATCCTCGCAACCTCCTATCTCTTCACTGTACAAATATAAACAAAACCTTATACGAAACAGTTAAGGTTTAAATTGGCATGTCATGTTCGTGAGATAGGATGAAGTGGATGATAGTGGTATCTGGGAAGCTGTCAGGGTGTTCTTATTAGTTTTTGTTCTTGTTTTATGCATGAATCGGTGTAGTAACAAATGTGGTGTATCGACATGTTTCAGAATTATAAATCTCACCTTTGGAATCATAGGGATTAAGTACCTAAAGTAACAAAAATTAGAGCCTGGGCAGAGAGTACAATTTTGTACCGTTTGGCGTAGAAGCGTAGGTCCATACCTAGCGCGCACAAACTTTTTGCAGATATCGCGAAGCGTTTGGTTGACTTAACTGGTGACCGAAGAGCTGACTTCCTCGCACAACGAGGAAATGCCAACAGCATCCTTATTACAATGCCGTAAGGATTTAATGTAATAAATTTACCTCTCCAGTAATGACATCTAATAAATGTAATTTTATTATTTGTAATTTTTGACATGTTGGAGAAAACAATTACAATATTAGAATTTAATTTATTAATTGTACATTGTACTGAGCACTGTACTTTGACCTGTAATGATTGTTATCAATAAAATATTTTGCTTTTGTTAAGTAGTAGTAGCAATATTGATTGAAGTAAGGGTTAGGATTAAGTAAGCGTTCATAATATTTTACTTATTTGTGACAAGTAAAAGACTATATAAACATTAACTGAAATAATAATATAATAATATGACTAAAACCTAACTAAAGTCAGGTGCGTTGAGCGAGGTAACTTATTGTTCAAATTCTAATTTTTTGAAATGCCGTAATCATCGTATCGCCCGAAGGACGTCCACTGCTGGACATAGGCCCCCGAAGGGACCTACAAATCGGATTTGCACAGTACATCCAGTAGATTCCCACAAACTTGACCAGGTCGTCCATCCAACTTGCAGGGGTCTGCCCAAGCCGCGACTTGTGGTTACCCCTCGAGAACCTTTAAGGTACCCATGGGTATGGGTACTGCCCACCGGCACTTAAGATTAGCGATCCGGAGGGCTATATCGTACACTTATCTTACTTGAATCTAATGAACACGATCCGATAACTTTTTTTTAATGACAAAGGTGGTAAACGAGCATTGTCTGATAGTAAGCAATTACCGTCGCCCATGGGCATCCACAAGCGCGTTGCACAAGGGGTTGGGAACCCTTACTCACCATCAGGAACACAACAACTACATACCTGAAAGGTAGCAGTGCTTATGGTTGTAGTCTTCTGTAAGGAGGAGGTACTTCCCCAGTTGGGCTGCCCCAGACTCAAGCGTGATGGTACTTCGCTGTGCGCTACCTTTCATAAACTTTTCTTTGTTTGAGCCGAAACATAATCTCGCCGCTTAAATAACATTTTAAATATTCCGGTAATTATTTAAAATTTCTTGGGGAACAAGTTTGATTGCTTCCGAGAATTTCGAAATATATTTTTGTTTCTTTTCGTAGAGTCGGCAGTAATTCGGTTTTGTAATGAGATTGTTTGGGTGGAGAAATACAAAAGAAATTAGCTGCTTTTTTAAATTACATTAAACTTGGGATAAATAGTTTTTTTTTTTTACACCATCGTGAATCATGTAATTAAAAAAAACTTCCTAGTAATTATCTGTTCTTTTGAATGTAATGGAAAATAAGATAGTAAAGACTCTTGAGTCTAAAATATTTAGGGCCAAAACATTGTATTGTTTTGTTTTTGTCTTTCCTGTAGCCAAAAGTTATCAGCTTCATAATTTTGCCCTCAAGACGTGAAATGCTGGTTATATTTATCCCCCAAATATTTTTAAATTATAAATACTTACTGAATGTAGCAAATGAAAATTATCATGCATTGAATTATTAGTATAAAAATATTAAATTTATATTATCTTTGAAAAATATTTGAATTTAATGAAACAATATTTTTTTTCAAAAAAGGAAAAAATTTAAAATTCAACTCCTCAAGCAAGCTAGCAAGATTCGAAGTTGCTACTGCGATAGTAGGGTATGTATACCGCAGGCCCGAATTCCAGGCAAGCCAATTCCAATTGTTTTTTGTTTTCCCATTATTTCTAAGGACAGATTATAAATTTTGTTATGTTTATGAACATCTTTATTTACAATAATTAGGTATAACAAGTCTGCCGAAAATAAAATTGGATACCATTTTATTAGGCAGACGTCCGGTTTTTTATCCAATAGCCCGGTAGCTAGTCCATCCTTTCCACCCAATAGCTTGGTACATTCTAGATTCCATTAAAACTCAGGGGGCAACATGCGCTTAGTGTACCCCTTACATTTCATTAAATTGTCGAAAGGGCCTCTGCGCGTTGGCTCGATCTAGCTCCGCGTACGCCTCCCAAATGTCCGGAACACCGTTGTTCCGTGTACGGAAGAGACATAACTACGAGTACATAACTACTTACTACATTAAATCCAAAAAAAAATCCTTTGAGGCATTGTGCCAAGAAATTGTACATAAATATTATTTATTTAAAACCTCAAACTTACCTTGTTTCTGTAAATATCCGTAAAGAGACAAGTTAAAATAAATAGGAAATGTTGCCAACTGACAATTTACTTCATAACCATTTTATTTTCTCGTCGCGACGAGACCTCGCTGCATTTTATTGCAGTTTTGGTAAGGTCATTCGAGAAATGGAGTCTGGTGGCGTCTTATTCACTTACATAGTTTTATATCATCGTTTTAACTTTCAAACAAATATGTAAATGTTTAATATATCACCTGTGAAATTGGCGTGGTTTATAATAAATATAGAATAGAATAGAATAATAGTTTATTGAGCAAACACATACACAGCAACATTTAGATTAGGCTTAAGTCTAGGTAACTTAAAGTAAGTTTAGTGCTGCGGGGATGGTCGCAGAAGAGGATAACACTCAGCATGTGACGCAGCACACGAGAGTGGTTTTACGACGCTGGTTTTCAGTGTACCTTTTGAAACCGCACAAACACAAAACACCATAGAACATAAAAAACAGAACATTATATTGTTGTTCTGATCTTCAACGAAGTGACTACTTATTTGCAATTTTCTATGCAATCACCAGTCACCGCAACGACCAATATACTTAATTTGTTTAAATTAATTGATAATACGCCATCAAAAAAGATGTAAATGGGAGTATTTAGAAAAAAGTGTACCTACTCAATTAGCGTAACAGGTAAAAAGTTAAATTGTGTCAGTTTTGTAACGAAAATTAAGCATTAAAATTCTATAAATACTTAGATTTGGTGATCGTTTCATAAACTACAAGTAATATTACAATGAAAAAAGGCATATAGAGATTTCATGATTAATTTATCGTCACAAAACTGACATAATATATTACATTTTTTACTTGTCACGCTAATATAGTACACTTTTTTTCTGAAAACGCCCAAATACTACACTAAAATACCGAGTTTTTATATAAAAGTATAAGTGCTCAAAACTTCAGACAGTGCTGTACTAAACTAAGCTCTTGTCAGTGGAGTTACTTATGGAAATTATCTTCTTTCTTTATTTCTTCAATTATATTTTCCTTGACTTCCTTATACGACACGACGCTTACTGTTTCCCTTATTTGGCCCCATGCCCTTTTTAGCTTTCCTGCCAACCGTTTATCTTCAACTTTCATTTGTATGTAATTTTTGAAAATTCATCGTATCTTGTTGTGGGGAATTGGATAGCTATAGAGTAGATAAAAATGAACTGAGAACTAAAAAGCGACCGTAGTTAGCAAAAATATGATGACAATTAAAAAATAATAAGTATAAAAACAGGATTCAAAATAAAGGCATAGACAAAACAATAAAATAGAAGACAACCTATAGCCTAAACCTCGACATTTGAAAGTGTGATGTCGTTCATCTTTCCTTTGTTTTTTCAGTAGTTCCTAACTAATTCTTTTTTTCTTTTACCGTTCGTTAGTCCATTTTTTCCATACGTTAGCAGCACCACATTCTCAACATCGCATGCAAGTACAAGTATATTATCTCTCGTTAGATTGTAGTCAAAAATAACCAAACAATGGCTGACGCTTCATTTTTATTACCAAGTAACGGTTATCATTCCAAATCCTTACCGACGTACACGAGTCGAGAGTTTCGGCAAACCATTGCAATTTTTTTATCTCCATATAACTTTACGTGCAAAATGTGTTATGAAAAATGCGTTGTAAGTAACAAGACTATGATAAGTAGTTTAAGCGAGACGAACGTCCACCCGATAGATAATTTAAAATTACACACTTATTATATTTATTACACATGCTATATAGCGTTTCGCCCCGTTGCACGGGTAGGTATGGCTCAATAAAAAAACATACCTGTTAAAAAAACACCTAAGTTCATCAACGGTTAAATGAGGTTTCTAATGGCTAAAGAATAGAACAGAGTTTTGGAGCCTATTCAGTACAAAGAAACCAACAAAGAATCATATTTATATTTATCCTCTGTAGAAGAGTCTATACAAGCGCAAACCCACATTAATTAAGTCACTCGTGTGACATGATTCGTTGTCTCAGAGCTTAGCTTTGCATTTTGAAGCATATTTCTTAAGTCCGTGTCGCTCTGCAGATGTAATGAGAACATGTTTCGGAGAGCATGGGTCTCTATTTTCAAGTAATAAGTGCCAAGTCCCTGTCGGCGTAGCCGGCACATCACAACTACATGTCGCGTGAGTGACTAAATAAACGCAAGAGTATCATAAGTATTTAGACAGTAAGGTATTTTTATTTAAAGTCATACGACCAACTTTCTGTTTTAAATTTGGGTTTTTTGTGTTTTCTACTCAGAATCAAAAGCTCTTCGATCCTGATAGGAGAAAGCAATTGTCCCAAAATTTCATAAATTTTTATTGACTCTATTCCATTACCGCCATATAGAACCTTTGAATAATAATAACGGAAGAAAAGAAAAAACTTTTGGGAATATAAATAAATTCTCAAAATTCGATAGAGGAAATATCGGTTTAAGATTTCTGGTCGCACCGTTAACTAGACTCGGTTGAAGTGTTCTGCGCATGGTACCAATTACTCGAGGCAGCTCAGTTCCACTTTTAAATTGAATTCCAGGGACTGTGGAGATTTTTGGGTGAAGCTTCGTCATATGCAGGCTTGCGAGCTGGGAACAATTGCGATTGAAACTTGTGTCAGTGAGTGTGTCAATTAGTTTATTTCACATGTATTTCAAAACAAAAACATAAAAAATCTAATCTAGGATACCGCTAGATATGGAGCAGGGCCCAGTCTGCCGATGGTTAGGGATGCACTGACAATACTTAATTGTTATACAAGGGAGCAAAGTTAATGTTCTGTTCGGTCTGGCCTAATGGGTAGTAACCCTGCCTATGAAGCCGATGATCCTGGGTTCAAATCCCAGTCAGGGCATTTATTATCATATCGACGACCGGTCTAGCCTAGTGGGTGACCATATTGCATATGAAACCGATGGTCCTGGGTTCGATTCATTGGGCATTTATTTGTGTGAAGAGCACAGATATTTGTTCCTGATTCATGGGTGTTTTCTATGTATTTAAGTATTTATATGTATCTATCTATTATATATATTGTCGTCTAGTACCTCCAACGCAAGCCTACTGAGCTTACCGTAGGACTAGGTCGATTTGTGTAAGATGGTCCCGAAATATTTATATATTTTTATTTTTATCTTCTCGTGCTAACATTGAGACTCGAGCTGCGTTCATAATTTTAACCGCACGTAGAACCGATGGCCATTGGGGCATATAGGTTCTCGACATGTGGGTAGATCTCTCCCCAATGACAGGGTAAAGATCGCGGGAATCCATCGGATGCGGATGGCCCAAAACCGTTTACTATGGGTCGCTTTGGCGGAGACTATGTAGAGAAACGTAGTGTGGAACGCCCTCCGACCAGGTGGTATGAAGGTCTGAGAAAAATAGCTGGCGGATACGGCAAGCTGAAGACAGGGCGCTATGGCACTCTTTAGGGGCTATGTCCAGCAGTAGACTACTAAATCATTTATCATTCCAAGGCATTATTTCATGCAATAAAAATTTGTGATGGTGAACAAGTATTTAAAAACAAAAAATGTTCTTGTTTGTTCTAGCATAGTTACAGCTTTCATATGCTGGCGGAAAAAATCGTCGAATCGAATAATAAATCATTGAAACAATGTCAACAACAAACAAAACTCAACATTTTCAGCGTTTTAGGACAGTAAAAATATTGTAGCAAATGTCAGACTAATAAATTGACAATATTCGTAGTGATATAGTATCGATTCGGGACTGAAACATATGGATTTTTTTTTTATGACAAATGTGGCAAACGAGCAGACGGATTACCTGATGGTAAGCAATTACCGTCGCCCATGGGCACTCGCAACACCAAGGGAGTCACAAGCGCGTTACCGACCTATAAGTGGGTGAGCTGTGGGAACCTTACTCACCATCAGGAACACAGCACTACATACCTGAAAGGTAGCAGTGCTATTATGGCTGTGGTCTTCTGTAAGGAGGAGGTACTTCCCCAGTTGGGCCGCCACAGACTCAAGCGTGATGGTCATCGCCGTGCCCTACCTCTCATTGTTGGACGTAGTTTAAGGACATACCCGGGTCCTAGGACATACCCGGGTCCAAAAATTGGATGGGAAATGCAGATGCAATAGAGGATGGAAAAATCAAGTTGCAGAATGTTAGGAGCAAAATTTATTTTCTGCAATTCTGCTTTCAACTTTAATTGCCGTGTGATACCGGCTGACTAGAATAGCACCACCATCTCCTCCCGCGGGCGACAAAGAGAAAAATCCTACGGACGGGCAGCAGCGTTCGTCGAAACCCAATCTGCAGCTACTGCGGTCGCCAAACCGCCTGCCAAGTAATATGCCATACTATGGCAACTACCCCCCAAGTCATATTTGTGGGAGGCCTATGTCCAGCAGTGGACTGCATACGGCTGAAATGTATGTATGATGTATGTATGTAACTTTGGTTATCTACCGGTAAGCCATCGAAGGGTGGGCAGCAGCCAACCCGCCTGGCAAGCGTGGTGATTATGACATTGAACTCTCATTACTTACCGCTTCTTGTGAGCGTGCGTGAGTTTAAAATGATGATGATTCATTATGAAACTTCATGTTATTTTACTTATATGTTACTTTACTTGACATTGGCGACATAATCGCTTGATTTTTTGATGGAAGCCATACACAAAAAAAAAAGAAGAACATACATTAAAACTTAAAAACGGTCCTCGAATATCAAGGATACTGGCGGTATTTTCTCTATGTATCGCATTGCTGATACGTTGTGCGAGGAAGCCGTCAGCTCTTCGGTCACTAGTTACGTCAGGCAGTCGCTTCGTGATCTGCAAAATTATGTGCGCTGGGATTTAATATTAAATTAAGTGATCGTATAGTCAGCAGCAGAAGTGTCTAAGCGTTTGGGGTATTAAAAATGAGGTCAACACATCTCTATTGTCAAGAGAAATAAGAGTGCGTGTAGGTAATTTTGAACACTTCAAACGCTTAGCCATTTTTGCTGTTGACGAGAGGCCAACAGTACGTATCCTCATATGTCATCTTCAACTGTCATAATTAAGGTGACACTGGGGTGTCATTTATTGGGTATAAACGTGTCGAACACTAACACCTTAAACTTATATATTTCAACACGGCACACTAATGACACTTCGGCGTTAGTATAAAACTCATTAGCTGGCAACACCGAGGTTTACATAATTCGACAGTCAGCCGTAGTTTCCTAACTTAGTTCAGGGAAGTATGTGATCATAAATGAGATTACGTTTGATGTGCATAAGGTGCCTTAACGGTATAGTTAAGGCGCGTCTATATTGATGGCGACCTTCGATTATTATTATTTTCAAGCTCGGATTGGCTCATTTTCATAGCTCGGATATTTTTTATCCCGCAACCATACTCTAAAGCTGGGCATGGCTAGCCGACGATGTCGCGACGAAACACTAGTTATATAATCTTGTATCTTTGACTGAGTACCCACAACACGAGCCTTTTTGAGTTTACTATGGAATCAAGTCAGTTTCTGTAAAGAAATTCGCCAAGTACTGTAATATTTATTTATCACACTTACTTTCTGAATAAAACTGTATAAACCGCTGTATTTTATGGCATCACGGTAGCCACAAATTCCGTCGTCGCCAGAACAATGTCCAAAGTAACATAACACTTATTTTTCGTTGTCAAGGGACGCCATTGAAGTGCCCTATTGCCCCGCGTTAATTCAATTTTAATAATTAATTGTCCTTCCCGACCTCTGAAGTCGAATCTTATTAGCACTGCTCTTTTACATTTTTAGGTGAAAAGATAAAAAATATTCTGAGCGCGAGAAGAAATTGAATCAACCTATAATCGGTGATATTTTCGGCGTTGGGGTGGCCCAATGGGCCCGGGTATGTCCTTAAACTACGTCCAACAATAAGTGGTAGGGCACAGCGATTACCATCACGCTTGAATCTGGGGCAGCCCAACTGGGGAAGTACCTCCTCCTTACAGAAGACCACAGCCATAATAGCACTGCCACCTTTCAGGTATGTAGTGTTGTGTTCCTGATGGTGAGTAAGGTTCCCAGAGCTCCAACCCCCCTTAAAGGCCGGCAACGCGCTTGTGACTCCCCTGGTGTTGCGGGTGCCCATGGGCGACGGTAATTGCTTAACACCAGGCAATCCGTCTGCTCGTTTGCCGCCTATGTAAAAAAAAAAAAAATTGGTTGGGTTTGTTCAGAGTGCTGGTGGCCTAGAGGTAAGAGCGTATATCTTGCAAGGCAGGTTTGAACCCCGGCTTATATCAATGAGTTTCTCGGAACTTATGTACGAAATATGATTTGATATTTACCAGCCACTTTTCGGTTTAGAAAAACATCGTGAAACACCGGTGGAACTCAAATAAGGCCTAGTTTACCTCTGATTTGGTAAAAATTCGCAACCTTTGGGCAATCCTCTGTACCTCATTGTCACAAGTTTGAGTCTTACCAGAGGCAGTTGACTTTTCAATTTTTCTTTATTTCTATGCCAATTTGACAGAAACGATTTGAGAATAAAAAAACCCTTGCCAGTGATATAATTTCTCGATAGCTCGAATGACATACGAAACAGGATACCGACAGGTTTTCGCGAATCCAATCTTGTACAGACCAAGCATAAATATGTAAACACTTTTTAACCTTATGCCATTATCATAAGGATAAAAGTGTTTACTTATTTCTGCCGTCAGCTGTATTTCAATGTTTTATTGGCCTACATAAGGGCAGACGGTGTAATTCGAGCGGCTTCAAATGAAATCTCAAGCTAAAGTAAATCGTATATCAAAGTAAATATGGTTGAATTTAAGTATTCGAGTGTTTTAAGTAAGAGTTGTATTCTGTCAACGTATTGGACAAGACCAGCATACGTTAATATTGTATGCATTGAGTATCTGAGAAGCGATTTTCTGTCTCACTCGCTCATCGAACACCTAAAATGTCTGTTCGTTCGAATGTACGAAAGATTTCGTTAAGAGAATGTGTTTTATTAAAAATGCAAATACAGGGTGGTCGGGTGACTTAAGGCGGTTAATAATGTGTCGTATGTCGAAGGAATAAAGGCTATGTTTGTTTGAATTTCGGGATTTCCTTGAAATAAGAAATGATTTATATTCGTATTTGAATTCCGCCTAATGACATCGGAACGTTAATACGCGTTCCGTTATGATTTCTTATTCACAAACGGAAAATTCGATGTTTTGTTTCTTTTGCTGATTTTAAACTGACTTACTTTTTTTAAAACCTCACAATAGGCATGACTACACATGTTACAATTCTAACAAAACCAAGTTAAATAGATATTTTATGAGTAATTTTTCTTAACAACGACGATACAATAAAATTACTGTAATATTTCAAAGATATTTTAAGGTCTAAAAAAAAAATTTGAAAAATAAATTGTACGGTAACTATATACATAAATACATTATTTTACGATCAAAATCAAAATTGCATTATTTTTCCATACTTTAGAGTGGGCGAAGACCTCGGTGTGACGTCATAGCATAATTGTGTTAGGAGCGTTTTGAGCGGACAGTGCGAGATTCAGACTTTAACTCTAATTTCTGACTCTTGTTTACCTTGTACACAATTGATCCTGTAGCGATATTTGATCCCCACAACGAAACAAATTGATTCATATCATACACAATAGTACATTTCGATACTAGTGAAAAAAAAAAATATTTTCGTCGAGGGTGACCGTTGGTGCCTGAGTGAAACGAGGGTGACAATCACCCGAGTCTTAAAGAAGTTTTTACACGAGTATCGAACCTAATTTTTCATAGCAAGTGCCTTAAAAAGCGAAATTCACGAAGCGTGCGAAAAGAGCACTTTTTACGCACTAGTTAGGAAAAAAAATATTCGTCTTGCCTATACTGTCACTTAAAATAATACAAAATAAAGTTTGAAGTTAAACGTTCTTAGCGACTCTTAAATTCTAATTTATACTTTCGAAAGTGAAATATTTTTCGTATACTACTAGTGTGGCAAAATCATATATCCCCGCATTCAGCAGCCTATAGACGCCGGTTGGCATTTACTCACCGGCATCGGCAGGGACACAATACTATGAGTTGTGGTTATCTGTAATGTGTGAAAATTATTATTACCTTTCTAATACACATTAAAAACTTATTAATTCTATGAACAAAAAAATTACGATCAAAAATATGAAGATAAAAAAAACAGTTTTTTGTTTCTCCTGAAAACCAAAATTTTGTCCTTCATGCCAATTGAGCCCAAAGGAATCGATATACTTAAGAAAAAGTGACGAGGACCCCCAGGGTTCCTCCTATCCTAAATTATTTTTTATTATGCAGAAACGTCTGCTAGCGAATATCTTCCTCCTATCCTGTTTCATATGTCATTTGAGCTATCGACAAATTATATCACTGGCAAGGGTTTTGTTTATTCTTAGATCATTTCTGTCAAATTGGCATAGAAATAAAGAAAAATTTAAAAGTCAACTGCCTCTGGTAAGACTCAAACTTGTGACTATGAGGTACAGAGGATTGCCCAAAGGTTGCGAATTTTTACACCATATCCTTCAATGTGCTTAAAAGGCGACTAGCGACATCTACCGTAAAATTGTTGACACTTTTTAGCGGAGTCCCAAGTCATTAAGAAATCAACTGTCTATCTTAAAGGTCGGCAACGTACTTGTGACTCCTCTGTACCCTTATGAGTTGTGACTTTTAGGTTTTCGATAACGAGTATCGAGTTTACTATCTGTGCATCTCGTTCGCACTAAAATAGTACAAGCGAGATGGAAAGATAGTAAACTCAATGTCACAACTCATGGTAAGGGTACTGGTGTTGCGAGTGTCCAATTGTCCATGGGCGGCGGTAGCTACTTACCATCAGGCAATCCGTCTGCTCGCTTGCCTCCTATATCATAAAAAGAAAAAAAAATCTGATGATTTTTTTTACCTTTTTTTGTTTCTTTCTAAGAATTATGGACATATTTTATGTGATAGATACTGCTATGGCAAAAGAGTGGTGGCTACATATTTAAGCCTAATCGAATTGGCATTATAGCTGTAACGTTCTAACATATAGAAGAGAATGAGACGTCAAACGCTATATAAAATGTTAAGCATGATATCAGTTCTGAACAAGTTCCGTCAACACTAAAGTCGTTCCCTACAAATGGACTCCCTAATTCTGCAAAATATAGGAAAGTCGAAGTCGCTCATTTCGAAAAGCTATTATATTTATTGGGCGGAAACTTGCCGCCGGCGTTCTGGGGAGATTAAGAAATTTAGTTACTGCTCTGTGGGTTGGAATTGGTCGGGTTTAGTGGCTTTTGAGCAGGGTTTCCATTACGGATCGGTACGGTATTAATTGTGATACCATTTCAATATAACATTTTTTTTTTTATGACATAGGCGGCAAACGAGCAGACGGATTGCCTGGTGTTAAGCAATTACCGTCGCCCATGAGCACCCGCAACACCAGGGGAGTCACAAGCGCGTTGCCGGCCTTTAAGGGGGGTTGGAGCTCTGGGAACCTTACTCACCATCAGGAACATAACACTACATACCTGAAAGGTAGCAGTGCTATTATGGCTGTGGTCTTCTGTAAGGAGGAGGTACTTCCCCAGTTCAAGATTCAAGCGTGATGGTACTTCGCTGTGCCCTACCTCTCATTGTTGGACGTAGTTTAAGGACATACCCGGGTCCAAAAAAAATATCTCAACAAAAAACATTTTTTAAAGGTAAACTATTTACGCCAATTTTTTTAAACCACTTCTTTTACTGACTAAAGTTGCTTGCCAGTCTCGCATCGTTACGGAGACTTTTGATCGAACTGGTGGCCGTGTAAATAAAACTGTGCTGGCACTAAGCCAAAAGCCGCCGACGTGAGAATTTACCGACGAGGTAAGGCTTGGTGGAATGGTGAAAGGAGGGATCACAGCATGCCAAGAACGACGATCGATGGATGATGTACTGATTAAGTTTTCGACTCGGCCATGCGAAGTCCACTCTGGGCTGTTACGAAGCTGACGATAAACGCCATGCATTTGTTTTTTCTTCGGTAACTCTTTAGTTCCTCTTTCTTATTTGAGATGTATTGGGAAAATAGTATTCATTTTATATGGAATATTATTCATCGCATACCTATAAGGTTATGTCTGGAGAATATTTGGTCTTAGTATTTTTGGCAAGCAAGAAAATAGAAAAGGTTACAACGAACGGCTTTTAAAATAATTCAATAAATAATAACGATAAAATTGTATTTAGTTTATAAAATGCTTTTAATTCAATTATTAAAATACTGCCTTTAGTTTTGCTGATACGATTTTAATTATTCTGCAAAATCAACAAAAGTAAAAACTTTAATAAGAGATTAAAAATTGACATAGGCACTCATGTGTCTAATAACTTATAAAATATATGTAATTATTCTTAATACACCGTTGGTTAATTAGTGCATACCGACTTGTACAG
Organism: Grapholita molesta; assembly: GCA_022674325.2. NCBI lineage: Eukaryota > Metazoa > Arthropoda > Insecta > Lepidoptera > Tortricidae > Grapholita > Grapholita molesta. The sequence continues at coordinate 606,079 of CP053137.2, forward strand.
TCAGAGTTAATAATTACATCCTGTATTTTTCCCAAACGATTATTAAAAAAATATTATGACCCATATATTTTTCGTTCGGTTTATATAACTACTACGAAAAGCGATCGCGCGAAATATTTTCGCGCAAAATAATCCGACAGAAGCAATCTTTTTCAACCTCTTCCCGGAACATGAAAGAGATGAATTAGCCCCCAAACTTCTCGTGAAAGATTATCTCGAACTCGGAAGTTGTATCGTCACATTAAAAAATAGGTTTTAATCCGGCGAAACATTTTTTCATGTTTACAGCTTGACATCAATCTTTTTGCAACTTTGAAAGAGTGATTTGCTGTCAGCTTCAATATTTTCAATCCGTTGTTGGGTGAATTGATGAGTTTGTGCAGTGGCTCGGACGGTTTTGGAGAAAGTGTTGATATCCTCATTTGCTAAACTTACCTACCAATGTCAGCGTGTGTTTGTTCTTAGGCAAGACGGAGACAATATGGCCTCTTCGTGAGCTCAAGAAAAAACTGTAGAACTGTGAGAAAATTAGTTAAACCGGCTTGGATCTGTTTTACGGACGCAGTTTTGTTACCTATTTACATATCAGACCGCGGACGTCCAGAGCCCTGAGGCTTTAGTGTAAGTGTCTTTTGAGGTAAAAAAACGTTTACTACGAACGCGTAAGTGATAACGAACGGACACTCGGCACGCTTAATTTTTGAAAATGGAGGCCTATGTTCTACGACACATGTCGCGCAAGTGACTGATACGTGAGTAGAACCGTTATTTTAATTTATATAATTTTACAATGACTCGCGAAAGTTAAAAAAAAATACAGTATACAAACACTAAGTTAGTTTTATAGATGATTTCTAATGCATGGAGGGCAAACAGCCCAGAAACGTGAGCCTCGCAATATTAGTTATCTTTGCTAATTTTATACTTCAAAAAACAGTGCCTCAATAAATTAAATTACTAGGGTACTTAAAAAATACGTCCAAACTTGTTACAACATTCATAACCTAAAATTTGTTTTGCTATTTTTTCTCAAGTTTCGGGTTACCGCTGAAATAGCCTCTCAGAAAGAATTAAGGCTGTTTCAGTCAAGCGTATTCAGGCTAGTTGGTATGACAGCGCTCGGCCGCAGCCAAAATCGAGAAAGTTCTTTCCCGGCTGCCTTACTAAAATTTATTTTATGAATATTTCAACATCATCATCAGCCTAAAGACATCCACAATAATTTGAACAACGATCACGATACCATTTCCCGTGACCTTCACCAGATCGCCGGTCCACCTAGTTGGGGCCTTCCGACACTCTGTCTTCCGGGTTGTGGTCGTCACTCATGAACATAATTAGAATAACAATATTGTATAACCCAAACAAAATATAAACAAAACAGGTAACTATTTAACTTGAAGTGTAAGTAACACAATCGGCGGTCTTATCGCTAAAGAGGGATCTCTTAAAGTAAAGAATACAGTCCAGGTAAGACAGCATATCAAACGTTTTGTTAAATTCGTCCTAAGCAGTCATATTTGGACTTGTAAGTATTTTTTTATAGTGTTAATTTTTGTAATTGTTTGATGTTTTCTTATAGAATAACGCATTTTTATGTATATTTAAGACTTTTTGTAATACTGTTTTGAAAAAATAAGTCCCGCCGAGTTTCATGCTGGTCGTAAAAGTCAAAATGATTCTCGGTTCAAAGGTGTAGGCTTAGAACCGGTGTAGTTTTTATGTTTTCTTCTTTTGTATACTGGACGTGTAAAAGTGCCCTTGTGGCTACTTATTGAATTTGTAAACGTTTGAGTTTGTTTGTGCTGATGTGATTATCGAATACAATAAAATGGATTAGTTTGTATGTGTAACTGTTTTCAGTCCCGAAGTAAGTTATGAAATATGACATCTTGGCGAGTAAAATCTTTACTTAGCCCACCTTAGCTTACAGCCTCACCTTACAAATGCACTAAGAGAATATTGCATTTCATATTTTTAAGTAAAATTCTATAAGTTGAAATAGATAACATATACTTAAGAAAAAACGACGAGGACCTCCGGTGTTCGAGACGGGATTCGTACCCGCATCTCCAGCTATCGCAGCTGACGCCTTAACCTATAATAATTAACCTATTAAAATTCTATATTTTTTAGAAAAACAAAAGTTATATTGCGTCCGATGTTCTAGTTTTAAAATGGTAAAAGCCAAATAAGGAAATTATTTTATCATAAAGGTGGCATACGAGCAGACGGTTTGCCTGATGGTAAGCAATTACTATCGCCCATGTGCAGTCGCAACATCTCCTTTGATGTCACAAGCGCATTTCCGGCTTTTTAAAAATTACTAAAAGATATATTATTTATTGCACACAAAACTAATATCACTTACCGAGAGCGCTTGTGGCTTAGCGGTAAAAGCGTGCCACTTGTAATTCAGGTGCAGGTTCGAACCCGGCTTGTACCAATGAGTCTTTCGGAACTTATGTACGAAATATCATTTGAAATTTACCAGTCGCTTTTCGGTGAAGAAAAACATCGTGAAGAAACTGGACTAATCCCAATAAGGCCTAGTTTAGTTGGGTTGAAAGGTCAGATGGCAGTCGCTTTCGTAAAACTAGAGGCTACGCCAAATTCTGGGATGAATCGTGGCAAAATGCCGGAAACGCGAGGTACAGTCAGCGTCATATAGTTGGCAGTATTCAAAGTAGTCAAATAGTTCGGTACACCATATAAATTCTATAGTGTGCCGAACTTTTTAAGTACTTTAGATGCTACCAACTATATGACGGACTGTAGATTATAATATTCGTCATTTTAGTTTATTTGTGTGAGACTGTACATTTATTTATTTATTAATAAAAAAGAAAGTTATAAATATTTTATTCTTAGCATAAATTTAACACAAGAACAAAGGAAGAAGTTGTAATACTCGAAACAAAGTTGCAAAGTAAATGGTGACGTTTCAGAACGAAAACTTCATAAAGTTTTCAGCAAAGCTCGTGCAACAGTGGCGCGTGTTTTCAGTATTTTGGTAGTAAAATAGTGAGAGCTTTTTAACGGTAATAATATCTCATCATCATGGCGATGCATCGTCTATTAAAAGTTTTTTGTTGTTATATTTTCATCGTAATAAATATACCTAGATATTTTTCTAGCACGAACGATTTCTTGTAAGTGATTGACAAAATAAAAACATCGACAGTCCTGTTATCGATAAGTACCCCTTCAATTTCCATACAGGTAATACAAAGACAAATATGGGGTAATAGGGTTAAAAATAACTAACAATAATAAAAGTCAATTTATTTATATTTAAATACCTACTTCAGAAAACAATTTGGAACTATTCATTGCAAATTATAAACGTAAATTGGATCAAAAGTATACGGATTACGTTTAATTTGTTCAAGATCGGTGACACGCGGCGTCTAGGTAGGTAGCCGATATAAGACTGTGTGTACATCTTGAAGTTGAAGTAGTATGTACTTATCGATAGCAGGATTGTCGATATTTTTATTGTGGCAAGCACAAAACAAATGCCGTTCCTGCTAGAAAAATATCTAGGTATAGTAATAAATAATAAATAAATAAGTATATAATAAATTTACAGGACATTCTTACACAAATTGACTGAGTCCCACGGTATAGGTAGGCTTGTTTTTTTATGATATAGGAGGCAAACGTGCAGACGGATTGCCTGATGGTAAGCAACTGCCACCGCCCATGGACACTCACAACACCAGAGGAGTCACAACTACGTTGTGGAAACTCGGTCGACGGCAGAAATAATATACAAATACTTTTTTTTTATGACATAGGCGGCAAACGAGCAGACGGATTGCCTGATGGTAAGCAATTACCCTCGCCCACGGGCACCCGCAACACCAGAGGAGTTACAAGCGCGTTGCCGGCCTTTAAGGGGGTTGGAGCTCTGGGAACCTTACTCACCATCAGGAATACAACACTACATACCTTAAAGGTAGCAGTGCTATTATGGCTGTGATCTTCTGTAAGGAGGAGGTACTTCCCCAGTGATGGTACTTCGCTGTGCCCTACCTCTCATTCCTGGACGTAGTTTAAGGACATACCCGGGTCCAATACTTGAATATATAGAAAACATCCATGACTCAGGAACAAATACATGTGCTCATCACACAAATAAATGCCCTTACTGGTATTTGAACTCAGGACCATCAGCTTCATTAGCAGGGTCACTACCCACTAACAAACCTGTCTTCTTGCTATAATAATATGAATATTTTATGTTCGAGGCTTCATGCCCTAGTTCTACAATCTACTGTTAATATTTACTGAACATACACAGTATTATGAGAGGTAGGGCACAGCGATACCCATCACGCTTGAATCTCGGGCAGCCCAACTGGGGGAGTACCTCCTCCTTACAGAGGACCACAGCCATAATAGCACTGCCACCTTTCAGGTATGTAGTGTTGTGTTCCTAATGGAGAGTAAGGTTCCTAGAGCTCCAACCCCCTTTAAGGCCGGCAACGCGCCTGTGACTCCCCTGGTGTTGCGGGTGCCCATGGGCGACGGTAATTGCTTACCACCAGGCAATTCATCTGGTCGTTTGCCGACTATGTCATAAAAAAAAAGTAATAAAGCATATTTCGTTAAATCCTCAACACGCGAGGAAAACTTGTTGAATAAGCATTTAACAAATCTGACAATTAAGTTGTAACTTCAGCTAACTTATAATAAGGCTTATATTCCTGTCGCTGGCGAGAGAAAGGGTGAATCATCAAGCGATTGAGCGACAAGCCAACCGCGAATACTGAACTCTTTTTTTTTTTAGTCATTGGCGGCAAACGAGCAGACGGTTGCCTGATGATAAGCAATTACCGTCGCCCACGGGCACCCGCAACACCAGGGGAGTCACAAGCGCGTTGCCGGCCTTTAAGGGGGGTTGGAGCTCTGGGAACCTTACTCACCATCAGGAACACAATACTACATACCTGAAAGGTAGCAGTGCTATTATGGCTGTGGTCTTCTGTAAGGAGGAGGTACTTCCCCAGTTGGGCTGCCCCAGATTCAAGCGTGATGGTCATCGCTGTGCCCTACCTCTCATTGTTGGACGTAGTTTAAGGACATACCCCCGGGTATGTCCTTAAACAAACGCCAACTAAGGCGTGAATAGACAATCGTCCGAAATTTGATGATGATAATGATGATGATGATGATACAAACTTACAAGTTGGTAACGGAACTAAAGAGATAAACTATGTGTGAAAAATTCGGGTCTTTTGTCTTCTATTAAGATTGACATAGTTTGTCATTAATCATTATCAAAAAAATATTAAAGACTGACTGATTGAAAGTTTCACGGTTTTTACCTGGTTTATACACATTATTACAAATAAAAGGGATTTAACCACGTATATTAACTTTGAAAATTCCCTCCGACGTTTCGAGAACGACATTGTCCCCGTGGTCTCGGATGAAGACTGGCTAAATTTCACATCAACATCTAGCCTCGCTAGTTTGTCGAACTACCCGAACTTAACCGACGTAAAAATAGTAAATAAAGCTAAAATAAAATAGTTATAATTAATAGTTTAGTTTACACATTGTTAAATTTCTTCCATTTAGTAAAATGGATACAAAGTGATCACTGTAATGTAAAAAAGTTTAAATTAAGAAATATTGAAATGAATCAGATTCAATAGATGTCCGAATAAAAAAAATGGTGAAAATGTTATAGTACTAAAATAAAACATTTAAACATCTATTTTGATTGAAGACACGCAATACTTATCCGCGATAAATCACTACGCTCAATTGCTAAGCAATCGTAATATCAATTCGTCCTTGGTCGCACTCGAGCCAAAGTCACTGGTACGAGCCCATGCGTTACATTTAAATTTTATGCTAAACAGCAAAATAACAAGCATTAGGTCGATACATATTCATGGACGGATTAATGAGTTTTGCTCGAGTTACATTCCAAAATAAGTACTTAATCATAAATTAAACGCGACTTAACACGTTCGCTGTGGCATCGGGCCTATCGACCTCCCAACAAGTATGGTTAACTGCGATGTTAACTAATTACTGGAACCGCAGCGAAGGTGTTAAGGATGGGTTTTTGTTTGGCATAATTATAAACGAGACCTAACAAAACCTGCAGGCGCTATCCTGTCTGGTTCTCATCAGACATAATAATGGACGTTAAGAAAAAGGCGAAGTTGCATAGAGACTGGAAACGTACTAAAAATAAAGATGTGTATTCCGCTTTCTCTAAGCTTAGAGCTAACATCAAACTCCGCATGTCCGGTGCTTACGATGATCACGTTCGCAATGTGCAAGCTAAACTTATGTCTAATCCTCGTGCATTTTGGCAGCACGTTAAAAGTCTGAAGACCAAGGGAGGATTTGAGCCTCAGGTCACTTACTTAGGGGATAAGTTTCAGGGGAGGGAGGCAGCCCAGGCCTTTGCGGACTTCTTTTCATCAGTTTTTCTATCAGTGGAACCAAATCTTGATTGTGAAAAGATTGTTCGCGAAGACCTGGCAAGTGATTCTAACTACGTACATGTCAGCCAGATATCATTGCTTGACGTAGAATCCTCTATAAATCGGCTAAAACCTCGTAGTTCCCCGGGGCCGGACAATGTTCCTGCCTATATCCTAAAAGGTTGTAAAGAGTGGCTTATACAACCGCTACATCACATTTTTAATTTAGCCTTGAGTTGTGGAGACTACCCTTTCCATTGGAAGGTAACACGGGTGCGTCCTATCCCTAAAAAAAGCAATTCAATCTGTGTGGAGGACTATCGGCCTATTGCTGTCCTTTCATCTATTGCTAAAGTATTTGAAAGCATCATAAATCGGCTAGTGGCTCCTCAAATTCAGCCCTATCTTACTGACTCTCAGCATGGTTTTAGGCCTCGGCGTTCAGTGGACACAAACCTACTAACCTTGGTTGACTTGGTTTCGGATCATTTGGATAAACTTATACAAGTAGACGTGTTGTACTTTGACTTCCAAAAAGCATTCGACCGCGTAGATAACGATGTGCTACTGTGCAATATCGGGTTTTCTCCACAACTGCTGCGATTCTTTGCCAGTTATCTACGCGAGAGAAATCAATATGTACAATACGGCTGCTTTGTCTCAAAGGCCTACCGGACTCGTTCAGGTGTCAGTCAGGGATCGATACTTGGCCCACTACTTTTCGGCATTATGATCAACGACCTGGCATCAGTTCCTAGGTTTGCTAGATGTTTACTCTATGCTGATGATCTGAAGTTGATCTATGGAGCGCAGGAGATCTCCGACTGTCATTCTCTACAAGAGGACCTTCATAGATTACACAGTTGGAGTATCCAGAATAAGCTTGCGTTTAATGTTGCGAAATGTGCAGTAATTAGTTTTGTCAGGGCACAGAGTCCACTTCATTTCACGTACACGCTAGGTTCGGAACCAATTGTGCGTGTTAATACCATCCGTGACTTAGGTGTGATTCTTGACTCTCGCCTTAACTTCCATGAGCACTTGACCAGTTTGGCTAGTGACTGTTACAGGAGGTTGGAATTTGTTATTCGGAACGCTAGGGATTTTTCCGATTCTAAAACCATAGTCCTCCTATATAATGCCTTGGTAAGATCTAAGCTTGAATCTGCCTCTACTGTTTGGAATCCGTATGAAATAACCTACGTCATGCTTCTAGAGAGAGTACAGAAAGCGTTCTTGCGCTTTCTGTACAAAAAAATGTACGGATATTACCCCTTTCTCTATCCCACCAAATATTTACTAGGGGCCCTGGGATTTAACTCTCTGGAAATGAGACGTGGTTTTACGCTTCTAACTACAGCTTGTAGAATCCTGCGCGGTGACTCAGACTGCATCGAGTTAACGGAGCTTATAGTACGCTTGTTCGTCCCTCCATTGACGAGGTTTGAGCTCCGACCTCGTGATCGCTGTCTCCTTGCGGTTCCTGAGTCTCGAACTGTGTCACGCAGGAACTCGCCTTTAGTTCGTGCTTTACACAGCTTGAATGCACTTCTCGCATCAGCTCCTGAGTGTGATGTGTTTGCGAGTCGATGGGTGGTGTTGCGTGATGAGTGTCTGAGGTTTTGTGAGATGATGGATGTTCAGCCCTCCTCTGTCTGACATATACTTACTTACTGTTACCATGTGTATGTAAATTGTGTGTTTAATAATTGTCTATATTTCCTCTGTAATTCCACAGTGCTTTAGTATTAACTGTCATGCTGTGTTATTAATTTGTTGAATAAAATAAAAAAAAATAAAAAAATAATTTGTTTTGTCCCAATATTAATACGCATACCAAGTTTCGCATAATTTATTTACGCCGAATATTAATGTTGCCGAAGTTTTATTTAGCATAATTCTGTATTAGCCGAATACTAATTTGTCCGAAAATATATTGGCATACTATAAGAACAGCGACTACGACAAAAACGCACTTCCTGGGAAAAAAATCGGAATAACACCATTCGGTCTTTCCAAATTATGCGTACCAACCATTCGGCTTATTCAAATTCTGCGTAATAGAATTCGGAGGAAAATAATTATGCGAGATCAGTTTCTGCTTATATACAATTATGCCAACACTGGGTATGCGAATTAAAATTATTACAAAACAAATTATGCCTAAACAAGGGGAACCGTTAAGGATATCTCACGTTTACACCTTCGCGTCTCCTACACGATACCCCGTGCCGGAGCCTACCGTCGACCCACCGGGGCGGCCATGGCCCCAGCGGCCCTACATTTGAAAATTGACATTAACACGAGCGAAGTTCCATCCAGCCATTTGTTGCACCCGTCGATATCGTCACCTTCCCATCACCGGGCAGAGCAGAGCCCGGACAACTCTTGTAACTCCGAGTTTTTCTAACTACCCACATTTACTTACCTCTCGGCCGCCACTAACGTGCACTGCACGATGCCAAATTATGGCACCACTGATTTGATGCTGGTGCCAGAAGGTAGCTATAGCAACTCCTAAAACTTACTAGATAAACCGAATGTGTTGATTGTTCAAAAAAAGTACAGTTGGATATAAAAGCTTGTATCAAAAGGAAAAATTATGACAGAGACTTAATTTTTCTACAATTTAGTTTCATTTCGACTGAGTCTATAAACTGTGCCCTTGACTACAGCTTGTACGAATACCTTCTACCTTCCTAATGTGGACTGCAAAGGAATGGAATTCGCTCCCTTCGTCTGTATCCCCGGATCTTTCCGTAATATAATTTGGGTCTTTTCAAGGCAAGAGTGAATAGGCTGTTACTGAACCAGCGTGCTACACCCTCGACCTCGTCGACACTTACAGGTGTGACTGAGGTCAAGCCCTGGTCAGTCTAGCATAAAAATAAACATTCATGAAACCCTAAAAACGTAAATACAAACAGAGATACCCGTTTCAATAAAAATCTGCGCAGCCAGGGTGAAAAAGAGGCGCATTTATCAAGATCCGAGATAGCGACAGACGCACAGATGGTTTCAGAACGTCGGCTCGCGAATAATTTATCCAGCTTGTTTTAAAAGCCAACTTTTTACACATCATTACAAAATAAACGGGACTTTAATGTATAATAAGGACCCGGGTATGTCCTTAAACTACGTCCAACAATGAGATGTAGGGCACAGCGATGACCATCACGCTTGAATCTTGGGCAGCCCAACTGGGGAAGTACCTCCTCCTTACAGAAGACCACAGCCATAATAGCACTGCTAGCTTTCAGGTATGTAGTGTTGTGTTCATGATGGTGAGTAAGGTTCCCAGAGCTCCAACCCCTCTTAAAGGTCGTCAACGCGCTTGTGACTCACCTGGTGCCAATGGACGACGGTAATTGCTTACCACCAGGCAATCCGTCTGCTCGTTTGCCGCCTATGTCATAAAAAAAAAACTTTAAAAATTACCTCCCAACGGTTCGAGGACGACGTTGTTCTCGCGGTCTAGGATAAAGACTCAAACTTTTTAAAGCACACACACGGCTAAGTCCTGTTTATTTTGTGATAATGTGTAAAAAACTGTTTACGCGTTGGTAAATGAGCGTATGGCCTGTTTTTTTGTTATATGTAATGATCGGGGGACGGTAGCATTATCATTAATTCATCATCATTAATTTCAGCCGGCTACTGCTTAACATCAGGCGAGCCGTATGCTAGTTTACCACCGTCGTATATAAATGAAACATGTCTTTCTCTCTTTCGAATTAGTAAAGTGTTTTTTTTTTTTTTATAAATATATCGGGATAATCTGACACAAATCAACCTAGTCCTACGGTAAGCTCAGTAAGGCTTGTGTTGTAGGTACTAGACGATGACATATATAATAGATAGATACATATAAATACTTAAATACATAGAATTGTACATTTGTAATGGACAGTTGATAGCTTCTACTGGAGAGGAAAGTGGTTATTAATAATAATATAGTTTGACAACTGATTAAGTCACTTTTTTATTCTTTCAAACAGTTTTATATTAATGTGTAATGTGGCTTCGACGGAAGACCAGAGCCCGTACCATGAGTTGTGATATTACGGTTTTCTATAACGAGTATCGAGTTTACTATCTGTGCATCTCGCTTGTACTATTTTAGTGCGAACGAGATGCACATATAGTAAACTCGATACTCGTTATCGAAAACCGTAATGTAAGGCTCATGGTAAGGGTACAGAGCTAGCCCAAAGGTTAGCATCAAGCCGAGTCGTGAGAATTTCGTGGTAGCCCTTAAATTGGCTGCCACGAAATTAGCTCCCGTAGTTTTATGTAAATAATTTGTGTATGGCTCGAATAAATGTTTCTTTCATTCCTTTCTTTATGTATTAAATTTATCATCATCATCACATCAGTGGCAGGAAATCTACTGCTGGACATTGGTCCCCTTCTTAGCGACCCACAGTGGATTCCCGCGATCCTTACCATAGCCACTGGGGCGTAAAGGTTCTCAAGTGGCGACCACGAACTGGGCACAGCGTGGGTAGACCCTCCACAAGATGGACCGACGGTATAATATTTTAAACACATAACTATTGTGAGATTCAAACATTAATTGTATTAGTTGTATTAGCCGTTTGACTAGAATAGCACCACCCCATCTCCTCCCGCGGGTGTCGTAAGAGGCGACAAAGGGAAAAATCCTACGGACGGGCAGCAGCATCCGTTTAAACCCAATGTACAGCTACTGCAGTCACCAACCCGCCTGCCAAGCGTGGCAAGTATGGCAACTACCCCCCAAGATGATATAAGTCATATTTGTGGGAGGCCTGTGTCCAACAATGGACTGCATACGGCTGAAATGTATGTATGTATGTAATTGTATAGAAGCGGGTAGCTTACCTTTTACAAGTCGAATATTGCTCGACATGTTTCACTCCGTAACGAGGAGCATAATCATGAGCCGTTCACATTGGTTAACCGACGCAGACTGGTATAATAGTTTAATATTTGGCTGTAGCAAACAGGAATCAACGTAGACTCCTAGAATATCACAGACAGACAAAATATCTTTAACTATAGAATATCCATTAACTGAATCTTCAAAACTTTCCCCTTGTGAACGTAAAATAACTAAGGATATCTGTAGTGGTCTGTAGCGTAGAAAAACATGGAGTACCGAGTATGGAGGAGAAGTGAAAGAAAAAAAAATTTAAGTAACTTTGTGTGTATTCAAGTTTACTTTCTTTTTTAACCTATGTGTTATGGATAAAAATACTTTTTTTATTTTTTATTTCTTAAACGTAAGTGTTAATTTTTTCTATATTTTCCTTAAAGTACTTTATTTTTAACCGCAGTTTTATGAGTAAAAAAATTTTTTTCCGAACTAGTGCGTAAAAAGTGCACTTTGCGCACGCTTCGCTTCGCTTTTTACGGCACTTGTTACGAAATAGTACATTTCGATGCTAGTGCGGAAAGTATGTCATTACTTCACGAGGCCCGAGATATTTTGCCACGAGCCGAAGGCGAGTGGCGATACTCGGGCCGAGTGAAGAATGACATTTCCGCGCGTGTATCGAACGACGTTTTTTAAGACAGTTGCGAAAAAACAAATAAGAAATAAAATAAGAAAAACAACTACTCGTTCAACAACAAGTTCGATTATCGCAGTGACAGTTTTTGACATTATAAAGAGGTGTCTTTTTTAGCTTAAATTCGACTAGAGTGGAATTTTTTAAGTATTACTATTAATCCATTTCCATTGAAGTTTTTAAATGTATGTCTATAAAATACATACATACTTGTGAATATACAATATTTTACTTAAACACTACGTTTTTTACTATTATTTGTGTAATTATTTATAAAAACAATATCGAATGCTACCTTTGGAAACATAACCAGTAACCAGTAAGAAAAACGCCTCTTGTTTGACAGGTGTTTCGGCAGCTGTTCCGTTTCATTCTAACAACTTTTTAAGAATGATTTTTCAATATTAAAAATAAACTTGTTATAATGATGATTGATGAGGTAAGTAATAAAATATGACATGTTTATGTTATTTGTTATTTGTTATTCTTACATTAACAGTAGGTTTTTTTGTTTAAAGGAGACTTATAGTATTAACACCCGTTAGTAATCCATGAATTGGAACAAGTGTAAATAAAAAAAACTGGAAAAATAAAAAGCACTAGTGCGCGAAATCCAACTTTCCGCACGTTAAACAGCTACAAAAAGTACCCATTTTTGAGCACCTGTATTAAAAAAATTGTTTTCGATACACGTGTAAAAACTTCTTTTAGACTCGGGTGATTGTCACCCTCGTTTCACTCGGGCTCCAACTTTGACCCTCGTCGACAAATTTTTAGTAAAATTTTAAGTATCGAAATGTACTATTTCTTTCTTAAATGTAAGTGAAGCTGTGATTTTTGAATAGTCTGAGCTACAAGAATAGCCCATTTAATTATAGGTGCTTAAAAGAAATAATATATCGATATTTAATAACGAATTACAAACAAAATATCTATCGAGGAAAACAGCGAATACAGTGAAGAAAGGCAGAAAAATATTACTATTTGACCATCATCATCATAATCATCTCAACCAAAAGACGTCCACTGCTGGACATAGGAATCCCCCAAAACGACCCAAAAAGACCGGCCCTGCGCCTCCACATCCAGCGGCATCCCGCGACCCTCACTAGGTCGTCGGTCCACCTCGTGGGAGGCCTACCTACACTGCGTCTTCCAGTTCGTGGTCACCACTTCAGAACCTTTCCGCCCCACCGGCCATCGGTTCTACGCGCAATGAGCCCCACCCACTGCCACTTAAGTTTGGCGATCCGGAGGACTATATCGGTAACTTTGTTTCTACTGCGGATGAAATCCTGCGAATAAATTTGATACATCATTGTAATTGGCGACCAGAAATCATACTAAAAAAAAAAACTGTTCAGAAACTATGAAATCGCGGGGAAACGCAAATAGGTGAAAAGCTATACAGAATTTCTGATTCCGAGGCATGCGACTAAGGCTTTCTCCCATTTTGTGCTACACGCGACGTCTGACGTTAGCGAACAAAAAAGACGCCAACTTCGACGTACGAAAGACCAGAACAGTACATCTCTATAGGCAGCATTGTAACGCAGACGCTGTAAGCGGCCGACGGGGATTATAGGAGACCTAGCCTAACAAACGGAATAAGAGGGTAATATTTAATACTCGTACTTGTTCCGTGCCGTGTGATGCCGGCTGACTAGAACAGCACCACCCCATCTGCTCCCGCGGGTGTCGTAAAAGGCGACAAAGGGAAAAAATCTACGGACGGGCAGCGTCCCTCGAAACCCAATTTACAGCTACTGCGGTCGCCAACCCGCCTGCCGTGGCGACTACGGGAACTATCCCCAAGATGATACAAGTATTATTGGTGGGAGGCTTATGTCTAGCAGTGGTCTGCATACGGCTGAAATGTATTACTTATGAAAGCATCTCCGCAAAATTCAAAGAATCTTGTTTCCAAACAAAACGAAGTCCGCGAGGGATCGTCTCCGAAGTCGGTCGCTCTCATTTGATTTACGACAGCGCCTCGTTCGCTCTTAGACGTCTTAATCCAATATACTCATTACTGATCCGAACACACATAACACACACACAGACATGCACACACACACAAAATATTTCGACACTTGAAAACTCATGTCAGGAAAAACACAAAAAGATTTAAATACTACACTACTTAAAATTTTGAGTTTTCTTATAATCACGGTTGCTCAATACTTCTGGCAAAGGCTGTACGAGTATGTACAGTCAAGAGCAGGAATTAATTAGATGTCTTAATCAAATATACTCATTACTGATCCGAACACACATAACACACACACACGCATACACATAAAATATTTCGACACTTGAAAACTCATGTCAGGAAAAACACAAAAAGATTTAAAAATACTATTAAAATTTTGAGTTTTCTTATAATCGCGGTTGCTCAATACTTCTGGCCAAAGCTGTATGTTCAGTCGCCATCAGATATATAGGACCTGTAGAGGTGGTTACAAATATCGGAACATGCACTTTATCGCCTTGACAATAGAGGCGTTGTTCCGATATATGTGACCACCTCCACAGCTCCGATATATTTGATGGCGACTGTACAGTCAAGAGCAGGAATTAATTAGACGTCTTAATCAAATATACTCATACTGAACTGAACGCACACACAATACGCGCACACACACACAAACACACACTTAAAACAACATTTCGACACTCGAAAACTCTTAATGTCACGAAAAACAAAATACTACACTAAAATATGACATCCAAACCTTCAAGAAAAGAGCGTATAGAGATCTTAAAGGTCGGCAACGTACTTGTCTCCTCTGGTGTTGCGAGTGTCCATGGGCGGCGGTAGTTGCTTATCATCAGGCAATCCGTCTGCTCGTTTACCTCCTATATCATAAAAAAAATCTCAAGTTTTCATATAAAAATCACGGTTGCTCAATACATCTGGCCAAGGCTGTACAGTCAGGAGCAGAAATTACTAAGCGGGCAGGGTGTGATGATCTTGACACGCTCTTATTCTCTTCATTCTTGAGAAGCCCAACTGGCGAAGTACCTCCTCCTTACAGAAGACCACAGCCATAATAGCACTGCTACCTTTCAGGTATGTAGTGTTGTGTTCCTGGTGGTGAGTAAGGTTCCCAGAGCTCCAGAATACAGAATACAGCATTTATTGGTAAAAGCAAGGTGTACATTTTTAAAATCAAGTTTTTTTGTAATTGTTGATTAATTGCACATAACATTGGTAAATTAATAACAATACAATATTTTTTTAATGACTTAACATAGGTAATATCTACAAATAGTTTATGAAGGTGCTTGGAGCCAGAACCAGTTTCGTTGTAAGACATTGAGTCAATGAATCACAACGAGTTTTAGGGTAGACAACGCGCATCTGAATCCTCCGGAGTTGCGTGCATCCATAGGCTACGGTAGCTGCTTACAATCTGGCGGGCTGTATGCTTGTTTGCCACCGTCGTTATAAAAATAAAATAAAAAACAATATAAGTTGTCCTTTTGAATACCTCGTCAGCAGTGATCGGTTTTTTGGATTCGACATGGGGTGAACGACCTCAAACATTATGTTAGTATGGAAATGCCCCGGGAATCCGGGCTTTAGGTTGTTAGAAAAGACAAAAAAAATACATTGTGTTTATTTTATTATACATTAAAACACCTAAATAGCTGATATACAAGCGACTTACTCGCCGTTATTTTGTCCAAATTGAACAAATGAGCACAAGTTTGACACTGACAGCTCATTTGCTGCCACCAAATCGGCATATTTTGTACCGTTTGTACAAAAGTTCGACGAGTAAGTAAAAAATCCCTTTCACACACTTTAAATTGTTTTATTTTTGATTAATTTGTTCGGTATCGCGGGAAACTGTCGTATCTATATTAACTTTTCTACATGATATCCCGCGAGGGTGAATCCAAAAAACCGATCACTGCTCGTCAGCCTAGCAAACTGCTGCGAACTGTACATATTTTCACAATATTTCTCGTCTAACTGGAGGTTTCGTATTATACATCTTCTTGATTGTGCAAGAGGGAGGACTATATTTTTTTCGATAATCTAATAAACTCATTACTGATCCAGACACGTGTATTTACTATTTATTTGTTTGTCTTTTTCTGATCGAATTATGGCGTGCGAATCTTGACGAATAAAATAATATATTTGTTTTGGTATCACGCAACGAAGGTATACACGAGACGAATGATTCTTCGTGTTTCAGTTTTAGCATTTAAACTGTTGCCAATAAATAATTGAGCCATTGTACTTAAAGTTGTGTAGTAGATATCATCATCATTATCATCACCATCTCAACCATAAGACGTCCACTGCTAAACATAGGTCTTGGAGCTCCATCGTACCATTGGAAGCGACCTGCATCCAGCGTCTTCCGGTGACCTTAATGTGGTCATATATCCATCTTGTGGGTGGACGCCTTACGCTGCGCTTGCTAGTCCGTGGTCTCCACTTGAGCACCGACCCCATCTGCCGTCTTCTCTGCGTGCAATGTGGCCTGCCCATTGCCACTTCAGCTTGCTAACCCGGTGGGCTATGTCGTTGACTTTAGTTCGCCTACGGATCTCCTCATTTCTGAGTCAATCACGTAGAGCCCCGAGCATAGCTCTCTCCATAGCTCGTTGAGCGATTTTGAGTTTTGAGATGAGGCCGATAGTGAAACACCACGTTTCGGAGACACACACATTAATTGAAGACCTAGTTTACACTCCGGGTCGGAAAGTCAGATGGCATTTCCTTTTGTAAAACTAGGCCTACCAGTTCCTTGGCTTAATCGCCGACTGGTTTGGTGGATAGTGACCCTGCTAATGAAGCTGATGGTCCTGGGTTCAAATCCCAGTAAGGGCATTTATTTGTGTGATGAGCGGATGTATTTGTTCCTGAGTCATAGATGTTTTCTATGTATTTAAATATTTGCACATTATATATATTGTATCGTTGGCTGAGTACCCACAACACAAGCCTTCTTGACCTTACCGTGGGGCTCAAGATATAACAGAGGTCAGTCATGTGACTAAGTCAAGTATCGCCACGTCATAAAGAATAATACATCCACATTCCACATACATAACGTCTCATTTTCAGTAATAAAGAGGTCATAAAACTCTCAGAAGTCATCATAAACAATAATATAATAATGTCCCTACCTAAGCGTAATGGTATTTTCAGCCTATTTTTATTTACTGAAAGTCTAGAAATAAGAAAGATTTCATCATCATTTTCCTCGCATTGTCCCAGAATTTGTCACGGTTCATGGGACCCTGGTGCCTGCTTGGCAACTAATCCCAGTTTAGCGTAAGCACTAGTTTTACGAAAGCGGTCGCCATCTAAGTTTCCAACCTAGAGGGTAAACTAGGCCTTAAAGGGATTAGCCCGGTATCCGTGCGATGTTTTCCTTCCCCGAAAAGCGACTGATTAATATCAAATGTTATTTCGCACATAAGTTCCTA
Organism: Grapholita molesta; assembly: GCA_022674325.2. Classification (NCBI taxonomy): domain Eukaryota; kingdom Metazoa; phylum Arthropoda; class Insecta; order Lepidoptera; family Tortricidae; genus Grapholita; species Grapholita molesta. The sequence goes on from CP053137.2 coordinate 623,537, forward strand.
AAAACCCAATGGGACAGTCAGCAGCAGAAGTAGCTAAGCATTTGAGGTGTTCAAAATGAGGTCTACACATCTCTATTGTCGTGAGAATAAGAGCGCGTATAGGTCATTTTGAACACTTCAAACGCTTCGCCACTTTTGCTGCTGACTGTACGAGCTGGGGTTTGAACATGCGACCTGCCCACATGGCACACAGAACCGAAAGTCGTTGGGGCTTTAAGTTTCTTGTGTGACGACCACGTACCGGAAGGCGCAAGGGTGGACCCCCACAAGATGAACCAACGACGTGGTAATCTCGGGCATACACTTAAAAAGGATGACTAACATTACATCGTCGCCCTTCCTACACCTCGACCTCACGAGCCTGAGCCCACCGTCGACCCAACGAGGCGATCCGGGCCCGAGCGACACTAATTTGACATTAACACGAGCGTCGTTCCATCCAGCCATTTGTTGCAGTAGACGATCATCACACGCCCGTCGATATCGCGTGGACATCACGTCGCCTTCCCATCACCGGGCCGAGCAGAGCCTTTTTACATAGCTGTAACGGCCGTCGCACGACCGGCCCGTGCCCGGACCGAGTGGCTCGGGCGGCTCGGTGGTCACGTGATTCATTCCATACAAAATGTCGCGACAGTGGCCTCGGCTCGGACGCGGGCGGGCGTAACTTGAGTCAACCTTAACTCGAGTCGCTTTGGGGGAAATCTTTATGATAGTGTGTGCTTTTACGCTGATATGTTGATAATGACCGCAAGGCAAGGTTTACTTTAAAAGAAATATAAAACGTATGCAAACTAAATAACATAAGCTGACATTTTCGTATTCTCTAACAATGCTAAGTGATGGCTAAGTGGAGAGCCTTCAGCTTGTATTTTTAAGGTTTGGCGCAAGAACAAACGATGTAAGACATAAATTTTATATTTTTATATCGTTACTTAATAAAGACTGTTTTGGCGTAGTAGGTACAGTCAGAGTCGGGTTCCCTTTATTTGGCATAATTTGTTTTTTCCGAATCTTAATACGCATACCAAGTTTCGCATAATTTATTTCCGCCGAATATTAATGTTGCCGAATTTTTATTTAGCCTAATTCTGTATTAGCCGAATACTACTTTGTCCGAAAATATATTGGCATACTATTATTGAGGCCGAATGTCCGAAGTGGGTTAGGTTAGGTTAGAACTGTGACCGCAACAGAAAAACGAGGTGGGTTAGGTTAGGTTAGAACAAAGACTACGACAAAAACGCACTTCCTGGAAAAAAAATCGTAATAACACCATTCGGTCGTTCCAAATTATGGGTACCAACCATTCGGCTTATTTAAATTCTGCGTAATAGAATTCGGCGGAAAAGAATTATGCGAGATCAGTTTCTGGTTATATACAATTATGCCAAAACTTGGTATGCGAATTAAAATTGTTACAAAACAAATTATGCCTAAACAAGGGGAACCGTCAGCGTCAAATTAGTGGTAACCAAAGTGGCCAAAAATATAGATACAGATCTTTATTTATATATATCGGGTGTATCCTGTAAGACTTTAGGCATCGTTTTTACACCACAAACGTAGCAACAGTTGTTCTACGACTTTTGTAAATAACTTGTAGTTTACTAAATGAAAAGATTTTCAACTAGACTGATATGTTATTCATCATCATCACCGGCATAATCATTTTAGCCGTAACCGTTCATTGCTGGACATAGACCTCCCACAATAATGACTTGCGGTTGCCACAATCGCCACGCTTTGCAGGTGGGTTGGCGACCGCAATAGCTGTAGTTGATCTAATTAAATTCTAAGAACTCAAAGCCACAATTCCTAAATACAGACGCGAGATCCCTCGTTATTGTTTTTCTTTACATTTAAAACAGAAACCGTAAAAATAAGCATTTTATGGAGCACTTGAGTTTTAAATCAATGACGAATTCAAAAGCTCACCGCCATTGCACAAGCTCAAATATATATATGCGGCCAAAGTTCAAAAACATGTATACATTCAGCGGTATGTAGTACAATGCTGGACATAGGCCTCCCATAAATATGACTTGTATCATCTTGGGGGTAGTTGCCATAGTCGCCACGCTTGGCAGGCGGGTTGGCGACCGCAGTAGCTGCAGATTGGGTTTCGACGGACGCTGCTGCACGTCCGTAGTGTGTGATTTCTCACTTTGTCGCCTCTTACGACACCCGAGGGAGGAGATGGGGTGGTGCTATTCTAGTCAGCCGGCAAAAAACATGTATACTACTGGTATACGTGGACCTTATTGTTGCTATTAAGCTACGTGTATACGTATTTTGGAACTTTGACCGTATCGATAACTTTGATAGCATGGCAATAAAATGACGGTAATCAAGGGCAAGAGATAACTCGTTTTAGCCGACAGAGGGAATAAAGTGACGGATGGCACCAGCGTCCGTCGAAACCGAAACAAAAACTGCGATTGCCAACCCGCCTGCCAACTAAGGTAATTCCCCTGAAAATGTTTGACGACAGGTTAGGCTAAGTGGGTTACCCTGCCTATGAAGCTGATGGTCCTGGGTTCAAATCCCGTTAATGGCATTTATTTGTGACAACACAGATTTATTCCTGAGTCATGGGTTTATTATATATGTGTTTAAGTATTTGTATATTATATATAATAATACTAATATTTAGATATAATTTGGGTCTTTTCAAGGCAAGAATGAATAGGCTGTTACTGAACCAGCGTGCTACACCCTCGACCTCGTCGTCACTTTCCATCAGGTGCGACTGAGGTCAAACGCTGGTCAGTCTTTTATAAAAAAAATATATCGTTGGCTGAGTACCCACAACACAAGCCTTCTTGAGCTTACCGTGGTTTTTTTGGAACCTGACTTAGGCTTTATGACTGTTTGGCACAGTGGAGCGATCGGACTGTGTGGGGGGGAGGTAGCCTGGGGAAAATCCAGGACCCTTCCGCGTCAGACTTGACTTGTACTACTGGAATACTCCTACTGAGTTAACGCTTCCAGCGAGATTGGTTGAGACGGTCTCAACCGAATCTGAGTGGTGTGTAATGGAATCGAGCTAATGGGTGTTTTATTGCTGGTTCGCTAACCCTAGCCTGCTGGTAAAGACTCCGAGCTCCGCTTACAGTGTAGCTCAGTTAATTTGTGTCAGTATGTTCTGTAATATTAATTTATTACTAGATGACCTGTTGAACTTCGTAACACCCGTAATTTATCTTTTTATCTTATTATGTCTATGGTTATACATTGGAATTTGGAATGTCAATGAGTGACAGGCAGGTACAATTTGTACGGGAATAAAGAATCACTGTTTTCTATTTATCGTAACAATATTTCCGTGTCTTTACACTGTCTAAACCTTCTGCGGTCTAATACAACCAATTTTGGACCCGGGTCCAATGTCCTTAAGTCCAGCGAAGTACCATCATGCTCGAATCTGGAGAAGCCCAACTGGGGAAGTACCTCCTCCTTACAGAAGACCAGAGCCATAATAGCACTGCTACCTTTCAGGTATGTAGTGTTGTGTTCCTCATGGTGAGTAAGGTTCCCAGACCTCCAACCCCCCTTAAAGGTCGGCAACGCGCGTGTGACTCCCCTGGTGTTGCGGGTGCCCATGGGTGACGGTAATTGCTTACCATCAGGCAATCCGTCTGCTCGTTTGCCACCTTTGGTTATAAAAAAAAAAAACAAACATTTCAATACTAAAATTACTTAAATTGGTTCAGCGATTGTCGAGTTTATGGGTAACTAACAAACGCATTTCATTTATATATAGAAGATTAAAGTCATATTTCACGAGACCTGTACGGATGTCTTACTGCTGACATGATGAATGAATAATTTGCGTTTTCGTAATCGATTATAGTTTTAGTTTCGGCCCCAGATTCCCACATTTTTACCAGACCCCTTCCCGCTACCGCCTATGCGCTACCCGCTACCTCCCACGCCTGACGCCCCGCCAGCAAACTTTCGCGGTGTATCCATCCGAGTTTACTGGCAACTTTTAACTGGCCAGATGCGGCTCGGCCCGAGTATGAATCTGATTTGCTTTTAAATTAATATGGGACTTTTTGCTCGGAGTGCGCCTTCTTCCACATCGCTGCGCTGTGTATTGGGCATTAGGCCTGTTTGGACTTTGAAAATATTCACTTGATTCGTCATGCATCTAAATCTACACTACTTTTGCATAGCAGTCCATACGAGATACCAATACCCGCCGGCTTTACTAACTTTCCTATAGTTCTACAAGTTTATTTTGGAATTTATTGAATAGGGGCAAGTGTTGTACCTGTGGATAGTTGTACCTTTGGACACCGTCAGTTTACAAAGAACAAAAGACCACAGACAAACATCGTGTAAATATTCGAAAAGTATTTTTTTCATTTGGCAAGACTGGCTAGTCGCCATTTTTATTGGTAGCAGAAATAGTGTATTTTTCGGCTTGAAAAATTTTTAGTAGTAAAAAGTAAATTTTTTATCAATTTTTCAGCTTGATTTTTGTTTAACCGGTGATTGGTATGGGTGCCTGTGTTGCAACATAATAAATTTCAGTGTTTGATAGTTGTTTTTGTAAGTTTCCGGTTGATCCAGACAGGTTTAAATATGATCAATAACGTTTTAAAAATAAAGTGTCGTATTTGTACCTATAGACAACTTCATGCATGTACCTGTGGACAGTCCATAGGTTCAACGTTACTAATTGTACCTGTGGACGGTCGAATATTTTTTAACGTTTTAGTTATTTTTAGTGCCTTGTAGTAAAACTGGACAGCTAAAAAAAGATATACTCCGACATTTTTCTTTGCGACAGTACAAAAATCCCATGTCGATTAAAATTTATGATATAGCAGAGCTCCAAGAAATATTATAAAAAAACTCCGAAGTTACAGGAGTATGTCCATTTGACAATAACATATTCAGCGATGTAGATTTTTTGTGTTCATATGGTACAGACCGCCAGGAACATTAATATAAATTCAATAGCTGAAAAGTCTACAGATGTGCAGGAAAAACGAGAATTCAGATGTGCAAACATCGGTTAGTACCTCAAGCAAAATAGAACATGATTATTTAGAAACAACCATTGTACGTAAAGTTAAATATAATTATTACACCTTTAATAACTCCAGAGTTTATAAAACCTTTTCGAGAAGCAGGACAAACAAACAGTTTAACATGGGAGGAAATGAAGAATTATATTTAAGTACATGGAAAAAATAAAGTAAATAAAAAGAACTGAGAAGCAAGTAAAGCAAACAAAAAGAAAATCTCTAAAATAAGCTAAACTTGAAAATGCGAATAAAATAAATAGCAAGGATTATAGACAATTGACCACAATAATAGTTGAATTTTTAAGGGGAAAAAATATTGTCAAGCGTTAGGTATGTTAAAATACGGCAAAAAAATTAAGCTTAGCAGTTGTAAAGAAAGATAATAAATACAAAGAGCGTTTCAGAGCTCAGAAAGAGAAATGGAGAATACATACCTACATAAATTAAATAAACGCTTGTAAAATATGGGTATCCAGCTTAATTTGTTAAAAGTTTTACGTGCTATAGATGATTCTGACGACTGCGCTGACAATCTAAGGTGGTCACACTCAGATGATTTTGCTTAAAGATTGTAGCTAGAATATTGTATTGCTAAGATGCATAAGGTCTCCTAAAGGATGCTCAATGAGTCTCTGAATTACTTATGCTTATATTTTCTTGTTAATTGAGAGTTTATGAAGAAATGTTTTGTTACAATTTATGTTATTGATTTTGTGTCCCTAGGTACAATGCCGTCCATAGGTAGGTAATCAGAGTCCATAGGTACAAACATACGTTGTACCTTTGGACAAAAAGTGGTTTTTACAAAATATGCTTATTTTTCTTATTGTGTAATAGATAACGTAAAAACAGTCTGTGGTTATTGAAGACTGGTTCATTATTTTTCGAAAACAATAAAGATTGTGATGATAGCGTCGATAGTGTTTGATTAAAATTCAAATATAGTTATAAATCTGGAAAGTGTCCACAGGTTGAGCACTTGCCCCTAATATTGGAGTAAAGAATTTTCTTTTCACTAACCGACTTCAAAAAAGGAGGAGGTTATATGTTCGACTTTATACACGTATGTGACACTAATACTAAAAAGATTAATTTTGTTCTAAGCAGTCCAAAAGTACTTATATAAAGTAATAAAAAAAACAAATATTTTTTTTCTTTTTAGTACATGTTTAAAGTTTGATTAGATTTATGTACAATTTAGTTAAAATATTATTGTTAGTTCAATTATTAATTGTTTTTGGATTCTTACATAAATCTAATTTATCTTATTTTGTATATTGTAACCAGCCAAATATATACATATATATATATATATATATATTAAATTTATTATTTATTTAAGTATTAGTATATCTATATATATATATATATATATATATATATATATATACTAAAACTTAAATAAATATATAAAACACCCATGACTCAGGAACAAATATCTGTGCTCATCACACAAATATATGCCCTTACTGGGGTTTGAACCCAGGACCATCGGCTTCATAGGTTACTTTAGAATCGTGAATTCACAGACAAAATCATCGTTAGATTGAATATTTGTATTTGCACACGGGATTTTAATTTTATTAATTTTATTTTACTTCAGAACCGTCTGTGACATATCAAATTGAATATATTTAAGACTTGAATATGCTTCCAGATCTCTATTGGATTCTGGTAATAATATTGCATTTTACGCCTGACAACTAATGGAAAACTGTCTGGAAACGATAAAGATGGCCGCTGTGGCGGTAAGTTATTATAAAATGTGTCGATATAAGATGCAAAGTGTTTAACGATGTAGGCTGAAAGTTGTCTGGAAGAGATGACTTTGTAACTATACAGTTAACGTCCACATGCTCAACAGTGTCCCTGTATATGTCATCTTGAAACTTAAGTCATTATAAATATAGATGATTAGTTTAACGATATAGGCTGGAGTAAGTTGTCTGGAAGAGATGGCTTTGTAACGATAAAGTTGACGTTCAGATGCTCGACTGTGGCCCAGTATATGTCATCTTGAAACTTACATCATAAGAAATATAGATGATTAGTTTAACGATGTAGGAGTAAGTTGTCTGGAAAATATGGTTTTGTAAAGATAAAGTTATTGTCCAGATGCTCGACAGTGTCCTAGTATATGTCATCTTGAAACTTAAGTCACTAGAAATATAGATGACAGGGTGTCCACTATTTGGCATAGTATGTCGAGCACTAGAAGGTTTACCTTAATGCTTTATTTAGGTATTTATTGTAGTTTAAGACTTTCAAAAAGTTGCATAAGTTACTCAAAAGCGCTGGTGGTCTAGCGGTAAGAACGTACGACTTGCAATCTGGAGGTCGCAAGTTCGAACCTCGGCTTGTACAAATGAGTTTTTTGGAATTTTTGTATCAAATGTCATTCGATATTTACCAGTCGCTTTTCGGTGAAGGAAGACATCGCGACAAAACCGGAATAATCCCAATAAGGGCTTGTTTACCCTCTGGATTGGAAGGTTAAATGACAGTTGCTTTCCTAAAACTAGTACCTTCGTCAAAACCTGAAATCAGTTGTCAAGCTGACCCCCATGAGCCGTAGCAAAATGCCAGGACAACGCGAGGAAGAGTGCAGAAGTTGTGTAAAAAAGTTGTATAGTCCGACAGATATACGGATAGGCTGACAGACAGACAGACACAGAAACAGACATACAGACAGACTGGCTGCCATTTTTATTCTCCGGTTACTCTTATACAGTCAAACCCTATTACGTACGCAAATAAGCACAAATTGGGTCAGCGGAGCAAACACGCGCAAGCGAAGCTCTTTAAGAAGTTACAAACTAATCCCATAATAATATCTATACAGACATTATTACCGACTAGGTAAGGTGGGGTGTCTTTGATATTATACGAGTATATTCAATATTACGACGACCGGTCTGGCATAGTGGGTAGTGACCATTCCTATGAAGCCGATGGTCCTGGGTTTGATTCCCAGTCGGGGCATTTATTTGTGTGATGAGCATAGATATTTGTTGTCATGGGTGTTTTCTATGTACTTAAGTATTTATATGTATTTATCTATTATATATATCGTCATCTAGTACCTATAACATAAGCCTTACTGAGCTTACCGTAGGACTAGGTCGATTTGTGTAAGATTGTCCCGATTTTTTTTTTTATTGTCTCAAACCGTAACCAAACGTAGGATTTCGTAGTCATCATATTCCCTGCTTTATCCCGATATTTGCTATGGCTCATGGGAGTCTCGGGTCTGCTTGGCAACTAATACCATGATTTGGCGTAGTTTTACGAAAGCGACTGCTATCTGACCTTCCAACCCAGAGAGGTAAACTAGGCCTTATTGGGATTAGTCTGGTTTCTTCACTATGTTTTCCTTCACCGAAAAGCGACAGGTAAATATCAAATGATATTTCGTACATAAGTTTCGAAAAACTCATTGGTACAAGCCGGGGTTTGAACTTGCAACCTCTGGATTGCAAGTCGCACGCTCTTACCACTAGACCACCAGCGCTCTTACCCGCTTACCCGCTTTTATACAATTAATATATTCAATATTACCTCAAACTGTAACCAAACGTAGGTTTTCGTACTAGGAACAGATATTACACTAAAGCGTTGTTAATTTTTGAATTATTTTCGAGTATATTGCGTACACTTTTATGAGAGGTAGGGCACAGCGTTGACCATCACGCTTGAATCTGGGGCAGCCCAACTGGGGAAGTACCTCCTCCTTACAGAAGACCACAGCCATAATAGCACTGCCACCTTTCAAGTATGTAGTGTTGTGTTCCTGATGGTGAGTAAGGTTCCCAGAGCTCCAACCCCCCTTAAAGGCCGGCAACGCGCTTGTGACTCCCCTGGTGTTGCGAGTGCCCATGGGCGGTGGTAATTGCTTAACACCAGGCAATCCGTCTGCTCGTTTGCTGCCTATGTCATAAAAAAAAAAAAAACACTTGAAGCAACAGTAAGACAAATCGCAAGTAAGACAAAGTAGCGATAAATTGCGTGCTGAGTTATTTTACAAGAAAAAAAACAAAAAGAAAATAGTTGTTTTCTTGGAGCATCTGGTTAAAATTCGAGGTAATATTAAAAATACACGCTGTATATACAATATCATAGACTCCGCACCTTACCTAGTCGGCTTCTAAATCCTGTTAATGTCAAAAACGGTAAGAAAACTCAATTTTGGTATTACGGCGTAAGCATACTTACTGTAAGTAAGCGTAATACACTTACTGTCATAATAATTTATGCCAAATGTTTCGCGGGTCGGGTGGAATCGAATCTACAGCTACAGCGATCGCCAACCCGCCTGCTAAATTAAACACTCACTAGAAAATCAGGTAAATTGAAACTGGCTTCTTCGTTTGTTTAATACACATATACTTAGATACATATATTTAACGCCCATGACTCGGGAACAAATATCTGTGCTCATCGTAAAATTAAATGCCTTTACTGGGATTTGAACCTAGTTACTAACCACTAGGCCAGACCTGTCGTCAAATATATACTTAACCTCCTAAGGCCCACGGGCCTACATGTATACTAATTACTTTAATGAAAATTGAATTTTATGAAATAGGAACAGAGTTGAGTTTTCTTTGTTTCCTTCGATTTTGACACAAAACATATTATACTTTGTTTCCTACACAATAAAGAACAAATTCGAGTAGGATTTTACTTCTATGGTGGGCCTTAAGAGGTTAAAATAACAATATGTACATTACTTAATTTAATCTAAATGTTAACGAACGATAATAGCGACAGATAAACAGTTCGTGACTTTTGCTCGTTGTTTTGTAATATATAAGTGCAAATAGGTAACTTAAACAAATCTTTAAAATATTAAGAACTTTAAAATAAATAAATTGAAGAAAAAAAACTTGGTGGCTATGGCAACCCAACACAATGATACAAGTCATATTTAGGGGAGGCCTATGTCCATCAGTGGACTGTGAGTGGGCTAAAATGATGATTATAATGGCGCTAGTGACAGATGTATTTTACGTAAATTTATCATCATATTTTTAGTTCTAAACCCCATTGCTAGGCACCCCAAATATGACTCGGATAATCTTGGAGTTGCTATAATCACCACGGTTGGCAGGTCGGTTGGTGACCGCAGTGAGCTGTTTACAAGTAATGTTTATGTCCTTAAACTACGTCCAAAGTCTAACTGGGGAAGTACCTCCTCCTTACAGAAGACATAATAGCACTGCTACCTGTCAGGTATGAAGTGTTGTATTCCTGATGGTGAGTAAGGTTCCCAGAGCTCCAACCCTCCTTTAAGGCCGGCAACGCGCTTGTGACTACCCTGGTGTTCTGGGTGCCCATGTGCGACGGTAATTGCTTACCACCAGGCAATCCGTCTGCTCGTTTGTCGCCTATGTCATAAAAAAATATATAACCTAAAATTCATACAAATTTCAGGCATTTGTACTATAATTTTCTAGGACTACATAAATTATTTTCACATTCCAACAGAGCTCAACAATTTCAATAAAACTAATAGGTAGGAACATCGGACTATGATTTCCAACAGAAAAACTTTCGCGTACCATCCACGTAATTTAATCGAGAAAACAGGGAGAGTTCTGGAAGCAATTTCCTTGTTCTCAGTAATAATAATTTTGCTCAAGTGTCCTTGAATCTGATTCCCAATTAAACAGAGACTACGGGAAAAGGGGTAAGTCATCAAATTAAGTGTCAACCAGTGATCGATCGGAAAAATACTCCGATTTGTACTTATTTTGTAATTTTTTTAAATACAATGATGATGGCAAATAAGCATAAGCCCGCCTGATGGTAAGCAGTTACCGTAGTCTATGAACGCCTGAAATTCCAGAGGATTCTTATGGGCGTTGCCTACCCTAAAACACAACACTACGTAACTGAAAGATAGATACAACGACGGCGGCAAACGCGCAGATGGATTGCCTGATGGTAAGCAATTGCCGTCGCCCATGGACAGCACCAGGGGAGTCACAAGCGCCGGCCTTTAAGAAATAAATGAATTTTATTTTTATTTTATTTTTTATTTTTTTAAGAGGGATTGGAGCTCTGGGAACCTTACTCACCATCAGGAAGACAACACTACATACCTGAAAGGTAGCAGTGCTATTATGGCTGTCTTCTGTAAAGGAGGTACTTCCCCAGTCGGGCTTTTCCAGACTCAAGCGTGATGGTACATCGCTGTGCCCTGCCATTGTTGGACGTAGTTTAAGGATATACCTGAGTCCAAATCATCATCATGTCTATCATAGTCCACTGCTGGACATAGCTCCCCCAAACCGACCCAATCCTAATTTGCGCCACCCGTATCGAACTATGGTATGTCCACCTTGTGGCACCCACTCCGCTTTCCAATACGTGGTCGCCACTCAAGAACCTTTACGCCCCAATAGCCATCGGTTCTGTGTAAATTTGCCCCGCCCAATGCCACTTAAGTCTGACAATTCCATCTACTCATTTCAGATTCGATCGCGCAAATAAAATTCCGAGCATTGCTCTCTCCATTGCCCTTTCAGTAACTTTCATCTTTTAAAAATAAGTTGCTTTGAAATAAAAAAGGCTACACCTTTTTCCAGAAGGCAACAGAGTTAGTTTAATAATACCTACGCATTAGTCAACAAATCGGCCATTAACTCCCTAAACCCTTTCCCTGGTCACAAATAGTTGCAATAAATAAAAATTTGCTCGACGAAATCTGGAAAACTACTTTGATGTTGATTTTTGTTTCTCAAAAAATTTGCCGATTTACATAAATGTAATTTCTTTTTTTTCCACTCACGAGCTCAGACAAAAAATGTCTCAGAAAATTCAGTACATTTTTGAAATTTCCTTTTTTGTTACCGCCATACAAAATCAATGTAAGATAGGAAAAAACTTTGGGACAATATTTTTTTATTAAGCATAAACTAGCGAATATCTTCGATATTTAAATCGAAAGAAAAATAGAAAAATTTGACTCGCGGTGGGACTCGAACCCACAACCACTGGATCACTAACCCAGTTCACTACCAATTGTGCCACACGAGTACCGCTTAGAATTGTCAAATTTTTATATCTATCTCTCGTCGTATACGTCATCATGGGACAATATTTTATCTAATTACATAAGAAATATCTAATTATATTTTAATCACACAGATTTTATATTAGATTAATTATGGTATTTAGAGAAATGCTCTTTAGATTACGTTCGTGAAAGTTTCGGTTACGGTCATAGCTCGGCACAATACCCGATAAATGACAATGATCTAGTCGCAGTTAAAGGACAATACCCATTAAATATCATCATTATATATCTTCATTAATTATCGAACAAAAAAAAAACCACTATAATATAGATTTAAAGTATCAAAACTTTTTGTATCGAGGGCCTTATGAGGCAAAAACAAATAAATAACTGATTTCTCATTTCTGTAATTACTTTTAGTACCATTTGTTAAAGCACTTACCTGTAAATAGCTGATTTTATTCAGCAAAGCCCTAAGAAACTAATCTATTAACTTATTTAGTAGTTTTAAATGAGTTTTAGCTTCTGTAAAAGCAAAGATTCAAACGCAAACACTCCATCACTAAAAGGTTGTAACAACTATAAACTACACGATCAATTATGTACCATGTTGCGAGGCAATAAATTCCAAATTTAAAGATGCACATAATGCTTTCACGTGTGGCGAAGCTGAAGTAATGGCCATACATCAGAATTCGTAGCATGGATAGAAGTGAATTGGCAATCTAGGCTATTTAAAATGTATCTATTTGATACTCTCCTCTACTTATCCTCTCGTGCAATATCCCTCAGTGCCTGAAAACGAAATATCCAAACCAGAGTCCTGAGTGTAATTTTTTAACGTAATATTACTTTACCATCGCATTAGTGTTTCCCATATAAATAACATTATCATTTACGCGTTCGAGACGTTTTACGTCAAAAGTAACTTACTCTAGAGCCTCAGTTAGGTTCCTCTACCGCCGGTAGATATAGTAAAAGTTAATTTTAACCTTTTCAATGCCATTGACTCGATAAGTTAGAACCCAACACGCCATCGATATTTTCCAAACCCATTGTCATGTGACACACGTCAGAGATTTTTTGGCGTAACGGTGAAACGGTTAAAATCGAATATTTGGCTCGTTAGGACATCAGCATAATTCCGTATATTACATAACACTATGCGACGAAAATACAATCTGTACTTACAAAACCTGTATAAACATACTGGCCACATGGAATACTATTTTATATTAATCTGTGCAAATATTTTTTTTATAATGAATATTACAGCATACGAGTATTCTAGCACAAATTAACTGAGCCTAAAGGTAAGCTAAAGAAGGCTTGTGTTGTGTGAACTTAGCCAACGGACTGTATATGTCTGGAAAGATAAGTTGGGCCCTGGAGAAAAACTAGCTTAAATCCTTGAGCTTGCTACTTAAAGGAGACATTCCTTTATTTTTCAAAAGAAACAAAACTGCATTCACAGATTTTCGAATAGTTTACCTCGCCCTTTGAAAACACCAATCAGAGCGGCACTACCGTGTAAAACTATATTCTTAAACTTCGTACAATTTGTCCCTGTCACTCTAATGATGCATTAATTGGAGTAAAATACAAAGATCCTCGAAATATACAAATTTCGATGTTGGTGATACTGGGCCTGCTACAATAAATGCCCTTACTGGGATTTGTACCCAAAAGTTTCAGCTTCATAGGCATGGCCACAAGTACCCGGCAGCGTTATTATTTTTTGTTTCTTAATTTATTTTCCGGTTTTATACTCCAGCCAATTTAATTAATTAATTAATTAAACACTTCCAGTACTTTAAATCGTAACCGATTCACGAGCTTAACCGACAGCAACATGAAAATTAATCCACCCATCCGTCCATCCATATATATGTATATATAATTATATTTTAGTATCCATACTAATTATGAATGCAAAAGTAACTCTGCTATCTCTTCACGTTTAAACGCTGAACGAATTAGGATGTAATTTGGTATGGAGAGAGTTTGAGCTATAAGAAAGGACATAGGATAATTTTTATCCCCCAACCATACTAAAGACGGGTATAGCTGACCGACGCAGTCGCGAGGAAAAGCTAGTTTACATATAAATCTCCAACGACCCGCAGAAGTTTATAAAGCCAAAAATATTTTTAATCTTAAAAAGTTGTTTGCTATCTCGGTCCCTGAATAGCTCTTAACAACTAAAAAACTTGGTCTGGACACTTGTTAAGGAATCCAAAGAGTACTAAGGGAAATAATAATTCTTTACTCACATTTTAAACTACCATGTTTTCATTCAAGGAGGATTTTGTATCTTAATTTGATGACCGGTACCCGTCCATGAGTTGAGACTTTGAGGTTTACGATAACGAGTATCGAGTTTACTATCTGTGCATCTCGCTTGTACTATTTCAGTGCGAACGAGGTGTACAGATAGTAAAGTCGATACTCGTTATCGTTAAACACAAAGTCACAACTTATGGTGAGGGTACGTACGGTCTACCCAGTAGTGACCCTGCCTATGAAGCCATCGTCCTGGGTTCGAATCCCAGTAAGGACATTTATTTGTGTAACGAGCACAGGTTTGTTTCTGAGTCGTCGCGTTTTCTATGTATTTAAGTATTTGTATGTTTTATATATATATCTTTGGCTGAGTAACAAAACACAAGCCTTCTTTACCTTACCGTGGGGGCTTAGTCTCTATGTGTATAGGTAAAAATATTAGTTAAAGAAGGGGGCTGATTTTTAAGGCTCGTGTTCTTGAATTTCAAAAACTTTGATATCGAAAATAATCGCACACAAAGGTTCTTTGTGATTATTTTTGTACAAAATGCCCACTTCCCAAGTTGGTTCCCAAGAAGTTTCAATACCCAAGTTTATTAATTTTTTACATTAATGTTTCTAAAATGCCATTTTTTCGTTCCTGATAGACTTTAATGTATCACGATTCGAGTACTCGACGCTAAAAATCGACCCCCTTGTGTATGTAGTAGTAACGTCTCTGTACAGTGTACACTCATGTCTGCGTTCTATATTCAAATTTTGACGTAATTTGACCGTATTAATTCTCTGCACATCTACATAGACATGATGCCTTAAGTTTTTTACCATATTATGTGCCTTAGTTAGGTTAATATGACGTATGTTGTATATGAATCCCTTCAAATGTTTTATGTTTATCTGTTTTTATCATTTGTTGTTATACTGGTAACTGAAATACATTATGTGTAAAATATATTCACTGTGGCAGGGTAAAAAGTGGCCGAGAAGTAAAGTTACATGCGTAACTTATGTAAAATTTTGTGTAGTTTACAAGTTAAAGCCTGCTTACTGACTATTTACATATTAAGCACAAGGTAGTTTTCAGATAAAAGTGCCCCAGATTAACGTGACGTGAAAAACGTTATGTCAGTTTTGTGACGATAATTAAGCACGAAATCTGTTTGCAAAATATTATTTTCCCTTTCTTGCATTGTACAGTCGTCATTAAATATATTAGAGCTGTGGAGGTGGTCACAAATATCCGAACAACACCTAAATGTCAAGGCGATAAAGTGCATGTCCCGATATTTGACCAACTCCATAGCTCCGATATATCTGATGGCGACTGTATTACTACTTAAAGTTTATTAAACGAGCACCGAATATAAGTACTTATAGAAATTAAATGAGGAATTATCGTCACAAAAATAATATAGTTAACTTTTCTATAGGTCATGCTATTACATTTTTAAAACTCTCAGAAATGTTCGCTAACGAAACAGTAATTCTTAGAATTAAAAGGAAATAAGGTATATTGAAGGATATTATTGTGGTAAAATTCGCAGGCATCTGACGTGTCTCTGCAGCTCAGTTAGTAAAGCGATGGGCATGTCCCGAAGTAGCAAGTTTGACTCTCGCCGGAGGCATTTGATTTTTAATTTCCTTTACCGCTTTAAGACGTCAAAATTAGGTGATATTCTAAGTCTGGTATTCATGCACCTAGTTTTATTTAGTCTTATTTTGAAAAAAAAAAACTATTAAGAAGTTGGTATCAATGTATTTTTAAAGTTGTAATAGTTTATCAGTTAAATATTCATTTTTAAAGTTTTAATAAGAATTAAAATCGAGTAGAAACTCAATAAAATTAGTAAATCTATTTTAAGTATATTAAATTTAAGTTTACAGGTTAAGTTAAATTATCATATCAATTGTTTTCAAACAAAACCAAACGTGGTACAAAGTTTTAGGTAGCCAAGTATCAGCAGCGCAACGGTAAATGTTACATATGGAACGGTTCAAGTAAAACCCGTTATCTGCAACGATATGCTTATTACAAAATAGTCCAGTTACCCTTAATTAAATGTAATTATCATAGGTTAGTGTCTTTGTTCAGTAGAGATGGCCTTATCGACTGGGCGGCGCTCGCCACTCGGCGCCATTCGGGCGCGCTCGGCATTCTCCGACGCCCTTCGTAATTGTACTAGCTATTTAAGGGCTGCTTTAGTATTTAAGTCTTATATTACATAACCCGAAGATATGTGAGGAAAAAAAAAGCGTGATTAAAAATGGTAAGTAATAAGTGGAAAGAGATAACCCTTTGAGTCGGTCGCACATGGCGGGTTGGGACGCAGGCGCGACGCGGGGCGCGGGGTTGTGCCCGGGCCGCCCCGCCTCAGTGGCGGGCTGCAGTGGAAGCGTGCGTGTCGGCTGCGTCACTTCTTCGGCGCCGCTCATTTTGAAAGTCGCCGTTTTGCACGCGACGCGGCTAGCCCCGCGGGCGCCCCGGCCCGGCGGCCGCGCCTCGCGCTTCGCTGTCACCATGTCCGCGTTGTTGTTTAAGTTACTAGTTAGCTGATCTGGCATGCTCATGTGAGTACCAGCACCTGTCACGCGGCCGCACGCTATAAAATTCACAACACTGCATTGCGTGCTAATGCGTGCCGGATTGTATTATCATATATGTGTACAAGATTGTGATGCGTTTTGTGGATTTTCTGCAGTCGGACTGTGGGCGATTCGTGGTCTGTTCGCGGCCGGTGTCGCGCGGCTGTCGCGCGATTGTCGAGCGTCGTGGCGGCATGCGGCGGTAGCGCGAGCGCGCGGCCTAGCGGCGGGTCGCGTCCTGTGCGCTGCCGGCTATGTGCCCCCGTTGCGCTACACTGTGAGTACACTACCTGACCAACTACCCCGGCTACTAACTACTACTAACTATACCGGCTCGACAACGAGCTACTGTTTGTACACTCAGCTGTAGAAACAGTTGACCCCACTTAAGTTTGTATATAGAACAGACGAACCCGGTACAGTGGCGTCTAAAAATATAAATATACTTAATGTTACAAAAATATGTGACCCTTTTATCGTGGCGATAAATTTTCAATACATGTTTTGTCACATAAAAATTGTTCATAGTTACAAACGTGACTATAGTGAATTCATAATCATAACATTACGATTAAAAAAAAATCTGAACCAGATTTCTGTTAACACATTCGCTGCCACCCCCTCCAAAAATGTATGGAAATGAACGCACATCGTCGGTGGCAGAGAATGCGTTAACAAACAGTATATCGTAAATATGTACGGTCTTAAGTATCTATTAATCATATAGTTGTTTAAAAAGCTATTATAACAACAATGACATCTCATCACTTATAAAACCTAGTTTTATAAAACCGATAAAGATTTCTTTTTGTGCTACATGTCTGTCAGTTTAAACAACACATACAAACTATATTCTGTCATCTAAATAAATGCAAAAAAAAACTCATTTCTGTAACGATTTTTATGCTGTTTTGTTTTCCATTAATTTGATTAAAAAAAACACAAATGGCGACTCCAAGGCGTCATATCTGGTATCGCAAAATATCAATTTGCAAATAGATTTTCGCATAATTTCAATTCGACTTATAATCAGTTGACAATTCGACACAAAAAACCGTTTTACAACATAACAGTTATAAGCAGTTAGTAATTTATTATATAATCTGTCAATTTATTAGTTGAAATTTTACTTTTAAATAGTTAACTTTAAATATAAATTAAGATTTTTTTACAAATAATTTGTTTGTTTTCATTTTTTTGTTTAATGAGTTCTCATTTAATAATTAACACATTAACAGGGTGTTTTTACACAGCTTTGTTTTTTATTTTTTCTCCAAAAACATCATAAAAGCTATTATGTTTCATACTTAAATATACTACAGGATCGAGTACTATTAGCTGTAAAAATATCTGCAACTAATAAACTAACACCTTATATGGATTGATATTTAAAAGCGAAAACTTAAAAAAAAAAGAATATTAAAGAAAAACATTTTATATTCGTTTTTAATCGTACAGTTAGGTACCGAATTTAATAACTAGGCCAGTTCGTACCTTGCCACAATTAAATATCTAAAATAAATATATTGTATATTAATCACTGTGACAAGATACAAAGTCGGCCAGTAAGTAAATTAGTCAGCAATATAGTTAGTAGCAGTCAAAATGGCTAAACGAATTGCCCTTAGACAAATTGACTGAGCCACTCGGCAAGCTCAAGAAAGCTTGTGTTGTGAGTACCAATCCTAAGATATAATATACATACATACATACATTTCAGCCGTATGCAGTCCACTGCTGAACATAGGCCTCCCACAAATATGACTTGTATCATCTTGGGGGTAGTTGCCATAGTTGCCACGCTTGGCAGGCGGGTTGGCGACCGCAGCAGCTGTAGATTGGGTTTCTATGGACGCTGCTGCCCGTCCGTAGGATTTTTCCCTATGTCGCCTCTTACGACACCCGCGGGAGGAGATGGGGTGGTGCTATTCTAGTCAGCCGGCATCACACGGCATAAGATATAATATACAAATATGGAAAACATCCATGACTCAGCACCAAAAACTACTGATTTCTGCGTGTTTATCAATAGGCAAGACGTCTTCGATATTCGAATAACTTGCACGCTAGCGGATAAAATAGGCTTTTCCACGCAGGTTTGTCGCTATAAACTAAGGTTTTCCGAGTGAGGTGACACGTTTTTTTTTTTATGACATAGGCGGCAAACGAGCAGACGGATTACCGTCGCCCGTGGGCACCCGCAACACCAGGGGAGTCACAAGTGCGTTGCCGGCCTTTAAGGGGGGTTGGAGCTCTGGGAACCTTACTCACCATCAGGAACACAACACTATATACCTGAAAGGTGGCAGTGCTATTATGGCTGTGGTCTTCTGTAAGGAGGAGGTACTTCCCCAGTTGGGCTGCCCCAGATTCAAGTGTGATGGTCAACGCTGTGCCCTACCTCTCATTGTTGGACGTAGTTTAAGGACATACCCGGGTCCAAAAATACTTACATTTGGTAATCGTTTTATAAACTATAAGTAATAATACATTTTACAATAAAACTATAGTCCCATTCAAACATATTAATTGTATAGACTCGGAAAAATGACGCATCGCGGGTAACTCATATTTCGGACTTAATAAACGTGAATTACCCATTTCTATACATTTTTATTTAAAGCTTTACCAACAGTTATAACATTAAAACGTGCGTAAAATTATACAAATAGGTAACATGTTAAACGTAATAACTTATGACAGGTTAACACTGCATGCAACAAAGAAATAGAAACGTTACAAGTACAGTCGAACAGACACACACAGGCTTTTACAGTAGGGACAGCTCCATGTTGACCGTTTATTACAAGTATTAGTTAAATACTGAGAACTTTGGACCCGGGTATGACCTTAAACTACGTCCAACAATGAGAGGTAGGGCACAGCGAAGTACCATCACGCTTGAGTCTGGAGAAGCCCAACTGGGGAAGTACCTCCTCCTTACAGAAGACCACAGCTATAATAGCACTGCTACCTTTCAGGTATGTAGTGTTGTGTTCCTAATGGTGAATAAGGTACCCAGAGCTCCAACCCACTTATAGGTCGGCAACGCGCTTGTGACTCCCTTGGTGTTGCAAGTGCCCATGGGCGACGGTAATTGCTTACCATCAGGCAAACCGTCTGCTCGTTTGCCACCTTTGTCATAAAAAAAAAAACTTAATTTATGTAAAGTAAATGTTAATTATTGTGGTTAGAGAGTCAAATTGAATATCCGCAGAACTAATACAATTAAAACTGTTGTGAGCCATGTTACTAATACTTAGTTACAAACGGATAAACTCACGTGTAATTATATCGCACTAGGCGACATGTTTCGGGTAACATGCTACACCCTCAGCAGTGAGTGATACACCCTCACCCCGAGCGGTGTGTCCTGACTCGGCTTGAAGATGGGTACCAGAGCTTACCCGAAACATGTCGCCTAGCGCGATATAATTACACGTGAGTTTATCCGTTTGTAAGTAAGTAGTATCCGCAGAACTACTGATTTTATTGACTAACTTACTTAATCACGACACAGGGGAGTTTGTTCCTAGAACAGATCGGTGCTGAGGGCGAGACAGAGGACTAATGGGATAACGTGGCATTCTGGTAGGCACAGCAATAGTACAGTGTAAAGAAAAAAGGATTTTATTTCATATAATAATTATATGCTTAATTATCGTCACATAACCTCACGTCGTTCTGAAAACTTGTATAAATGTAAAAATATTTTTATATCGGCCACATCTCAAATGTTAAACTCGCTCGACGAGCTATGGAGAGGGCTATGCTCGGAGTTTCTCTACGTGATCGAATAAGAAATAAGGAGGTCCGTAGGCGAACTAAAGTTACCGACATAGCCCACCGAGTTAGCAAGCTGAAGTGGTAATGGGGTGGCCTGCCCATTGCACGCAGAGAAGATGGCCAATGGGGTCGAAAAGTGCTTTTGTGGAGTCCACGGACTAGCAAGCGCAGCGTAGGACGTCCACCCACAAGTTTGACAGACGACCTTATTGATAAAGTTCGCCCGAAGACGCTGAATGCAGCTCGCTTCCAACCGGTTCCTGCGGAGGCCTATATATATGATGATGATCAAGCGTCAAATGTCAGTGTTGTCTCTTCTTACCCTGTACCAATATTCCGATCTCAGAATCGCAAAATTGTCGACGAAGTTTACAAGTTTCGTCCCTGAAGGTAGACCTTTCCTTAATGTTCTTAACAGTTTATATAAATTATGTAGTAAATAATATTTGAGTTATGTAGACTTCGCAAATAAACTCTAGAGACACGCTTGTTAGTGTTATTGCGTAAAATTCTGAGCAAGACTACACACAGACTAGACACTACACCCACTAGAGACACATACTACCCTAAAATATCGATAGTTCATATAAAAAGCATGCCTCAATAATTTTGTTCAAGGCTGTATTAGATACATATAGATATAGTGAGAAATTACATTTCTTCGATAAAAGTTGGATCTACCTGGTTGGATGAAAAATGTCGATCTGAAAAATGACATGTGACATTAAACAATAAATGTGTCGCTTAACATCAAACCCAGATGAATCCATTCGACCCTCTCTGCAAATATATACCCTATTACCTTTTCATAATACCAAAATCGCATGATCTGACAGATGGATTTACCTGAGTTTGAATTTAAGCGACTCAAATTAAAGTTCCATATTAATAGATATGAAAATGTCACTCATTTAATAGTCATTGATTGGCAGTTCGGCTGCCGTTTTAATATGTCGATCGAAATCCGACTTTTCTCGATGGACAATAGTTTTGCACTACATCTCTACGAAGTGGTAGGTTTTCGTTATTGTCATTTCAGCATCATTTTATTTCGCGACATTTATATATACATTTCAGCCGTAGCCGTTGCTGGATATAACTCTACCACAAATATGACTTGTATCATCTTGGGGGTAGTAGCCATAGTCGCCACGCTTGGCAGGCGGGTCGGAGACCGTAGTGGCTGTAAATTGGGCTTCGACGGACGCTGCTGCCCATCCGTAGGATTTTTCCCTTTGTCGCCTCTTACGACACCCGCGGCAGAAGATGTGGTGGTGCTATTTTATTCAGCCGGCACCACACAGTATTTATACTTAACATGTATATAAACATAAAAGTTTTAAGTGTTACATTGTTGACATGTTTATTACAAGTCCTTACGTAATTCTTGCTAGGTATTTACTTAATAATAATTATTAGAGCAAGTTGTGGTTTTAAGCTGTCTCAACCACAATCAGTGACAACAGATTCCAGACCAAGAACAGTCGCGGTTGTATGTTACAGACATATTCATTTTATACTCAAAGGAAATAATTGGGTCATTTTGTATATGTAGAAATTCCCATATAATGTGATTTGTTTACATTGCTTTTCAGTGTAACTACGACAGGATTAGTCTAATTGGTAATGACCATGCATGTGAAGCCGATGGTTCTAGGTTCAAATCCCAGAAATAAATCCCAAAGTAATATCTATTTAATTATTTGTATATTGTATCATTAGTTGAGTATCCATAACACAAGCCTTCTTGAGCTTACCGTGGGGCTCAGTCAATCTGTGTAAGAATGATATGTATTTTTTTTTATTAGCATTGCAGCAAAGAGAAGATTGCTTCATTGCGATATATTCTGCCCGGTAACATCTCACAATTTAAATAAAACTAATTAGTAAAACACGTACAGAACGTTTTAAATGCATAATATATAATTACTTTATTGAATGTTTACCTTACTAAAATGGAGTACCAGCGCGCACAAACTTTTTGTAGAAATCGCGAAACGTTTGGTTGACGTAACTGGCGACCGAAGAGTTGGCGGCTTCCTCGCACAACGTATCAGCATTGTGATACAAAGAGGAAATGCTGCCATGCTTGATACAATGCCCCAAGGACCTGTTTTAGATTTTATGTAGTAGTTAAGTAGTGGCTGAGCAGGTGAAATGTTCAAAATTACCTATGCGCTCTTATTCTCTTGGCAGTAGAGATATTTTTTGACCTCATTTTGTACACTTCAACCTCTTAGCCACTTCTGCTGCTGAGGTTATAATTTATTATTAGCAGTTAATCGTCCACTGTTGGACATAGCCCTCCCCCAAATATGACTAGTATCATCTTGGGGGGTAGTTGCCATAGTCGTCACGCTTGGCAGGTGGGTTGGTAGCAAATTAACAAAAGATAATATAAAAAAGATATAAGTCGACGAACTGGGACACCACAGGCTATCGTGTCAAGCCCCACAAATACAGGCGTCTCGGATCCGAATACATTTTTATGTCATTTAGAGTCGAAACCCTAGCCCGTGTGGTCCCAGGGGCCATAATAATGTTCAAAGATCTTTCTAAAAGGCTCGTCGACTCCATTGGTGACCGCAGAGTTGGCAGCATCCTCGGCACCATGCCAAAGGGGTCCAATTTTAACGACGTTTTTTAAAATTTCTATTTTTTTTTCTTTACTTTTCTAAAAAGATATTAATTTGTACACATTTTACAGGAATTCACGCTTTTACCCGCCTATGATCGTTATCTCTGTAACCAGACTTACACATTTTCAGGCAAACTTTTAAATTATGCTTACTCAACAGAAATGTTGAAAAATGCAGCGAAAATGCAAGCCGCAGCGTTTGCATGTAAAAGCTAAAAGCTAAAAAACTAATTCAGGTCGTACAAAAGTGCGTGGTGCGGTCACAGATCACTGTCCGTAGACTACGTTGCAAATGAAAAAAAATATATTTGTAACTTACAAGTATTAGTCAACCAATTTGTTTTCTAGGCCACTTCGAACCTTGTCACAGTGACGTTAATAAGAGATCTTTTGCGTCTTTCATATAGATTTTCCCTGTGACAAGGAACGAAGTGGCCCATGAATCAAATTGGTTGACTGTACATAACAGTATCTGCGCCGATGCCACTTCTTAAGTATTTAGGATACTTCTGTTAAGCAGCACCGCTCTGCCATAATGGTTGCTTATGTACTAACATTCTTAAAAGTTCTGAAAAATCTACGAGATCTGTCAGCTGGGATACAATTGTTATGGAAAGCTTCTGTCTGCTAGCATATATTATTACTGCATGGCAGACTGGTGTTAAAAAACGTGATATAAGATTATCAAACCGGCATCTGTTCATGATTCTGAACAACTTTTACTATGGGGTTAACTTTGATAATTGTAAAAAACAACTCTCATACATTTTCGCTTATGCTTGACTTTTTTGATGGAACAGCTCCATTTCTAAATATTTTTAAAGTTGACCCCATAGTAAAAATAGTTAAAAATATGAATAGATGCCGGTTTGATCTTGTGTCACGTTTTTCTACGATTTAAGGAATGGAATTTGTCTTCTGTAAATCAACTATTAGACTGATCAGCGTTTGACCTCAGTCACACCTGATGGTAAGTGTCGACGAGGTCGAGGGTGTAGCACGCTGGTTCAGTAACAGCCTATTCACACTTGCCTTGAAAAGACATAAATTACATCTTTCGGGGAATACAGATATTCCAGGAAAGATGCATATTTAAATACCTACATAAATATTTAAATAAATTCGCTTGTGTCTCACGTAGGATGGCAAATGTATTGCCGCTACCAATTAGTATGGATTTACTCAAGTATAACTTATCATATTTCCAATAAACTTCAATGTGATTTATAAGTTATTGAACAACTCTGATTTTCACAAAATTAATTGACATATAATTTATTGATATTTAACATGACGTATTAAGTACTCATAACTTCCAAAAATTATGAACAGTTTAAAAATAAACTAAATTAAAAATAAATAAAACTAAAAATCTAAGCACAGAACTATCGTGAGATTCAAACATATTAATTAGAAGCGGATAACTCACGTTTTATAAGTCCAATATTGCTCGACATGTTTCACTCCGATCCGAGCGTATAGGGATCTTAAAGGCCGGCAACGTACTTGTGACTCCTCTGGTGTTGCGAGTGTCCATGGGCGGTGGTAGTTGCTTATCGTCAGGCAATCCGTCTGCTAGTGCCTCCTATATCATAAAAAAAACATGTCGATGAATATTTGACTTATAAAAAGTGAGTCAAACGATAGTTCTCTCCGTTTGTATACAACTAAAAAAAAATCTAAGTTTTAAGTCGGCTCTTGTGGCATTACCTGCTGTATCGTATGAATTTAGCCATATGGACACATTTATAAGAGTTTGTTAAAACATAAAAAAATTATGATCTACTGATTTAAACTTTGACGGTTTTTTAAATGATAAATAAATATTTCGTGACAATCTTACACAAATCGACCTAGCCCTACGGTAAGCTCAGTAAGGCTTGTGTTGTAGGTACTAGACGACTATATATAATAGATAGATACATATAAATACTTAAATACATAGAAAACACCCATGACTCAGGAACATGAATCTGTGTTCATCACACAAATAAATGCCCCGACTGGGAATCGAACCCAGGACCATCGGCTTCATAGGCAGGTTTTTAACGGGACTTAACGTATATTAACTAAGAACAAATAAAAAAAATTGTTAACACCTTCGCTGCGATAATTAATTAACATCGCAATTAACCATACTTGTACGATGTCGCATCAACCGCAGATAACGTGTTGTTCTATATTTTGATTTGCTTTGATCCTGTCTCGGAGGTCTGTCACTTTTTAAGTATATGTCATCTATTTCAGCGTAAAGTAACTACTAAACTATTTGTATATTATATATATAGTTGGCTAATTATCCACAACGCAAGCTTTCTTGAGCTTAGTGTTGGGCTCAGTCAATTTGTATAGGAATGTCCTGTAATTATTTATTTATTATATATATGGCCTGTAGTAGAAGCAAAACATTGTTACCTAATTTTTTTTTTGATAAGTACCACTATTACACCACGAATGTAGCAACATGTTCTAGAACTTATTTTTTTATTTGAACAACCTAAATAGTATTTCCAATTAACGACATCCAATAGTCTAGTTGACGTTTATTGTCAGCCTACACACTTCATAGTTTTCACAATACATTGCTTGCTTGGAAAAAAATATTTATTAACATTTAGTAAACTATAATACATTATCAGAAGTCGTAGAACAGTCAAGTGCAAAAATACGTACCGAAAGAATCCTTTCATAAATACGTCCTACAACCTTATTTACTGTACAATAGAGTTGCTCGGTACATATTTTTGAAACTTTGGCAGTTAACGAATTTTAACACTTGACTGAACATGTTGCAACGTTTGTAGTGTAAAAACAATGCCTAAAGTTATTGTTCTTAATACAGCCCACATCGAATATACATTAAAAAGTAAATATTTTGATAAGATATCCAGTGAGTGAGTGATCTGTGAGTAAAGAGCAGTGCTGTGGTTGAAAAGGACAAGTAGCTATATTTTATATATGTTGAAAAGGGATGCTAACGTTGCATTGCACAGACTTTTTAGAACAGTAATACTCACGGATATAGTATGAAGTATCAATTAGTAGAGGCGATATAACGTTTCAGTTGTTTTATTTCATGTACTTTAATATTTAACTGATGTTCTCTTAAAAGTAAGAACAAATCAAATTATTTTTTATGAAATATTTTGATTTGCTTTAATTTAAGTAGTAATACTCTACTATATAAATTAAAAGTAGAAATAGATGACATATACTTAAGAAAGCTAGCTATATCCCGAAAGGGATTCATATAGGAGGCGCAAATACGTAGTGTTTCGCCTTAGAGCTGGTAAAACGGTGCCCAAAACCGTTTAAAAATTAACAAGATTACATATACTTGATTAATTTCGACGGGTTCTGCTGTGTACGGGTGGCCGAATTGGTTAAGGCGTCAGCCGCGATAGCTGGAGATGCGGATTCGCATCCCGTCTCGAACGCCGGAGGTCCTCGTCGCTTTTTATTAAGCATGTCATCTATTTCTACTTTTGATGTTCTCTTGTTGCGTTTTGAATTTTTTTAACTACATATTTTGCAAAAAACACTGTTTTTCTTCTAACTTTAAAGACCACACATACGTGCGTAATACTTTTGGCCAACTACAAAGCCATAATAAGAACAGTTACATTTGTCTAACAAACTGATAGTTTACACAACGCTCCATATAATTCTGTTGTAAAAATTATAATATTAAATTCTCCGTTTCCGAGGAAGCTTGTTTGACTATCATAAATCAAATTATAATTTAAGAGGCACTCAATTAAAACCTCCATTTCAAAAATTGACCTCATTCCGGCTTAATCAACCTATAAATAAATAAACAGGTATGGCAAATTGAACTTTCGCTCGTTTAAATAAGATTTCATTTAGCTTGGTTGCGTCTCATACAAAATTCAGCGTTCATGAAACATTTCTAGTTAGCAAGCTTGTTCATTATTCCGATCGCCTAAAAAATTAAAGAAACCAGTATACATCTGTAATAGCATTGAGTAATTTTATACTGGATTGCTTGAGACCACGCCTCGCGTATGCGTAATCCTCAGTGGTATCTTGTACTAGCAGTCGAGATCGGTGAAAAGGCGTAAGTACATGGTATTTTGTAATAAAATGTAACGTTTTGCAACTGAAAGAAGCGAGGTCTTTATTTGAATATTTATTAAACTGGGCCCGGAGTTGTTGTGACGTATTTTTTTGCGATCAGGCTCAGCAAATTTTAGCTAAGCGATGCTGCTCGGATCTACTGTCTACAGATAAGGGTTCAGTGATGTACAGCTGTAATAAAATATAGCTTGGAATTAATAATAGGTTGCTTAAGAAATCAAAATCATTTTTCTTACCGTTGTTCCACCATTAGTCAATGTAGCCTGGATCTTTCGGTAACATTACAACGATAAAAAAAACTTCTAGCTTCAGCGACAAACGTCCAATGTTGGACATGGGTCTCCCCCAAGCATAAGGTTTAATGCCATAATTGCCACGTTTGGAAGGCGGTTTGGTGACAGTATATTCCGCCGATTTCAAGGAAAGCTGCCCGTTTTCCAGTGGTTCTTGGACGTAGTTTATAGACAATACCAGGGTCTGGGTAAATAAAGTCGGCTTGCCTACCAAGCGTGGCGATTATGGCATTAAACTCATGCTGAGATCGCTTTAGTGGTCTTGTTAGGTCCATGTCCAGCAGTGGACGTATATGGCTTATAGCAAATGTCAATTGCATCACGAAAGTGATAAAATGTTTTTAAGTATCGGTTTAAAATATATAAAAAACGTTTCTATTTACCGCTCTGAGATACATTAATCAGATTCAAAACTAATAAACATATCAATTGTATTAAAACAGTTCATTAAATCAGCCAAAGGACGTCTACAGCTGAACATAGGCCTTCCCCAAAACGATCCACAATGACTGGTCATTTGCGCCACCCGCGTCTAGTTGATTTCCACAAAATATACCAGACCATTGGTCCATCTTGTCGGGGTTCTATCCACGCTCCGCCTTCCACGAACTTCGTTAAAACAGCTCAACATCATCATCATCATATCAGTAAAAGTACGATCACAGCTAGACATACTTCACCACAGCGACCCACAATAATCTGTTTTGCGTTGCCCTCATCTAGCGGATTCCCTTCTAGTCTACCTTGTGGGAGGTCTGTCTACGCTACGCCTTCCTGTATGATGTTAAAAGGGGTAATATACGTTAACGCGAATGACTCATTAATTAGGACGGACAAAACACATTAACTAATCGACTAAATAAATGTGAGTGCCCCTTTTAATACAACTAGCGATCCGATTGCCAATAATTTTACTAACAACCCAATGATGCGAATCAAAAATTGAATTTTAATGGCGGCCGACCAAAGTGTTCTACTAACACTACATTTTCAAATTCAGATATTCAATATCCGGGCGCAATATCAGCTACGCTGTGACGAGGGTTGGGCTAGCACTGTAATAATGCTTTGGGGATATTAGTAGTCGACAGGTTTGGTTCAGTGGGTGACCCTGCCTTTGAAGCCGATGGTACGGGGTTCAAATCCCAGTAAGGGCATTCATTTGTGTCATGAGCACAGGTATGTACCTGAGTCATGGGTGTTTTCTATATTTGTTGACCGGTCTGGCCTAGTGGGTAGTGACTCTGCCTATGAAACCGATGGTCCTGGGTTCGAATACCAGTCAGGGCATTTAATTGTGTGATGAGCACATATGTTTGTTCCTGAGTCATTTTCTATGTATGTAAGTATTTATGTGTATCTATCTATTATATATATCGTCGTCTAGTACCTACAACACAAGCCTTACTGAGCTTACCGTAGGATTAGGTCGATTTGTATCAGATTGTCCCGAAACGTTCATTATTATTTATGTATTTAAGTATTTGTGTAGTTTATATATCGTTGGCTGAGTCACATCACAAGCCTTCTTGAGCTTACCGTGGGGCGCAGTTATTGTGTAAGATAGACCTGTAATATTTATTTTATTAATTTATAGTTTAGTTATATAGGTACATAGATTATAATTATCTTCATAGAGGTACTTAACAAGACTCTTGTATATAAAAAGAGTGAGGGTTGAGGACAGTTAGAAGTCTGGTAATGATAGCGAGATAATGAATGAATAGATTGTATCATCGGAAAGTTTTAGTTTTTTTTTATCGCTAATAATAAAAGTCGGTTTATCGATACATCGATAAACGTTAGCTGTTCTCTCCCTTAGACTTTTCCAAAACCGTACGCAAAATTCCGAACCCTACATACATACATTCATTTCAGCTGTATGCAGTCCACTGCTGGACATAGGCCTCCCACAAATATGACTTCTATCATCTTGGGGGGTAATTACCATAGTCGCCACGCTTGGCAGGCGGGTTGGCCGCAGTAGCTGTAGATTGGTTTCGACGGAAGCTGCTGCCCGTCCGTAGGATTTGTCCCTTTGTCGCCTCTTACGACACTCGCGGGAGATGGGGTGGTGCTATTCTAGTCACCCGGCATCACACGGCATTTACTCCGAGCCCTAAATATTATAAACCCTTACGCAAGTACGGAAAGGAGCAATACCCGGTGACACAATTAAGGGGAGCAGGCTCGCCCGCAAACCCAGTTAGCGTCGGATGTCAACTCGAACTAATGTCGCCATCTTTTCTAACACTATTTTGAGAAATTGCAAATTTGTTCAACTACCCTGCCATCAACGCGTACTTAACGGGTATTTGTAATAGCTTTCGACACTTACGCATTTCATAAAGCCGGTATACATACCACAATATAATCTAGACGACTGACTTTAACACACCTCAGGCATAAAACGTCAAATTCTGACATTATTACTTACATTTTTTATATAATACAAGATCTAATTTAGGTCTTTGCAAAGCAAGACTGTTACTTAACCAGCGTGCTATACCATCGACCTCGTCGACACGTACCATCAGGTGTGATTGAGGTCAAACGCTGGTTAGTCTTGTGTAAAAAAAATGTTGTATGTTATTAAATTGTTTGATATATTATAATGTTTAGTTGTAGGACTGTGCTAATACTGTTTTGAAAAAGTAATCTCCAGTAATCTTCTCGGGTTGGAGTTGCAGGGTTATAACCACAGGGATGGAATACCGGTAATATTTTCATATAAAATAACCGATATTAAATTTCGGTATGTCAGTTATTATTGCACATTTTTGCATTTCAGCCAGCTAATTAGATAATGTATTTTTCTAACCGAAATAGCATTTTATAAGACCAATTAAAAATTGGCAATGAACGGCGTCATTTAGATTTTTAGTAATACCGGTATCGATCCGTGATAAATCGGTCTGTAGGTAGGTAATATTATTTTAATACGTTTTTTTTATGACAAAAGGTGGCAAACGAGCAGACGGATAGCCTGATGGTAAGCAATTACCGTCGCCCATGGGCACACGTAACACTAGGGGAGTCACAAGCGCGTTGCCAACCATTAAGGGGGTTGGAATACGTTCATGGTTTTTAATTTTCATCATCATCATTTAAGCCATAAATATGAAATATGATGAGGGGGATGGTAGTTCTGCGTAATAGAATTCGGCAAAAAAAATTTATGCGAAATCAGTTTCAGCTTATATGCAATTATGTCAACACTGATGCGAATTAAAATTATTACAAAACAAATTATGCGTAAACAAGGGGAGCCATTTGTACTAATAACATGACTAATGCCTTCTCTGTTTAATATATTAAATAATCGTCATAGCGATCGGATTTGCCGTTCTACGATTTCCGTCGAAGCCCCATTTCCTCGCTTCCTGATCGACTCGGAATCCGCTACAGCCTAATTGTGTCAGTGCACAATATTCGGAGATCGATCACCTTTTGTTTCTTGTTGACCAACTCACAATAGACCATACTCGCCGAATCTGTTGTAATGTTCTGGTGAACAATGAGACTTTTTTGTTGTAGCGTTTTTGTTGGAGAATATATTTGCGTCGCTTATTTTGGTTAAATTATTGATACCTACCAATGGGCCGTGTTTTTAGTTTCTTTTATAAGTAACTAGCTGTACCGGTGAACTTTGTACCGCCTGAAAGTCTCGAGTATTTTTTGTGTTTTTTTTTTTCTTTTTTTAATGCATTAAAATTTTGGCAAAGACGATAATAAGGAACCCAAAACGTTCAAATCGGTTCAGTCGGTCTCGAGTTATAAAAGCCGAAACTAACACAACTTTCTTTTATTCATATATGTAGAAGATAGATATTGAACAATTTGTTGATACACTAACAGAAGCTACCTGGAATATATCATTTTTCATTTTTTTTTACTAAATTTTGATTGAATGCAGTTTTTTTACTAATATTAAATATACAATTTGAAATGTCACCGTTGGTTGGCATTTATTCAAAAACGTTTTTTTTTTTTATAATAATCATACTTTAAATAACTTTTGAAAAATAATAATAAAACTTCCGAGATTCTATTTTTAACTCAAAATATTACAGGATATTTTTCCACTAACCGATTCAGGCTATAAGTTCAAACAAGCAATTTTATACTTACTCAATTAACTATAAATATAACATACAAATACTTAAAGACAATATAAAATACCCATGACTCAGGAATATCTATGCTCATCATACAAATTAATGCTCGTACTAGGATTTGAACCCAGTGTCACTACTCACCAGGTTTAGATGTCGTCAAAGTAAATTACCCCAAAATATCACGCCGTAAGTCAGAAACTATCAACAACGTCAGTAATTTTCGCCTTACCTTTGTAAGGAGCAGTCTACTTCTCGAAATTATGTTTCTTTGAAGTCAACTAAATCAATTTTCCACCCCACTTTCTACAATGTACTGTAAAATGGGGTGAGTAGGGGCTTAGTTTATCATGGCATGGAATGTCAGAGGGGTGAAGAGGAGGGTTTTATAAGTAAATAACATATTTACAATCAAAAAGTGTCAATACAACGTTTTCCCCAAAACACTTGTATAAAATCCCCCAACTATGAGTATTTACCTTAAAATATATACAATTATATAAAAAATACAAACTAGGTAAATAAATTAGGTTTGCATATTTTTTTTTATCAAGACTTGAAAACTTTCGTCACCCCGTTCTACGGTGTACGGAGTAGTGCTATGTCGTAGCACTGCTACGCCGCTACGCCGCTACGCTTAACGCGGCCATTACAATTTCAATTTTAATAAATAGCGTAGTACTTAGCTTAATGCGCCCGTCGGCAGCTGTGATCTTTATTGCTTTAATTTACGGTTGATAATTGAGTGGCAGGGACAGAAATGGGTTACGTTGTGCCAGGATACAATTATAGCCTCGGAAAATTCATTTGACATACTTTTTTGTCTCAGTTCCACGAACGTTTACCGGACATGGGTTCCTTTAGCGATCCCTGAGCATGGGAAGTTTAATGCCATAATGGACACGCTTGGCAGGCGGGTTGGCGATTGTAATACTTTCCACCACCTCCGCTGCCCATCTTCTAATTGTCTCTGGTCGCAGTTTAGGGAAAATATCCGTGTACATATATTTTTTTAATGTAGTTGATATTTCTAGCAATTACAAAAACGGTGGGGATTCACAAATAGTACATTTGTTTTTTTTTATGTCATACATAAAGACATACAAAGGATCCACGGAAAGAACATGTCTAGTCACTTTGACAACGTTTCGAGATATTGCAGTTTTTGAGTTTGGAATTATTCAATTTACCTTACTATCTTCGCAATTAGATGATTTTCAAGTGCAAAAAACTAGATTAATAATCATGTTTACAATTATATCAGAAGGTGTGGGTAATAGTTACTTGAGAGCTCAACATTTTTAGATTACAATCTCATTATTGGAAAAAAGTTTCTAGACATGTTCTTTCCGTGGACCCTTCATATCATGCATAACTTTTGACTGAGTAGTCTGATTTAGATACCTTTTTAGTACTTACTATAGGTAAATTCTTAGTTGAAGAGTACTTGTTAAAGTTAAACAAAATCAGTAAAAAAAAGGATTCGACTGTTAAACAGTAGAAATAATACTCTTATAATATAACTTTTACAAAAAAATTATTGAGATTTTATAGTAGAGCCATTACATACCTAATTCTTAAAGTTGAAAGACTTTTAACTTTCAACTTTTTTTTGTTGTAAATATTGTAATGACTTAACTTTTATTGCAAGGACAATAAAATTTCAGTTTAAATGATTAACGAATGAAGTCACAGGCTAAAGCTAGTTTCCAATAAAGTTGTCAAACAGATGTACTGAATAGTTCTTGCTTTTTTGCTTCTTTCACTTCCTCGTTTCGAGTTTCCTTTGGGAAAGTCTGCCGTGTTATTTCTCGTCAACAATGTTTTAAAGAATTCCATTGGACGCTGGATCTTAAAAGGAACAAGTTTGTACATGTATAACGTTGTTATTATAAAGTTTAACATGCCCAAACTTGCAACGGAACTGACTTGTACTTATATCGCACTAGGCGACGTGTTTCGGCTGGGCTCGATTACCTTGACACACACCGTTAGGAAATGGTCCCACCGCGAGCTAGTAAGCTATGAGCTATCAGCTATTTCAAGGGACAAAAGACAATCTAACCCGTGTTAATAAAATATGCATATATGTCATAGCCGGGCGATCGTAGTTCACCGCCGGGCGATGAGCTATAAATATATATCTCTTTTTTTTATTTACATGGGAGCGATCATCTTTTGTTCCTTGAAATAGCTGATGGGTGGGACTGACGGGATAGGCTGAGCGTGCGTAACTCATTGCATGAAATGAAAATGGGTACATTAATTACAATGACTTCGAACGGCGAATTTGTTTTGTTTTTTTTTTGGTTTAATGTGTAATATCTTGTTGTGCTGCATAAGCAGCTGATAAAAAAATCTTAAAATGCATTTCACAACCATTTGGTTAACCACCGGCATTCCCGATATCCAGTTAACACTTTAAAGAACGCAATGCTTACTACTGAACAACGTCATGCTCTATGAAAAAACTTTTTATTTTTATACTGATTTAACCTCGGACGCCGGGGGATCAAGCCAGTTTTTCGTCAATAGTCATCGCTTAGTACGATTGTGTACTTAAATTAACAATTATCACTTATTATTATTATTATTATTTTTATGAGATAAGGGAGCAAACGAGCAGACGGATTGCCTGATGGTAAGCAATTACCGTCGCCCATGGGCACCCGCAACACCAGGGGAGTCACAAGCGCGTTGCCGACCTTTAAGGGGGGTTGGAGCTCTGGGAACCTTACTCACCATCAGGAACACAACACTACATACCTGAAAGGTAGCAGTACTATTATGGCTGTACTCTTCGTTCTTCTTACAACAGCATTTGCTGGCTATCCGTTGAACTAAGCCAGTCTCAACGATCGTCTTAATATAATTACAGCCGTGTGTCTCGTGCGTCGCTCGATGTCAGTCGGCGCTGAATTATTTAGCGGACAGACTGCGGATAGCTGCGGGCAAACTCAATTTGTTACACTGACAGCTGACATGGTTACCATAAACAAGATGACATATTCAATTAAATAATTTTGAGTAATGCAATATAGATAAATTAGCTTTGGTTGTACGGGGAAAAGAAATTTCAAATATAGAATGCCTATAAACACACATTCCCACTACAAATGCAATTCCACGCTCTCTCTAATTTATCTATACCTTGGAGAGAGGGTTTTTTATATGAAATAGGTAGCAAACGAGCTGATGGATTGCCTGATGGTAAGCAATTACCGTCGCCCATGGGCATCCGCAACACCAGGTGGTCACAAGTGCCTTGCCAGTATTTAAGGGAGATTGGAGATCTAAGAACTTTACTCACCATCAGGAACATAACACTACATACCTGAAAGGTAGCAGTGCTATTATGGCTGTGGTCTTCAGTAAGGAGGAGGTACTTCCCCAGTTGGGCTTCTCAAGCGTGATGGTACTTCGCTGTGCCCTGCCTCTCATTGTTGGACGTAGTTTCAGGACATACCCTATCCAAAGACATTCCTTAATTCATAAAGATAGTTAATAATTTTATTTGTCCTCGAGCTTCGGTTGCCGTAACAAATAATTTATGAAATGCAGTTTTTTTAATATATGTCAACTATTTCGATTCATAATAGTTTCTAGTCTGTGTCAATCAAGTTAAACAGTCTGTTACTTTGTATTTCAACCGATCTAGCGAACAGTATTATGTAAAATGATAAAAGCAGCTCTGTTATCTACTTCACACCGGTGTCACTGGTACCTAAAATAGCCATTTCGAGCTAGCCCCGTCATTCCTATCACTTAGGCTCTATGTCCGTCAAAATGTACCCTTACCCTCGGGGCTGCTTTTTCGTGACAAGGCGATTTCCAATCCCTGTATTTGTAATTCTGCTAACTTAAAGAGAGCATTTTTAGGTCGACGGATTGTTATAAAACTCTCTCACCACATAAAAATAAACAATTCAGGACATCCTTACACAAATTGTCAAAAAGGCTCGTGTTGCCATAAATGTCTTAACACTATTACCGCATCAGAGTCTCAAGTCATATTGAGAACTAGCTTTTCGCGCTTCGCTCGCGTTAAGAAGTATTCAAGTTATTTTTAACATACTATCGTTCAAAACGTTGTTTTGTATGCATGCATGCTTTTTGTTCGGCGTTTGCTGATGCCGTTTTATCCACAATTGCCTACGTCATAGTAGCTTTTCTGCATGCAATCTCGGCCCGATCGGTTTAAAATTGGCAAAGTTTCATATAAACTGTCATCCCCTATTTTATCCTTTTGGGGGTAGAATTGATCAAAATCTGTTCTTAGCGAATGTTTACGTCATAACATCTACCTGCATGCCAAATTTTAGCCCGATCCGTCCAGTGGTTTGGACTGTGCGTTGATAGATCACTACGTCAGTCAGTCAGTCGGCTTTGAGTTATATATATTTAGATTCACCGATTTCGATGCCTGCTCGAGGCAGTTGACTCTTTCTTTTTATGAAAAAGGTGGCAAACGAGCAGACGGATTACCTGATGGTAAGCAATTACCGTCGCCCATGGGTACTCGCAACACCAGGGAGTCACAAGCGCGTTGCCGACCTATAAGTGGGTTGGAGCTCTGGGAACCTTACTCACCATCAGGAACACAGCACTACATACCTGAAAGGTAGCAGTGCTATTATGGCTGCGGTCTTCTGTAAGGAGGAGGTACTTCCCCAGTTGGGCTGCTCCAGATTCAAGCGTGATAGTCATCGCTGTGCCCTACCTCTCATTGTTGGACGTAGTTTAAGGACATACCCGGGTCCAAATATTATCTCGAATCACTTCTGGGATTTTGACTACTTAAACATTAGGGCTTATAGTAGGGCTGCCACCTTTATCGTCAACGTCTCCAGAACAATTACGCAACTGTGACAACCCTCGGCAGCAAACACAATTATTAGATTATTACATTTGCCTTTACCATTTCGGTGATAAAAATAGACTTTAAGACGAAGAGATAAGATTGTGTTTCGCTTGGCATGCGATAATCGAGATTATTATATTGTTTGCCAGGGGACGTGCTTTTGACGTTTAATTCCTGTGCTCTTATTTTCTAGCCGCCTCAGGTAGGATAATTCTGATACCGTCTCAGATTTGTTGATATGATTTCATGTCTATTTTAAAATTATAGACAGTAGCAGTAGGTCACAAATATTTGAACATGAACTTTATCAGCTTGACAATAGAGGCGCCGTGTGATGCCGGCTGACTAGAATAGTACCACTCCATCTCCTCATGCTGGTGACAAAGGGAAAAATCCTACGGACGGGCAGCAGCGTCCGTCGAAACCCAATCTACAGCTACTGCGGTCGCCAGCACGCCTGCCAAGCCTGGCGACTATGGCAACTACCCCCAAGATGATACAAGTAATATCTGTGGGAGGCCTATGTCCAGCTAAATTACGAACATTGATAAGAGATTTTGTTGAACCACTGTGCTTCGTTAGCTGGCCCCTATTTCACCACATCGACAATTGTCACGATTCACGACATATGTAAATTTCTGACGTTGCAGGTGTCCAATGTCCATGGGTTACATTGACCGCTTAACATCGGGTGGGACCTGTGCTTGTTTGCCACCAACACGTTAGTTTTAGTAAAATGCTGTTACTTTTTATTATCTCGACAATAAATAAGTACTAGTTCAGTGAAGAGCTCTAGCCAAATGTCACGATTCTCAGAACAAAACAAGCACGTGTTCCATCCACCGGTAAGCGATCAATGTAACCAATGGACACCTGCAACGTCAGAAATTGACATATGTCGTGAATCATGACAATTGTCACTGTTGTGAAATAGGAACCAGCTAGTGAAGCACAGTGGTTCAACAAATTCTCTTATCAACAGACATCGGATTCCGTGGGGCGAAACTTCTTGACAGCTAGGGACTTCCTATATCGATAAACTCATTTATCGATACTAGTTATTAAAAGGTGAAGAAGTTACATTACAACCGAAAAATAAACGAAATACCATTGATCACTTTATGAAATTTTGCAATGCTCCTATATCCTCCACAGAAATTGAAAAGTCTTTTAGCCACCTGAAATGGATTTTTCAGCCAAGACTTAGACGCTTAACGCCCGAAAATATGGAAACAATTCTGGTGGTTTACCATAACAATAATAGATGGGACAGTCATGAAGAAATAAATTGTGACGAGTAAACTTTGACTGATTGCACTGGAGAAAACCAGTGGGCGATGGGGTCGTCACATCCCTACGCCAAGACATAGATGGGACAGTCATGAAGAAATCAATTGTGACGAGTAAACTTTTAAAAACGTTTTCAAAAAAGAAGAAGAAAATTGACTTCTTATTTTATTATATAATACTCTTTTAATACAAAAATATATTATAAGCAAACCTTTGTGTGATCACTAGTATTTAGAACTAGTATCGATAAATGAGTTTATCGACGTAGGAAGTCCCTAGCTGTCAAGAAGTTTCGCCCCACGGAATCCGATGTCTGCTTATCAATATTCGTAATTTAGCTGTGACATGACACAATATGGAGAACAGTTTATCATTAACACTATTAATATAAATCCCCGTACCTTTGTTTGTTGCGGACTCGATGTGCACTCGCGTGTAACGACGTACAAATACCATATTTCTGTCCCAACGACCAAAAACAGTTGTAACAACCAGTGTTGAACATAATCAATTGTCTGCTGTATCTCCGCGCTGTAAGATCTAAATTTGAACTGCCTTTGCGATGTTGGCTGTATTTAATGTGTATTTTGACATGAGTGTGTTGAAGCAACATAAAAGGTAATGTTAGCAAGGTGACTTCAATGTGGTTTTAACTAAAAGACAGTTTGTTAATTGAAAAGATACATTTTGCTCTAGAAATTCGTGATAGACAGTCTATAGATTGCTAACATACATTTTCAAGTAAAATATAATATTGTCTTCGGTTGCCGCGATAATTACTCATGAAATAAAACACGTTTGTGCGAAAGAGATGGTTTCCTCATATGCATTACCAGCGACTGTTAAATATAATATTTTTTGTTTATGGCAAAGGTGGCAAACAAGCACACGGCCTGCCTGAGGGTAAGCAGTTACCGCAGCCTATGGACGCCTGTAATTCCAGAGGTGTCACGTGCGCGCTGCCGACCCTTTATAAATCTGTACACTTCTTTTTTGAAGGGAGGGCAGGGAGCTCATGTCCACTGTTGGGCGTCCCCTTTCTCAGGTAGCGATCTCAGCTGCATCTACCATCCCCCAGTGATCCGTATGAGGTTATCAGTACTTGACAATTAAACATACCTTTCCTATCCGTAGTCCCCCTCAAAGACTTCTGCTCCAAAGGCTATCTGCTCCAGGATATGTAGCCTGCCTACCGCCACCTCAACCTTGCACTTCTGTGACTTAAGTCATTAACGTTAGTTCTACGGCTGTCCTCAATTCGGATTCTATCACGCGAGATGATATAGGTTCATAGACATACCATTTAACAAGACGGAGCGTGCTAATACGAGTAATAATACCACTTATGTATCTTTCCTTAGGTATGGCAGAGACGGCGCTAATTTCGTCCTACCTAGTCATAGTCTCCCATATTTTTGTTCCTCGTCAAACGGAACTCTTCAGAACTGTCAAAGTTGGAAGGATACAAACAAATACGGAGTTTTCTTCTGTTTCCAACCGAAATTGCGGTAATTAACAATGAAACAAGCCAATATTTTTGTTATAATGAGCAAAAGCAGCATGTAGACAAAAACTATAGTGAATTTTTACATTTTGGGCTGCAAAAGCCAGAATATCTTTGTCCCGTACTGGCGCTCGCGGATACGTGCTCCAGTCATTATTCTTTTTTTTTTTTTTTTTTTTTTTATGACATAGTCGGCAAACGAGCAGACGGATTGCCTGGTGGTAAGCAATTACCGTCGCCCATAGGCACCCGCAACACCAGATGAGTCACAAGTGCGTTGCCGGCCTTTAAGGGGGGTTGGAGCTCTGGGAACCTTACTCACCATCAGGAACACAGCACTACATACCTGAAAGGTAGCAGTGCTATTATGGCTGTGGTCTTCTGTAAGGAGGAGGTGCTTCCCCAGTTGGGCTGCCCCAGATTCAAGCGTGATGGTCATCGCTGTGCCCTACCTCTCATTGTTGGACGTAGTTTAAGGACATACCCGGGTTCAAATATAATATTCCTATTAATATAGATTATATTCTATTTTATTAAATTATTAGCCAGCTATGTGTTATTTTCCACCTAATATAAACACCCTAGAAACTATATAACGCAGAAAATTTAGTGGTTTCAAACAAAAACGCCACTGCTTCCATCAAAGAGCAAAGTCCTCTAAAGTAAATTGTAGCTATATATAAAAGTATGCTTCAAAATTTAACCAGACCCGGAGTTTAGGGCGATTCTGCGAAAATGTGGTTTACCTGAAAAACTTTTGAAACACCTGAATTGAAAGTATCCTGAAATACATTGTACAACTTGGACCATTTTATAAAAGATAAAATAACTGATGTATGTTTGATAAGAACGATGTTAAACACAAAACTCAAGTGAGATTCAACCATATATAAATTGTATAAAACTAGCTAACTCTCGTTTTATAAGTCGAATATTGCTCGACATCATACCCGGGGGTATGTCCTTAAACTACGTCCAACAATGAGAGATAGCCCACAGCAAAGTACCATCACGCTAGAATTTGGAGAAGCCCAACTGGGAAGTACCTTCTCCTTACAGAAGATCACAGCCATAATAGCACTGCTACCTTTCAGGTATATAGTGTTGTGTTCCTGATGGTCATTAAGGTTCCCAGAGCTCCGACAACTTTTAGGGTAGGTAACGCGCATGTGAATCCTCTGGAGTTACAGGCATCCACAGGCTACGGTAACTGCTTGTTATCAGGCGGGCCATATGCTTGTTTATCACCGCCATTGTACAAAAAAAAACATTTGATATTTACCAATCGCTTTTCGGTGAAGAAAACATAGTGAAGAAACTGGACTAATCCCAATAAGCCCTAGTTAACTTCTGGGTTGAAAGGTCAGATAGCAGTCGCTTTTGTAAAACTAGTACCTACACCAATTCCTGCTAGCTGCCAAGCTCTCAGACTCCCAGGAGGCTTGGAAAATGACGGGACAACGCGAGGAAAATGATGATAAAGTAGTATAATAAATTGATTACTAGAAAAAATCCTTACTTGATTGGACTTTAGCTGAGAGTTTTGAGTGTTAAACAAAATATAATAAATTATGAATTGTTGTATTAAAATTAAGATTCATAAATTTTGTAAACTTCCTGGTATTAATTTTATTACATCGCTGTATTCTAATTATTTCTTCGCGCAATAATAATTCCCTTACAACAGAACTTATTAGCAAAGACTTGTAAATTTTTTGTCGTAATTACATAATACTTAAAAGAGAGAATGGGAGTTTTTTTAGCCGTTTCCTTCCTTGTAGAATATTCTGGAGCTCACAGTCTTTGAAAATGATATTTATGGCTATTTAAATTTTAATAAATACAAACTCAGAACCCAGAACCGATGGCCGTTGGGGTGGAAAGGTTATCGGGTGACGACCAGATACCTGACCTTAGGTACTTCTTCCGAGACCACGAGGAGAAAGTCGTTTACAAAAAGTACTATATACAGTTTATTTATAATATGTATATTATATTTATAACATATGTTTAAATTAAAAATATTTTATTAACAACATAAAAAGGTACTTAAGGTAAAGAAACTTAAAAATTAATAAAACTAACCTTAAATAACTTAATAATATACCTAAACACAATAAAACTATTTAAAATTAACCACTCCAAGCCGCTCCCAATGCAAAGGTGCCCATTAGGCCCGCTAATTAATTTTTAATTTAAATTAATAAAATTTGTTTTTCTTTTAATTGTATTTTACATTTGAATGTTATTGTGATTTGGAAATTTTATTTCTGAAATAAATTATTTGACTTAATTTATTTGTAACAATATATAGGACTAATTGCCTCAAAGCTACACAAAACTCATAAACGGTCGTCAAAGTCTGACATTCGGACTACCTGTGCACACGTAAAAATAAAAAAAAAATATATTAATAGTCGCCAATTGCTAACATTTATAGCTAACGTGTCCAATAAAACTTAGCAATATTTCCTTGTCAATAGTAATGGCAATATTAATGCTTAGCAATTTTTAATCCGCGCAATTTCACCCCCTCCAACCTTTGAGCTCAATCACGCTGTCAGCTCACTACTTACACCCGTCGGTCACCACCCGAGTGGGAGGGGGACGGAGTGGCTACATTGTACGAGGGGGTGAATTTTGTTGCACAGCGCTTTCGTGTGTTATCCTAACTTAGCCTTGAGGAGTTTTGGTTGGAATATGGGGATTGTATGTATTAACTAAAAACAAATAAATATTTAAATAATAAAATAAATGTTTCGGGACAATCGTACATAAATCGATCTAGTCTTACGGTAATCTCAGTAAGGGTTGTGTTGTAGGTACGAGATGACGATATAATATATACATAATAGATAGATACATATAAATACTTAAATTTGTACTTTGGACCATTGGTTTCCTAGGCAGGGATTACGACAAGATATTACGACATAAGAGATTAAGATACGATTAAAAGATTACGACAAAAAATGTTCCCACTATACCAGACCGGTCGTCAAATAAAAAAAAAAAGCGAGTTCGTCGGCCAGCCATGCCCGTCTTGTAGTGTGGTTGCGGGATAAAAATTATCCTATGTCCTTTTTCATAGTTAAAACTCTCCATACAAACATACATGTCATCCCAATTGGTTCACCGGTTTAAGCGTGAAGAGGTAACAGACAGACAGAATTACTTTCGCATTTATAATATTATTAAGTATATTAAGTATTGTGA
Source organism: Grapholita molesta (assembly GCA_022674325.2). Taxonomy (NCBI): domain Eukaryota; kingdom Metazoa; phylum Arthropoda; class Insecta; order Lepidoptera; family Tortricidae; genus Grapholita; species Grapholita molesta. Next base: position 666,267 of record CP053137.2, read on the forward strand.
TTTGCTTTAATTTTTAAGTAGTAATACTACTGTACAAACAATGTCGTAAAGTTGAAGCCTCAGAGCGGTGACTACGCAAAGGAAAACTCAGTGTTGGAAGTTCACAAACTAAATGGATTGACCTGACTACCATACTTGATCATATAATACTATAATATTTGATAATTTGATGAAAATTGACGGGATCAGTTAATAAAAGTCTGCACAAAAAAAAAACCTTATTTACTAAAACTATTTCTATCGTATTACTATACTTATAGTACCTATATGTAGTGGTAAGATAAGACTAATTGAACTATAAGTTCTATATCCATATAAAACTATTGTAACATATATAAACCCTTTTTTGTTTGCCGTTTACGGAGGATGTCATAGGGTCAACTGGCATTTCACCACAACATCCCCCCGATCATATATAAACCCTAACTTAGCTTAATATACGAGTTAGTTCTCATCCATATCATTTTCGCACAATACATGGCGATCCTGCCAGGATACCTCAAGGACTCAAAACGAGCTTTAGTTAATTTTCAAGATTGATGAATCTAGCTTTAGCCGGATTAAAGTATAGTCTCTCCACTACATGTTATAAACCTTAGGAGCCCTTACCAGCTGGGTGCTGCCCAATACAGGCCTTTTTTGCTTACCGGATGGCTCCATCCACTTTATCGTATAAACGTACTATTTATCAAATAATTACGTATTTTTGTATTTGAATGTTGTATTAGCAACAAACTTCCATTACTGCCGCAGAGAGCAATTTCTGAGCACGGAGGTTCCAATGCCCATATTCCAGGCGCTTTGCAAGGTAGGCGGGTTGGCGATCGCAGTATCTTACCACTGTAAGAGCCGAGGGTTTGCTCTCTGCTGCACTAGTAGTATCCATGTCTGATGGAAACAAAATATAACGAAAACAAAATATGAAATATCTAAGTAGTCATAAAATTCATAGAACAATGTCGTTCAGACCAAGAAAAAATACAAAAAGAAAACATCCCTTCATTGTTCCCTCGTTTATTTACGAGAACGCCCTTTAAGGCTCGCGGCCATTAGCCAGCATTTATCCCTTTCCGCCCTCCCCGGGCTACATATCGTCGTCCCTGTCAGTTTTCCAGCGGTATTGTTAGGGTTAACACTTAAAGTTTGCGTTCATGTGGAATGGAATCCCGCAGTTTCTGTTAATTGTTTAAAACTGGAATGTCAATGGCTGGTGATTTTGGATTTTTCCGAAAAAGTTTGGCTTCTGGCATCAGCCAAAATTATTTTGATATTCTGGCTTTCGAAATCAAAAACGTTGGGGATGAAAATGTTTGCATAGAAAAAAATTTCACCATTATTTTTGCAAGAAATAATTAATGTTTCTAATATACCATTTCTTCGTTTCTGACAGAGTTTAAAATGTCACGACTCGAGTACTCAAAGCTTAAAAATTGCACCGAATATTTTTTTTGTTTTTATTTGTTTTCAATAAAAATCAAGTTGTACACTCGGCCACAAAAGTTGCTAAGCCGGGCAGGTGTACAGGATCATCTTGACATTTCTGTCTTAACAATAAAGTCATGTCAAGCTCTTTTTGAATACCTCGCCCGCTTATCTTTTGCTGCTGACTGTACAGCAATAAACGAGAAGGTAAACACTAACTTTACTCCAGTCTCCACATTAAGTTTTGAAATAACATATTTTTTTTAACTGCGTTTGAAAGATAAGGTTTTTAGAGTTAAAAGAAAAAAGTGTAGGTACTCAATATTTTTGGCCACGGCTGTAGTTTATTCTTCGTAGTTTTTCTTAAAATTTTTCAGCACACATTGTTTTATTAAAAAACCTTCTAAAAATTCATTATTTTCGCAGCTTTATCGCTGTGAAAAGTAGGACGAAGGCTTAAAAGGATAACTATGTTAAAATGGGTATGCATTATACAATTTAGAAAAGTCTTAAGGCAAAACTTTTATATTACCACTGTTTTTAGTTATAGTAACTTTTAGTATTATGAAGTTAGCGTGTAAATAAAAAATATTACACGAGACCTTTTCGTAACTTGGCTGAGCCACACGGTAAGCTCAAGAAGACTAGTGTTGTGGGTAGTTAACCAACAATAATATATTATACTATAAAAATACTTAAATACATAGATAAAATCCACTTAGGAATATAAATCGTACTCATCACACAAATAAATGCCTTTGCCTAAATAAAACTTTCTCGGTGTAGGCAGGTTACAAACCATATCATAATGAGAAAAAGTAGCTTTTTAATTTAGTGAAGGTCATGGTGCCCACTGCCACTTCATACTTCGGGGTCTATTACTACACCCCGTTATCTAACGCTCATTTTGGGGGCAAGCTAAAATAGTGACGTTGCTGCACATAATTAGTCAATCCATATTTATCTATAAAAGTTATTTGGCAAACTAAAATTCTTTTTAGTGAAAGCCCGAGTGATAACTCATTCATTCCTCTATTTAATCAGATCGGAGGGCGACAATTATAAATATCGAATATCGTCAATTATTGAATATCGTCAATTTGGGGTTCACTTTTTGAAATAGTCACCGATTAATCTTCATAGAGATTCTCATTCATTCTCTATGGAAATCACTTGGTAACTAATTCAAAAATCGGACCCAATACTTTTTGACATGTTATTGAGTGAGCAAGTCAACTTAATTTTTTATCGACTTCGATTATCGTCACTGCCCAATCACTTGCCCCTAAACTGAGCATTAGATAACGGGGTGCATCTATTACAAACTCCAGATACATATTTTAACTTCATTCGCTCACCCTTTACATTCGTTAAGAAAATAGAAGTTCAAGTTTCATAATAGACCCCCTACATACTATTAACACGTTCGGAAACTCACAACTTAACTTTCCACTCCTGTTGCAGAAATAACTACCTATATTCTCTAACTGTGACAAGCCGGGGCGGGTAGCTAGTAATGTGGTAATGCATTGACAGTGCTGAACATTTTGAATAAAAATATTTCCGGTATTGTTAAGTTGGAATCAGCAAAATACCAGTCATTTTAGAAAGATACTTATTCAAAAACTAAAACGTATGTAAACTTTTTTTCTAGCGCGAGCAATAACATAAAGTACACCCAGATATAGCTATCCAGAAAGGATATATCTAAATGTTACCTTTCCCATCCAAAATCAGCTTTGACATAATCTGTACCTTTAAATAGGATACAATTTGCTACCTTACCTCAATGATATAAGGTTCAAATCGCAAGCACGCATGACTGCACAGCGACATCACTCTGGAACTAATTCCGAGTTATACCAGCTACTGCGTCTAATCCCAGCTGTGGTTTCGCTATCCATTTATCTCTTTGTCCTTACAATGGACATAAAAGGATAAAATAAATCTTTAAGCGAACGATAGTCTCGTAAGACGCTAGCGTAGACTACCTCTCATAGATTGAGTATTTACTAATAGCCACATTCAAAACAATTACTGCAAAGTCAGTAAAAAACGATCTTTAAAAAGAAACAATCTTTTAAGTAAGAAAATAAAATCTTTTTTTATTCATTTATGGTATAAAATATAAAAAAAATCGATCTGTTTCTTTGCGTGGATCAAATGTCGCTGTGGAATCAATTGCGTAAAAGCTATACAAAAGTTAGGGAAATGAGAGATAAAGTCTAGATCTAGCACTTTACGTTTAAAACGCTCCTTGAAAACCCATACTTTTACCTACTAGTGATATGTTATGATACGTAACTACACATTTACGTATCATTACATATCACTAGTAGGTAAAAGTATGGAGAAGTAATGAAATTGACAGTTTTGATCGAGTAAACTACTATTAAAGATTGTATTTAGTTAAATATATTTTTTGTATTATTTTTTAACAAAAATTTCATCCCTCTGTGTTAGTTATTTTGTGTAACAATGTACCTACTGTAATATTTATTTATTTATTTTTCTACGTTGGTTCAACGATTTTATTAACTATTTATTACTGTCTTAGAAAATATTGTAAAGGTTAACAGAGAGACACTTTCTTCAACAAAGTTACTACTTTGTTGAAGAAATTGTCTCTATCTGATCTACGAGTAAATAATCTTTCCAGTATAACAGATGTTTCTGATTAATTAAGTACGAAATGGAATTATTTTTCTATCTATTCAACAAAATAAAAAACACTACGTAAACATATACCGTAAGTAAAAAAAAAATACACTTATTCGTGATAAACTACTTACATCAATATTGCGCTGGATACAACAACAACAACATAAAAATAGAATATGAATAAAAAGTTCACCACGATTTGGACCCGCTTCAGCATAAATGCTGACTCGAGTCAACGCAGCTACGGTTGCGGCGGCGGCAGTGTTGTCAGCGCCATCTAGTATGTAAGCATAATGTTTACTGTTTTTTATTTTAATGCTCCATCTAAGATGCTATCTGTGGATCAGGTAATTACAGTCCGTCTTTGTAAGTTCAGCGGATTTAGAAAACGGTTTCAGTTTCGTTTGAGCTAAGTTTAGATTCGGGTTACTTTAGGAATGTTTTTTTTTTGTTATTGTAAAAACCGGACGTCCCGACACAATTTGCCGTCAAGGAGCTTCAGGGTTAAACTTGTATTTAAACTCTCGTCAGCTATTGTAATATTTTATATATGAAAATTATGGTTTTACTCACGTTTATTTAGTCAGTCTTGGAGATATTAACATTTTCCACGCCAAAGAATGATCGGCACCGCAGGTCCAAAGCTAAAGACTGATATAATTATGTCATGGACCACAGAGCAAAATAGACCCAAATATCTCAAAGTCACAACTCATGATAAGGGTACAGTACGTAGGTCACAAGGGCACTTTTGCACATATCATGTCTCTCTTTTACTTATTAAGTAAAAGAGAGATTTTCGAGTATACAAAAGTAAAAGACAATAATAAAAACTACACCGGTTCTAACCCTACACCTCTGACTCGAGAAGTAGTTTGACTTTTATGACCTGCAAGAAACTCGGCGGCACTTAATTTTTCAAATTTAAACATACATAAAATGCAATATTTTATAAGAAAACATATCAGACAATGACAAAAGTTAACAATGAAAGAAAAAAAAAAAATACTTGCAAGTCCAAATCTGACTGCTTACAACGAAGTTAATAAAACGTGACTTGTGACTCCTCTGGTGTTGCGAGTGTCCATGGGCGGCGGTAGTTGCTTACCATCAGGCAATCCGCCTGCTCGTTTGCCTCCTATATCATAAAAAAAAAACGTTTGATACGCTTTCTTACCCGAACTGTGTCCTTCACTCTAACACACAATATAGTCTCAAAAAAAACTTCTAACACGCTTACTGAATACGAATCCGACTGTAACATTATTCTCCCAAATTCAATTTGTACAATTTGTCTTTGAATTTTTGATGAAACATTTTCATGAATAATTTACTTATACAATCTCATTAAAATACAGAATGTATTTAATATCATTAGGTGAATAATGACGTGAGAAGGAATATTTTTGCAGGGAATTGGGTGTTTAAGGTTTGTGTATGTGTGAAGTTCATTCACAATCGCAATATTTCGTACCTATATTATTATATTTGTGCCCTAAGATTAGTACAATATACACTTTGACACACAAAATAATTATAAAAATAAATTGCCCAATCATTCAATTAGTTATATTAAATATGACAGTTTTGTGGAATAAGGGTATTTATTTGTTCGATAACCACAGATGGTTGGCTGAGTACGCACAACACAAGCCTTTTTGAGCTTACCGTGGGGCTCAGTCAATTTGTTTAAGGTTGACATGTAATATTTATTCTTTATTCATTTCATATCTTAGGCTAGGTTTTTATAATATTTTTATAAAAGTAAAATATAAAAATACATCAAAACGTATCAAAACAATAAAAACATTATAAAAAACCTGTTAGGGCTGCAGAGAGGGGAACTGTCCAGGATTACCGCCTTCTGAATCTGACCCTTAATCCAACCACAACCACGCCACGTAGCGAGAGTCTCTCAAGATGGTGGTCGAGACTCTTCGCTTATTTATTGTTATTATTTCAGAGTTTGTTATTTTACCAAGCACTATATCGAGTTTAACGTAATGAAAAAAAAAGACTAAGAATGTACATTACTAACAATTATATGGGCCCCTGCCAACAATAAATGTTTATTTAATTTGTAAAACACACACAACGATACACTCTTCAGTTTTCGCTAAAACAAAAAAATATCTAAAACCGAACCGAACGGACACTCAGCATTCTTAGTGCTTGAAAATGGAGGCCTATGTTCTCCGAAACATGTCGCGCGAGTGACTAAATAAACTTGAGTAGAACCGTGTTAATCGTTAATTATTATACTATGTGTCACGAAAGTTTAAATACAAATATCTAAAACCAGTTTAAGTAGCGTCAAATTTAAATTCAAATGAAGTTGACCATGATAAAATAATGTTATTGAAAATTCAAAAAGATCGCGATACAGACAAAAAAGTCTTATCAACCGCTATTAAGCTTTAAATCTTTATCATTATATATTTTACGATTTCAACTTCAAATGAATCCACAGCCTTGTTTGGCGACGCGGTGCAGTTTTTACGATCACTCGGTTTTGTGCGTGCCTTACTTTGAACAGTACAAAAACGCAGTAGCCAGAACTGAAGCAATAGGCGACCGGTCTGGCCTAGTGGGTAGTAACCCTGCCTATGAAGCCGATGGTCCTAGGTTCAAATCCCTGTCAGGGCATTTATTTGTGCGATGAGCACATATTTGTTCCTGAGTCAGCGGTGTTTTCGTCTAGTACCTACAATACAAGCCTTACTGAGCTTAGCGTAGGACTAGGTCGATTTGTGTAAGATTATAGGTATATGTTACATATTTAGGATGCCCTTAAAGGAACCCTTAGGCTTGAAATTTTGGATACTCGCTATGGTTATAGAATCCACGGAATCCATTATGTTAACATATTTTTTTTCGAACTCAAAGTCAGTGTGAAAATAGAACAATACATGTTAGTTGTCATGATTTACTCGGTTATGTCGGTATTTTAAACACGTGATTATGACTTCAATTGATTTTATAATAAATCTATTACGGACATGTGTATGTACACATGTACATTATACATATAATTAAGTGAATGTTACCTATATATGCATATCTGTATATCACGTGTGGGTGTAATAGATTTATGATAAAATTATAATTTTTGTGTTTACCCTCACATGCTAAGCGGCCCAGAGAAAGATTCTACAATTACACGACGCAAACTCAAGCATAGCTAGGGCATCAATAAGTGAATTCTTGGGCGTTGAGAGGTTTCTAAGACACGAGAGGGGAACACATTTGGTTGCCGTGTAAAATACAACATTTTTCACCTAACTAATTTTATGTTTGATTAATTTAATTTGTAATCCTCGAGCCCAATGGTCTAACCAGAGACGACGGCAAGAGGCCCGACGGAATGACAATGGTGCCTTGGAGTATGGGACGGCCCCTCGTATGGGACGCTACTTGTGTAGATACTCTGGCGCCGTCCCATATTTCGGGCACAAAAGTTGATGCTGGTGCGGCTGCATCCTCAGCTGAGAACCACAAGCGTCGCAAGTATGTCGCACTGGGCAGTAGTTACATATTTGCGGCGTTTGGGGTTGAAACCATGGGGCCGTGGGGCCCAAGTGCACGCCGACTCTACAAGGAGATATCGGCGCGTCTTATAGAGGTTTCTGGTGACCAGAGGGCTGGCCACTATTTCGCCCAACGGATTAGCATTGCTATCCAGCGCGGAAACGCGGCCAGCCTTCTGGGCACCCTACCTAATGACCAGGGCCTAGGTCAAATTTTTTATTTATAGTTAAGTTTTTAGTTAGTATCTTTATCATGTTTTTATCTTATATTTGTGTGGTTTTTTAAATAAAATATAATTTGTAATAAATTTATCTATTCCTTATCATTCAAAATCTTTTACGTGGGATTGTCATAAAGCGTACACGAGCAAGCCGTTTAACGTACAAAAAACTTTCACTTTTAATTTGAATATGAAAAATACATTTCCTTCAATAAGAAAGAAAAAAAAATAATTTTCTTTTGTGAGCAATTATTAATTATAATTAACTTATGAGACCGTGAGTTTTTAGTTGTTAATTAATGAAAACGCTGTTACATAATCTAAGCACTGCGGCAGTTTATGATTGTTGGCAAGTTAAGTGTCACTGTTTGTTCTTGTTAGAAACCCAGTCTTCCACTAACTCAGTCTATAACAGATTTTATTCTCAACCGCAAAAGGTACAGAATCGATTGACATCATTGGATTGCCAACGTTCTAGCTTCAGCGCAAAATCGACCGAGTGCTGTACGACGTAGGATTCAAAATTGAAAAACAGGCGGAATGTCTTAAATTTTTGTACTTACACTAAATAATGGTGAAATTGCCACAGTTCTGCTCTCAAAGCGGTTTTACTGACTTTGATTATTAAGTAGGTAGGGGTTTTATAGCTTAAAGAAATATTAAGGTCAAAATCATTACATTCTTTTCGTTTTGTCGGCCTTGTGATCACTACTTAGTTACAAACGGATAAACTCACGTGTTATTATATCGCACTAGGCGACATGTTTCGGGTAAGCTCTGGTAGCCATTTTCAAGCCGAGTCAGGACACACCGCTCGCGTTGAGGGTGTGTCGCTCACTGCTGTCCGCTGCCTTGCACGGCGTTCCGCTCGCCGCGCCCGCTGAGAAGTTACTTACAATTTTTTACACAGATAACAAATTTGTTGTATAGTCAACCAATTTGATTTCCAGGCCACTACGAACTTTGTCACAGTGACGTTAATAAGAGATCGTTTGCGTCTTTCATATAGATTTTCAGTGTGACAAGGAACGAAGTAGCCCATAAATCAAATTGGTGTGCCGGTCGTTATTTGTTGTTTCTGAACGCATACTACATGTGCAGATAAATATATTTTAGAATACTAAAAGTTTATCAATAAAACTTTATATAAAGTTCTATAAATTAATTGTTAAATTTTGAATAAAGCAGGATTATCCCTCAAGGGTAAAAGAACAGATACAAAATTAATTAAAGCAATTCTTAGAACATTGAGTTTTGATATTAACGCATTCGCTGCCACCCACTTTTCTTTGCCATTCGCCAGGTGCCGCACTTTGCTGGGTGCCTCAAACGCACATGTGAGTTCAACGGATTATTACGCAGTGCCTCCGCCGCACATATGAGTTCATACTAATTTGACAGTGGTTTGTTCACATTGGTACTAGATAATTATTTTAACTCTAGGAAACATTGTTTTGAATGAGACACGGTAATTAATATTTTATATTCTTTAATCACATTGAACCAATCGATTGTAATTGTGCTTCATATATAACTAAAATTTAACTAAATCGAATACAACTGAATCGACTCACAGAACACTATAGAAATAAGTTCAAGTGCGTACCTATAGTATTTTCATCAAATCATCAGCATTCTATTTTACTTATAATTTTCTACTACCATTTATAATATCTTCTGATTTAACAAGCAACATTTTAGACGTAAGAGGAACATTTCAAAATTTACAACTCACATATGCGTTGAAGGCACTGGGTGAAAGTCACTTAATACTATGAACGCGTCTGTGCGTCGAAGGCACTGCGTGAAAGTCACGGTGACGCATATGTGCGTCGGTGGCAGTGAATGCGTTAAAATACTTTGAATCGACATTTGGGATTCACCCATACGTTACTTTTTATTAAATTCTAATAATGTTTTAATGTTAACTTTTGTGTCTCATTTTAACAATAAGGTTTTTCTTGTAATAAGAGCAATAACTTTAGGCATATTGTCTAGATTGTTTTTATATTAAGCAGAAACGTCTGCTAGCATATCATCGATATTTAAATAGAAAGAAGAGATAGAAAAAAATGACTCGCAGCGAGACTCGAACCCACAACCACTGGATCACTAGACCAGTGCACTACCAATTGTGCTATACGAGTACCGCTTGGACTTGTCAAATTTTTCTACTTTATCCTTCGTACACGTGATTACGGGTGACGTATACCAGGCACTGGGCTAGTGATCTAGTGGTTGAGGGTTCGAGTCCCGCTGCGAGTCATTTTTTTCTATTTCTTCTTTCTATTTAAATATTGTGTCTAGACTACACATGTAGCAACATTTGTTCTTTTAATTTATTTTATAAATGAGTACGAAGTAGCTCAGAGGGCTTGACCACCAAATTCGTTCGTCTGTTTGCATCTTTGCTCGTATTCACAAGAGCGATAAAGAGAGAGCAAGCCATTCATATTTCAATTTTGACGGCAAGACTTCTGACTCTAAAATAAACGCACAGCCTTGGCCATAAGTAGTGACCATGAGTAGTTTTTTTAACTCAAAAAAACATCTCTTTATAAAGGCAGCTAAACTATTTTCCGATATTTCAATCATTAACATATAAACATAATAAGAGAACATCAGTTAATGATACTTAAAAGTTCATATTTAAAAAAAAACACTAAAAGTTCGGTTTTACAACTAATTGCGAATTTTCTATGCAATCAGAAAAGAAGTAAGTAGGTACTAAACTAAAATATCAAGTTTTTATGTAAAAAGCATACTTCTAGCCCAGGCAGTATATGAAACCTACATTAGTTAATTTATGTTCTTATCATATAAATACAATAGTCAAAGTGATAAATAATTACAAAACATAAATTAATTGACATTTGTTTGATATACGTTTATAAATAAAGCGGTTAGTGCACGGATCACCTAAATCTGTCAACACACACTTATTTGTGTTTTCCATTGGCAAGAAAGCAAGAACATACCCATATTTTTATTTCCCCTCCTTATCACAAATCTGCTTCTCAAATATCATCTTTATCTTTGGGTGACAAAGTCTATAATCGCGAAGATATCTGGTCTCATTGGAAAGGACTCTATTTAGGTAATATAGAATACTGTTGTTCCCAATGCATTTTCCGCTGTGGTTAAAATATCTAATAGTTTATAGTGGAACTTGGTTGATTAAAACTAGTGTATTTCATTGGAAGGCAATTCTTTCCTTGACTATTTACTTTCCTAGCAGTGTCCCGGTTTTTGACAGGGTCCGCTTTTCTACTTGCCTTTCTCGACTTTGTACAATTATAGGGGCTGATTTTTGAAAGTTCTGCACTCGACTCTGACATTTTCAAGACAATGAAATTACAGAAATAAGTTAATTCGTCCCAACAGTGGTGAAAAACATTTCTGTGCATTGGGAAAGGAAAAAATATTCGTACTAGTTACAGTTTTATTCTTTGATGGCAAAGTGGTATGGCGTAAGATTTGAAATCCGAAAATCACGGATTCTTTCCTTAGTTTAGGAAATTTAAAAAGGGAACACAGTCTTAAAAATATGGTTAAGAAAATTTTAAGAAAGCTCCGCAGCTTACGAGTTTGGTTACTAAATTTACATCAAGAGGGTTGCCAACAAAGCCTAGCGTTGCGTAGCAAGCTGCTACACTATTTAATAAGCCACTTCAATGTGATAAAAATCTAATATAAAGCTCATAATAAATAAAATTCTAAAAAAAGTTTGATACACCTAAAGTCTTCGGTTGCCGCGATAATTACTCATGAAATAAAACAACTAAAACGGATTAACACTTTGAAAATTATCGGGAGACATCACATTGTCTCAATCCTACTGATATTTAAAATCAAAGGGATTCCGAATACTAATATATAAAAAAAATAAGTTCAACGGCCAATTAATAATACTAAACAAACAAAAGTCGATTAGTCGCAGCGTCGAGTAAAAAATGAAGACAAGCAAAATTATTGATCCAAAAGTTGTACTAGTCAACTTTTGGATCAATAATTTTGCTTTTCTTAATTTTTTATCCCGTTTCATCCCGTTCACCTCTTGTTTACTTTTTATTTGCACAATAAAGATAAAAATAAACAAACAAAAAAAAAATATTGAACAAAAAAACAAAAACGCTGTAAGCTTGTGTTATACAGCCAAGCCAGCTCCGTTTGGCAGATAACCAAAATGGTGGCGCCAGAGAACACATCGAGCCCCGTCTGACTTTAGTACGCTGTTGTGTAAACTGATTTACAGCTGAATAATGAGAGCTATGCCACCGCTATCTGACCTGGTAAATTGACAAAACCGATAACAGGTTTGATCTTCACGTACAGTCTCCATTAGATACATCCGAGCGGGTAAAGTGGTCACAAATATCTGTACGACGCAGCTATTGTAAAGGCGATGAAGTTCATGTTTAGACATTTTTGAGTACTTTGGCTGCTCCGATATATCAAAACATCTTTCTGAAAACTTGTAAGTATCAAACTGGTTAAGTGCATTGATAATGACAGAGAAAGAGATAGATAGAAATCGCCAAGTGTTTAGTGACGTAACTGGTGACCGAAGAGCTGGCGGCTTCCTCGCACAACGTATCATGATTGCGATACAACGAGGATAAGCTGCCAGCATCCTTGCATAATATTTAAAAATGCAATAAAAAAAGAAAAAAAAGTTTAACGTAAGTTCAAAGTAAAAGTCCAGTTTATGACACTGTCCCAGTTTATGTCATCTTCAAAGTTATTTACAATAAAGTTGGTGGCCCACTGTTGGGCATTCCCATGGCACGTTTATCATATAATTTTGATTTTGATGTTGAACTGTCTATAATGTAACGAAAGAAACCAATTCAAATAAAAAATCGCGAGAAAAAAAGCATCACTTCAATACCCTTCACCGCATCTCTAGTTAAAACCTTTGCAAATTCGTTCAAGGCAATATTTACCTTATCCAGTTGGCAATAAAGATGAAATTAAACTGCCCAGTTTTACATGAAAACATTTCCTTGCCGCATACTTCGTGTCTTACACGCGTTTTATTTTTATGGCCTCTAGAATGTTCTGTTTCCAAAAAAATGCTATTATGCGATAAATTCGAGTTATTTTCTTGTGAACGAACCGTAGGTTACGCCCACGTGTTTAAGAATGTTTTCCAAAAAATAGCTGTTATAATATAAGTATGTCTTATATTCTGTATACAGGGCATCCCACGGCCGTGCCACATGGAGGGAAAGTTCCTTTAATATTGGAGATGGAACATTTTACTGAAAGAAGACATTATTTCAATTTCAAAAACAATTTAAGGGCGTTTTCAAAAAATTGTGCACTCAATTAGTGAAAGTTGTTAAGAAAAGTTAAATCACTGTCAGTTTCGTGACGACAATTAAGCATTAAATATCGATAAAACCTTGGTTTTGATGCTCGTTTTATAAACTTCAATCGATATTACAACATGTTAGAAGGCAAAAAGTCGATCTTCATAATGATTTAATGCTTAATTGTCGTCACGAAACTGACAGTGATTTAACTTTTTTTTATATCTTTCGCTAATTGGGTGTACCAAATTTTGAAAACTCCCTTCTTAAACTGCATTCATAGATTTTTAAATAATTACGTGGTTGAACCGGGAATCGAACCTGCTACACAAGAAAAAAAAAACCGTGTAGTTTTATCATACCGATCGAAAGGCTTCATCGAAAGGATTATTTCTTGCTAAATAACATAATGTCTAACTCTATATCGTGTTATTTGCTCGGTTTAGATTGGAACGTGATAAAACAAATTGCTTCTAGCTATATTGTTATAAAACAACTATCATGTACAGTCAGCAGCAAAAGTGGCTAAGCGTTTGAACTGTTCAAAATGACCTACACGCGCTCTTATTTCCTTGACAATAGAGATGTGTTGACCTCATTTGAACACCTTAAACGCTTAGCTACTTCTGCTGCTGACTGTATATCACATGTAATGCACGAGTGTTGCATATAATTGACTAGTTTTTTTTTTCTTCGTAGCAATTATTGCTGTACCATATTTACCCTTTTATGACGACCGGTCGGGCCTAGTAGGTACCCTACCTATGAAGCCGATGGTCCTGGGTTCGAATCCCTGTCAGGGCACAAATAAATGGCTCGAACAACAGATCAGATCAGTGATAATGATAATATTGCATTTTTTTCCAACTTTCATTGGTACTTAAGTTTCCTGCGATGAATACTTAAACAAAGAAAACTCCTTCATTACAAAAATAAATGTCCTTAATAAGATTTGAACCCAGGTCCTCGGCTTCATACGGTCACTACCCCAAAACTGTAGTTAATATTAATCCACTGCATTGTTTACGTAAACGTAGACTATAAACTGTAGCCACAGGCTTTGTTGGCTTAAGGGAAACGACAGTCTTGAAGCCTGTAGCTGAAACTTGATCTAAGCCGTAAGTTACCACGTGAACTTACGTTACCTTACCGTAACTTACGTTTAACAGTTACGCTTGGAAATACGACCTTATATTGTATTTTTATTATATATAGCTTGGGGGTTTTAATGCCATCCACGCTTGGCAGGCGGGTTGGCGATCGCAATTTCTTCCACTCTAAGCAAACGCTTCTGTCCATTCTCTAATGGCTAACTGGTATCAGTTTAGGGCGATAACGACCGGTCTGGCCTAGTGCGTAGTGACCCTGCCTATGAAGCCGATGGTCCTAGGTGCAAATCCCAGTAAGGGCATTTATTTGTGTGACAGGACAGATATTTCTTCCCAAGTCATTGGCGTTTTCTATCTATTAAAGTATTTGTATATTATGTATATTGTTGGTTGAGCACAACACAAATCTTCTTGAGCTTTCTGTGCTCAGTCAATTTGTGTATGGATGCCCTTTATTTTTTGTTTTTATGATATTTTATAATTAGTGATAATTGGAATCTTACTTATGTCACTCACTGCCTATCTCTCATAAGACTCTGTCTTACAAGGTGAAACAGAAATGATGATATACTGGTTTCCCCTCAATTTGATATAATTACTGTGTAAGTCCTATTAAAAATATATTCTTCTTACGTTTTTGATTACACATTGTTTCTTATTATTCATAAAAATACTCTGCTCTTAACCTAGCTCGTTTAATAAGGCACTGGTCCCACCGCGAGCTAGTAAGCTATGAGCTATGAGCTATTTCAATGGACAAAAGATAATCTCTCCCGTGTAAATAAAAGAGAGAGGTATATATTTATAGAAGAAGAAGAACATTTATTTACCGAACAAAAGACACACAAACACATAATATTGGACAGTATAACATACAACATATAATGTGTGTGTCTTCGCGGCAGTAAAAAGGTTACTGTCTCAGCATTGTGCTGAGGTGTCAATTGTATAGCTCATCGCCCGATGAAATACGATCCCCCGGCTATGACATATATGTCTCTTTTATTTACACGGTATCGATTTTCTCTTGTCCCTTGAAATAGCTGATAGCTCATAGCTTACTAGCTCGTGGTGGGACCTGTGCCTAAATAAAACCACGAATTCAATTGGCAAATAAAGTATATTAGTATTTATTTCATAGCAAGCGTTACTCAGCCCGAAACGACGATTGTAGTATATGAGGCAGTTTGTATCTGTAACTCGAAAACGCTGGATTCCTCATCAGCATATTCAGCTGGTCCCTCAAGTCTCTCGCAAACAGTATGGTCTCGTAAGAAATTGACCGTTTCATCTTAATTGAGTTAGTGATCGTGTTGGCTCCAAGTGATTTCGGCTGCGGCAGATTTGTCTGTCTGTCAGATTGCTCCATCAGACAAGCGGCGAACCCGATCAGACATTTTACACCGTAGAAGACAACAGCCAGGTACAGAGAGAAGCCGGTCATAATAAAATTCTTCTCAGTCCACAATGTCATGTACTCTTTATCTCTTTGATCTATGTTTTCCAGTGCTAATTCGAAGATGTTTTGAAAAGAGATGTATACGCCAATATAAACGATCATAGCCAAGTACAGAGCGACGGCTAGAGATACATATGTTTTGTACTTTTTTGTCTTCTCGTCGATATATTTTGTTATTTTTCTGATATCGTAGCTTGGATTCAACAGCACGAGTACCATAACCATTTGGATGAAAAGCAATAAGGCTGTACCTGTGCAGATTGGATCCATTTTGCTTGATGTAATTTGTCTGTTCCGCTATCTATTACATTTTAATTTGTATTATTCACTTATAATTTTGTTTGCATTGTGCCATCGTGACAGACAGTTATTTTATTTTGTCATTCGTGTCAAATGACATTATGTATTTTAGAATTCTGGTGTTGAAAAAGTTTGTATATGTTTGTTTGATATTTAACCTTTTTGCCGCCAAGTCATAAGTTTAGCCAAGTTATGAGTGAGTAGATCAATCATGTGGACAAAGTAACCTACACTAATAAAAATGAAATGCGTTCGTTAGTTACCCATAAACTCGACAATCGCTGAACCAATTTAGGTAATTTTGGTATTGAAATGTTTGTATTAGACCGCAGAACGTTTAGGCAGTGTAAAAACACGGAAATATTGTGATGATAATTAGAAAAGAGTTATTCTTTATTCCCATACAAATTGTTCCTACCTGTCAATCATTGACATTCCAATTTAGAACCATAGACATAATAAGATAAAAAGAGAAGTTACGGGTGTTACGAAGTTCAACGGGTCATCTAGTATATCATAAAAGCAAGTTTGTGAGTGTGTATGTTTGTTACTTCTTCACGTCTAAACGGCTGTAGCGATTTAATTAAAATTTGGTCTGGACTTAGCTGACAACCTGGATTAACACATAGACTACTACTGGATCCAGTGGTTGTGGGTTCGAGTCCCGCTCCGAGTCAAATTTTTCTATTTTTCTTTCGATTTAAATATCGAAGATATTCGCCAGCAGACGTTTCTGCATAATAAAGAATAACATAGACTACGTTTTTTCCCTAATAAACCGCGGGTAACACCACAGGGCACAGCTAGTAAATTATAAAACTGAAAAATATTTTTGATTATGGTAGGTTTCCTCCCGCTACCGACACGAAAAGAGGGAAATATTTTTTTATCAACCCTTAGCTGTAAGGTGTCGTTAGATATGTGTTTGAAAATTAAATGGGTTTTGCCTTATTTTTATAACGTGTATATTTTCAGAAATAATCGGCCTAGAAGTTACAAAAAATGTATTACCTCTAACTTTTGACCCGCAAATCTAAAAAATATGATAGAATCATGTAAAGTATAGTCGCCTGCAGGTATGTCGGAATTGTGGAGATGATAGCAGATATCTTATACTCTATTGTCAAGGCGATAAAGTGCATGTACATGTATTTGTGACCACCTCCACAGCTCCGATTTTTTAAAATATTTTCATTGTTTTGGATGTATTTTTATATTCTCCTTTAACAAAAATATTGTAAAAACCAAACTTAATAAACAAGATCAATAAACGAGTTTAATATGAAAATAAGTATAAATCAATTTATTTATGAAATATTTTGATTTGCTTTGATTTTTAAGAAGTTATACTACTATATAAATTATAAATGAAAATAGATAACATACGAGTATAACATACGAAAAGTGACTAGAACCTCCGTTCGTGACGGGATTCGTCTCGGCGTCCTCATCCCCTTTTTATTAAGTATATGTCATCCATTTCAATTTCTTATATTTATAATATAATGCTTCAATAGCAACTGTGGAGGTAGTCACAAACATCGGAACATGCACTTTAGCGCCTTGACAATAAAGGCGGTGTTCCGATAAGGGTGACCATATCCACAGCTCCGATATATCTGATAGCGACTGTACAGTCGACGTCAAAGATACGTATACACCTTTGTACCTTATTACAAAGGATTAAGGTACAAAAGTGTATACATACTTTTGACGTCGACTGCACATAAACCTCACGGAAAAAGGAATTTCTATCATATACGGACACATAGTTATACATTGAGACAGTAAGTACCGAGATCACTCGTGCGAGTGACTTACGCGAGAAACGAGCGAATAATATACGTTCTTACCATGCGGGGATTATTTGTATTTGTTGGCTGTATTTTTATCAAATACAAAAATTATACAGGACATCCTTACACAAACTGAGCCACACGGTAAGCTCAAGAACGCTTGTGATGTGTGTGACTCAGCTAACGATGTAGAATATGCAAATATTTAAATACATAGAAAGCACCTGAGAAACAAATATTCGGCGCCCATTTCACAGATAAATGCCCTTTCTGATATTTAAACCTAGGACCATCTGATCGAAATCAGATCCGACAAAATCACTCATAATTGAAAATCAAGTAAATTCAAATGTTTGTTTGTATTACATTGTAAGTAACCGTTTATTAATTTTTAAGATTTTCAACAACATTGATATTAGTGTGGCTGGTAGATTGTATCAAAGCATCCAAGCACTTCTTCTCAAATTCTACCATTCTCGAGATTTCCACTAAAAACTGCGTTAATCTTAAAATCAGAGTTAAAAGGAAAACAGAAGAAGTAAATGTTGTATAACCTTTTAAAGTATTTGCCATTTTAAATTCCGCAGTCAATATTTTATCATTCGCTTCTAATAGTATTTTTTTGAATTCGATATTTTCCCAAACGATTTCCAAATAAGATACACTTGCAAAGCCAAGAAATATTATAAAAATAACTTTTGGTATTTCTTTCTCCAGCAATTCATGCCTTATGGTTCTTATGAAATCAGGTTCTAATATAGGTTTCAATAAAGATATGACCAATAATATTTCTAAAAACAGCACGCAACTTATAAGTATTGTAAACGCATTCATTTTGGTTTATCTTTTTGCATATTATCTTTTAATTCACCACAATCTAATAAACTTCTTACTCGTATGTCTTTTATAATTCTTTTTATCTTCAAACATTTCTGTATTTCAGAATTAACTATTCCATTCAAACTTGAAGACGAATCAACGTTGCATTCGCCTTCATTGTTGATTAAGAAAAATTTTTGTTCAGCTTGATCTGTCAAAGATGCGTCAATCAAACCTTGGTTTTCCAATGTTTTGGAGAATTGGTATAATTTTGCGGAGAAATTTACGAATTCAAGCAGTCTAAGAAATACTAATAGGAGAAAAAGCGAAAATGCTCCGAGCCAGAAGTTTCGACACGCGATGCTGACTCCGATCGCTCGGACCAATTTCTCTCTTGCTGTAAATTGCTGTCGTATCGATTTAGGTATATTCCACTTTGATAACCTCTTCATTGGCATCAGTACTCCATTCCAAATAACAGCCACACCATAAGCCGCAGCTATCACAAGTAACCTTCTTTTAAGAACCGGGTCAGTCTTGCATAATGTTATATAATTTGATAAGGATAGTAGATCGAATACTGGTAGAACTAGGATTAGGTTCATAATCATTTGGATTCCATTTATGGCTATTAGAAATGTGGTCGAAGCATCCATCACTTTTTCCGCTTCATTTTGCGCAAATGACAGTGACAAGGCGTGGATGTCGCGAAACATTTCTCAATAGAGTTCCCATGCAGAGTGCGTACTTCTTTGATTGAATTCGTTATCAACCCGCGAGAAACGTCTAACAAGATGCCTATTTACCGCGTCGATATCTCGCTGTGAAACAAAATAACGGGACAGTAAGAGTACGTGGCATTCATTTTCCATGGCATATAACATTGCTTCCCTCGCCCGCTTCGCTACGCACGACACGCTTACCCCCTCAAAACTAAAACGACACTTCCCTATCAAAATTGTATGCAGATAAGCCGTTTAGGTTAAAAGTTCCGCTTGAATTCTACGTGCTGTTGGTGTAATGGAGACGGGGATATCTTTAGTCTCGCTTGCACTAAGCGCACGTGGTTTCCCCAGGCGGGTAGTAATTCGCAATTGGCTTCGCGCGTGAAGCTTCCGTCGTCCAGTTTATAAGCATTCTTGGGTAATACGGATTTAGGTATGTTAGAGGTCATGTTTAATTGGGTTTTCAAGAGTGTTTGTGAATGGATAGTCAGGTGTGAGCGTCGCAACAGTAGCTATGTCGCCTTATCAATTATGCTGAACTGTTGACTTTGCGAACACCAATATTTTCGACGCTAGCGGCACGCGATCCCAAGGAAGCCTGGCTTTAGATTTAATCTTTTAATTAATGAGTGTTTTGGCGTAGTTGGCTTGGACAGGTAAATAGAGTGTTTAGTGTAATGGCGGAAACGGTAATCCTCCCAAAATAGGATGCTGTCAGGTAAAGGAATATGGAATGGATTAGGCATTCTGCCGCTCTGCCAATTATAAGTTTCAAAATCAGCTCGGTATCATATTATAAAATTCGTTCTTTAACTTATCATTTTTAAAACTAGATAATATAATACGGTAAAAGACCCAACGGTATGACTCTCGTGCCATGGGGCATGGGACGGCCGCTGGGGACGCGACATGTGCCGATACTCTGGAGCTGTCCCATGTCCATAGCACGGCAGTCAAGACTGGTTCGGCTGCCAACTCTGTCGTGCTCCTCAAGGGGCGCAAGTATGCAACCATAAACCCTGGAACCATGGGGGGAAAGCGCCCACAGGGTTTTTAAAGAACGTAGCCGTAGGTTAGTCGAGTTGACGCGTGACCAGAGGGCTGGGTCATATCTCGCTCAGCGGATTAGCATTGCGATCCAACGGGGCAATGCTGCCAGCCTTCTGAAACATAAAATAAATTACACATTAAAATTAAATTACAAATTGAAAAAGTCTATTAAAATTGAGTAGGTAATTAATATGAGCGTAATATTGTCTTCGGTTGCCACGATAATTACTCACGAAATAAAACAACAAAAACAGATTATATCGTGTATACGCGTTGTTGTTAGTTGTTTTATTTCATAATATGAGCCTGTTTTCAGATAATATATCTACAAAACCTTATTTATTTACATTTTTACTGGTTTAAAGCTTTGCCTCTCGTGTTGATATATACTCTATATATTTTATTTAGTTGAAAGACATTTCACTAATAAAAAAACCTTCTGAATCTCAACAAAGATGTTGTTTTCCTGCTGAAAATGAAAATCTCTTGAGTAAATCCTATTACGCTTATATAACGGCGTAGGCCGATTTAAGGCAAAGTTTTGGCAAAGTAGGTCGAATACAGCGATGTGTATCACGCACGGAACAACGTGCCAACATAAACTCGGGGAGATCTGATAAGTTTTTGTTATAGAATACATACATTGGACCCGGATATGTCCTTAAACTACGTCCAACAATGAGAGGTAGGGCACAGCGATGACCATCACGCTTGAATCTGGGGCAGCCCAACTGGGGAAGTACCTCCTCCTTACAGAAGACCACAGCCATAATAGCACTGCTACCTTTCAGGTCTGTAGTGTTGTGTTCCTGATGGTGAGTAAGGTTCTCAGAGCTCAAAACCCCTTAAAGGCCGGCAGCGCGCTTGTGACTCATCTGGTGTTGCGGGTGCCTATGGGCGACGGTAATTGCTTACCACCAGGCAATCCGTCTGCTCGTTTGCCGCCTATGTCATAAAAAAAAAAACAAAAACATTTTGGAGAGTGTGCACAGGAATTGCACGATTCAATTCCACCACCGGACGTCCAGGCGAGGGGAGCGGTTTCGTCCTTACATTGTGAATATTCTTTTCATTCACACGAAGCGATTCACTTCTTCCTTCCCAATTCAGACTGCTAAGGAATGGAATTCGCTCCCTTTGTCTGTATTCCCGGAAAGATATAATTTGTCTTTTTTTTTTCAAGGCAAGAGTCAATAGGCTGTTACTAAACCAGCGTGCTACACTCTCGACCTAGTCGACACTAACCATCAGGTGTGACTGAGGTCAAACGCTGGTCAGTCTTGTATAAAATAAAATATTTTACTTTATCTCTAAATAAGTAAATCAATATTACTCTCAATATAACACAAATAGACTGAGCCCCACGGTAAGCTCAAGAAGGCTTGTGTTGTGGGTATTTAGCCAAAGATAAATAAAACATATTATAAATACATTAGAAAGATACATTTCTACAGTAGCTTCTTTTTCGGCGATGGGTGGGAATGGGAACCCAGGGTTCGAATCCGAATAATGGGCAAATATGTTTTTTCTGGGGCCATAGTTGTTGTATGTATTAATGTATTAAGTATTTGTATATTATATATTGTTTAGCTGAGTACTAACAACAGAAGCCTTCTTGAGCTAACTGTGGTGCTCAACCAACCTGTATATAAAAATGTTTTGTAATATTTGTTTATTGATTTATGGATCATAATAAAAACCTTCATTTTGCAGCGTCAAATATGAAATATAAGTAATCTTTCACACTTATAAATACTCGTACGAACTCTTATAATAATATTTCATCTTATATTCATACAGTTTCTAATAAATATATGTTTTAGTATTCAGTTTGCGTAAATAATTATAAAAACACTGAAAATACTAATTCTTTAATTTATTTATCATTAAAAATACATTTGAAAGAAAATAAATATTATATCTGTTCTTACTAACTTATGTAGGAAGAAAGACACAAAAACAGCATACAGAGACAAATAAAGCAAGACTCGTAAAACCCAAATGAGTTCTACAGAGTATAAATATAATTAAAACAAAGCAAACCCGCTTTTTTATGTAGGGTTCACATTTAACAGCTGGAGTCGGCGCGTTTTACTATACATACATACTGGACTGGTGATTACATTTCAGCCGTATGCAGTCCACTGCTGGACATAGGCCTCCCACAAATATGACTTGTCTCATCTTGGGGGTAGTTGCCATAGTCGCCACGCTTGGCAGGCTTAGCTGTAGATTAGGTTTCGACGGACGCTGCTGCCCATCCGTAGGATTTCTCCCTTTGTCGCCTCTTACGACACCCGCTGTGTGATGCCGGCTGACTAGATTAGCACCACCCCATTTCGTTTTCCTGTATGGTTAAAGGCATTTTCACCTCACTAGCTTGGAAAGAACTGTTTTATTCGTTAAATTGAATTTTATTCACACGAATGCCAAGTAATTTCTAATTTCATACAAATTGTGTATTACTAATCGAGTGTGTTTATTATGTGAACTGGATGGATGTTCTTTTATTAAATGTTTTTTTTTTTCTCGCGATAGTGAGGTTTATTTAATGTTTTTGAATGATAAATGCTACTCATTTTGAATTGATTTTACAAGTTTTAGACTTAATTATCTACACCACTGCGAAACACTGTGTGTTGCACTCGGTAGCAAAGTATGTTGAGACCCTCCCAATGCTCAAGATTTCACTCTTTGAACCACTCGTTATGCTCGTGGTTCAATTTTGGAATCTTCTGCTAGCTCGGGTCTCAATATTAGCACAAGAAGGTAAACACTGACTTTTCTCCCTTATATAACAATAGTTATTTGTTATACAAGGGAGCAAAGATAGAGAGGGTTTCAATGCACGTGAGAGGAACACACTTTGCTACCGAGTGAAACACATAATTTTTCACCTCACCACCGCGAGGAAATGATTAAGTCTAAAACTTGTAAAATGTATTCAAAATTATTAGCATAATAAATAACAATAAATATAAATATGTGGGGACAATCAACTTACACAAATCGACGTAGTCCTACGGTAAGCTCAGTACCCTTACCATGAGTTGTGACATTACGGTTTTCGATAACGAGTATCGAGTTTACTATATATGCATCTCGCTTGTACTAAAATAGTGCGAACAAGATGCGCAGATAGTAAACTCGATACTCGTTATCGAAAACCGTAATGTCACAACTCATGGTAAGGGTACTGTAAGGCTTGTGTTATAGGTACTAGACGACGATATTATATAATAGATACATACATATAAAAATACTTAAATACATAGTATCTGTAATTTATCATTAAAAAAACATTAAATACAATAACCGATTCCCAGCGACGCGTACTATGTCATCCGTCTATCTAGTGTGTGGACGCTTTTATATCGTTTGATGTGAATCGTACATAATACATGGTGAGCCGAGACAGCTCTTTTGAGTCACGTAGGGGAGATAATGACGTCACGAAGTTAGGCCGAAGTTTTGGCGAGCACATGTGATTCTGGTTAGCTGTGTTAATGGACCAGAATATAGTAAAATCTTGAAATATTTCGTCTGAAAACGGACAAAATTTTTTAACGACCGGTCTGGCCTAGTGGGTAGTGACCCTGCCTTTGAAGCCGATGGTCCTGGGTTCGATTCCCGGGTAGGGCATTTATTTGTGCGATGAGCACAGATATTCCTGAGTCATGGGTGTTTTCTATGTATTTAAGTATTTATATTTATCCATCTATTATATATATCGTCGTCTAGTACTTACCTACAACACAAGCCTTACTGAGCTTACCGTAGGACTAGGTCGATTTGTGTCAGATTGTCCCGAAATATTTATTTATTATTTATTAAAATTGTTTTTTACCGTTGTCTTATTATCAAATCTTGTAATTTGAGTATTCCAGGGTAACAGAGCTGAAATTATACAAGCATATAAATATTATATGACACAGCTAAATTTATGATATGATATGCATGCATGTTGGGATATTTGTGACAACATTCACCGTTCCGATATATCTGATGGTGATTGTAGAATTATAACGTTCTAATAATATCAAATCCTTTGTTTCAGGTAAGTACGACCCCTGTCAAAACTGAATCCAGGTCGGGAGTGGATTATTCCAAAATTAGCAAACTGGTTTCTAGGTATGAAATTTTAGTTAGAGTGTTGTCAAAATCTGGATACATCTGGGCACAAGAAATAAGAATAGTGAGTATTTTTATAGATGGAGACCGAGCTAAACTGACAACTATAAAAAAAAAGAATTTTAATTGTAATTATATTTTAAGGAAACCTAATTACCAAATATTACCATTATTTAAGTTTTATTTATACAGTATGTTTCAATACGAGAGGCAAAGCTCGTAACCCGTGAAAGTGTAAGTAAGAAGGTTGTGGTAGATATACTATTGAAATTCAAGCTCATATTATTTTGCTTCAGATAATGATAAATATATTTTAATTGTGAAGCATTTTGTGTTTAATATTTACAATCTTAATATATGACAAGTCAGGGTTAATAACGAAACGTTAGTTGAAGAAAGTTTGTCAATGAAAATGGTAAGCCAAACTTGTTTGTCAAAGTTATTCAGAAAAATAAATTGACATTGACGTGACATCTGAGATATTGAGAACGTATTACTGAGCACTGTTTTCACGATAATTTCAACATAATTCGGCTGGTACTTCTGCTAAATGATCTAGTTTTAAAAATAATAAGTTGCATTTAATGAATAGCCTTAATAGTTGTATTTACAGTTTTATGAAAATCTGTTTTTTTGCTATGACAATAACATAACATTTTACAAAAAGATATGGGAAGTGTTAACCGACTTAGAAAAGGCACAACTTGTCAATTATAAATAAAATGATGAATCAAAAGATAATCCGTAAACACTAACCATTCGCCATCTTGTAATGTTTACGATCGTCTGTTTCGTGTTTTGTGGAAACAGTATGTGCTCACGAATAAATAACTATCCTAATATATTTTATTCCATCAGAAAGTGCGAAATACCATTACAAACGGGGTTACTCGCCATTAACGGGTCAAAAATTTTGCCACTCGTATTGATACATATTGTATAGTTGTCGCTACCCAAAAAAGCCAATTTAATAATGGTAAAAAAGAATTCCAACATTGCATTTGTCACACACGTAACAAGCTATTACAATCGCCATTAACATCACAGCTGTGGAGCTCACAAATATCTGAACATCGCCTCTATTGCCAAAGCTATAAAGTGCATGTTCATATATTTCTGACCGCCTCCACAGCTCCGATATATCTGATGGCGTACGAAGTGATTGTCACAAATAGAACCGGCTTATGTCGACATGTGGAAGATGAATGAAGGGCGGTTTATCGATCTGTCTAGCAAAAGGGAAAGCGTGGGTTCAGAGCTCTAAATATTCTGAAAGTCTGACGTGAAACATGATAAACGAACAATTGTCTCATTATAATTACACATTGGATTAAAAGAGAAAGATTCTATACTTAATTTTTATTTGTCCGACCGGTCTGGCCTAGTGGGTAGTGACCCTGCCTATGAAGCCGAAGGTCCTGGGTTCGATTCCCAGTCAGGGCATTTATTTGTGTAATGAGCACAGATATTTGTTCCTGAGTCATGGGTGTTTTCTATATATTTTCTAAGTATTTACATGTATCTATCTATTATATATATCGTCGTCTAGTACCTACAACACAAGTCTTACTGAGCTTACCGTAGACTAGGTCGATTTGTGTAAGATTGTCCCGAAATAATTATTTATTTATTTATTAATGATAGTACTAGAAAATTCAAAAGGACTTGCAATGACATATTTATTATTGACTATATGACCCATTGAACTTCGTAACACCCGTAACTTATCTTATTATGTCTATGGTTATAAATTGGAATGTCAATGATTGACAGGTAGGAAAAATTTGTATGGGAATGAAGAATCTCTGTTTTCTAATTATTGATGAAATAATACGAGATTTATGTGAGATAATAAGAATTTAATGTTGAAAACAAATAAACAAAAACTGTGAGATACGTTAGCCGCGTATGCATAGCGAGAGAGACCCGTTGCGGCTTATTATAGCAACTCGCGCACTTGACGCGTTGCTGTTAAATTTCATCAGGCGCTATGTGTTTGTGGCCTTATTCCAACATCCTCCTCTGGGCACAAACCCATTGCCATTGAGAATTTTTCATGCTTCGGCCGGTGAAGACCCTTTGTGAGAATATCGGCCAGCATATCTTGAGTGCTTCGGTAGCGAACGACGATTTGTTTATTGGCAATACGCTCCCTCACAAAATGGTAGCGTATATCAATATGTTTGCTTCTGGCGTGGTAGATGTCATCACCTGAAATGCTAATAGCACTTTGATTGTCGCAAAACATTATAATCGGTATACCTGACGTGGTAGGCCAAAAGTCCTCTTCCAAGTGTTTAAGCCAGATAGCTTCTTGAGTTGCCGTGGCTAGTGACATATACTCTGCCTCGGTGGTAGACAAAGCAATTGTAGGCTGCCTTTTGGAGCACCAACTAATTGCGGCGCCCTGAAATGTGAAAATATATCCCGAACAGGATCTTCTATCTTCAATATCAGACGCCTAGTCTGCGTCACAGTAGCCTACTATATTGGCTTCACTTTTCTTGAAGGTAAGTTTTAAATGTTGTGTTCCTTTTAGATATCTTAATACTCTTTTTGCTGCCATCCAGTGCTGTGCTGTAGGTTTTTTATTAAATCTGCTTAACTGGTTAACAATATAGGCTATATCAGGTCTAGTACCTTGTGATAAATATAAGAGACACCCTATCAACTCTTGGTATGGGATATCTTTTAAAACGTCGTCATCGTTTTCAGCCTTTTTTAATTGCAGGTTAGCTTCACACGGCGTGTTCACTGGATTGCAGTCACTCATGTTGAAACGAGTAAGTACCTTTTCTATATAAATACTCTGATCCAGGGAAATTTTATTTAACATTTTTTCATGCGTTATTCTAAATCCGATACAACACTTAGCTTCACCCAGGTCCTTCATGTGAAATTTGGTGCTTAATTTATCTTTTATCAACTTGACAGATTCTTCGTTATTGAAAAAGCATAGTAAGTCATCTACGTAAACTGTAAGTATCAGTATATCGTTTTCATTAACTATACGATGATAAATGCAAGGATCTACTTTAGATCGTGACATTCCTATTTCTAATAAAGCTGCATTAAGTTTTTTGTTCCATTGTCTGCTGGCCTGTTTTAGACCATAGATAGATTTTTTAAGTAAGCAGACTTTGTCACCTTCTTCAAAGTATGGTGGTTGGGACATGTAAATATTTTCTTCAATGTCACCTTGCAGAAATGCAGTGACTGCGTCCATTTGATGAATTTTAAGATCATACTTTACAGCCAAACCAATTACATATCTTATAGAAGTGTAGCGCACTACAGGTGCATAAATCTCATGATAGTCTATGCCCTTCTTCTGTTGGTAGCCTTTTACAACTAACCGTGCCTTCAGCCTTGATACATTGCCCTTCTCATCGGTTTTCGTTTTGTAAACCCACTTGCAAGGAATTATCTTTTTGTTTTTGGGCAAGTCGACTAATATCCAAGTATTGTTTTCAAGTAAGGATTTATGTTCCTCCTCCATTGCATGTATCCACTCTTCAGCCTTATTACTCTCCAGAGCCTCTGTAAGGCTTTGTGGATCCTTATCTAAAATGCTCATTGCAGATTCACCATTCATGCACATAAAAGATGCATTGTCTTGTGGAGGATCAACTACATAAGTTTCTTCGCGCCGTCGTGATCTAAGATTCCTATCTACTTGTGGAATTTCAACACTTACGTCAGGAATGTAAGACTCATCATCTGGATCTGAATAAACTGAGACAGGCGAAGAAAATGAGTCATGCACGCTGTTATTGCTATCATCATCTTCCTGATCATCCTCATCATCTTCCTCCTTTTTCTCGCTTGCTTCAGGTAAGGATAATAATACTTTTTTAGGTTTAAGTGAGTTAATTTCTTCCATTTTAGTAGTCATTTCTTTCTTACTTCCTTCCTGATTGTTATTTCTATGTTTACTAATCCTTTTTTCTTTTTCAGGTGCAGAATCATTGTGAAGTGTGTCATCTTCATGTGTACTATTTTTCTTCAGATTACTAATTGTGTTTTCTTTTTCAGGAGCAGACTCATTATTAATCATGTTTATTTTTACAGAGGCTTCAAGGAATACGACATCTCTACTTGTTACAGTTTGCTTAGTTTTGAGGTCTATGAAGCGGTAGCCCTTTACGGAGTCACTGTAACCGACAAAAATCAACTCACGGGATTTTGAATCCAGCTTTTGACGGCGTTCTTTAGGTATGTGTACCATTGCTTTGCATCCGAAGATCTTCATGTAGCTTAAGTCAGGTTTCTTGCCTGTCCAAACTTCCTCTGGAGTGACGTAAGAAAGGGCTTTCGTCGGCGAGCGATTTACGATGTGCGCTGCCGTGACCACTGCTTCGCCCCAGAAGTTGTTCTGTAACTTAGCATTTAGTATCATACATTTCGATCTTTCAATAAGGGTTCTATTCATCCTTTCGCTGAGCCCGTTTTGTTCCGGTGTGTACGGGTTTGTAGTCTGATGCAATATGCCACAGCTTTTGAGATAATTGTCAAAATTTTTATTTACGTATTCTTTGCCATTGTCTGTCCTTAGAGTTTTAATTTTCTTATTAAGTTCATTTTCAACTCTTGTTTTATATTCCACAAATTTATCATAAACTTCAGCTTTACTTTTAATTGTAAATGCATATACTTTGCGTGAGAAATCATCTATAAAAGTGACAAAGTACCTGGCACCTCCAAGTGATGCAGTTTGCATCGGTCCACATACGTCGGAGTGGATGACTTCTAGCAACTCAGTTGCTCGGGAGCCTTCACTTGGAAATGACTGTCTGGTCTGCTTCCCTTCGATACACGTAATACATGTAACATTTTCATTTGACGGAGACAATTTTACACCAGTAGTACAATTCGGAATTTTTTCGATATCTTTGAAGTTTAAATGACCCATTACTTGGTGCCAACGGATATGATTGTCTTCAGTAACAGCAGCTGGCATAGCTTGGGCTTTTTCTTTAACTATGTTAAGCTTATACATATCATTTACTTCGGTGGCATCTGCTACTTTTAAACCATTTTTATTTATTATTTTGCAGCCTTTTTCATCAAATTCTAGTTTGCAACCACCTTTTATTATCTTACTCACAGACATAAGATTTGTGCCTAATTCAGGTACATATAGAACATTTCTTACCTGTAATTTATTTATCTTGCCTTGTGAGTCGGGTACTTTGATTGTTACATTACCACAACTCTGTACTTTCAGTATTGTATTGTCAGCAATTCTTATGCTTGTTACAGGTGGAGCTGTTTCGTTTTCGAGCCATTCTCTGTGTAAGGTCATGTGTCTTGACGCGCCCGAATCAATGTACCAGTTTGTTGCATCATTGAATGTGGTGGCTGAAAAAGCTGCAATAAAACCATTATCTTTATTATTTGTTTTATTCTTTTTGTGCCAACAATTTTTGCTTAAGTGCCCATATTTGTTACAGAAAAAACATCTCGGCCCCTTAGATTTATTTTGCTCTTTGTCCACTTTTTTAGTGTCGTGTTTCTTGGAGTTTGAGTAAAATGCAGTTGTATCCATTGTTTTTACTTCTTGTAATAATTTTGTTTTAATGGAATCGGCACAGATTTTTACTCCGGAACTCTCAATAGCCATAATCAAAGGTTTATACACGTCTGGCAATCCCGCTAGCATTAACGTTCCCAGCCATTCATCGTCTACTTTAAATCCTATGTTTCTTAAACGATGTGCGGATGACATAATTTTGTTTACATAATCTTCTATGCTTGAGCTTGTTTCTAATGTAGTATTTATTAAATCCTTCAACAAGCCTACTTTACGAGTTAAGCCTGAATCTTCAAATGCTCGCATTAAGTTTTCCCATACCTCTTTTGCCGTATTTGCCTCTCTTATATGCACATATATTATAGGGTCGATAAGTAAAATAAGTTTTGACTTAGCTTTAACATCCTTTTTTTCATCGACTGGCTTCGTGGTATCCGAAACAATGCATTCCCATAGATCTTCTAACTGTAAATAGGCTTTTACGGCAAAACTCCAAGTGGCGTAATTTTCTCTTCCAGACAATTTTTCAATGCTCAATAATCCATTGTTCGACGTCATATTAATGTGTATTGCTTGATTTTATGCTGAAAGAAAGCCTACTTGATGACCGGTAATGTTCGTTTTTGAGGTTATAATTACTTAAGTTTTAACTTTCACTTCAAAAAACACTATAACTTTTTATTGTTTTTACATTTAGGCATGGGGCGGCCCATAACCTGATGAAATAATACGAGATTTATGTGAGATATTAAGAATTTAATATTGAAAACAAATAAACAAAAACTGTGAGATACGTTAGCCGCGTATGCATAGCGAGAGAGACCCGTTGCGGCTTATTATAGCAACTCGTGCACTTGACGCGTTGCTGTTAAATTTCATCAGGCGCTATGTGTTTGTGACCTTATTCCAACAATTATCATCACAAGATTTTCGTGTTTTTACACTGCCTAAACTTTTTGCGGTCTAATACAAACATTTCAATACCAAAATTATTTAAATTGGTTCAGCGATTGTCGAGTTTATGGGTAACTAACAAACGCATTTCATTTATATATATATATTTTTTTTTTATGACAAAGGCGGCAAACGAGCAGAAAGACTGCCTGATGGTAAGCAATTACCGTCGCCCATGGGCACCCGCAACACCAGGGGAGTCACAAGCGCGTTGCCGGTCTTTAAAGCCCCGGCAAAGGGGGGTTGGCGCTCTGGGAACCTTACTCACCATCAGGAACACAACACTACCTACCTGAAAGGTAGCAGTGCTATTATGGATGTGGTCTTCTGTAAGGAGGAGGTACCTACTTCCCCAGTTGGGCTGCCCCAGATTCAAGCGTGATGGTCATCGCTGTGCCCTACCTCTCATTGTTGGACGTAGTTTAAGGACATACCCGGGTCCGATATATAGATAATTTAGTATGATTATACTTGTCTATAATATCTATGTATATTTATGTGTGTATTACAATAATAAACTCACAATATGACGTCAAAAAATATAATTAATAAAATCTTGTATATAAATACGACGCTAGCATAAAATGTGAGTGTGCTATAATTAGACAAGCATCAAACTTGATTGTAACATAGATTTAAATGCATGTAAGAATAGATGAATTATACAAATATGTTTTATTTCAAATAAATGAGACTTAACCGCGTATATTAACTTTAAAAATTACCTCCAACGCTCCGAGAACGACGTTGTCCTCGTGGTCTCCGATGAAGACTGGCTAAAGTTCACATCAACATCTAGACGTGAGGTTTGCGAACTACCCGCACTTGATCTTGTTTATCAACTTGAACGTTCTGCGCACTAGAGATGTCACTCATTCGACACACTACACTAACGATATCAGTATTTTTAACTTGTGGTATTTGACGCCTGTATTTACTAATGACTGGATCACATAAATATGAGATCATAAAACTATACACGTTGGAGGTACTTCGTGGTTAAGTCCCATTTATTTGTAGTAATGTGTAAAAGTGAATGTTTAAAGCATTAAGATGTCTCTGTTGGTGATCCTAAATAATTAAATAATCAAACATTGATCGAAATTCTAACAACACTTAAACGACTCGTGGAATTGGGCAATCACGACAGTAACCACAGCGAAATATGTAATTAAATAAGTATAAAACAAGAAGTATTTCACGGGTCAAACTGCGATCCTAAATACCTTTCCAAAAATACCTCTGAGCGTTCTAAAAATGCTTTGTACAAATACGGAATAACGACTAGTGATGGGCCGCGTCCAGCAATGTTGCCGGGAATATTGCCTTGTTCGATTTGTTTAGAGACGTGTGCCAACGACACCGTAATGCTTAGAATAAATGAAAAAAATAAAACATTATTCCAGTGAGACTGAAACTCATAAATTCTGGTTCTACATGTGAAGTGTTTTTTTTTTCTTTTTTTAACGATTTGTGATGCTTATTTTATGAATATTTAAGTTGTACAATCAGCATCAAACGTAGACTACGAAACAACGTACCAAAAGTAACTATGTATCAATGTTCATGATGCTGATGGCTTGTTTTTATGATTTAGTGTAGTTGTTGAGTAACTATTGTAATGCTTGTATGTTATTTGAAAAAAAAGTATTCTTTTTCAAGTAGTAAATTAATAAAAGTTACAAAACAACACGAATCAAATTTAATTCAGACATAGGTACAATAATTCATGATCAAAATTCACAACGTAGGCTTCGTCAAAATATAGGTACTTAACGGCATCAGTCAAAAACTACGTCCTAATCAGTGATAATCTGCCACAAATTTCGTCAAAAATTCAAAGCTGAATATGAACAAAGTAAACAACTTACTCATAGTTTTTAACAGCGAACATACTTTTAAATATGGATCAGTACTAAACGACGTTTTAATACTAATGCCTGTGATGTAAGCCTACGTCGAGTTGTGTAAGATAGTCCCAGATATTTATTTAATACACAGACTGGGTTTACTGGCGAATTGTCATTGGCATTAATTATTGGCAATATTCAGGCAATATTGCCAAAAGCAACATTCGGAACAACCCTGTTTACGACACCGAATGCGATATTGCGGGGCTCTGGCCTCTACTATTTGAATATAAATGAACTTCTCAAAACGCGCATACACTTTTATATCTCCAATCCTCTTATTACAATAGCTCAGTTGTTTTGTCTGCGCAGGGGTTTTTGAACTTTATATACATGTGTTTAAGGTTCATTATTTATTTACTTATACGAAGCTCTTAGAGCTAATGAATGTATGTTATAGCACATGTATTTTTATGCACTTTTTATAGTTTTTAAATCAAATCTATGTTTGAAATATTAGTTATCTAAAGGGCGTCTTTGATTTTGGGGCATATAACTACTAATATCAACACCCGATACTACGATGACCACATACGCTGCTAAAGGGTTCTAAAAGTCGAGATGAAGTTTAAATTAGTATACGCGATATAAAGAACAAATATCTGTGCTTATCACAGAAATAAATGCTCTTACTGGGATTCCAGGACCTTCTGCTTCATAGGAAGGTTCACTACCAACTAGGCGAAAACAGATAATAACCGACGATTTGACGACCTGGCCTAGTGGGTAGTGACCCTGCCTATGAAGCCGATAGTCCTGGGTTCAACTCCCAGTAAGTGCATTTATTTGTGTGATGAGCACAGACATTAGTTCCCAAGTCATGGGTGTTTTCTATGTTAAGTATTTATCTATTATATATATCGTCGTCTATTACCTACAACACAAGCCTTACTGAGCTTACCGTAGAACTAGGTCGACTTGTTCATTAATTATCAAAATCAAAATCACCTTATGCAATGTAGGTGTACTAGTTAATCTTACACAGTTTCTTACTTCTTAATTAATTTAAGCCCAGCCTCATATCAGTTCTAAAACTAATCTAACTAAATTTTATCTAAACTGCTGAAATGTCAGGTTTTACGTTGATACCAATCTCAACTCTATTGTCAAGCAATAAGTTTTATTTTCAAACACAAAGGGAGTGAATGACAAAGATCAAAGTTTAAGTTTCGTTAGAAAC
This sequence comes from Grapholita molesta, assembly GCA_022674325.2. Taxonomy (NCBI): domain Eukaryota; kingdom Metazoa; phylum Arthropoda; class Insecta; order Lepidoptera; family Tortricidae; genus Grapholita; species Grapholita molesta. The sequence goes on from CP053137.2 coordinate 700,379, forward strand.
TTGCGGATTGTTAGTCGTTGTTACCTTAACTTAAACTAACAACTGACAATTGCTATCTGCTCTGAAATCTCTGTAATGCTTTAGACATGGATCTATATGGGCCTGTCAAAATTTGTGTGTGCACACTTATTTTCTTCTATAACTCTGGAAAAACCATCTATTTCGAAATGCAGTAATCATTCTGATATTTCAAACCTTAATATAATTTTGTACACAAGAGAACATCAGCTAATAATAAGTATTAAGTTAAAAAACAAAAAGCACCAAAAAGTGACTTTGAAAATTTTCTATGCAAACACCAGAGAAAAATTCTACGGACGGCCAGCAGCGTCCGTTGAAACTCAATCTACAGCTACTGCGGTCGCCAACTCGCTAATCGTGGCGACTATGGCAATTACCCCCCCAAGATGATATAAGTCATATTTGTGGGAGGCCTCTGTCCAGCAGTGGACTGCATACGGCTGAAATCTCACCAGTCACCGCAACGACCAATACATTATCAGTTCAGATGTAAATACTTCACTAAAATATCGAGTTTTGGTGTTTATATATATATATATATATAAAAGGCATGGTTGCTCATTCTTCAAACGATCAAAACCTGCGTTCTGCAAAGGACTCTAAAATATGTATAGTCAACTAATTTGATTTCTAGGCCACTTTGAACCTTGTCACAGTGACGTTAATAAGAGATATTTTGCGTCTTTCATATAGATTTTCACTGTGACAAGGAGCTAAGTGGCCCATAAATCAAATTGGTTGACTGTACAACTATTCATTCTTCCGTATGAGGCAAGAAAGCAGGACAAGAGAAGCCTGGAGCTCCCCAGAAGTTTACCTTATAAAACTTTGAACAGAACAAATACAAATAATACGAGTTCCCTCCCTCGTATGAACAAGTACGGCTTTGTGCTGGAATCACTTTTATAATAACATGTTTGGTATTGCGTTAAAAATTGAAGTTTGTAGTCGAGTGCCGCCATTTTATTATACTTATCGTCTGGGGAAGCAGTGTGCTGAATTCTTCCCTTGTTTATGGTGCATAGTTTTAGAAGGCCTGCAAAAATCGAGATTACAAAATTTTTCTTCGTCTTTTACTCCGACGAAGGTCCTTATTAGAGTGACAGATATAATTTAAAAACAAGTAAGTATATTTTAAGGATGCTCCAAGCTTTTTAGCTACTCGATTCAATCTAATCATGGCGGGTCAGGTAAGGATGGGCAAACCGCTCGCGAATTTAGGAATTTTAGTACGTATTATTAAAAAATATGTATTTTTTACAAATGTAAGACGTATACGTTATAGAAAATAAGTAATTTTGTTATTATTAAAAAACTTATCACCTTTTGTTGAGTTTTTTCAATTTTTAATTTTGAAGCCTATTTTTTTTAGAGGTAACTTTGGATGTCATTTTTGTAACGCAAAATTCAAGTAATCGTGTTTCTGATTCGTATGATTTATTTAGTTAATCCTGAAATTTATACAGTGTGTAAATCTTATACGGGCGAATCTCTTAACGGAGGGTAGAATAGGACATAAGAAATATATTTAGATAACTTTCGCTTAGAATAACAATTAAAATTTTATCCATATAAAAAAATTCGGCCCGCAATGTAATGCAACACACTCGAGTTAAACACTCGTTGACAGTTGGTTTCAAAAACTCATATCGCGTAATGTTCGCAGTTCATTACTGCTCAGAAATTTTACAAAAATTAATTACATATGTATAATAGTTATAATTAAAGAAAAACCTTTTGGTTAATGATTATACTGGTAAATCCTATGTCTGGTTTAATTCTTCGCCCGTATTAGACTTACACACAGTATATTTGAGGATTAACTATATAAATATGACGCTCTAAGACTAAAAATAAGGATTAATTATACAAAAAAGGTAACAAACTAAATTCTGCTGTCATTTCTTCGATGCAACCTTAATGGTTAATTATCGTCACAAAACTGACATTATTCATATTTTTACCAGTCTTGTTAATTGGGTAAATTATTTTCTGAAAACTTCGTAATGGATAAAAACCGATACTTCCCACTGCTTTTACGGGATAAAGCGGATTGCTTTGGAATATTACGTTAGAATTGAATATTGTAGTCGAGAGGAGCCATTTTGTTAAACGAAATTTTATTTAAGAAGACTCGGTTAAAAGTTGAACTTATAGTCGATTCGCGCCATTATGTTAGAACTTTATCGGAGTATTGGGCTTGGTTTTAGAGTTCCGTTGTAAACTGGAAACCTTTATAGTTCAGTAGTACAGTCGCCATCAGATATATCGGAGCTGTGTAGGTGGTCACAAATATCTGAATAACGCCTCTATTGTCAACGCGATAAAGTGTATGTTTAGATGTTTGTGACCGCCTAGACACCTCCGATATATCTGATGGTGACTGTATGTATGTCTGTCTGTCTCTGGCTCTGCTCAGTGTCCGTTAGTCGTAAAGAGCCGTGTGCATGAATATTGATAATCAATCACGCGTAGAAAGTGGTTAAATATAAAAAAAAATACTTTTTTTTGGGTAGGTAGGTACCTCCCCTACATGAAAAGTGGGAGGTAATAAGAATTTAAAAAAATGTATACAATTAGCGTGACTAGTAGAAAAGTTAGATTATGTCAGTTTAGTGACTATAATTAAGCATGAAATCTGTATGGAAATATTTTTTTGCGCCTTTTTTTTTTTCATTGTAATATTACTTATATAGTTAAATAATCGATCAACAAGTATAGAAATTTATTTACTCCTCATCACAAAACTGACATAAATTAACTTTTTTAGAAGTCACATTAATAGTACACTTTTTTTGTTTATACCTAGTAATACAGAAATGAAGTTAAATTTTATGAGTTTGTTTCAGCTAAGTTTTTTACCTATACAGCCAGAGCTGAAAAGGAAAATTAATAATCTTTGACGACCGGTCTGGCCTAGTGGGTAGTGACCCTGCCTATGAAGCCGATGGTCCTAGGTTCGATTCCCAGTCAGGGCATTTATTTGTGTGATGAGCACAGATATTTGTTCCTGAGTCATGGGTGTTTTCTATCTATTTAAGTATTTATATGTAACTATCTATTATATATATCGTCGTCTTACTAGACGCCTACAACACAAACCTTGCTGAGCTTACCGTAGGACTTGGTCGATTTGTGTAAGATTGTCCCGAAATATTTATTTATTATTTATAATCATGATTTGTTAGTCGTAGAATACCACGAATATAATATATACAATGAAGATATAGAATAGGTACAATATTTTTCCCTATTCGCAAACATTTTAGTTTATTTTTATGTCTGAACACAAATCGTTAAGTTGGCAATTCAGCGACGCATACATTACGGGCACAATGGTTTTGTGGTGGAAAAACCGCCCGCAAAAATTTATGTTGATCAGTTGTTTTTTTTTTGTACATTATGTCTTTTTTAGTAAACTATTAGTATACTAAAAAGTAACTATAGTTTTGAGAGAAACTTTAGTAACAGTTATACAATAATTAATTGAATCAGGCGTTACTATGCGGAAGTCCATATTATTAACAACAATAATATTACTTTGCTATTCCGCTGTTTAATAACGTGCTAGTCAATCAGTGCTAACCCGTTATATTTAACATTAATGCATGAAAAAACTACGCAAGTAAATATAACGGTTGGCACTGATTGACTAGCACGTTATTAAACAGCGGAATAGCAAAGTAATATTATTGTTGTTAATAACAGTTATACAGAGAGATAAAAGTTTTGTGATGCGATAAAAATAGTATCAAAGTATATTTATTTAATCTTTATAATACAAAAGAAAAGCTTAAAATACAAAAGGCGGATACTATAAAGCATTATCTACCAATCAACATTAAAGAACAACAAAGGAATTATGGGCGGTGCTGGTAATAGAAAAATAAAAAATAAATGAATACATAAATCGAATTCGTTCGTGAGTCTATTTTTTATTTATTTAAGTAATATTTTAAGGTTCCCAGAGCTCCAACCCCCCTAAAATGCCGGCAGTGCGCTTGTGACTCCCCTGGTGTTGCGGGTGCCCATGGGCGACGGTAAATGCTTACCAACAGGCAATCCGTCTGCTCGTTTGCCGTCTTTGTCATAAAAAAAATGTATATTATATTTGGCTGAGTACCCACAACACAAGCCTTCTTGATCTTACGCGTGGGGCTCAGTCCATTTGTGTAAGAATATCCTGTAATATTTATTATTCATTTATGAAAACACGGAATAGATATTTCAATTCTCTCGTTTTGCTTACGGATCAAATAGACAATACATCTAAAGGTCGAGTATTTTCAAATCTTTGATACAACCAAAAATGTTCTAACAAAAGCATGATTTTCAGTTCTAACTAATTATTACAAAGCCTCGGGCCGGGGCGTGTAAACGCGGTGTATGCGATAATAAGGCTCAACTCACAGGCTGTTGTATAGACTTTAGGATCCTTTTCGCTTGGCCAAGGGGACCGTAATGCAAGGATCTTACTGTGTTATTATGCCCTGGTAGCTCGCAGGGCTATTGTGTGTTATTACTTAGTTATACAACGCGGCGTTGCTTGTTGTTTAATAATTCCGAGTCTTAGATAACATGTTTCATGTACTTGTAAATGGGTACAGGCGCGTCTAATATATGGATGCGTTTAAGACGACCAAAATATGTAGCCACGTCTCATTTACTATATAGTGTAAACCGGCCGACGACTAGAAGTGAGTAGTGACCCTGCCAATGAAGCCGATGGTCCTGAGTTCGATTCCCAGTCAGGGCATTTATTTGTGTGATGAGCACAGATATTTGTTCCTGAGTCATGGGTGTTTTCTATGTTTTTAAGTATTTATGTGCATCTATCTATAGGTACAACACAAGCCTTACTGAGTTTATCGTAGGACTAAGTCGATTAGTGTCAGATTGTACCGAAATAAATAAATAAAAATATTTAATGCATGCATTAAATAAATTCATATTTTCAGCCGTGACGCAAATATATATATATTTGTATTAAAGGGGTTGAGAAAAACAAGAAGCAAAACACAAATCGATATGAAATTTTTCTTAATTCTTTGTAATAAATAAATTTCTGTCATAATTTACATTTTTGGTAGGTACAAACTTTTATTTCCGACTCTAATTTTTTGCTCAATCATGAACTACTCGTCGAGAGGATTCTAACAAGTCTAAACACCACGGGTTTATCTTAAGTATATAAGGAGTTGGTATGGCTACCTTCTGGCTCTAACATCAAATAAGATCAGCGATACTATAATATCGCATTGTCACTTTACTTACATAAGTGTGCTTTTCAACTCAACCATTTAAATATATCGACTTCAAAATTAAGTTGTAAGATTTCACCCAAACATAGTAACAACTTGTAAAAATAATATAACACCAAATATTTTACCGTAAAAAAACGCGTTTCTGACATTTTCACTATCTACTAACACTTCACACCACCATTCCATTCGATACAAGTGAATAAATATGGCCGAACGCAGCAAAAACCGTTACAAAAAACGCGAAAATGTCCAAAGCAATGTACCATTCCGCCCCAATAGTTATACTATTCTGATAAATGATGCCCTGTGATAAACGGTTTGTGAAAACCCTGTTTGTTTTTGTCTCACTTTTTTAGCGTTGATGTGACAGAGCCCGGGATACAAACGACAAACACATATGGTACTTACTAATGACTTATCGAAATTTGAGAGTACTCCTATGTAGTTCAAATCCAATTTTAAATAGGGTGTTTAGTTTTAGCATCTGGCCAGTAATGAAAGTTGCACTGATTGATTAATCGCCTATCTATTGGAGGAATAATGACTGGAGAACGCATCCGCGTGCGCCAGTAAAGGACAAAGTTATTCTTGCTTTTGTAGCCCAAAATGTAACAATTCACTATTGTTTTGCTTTACAGGACATTCTTTATAACAAAAATATTAGCTTATTCTGTATTCATTACCGCAACTTTGGTTGAAAACCCAAGAAAACTCCAATTGTATTTGTTCGTCCCCCTCCAACTTCGACAGTTCTGAAAGGTCCAGTTTGGAGGGGAACAAAACTATGACAAGGATTGACGAAAATAATGCCATCTCTGACATTCCTATGGAAAGTTACATAAGACCATCCCTTTTGATCGTGGTATTATTATTAGCACGCTCCGTCTAGTTAAATGGTATGTCTATGTCTATCACCTATCCGTACTAATATTATAAATGCGAGAGTTACTCTCTCTGCTTGTCTGTTACCTCTTCACGCTTAAACCGCTGAACCAATTGGGATGAAATTATGTATGGAGTGAGTTTGAGCTACGAAAAAGGACATAGGATAATTTTTATCCCACAACCGTACTTTAAAGACGGACATGCCTGACCGACGAAGTCGCGAGGAAAAGCTTAGTATATTGTAAATGTGAAAGTTAGTAGTTTATACTGCTGATCAATCCAAATGGGTCAGTAGAGGAAGGCAGAAACTATGAGAGATAGCGAAATCTGTTCTTAGGAACTATGAATTCGATTTTAGATTTAATAATAATGGCATTCAAACTTTCATAACAATAGACCAAATATATTGTTATGAAACTTTTCAACCTTACTATATATAGAAATAAAACATAAACTCTTTTTTATTTAATTTGATGCCTTTTAGGGACGAAAAAAATGCAAAAAGATATTTGTCAATACATTCGATAGTTGTCAAATGCAGCCAAATGTACTCGTTATTGATAAAAAAATTGCAAAAATTGCGAAGCGTCTGGTTGATGTAACTGGTGGCCTAAGAGTTGGCGGCTTCCTCGCAAGTATTGCGATACAACGAGGCTATGCCACCAGCATCCTTCGTGCTATGCCTTGTGTATTTAGATTTAATTTTTATATAAAAACAATATAAGTTGCATGGACACATATTTTGGCCAATTTGTCTATACAAACGTAACTGAAAAATAAATTAATAATTTTGTGATTTTATGTAAAAGAAATTAAATTTACCGATTAGAATAGGTATACATCTGAATATAAACAACCACAAAAAAGTGAAAATTAATATTTACATTATATCAAAATGTCCCCCTGTGGCATGGTACCCAAGATGCTGGCATTGGCATTTCCCCGTTGTATTGCGATTACATAGCATAATATGTTTTTTGTTATTAACGGACTTATCTAAGTCAATATTTTCTTCCAAAATTGTACTAACAAGCAAACAATAAGCTCAACACAGCAACTCGAGTAAGTCCACCTGAATTGGTAAAAGAATCCGAAGCGAAGTTTTCTTAAACTTCTGATGAATTCTCTTTCCAATACCTCAAAGAGACTCGGTAACCAGTCGACTAAATTGTTGTTAAGTTTTTACGTAAGTATCTTTTTTTAAATAAGCAGGAACTTAAATTATTTTCCGTGCGATTCTGATATTTTGTTTTTCAGCCGTATGACGTCAAATGTTGGACATAGGCCTCTCTTGTTCGACTTCTATCATCTTGGGGATTTCGTTGCCATAGTCACTACGCTTCGCAGGTGAGTTGGCGACCGAAGTAGCTGTTGTATAGTAGGTAATTTGGTTTCGTCGGACGCTGCTGCCCATCCTTTGTCGCTTCTTTTGACACCCGCAGCAGGATATTTGGTGGTGCTCATTGGGGATGGACCAATGACCTGGTAAAGATCGCGTAAATCCCTTAAACCATGGGGGAGGCCTATGTCCAGCAGTGGACGTCTTTCGGCTGATATGATGATGACGAAGGCCAGATAGGGTAAGAAAAACAGGGTTCATATTGCCTCATAAAAAAGGAAGCAAACTCCATACAAGTATTTAATTAATCCCACTGAGTTGTTTGCTCACCAGTGTATACATTTACAGTGTCGAGCATCACATTTGGTACACTGCGTTGCAATTTTAAAGGTCCAATAAAATGAATGAACGCGCCACAACCGCAGGTTTCGTAATGGGCATTATTACGATACATGAAAGCATTTACATGTCAAATTATACATCACGTGAAATGTTTAACGCTTTGTAGGAAAAGTAAATATTTTATATATACCTAAAGTAAATATTTTGAGTCCGATATGTAGTATAAGCGGTTGAAACTCATTTAATTTCGGATTACATAGGAACATAACAGCTTTGACTAAAAGTATTAAGCATCCATGTTTTTTGTATGAAAACTCGATATTTTAGTTTAGTAGTTACATCTTTTCTCATGTCATATTATCATTGGTCGTTGCGGTGACTGGTGATTGCATAGATTTTTGCAATAAGTCGCTTCGTTGTGGATAAGATTTTTTTCTTATTTAATACGTTTTGAAGAATTATTTATAAACTCGAGTTCTCTTGTTGCGTACATATATTAAGGTTTGAAATGTCAGAAAATTGTTTTACTCAGTTTAGAATGAGATGGTTTTTAGAGTTAGAAAAAAAAACCTTTGTGCTCAATACTTGTACTTTTGGCCAAGGTTATACATACAATATCTGTAATTGATCTGAATCTGTAAATCAGATCATCCGAGCTATGGTCACAAATATCTGAACATGCACTTTATCACCCTGACAATAGAGACGTTCAGATATTAGTGACCACCTCCACAGCTCCGATATATCTGATGGCGACTGGACGAAACTTTCGCTTTTTCCCTGTCTCAATGCCGTCACCGAGAATTAATGAAAGTGCAGATTGTCAATTAATCGCCGAACAAAGAACCTTTGTAACGGCCGTGTAGGGTCCTCAGTGGGGCTCGTCACTCACGGACGTAATTACCTCAAGCACTGTTATCGAAAATTGATGGGCCTATTGTTCTAATTTGGAAACTACTACATAATAGTAGTTTATGTTACTGTTACATAATAAGGCATAAAAATACAAGTTTGGTTTTATGAAACAAAGCGGAGTTGAGTTTCATAATAATTCAAAGCGCTCATAATAAAATGTTGTGTAACTATGACGTCACGCTTAAGTCGTCGCCCACTTTAAAGTATGAAAAATTATGCAATTGTTATTTTGATCGTAAAATAATGCGTTTATGTATACAGTTACCATATCATACATTTCATTTTTCAGAAAATTGTAGAGCCGACTGAACATCATTATTTTACTTAATTTCGCATTTTTTTAGACCTTAAATTTAATCTTTTATGGTCAATTATCTTTGAAACATTCCAGTAAATTTATTTAATGTCGTCGTTATTAAGATTTTATTGCTCATAAAATATCTCTTTATCTTAATTTTATTAGAATTTGTAACATGTCTCGACCTCATGTTTTTTTTTAATTAGCGATAGACCTGTTCTATTTGTAGTTAGAATAGTTAGTAGTAGAAGTAGCTTAGCGGATCTTGTACTCTTAACAATTTATTTATTTATATCATTATTGCTCAAAAAAAATCTAACAGTACAAAAGGCGGACTTAATGCTGTAAAGCATTCTCTACCAGTCAACCTTTAGGCAAAGCAGAGAAATTTGTGGATGGTGCTGGTAATAGCAAAAAACAAATGAATACGTACGAATCTACAAGAATATACATAAACTAAACATATTTTTATATATGACTCAGGAACAAATACCTACCTGTGCTCACACAAAAATAATGCCCATACTAGGATTTGAACCCAATACCATCAGCTTCATAGGCAGTGCTACCCACTAGGCCAGACCTCAGGCTCAAGACAGAGATTAGTGTAAGATTGTCCCAAAGTACTAACTGACCTAAGCATAGACCTAGTTACTACATATATAAACTAGGTCCTAGTATATACGTATATGTTCCTGTCGGTAAGCTCACCAGAGATCTCAGAGCTTACAGACGTCCGTAGGTTACTGTTACTGCTTACCATCAGGCGGATTGTGTGCTTGTTTGCCACCACCGTTTAAAAAAATATTTATAAAACTAAGAACAAATCAAATTATTTTTTTATGAAATATAGTAGTACTTATTACTACTTAAAAATCAAAGCAAATCAAAATATTTCATAAAAAAAATAATTTGATTTGTTCTTTGTTTCATAGATGGCAGCACCACCTCTATAGCTATATCAGAATCCCGAAAGGTATTCATATAGGAGGCGCAAACACGTAGTGTTTTACCTTAGAGCTGGTAAAACGGTGCCTAAAACCGTTAAAATAAACAAGATCAAATTTACTTGATTAATTTCGACGGGTTCCGCTGTGTACGGGTGACCAAATTGGTTAAGGCGTCAGCTGCGATAGCTGGAGATGCGGGTTCGAATCCCGTCTCGAACACCGTCGTTTTTTCTTAAGTATATGTTATCTATTTAAACTTTTAAAATATTTATATTCAATATTATTTTATTGCTCTGTAATTATATCTACATGTCCATATTAATAGAATTCCTTTCGTCACGCGCGTACCGTAAAATCCGGGATGCCTCCGAAATCCCTTTAAACATTTTTATCACGCCTTACCAACCCTTCCTTATTGTATCTCGGATAAATAAATAATTTGCCACACTTGCAAAATTCAGAAGGTCTTACGAGCCGCGCGTTTTATATTAAATTAGGCTGTTATGTGAAGGGGAAGCGGATGCTGATGGAAGTGTCGAAATTACAAACCTTTTGTTTCTTTCAGAACAATTCGAGTGTGTAATGTGGGTTGGGGTTCACTGCTATTTAGAGTGTTAACAACGCTATCTTTCTTTTAAATCGCACCCAATTTCGTTCAAATATTTTATCGCTATTGGAATCTTGTTACGAACTTCGCACCTATCTTTTTTATACTCGAGTGACCAGCGTTTGCTTTCAGTCGCACCTGATGATAAGTGTCTGGTTCAGTAACCGCCTATTCATTCTTGCCTTGAAGAGACCCAATTTCAAGAGTAAATAGGCTGTTACTGAACCAGCGTACACCCTCGACCTCGTCACTTACTATCAGGTGTGACTGAGGTCAAACGCTGGTCAGTCGTGTATAAAAAACCCTTCGACGGTGCTCAAGGCTCTGTAACCTTACACTCAGCAACTCTTTCTTCAGTTCAAATCCTGCCTCTGACGCCTGAGGACCTCACTTTATCTTTAGTGTACTCGTAAGTTAGCTATTTCAATCGATAACTATATAAATATAGTAGTGTCACTGTGTACTTCAAAATCAAAAGCGAATAAATTTATTAACCGACTTCAAAAAAAGGAGGAGGTTATAAATTCGGTTGGCATGTTGTTTTTTTTTTCATAAAAATATAATTTGATATATTCTTAGTTAAAAAAATACTTTATATTCTTTTCGATTAAATTTAGATATTTATTATAATATACTTTTTTACGAAAAACCCACTCAACAATGTGGGTTGAGCATTATCAACATATTTGTGACATTTCACACGAATAATATTTTATTACTCATTAAAATACATCATTAATCTAATCGTTTGTCTCTATCTGCCATGCTAAATTCGTACTCGTTAGAAAAGGCTATTGCGTAGATGCGGTTAAAGTCCATCTACAAAGCCCCATATCATAATGCCATAACCACGTCAGAAGCCAAGCCGATCAATAATAACCCCAGCCTTATTTTTCTCGTAAATGTCGGGACATTTGGGAAATCACACTCGGTGGTCATAATAAAAAAACACAATCAAAACAGTGATATGGCGTTCTCCGGGAATAAATGTTTCATTTCTCGGTTTGTGACGTCAATAGACGACAATAATCATTGTAGGCGAGTTTGTCGGTTGTTTTTTATTTTATTGAATATAGTAAAATACAATCTTCCTAAATTCCATTTTAAATTCATAGCAACCGAGTGAAGACGAAAACAACACACTTGTAAAACTTTTTATAATGCTTTGTATGAAAAAAAAAAAAGAATATCGCAAATGGAGCCTGGGAACCGCTTAGCAACTAATTCCTGGATTTGGCATAGACAGTAGTTATATTATACGAAACTGACTGACATCTGACATAGCCCAGAGGGAAACTAGGCCTTGTTGGAACTAAGTAGTCATGTTTCCTCAAAATCCTTTGGTCCAAAGCGACTAGTAAATATCAAATGATATTTGGTACAAGCCGGAGTTTGAACTTGCGAACTCCAAATTGAAAGTCGCTACCTCTCACCGGTAGGCTAGCTTGAAATAATACAGAAAATATGTAAATATAACCGATAACAGATTCTTTCAACACATGTTGGATTTCACTCCATAAATATGTGAGTAACAAAGTGAGCGTTGGAGCTGCCGTCCGGCTTGGTCGTTAAAGTGGACTCTTGAACACATTCGGTTGAGAAAAAGTGGTTCGCCCGTTACCAAGAGGTGACCATTGCTTCTGATATTGTAAAATCCCTTTTTTGAAAGTTGCTCAGCGAGCTATGGATAAAGATATGCTCGGAGTCTCTCTGAAGGATCGGATACGGAATGAGGTAATCTGTTAACAAACCATGTTAACAGATAGTAAGCTGAAGCCGGCCATATTAAATTTTTAATACATAATAAATATTTTAATAAATACTTAGGGACAATATTACACAAATCGACCTAATCTACGGTAAGCTCAGTAAAGCTTATCTTGTAGGTGCTAGACGACGATATATATAATAGATAGATACATATAAATAGTTAAATACAGTATGGGGTTCTTCAAAAAGGGTGTAATGAGGTTTTTACGGGGTCGGCAACGCGTGAATGATGCCTCGATATTGTAAACGTCCAGAGGCTGCGGTGATCGCCTACCATCAAGCGGGCCGCATGCTTGTTTGCCACCTTTGTGGTATAAAAAACACCCATTAGTCAGGAACAAATATCTGTGCTCATCACACAAATAAATGCCCTGAGTCGTTGGGTTAAACCAGTTCTGGAGCGAAGATCGCGTATTGGCTAGCATGTTGGACGTCCTCAGACTAGGTGGAGTGAAGATCTTCGCAGGCTGGTAAGAGCTAAATGACAATGGCCGTAGATCTTGCTGAGTGATGTTTTTAGGAGGTTAGCAGCAATGGTGAATACAGGCTGTGGTGTTGGAACTCAACTAATATGTAAACAGATTAGCGACAAAATGAGCGTTGGATGCTACCGTCTGTGTGGTACAAGTGGACTCTCGACTATCGGCCGACAAAGGTTGGATCGCCTGTTATCGAGAGTTGCCCATTAGTTCTGACATTTAGGGATAATCCCTTTTTGTAATAACTTTAAATATTATATAATAGTTGAGGTTTAAGTGAATATAGCCTTTGGACGCTTGCTACTCCCAATACATCGCATAGGCAAAAGTAAATATTTTTAGGAATAATCTACAGGACAGAAATCGACTAATTCCTAGAGTAGAGTAGGCTTAATAAGGCTGTTACCGTAAGCTGCCTTTGAAGCCGAGGGTCTTAGGTTTAGATCTCAGTAAGGACATTTCTTTGTGTAATGAGTACGATATTTGTTCATGAGTCATGGGTGTTTTCTATGCATTTGTTACGTTTATCGTTGGGTACTCATACCCAGAATACAGGTCTTCTTAAGCTTACCGTAGGACTCAGTCAATTTGTGTAAGGGTATCCTATAATATTATAAATAAATAAATAAATAAAATAAATAAATATTTCGGACATTCTTACACAAATCGACCTAGTCCCACGGTAAGCTCAATAAACTTGTGTTGCAGGTACTAGACGACGATATATATAATAAATAGATACATATAAATACTTAAATACATAGAAAACACCCATGACTCAGGAACAAATATCTGTGCCCATCACACAAATAAATGCCCTGACTGGGAATCGAACCCAGGACCTTCGGCTTCATAGGCAGGGTCACTACCCACTAGGCCAGACCGGTCGTCAAATAACCTTTATTTAAATAATAATTATATATAACCTTTCGCCAGTTTCTCACACAGATCCACCTCCATCATATCCCTTCAGTGGTACTTAGGTATACCGTAAGACTCAAGGTGGTCAAACCAGCGAAGACTGTGGGATTTGGTCTCACCACATTAGTTTTGACTACCTGTTCGTATATTCCAGAATCTAGAAAGGTTCATCATCCATTTGGACAGTTTCAAGATTTTCTTGGTTCAAAGTTTTTTTTTAACGTTCTTAACCCATGAAGAAATATAAGTGAAAAGTTTGCTTAAAGTTAACTTGATATTGTTACCAACAGATCACATAGTAAAATACAAAGTTGATCTCTTGAAGAACATGTACGAACACATTTAAAAAAATATTGGAGTCTCTTGAGAAACCATCACAGAAAGATCCACATATTACCAACAAAGGGCGCGCCGGGCCGCCACCGTCCGGCTGTGTCGTAAAAGAGCCCTCGAACACGTTCAGTCGACAAAGGGTGGATCGCCCGTTACCGAGCGATGCCCATTAGTTCCGACATTCAGGGATAATCCACATAACTTTAAAATAATATATTACAGAAATTACAATCGTATTATGATAACTACAAGTTCTTAACTAGTTACAGTATAAAATCTAAAAAAGGCCCTTGAGGCATTGTACCAAAGATGCTGGCGGCATTTCCTCGATGTATCGCAATATCACCAGTTACATCAACCAGACGCTTCGCAATTTCTGCAAAAAGTTTTTGCGCGCTGGGACCCCATCACTTTAAAATTACATAAGCCTTATGATTTAATCAGTTCTCCAGTTATTTCGTTCTCTAGAAACTTTTTTAAACACAAAACTATCGTGATATTCAAACATATTAATTGTTACAATTAAAACTGTTGTGAGCATGTTACTACTACTTAGTTACAAACGGATAAACTCACGTGAAATTATATCGCACTAGGCGCCATGTTTTGGCAGTGAGCGATACACCCTCAACGCGATCGGCTTGAAGATGGGTAGCAGAGCTTAGCCGAAACATGTCGCCTAGTGCGATATAATTACACGTGAGTTTATCCGTTTATATTAATGTTTATAAGTCGAATATTGTTCGACAAGTTTCACTCCGTTACGAGGAGCATAATCATGTTGAGGACTGCGTCTGCGGCTCATGATTATGCTTTGATATACAATTAATATCTCTAGAAACTTCCTGCCACATCAAAACTGTGGAATGATTTGCCGTCAGCGTGGGTGTAGCACGCTTACTACTGTCTAGACTAGGAGATGTTTTCGGACCCGGGTATGTCCTTAAACTACGTCCAACAATGAGAGGTAGGGCACAACGATGACCATCACGCTTGAATCTGGAGCAGCCCAACAGGGGAAGTACCTCCTCCTTACAGAAGACCGCAGCCATAATAGCACTGCTACCTTTCAGGTCTGTAGTGTTGTGTTCCTGATGGTGAGTAAGGTTCCCAGAGCTCCAACCCCACTTAAAAGCCGGCAACGCGCTTGTGACTCCCCTGGTGTTGCTTAGCACTAGGCAATCCGTCTGCTCGTTTGCCGCGTATGTCATAAAAAAAATATGTCCTGTAAAAAAATGGAAAAAAACCTTTTTTTAGCGTTCACCTGGCCACCCTAGCACTCTATTTCGTTACGAGCGGTCGGCAAACGCGAACGAGACCCATTTTAGATTTCAATAACTCCGGGCCAAGGGCATCGCTTTGTAATAACTTTATGCTGATTTTGTACCCAGCAGAACCTTTATTAAGTTTGGATAAACTAATGTAGTGTACAACCTGTCCCAAAACTCAACGCTAAGGCGGCGTAGAGGATGGAGTTGCTTATGACTAGTCAAGAAAAAAATATTTTATTAATTATTTTAGAAATTACAGAAAAATTTTTTTTTATCGAAAATCAACATCCCTAATTTGGTATATAACACAGCTTTTAAAAGTACCATAATACATATAGTTTTTATACGAATAATAATCAAAATTTATTTTGTCCCTACAATTTTGAAAGATTTTTTCTTTCACTCCACTAAAAAACAAAATAATATGTTTTTTATTAATATTTTTATAGACCCTTTATTTTGACTAAATAAAAAAAGTGTCTAGCCTTGGCAGCTTTGTCTCAATAGTCCTTAAAATTAATAAAAAAATACTATTCCGTTTTAAGTAATAGTTGTAAGATTTCTGCAAAAATATATAATTATGATGAAAATTTTGCAGAAATCGCGAAGCGTCTGGTTGATATAAAAGGTAACCGAACAGCTGGCGGTTTCCTCGCACAACCTATCAGTACTCATATTTTAATGAATGTAATTATTATGATGATATAAATATCCGTCCCTAACGTTTATGTCAACAGGAGACTCACGATCGCACTTATATAACAAGCGCCGTAAACAATTTGCCAACTACGAGTAACTCGCTAACTTAACAATAAGTAGATATTAATAGCAGTATTCCGAAGTCATATCAAAAACTCATTACTCGCCGAATCCTAAGTTGAGTAAGTTATCGAAACTTTTTCAGGTTCAACGGTTTTTATATACAGACAAAAAACTCATTCCAATATTAAAATTATACCTATTAGCTACTGACGTCTAGAACTCGGTGGTCTTTGAGCATCAATACCATAATCGTTACGCTTGGCAGGCGGGTTGGCGATTGCAGTGTGTTCCACCGCCCGCAACAAATATTAAGCTAACGTGGACAATGCCATTTCTGTAAGAATGTCTAGTCATTTACTAGCTGTGCCCCGCGGTGTTACCCGCGGCTTATTAGTGAAAAAACGTGGCCTATGTGTTAATCTAGGGGGTCAGCTAACTCCATACCAAATTTTATTAACTTCGCTCCAGCCGTTTAGACGTGAAAAAGTAACAAACATTAATCATATTTTCGCCTATCATAGATATAATATCTTTCGCCTTTATAATTTTAGTGTAGTGTTTTTTTTTTTAATGAATTATTCAGAATCGCTAAGCCATCATTTTAATTTATTTATTATTACTATCTATCAATCTATCAATTCCTGCTAATACAGTCAGCAGCAGAAACGGCTAAGCGTTTGAGGTGTTCAAAATGAAGTCAACACATTTATTGCCAAGAGAATAAGAGCGCGTGTTGATTCCGGACACCACATTTGTTTTAGTTTCCTTTTTGTTATTTTTTGATTGTACATGTAATTGCTGGATGTCGTAAAACGCTTTGATAAGCGACAGTAAGTCGGGTAGTTTTTAGATTTTTTTCATATTCAGAATCGAGCCAGTTGAGGGTAGATCAATCGTGGGCTGCTCGCTGCCGTGTGCAGAAGCCATAGACATTATAGCATTTAACTAGACAGAGCGTGCTTTTTATCATGGCAGCCCGTGCGCTTTTTACCACGGCCATGGTAAAATACATTTAGAATAAGATGTCCCAAAATTCAAAGCATTTAAGTCAAATTTAAAACATAATAAAGCGGAGAGCCGCCTTGTTTTTGTTCACCTCACAATAAAAAAGTCGTAAAATAACCGAAACGGGTGCCCGGTATAATAAACGGAGTCCTTTCGTTATTATGGCGTCGTAACGAACGTAGATTTTTGAGCTAAGTATAGAACAGAGGTAGTATAAAAAGTTATATGTTGCCTTTCTTTCTGTATTAGGATTTCTATTGACCGCGAATATAGTTTTCTTAGATAATTACGTTTTTATATGGACGTCAAATTTTATGACTAAAAATGATTTGATATTAAGCAGAAAGGTCTGCTAGCATATCGTCGCTATTTATAAATAAAATTTGACTCGCAGTGGGACTCGAACCCACAACCATTGGATCACTATCAAAGTACACTACCAATTGTGCTATACGAGTAACGCTTGGACTTGTCAAATGTTTCTACTTTATTCTTCCTGGTATACGTCATTAGTCGGGACTAATGATATACAACCTAGTAAAGAAAAATTTGACTCACAGCGGGCTGTGAATCAAATTTTTCTATTTTTTCTTTCGATTTAAATATTGACTAAAAATTTACTTTATTTTCGTTTATTTACTCACTCGCACCGAGTGTTCGTTCGCCTCGCCGCTTGCGTCTCGCGCTCGTTGCGCAGTTCCCCGCGACGCGTTTCCCGCGCCGCTCTTGATGTAAAATATATGAAAATATATAAACGTTGTTTACATAAAAATATTTCTGTTTCAGGTAAGTCTTCTATATATGGTAACAACCACAATGGATTTGATCTGGTAGGCCTCAGGAAATGTCGTTATTTTATTGCAAATTTAACTCATTCCTTTATTGGTTAAAGAAAAGACAATCCTATATCAGCTGCTGCTAGACCTAGTCCCATATCATGAATCCTGCCATATCATGTCACCGTCGCCAGGGCCTTCATCCACACATATTGATTGGAGCCTGTGAGGTCGCGTACTAAGCGATTTATAAGGAACTTCCTTCTGCGAACGCTCCGGCTGTGGTATGAGCTCCCTGCCACGGTTTCGCCGAGGGATTACAGTACGGGGTTCCTCAAAAAAGGAGTATACAGATTAATAAACTGGACGACCGGTCTGGCCTAGTGGGTAGTGACCCTGCCTATGAATGGGTTCATATCCCAGTCGGGGCATTCATTTGTGTGATGAGGACAGATCTTTGTTCCTGAGTCATGGGTGATTCCTATGTATTTAAGTATTATATATGTATATCGTCGTCTAGTACCTACAACACAAGCCTTACTGAGCTTACCGTAGGACTAGTAAGATCGATTTGTGTAAGATTATCCCGAAATATTTATTTATTTCTAAAGGATCGGCAACACGCAAGTAACTCCTCTAGATTTGCAGGCGTCCATAGGCTGCTGTAACTGCTTACCATCGGGTCGGTGTATGCTTGTTTGCCACCGACGTATATTAAAAAATAGGATTCAATTAATCACCACGCCTGCTTAATAGGTCGGAGATCGCATGTTCCATCATATCAGCCGATGGACCTCCACTGCTGGACATAGGCCTCCCCCACTGACCACCGCATCCAAATCAAAAACAAAAAATAATTGACAAAAGAAAAGCCAAATCGGAAAGCACATAAACCAACATTAAAGCATTAACATTTCGATTCGTTCCGTTAAGAGCTATTTGAATTTCGCTTACTTAACTACAAGATAATCCTTACTTATTTAAAGCTTCACAAAACAACATTTCACTTAGAATAGAGTACACTCGAATCAAGTATAAATAAATATTACAGGACGTTACACAAATCAACTTAGCCCCGCAGTAAGTTTGACCAACGAAAAAATCTGAGGAGGTTCTCAGACGAATATATAATGTATTATTATCTACACAATAATCCCTCTATGATGCAAAACAGGAAATAATTACCGGCATAGTACAGTTAGCAGCAGAAGTGGCTAAGCGTTTGATGTGTTAAATGAGGTCAACACATCTCTATTGTCAAGAGAATAAGAGCGCATTTTGAACACCTCAAACGCATAGCCACTTTTGCTGCTGACTGTACACTACTCACTCACAACATATTTTTTATCTGTGTAAATGTTATAATAGCTTATTATTATATCAAAATCGATATCATATACATACATACATACATTTCACCCGTACGCAGTCCACTGCTGGACATAGGATACTGGATATGACTTGTATCATCTTGGGGGTAGTTGCCTTAGTCGCCGTGCTTGGTAGGCGGGTTGGTGATCGCAGTAGCTTTAGATTGGGTTTCGACGGACGCTGCTGCCCAGCCATAGGAGTTCTCCCTTTGTCGCCTCTTACGACACCCGTGGGAGGAGATGGGGTGGTGCTATTCTAGTCAGCCGGCATCACACGGCAAATGTACAAAAATACACCCTAATACGTAATATGCAAATCTACCTTTATTTTCGCATGTGTCTCTACTTCAAACAATATAATTTTAGCTAATCTAGACTTTGTCTAAAGGAATTAAGGTCTAATACCGTATAACACATTTTATCCCAATGATGCACTCACGGGAGCAAACTAATTAGAGGGCTCAGAAACGTCTTTAATAAGTAATCTTCCTTATTTACACGAAAAGGCATAAATGAATTGTTGCACGCAATTCTCGACCGTATCTCAGCGGGGTAAGACGGAAAATTGTTTGAAGTCAGTTGTTTGTACTTGGGCAATAATATATGCACCTCGCCTCGGTGACGTGAGAGGTAAGGAGTTTGAAGGATCATTTTCTTTTCATCAGAATTGTTTTCAAGTATATAGGGAGTCGACGATGTCTCCGAAACAGGGGGTAACGGGTTCGAATCCTAGCAAAACTGGGGAGATAATCAAGGATATTTGTTGCTATTTGACAATCATCATCATCATTCTCGCGTTGTCATAGGATTTTGCCACGGCTCATGAGAGCCTGGAGTTGGCTTGGCAACTAATCCCAGCCGGGTGATTATTCGGGCCTTTTGAACCGTTCTTATTACTCTGTCCAGATTTCTGTAGAAGTGTCTGAATTATATTAAGTAGATTTTGGTTGTCCTTTAGCCAGTCTAGCTGTCTATCAGTAAACCAAAAATAACAGCAAACTGTGTGATGATTTCTACAAAAATCTGGACAGAGTAATAACTTATTTAATAAGAACGGTTCAAACGCCCGAATCACCCTTCTACGGAAGTGACTGCCATCTGACCTTCCAACCCATAGGCCTTATTGTGATCAGTTCGGTTTCCTTCGATATTTTTTTCACCGAAAAGTGACTAGCAAACATCAGATTATATTTCGTTCATAAGTTAAGAAAAGCTTATGGGTACGAGCCGGGTTTCCAACCTCCGACCTCCGAATTGCAAGTCGCACGCTCTTATTACTAGGCCGCCAATAAGTTTATTTTATTTTTAAGAAGCACCTTTCTACGTTATCAGCTTGATTGCTATCAGTATTTTTAATTAACTCTTATTTAAAAAAACAGTCAGTATTAAGCTACCCGTATTGACAGCATCTTAATATATCCAAACATTTTCGACGACCGGTCTGGCCTAGTGGGTAGTGACCTTGCCTACGAAGCCGATGGTCCTGCGTTCGAATCCCAGTCAGTGTGATGAGCACAGATATTTTTTCCTGAGTCATGGGTATTTTCTATGTATTAAAGTATTTATATGTAGTTCTCTATTATATATATCGTCGTCTAGTACCTACAAAACAAGCCTTGCTGAGCTTACCGTAGGACTAGGTGGATTTGTGTAAGATTGTCCAGAAATATTTATTTATTTATTTAGTTCTAAAAATAGTTTTCTTCATGGGCCTGTTAAATAATAATTCATCCATCATCGTGACATAATCCAGTATTGATGTGTTTATATTGTATAGCAATGGGGAAAGAATTACGCTAGGGACTGTCTCTGTTATAAATATACACAGCGAATTACTGTCTTTTTTCAACACAAGTACACCAAAACATTGAACATACAAGATATGGAATGAAATTAAAACCAATCATATTAGGGGTAGCTACCCACCAGTATATAATAGCAGTATATAATCTTGGTAGTTGATGAGAAGTAGGGCACAGCGAAATACCATCACGCTGGAGAAGTCCATATGGGGAAGTACCTCCTCCTCACAGAAGACCACAGCCATAATAGCACTGCTACTTTTAAGGTATGTAGTGTTGTGTTCCTGATGGTGAGGAAGGTTGCCAGAGCTTCAACCCCACTTAAAGGCATGCAACGCGCTTGTGACTCCCCTGGTGTTGCGTATGCCCATGGGCGACGGTAATTGCTTACCATCAGGCAATCCATCTACTCGTTTGCCATTTTTGTCATAAAAAATAGTCGCTGGTGACATAAGTAGCTGCAGCTAGATTGGGTTTCGATGGACGCTGTTGCCCATCGGTCGAGTTATCCTTTTTTCGTCTCTCGACACCCGCAGGAGTTGAACTGGTTGTATTCTAACCACTCTGACCAGGCACCACGCACCATACGGCCAAAGAAAATAGGTAAAATAGGTTTTTAGGTGAGGCAAACCAGAAACTAAATAAACCGCCAAGCAATTAATTCAACAATAGTATGTACTGCCAGATCATGTAAATGATACAGTTCAGGTATGTAAGCATATTAATATTTATTTTTGTGTAGTCAAATTTGTTTATACATTATAATTTTTCCTTTTATATTTTAGTCATTTCAGTTATATCTTGTAATAAACTGTTTGATATGTTTTCTTATCGGACTATGCATAATTATCTAAGTACTTTAAGATTTGATGTATAACTGTATTGAAAAAATAAGTCCCGCCGTAGTTTCTTGCCGGTATCTTCTCGGGTCAGAGGTGTAGGGTTCTAACCGGTGTAGATTTTTCTTTGACGTTCATAAGTGCATGTTATGTGCCTAAATTGAAAAATACAGATCTTTTATCTTTTTTTTTTAATAAACCTCTCAATGAACAGCTCAACTGCACAGAGGTTATTCTTAGCTCCGAGCCAAACACTACGTGTTAAGAAAATAGATTGTTACACACAACATAATTCTGAAAAAAGTAGCGAGGATAGTTTATCTCGGCAAAGTTGGGAGTTAGTTGGGCAAAGTTATATTTTCTTCAGTTCACCATCGTTACTCGGAATCGTGACTGCTTTGATTAATTCATCCGAGTGGATGTTGGCTATTGTTTTTCTTAATGCTACAGAATTGGGTGATCTATCATTTCTGTTTTTTATATCAGTTTTGAAGCATCACTTGGTATGTACAGCCTTGGTCAAAAGTATTGAGTACACACTTTTTCTACTAACTCTAAAAACTCTCTTTCTTAGTGAATTATATTTTTTTTGTCATCTCAAACCTTATTATATGTACACAAGGGTACATACTTAAAATATGTATTAAATTAGAAAAAAAGCACCAGAAATTGCTAATGTTACGGCGAAGTGACTTATTATTAGGTGACAGATAGAGCTACTTTCGCATTTATAATATTAAATGGTAAAATAGTATGGAAGTATAAGTATCTACAATAAAGGCTTACGCCCTGAGAAACGTTATGGTTTGTGTTTTTAAGAAAATCTCCAAACATATATTTCACTATTTGTACGTTATTTAGTTGCGCCATGTTTCAAATAAGTCTCGTACGCGCATGGACCGGCATTGCACAGCAAGCAACACAAGCACCCGCAGCTTAGCAATTGAATGTTCAAACCGTTAAAAACACGCTCTTATTCCCTTAAGCATAACGTCGTCTCAACCTCACATTGACCACTCCGCCAACTTGTGCCGTAAACTGTACCTACACATAAAGTGTAGGAATCATATTCGCCTTACATTTCCAGTGGCGGACTTGGCTATAAAAATGTCACTCGCAGTGAAACACGACGCTCGACAGTAAAACACGTATATTTATTGAAACTTGTACAAGGTGGGGCAAGTTATATAGTGACGAGCAAAATTTGAAAGATCAAGCCAATCATTTTATGTTCATAAAATGAATATTATAATATCTTGTTTTCATTTTGACGTATGAGTACATTTTTGAGCTCCAATTTAGATTTTCATAATAAAGAATTTATTACAAAATTTTATCAGAATCCTAGTGTACATAAAAAAAGAAGAAAAAAAACTAGGACTACTCAAAATGCAGACGGTTTATAATAATAAAAAATACTTGTAAACAGACTATTATAAGTTTATAAAAATATGAATTTTAAATTTGTTACCGTATGTGTAACAAAAATTTGTTTATTTAAATATTAATTAAAGATTATTTATTATAAAAAGTCAATGGCGCTGTACATTACATACTGTTTCTACCCCTAGGGTCACATAAATATGCTGTTGTCAAAGGTATGCATTCATAAAATTCCCTTCAAAAATCATTTACAAAAACTGTCTAAGTCATCCTCAATCACTTCTAAGACTATTATATTATGTGCCGCTTAACGAGAGGTCATCATCATCTTCGCGTTGTCCAGACTTTTTTTTGCCACGGAGTCTTTCATCCGCTTGGCAACTAATCCCAGGATTTGACGTAGGCACTAGTTTAACATAAGCGACTGCCTTTGACTGACCTTTCAGCTCAGAGGGTGAACTAGGCCTTATTGGGATTAGTCCGGTTTCCTCGCGATGTTTTCCTTCACCGAAAAGCGACTGGTAAATGTCAAATGATATTTCGTAGATAAGTTCCGAAAAACTCATTGGTACAAGCCGGGGTTTGATCCTGCGACCTTCTGATATACCGCTAGGCCACCAGCGCGCTCGCGTACCGAGAGTTAATAAAAGCAAATCCAGTTTAAAAAATTGTTTTATCGCATCCAACTAACATAGCAGATGGCCCTTAATAGAAACAGGAATTAGCACAAAACTGCATGTTTAGTAAATGAATTTTTAATACAATTAACTGATTAAAGTAGGTTTTAAAACAGTTGTCTAAAAAACCGTTACTCAACGAATATGGACATTTTGATTACATTTCCTCCTCACACAAGCCTCACCTTGTATATTACACGGCCGGTAGTCTCGTTGGTAAATGGGGCTGCGGTGGTGGCTGGTTAAAGCAGAATTGTACACAAACGGAAGCGTTTTGAGGATAACGATGTAATTTTTGGTATAATTATATGCTTTGCGCGATTTATGTTATTTTTTTTTAGAACAACTTGTATAATTTTACACGTTGTATAATGCTTGTTAGGAACTTAGAAAAAGGCCACTGGTTTTTGGGTGAAAACAAAATGTAATAATAAAAACGTCAATCAAAAGTAAAAAAGACAAATCTATATATATAAATCTCAAAGTCCTGACTGACTGACTGACTGACTGACTCACTTAAATCAACGCACAGCCCAAACCGCTGGGTCTAAAGTTTCCAAACTCGGCACACAGGTTCCTTATAAGGTCTAGGGGTGCACTAAGAAAGGATTTTTAAAATTCACCCTCTAAGGGGTGAAATGGGGTCCAAAGTTTGTATGGGGATTAATGATTAGTTACACCAATTAATTTGAAACTTCACAATAGTATTCCTAACGACAAATGAGTAAACACGTGTTTCAGCATTTTTGAGAATTCAACCCCTAATAGGAGAAAATGGGGTTTAAAAAGTCTGAAAAACGACATGTGTATGTTTCCTATGGTTAATCGGGTCGTTGTTGACAAAAACAACAACGGTTTTAAAATATGTGCACTAAAAGTATTTTTCAAAAGAGGGTAAGTATATAAAAAAAGAATTACATTTCACACTCTTCACAGTAGTACTTAATAAGGAACAAGATGAGTAATTTCAGCGTCATTTGATATGAAATGAGATGAGCGTTTTTTAATCGCTTATGGGGTTGGAATGTAGGTACAGTCATACGCAAATGAAGGTGTCAAAAGTCCGTATTGCCTTTAAATAAAGATGTGCTACACTGCACAAATGTGCAGTCGTTTGTAGACGTTTCATATACTTAATAGGCATAAAAAAATTGGCTAAGTGCGAGTCAGACTCGCGCGCGAAGAGTTCCGTATCATTGGTAAATAAAACAGTTTTTTATGGTAACACTTTTCATAAGATATAGCCGTCAGACAGACAGACAGACCGACGTTTTAAGTCTAAGCAATAAGGTTCCGTTCTTACAATTTGGGTACGGAATCCTAAGAAAGCGAAGTTTTACGGGAAAGTGGTTTAAAAGTTTAAGTGTTAACACACACAGGTACATACATACAACAGGCGGTGTTCTAAGCTACTAAGCTAAGCTGTTAGCTAGAGACGTATGAACTTTATTATTACTGGTTGTGCTAGAGGTGAATCCATGTATATACCACGCATACCTCTTATACCATCAGATTACCCATTTGAATTTAAAAGGTTGCAGTTCCCCTTTAAAGTCTGTTTCGCAATGACGATTAATAAATCTCAGGGTCAATCGTTGAAAATGGCAGGGATTGATCTAAGAGGGGACTGCTTCTCACACGGCCAGTTTTATGTGGCTTGTTCGAGAGTTAGTTCCCCGAGCAGATTGGTCATACTAGCACCTCAAGGGACAACCAAAAATGTAGTGTATAAGGAGGTACTATAGGTACAGGAGGATCAAGCCCACATAGCGGATGAATGTATTGTTATGTTGTGTGTGTGTGTGTATGTTATTTTAACTTGATATGCCTTTTCAAAGTAATTTTGGGATTTTGAAAAATCCTTTCAGTAGTGTGTGTGTGTGTAGCCCATTTATAGATAAAGGCTATATATCATAAGCGAAGACCAAAAGTAACTATTCTACGCGGACGAAGTCGCGGGCAGAAGCTAGTATCTTATAAAAACATAGACAATAAAACGTAAAAAGGTAAATTGCTCAAAAAAGATGTGCAATCTTGCACATTCTCCCCTTTTTTATTGAGAGACGAGGACTTTCGCGAGCTTTTTAAAAGGTCTACGTAGAACTCCGGCGACTGTGGCGACATCTGCCACTCGGACCACTCCATCTCTGCCTGGATACACAGCGGTGACGCGCCCTTTAGGCCAGGAACCTCTCGGCAGGTTGGAGTCGCATACAATCACTACATCGCCGACTGCGATGATGGGTGGGGAGCCTCCTCCTGTTCTCAGTGATAAGTAGGGCAGGTATTCTTTAACCCAGCGTTGCCAGAAGTGGTCGGCAAGCCTTACTGCTCTGCGCCACTTGTTTCTGCTCAGAAGATCGGATTCAGTCAGGGTAGCGGGAATAGGGCGCCCGGGCGGCGATGAAAGTAGAAAATGAGCTGGTGTCAGCGCCTCGTCGGCATCAGAATCAAGAGAGACGTGCGTTAGCGGTCTCATATTAACCAGAGCTTCCGCCTCCGCTAAAAGCGTACTTAAAACCTCATCTGAGGGAGCCCGTTCTCTAAGGGTCACTTTTAGGGCTTCTTTGACACTTCGAACTAACCGCTCCCACGCTCCGCCCATAAAAGGTGCTGCTGGAGGAATAAAACGCCAATTTACCGATTCATTGGCAGCATAATCTTCAACGGAATCGCCGTAAAGAGCTCGCAGCTCTCTGTTCGCCCCAACAAAGGTTGTTCCATTGTCTGACCAGATCTCCAGAGGTGTTCCCCGACGAGCAATAAAGCGACGTAGACACATTATAGCCGCGTCTGTCGTCAGGCTATGCACCACCTCAAGGTGTACTGCGCGAATGACAAGGCACGTAAATAGGGCAACGTAGCGTTTCTCCCTTCTTCGACCAATTGAAACAATCATGGGACCGAAGTAGTCCAGGCCGACGTAGGAGAATGGCCGTTGATGATGATTTAAACGACACTCCGGTAAATTTCCCGTCGGTGGTTGGAAGGTTCTGGCGCGGCGAAGTTTGCAGAACTGGCAGTCATGGGCCACTGACCGAACAGCATTTCTGAGGCCTACAATCCAAAATGTTTGATGTATCTCGTTAAGGACTTGTTGTTTGTTTGCATGTCCAGCCTTTTGGTGATATCTAGCTATCAGTAACCGTACCGCCGGATGTTTCCCATCCAAGATCAGAGGTCGCTTAACTTCATCAGGTACGCCAGTTGCTGCGACTATTCGACTAGACATACGGAGTTCGTTATTGTCATCTATAAAAGGAGATAGTTTGAAAAGACGGCTACTTCGTGGTAATGGCTCCCGGGCTTTTATCCGTAGGATGTCTTCTTTGAACGAATCAAGTTGGCTTTGACGTAAAACATGGCTTTCGGCTAACCGTATATCAGTCGCAGTTATTCTTGACGGATTATTTGGGGGATTAGGGATACCAGGAGAGGATGTGCAAGTTGGATGGAAGGTACATAAGTAACCTTCGAGACGAGGAAGGTTAAAATTCGCGTCTCGTCTAGTCTTACTACGCAATCGCAAAAGTGATATGAATTTATGCGCCTTTGCCGTTGCTCGCACCATTCTCAACCATGAGCTAAAGCGATTCGGATTCGCGGAGACTGGTGCGGGCAAATCAGTTTCAGTGATTTGATGAACCATATGTTTAAACTCTTCGCGGCCTAGTCCGCTGACGTCAACTTGGGGTTCAGCGGGCCAGTCCGAGGAAAGAAGAAAAGCTGGTCCAGAGATCCAGCGAGATTCTGGAGAGAGCACAGAGCATTTGACACGCGTGGCATCATCTGCTACGTTTAGGTCGCTCGGTACCCAACGCCACTCATTAATATTTGTAAGTTCCAGTATCTCGCCAACTCGATGGGACACAAAGGGTTTAAGAGTTCGAGCATCACTTCGAAGCCAACCTAGAGCAGTCATTGAATCGCACCAGAAAACACGCCTCAGAGGCTTCAGTCGGTGGGCTTCGCATATTGACGCCGCGAGACGTGCAGCCATAAGAATACCTTGAAGCTCTAGACGTGGAATAGACACGGGCCTGAGAGGTGACACGCAGACTTTGCTGCAGATGAGAGAAAGACGTACATCACCACTCGTATACAGAAAGCGCCAATAGGCCACTGCAGCAAAGGCCGATTCACTTGCATCCGAAAACAGATGCAATTCGCAACCTACTACCTCGAGATCACTCAAGTTATAGCGGCGTGGTATTCGTAGATTAGAAACGGAGATAAGGTCTTGAAACCATAACTTCCACGGGGCGCTGTCACATTGACAGAGCTCTTGATCCCAGTCCAAACCCTTGCGCCATGCGTCTTGAAACATAATGCGGCCACGTACGACAATTGGTGCAAGGATTCCAAGAGGATCATAACGATACCTCCTACGTATACTGGGACAAGTGCAAAATCACGATTTTACAGCAGAGCTGTTTAAAGGTACAAAGTTCCATAACTAGCTCATACTTTGACATATTTTCATGAAATTTTCAAATATGTATGGTGAATGTATTTCGCTTAAATCCACATAATTACTATTTTAAAATTAATAGTAGTTTTTGAAAAAACTGTAGTTAGTCCAGTATACATGAAATTAACGAGTTCAATTTTTTGATAAACTGAGATAACTACCACTTGATCCAGTATACGTAGTAAATTATTATTTGATGAATATGGAGATAATCTTATTAAACTAAGCGCCATGAGTCACGTATCATTCTTAGATATCTTAAAAAAGTCCAAGATCCAGTTCGGATATATTTTATCGGTTAAATTTAGCCTGATTTGTCACTTGTACCAGTATACGCCTGTGAAATGCCTGAATGAATGAATTATGTACCAGTATACTATTAACATTATTTTGTATGTTGTGGTTATTATAAAAAGTTTAAAGAATTATAATGAAGATATTTAGGCAAGTTACGTTTGTGAAACTAAAAATAAAGCAAGTGGATACTAAAATTGCGTTTCTTATAAAGGTAATAATTATAATGAATTACTCAGAGCCATTGTTATTATCAACGTAATACTGATTAACCATTTACTTTATATGTTTCCTTACAGTCTTCATTCTCATTGCTTAGTATATCTACAAAATTATTAAACAACACTTTTTCTTAATATTAACAATAAAAATTAAAATGAATAACTCTAAATATAACAACTGAGATCAGTTTAAAAGGTAAAATAGAATATGAATCCTCATAAAAAACAAAACTTCTTATTATTGCCAAAGTCATTCGCATAAAGGACAAGAATCAAAAAAAGTGATCAAGTGATAGTGAGTGAAGTAAATGACCTGACCCGAGAAGATACCGGAAAGAAACTACGGCGGGACTTATTTTTTCAAAACAGTGATAAATCACATCTTAAAGTACATAATTATGCGTAGTCTGGAAAGATCATATTAAACAGTTTATTACAAGATATAACTGAAAATACTAAAATATAAAAGTGAAAATAATAATGCAAAAAAAAATTGTCTTCACAAAATAGACATACTTTGATATGTTTTCTTACCTGAAAGTGAACTGTGTCATTTACATGATATAGCAGTACATACTATTGTTGAATTAACTGCTAGGCAGTTTAGTTAGTTCTGGTTTGGGCCATGCATGTTTATCTGTCAAATAATCCACACTCTGTAATAACCCTTAGACATCAAAGACTTTTTCAAGTAATTCTCTAAGTACTGAGAAGGGTAATATTAAGGCATCATCAGGTAACTTGTTATATAAATGAATACCTACATTGCCCAAAAAAATATTTATACACTTTACGCACACGACTTTTTCTGATAGCAAGCTTATTCTTATTTCTAGTGTTATAATTATGGATGTCACAATTTTTGGTAAACAACTGAAGGTTTTTAATAACGTACATAATATTTTCATATATATATTGGCAAGCTACAGTTAATTTATATTAATTTCTTTAACAAGCTTTCTAATAGATATACCTGCTTTTAAGTTATACATAAAACGAATGGCTCTTTTTTTTAAATACAAATATAGTCTGTATATCAGCTGCTTTGCCCCAAACCAGAATACCATATAACATTACACTATGGAAATAACTATGATAAACTAATCGAGCTGTCTCAATATTTTCCTAACGATGAAAGCGGCCGAACTTAATTTATGTGCGAGTTTAGTTATAAGAAGACTCCACTGTAGATTAACGTTACATTTTCTTAGTTCGTCGATCCACATATAAAAATATATATTTCCTCCCGTAGCTCCTCAACTTCCAGCGGTAACGGGAACCATTGAAAATCCACATGCATTGATAAAAGCAAGTCAATAATAATTTAAAACCTCGTATACTGGACTAACTGACAAAAAGTCTGTAAATATCTCCATAGTTGTTCAAATTAGGTTTTAATTAAATGTACTGAAAAGTCAAATGAAATCAAATTTAATTACTTATCATTAATAATTACTAAAAAAACCATTGAAAACCCACGTGCATTGATATAAGTAAATCAATAACATTCTCATTTGAAACCACGTCTACTGGACTAATTAACAAAAAATCTGAAAATATCACCATAGTTGATCAAATTAGCTTTTTAATTTAATGTTCTCAAAAATATACAATTAAATTTACTTGCCTACCGCTCGTTTTGCGTTAAAATGGTTTATTTAATGCCAGTGCAACAAGATTTCTTCCTCTCGTCTGCTTCATTTTGATGTATTTTGTGTTTAATTAAACAATAAATTACTACACAACATCATAATAACAAAATCATAATATAAAAAGCTTTATTTTATGGTAGAAAAGACGTATGCCGCATCGTTTGTCGCCCGCGCATAGTGAGACAAGTTCCCCCCGCAACGATAGCGAACGTGCATACTGAGACAACTGCCACTTGCGCCGCGCCCGCGCCGCCCTCCCCGGCTAGATGTACCGCGTATATTGGTACAAGTGACTTAGCTCAGTATACGACGTCTTAATTTAAAAAATAGTGTTAGTTGGGTCAGTATACGTCACTTTATTTCGAAAACGAACAGTTATTTCGCTATGAAATTTTTATAGCATGTAGATATAAGTATTTTGATCCCAAAAATGCAAAAAAACGAAAATCGTAAAAATGTCAGTTGTCTCAGTATACGTAGGAGGTATCGATTAAATTCGCATAACGTGGGCCAGCACCTCCCGCTTTGTAAGCTTTTCTGGCAACTTAGCATCTTTTTTCACACCTGTATTAAAACCAATTAGATCATTAGCAGGTTGCCAGATAAGACCTAGAGTGCGAACGGGTGTGGCCAGGCGACCTAACTCAATGTCAGCTTGAGGCACCTCGAGTAAAGAATCTTTAGGCAACAGTGAGAGCGCGCTAGGATCATTTGACGTCCAAGCGCGCATCTCAAACCCAGCTTGAGCAAGCACGGTCTAAATGTCGGCAGCTAGCTTGGCAGCTTTGCTGACGTCATCTAAGCTAGTTATGCAATCGTCCATGTAATGGTCGTCGATGATTACTCGAGCCGCATCAGGGTAAGTGTTCTGCCATTCTAACGCATATTTATTTTTTATTTGAATTGCAGAAAACGGACTGGACGAGGCGCCAAAAATCATAGACGACATGCGGTATGTTCTTATCGGTTCACCGGGGGTGTCTCGCCATAGAAATCGTTGCGCATCTCTATCTTTATCTATAATTTTTATTTGCGGAAACATTTCTCGAATGTCGGCATTTAAAGCGACTACACCCTCACGGAATCGCATAAGAATACCTAGTAAAGGCTGCAAAAGATCAGGACCTGTCAGTAACAAAGAGTTTAATGACACTCCGTGTGACTTGGCAGCCGCGTCATGTACAGTTCGCAATTTATCAGGTTTATTCGGATTTATTACTCCAAAGTGAGGAAGATACCAAACGGGACGTCCAGCCGCGGGACGTGATGAGCAGGGTTCAGCGTAACCTTTGGACAACATGTCATGTATATTTCTACGATAGCGCTCGGCATAACAAGGATCTTTCGCCATTTTTCTTTCTAAGCTGAGAAATCTAGACATTGCTAACTTAAAACTGTCAGGAATATCTAAATTGTCAGCTTTCCATAACAAACCTACCTCAAAACGACCTCCCGGCAGACGGTTAGTCGTGCACTCCAATACTTGTACGGCGCGTTCATCGTCGGCGTTGCGGGCCTCTTTTTTTAAAATACCAATGGAATCGATCTTATATTGCTCCCTGATTAGTCTTTCTAGCACGGAACGATCGCTTTCAAAGTCGGGTTCGATTATTGAGGTATGATTGACAACGTCAACCCGTCGAGTCTTACTGCAACCGAAACCAAACAAAACCCAGCCAAGGGCTGTCAAAATAGCTGCAGGCTGTGTCTTGGTTCCTTTGCGGGAGTCTGACGCAAACGATAAATGCCAGTTATCAAGTCCTATAATCACCATGGGCTTAACATCTCCGTAACAGAATTTACTAGCTATATCTGCCAGGTAAGGATATTTACGCACGCTGTCATGATGCGCACACTGTCGTGCAGCGCCTAAACCGCTGATGGATCTAGCATTTTTTATAGAGTGTACTTGGTTGGAATGACGACCCTGAATATTAAAATCGACGTACTGAACGTTAACATCCTTGCCCAGGCCGACTACGCAGTCCAGACGAATTTTCTTCTCGGGAGCTTTAGCCCCAATACGAGCCGAAATCTCAGAATCCAGAAACGTTCCCGTAGACCCGTCATCCAATAACGCGTAAGTTTCAACAGCACCAGAGGGCCCCGACACGGTTACGGCAACTATTTTTAACAACGGTCGAACGGAAGACTCTTTGGACGAGGATGAGGTCGCATGCGTCAATATTTCGTGTTCCGAGTCGTCGGACGGCGGCTCCGCAGCGGGCGCCTCAGCCGCGGCGCGGGCGGCGGGCGCGGAGGCGCCGGACGTCGACGGCAGCTGCTCGTCGTCGTCGTCGTCGTCCACGTCGACGTGCGCGGCCACGGCGCGCTCCAACTTGGACCCGTGTAGCAAGGCGTGATGACGCATATCACAACCTTCTACGCTGCATACTTTTTTCATGCATGAAATTTTATTTTTATGAAAACCTTTTGTTAGACATCTGTGACACATCTTATTTTTCTTGACAAATTGCCACCTATCATTTATTGACAACTTGATGAAGTTGTCACAATCAAATAAATTATGATTTTGATTGCATAATAAACAATTACTGTCAGAATTATTCAACGAGTTCATGGGTGTAGGAATGACATCGTTTTTTTCTGCAAGAATATTAACTTTGTCCCTATTATGAACTGGCCGAGTAACCATGGCCGGCGCGTGGTCAAACCCGCCACCAAATCTGCATTGCAGGTCCACTTCGCGTGAGAGGAAATCCGCGAACATTTCAATTTTTGAGATGTCGCTATTGCATGAATGAGCATAATCCAGCCACCTTGGCCGTAGCAACGACGGCAGTTTGCTCCACAGCGCTTGAAATAGCTCGGGCGAACGCAAATGGTCGGGCTTATTTAACATGCGGATTACCTCTACGCAGTTTCTAACGCGACTTGCGAAAACAATTAGATCTCTACCGTCATAGCTCACCTTAGGTAGAGCGCGCACCGCCGCCACTTCATGCATGACGACGAGCTCGGGCCGGCCGAAGCGCGCGTCGAGCGCCGCCAGCACCGCGCCGGGGCCGCGCGCCGCCGCCAGCAGCCCCGCCACGGCCTCGCGCGCCGCCCCGCGGAGGGCGCGAGACAACCTAGCTAAGTTTTCGGTAGGAGAGAAACTATCTGCGTTGTGTTCGTATACTCTTTTTAATCCCAACCAATCTAAATATGACTTGCCGTCGAAGGTCGGTAAATCCATTTTGGTTTGGTTAACTTTATTTATTAATTTGTCTAGCGAATATATTAAACGGCTTACTCCTCCGTCTTCAGGGCGATTAAGCTCGGGAGAGATTTCTATTGGCGCGGCACCCGCGCCTTGCGGCTCTCTCGGTCCCACTAGCTCACGCTGGACCGCAAAATCGTCATACCTGAAAGGTGGGTTAGCGTTTATTATACGTTGCCCATTTGGATTAGGAATTGTGGTATTTACCCAGTCCTGAATACTCGCGCAACTGCGCGTGCCGTGACTTCTACGCTGGCTAGTGCCTGCTTCAATTGCAGCAAGATTTGCTTGCAATTCGAGCTCGGCGACATGGCGCTCGCGCTCCGCCGCGCGTTCGGCGGCTTGACGCTCCGCCGCGCGTTCGGCGGCTTGTCGCTCCGCAGCGCGTTCGGCGGCTTGGCGCTCCGCAGCGCGTTCGGCGGCTTGGCGCTCCACTGCCGCACGCTCAGACGCTTGGCGATCGCGTTCCGCTTCAATGTCAGCTAGCCGGCGCGCATGTTGCGCCTTCGCTTCCAGTTGGCGCGCCACGATGGTGGCGGACGAGCGCGACGAGGCGCCGCTGGCCGCGCGGGAAGGCGCCGGCGTCGCGCCGCGCAGGCCTGGGCCCGCGGCTTGCTGCGCGGGCGGAGCACTATCGCGAACGACTGCCTCACCGTCTCCCTTATGAGCCTCATCCATTTTCACACTTTTGGAGCGAGTTATCATTTCAGAGCAACTTATTTCTCGGTAGAAGAACCAATTTTGTTAGGAACTTAGAAAAAGGCCACTGGTTTTTGGGTGAAAACAAAATGTAATAATAAAAACGTCAATCAAAAGTAAAAAAGACAAATATCTTATAAAAACATAGACAATAAAACGTAAAAAGGTAAATTGCTCAAAAAAGATGTGCAATCTTGCACAATGCTAAAAAAAGATAGAAAGAAGATGAAAGTCAAATGAAAATCATAGCTACAGCACTTTTGACGACCGGTCTGGCCTATTGGGTAGTGACCCTGCCTAAGAAGCCGGTGGTCCTGGGTTCAAATCTGAGTAAGGGCATTTATTTGAGTGATGAGCACAGATATTTGTTCCCGAGTCATGGGTGTTTTCTATGTAAGTTGTCATATGTATATATCTATTATATACAGTCCGAGTCACTTGAATAGCCTCACCTGTAAATTAAATATAAATCCTGTTCGATATATATTTCTGCCTGTTCGATTTTACCAATAAACTTTATTAGATTAGTACTATACTCGTAATATAATTGAAAGAATTGAAATAATATTAATAAAAAAATATTAATTACTAGTTTACCTGAACAAAAGGGTTAGTCACTTGAATAGCCTCAATAAATAAAACACAGATAAATATGATTATAATTATTTTTTAATATTTGGAACAGGGTTATGTTTTCAAAATGACGGGCGTTTGTCCGATCCTTGGTGATGAGCACAGATATTTTTTCCTGAGTCATGGGTGTTTTTATGTGTTTAAGTATTTATATGTATCTATCTATTATATATATCGTCGTCTAGTACCTACAACACAAGCTTTACTGAGCTTACCGAAGGTCTAGGTCAATTTGTGTAAGATTGTCACGAATTATTTATTAGTTATTTATTAAAATGAAATATTTATTATTTAGCAAAAAAACACAGACGAGCCAAGTGCGAGTCGAACCGGCGAACCAAGAGTTCTATACAATGTTATATTATAAGTAAAAGCTTTATTTATACTATAGGAACTTTATATTGCTTCATACGATATTTCAAGATTCTATGTTCACGGGTACTGTAGGTTTGAATTTCCTTGTGATTGTAAAAATATTATGATATCAGTCACGTGTTGAAGGAATCTTATATTTTTTTTATGAGAGGTAGGGCACAGCGTTGACCATCACGCTTGAATCTGGGGCAGCCCAACTGGGGAAGTACCTCCTCCTTACAGAAGACCACAGCCATAATAGCACTGCCACCTTTCAGGTATGTAGTGTTGTGTTCCTGATGGTGAGTAAGGTTCCCAGAGCTCCAACCCCCCTTAAAGGCAGGCAACGCGCTTGTGACTCCCCTGGTGTTGCGGGTGCCCATGGGCGACGGTAATTGCTTAACACCAGGCAATCCGTCTGTTCGTTTGCCGCCTATGTCATAAAAAATATATATATATATATTTAAAAAAAAGTTACATGCACCACAGAGAATTACAATCATCGTCTTTGAAATTCGAATGACTTTTGCAGATTTCGCGCTACAAACAAAGGTTTTCCGAGCAAGTGAGGTGAAAAAGTTATTTGTTATACAAGGGAGCACGTCAGTGTTTACCTTCTCGTGCTAATATTGAGACCCGAGCTAGTGAAAGAATCCAAAATTCGCAATGCTCGTGGCTCAAAGAATCTTGAGCATTGGGATGGTCTTAAAGCACGACAAGGTAACACACTTTGCTACCGAGTGCAACACACAATATTCCACAACTTTGACTCTAAAATTTTAAAAATGTAATCGAAATTATTCATATCCAACATTTGTCATTCAAAAACATTAAATATAAAAGAACATCCAACCATGAAACTATGAACAAATCAAATTATTTTTTATGAAATATTTTGATTTGCTTTGATTTTTAAGTAGTAATACTACTATAAAAATTAAAAGTTGAAATAGATAACATATACTTAAGAAAAAACGTGGGTTCGAATCCCGTCGCGAACACTGGAGGTCCTCGTCGTTTTTTCTTAAGTAAATGTTATCTATTTCAACTTTTAACATCCAACCAGCTAAGAAAATCAAAAAAGTACTTGATTAGTTGTGAACAATTTGTATGAAATTACTTTGCACTCTTGTGAATAAAAATTAATTAATTGGGTATGTCCTTAAACTACGTTCAACAATGAGAGGTAGGGCACAGCGATGACCATCACGCTTGAATCTGGGGCAGCCCAACTGGGGAAGTACCTCCTCCTTACAGAAGACCACAGCCATAATAGCACTGCTACCTTTCAGGTATGCAGTGTTGTGTTCCTGATGGTGAGTAAGGTTCCCAGAGCTCCATCCCCTCTTAAAGGCCGGCAACGCGCTTGTGACTCCCCTGGTGTTACGGGTGCCCATGGGCGAGGGTAATTGCTTACCACCAGGCAATCCGTCCGCTCGTTTGCCGCCTATGTCATACAAAAAAAAAAAAACTTTGCTATCTGTTTTTAAGTATAAAACAGTTCTTTCCGAGCTAATGCGGTGGAAAAACTTATTTTGATTTGTTCTTAGTTGAGCCATACAAACATGTAAGTAACCAAACCTCTTCTAAGCACGTTTCCTAACATCTAGTAAGCAAGTGATTATATTACCCGAACAAAAGCGTACGACGGTAGTAAAATATTAACGTTGCGTGTACAGGGTGGTACACGTAAATAAATGAACACCCCGTATTTGTTTAGGGGACGTTTTCCCTGTATTTCTAAGGGAATGCGTAATTTCCGTATCCGATAACTGCCGACACATGGTGCGGCAGAAATGTCTTGTAATTTTTGCTTTTTTTGCGGAAATATTGCAAGTGATATTCGGGAATATTGCTTCGTGTGGGGATATAAAATATATTTAAGATAATTTTACTAGCTGACATATCCTCGCCCATCGCCCAGGGGCCTATAGGTAGTTTCACGAGAGCTGAAGTCACTCACACTACGACACCTCATGTAATGATAGGGAGATTACTCAATTATTCCATTCGTTCACTCTTTTGCAACGAGTATTTTATATAGTTGTGTGCGTAATCCATTCGCCTCAACTCTCGCCTCTATTGACAAGGCGATAAAGTGCATGTTCAGATATTTGTGACCACCTCCACAGCTCCGATATATCTGATGGCGACTGTACTAATTATTGTAATGTTTGAATTTTATACAATTGGAACGAGGTTGAATTTCATTTGTTTTCTTCGATTGTGACACAAAAGAGATTCTACTTTATTTCCTATACTATAAAGAACAAAATCGAGTTTGATATTATTTGCGTGGTAGGCCTTAGGAGGATATAATTAAGTAGTGTAGTGTTGTGTTCCTGATGGTTAGTAAGGTTCCCAGAGCTCCAACCGGTAACACGCTTGTGACTCTCCTGGTGTAGCGGGTTTCCATGGCGACGGTAATTGCTTAACATCAGGAAATCCGTCTGCTCGTTTGTCACCTTTGTCATAAAAAAAAGTAAAAGTACGAGGATCGGCATCCGAGGCAGGATTCGAACCCGCATCTTCAACTATCGCGGCTGAAACTTCAACCAATTGGGCCACCTGAATTCAGCGGAAGATAATTTGTGACATTATCTATGATAAGGGACCTTATTGTCGATGGCGCTTACGCCGTTGTTCAAGATGCCGCAATACAAACGCAACGCGGTTCGACGTAAGCGCCATCGACAATAAGGTCAAGTTTTCTAGATAATGTCACATTTTAGTTATCTGCTAGATGTTGATGTTGCCAGTCTTAATCTGAGACCATGAGGACAACGTCATCCTCGAAACGTCGGAGACATTAAGTCCCGTTTATTTTTAATATTTTTTTCTTATTTTATGTATAGCTTATTAAACGAGCTAAATAACAAGCTGTAAAGGCAGGCAGCTAACATCCGCCATACATTTAATATGAGCCTCCCGGGCCGAAGGTTGCGCGTGACGTCACTCTCCCACGCACCCTCCGCAGTCAACAATGTGAAAGCAGTACGGCAAGCGAGGAAACCACCGGCGCTGCCGCGAACAACGATATTCGTAAATTTCGGACGATTGTCTCTGTCACTCTCATGACACTTGAATTGCAGTAAAAGAGAAAGATGCCCGAAATATACGAACTTCGATGTACGCGGTACCGCTTCTGCGTGACAATATCGCGTGCAAATACCAGTCCTATAGTTCTTAATATGTATTTAATTTATTACGTACATAAACTGAGCATCTGCCAGGCTGTTTAGGAAGGACACGTAAATTATTGATCGCTTAAGTCCATCTAAACAAACCAAACTGGAAAAAAAAAAGTTATTTGTTAAACAAGGGAGGGAGCAAAGTTAGTGTTTAGGTACCCTTTTGTGCAATTTTTCACCTCACTACCACAAGAATAAAATGAAGTCTAAAACATTGAAAATGTAATCAAATTTATTGGCATCCATCATTCATCAAACAAAAACACCAAATAAAACATCCATCCTGCTGACATAAAAGAAATACTCATTTAATAATCCAAAATTTGTATAAAATTAATTTGCACTCTTGTGAATATAATGCGACTTTGCCATCTGTTTTTGAAGAATAAAACAGGGAACAAAAAACAATGTCACTCCAAAGAGACCGTACTTGCAAATAAAATAAATAAATATAATTTTCAGTATTGATTCATAATTTATTAGTAACAACTGTCTTAATAACTAAAACAGTAACAAAATACAAAAAAAAAAAACAATTCATACAGAAGAAAATGTACAAACTATCAAGCCGAGTCGATCGATGTGTACTGACTCGGCTTGAAGATGGGTACCAGAGCTTACCCGAAACATGTCACCTAGTGCGATATAATTACACTTGAGTTCCTCCAAAGTCCTATTTGCCCCAGTAGCGAGTGATACTCGTAAATATTGGCCGTACTGTTTACAACAGCGGTGCTACGTCACGTGTACCGCGCTCCAAGAATTCTGCTCAGGCCTTAATTAACTTATTACTACTAACCTCTAATAGATATATTACACGTTTTTCCATTAATTAACGAGGTGACTTTTCCACTTTACATGCAAATTTTAAAGCGACAGGTTTATTTTTATAGCACACTTTGTTTTAAGGTTTGTATACTTTAGTTACATAAATTGTGATTTAAGCAAATTAGATAATAATTGCTTTACGCTTTGTTAAATTTGCTTTCAATGGAACAGATACATTTTGAGACTTTGCTGTCTTTGTTTGTCAAAAATCAAACAGACAGAGCAGAAGGTATATTCAATGCGAATACTTCAATGGAAAAAAGATAAGTGACGAGAACCTCGGGCGTCCAAGATGGGATTTGTACCCGCATCTCCAGCCATCGCGGCTGATGCCTTAACCAATTGGGCCCGTACACAGCGGAACCTGTCGGAATTTTTCAAGTATAAATGTAAGCTTGTTTATTTTTAACGGTTTTGGAATCAGAGGTTCCACGTTCACGTTTTCTGAAATATGTCGTCTTTTTTTATTATAATATCATTTGCCTATAAAACCTTGGATAATTACTTTCAAAGTTATTTTTTTTTATATTGTTGTCATGGTCATTTGAAAATAGGTATCAAAGTTTGGAGCCGAAATGTGGACACTGACGGTACGGCTGGTCCACAAGTTGAAAGTCGCTCAGCGGGCTATGGAAAGGGCTATGCTCGGCGTTTCTCTGCGGGATCGAATCAGAAATGAGGTAATCCGGCAGAGAACTAAAGTCATCGACATAGCCCACCGTATTAGCAAGTTGAAGTGGCAGTGTGCTGGCCATATTAGCCGTAGAACCGATAACCGTTGGGGTAAACGAGTTCTTGAGTGGAGACCGCGTCTCGGCAAGCGTAGTGTAGGGCGCCCTCAGGCTAGGTGGAGTGACGACTTGCGCAAGATGGCTGGCAGGAGCTGGATGCGAACAGCCGAAAATCGAACACGATGGCGTGAAATTGGGGAGGCCTATGTCCAGCAGTGGACTGCGATAGGCTGATGATGTGATGTGATCAAAGTTTAAAGAATGTGGGAAATCAGTCTTATAAATGGTATAAAAAAAACCCTAAATCCCAATTCTTCTATTTCTACTAAAAACTCCATCATTTCTTAAGCTTCCCTTAACCCACAACACAAATTGAAAACATATAAACTCAGTATAATTGGTTCTAAAAGTCCAATTGTGAAGTTACGTATACACAATCTAAGCGGGATTCAATCATAAAATGAGCTAATACTTACTTAGGAATAATACCATTTGAGTGTTTTATGTGACTAGATGCCAGACTTGAGTCGATTGTGAGACTGGAGTTTGTGGTTCGTCCATAAACTTGGATGGGTAGTTGAGGAATTGTTACTTAGAACTTAAGCACAGATAAAATTAAGTAATCGACTTCCGGTTGAACGTCAAAATGGCGAAGTCGTCTTGAGAATTATTTTCTTGTTTTTTGTTCATTAGGGCGTTTTCAAAAAATTGTGCACCCAATTAGTGAAAGTTGTTAAGAAAAGTTAATTAAGCATTAAATATCGATAAAAGCTTGGTTTTGATGTTCGTTTTATAAACTTCAATCGATATTACAACATAATAGAAGGCAAATAGTCGATCTTCATAAAGATTTAATGCTTAATTGTCGTCACGAAACTGACAGTGATTTAATTTTTTTTTTACATCTTTCGCTAATTGGGTGTACCAAATTTTGAAAACTCCCATTAACGTAGTTTTATGTAATATTGATAGATAATTATGCAGTGATTGAAGAAGCAGCTAATGAGGAATTGATTTCAAAACGCGTTTCATCACTATTTGGCCATCACCCGGCAGCCCCGGGGTCGCGGCCGCCTCTTGGCTTTATGTATCCAGTAACCATTTTACTCAACTCAAACTCATACGTTTATTCAGTAAGTAGGCTACAAGAGTACTTTTACACGTCGAGTATACAAAAGTAAAAGAGAAAAATAAAAACTACACCGGCACCCTACACCTCTGACCCGAGAAGTATTTTGACTTTTATGATCGGCAAGAAACTCTGCGGGACTTATTTTTTCAAAACAGTATACAAAAAAAATCTTAAACATACATGCGTAATTCTGTAAGAAAACATATCAAACAATTTCAGTAATTAAATACCACAAAAAATATATATAGATAAAATTACCTACAAGTCCAAATATGACTGCTTAGAATTAAATTAACTTGACGTTGGTATGCTTTCTTATCTGAACTGTGTCTTACACTCTAATTTCCAAATTGTAATAATTTATCATCAACACTTGAAAATACATATCGATTTTTATAGTTATTTTTGTTCCCAAATGACAAAAATATAAAATATACTTATTACAAATTAACCTTAGAGATGTAAAGGTCTCCAGTAGATCTACATCTATTATTGAAAACACTTTTTTTTTTTTAATGAACAAGCATCGAATGAAGTGTATCACACTAAAAAATATTATAAGTAAAAGGAAATAAAATTAGAAGGAAATTATAGCCCCATATAGCCAAAACAGACCGGAACCTTACAAAACCCAAGACCTACCTACTACCGAAAAAAGTCATGCTCTAACCTCGTCAAGTTCTTTGAATGTATTATTTTGCTAATTTCTTTCTTTACTTGATATTGGCGAAATCATCGATTGATGGAAGCCATATTTAAAAAAAAGAAGAAATTAAGTAATCTAAAGTTTTTCATCATCATCATCATCATCATCGTCAATCATATCGGCCGAAGGACGTTTTTCTGTCTATACTCTAATCGAGTTCCAGTATAAATTACTAGAAATTAAACTGACGTAGCAGCTACGCCGTAGAGACATCGTAGCACATGTAGCTTGCTACGGGATCATAGTAACTCTTGGTGATACAGTTTTTTTTTTTTTTTTATAAAAGACTGACCAGCGTTTGACCTCAGTCGCACCTGATGGAAAGTGACGAGTTTGTAAAGTTTGCTACGTTTGTAGTTATCGCTACGTTTTCGTCGCGTGTAAAGGAAAACGACTACGCTTAGATTACCTTCAAGCTCCTGGTACTAAATATTTTGATACGAGTAGTAAATCCATACTTATATTGTAAATGCGAAAGTGTGTCTGTTTGTTTGTCTGTCTTTCACGGCAAAACGGAGCGACAAATTGACGTGATTTTTTTAAGTGGAGGTAGTTGAAGGGATGAAGAGTGACATAGACTACTTTTTCCAGCGAGAAATCTCAATATGTTAAATTTTCCTCTAACCATGCGGGCGAAGCCGCGGGCATCTAGTAATATATAAAAATGTAAAGTAGAAATAAAAATAGGCAACGCGCATATGAGCCACTGAATTTATAAGAGTTTTATAGGTTTCGGCAAATGTTGAATCCTCTGAAGTTACACTCGTACAGTTACCTTCGTATTATAAAAAACTTGACCACATAAAATCCTTTACGTATATAAAAATTACGGTGTATGTCATAGCAATCAATAAAGATAAATAAAATCTATATATATAAACGTGAAAGTCCTGACTGACTGACTGATCAACGCACAGCCTAAACCGCTTAACCTAGATGGCAGATATTTTCACAATAGGTAGTTTATATACCGTAAGCACCCACTAAGAAGCGATTTTTGGAAATTCTATCATTAAGGGGGTAAAAAAGGGGTTGAAAGTGTGTATGGGGTAAGTGTAAAATTTTAAGCTAGAGACTTGAAATTTTGTGTAAATACTCCTTATTTGAATACAAGAAAAGTAATTTCAGCGTTTTTTTTAAATTCATCCTTTAAGGAGTCAAAAAGGAGGTTTTTCTGTGTGTGCGAAGCCGCGGGCAATAGCTAGTAGATGATATAAATATAAAGCTCTTACGGGAATGTTCGTCCGTCCATATATCGCGTCACGCACAGGCCGTCCGTCCAATTTATTGACACGAATAGGATTTTCTTGTCTGTGCTTCTTATTGAGTTAGGCTCTCTTTTGTTCTCGACTAATGGACAGTACAGTCAATGTCAAAAATATCGATTCAACCGAATTGACAAAATATGTATACATGTACGTTAATAGTAAGACAATAAATTGCATGTATACAAATTATAGCACTGTGACTGCATCTACAGTCTGTATTTTTCATACGGGCGTATATTGTAGTTGCGATTAGTATTGGACCTCAAGAACATAATATTATATTTACATTCATTTTGTTAAAAAAAAATAGTTTATTTTTATTTCATACATAAAAACTAAGCACGACGTACCGACCGATGTACCGATGCGTCATGTTATGTCAGTAATTACTTGTCATGTCAAAATAAGTTGCTGCCCGGTCAGACTTAAAAAAATCGTTACAACTATGTTACAACACTATTAAAAAAAATATTAACATAATACGAGTCGTATTACTGGATACTGTATGTGGGCAACTTATACGCCCGTATAAAAAATACACACTGTATATTTTTAACCTTGACTGGACCTGTACCACGTTTTGGCAAAAAATCATTCGATATGGACTTCGTCAAATATTTGTATGAAGAAATTGGACAGAACGTGAAAAATCGTGGTAAAAAACTTGACTGAGATATCTCGTGGTACAGGGATAGTA
Source organism: Grapholita molesta (assembly GCA_022674325.2). NCBI lineage: Eukaryota > Metazoa > Arthropoda > Insecta > Lepidoptera > Tortricidae > Grapholita > Grapholita molesta. The sequence goes on from CP053137.2 coordinate 744,488, forward strand.
CTAGTGTTTCAGTTAGCCTTATTTATTATTGGGTTCTTCTATTTGCTTTGGTTCAATGTTAATGTATCGAATTATCATAAGAAAAACTATTGTGAATATCTTATTAATATTTTGGTTGATGGTCTAGCTAGTGGATACTGCCTATGAAACCGACGGTATTGGGTTCAAATCCCAGTAAGGACATTTATTTGTGTGATGAGCACAGATATTTGTTCCTGAGTCGTGGGTGTTTTCTATGTACTCGTATATTGTTGGCTAAGTACACACAACACAAGCCTTTTTGAGCTTACCGTGGGGCTCAGTCAATTTATGTAATAATGTCCTGTAATATTAATTAATTTATTATTCCATCTATTTAAATATTTTTATCGTCGTAGAACATAAGCCTTCTTGAGCTTACCGTGGGGCTCAGTCAATTTGTCTGACGATCATCATCATCGTCCTTTGACTGATATAAACTTCAAGTTTAGGGACAATACCCCCAACACGATCAAAACATCATTCTAACTTTCCCTACAACCCCTCACTACGCTCGTAATAGAGAGAAATGGCTTCGTTTGTGTCGCATTTTATAGCCTACAAATAATGCATAAATATGCGATATATTATTTGACGGTTAACGTCGAGTTGATGTTTATTGTGCAATAATATTGGGTATAAATAATGTTATGATGTTTGCTGGGTCTGAGAAATACGCGGTAGTTAAATTAAATAGAAAAAAACGTTTAAGACTTTTGCGTATTCATATAAATTTTTAGTCTTGCCAGGCCCCTATTTCACTACAGCTTCAATTTTCACGATTCCCGACATATGTAAATTTCTGACGTTGCAGGTGTCCATTGGTTACATTGACCGCTTACCATCTGGTGAAACGTGTGGTTGTTTGCCACGAACACGTTAGTTTTAATAAAAAGCTGTTATTTTTATTATACCGTCAATAAATAGGTAGTAGTTTGGTGAAGAGCTCTTGACAATTGTCACGATCCTGAGAAGAAATTTCGATATTTTTCGACATGTGTTTAGTCCTCTGTCGGAATTTCGCGACAGTTGTCATATTTCTCGTGACAATTGTCAAGAGCCTTTCGTCTAACTAGTACCTATCTATTGATGATATAATAAAAAATAACGCCATTTTATTGAAACGGCGATAGCAAACAAGCATACATTCCACCCGACGGTAAGCGGTCAATGTAACCAATGGACACCTGCAACGTCAGAAATTTACATATGTCGGGATACGTGACAATTGTAGCTGTGGTGAAATAGGGGCCTGTACATACAGTCATCCACTTACGGTTCATGCAAGGCTTTTGTTTAGTACAATGTAAAGTAAACCCTTAATGGCTCAATAATTTATGTCCCTGACAGTACCTTATAGAGCAAATACGTCCTGAAATTTTTAAAAAAGAGATGCGTTGGACTTGCAATCCGGAGGTCGCAGTTTGTAGCCCTGGCTAGTACAGACAGCAACACTCTTAGCTGTACATTAGTGGACCTTATTACATAAGGCTTAAGGTCCATTAATGTACAGCTAAGAGTGTTGCTGTACCAATGAGTTTTTCTCTTATGTACGGAATATTTGATATTTACCAGCTTTTCGGTGAAGGAAAACGCTATGGTTCCATTACACCCTAATTTCATTTTACCTAGTTCCTAAAACGCTTACATTTCAAAACGACTGTATGTCAAATTACCTGAATTCCAGAATGCCTATTTTTTCTCAAAACACCTAAGTATTAATATGGCGGAATTTCAATGTTTTCATGTATCATAAATCATAATGACTAAATTTCACATTACCCTTAGTTGAAAACTCCGCATTTTCAAAACAAACCAGTACCAAAATATCTAAAATTCATAAAGTTTCAACGCTCAGACTAGAAAGACGACGAATATTTAAAAAAATTAGGGATTTTGTGACCGTGACATTTTGCTTTTCTGGTATTCTCGATTTACGCTATTTTAGGATTTAGCCTTACGGTATTTGAATTTTTAGGCATTTCGGGAAATGGTGGTTTGACTAATAACTCACAATGATTTTTTGTAATTTTAACAGTGAGACATTTTGTTATTAAGGATTTAAAACACCATAGCTATTTAGAGTATTGACGAAACAGAGAATTAGGCATTAAGCAATTTAGGTAGAATGAAACCAAAGCCCGCGAGAGGAGACAGGGTTGTGCTATTCTAGTCAGTCTGATCAAAATGTAAAAAGAAATTAAAAAATCTCTTTATCCTTAAATCCTTACACGTCCCAGAAATCTATCAAGTTGTGTTCAAAATTCTCGCACTAACACATTACTTACACTACACGTTGTGAATTTCCACCAGATTGCCTCTGAGTCCAACTAAGAGCCAAGTAAATACATCACGGAAAAATCTTCGCAAGAGTTTCCACTACACTGCAGCCCTATAGAAGTGGATACGTGTAGGGATGGGACTTAGAGATGTTTCAGAAAATATTTAAATTATTTTTCACCTAGCTGTGCCTCGCGGTTTATTAAGAAAAAAACGTAGCCTATGTGTTAAGGGTGTCAGCTAACTCCATACTAAATATTAAAATCGCTCCAGCTGTTTAGACGTGAAGAAGTAACAAACATACACACTCAAACATTCGCCTTTAAAATATTAGTGTACATGTAGACTAGCTGTGCCCGCGGTGTAGCCCGCGGTTTATTAGGAAAAACGTAGCCTATGTGTTAAAACAGGGTGTCAGCTGACTCCATACCAAATTCGCTCCGGACATTTTGAAAAAGTAACAAACATACACACTCACAAACTTTCACCTTTAGAATATTAGTGTAGATTTTAGTGTAGATATCGAAATTCATCATCGATGTTCACTAGTAGACATAGGCCTCCCCCAAATATGACGTGATCTTGGGGGGTGTTGCCATAGTCACGCTTGGCAGTTGGGTTGGCGACCGCGGTTGCTATTTATTCGCTTTTGAGGGACGCTACTGCTCATCCGTCGGTGGCGCCTCTTATGAGAATTATTTGTTCCTAGTTGTAACATTTTTAGGAAATTGGTTTAGACATGCTAAAATGTATGTATATATTACGTTAGAAAATATATTTTTAGTATTGTGTATTCATTGCAATAGTTAATGTCAGCTATTTATTTTGATTTGAGGTTTAATATGCATAGTATATTATACATAGCATGTACCTGATATAGCATTAGTGTAACCATTTTTATAAGCTTTATCCGAGTTATGATGATGATTAAGTCCCTATAATTTCAACAATTTTTTTTTTTTTTAATTACGGAAATAAAATATTATTTCCATATTTTAATACTCCAAAAGCTTTTTTGAATTATTCTTCTTTGTAACAAATATTCACATCATATTTATACACTACTTTTAAAGTTTTACCCGTTGCTAATCCTAAAATATATATTGCTCAGATAATATAATTCTGTCCAGAAGTCTTAAATTCAATATTTATTTTCATTATTAGCCTGTAGTAAAAATAATGTATAGCAGCACATCCCTATAATCCATGTTCCGCTTACGCTGCGATTTCACGACCCAATGCGTGTCCAATGCTCCCCCGCTACAAGCAAAACATAAACACGTGAACTGGAAGGAGCGTTGCACTGTACGCTTCTCGCTTCAGACTTTATAGATGGTTTATAGTAAAGGAAATATTATGTACTTTTGACAGCTGCACTCAGCGGCTTAGCTTGTACAAATGTGAGTGCCGGTCGCCATCAGATATATCGGAGCTGTGGAGATGGTCACAAATATCTGAACATGCACTTTATCGCCTTGGCAATAGAGGCGTTGTTCAGATATTTGTGACCCCCTCCACAGCTCCGATATGTCTGATGGCAACTATACAAGTGACAAACTAATGTAGAACAAAAACCTTGCAGTCCGCATTTGGAAGCTTTTTTGAAAGTTCTATTGAAAAGCTACATTGAGGACTTTTTTTTAAATCAATATTTTAATGCATTATTTCAAAGACATAAAGTAGCTTTTCATTAGTTTATAGAAAAAATATCCGAATCAGTTTCAAAGGAGTTTTAGCAATATATCAGAAATATGAATTTCAAATTTCAAATTTCAATTTTTATTGACTCTGCCTGAACTATATAAAATTTAAGACAAAATAAAATATCATTTTGCAATAATATTTTCTGTCGTTAAACATTTTCATATACGAATACGGCTTAAGACAAAAGTAGGCCTACTGAGCACTCAAGCTTTATATATGAAAACTCGATATTTTAGTGTAGTATCTACATTTTTTTGATGACATATTATCAATTCATTTAATCTTATTGGTCGTTACGGTGACTGGCGATTGCATAGAAAATTTACAATAAGTCACTTCGTTATAGATCCGAAGTTTTGGCCCATTTTTTCTTTTATTTAATACATACTTTTAAGTATTATTAATTGATGTTCTCTTGTCGTGTGCCTATATTAAGTTTTGAAATGTCAGAAAATTGTTTAACTGCATTTAGAAAGAGATGGTTTTCAGAGTTAAAAGAAAAAAGTGTGTGCTTAATCCTTTTCACCGAGGCTGTACAAAGCTGTATTACTTCCACTTTAATATTGAATCAATGAAACTTAAAGCGACTTACAACGCAAACACCCAACTAATCATCGAACTAAGTCCAAACCAAACCATTGACTTGACTTTAATGTCTTAAAGTGGGCTTTGAATGCCACTTAGAAGGGTCTGGAAATTCTAATATCAGGTCAAAGGGATAGCACCAAGAGTCCGGACCCTTCGTGAAAGATGGGACGGTCGTGGTTTTATGGGACCCTGGTAGGTTAGGGCCATCAATCGAGCATGTTATGGGTTGATTAAATCTAATACTAAATTATTGTCAGTATATATTCTGGTCTAATAGAAATATAAAATAAGGTAGGCAAATATAGATAGCTGAGTTTTTAAGGAAAAAATACAAAATATTATTACAGAAATTAGTTTGCAATAAGTAAATAATTGCATAATTTAACTAAACAATACAAAAATATTGCCATTATTTAAATGACACTTTGAGATGCTTTCTTACCTGAAAAGCATCTCAAAGAATAACGACAAGTTTGGCCTAGTGGTTAGTGACCCTGCCTATGAAGCTGATGGTCCTGGGTTCAAATCCCAGTAAGGGCATTTATTTGTGTGATGAGCACAGATTTGTTCCTGAGTAATGGGTGTATAATTGTATATATATGTATTTAAGTATTTGTATAATTCATATATCGTTGACTGAGTACCCTCAACACAAGCCATCTTGAGCTTTATGGGACTCAGTCGATTTGTGTAAGAATGTCTTGTAATATTTATTTATGTAAAAAAAATCATTTAATATTTTATCAGTTGCTTTTCAGTGAAGAAAATATCCGAAACTAATCGTAATAAGACCTAGTTTGAACTAGTGCTTACGCCAAATCCTGAGATAAGTTGCCAAGCGGATCCCAGATTCCCATGAGCCGTAGAAATGCCGGACAAACGTAAGAATGATGATGAACAGGGTACAAAGCGATCCAGAAATCAAATGTAAAAAGAGAACCAAATAATCGCGCTATTCTACGCACCAAACCATACTCTCATTACAAAACTCTCAAAAGCCAAAATAGAAGCAACTTTAATTCAATACCTTAAGGTACAAAATCAGAAGTGTAACACCAGAGGTCATAAAGTACCTTTACGGCGCTCTCGCGCTTAGAATGTAGTAAAATAACTTAAATTGAAATAGCCTTATTTTTTCTTCTTTATGACGTTTCCACTATGAGAAGGCGGTCGTAAATGATATTTATTACCCGTCTAATCTATTAGGACGGCTGTCGATTAGGTAAAGGTATAATTCTTTTACATCACATTAAAATGGCTGCCAATTATACGGGGTGATTTTTGGGTTGTGCCGCACTTTGCCGGCTTTTTATTTTATATAAGTCATCATGTCAGCCGAAGGACAACAACGAGCGCTGGTAGCCTAGCGGTAAGAGCATGCGACTTGCAATCCGGAGGTCGCAGGTTCAAATCCCGGCTCGTACCAATGAGTTTTTCGGAACTTATGTGCGAAATGTCATTTGGTATTTACCAGTCGCTTTTCGGTGAAGGAAAACATCTTGAAGAAACCGGACTAATTCCAATAAGACCTAGTTTACCCTCTGGAAAGGTCAAATGGCAGTTGCTTTCGTAAAACCAGTGCCTTCGCCAAATCATGGGATTAGTTGCCAAGCGGACCCAAGGCTCCCATGAGCCGTTGCAAATGCCGGGACAACGCCAGGATTATGATGATCAGCCCAAGTTGGTCCACTGCTGGACATAGGCTTCACAAGGACCCACAGTGACCGGTTTGCGCCACCTGTATCCAGTGGGTTCCCGTGATTATCATAGTTCATGTGGCGGTCATGATGATGATGATGAATGCAGTATCATCGAATTACAAGTATCACCAATAAGCATAGAATTCCTAATGAAAGCTTTAATCAACTTTACAAATCGTGGAAAGAATCCTTTTTTTATAATGAAGAAAAATGACATCCTTTGGACGAATTTCTTAATAAACATGTCTTCATTATATCTTTGCAGTTGCGCATAAATTCAACCGTATTACAAAAGGGAATAGGGTTCATTTTTGGTTACATCTCCATCAAACATAGCTGGCGAAGAGTGCTCTTGTGTTTTTAACGTCAAAGAATCTTTTTTTTTGTGTGCGATGAGTTATTAGGAAAATACTCTTACCGATGTGAATGCTGAAGAAATGAGGTTTGATCTAGATAATTTGTCATCATCATATCAGACGAAAGAGTTCATGTGTCGTAATGCTTGACATAGGCCTCCCGCATTTATGACTTGTGTGGAGGGTAGTTGCCATAGTCGCCACGCATGGCAGGCGGGTTGGCGATCACAGTAGTTGTAGATGAGGTTTTGACGGACACCGCTGCCAGTCTGCCAGATATTTCCCTTTGTCGCCTCTTACGACACCCGCGGGAGGCGATAGGGTGGTGCTATTCTAGTCATCCGGCACCACATGTCACACTAAGATGACTTACATGGTTTTATTAAAAGAAAAAACATTAATAAATACTTCAAAAGTATCATCATACATATGTAGTTGTCCAATGCTGGACATAGCCCTCCCATAAAGACCGCCATAACACCCTTGTCCAGCAGCTTTCCTCATCCAGCATCAGCCTGCAATCTTTCGCAGATCGTCATCCCACCTGGTCGGAGGACGTCCCAGACGTTTGGCGTGTGGCGGCCTCCACTCAAGAACACGTTTACCCAAGCGTTTAGCTCATTGCCACTTGAGCTTGCTAATTCTTCGAGCTATGTCGATAACTTCAAAATTATAAGATACTAATTATTTCACTCCGTCAATAATGATATACTTCTAGTATTTCATAAAGAATAAATTTAGCTCCTGGTAGCAGAGAGAAAGGTTTTCAGGAAGATCTTGGAGCCTACAAAGAGACATGATGGCACCTGGAGGGTACACAAAAATGCCGAGATTGAGGAGTTGGTGGCTGAACCCAATATTATAGGTCCAACCAAATTCCACAGCCCCTGGTTTGGGCATCTGCAGAGTATGGGAGAGGATCGGGCCGTCAAAGGAGCGTATACGGGACGGCCGACTAGTCGCCGCCAAGTTGAGGCGGATCTGCAGCAGCTTAATGTCACCAGTAACACTTGGCACTAGGCTGCACGGGATTGGGATTGCTGGCGAGCTCTCGTTATGGAGGCTAAGATCCTTTAATAGTTATTCTTATGACCTACTAGCAGACGGATTGCCTGATGGCAAGCAATTACCGTCGCCTCACAAACGCGTTGCCGGCCATTAAGGGGGTGGTGTTCTGGGAACCTTACTCACCGTCAGGAACACAACACTACATTCCTGAAAGGTAGCAGTGCTATTATGGCTGTGGTCTTCTGTAAGGAGGAGGTACTCCAGTTGGGCTTCTCCAGACTCAAGCGTGATGGAACTTCGCTGTGCCCTAACTCTCATTGTTGGACGTAGTTTAAGGACATACCCGGGTCCAAATAGTTCGTTGGTTTTAGTCAATAATGTTACCTTAACCAAAACTTCCTACTAAATCGTTCAAATGCTGAAGAAAAGCACAACGGAAAGTTAAAAGTAGTTTAATTACGGGCAAAAACTACTAGCAGCTAATTAATGTAAGTTGATCGGCATGCAGCGTTCAGATTGGCTGCGCGAACGCTCGCCAGCCATTGAAACGCGGCCTCGATGTCCGTTACAACTATTCGGAGAGCGAGCGTGATTGGTTCCCTAGAGCGGAGTCTCGGCAAGTGATTGGTTGAAATTGCGGACGCGAATCAGATTCCTTCGTGATTGGTTAAGTTTCCACTTGTTTTAGCGCAGGCAATTATAGTTAATTTAATGGGGAATTGAATTGGTCTTTGGAAACTGTTTTTGTAATGCGATAGATTTTGTTCTACGTGAGTGTTGTCTTTGAGATATACTTATTCCTTTATAAAAAAGGTAAAGTAACTTAATTTTATAATTAACAAGGCTCAATAGCCATTCTTTGACGACCGGTCTGGCCTAGTGGGTAGTGACCCTGCCTATGAAGCCGATGGTCCTGGATTCGATTCCCAGTCAGGGCATTTATTTGTGTGATGAGCACAGATATTTGTTCCTGAGTCATGGGTGTTTTTATGTATTTAAGTATTTATATGTATCTATTTATTATATATATCGTCGTCTAGTACCTGCAACACAAGCCTTACAGAGCTTACCGTAGGACTAGGTCGATTTGTGTAAGAATCCCGAAAATATTTATTTATTTATTAAATATCATTTTTTTTATAAGACTCGATTCACAATATTGCCAAACTATTTCTTTTCTATTTTTCTGAATGATGTCCCTAGTGTTCTCTCCAATTAAGCTGCTATTTAAAGAAAAATCAAGCAGTACGGAATGGAAGTAACAGTAAATAAAAAAAATCCTTGAGACATCTTTTTATTCTATGAACACTCAAAAAGCTACTGATTTCAAATAGAAAAAAAATAACAGTATAAAATGTTTCAAATTAATAAAATACAGCATTGGAAAAAAATAAGCTCCCGGCCAACATGAATAGCAAGCATTAAAAAAATGCTGTATAGTCAGCATCAATACTAGCGTATAAAACAGCGCACCAAATGTATCTACCGTTTCTTAATTGCTTCACAAAAATAAACTGATTTCTGCGTGTTCTATTAATTTAAATGCGATTGAAACTGAAACGCGAAATGCAGTTGTACAAAAATTACAGGATGGCAGATACTTGTGATTAATTATTATGAATAAACTGGACTTAACCGCGGACGAAAACTTAAAAAAATAAACTCCGATGTTTCGAGAAGAAATTGTCCTCGTGGTCTCGGGTGAAAACTAGCTAAAATTGAGAAAATACCATGAATGCAGGCTTCAAATACTAGTTAAAAATACCGACATTAATGTAATGTGTCGATCGAGTGACATCCCTAGTGCGCAAAACGTTCAAGTTGATAAACATGATCAAGTGCGGGTAGTTTGAAAAACACGCGGCTAGATGTTGATGTGAACTTTAGCCAGTCTTCATTGGAGACCACGAGGACAACGTCGTTCTCAGAACGTCGGAGGTATTTTTAAAAGTTATCGTACGCCCCGCCCCGTCGTTAAGTCCCGTTTATTTGTAATGATGTGTAAAAACCGTGAAAGTTTATATCAGTTTGGGTGCGTTTATGGATGCTGACTCATCATCATCATCATTATGATCATCAGGTTATTAGGTGCCGTCTGACGCCGGCCGACTATTTGACTAGAGCAGCACCATTCCATCTCCTCCCGCGGGTGTCGTAATAGGCGACAAAGGGAAAAATCCTACGGACGGGCAGCAGCGTCCGTCGAAACCCAACCGCCTGCCAAGCGTGGCGACTATGGCAACAACAACAAGATAATTCAAGTCATATTTGTGGGAGGCCTATGTTCAGCAGTGGACTGCATACGGCTGAAATGTATGTATGTATGCATGTTAGAAGGTTCGATGTGACCTAGAAATCAAATTGGTTATACTTACTTAAAATAAAACAGATGTTGTTTAGCTGTATTTTCTCCTTGTCGCCACTCGGTGCCACTCGGGTCTCCGCCTGTCGCCGAGAGCCGCACGAACCATATTTATTACTCGTATTGGACGTTACAGGAAAAATAAGAGTAATAACGTTTTGGTGTAAGTATTACGTTGTGTAGTGGTATTGGGGTGTTATTAGACAGCTACGTGCTTTATATGTGGCTTATAAAGTGCTCCCATAGCTTTTATTAATCTTATATAACGGTATAAAATATTTCTTAAAAATGGTTTATACAATTTTATCACGGCAATTTTAGAACTAGGCTAGCCCATTACCCAGTAACCCTGCCTATGTAGCCGACGGTCCTGAGTTCAAATCCCAGTACATTTTTTTAATTGTATACTCAACTGTTTTTATTTAACACATGATATGAAAACACACAATTTTTTTTTGTGTGTTTTCAGAATCACGAGCTCTTTCGATCTGAATAGGAAAAAAAGTGTGTGTGACTTTATGAATTTACTTTGTACTCTTGTAAATATGCAGTTTGGCTATTTGTTTTTTAAGAGCTTTTTGAGCTAGTGAGGTGAAAAAATATTCTTGTAACATGACGTAACGTTTTGTTAGTATTCATATGTGTGTTATAAAAGTGTTACAAAAGTGGTATAAAAGCTATGAAGACACTACATTTACTTCAGAAATCTGTGTTACTTTGAAGTTGTTGCGCCTCGTTACGATTGTTAGGCGTTTCTTTGACTCCGTATGCGAAATAGGGATGTCACGATTCGCATTCACTTGATGAGAATATTCGCATTCGCAGCTGCATCGAACTTTAAATAATAATGAATAAGTATTTTGCAATATTACGGAAATTGAACTAGTAAGTAAGCAATTTTTTGGAGAAATCGCGAAGCGTCTGGTTGAGGTAACTGGTGACGGAAGAGCTGACGGCTTCTTCGCACAACGTATCAGCATTGCGCTACAACGAGTAAATGCCGCCAGCATCCTTGGTACAATGCCTCAAGGGCAAAAAAAGGAAGCTAAATAAAGCATAGGTACCAAATAATTATAGAATTATTATTGTTATATAAAAATATACTAAATAGCTACAAAAACATTTATTGGTTAAATACATCAATGAAAAACTAAAACTAAAATATCTAGGGCAAAATAAAACAACTCGTAACAGGATAAAAAACAATATATTTTTAAGCTAACATGGTCGATTACATTACAACTATTACTTATGATATCGGAAACTCATTCAAAACGTACATGGTAACTATCCCGTTTGAAGTGATAGTTGTAATCAAAAACAATACTCGAAATACGAAAAAACTAATTTTAAATTCTCAAACCTACTTAACTTATTACTACTTAACTTAACTTATTAGCCGTAGAACCGACAACCGTTGGGGTAAACGAGTTCTTAAGTGGAGACCGCGTCAGCGTAGTGTAGGATGCCCTCAGGCAAGCTGGATGCGAACAGCCGAAAATCGAACACGATGGCGTGAAATTGGGGAGGCCTATGTCCAGCAGTAAGCTGCGATAGGCTGATGATGATGATGATGACTTAACTTATATTTCTTATCTGTCGTTTTGTTAATTTTTGTGAGATATAGACAAAAATTTAAAGCTAGCGTTTTATCTATTTGTCTGCTTTCTTCATAAATTCCATATTTGAATTCATAGAAAGTATTAATGTTACTTGATTTTTTATACACGGTTTAATTTAACACGGTTCTACTCGCGTTTGTTTAGTCACTCGCGCGACATGTGTCGGAGAACATAGGCCTCCGTTTTCAAGCACTAAGAGTGCTGAGTGTCCGGTTCGCCGATCAGATTTTTCATGTTTTTTTTTGTATTATTCGCATTTGCATTAGAATTTTTGCATCCGTGAAATTCGCATTCGCGCGAAAACAGAATGTTATGGAGTTATGACATCCCTGATGTGAACTACTTTCATTGTAACTGACATAGTTCTTACACGACGTAACTTACTCGGTGAGGAAAGAAATCCGCCATATTATGTTCCTTTCATCTTTTACGTCGTAATATTTTATAGATATAACCAATGATATATTGAATTTTTATTGTTTAAGCATAATTCGGACACGAGCAAGAAAAAAAGATAGAATATGAACATTAATAGAAAAGATATTTTGACCCCAGGTATGTCTTTAAACTACGTCCAATAATGAGAGGTAACAGCGAAATACCATCACGCTTGAGAAGCCCAACTGGGGAAGTACCTACTCCTTACAAAAGACCACAGCCATAATAGCACTACTATTTTTCAGGTATGTAGTGTTGTGTTCCTGAGGTTCCCAGAGTTCCAACCCAAGGCCGCAAACGCACTTGTGACTCCCTGGGTGTCGTGGGTGCCCATAGGCGACAGTATTTGCTTACCACCAGGCAATCCGTCTGCTCGTTTGTAGCTTCTGTCATAAAAAAAAGTTACACGGTATTCAGTTGGTCCCAAGACGACGAACAATCTCTGAAATCCCAGGGTTACTGAGTAGATTGACTTTAGAGGATTTCCGAAGAAAAGATAATAAAAATTCAAACGAAACTTATCTATTATTATTTCACATAATGGACAACAATAGCACACTGTATTAATAATTAGCAGCCTATTTTAACAAAACATATCTTCTTTTAAAATATGGCTTCCATAAATAAAAGAATCAATGATTTCGCCAATATCACGGTAAGTAACAAATAATGTCAAGTTTTCTCTTAGAGCGTGACGTTGTTCGGTAGGCATTGCGTTCTGTAAAGTGGTAGCTGGACTTTACAGAAAGCCACGAGGCGGCCGCGACCCCGAGACTTCCGAATAATGACCAAAATAGTGATAAAACGCGTTTCGAAATCAATTCTTCATTAGCTGCATAACTCTGCGTTAGATCACTGCTTAATAAACTATCAATATTACACACACAAAAAGCAAAAAATATAATCTCAAGACGACTTCGCCATTTTGTGGTTCAACCGGATTTCCAAAAAGCATATTAGTGTGACTTTTATCACTATGACACAAAGTATCGTCAATGACAAAGATAAGTTAATATTTTTAAAAATTAAAAAGAATTACGGTCAAAATTTACTAACTACTTTCATTTTCCATCTCAAATGATTTCTACAGCGAGATTTACTCTACCATCCAGATCCAACTATGTCCCGGGAACATAAACAAATCGTCAGTCCATTAAATCTGATAATATCTACGCACTAATTATTTCTCATATTTTGTTATTTCAGTAGAACAAAAACCTCTTCTAAACTAAGCATTTGTGCATGTATATATAAACATGTATTCTCTAGTCTTAGCAATCTATATAATATAATGTTTCTAGGTTTATTCTGGCTCATTCTGTATAATAATTCGAGCGCTTCTGTGGACAATGTACCTAATTTCATGTCCGCTAGTAAAATAGTGTTAATATTTTATAGAACCGCAGCGAGGCAGCTTGGGGAGTGGTGCAAGTTATAAGAATTTGCCATTATAGTCTAAGTCTAAGGGCTAAGCCACATGAGCGGAACTTCGGTCGCGGGATACAACATGCTTCATTTCATTATGTAATATAAGGTATGGTGCAACCGAAACCGAAATTACGCCGCAGAAATTACGCTAGTGTGGCTTCAGCCTTAGGCGCACTATTCACAGGATCTGAACTAGCAACGGAGCGCTGAGCGCATAAGAATATATCAATAGTATTGCATATGATCTACGTTCCAATTAAGTAGTAAAGATAATTGTAGGTATCTTGGTGGTACACGTAATATTAAATTATAATAATATAAATAACATAAAATATTTGCGTTAGAAGGTTGTACACGTGTACAATCAGAAAACAAATAAAAATTTACCAAAAATATTATAATAAATACAATTGTCCGCAAAACTTGATGCTCGTAATCTATCTGGTATTTAAATTGTTAAACATGAAGATAAAAATCCCATATAAAAAATAATGCTATTGATGCTAAATTGATAACTGCACAACTCGCCAAGTGGGTTGTCTGTAAACGACTGTAACGCCTAGAGGCATAACCAAGATGCCGATAGATTGAAGAAACGCATTCGAAACGATAAAATGTATTAAAATGACGGATTGAATGATAAGTTACGTTATCTTTTCCGTTCATTCTATATTATTATTTGCATTTGATAGTCATCTATTTATACGTACGTACTAAACAATATTAATAATTATACATATTTTTACAAAATTAAAAGCTAACTTCAGGATTAGTCCTTAATTAGTCATCTTGCCTTACCCCAGTTAAATTAATACATCCACTCACCCGCTCGCGTCTATAACTTAAACCATCTTCATAGCGTACTCAGAGCAAGTTTCAAAGTAAAATAAACGCTATTGCCTAATTCATAAAGCGCATTTTAATTTGTCATATTTAAAGCACACGGTGGCCATGTTTATTTAGCCTGATTTACTTAGAGACGTCACGGTTTTTATGTTAATTATTGTAGGGTTTTTATATTTAACGTAAGTTACATGTAGGTACATACATACATACATTTCAGCCATAAGCAGTCCACTGCTGGACACAGGCCTCCCACAAATATGACTTGTATCATCTTGGGGGTAGTTGCCATAGTCGCCACGCTTGGCAGGCGGGTTGGCGACCGCAGTAGCTATAGATTGGGTTTCGACGAACGCTGCTGCTCGTCCGCAGGATTATTCCCTTTGTCGCCTCTTACGACACCCGCGGGAGGAGATGGGGTGGTGCTATTCTAGTCAGCCGGCATCACACGGCATACATGTAGATAAGTCAGTTATAATAAATTAATAACAAATATTTCGGGACAATCTTACACAAATCGACCTAGTCTTACGGTAAGCTCAGTAAGGTTTGTGTTGTAGGTACTTGACGACGTGTATATAAATATAGATACATATAAATACTTAAATACATGGAAAACACCCACGACTCAAGAACAAATATCTGTGCACATCACACAAATAAATGCCCTGACTAGGATTCGAACCCAGGACCATCGGCTTCATAGGCAGGGTCAATACGCACTAGGCCAGACCGGTCGTTATCGCCCTAAACTGATACCAGTAGCCATTAGAGAATGGACAGAAGCGTTTGCTTAGAGTGGAAGAAATTGCGATCGCCAACCCGCCTGCCAAGCGTGGATGGCATTAAAACCCCCAAGCTCAGAGATCGCTGTGGCGATAGGGGAGGCTTATGTCCGTGTAGAGATTCTTGGCAGATGGATTACACGTAGGAAGTATATATGGTGGAAAAATTGCAGTCAACTAGTTCATTTAGCAAAATGCCAGGCATATATCCAAGGGACGTAATTTCAAGTCTCATTTTTATGACAAAGGTGGCAAACGAGCAGCCGGATTGCCTGATGGTAAGCAATTACCATCGCCCACGGGCATTCCAGCGTGTCACAGGCGCTTTGCCAGCCTTTAAGGGGATTGGAGCTCTGACTACCTTAATACTCACTATCAGGAACACAACACTACAGACCTGAAAGGTAGCAGTGCTATTATGGCTGTGGTCTTCTGTGAGGAGGAGGTACTTCCCCAGTTGAGCTGCTCCAGACTCAAGCGTGATGGTACTTCGCTGCGTCCTACCTCTCATTGTTGGACGTAGTTTAAGGACATACCCGGGCCGTACGAGGCAGTAGATTTTCCAGTTTTTCTTTGAATGGTATCATTAGCAGAGGTTTCTTTAACAGAAAATATTTTTTCATCCAAAAATTTAACTGCTGACCAATCTGAGTAAATGAGCTCAGAAAAGATAAACACGTTTTCGGGATTTTGTTTCACACTCATAAAACACTATTGCGTTTACCCCCCGAGTAGTCGAGGGTTAAAGGTTTATAGGGATTTGCTGCTGTCAGCTTAACCCTTTCACTGCGCGTGACGGTAATATCCGCAGTAAGCACAACGAATCTGACTGTAGACTCATTTTACATCTCCAAACTTAATAAATAAATAATAAATATTGGCTACTTTTCTGTTTGCCCGGTTGACTGGTAGAGAATGCCGACGAGAGGTCTGGCTTAGTGGGTAGTTACCCTGCCTATGAGGGTGGGTTCAAATGTGAGATGTTTGATTCTAAGTCCTAAGTACTACTAGTAGAGGAGATATAGCGTTTGGGGTCAAAATAATTGCCACAGAACCGGAGTTTGGTGTTTTTAGTTCTTTGTGTGTATCTTTTTGACATACTAAAAATATAGAAAAATATATGCGTGCAAAATGCGATTTTCCACACGGCAAAGATTTGAAAAATTGAAAATTCCCCATATAAAACCCAAATTTTGTATGGTCTCAAAGTACAGGAAATTACACACAAAAGAAGGTTATGAGGTTAATTTAATAAAATAAACGTAAATTAAAAAGTGGTGACTAAAAAAAAAAAAGATTTTTCAAGCAAAAATTGTTTTTTGTTAAAATTGATAATGAAACTTATATAGACTATATACACATCAATATACGTTACAAAAAGAAAAGCATGTTAAATACATGAATAATACAAAAAAATAGACTTTTAATTAACAAGACAAAATATAGAGCTCCTCCATAGACTGCCACATGGGGCAATCTTCAACATACTGCGGCCACTGACTACCAGCGTTAGTTTAGCGTTTGTGGATGTCCGATATTGCGCTTTCCTAGATGTAGTCGCCACTATACTAGGACTTTTCTGTCCTAACGGCCATCGACCACCACTGCCACTTCAACAGTGCAATTCTACGAGCCATGGCGGTTTTTCTGTCTTTTTTTTACGGAACATCATTGAACTGCATCTACGTGGCGATAGTCCGAGCGGTCACGGGTCTTCCTTAATGCTCCACAGCCGAGTTTGATATTGCCTTTTCGAAGTTTAATTTGCCTAACTGGACTACATGTCCCAGATACAAATATTCGTCAACAACTTCGACAGCAACGTTCCCAACCGATATCGTATACATGGCGACAAGGACATTTTTGATGCTTCTATTATGTTAACTTTCAGCCCTACCTGTTCTGAAACTCTACTAAGGTCCTGAAGTGCTCAGACATGACAATGACATAGTCTAGGAACCGAAGGTGAGTGAGGTGTTAGCTCTTAACATTGATCCAGTACCTTCAAGGCATCTTCCAGTGCAGCAAACATGTTCGGAGAATGACATCTTCCTGTCTTACACCTCGGTGCGGCTGGATTGGCTCAGAGCTCTGGTCCTGAATATCGGTGATCGGTGAAGAAATAGAAGTACAGCCCATGTCTCGATCGAACCACGATGTAATCAGCCACTATGCTTGGCGTTTGTGGACTATGAGAAAGCCTTTGAAGGGGGGTTGGAAAAAACAACTACTCAATATGTCAATTGAGCCCTACACTAGAATTTTTAATTAATATATTAATAGTAAATATGGTCGATACTCCCGTAAACCGTATACAAATGAGTAATGTTGTAGTGGCAGATAATAATGTGTCGACATATGGCATAGAATGATTTAAATGTTTTCTATTGCTCTGTGATTTAAGATTATTAGATTTACAAATAACATTAAACAATTGGGAAAGATACATGGAAGAACTTTATAAGTCCTGTCGAGTTCGATGAAGATGATATGGAAGATGAACAGTTAATAGACTAGAGATGATAGAATAGGTAGTAAGATAGGTATACATAGTTAGTAAAATAGGTAATAGATTGGAAAATAATACTTGAAGAAGAGTTTTTGAAAGCCATGTCGAATATTCCAAATGGTAAAGCTGCAGAAGATGGCGGAATTCCTATTCTAAAACAGCATATAAGTTTAAATATGAAGAACACGTTAATTGTGAAATTTAAATTAATTGACAAGATTAGCAGATGACATTGCGCCATTTGCAGAGAATAGTAACAAGTTACAGCAGACACTTTAAAAATGATGAAATTTTTGATAGATTCAGCCTTAAAACTAACAGTAATACAATAATTTTGTTATTACCCAAAACCTCATAACAAATGCTGGACAGAAATCATGACTAATGGAGAGGAGACGTCTTGCAAAATTTGTTTATTACAGATAAAAGGTGAGACATAGATAGGGCATCTGATGAGGTATAAGACCTTTTCTTTTAAAATTTTGGATACCAAGATCGAGAGGATGACAGACCGAGGAAGGCCAAGATATGCATATCTCAGACACGTAAAGAAGAAGGCTGTTGTTATAAGGCTAGCAGAGGGAAAAGTAGACTCCACCAACATTCTTAAATATTGATGATGATATAACATATTGAACACTGCACAAGCTTATTTTTAATCTTCTACCATCTGGTTATTTAATTTTAATTTTAGAAATTAACGTCATAACCTTTTTTACCATTAATTTTCCTGTAATTCGATGCCACACACGATTTTTAATACATTTTATGAATTTTCGAAGATACAATTTTTGTGGGGCAAAAGAACGCATTTTTCACAAATATATTGCTGATGTGGCAATGGGAAGGCCACGTAACTCGGAGAGTCGATGGCCGTGAAGACAGAAAAATCCTCGTGGCGACTACGTCTAGGAAAGCACAATATTGGACATCCACAGGCAAAAACGCTAAACTAACGCTGGTAGCAGTGACTACATTATGTTGAAGATTGCTCCATGTGGCAGTCTATGGGTCAGGTCTATATTTTCTCGTGCTAATTAAAACACAGCCTATATGTTTTGTATAATAGATCATGTTTTAAATATGTTATTTTTATAACGTATATTGATGTGTATAGTCTATAAAGGTAAAGTTTAATTTTCAATTTAAAGAAAAAAAAAATTCGTGAAAAATGTTTTTTTTTTATTCACCACGTTGTTTTTTACGTTTATATTATAAAATTAACCTCATTATAGTTTTTAGTGTGTAATTTCCTGTAATTTGAGACCACACAAAATATGAGTTTTATATGGAGAATTCTCAGTTTTTCAAATCTTTGCCGTGTGAAAAATCACATTTTGCACACATGTATTTTTCTATATTTTTAGTATGTCAAATAGATGCATACAAAGAACTAAAAAAAACAAACCCCGCTTCTGTGGCAATTATTTTGATCCTCACCTACAAATTTTCGTACATCTCCTGTACTATACTGTAGGGCTCAGTGAATTTGTTTTCTTTTGGTCTTCGGTATAGTGTTACTACGCACAAATCAAAGCGATACAAAATATTTGAAAATTAATATAATGTTTTTAGTTGTATTATAAAAAAAGATAAAATAAAGCGACGAAGTCTTATGGAGAAGCTAGTAGTTAATAATTATCAATAATTAATTATTTTTTTATTGTTTCAGGTAAGTACTGGTTGCTGATAAAAAAATTACAGGATCTCATTGCACGTGGATGGATCTTCTAACCAAGTGAATGCCTTATACGAACGGTGAGTCACGGATTTGAGTCCTAGTAAGGGTATTTATTATTTAATATTCAAATAAATATACGAAAATTACAATATTTAAAGAATAGCATCTATTTTCAGTAAAAGGTGGCCAGTTACTGACAATATAACACTATATTATGAAACTACATTTTTTTTAAACGCTTCATATTCTTGCAGCATTATCGTTAGTGATATTACCGTATCAGTTAAAATATATCAGGGTTATTAAATTTGAACTTATTAGTTATAAAAGTGATGTATTTTTGTATAGTAAGCCATTTTAACTAACTAAAGGATCTAGTCGATTTGTGTAATATCTTTCCAATATACAGCATTGGCCAAAAGTATTAAGCATACACTTCTCAAGTTTTCATATCAAAAGCTTGGTTGCTCAATACTTCTGGCCTTCTGGCTGTACAAACTACATAGCCGTCATTC
Source organism: Grapholita molesta (assembly GCA_022674325.2). Classification (NCBI taxonomy): domain Eukaryota; kingdom Metazoa; phylum Arthropoda; class Insecta; order Lepidoptera; family Tortricidae; genus Grapholita; species Grapholita molesta. The sequence continues at coordinate 764,325 of CP053137.2, forward strand.
ATGGTAGCAAATAAACAAACGGAACTGTAAATGTATTCAAACAAGCCGCACATCGACCCTTGCCGTGATGAGATACCGATACATCCCTCACAGAGCAACGACCAACCCGCCCTGGTCTCCAGTCGTAGCAATCGCTTACCGAGTTCATACGACTTCAATATATCTCGTCATCAGCATCATCATAACACCTGATATACGTCCACATAGGCACTGGTGACGAGGACATTTTCTATTTATATTCCTGATAGGTATAGTCCAATTTGATTTTATGACAGAGGTGGGAACGAGCTGATGGATTGCCTGATGCTAAGCAATTACCGTCGCCCATAGCACACCAGGGAAGTCACAAGCACGTTGCCGGCCCTTAAGGTTGGAGCTCTGGGAACCTTACTTACCACCAGGAACACACCACTACATACCTGAAAGGTAGCAGTGCTATTATGTCTTCTGTAAGGAGGAGGTACTTCCCCAGTTGGGCTGCTCCAGACTCAAGCATGATGGTACTTCGCTGTGTCCTACCTCTCATAGTTGGACGTAGTTTAAGGACATACCCGGGTCCGGATTTCTGGGCCACTTTGTCCTTGTCACACTGAAAATCTATATGAAAGACACAAAAGATCTCTTATTAACGTCACTGTGACAAGGTTCGACGTGGCCTAGAAATCAAATTGGTTGACTATACCTACTCAGCCACAATCAGCCTCTTTGCTGAAGACGATGCACGGTGGCACATCAAAACTCGTCGATCTTCCGCGCTCTCTTTCTCAACAATTTCTTAAATACTTCACCAGACTTTGACCTGTTTTTTTTTAATAAAAAACTGACCAGCGTTAGTCCTCAGTCATGGTGAAGTGACGACGAGGTCGAGGGTGTAGCACGCTGGTTCAGTGACAGCCTATACACTCTTGCCTTAAAAAGACCCAAATGATATCTTAATAATAATAATAATCTCTCCTAGCCGTTTCCGACCACAGCGACTGCGTTCTACTGCTGAGAGCGTCGCTGGTGCGCTCTCTGGTGACTGACGTAGCCGATTTTAGCAGTAAATATACGGCCACACTCACTGCAAGTCAGCACCCCTCCAACATAGTTGTAAATTATGGCCACAGGTGGCCTGGCCTTCAATTCGTCACGTTTAGTGTCAAGTTCTGTGCGTCTCGCGCTTTCAAATTCACGCACCTTTACGTGCACAGTACGCCTCCAGTGTGGACGCTGAGATGCCATGGTTTCCCACATCGACGGTTCTATGCACGCTCTCTTCATATGTCGTTTTAACACATCCTTGTACCGCAGAAACTGGCCGCCTTGCTTGCGCTTGCCATTTTGAAGTTCGCAGTAAAAGATGCGCTGTGCCACTCTATTATGTGACATACGAGAGACGTGCCCGCACCATCGTAGCTGTCGTCTCATTAGGTAGGCCTCTATTCCCGCGACACCAGCACGTCTGAGGATCTCCGTGTTTCTAACACGGTCGGACCAATGGACGCCCATAATGTCACGGAGGCATCTAAGGTGAAAGCTGTCTAATGAACGGATGTGCTTACGATACAAGCACCACGTCTCCGAAGCATATAGGAGATTTGGCAGGACGATTGCCATGTATACAGCAACTTTAGTGTGAAGTTTAATGTCGTGTGATCTTAAGACCTTGGAACGAAGTTTTCCGTAAGCTGCTGCAGCGGCTGCTATCCTGCAGTTTACTTCATTGTCAAGGTGACACTTAGCTGTAATCGTGCTGCCTAGGTACTTAAACTGCTCAACTTGCTTAAGCGAGTTTTGGCCGAGTTTTATGTCAACCTGCGGATTGGCAATAGTGTCTAAAACTAAAACTTCAGTCTTTTTGACACTTAATGATATCTTACTGGGAATACAGACGGAGGGAGCGAATTCCATTCCTTAGCAGTCCGCACTAGGAAGGTAGAAGCGAATCGCTTCGTGCGAATGAATGGAATATTCACAACGTAAGGATGAAACCGCTCCTCTCGCCTGGACGTCCGGTGGTGGAACGGAGATGGCGGAATTAGATCGTGCAATTCCTGTGCATACTCTCCAAAATGTATCTTATAAAACACAGACAAACTAGCAACCCTGCGACGGTGCTCAAGGCTCTCAAGGCGTTTCTAAGAAACACAGTAAACTACATGTAGTATATCTGCGATTTAGTGAAACCTACCTTTAGTTAGTTCTTTGATCGTATTTTTTTTTTATGTAATAGGCGGCAAACGAGCTCCGTCTGGATTGCCTGATGGTAAGCAATTACCGTCGCCCATGGGCACCCGCAACACCAGGGGAGTAACAAGCGCGTTGCCGGCCTTTAAGGGGGGTTGGAGCTCAGTAATATCTTTGACTGTGCGCGACATACAAGTTTAACTCGCAATCTCAATAAGAAATTGGAACAGCCCGGCTCTCCATAGCTGGTTTTAGCTTGAAAAACAACCATCGCAACAAGACCTCCCCTCTTCTATAATCCAACGAGCGCTCCAACTTAAATAAGCTATTAAGTACGATGGTACGAAGACCAATGCTACTGGTTTGCGTATGAGGTATGTGTAAAAATACGCCATGTTTGTACGTAAGTGTATATTTCCTGTTATAAGTCATCCTTGGAATCGCTCCACTAAGCCGGGGTTGATTTATTGTGCAGAGGGATTTTAGCTTAATGAATATTTTTAATTTTTTTGTCATTTTTCCGGCTTTGTCATAATCGTTTTAACCTACATTATTTAAATTAATTATTTTTGTCAAAGTAACAGATAATGACTACACATGATTTTACTACATTAGGTTTGAAAGATAATAAAAAAATCTTTATTTTTCAATTAAGGCCCACAATGCACTAATGAACGTCAAAAAACTGTTCTACAGTTTGGAGATTTTTTTTTTTTTTCAATATATCATATATGTTACAACTATAAGTTAAAACCACTCAAGGAATAACTTGGCTTTACCATAAGGATAGCGCTTGCAACAGTGCTGAAATATCGGAGACTCGTTCAATTTAAAGTATGTGGCGTAGATTTTAAGTTTATACATACATTTCAGCCGTATGCAGTCCACTGCTGGACATAGGCCTCCCACAAATATGACTAGTACATTTGTACGTGCGGAACGCCGTGCAAGGACGACAGTGAGCGGTGTGTCCTGACTCGGCTTAAAAATGGGTACCAGAGCTTACCCGAAACATGTCGCCCAGTGTGACGATAATCATAATAATTATATATCTAACGATATTTTAGTTTAATTTATACTACCTACTCGTATATTATTACCTACACTGTATTAGGTAGGCGCTGGAGCAAATACTCCAGTCACTACCTTGCAGCGAATCAATATATTTTTTTTTTACCCCTTCATAACTTTTCCTACTAAAGTACAATAAATCCATACAACACACATGTAAATAAGAAATTAAAATTAAACCAGCAAACTTTGTTTAGGATCGCTGCGTGCCACTTGTTTAGACTAGTTTAGTCACAACGTGACCTATATACGTTGTGTAATGGTGTTACTTGTGACGTTTATGTTTTGTAAAGCTTCTTGGGTACAATTGACTTAGGACGTAAAGGGAACGTGATGCTGTCACGTGTTCTGTAATGTATGGACAATGCCGTATTTATAGGATACGGTAAAGTTATTTTGTATTTATTGTTATCCTCTAGAGTTGTAGGCGTCCGTAGGCTACGGTAACTGCTTACCATCAGGGCCGTATGCTTGTTTGCCACCGTCATTGTATAGCCACTCACGTGCTTTTGGTAGCTGTAGTTACCAGCTGTCACCCTTATAGCGTTGTAACTATTGCTATATATTTAATTAGCATTGTAATAAAACTCCAATTTATAAATATTAAACGCAATCATAAAAATCATACTCGTACTTATAAAACAGTGGCTTATACAGCAAACAGGGCAATAAATAAAAAAAAAGTTTGATGGCGGGCTATCTCGGGCAGTTACAAGGGTGTTAGCAGGACAAAGTGACTGAATAACACTAATATACAGCTTTTTGGTCCCATTAGCGCGTATCAGATGATAAACAATAGCCATAATAATGTGTTTACGTGTAAGATACGGAAACATTTGGGTGATGGGATGTTGATTGTTGTTTAGGCGACGTATAAGGGTGGTATTGTCGTATTCAATGCTCTTGTAACTCTATACGGAAAGGCAACAATTCAGTTTTGACAGCAGACAACATTGGAGCTGATTATGGAAGTAGCCTCCCTCCCTCCATAGATATTTGCAATTTTAATTTTTTTTTTTTTATGACAAAGGTGGCAAACGAGCAGACGGATTACCTGATGGTAAGCAATTACCGTCGCCCATGGGCAATCGCAACACCAAGGGAGTCACAAGTGCGTTGCCGACCTATAAGTGGGTTGGAGCTCTGGGAACCTTACTCACCATCAGGAACACAACACTACATAACTGAAAGGTAGCAGTGCTATTATGGCTGTGGTCTTCTGTAAGGAGGAGGTACTTCCCCAGTTGGGCTGCTCCAGATTCAAGCGTGATGGTACTTCGCTGTGCCCTACCTCTCATTGTTGGACGTAGTAAGGACATACCCGGGTCCAAAACAAAACTGTAGTAAGATTCAACCATATTCATAGATGCGGACAACTCACGTTTTACAGTCGAATATAACTCGACATGTTTAGCTCTGTAACGAGGAGCATAATCATGAGCCGTTCACGTTGGGCTGCAGCTCTCTGCGACCGGCCACTCAACACCGCCAAAAGATGAAGGCGAGGCTAGGAGGAATAATGACTGGACAACGCATCCGCGAGCGCCAGTAAGGGACAAAGATAGATATAGGGCTTTTGTAGGCCAAAATGTAAAAATTCACTATAGTTTTGCTTTACAGGAGATTCTTTAAAACAAAAATATTAGCTTATTCCGTATTCATTACCGCAACTTTGGTTGAAACCCAAGAAAACTCCAATTGTATTTGTTTGTTGTAACTTTGACAGTTCTGAAGGATCCAGTTTGGAGGGGAACAAAAATATGTGAGACTATATGACAAGGACGAACGAAAATAGCGCCATCTCTGGCATACCTACTGAAATTTACATAAGACCATGCCTTTCGATTGTGGTATTATTATTAGCACGCTCCGTCTAGTTAAATAGCGTGTATAGACATGGAGGCGGGGGAGGCAAGAAACCACCCTCATTTTTACGTTTCTTTTATTTCATTTTTGACTTAAAAACGTTACTTACCCGCTTGTATACAATTAAACCCATAAGGAAGGCTCATGTGCAACTGTAGACATCTGTGGCTAATGTATGTATGTAGTACTTGCTCTCTGAGACAATTTTTACTTTAAACTTTTTTCCCTCAAAAACAGGTGCCAACAACAAAAACTTCATAATTAAAACACGCCATAAACCCTCTAGTCCTTTGTCATCGACATTTATCATGAAATTAACGGGAACATTGGGAAGTATTAGGCAACAATGTCGGCCGGTAATGCCTCGAATATTTCACGTGCGTCGAGCGTCAATAATTGTGAAAAATTGCCTTCTTCGCTTAGGGCGTTGTTACACCTCGTATATTTTTTGTTGTAGCAAAAATGTTCCTTTTGTTTTTTTTTTGTGATGAAAATGCAAAAATAAAAATAAATAAACTAAAAGATGACTGCGTCAAGCATGTTTTCATTAGTAGTAGAAATAATCTATACATATTATGAATAAAAGTTGAAAATGGGAATTACATATTTTATAACACCAATTAGCTCTTATTGTTACTGACACACAGCAAGTTGACAATCTGAACACTTTAAAGATGATCGTCTAAGGACAATATTAATCATACCTCAACCCAGGTTTCATTATCTATTAATATTTGTAGGTTCATTGGAAATAATTGGGAATATTCATTCGAAGATGTCAGTAGTTGAAGAAAACTAGACAACATGATTATTTTCTATGATCTAATTTAGAATCTATCGGGTGAAAATGCAGTTAGCTCTTTAATGTCTCTCAATTTCAAAAACATAATTTAACGTCACATTAAACCTTCAAAACAACATAAAACTAAGTTATTTTACAAACCGTAAAATAACACGAACAACTGTCAAACTATAAAAAGAAGATTAAAAGTTCGTTCGATTTTTTCATGGTTATTTAAAAGTTACACTGGTAGGCTGTTCCAAAAATGGCGTCCAAGTTACAACCAACAGAAGGCTTGCCGCGAAAAAATATATTAGCGAATTTCGAATTATTATCGCTGTCTCTCTTAAATGAAGTAAAAGAGAAAGATGCACGGAATTATCGAACTTTGATGTTCGCGGTAACACCTCTGTTCTGTGTTTGTTGACGGTCATTTTTTTGCAATGCACAAATATGTAATACTATTATACGTCTGTATACGTATGTGTGTGCTACTACACGTCTGTGTACAGTCGACGTCAAAAATATGCGTATAATTTTGCACCTTAATCCTCTGTAATAAGGTGCAAAAGTGTAAAAATATTCACAGCGTTGTGCTATTGAGCTGTAGTTCCCTGTAAGGTCGACCTTTACTCAAAATTTGTGCGCGATATCCTACCACAGTCAGAAAGATCACAATAATTAACTATCAATACGATTTTACTCACGTTTATTTAGTCACTAGCGCGACATGTGCCGGAGAACATAGGCCTCCATTTTCAAGCACTAAGAGTGCTGAGTGTCCGTTCGGTTAGCCGCTCGCGTCGTCGGCCCATCGCGCAGTATTGCGCGCCACGCTGCCCGCGCCGCTCTTGATGTCAAAACACTCAGCACTTATGTTCTCCGAAACATGTCTTGTGAGTGACTAAATAAACGTGAGTATACTCGTAAACGTATTGATCGTTAATTATTGTACTATGTCTCACCAAAGTTTAAATATAAACAGAAAGATCACATTCGCAATGCCCGTAGGTCTAATTTGGATGTCGTTTAAGGATATACTTGGGGTTCGAAACCAATATATTTATATATTATATAATTTTTTAAATACTTTATTCAACACCGAAAGACATTGAAAAATAGTGAATTAAAACTAACAATATTTATATCGCAGACATTGCTTAATAAAGTCCCAAAAGGAACGTTTATGTCGTGTACACGCGGCTTTAGCTGTATAGGAGTCATAAGAACCACAATTTATCAAATATACTTTGTTTTCTTTTATACAGAGCCAGCTTTCTGAGACTGACGTACGAACGACTGTACGAAAACGTACATTGTAATAAGAAAATATACAGGACGTCAAATATAAATAAAAAAACAATTAATTTTCTCGTTCCAAAGTTAAATAAGTTTCTGTCAAAAAATACATTTTTGATACAAGCTTTTAAGGCCGACTGTAAACAGCGGGTTTATCTTATGTATACTAGGAGTTGTTATGTCTACCTGGCTCCAGCACCATATATGGCATTATCTAGCAAATGAGACCTTATTGTCGATGGCGCTTACGTCGAACCGCGTTGCTTTTGTATTGGGGCACCGTGAACAACGGCGTAAGCGCCATCGACAACAAGGTCCCTTATCATAGATAATCTCACATATGATCAGTAGAACAGATCTGATCTGTAGATAGATTACAATATCACCGAACTTACATATATGCTAAACAGTTTGTTCGGTTAAAGATAACTGCTTCAAAGAGTTGCAAGATTTGATACACCATAAATAAATAAATAAATAAATATTTCCGGACAATCTGACACAAATTGATTTAGTCCTACGGTAAGCTCAGTAAGGCTTGTGTTGTAGGTACTAGACGACGATATATATATTAGATTGATACATATAAATACTTAATACATAGAAAACACCCATGACTCAGGAACAAATATCTGTACTCATCACAAATAAATGCCCTGACTGGGAATCGAACCCAGGACCATCAGCTTCAAAGGCATTCATAATTAGTTAACCTACTTACAGTTTAATGCACCAACCACAAATCCTTTTATGCAGTTTTCCTTGTCTCTAAAATCGATGACAATCCTAAGAACAAATCTTTGTATTACTTATAGTTCCAGATTTCCCCATACTGACCGATTTGAATGAGACACCCTGTATATTAACGTATTGATATATTTAACCTTGACTACATGACATATATTAGTGTCATGTCATATTAAAGGAGTAATATATCAAATCCTTTGTCTGCCATGTAATATTATGTAACACGAAACTATTGTCGCCAAACCGCCTGCGCACGTGTGAACCTTCCAGTGAGGGATGACTAATGACTAATTTATATATAAAGACATTTATTTAATAAATTAAGAGTCTACCTAACCTATACTAGTGTCACCAGAGTAATGACAACAATTTTAGGCGAATGATGTCCACTGCTGGATAGGCCGCCCTCAAAAATTTCTTGCATCTTCTGGGGAAGCAATAGTCATCACGCATGGCTATCGAGTTGGCGAACACATATATTGATTTGGTTTCGACGGACGCAGCCCACCCATCAGGTTTCCCCTTTATCGCCTCTTATGACACCAGCTATTGCCACCACACGAAATGTATTTCGTAATTTCGTTTCTGTAACTCGGTAACACACCTAAAATAACTTTATCAACTTTTAAGAAACAGTTCTGCTACAAACGCGTACCTCCAAAGCGTATTTCTATATACTTGTTCGCTTGACGCTCGGCCGCCTCTTACCACGAGGTAGCATTTCTTCGTTATCGCCAGCAAAAACACTCGCCTACTTACGCCAGTGCGTGCTTGTATAAGCATGAGTGAGATGAATTACCAGTGACATGGAACTGTCGCTGTTCCAACAGTTCTTGGTAGGGGTAGGCTTCAAGTTACTCCATAAATTTTATGACTAAGTTACGTATAAGCGAGCGAATGGAAGCATGAAAGTGAATTATGGAAGACGTTTTGTTCTTGGAATTTATCCGCTGTATCGGAAATATATTTTGAGCGTATTTATTAGCTTTGCAATTGAATTGCGCACTTCAAGAGAAGTATGAATACTGAAGTTTATAAAACATCATCATCATTGTATCAGTCGAAGGACGTCCAATGCTTTGTCTATGAAAACAACAGATGTTTGTCTATAAAATATCTATAGATTTAAACTTCTCATAAATGTACCTTCTACAAACATAAAGTGAGCTTAAATGTTCATATACTAAAATAGGTTTTTTTATGTTTTACACTAACGGTGGCAATAATTGTAATAATTCAATAGGAATTAATTACTGTTTTTGCCATATTAGAATGTTCACTTTCGGTATATAAGTAAGCAGTTTACCGGTATTTACATACAGATATTATTCTTGTTTCTAAAATATTGTTTTTTGCCTTGTGATATGCTAATGCTGTCATGACGTCTCCACTGTTGAGTATGCCTAAATCCCGCAATACAAAGACGCGCATAAATATGTCAGGGCGAGAGGTAGATAAATCATTTAGTTCCTTATGGCGTCTTTCTTGTCACAACTGTACCCCTACCATGAGTTAGCAAGAACTCGCTAGAGCGTAAAATATTTACAAGTCGATCGTCTGAAAAGTCTTCAGTGATGGGATCGCAAATCATTACTAAATTAAGGTTTCTCGAAAAAAAATACTTTTGGCGACCTGTCGGGCACACCGCTCGTAGGCGCGTAGCCGATTACATGCGGAAACCCGTATGTGGCGAAAATGTCGTAGCGCCGCGTAGAGGCCAATTTCAAAAGTGTTAAACATATACGTATTTTTTTTTGGAATTGCTAATGTTTTTAAATTATTTATTACCGTCACCCAATACGACACCTACAACACCAGCCAGAAGCGCTACCGCCAACAACAAAATTCGTAAATTTCGGGCATCTTTCTCTTCTACCCCAATTAAGACGTTATGAGAGTGACAGAGAAAATCGTCAGAAATTTGCAAATATCGTGTTTTGCGGTAGCGCCGCAGGTCACTAGTGCCAGCCTTTAAGATGGGAATACAGAGTGAGAAATACTCGAACAGATAGTTATTTATTTCCCTAGCTTCTCAGTAAAAAAATGTATGATGTACAAAACTTAACAAAAGACGAAAAAATCGTGAGGCCTGATAACTGTGGTAGAAATTTTCTGAAGCCAGTGGATTTGGCGTCATGTAAACAAGAAATTCTAAGTCATTTTGTTTATTGTAAGACTTTTGCAAAATTAAAAAAAAGAAGAGGTTCTCAACCGATTGTCTTTTATGTACCTTAGAAAACTAAGCTAGGAAAGCTGAAAATTTCTGGAGGGGTACAATTGGCATCAGATATATCGGAGCAGGTCACAAATATCTGAATTAATCACATTTTTTTTATACAGAAACGTCTGCTAGCGAATATCTTCGATATTTAAATCGAAAGAAAAATAGAAAAACACACGTCACCCATGATGGCGTATACAACGAGGGATATATAGAAAAAAATGACAAGTCTAAGCGGTACTCGTGTAGCACAATTGGTAGTGCACTGGGCTAGTGATCCAGTGGTTGCGGATTCGAAGCCCGGCGCGAGACAAATTTTTCTATTTTTCTTTCGATTTAAATATCGAAGCACAATTTTAATTATTCATTAAAATTACAGAAATTCCTTACGCTAAGCTCAAGTAGGCTTATTTTAGGGGTAATAATTAGCTAACGATATATATAATACACAAATACTCAAAAACATAGAAAACACCTATGACTCGGACACAAATGCTCATGATATAAATAAATTATTTTACTGAAATTCGAACCTAGGTCAGATTGGTGAAAAAGACTAGTTTGCTCATCGGGCAGATACCAGTGTATACTAAACTAGTATTCCCTCGCGACTTTTTCCGTTAGCTATGCCCGTCTATAAAGTATGGAAAGCCAAGCCCATGTTTAAAGTATGGTTGCGGGATAAAAATTATCTTATGTCCTTTCTCGTAGCTCAAACCCTCTCCATACCAATTTCATCTCTATTGGTTCAGCGTTTTAAGCGTGAAGAGGTAACACACAGTTTTAGAGACTTATTTTTGCAATTATATTATTTTCTACTCGTATACTTTTATCTGTCATTTACATAGTTACGAACGTACATATAAGGACATACATTATTTACTCCTTCTAAAAGTCTATAGTCTATTGCCCAAAATTGCACTTGTATCGTTTGAGAGACCTTACGACACGGTAAGCTAGTGCGGAGCAGCAGGTGCCACATACCGATACATTGCTACCAACTTGACAATCGATTTAATGCATACGGTTTTTATTTAAAAAAAAATAAAAACTATTTGTACCAAGTTCATTGCTACCAACATAATAAAAAAAAACTTTTTTGGTATCATCACGATTGGAAGGTGGACGTTTAAAAAAAACATAGCCATAGACATCACTCGCTTATTTTTACGTTCTCCCGCCTTTCCCAGTAATTTGTTTTATTAATTTTAGTATTTTATTTAATATTGCCTACTTATAGAAAAAACATTGTACGCAACGTTGTATAAGTAGTCAAAAAATGCTCATGGCGTATTTATTAATAATGTTCGCCTTCGGCTCACATTGTTACCCACGCCACTCGCATTTTTTTGATCCCTCTTATGCAACTGTTGCATAAAATACTATAGTTTGGACTATGGATATGTATCACACAACTGTGTAATAAAAACGAACGCATGGTGCCTTCTCCAATCAATACTAACTTATTCGCCAAGTTACCAAAATCTCCCGAAAATAGCGTATCCCCAGAGGAAGATAATTCCTGTTATCAGCTAACGACAAATTAAATAACTCAATACCTCAGCAGTTTACTAATGGCACTCCTACAGCACCATACAGCCGTAACTTCAATATATTTCCTATAAACTTACGCCTTTATTTCTATTGAAAGCGTACTTGGCTTATTTTCATCGCCAGCGTATCAGCAAGTGGGAACCAGAATAAATGCAAGCTTGAGTTGTTTAAGAAGCATAGGTTATGGGAGGTACATTTACACTGGATAAAGTTTGATGGCCAATGTTGATGAGCCAGTTGGTCCCATAGGACGAACGACAAAGTATAGATGGAAGCTAATATATCAATGGTTTGCCTTTATACAGGATTCACATAACATAGTATGTTTACAGATTCAGTCACGTCAATGCATAGACTCGCTGTAGACGTATCATTGTAATAAAAATATCGATTTCACTGGTGTTCATCAGTGCAAGCAGTCAGCGCAGGGCAGCTTGTGGCAAGGTTTTTTTTTGGACCCGGGTATGTCCTTAAACTATGTCGAACAATGAGAGGTAGGGCACAGCGATAACCATCACGCTTGAATCTGGAGCAGCCCAACTGGGGAAGTACCTCCTCCTTACAGAAGACCACAGCCATAATAGCACTGCTACCTTTCAGGTATGTAGTGTTGTGTTCCTGATGGTAAGTAAGGTTCCCAGAGCTCCAATCCTTCTTAAAGGCCGGCAACGCGCTTGTGACTCCCCTGGTGTTGCGGGTTCCCATGGGCGACGGTAATTGCTTACCACCGGCCAATCCGTCTGCTCGTTTGCCGAGGCATATTGTAGGAGGTACTTCCCCAGTTGAGCTGCCCCAGATTCAAGCGTGACGGTCATCGCTGTGCTCTCTTATTGTTGGACGTAGTTTAAGGACATACCCGGGTCTCGGAGGTAAATGTTAAAACATAAGTGGCGAGTTGGCTATATGTTTAAAGTCCAAAGTCACCTCTCTACAGTTACTGTGGTCAGCAACCCACCTGTCAAACGTGGCGAGATGGCAACTACCCTCCAAGCTGATACAAGTCATATTTGGAGAAGGCTTATTATGTCCAGCATGAAACGATATACGGCTTGAATGGATTATAACTAGTATATGTCTGCTTCGTATATATTTTAGTTTATTTCGTAAATATACCTAAGTTTAGTTCAATCTATTGAGAATACGATCTACCCAGAAAGTGACTACATGAGAATATGCCTAACATAGAATGCGAATTTTTCAGAAACTGACGTACCTACTCCGAATTAAATCTAATAAGAACACGATCTACTCAGAAGCTGACTAAATAAGAATCTGGAACAGTCAGAATTAAACCTACTCCGAATCTGGTACCCTCCGCCCATATCTATTTTTTATACTAAAAACTCCGAAAACCAAATATCAGCTGTAAAAATATCAATGCCCATTCGTTTATTATCACTACTTTTCTATAACGACATCGACAAATTGCAAAATAAGGGTAAATAAACTATCAAAACAAATTCCATCGGAACAAATTTAATATTTCAATAAAGGTCTTGCCAGGTAAAAGGCTTTCTAGAGTCGTAACTATTACGTAAGATAACATCTACTAGAGAGCTTCATCTCGAGTCTTCGGTGTCGAGTCTACGTTCAATCTCGAGTGTTCGAAAGTGTTCAAATCCCGCAATTTGGCAGTGCTCGAGCGCCGGCGGTGCGCCAGAGTAATTGTTTTGCAGTTTTAGAATTGTAAATAATAAGGACGGTTAATACGTAACATTGCCCTACAAATATTTAAATGATAGATTATGTTTTTGTTAAATAGCTGAGAGCTCAAAATAACCTAAAAAAATTGAGATTGCAATTGAGCTCTTATCGATACCTCCTACGTATACTGAGACAACTGACATTTTTACGATTTTCGTTTTTTTGCATTTTTGGGATCAAAATACTTATATCTACATGCTATAAAAATTTCGTAGCGAAATAACTGTTAGTTTTCGAAATAAAGTGACGTATACTGACCCAACTAACACTATTTTTTAAATTAGAACGTCGTATACTGAGCTAAGTCACTTGTACCAGTATACGCGGTACATCTAGCGGGGGAGGGCGGCGCGGGCGCGGCGCAAGTGGCAGTTGTCTCAGTATGCTCGTTCGCTATCATTGCGGGGGGAACTTGTCTCACTATGCGCGGGCGACAAACGATGCGGCATACGTCTTTTCTACCCGTTTTCTACCTACTACGTATAAAACAAAGCTTTTTATATTATGATTTTGTTATTATGATGTTGTTGTGTAGTAGTTTATTGTTTAATTAAACACAAAATACATCAAAATGAAGCAGACGAGAGGAAGAAGTCTGGTTGCACTGGCATGAAATAAACCATTTTAACGTGAAACGAGCGGTAGGCAAGTAAATTTAATTGTATATTTTTGAGAACATTAAATTAAAAAGCTAATTTGAACAACTATGGTGATATTTTCAGATTTTTTGTTAGTTAGTCCAGTAGTCGTGGTTTCAAATGAGAATGTTATTGATTTACTTATATCAATGCACGTGGGTTTTCAATGGTTTTATTTAGTAATTATTAATGATAAGTAATTAACTTTGATTTCATACTTTTCAGTACATTTAATTAAAACCTAATTTGAACAACTATGGAGATATTTACAGACTTTTTGTCAGTTAGTCCTGTATACGAGGTTACAAATTATTATTGAATTGCTTTTATCAATGCATGTGGATTTTCAATGGTTATGGTAACTTATTTTAGTGTCCCCGTTGCCGCTGGGAGTAGAGGAGCTACGGGAGGAAATATATTTTTTATATGTGGATCGACGAACTAAGAAAATATAACGTTAATCTACAGTGGAGTCTTCTTATAACTAAACTCGCACATAAATTAAGTTCGGCCGCTTTCATCGTTAGGAAAATATTGAGACAGCTCGATTAGTTTATCATAGTTATTTCCATAGTGTAATGTTATATGGTATTCTGGTTTGGGGCAAAGCAGCTGATATACAGACTATATTTGTATTACAAAAAAGAGCCATTCGTTTTATGTATAACTTAAAAGCAGGTGTATCTATTAGAAAGCTTATTAAAGAAATTAATATAAATTAACTGTAGCTTGCCAATATATATATGAAAATATTATGTACGTTATTAAAAACCTTCAGTTGTTTACCAAAAATTGTGACATCCATAATTATAACACTAGAAATAAGAATAAGCTTGCTATCAGAAAAAGTCGTGTGCGTAAAGTGTATAAATCATTATTTGGGCAATGTAGGTATTCATTTATATAACAAGTTACCTGATGATGCCTTAATATTACCCTTCCCAGTACTTAGAGAATTACTTAAAAAAGTCTTTAATATCTAAGGGCTAGTGTGGATTATTTGACAGATAAACATGCATGGCCCAAACCAGAACTATCTAAACTGCCTAGCAGTTAATTCAACAATTGTATGTACTGCTATATCATGTAAATGACACAGTTCACTTTCAGGTAAGAAAACATATCAATGTTTGTCTATTTTGTGAAGTCAAATTTTTTTACATTATTATTTTCACTTTTATATTTTAGTATTTTCAGTTCTATCTTGTAATAAACTGTTTGATATGTTTTGTTTTCGGACTTCGCATATTTATGTACTTTAAGATGTGATGTATCACTGTTTTGAAAAAATAAGTCCCGCCGTAGTTTCTTTCCGGTATCTTCTCGGGTCAGGTCATTTACTTCACTCACTATCACTTGATCCCTTTTTTTGATTCTTGTCCTTTATGCGAATGACTTTGGCAATAATAAGAAGTTTTGTTTTTTATGAGGATTCATATTCTATTTTACCTTTTAAACTGATCTCAGTTCTTATATTTAGAGTTATTCATTTTAATTTTTATTGTTAATATTAAGAAAAAGTGTTGTTTAATAATTTTGTAGATATACTAAGCAATGAGAATGAAGAATGTAAGGAAACATATAAAGTCAATGGTTAATCAGTATTACGTTGATAATAACAATGGCTCTGAGTAATTCATTATAATTATTACCTTTATAAGAAACGCAACTTTAGTATCCACTTGCTTTATTTTTAGTTTCACAAACGTAACTTGCCTAAATATCTTCATTATAATTCTTTAAACTTTCTATAATGAGCACAACATACAAAATAATGTTAATAGTATACTGGTACATAATTCATTCATTCAGGCATTTCACAGGCGTATACTGGTACAAGTGACAAATCAGGCTAAATTTAACCGATAAAATATATCCGAACTGGATTTTGGAGTTTTTTAAGATATCTAAGAATGATACGTGACTCATGGCGTTTAGTTTAATAAGATTATGTCCATATTCATTAAATAATAATTTACTACGTATACTGGATCAAGTGGTAGTTATCTCAGTTTATCAAAAAATTGAACTCGTTAATTTCTTGTATACTGGACTAACTACAGTTTTTTCGAAAACTACTAATAATTTGAAAATAGTAATTATGTGGATTTAAGCGAAATACATTCACCATACATATTTGAAAATTTCATGAAAATATGTCAAAGTATGAGCTAGTTATGGAACTTTGTACCTTTAAACAGCTCTGCTGTAAAATTGTGATTTTGCACTTGTCCCAGTATACGTAGGAGGTATCGTTATATGTAACATATATAAACATGTAAAAAAATGATATAGTATCTTAATTTAAACTGTTTATTTCATATTAGTCGGCTTAGAATTGAACAGCGCTGTGCAGTCGATCAGACTGGCAGTTCATGCTGAGTGCATGCTTTTTGTCGTAAATTTTATAATTTCATGTTTTGCATCTCTTTTAATTATTGTGTCAAGTGTATTTTTTATTTCTGTTCTGTCTTTTATGACAGTAAAAGATTATTAATTTATTCATATTTTTTTCGGTTGCCGCGGTAATTGAAATGTATTATATCGTGTTTACTAATTTAAACTTCATCCCGATGATTCAGTATTCAGGTAAACTGAAGAAAAATATTAATTTACATCCATTCATAATTACAATATGCAAACCTTCCCAAATATAAATTATTAAACAATTTTCGTGATTGCAAATGATGACTGCACACGCCAGATGGGCCTGTAAAAAAAACAATTTCTAAAAATGTATTCTTAAGTACAATGTTCACAGTTTTTAACGCTTTGGTGATAGTCTTTACAGCTGTTTATTAAATTAATATATTAAATAAACCACGGGATCCTGGTGGTACAGAAAAACTATCCTCTGTTGAAGTTTGGATACTTCTTAATCTCAATAGCCTCTCGCAATATTCTGGGAATACATCGTTTTGGCTTATTTTTGAACTTTTATTTCATGAGTAATTATCGTGGCAACCGAAGCTAATATTAGGATCTATGGCGTTCAAGGTAGTAATTACCAGTCTGTATTATTAACGTGTCTCTAAGCTAAGGTGGTTACCTTTAACTAAGTGGTTACCGCACAAGTATCATTTCAGCAACTAGTAGGTACGTATATTCTACGCGAGGGTGTGGTTTTGTAAATGGAGTGTGAACGGTAGTTTCTTCGTAAATGGTGTGGAAACCGCGAATTTTTAAATTAAAAATTAGCTTATAGTAGCTAGTTTTTTTATGACAAAGATTGCAAACGAGCAGAGGGATTGACTGATGGTAAACAATTACCGTCGCCATAAATTAAACATTAACACGGCTCTACTCACGTTTATTTAGTCACTCAGCACTCTTAGTGCTTGATAATGGAGGCCTAACATGTTCTCCGAAATATGTCGCGCGAGTGACTAAATAAACATGAGTAGAGCCGTGTTAATGTTTAATTTATCAGATATGACTCACGAAAGTTTAAATACAAAAATTACCGTCGCCCATGGGCACTCGCAACACCAGGGGAGTGACAAACGCGTTAGCGGCTTTTAAGGGGGGTTGGAACTCTGGGAACCTTACTCACCATCAGGAACACAACACTACCTACCTGAAAGGTAGCAGCGCTAATACGGCTGTGGTCTTCTGTAAGGAGGAGGTACTTTCCCAGATTCAAGCGTGATGGTCATCGCTGTGCCCTACCTCTCATTGTTGGACGTAGTTTAAGGAACGCAACAGTACATACCAGAAAGGTAGCAATGCTATTATGGCTGTGGTCGTGAGACAAGACGAGACGGGACGAGAATTGATATTGTATGGCAAACAAATTTTCGCCTCGCCTCGTTGGTGGAAAACCACCTTAACTGAAGTTTCATATCGCGTCATGCAAAGTTGTCGATTCAAGAAACAAGTAACAAAAAATTTGACGATCAAAAAATCCTTCGGCTCTCACAAAAGCGCTAAGCTCTTCCAAAAAGCAACACACACAGTTTAATGCCTCTACCATGGGTTCGCAAAAACGTAGTTGCTAGTACTGGCGTAAAATATTTTGATGGAGAAATGGTGCAGAGCGTCATCATCATCTCATCAGCAAATCGTCCAATGCTGGACTCCACCAAATATAATATATTATAAATATTACAGGAGATTCTTGCACAAATTAACTGAGCCCCACGGTAAGCTCGAGAAGGCTTGTCTTGTCGATTCTTCAGCCAACGATATATATAGCATACAAATACTTAAATACATAGAAACACTCATGATTCAGGAACAACTGTCTGTGCCCATCACAAAAGTAAATGCCCTTACTGGGATTTAAATCCAGCGAAGCTACCGCGAACAACGGTATTCGTAAATTTCGGACGATTGTCTCTGTCACTCTTATGACACCTTGATTAGAGTAAAAGAGAAAGATGCCAGAAATATACGAACTTCGATATATCTGATGGCGACTGTACAAGGAGTTGACAAGAAAGCACTCGCGTAAATACATGAAGTGCGCGCCGACTCCACAAAGAGATATCGGTGCGTCTTATACAGGTTTCTGGTGACCAGCAGGCCACTATTTCGGCCAACGGATTAGCATTGCTATCCAGCGTGGAAACGCAGCCAGCCTTCAGTTTAGTTTTTAGTTAGTATCTTTATTATTTTTTTATGGAGAAATTGAACAAAGCCCAACAAATTGTCGTAAAAACGTAACTCAACTCGTGGTAGGAACAGTGCCCTAAAGAACTCAAATTCAGTGGGCCGAATCGACAAAGGGAACTAAGTACTTTTTTCCGCATTTTGGTAACTCGAGCAAATTAAGGCCATAAAGCACAAATGAGGTCGCGATTTCTGTCAATTGTCAGGCAGGCTTTAGATTTGATTAAATGCTTTGGTGTGTGCGTTGAAGAACTGCTATTGTTCCGGGGAATTTCAGGGTGGGAGTGAGTAGGTATTTAAGGAGACAAAATGAAATGAGGCTAGGAATTTCACTTTTTTATAATTCTGCCTGGACTGTGTAGGCTGCTGTAACCATGGTGGGGATCGTCACGCTTAGCAGGCGGGTTGGCGATCTCAGTATGTTTCATTATTCTAAAGCAACGCTGTAGCCCGTTCTCTGGCCGTATTTGGTTGTATTGAGGGACAATACCCGAGTCCGGCTCCGTTTGGTACGGAGAACTTTTTTTTTTCGAAAATATAAGTCGGTCCACCTAGTTGGGAGCTTCCAACGCTACTTCTTCCGGTACGTGGGTCGATAAAAGATATATCGATATCTTAAGGCTGGCTGGTAGAGAATAACTTATGGCATTAAGTCCGCCTTTTGTACGTTAAGGTTTTCTTTATGCAATAAAGATTAAATAAATAAATACCTTTGAGTTTCACTAAACGGAAAATCATTTAAATTCCTTTCACAAACAATTTACGTAACAATGCCGTCACGAAAAAAAAAGAAAACATAGGAAATCATTAGCCGGCATTTTGCAATCCTTACCCAAAGAAGGGTTATGACGCAAACGCACAGGAAACGTTACATCTTTTACACAGTCAGCTAAACGGCAAAAGTACTCAAAAAGCGAAACGCCGTAACCGCCTACCAACACTACTCACATATGACTTTTGTCCCATAGAAGGTACATTGGGGCGTTTACGACTGGCCGGCCCGCCAGGGTGACCACGTCGTGAGAATTTACGTTTTAGTGCACAGTTAACTTGTTTTACCGTTAACGCTCGGTGTAAAATAAATTAAGACAATTTAAGACTCTTTTTTGATGTAAACTACTAGAGTTGTCTGCTCGTTAACTGGCCCGGTACTGCGAACATCGAAATTCGTATATTTCGAGCATCTGTTTTACTTCAATTAGGGCGTAAGGAGAGTGACAGAGACAATTGTCCGAAATTTACGAATATCATTTTTCGCGGTAGCGCCGCTGGAGCGCTCCGATGTTGGTTAATCTAACTACAACTACAACTAGTTAAGTATATTCATTCTTTTGCTCATTTAGTTCAATAAAATGACAATAGGGATTCCATATCGCATTGAACATGAATAAGTAGAAACGCTTTCATTTAAATCCAAAGTCCATACAAAATGACAATATTTTTTTTTGACAATTAATTCAATTAGTTTTTCTTCTCGCTTTACCTTCGCGTTGTTGGCGACCGTGCTCTATCATCGTCCCTTGTCGCACTCGCACAATCGTGCAATCTTTCTGTCGCGTTTTTACTGAAATATACTTGACTAAGACTTGCCGTGTGGTGCCGGTTGACTAGAATAGCACCAAACTCTCTTTGTGTCTGTCGGTTACTGCTTCACGCTTAAACCGCTGAACCAATTATTCCAATTTTATATGTAGTTTGAGCTACGAGGAAGGACATAAAAGACAATTTTTATTCCGCAACCATACTTTAAAGACAGGCACGGCTGGCCGACGTAGTCGCGAGGAAAACTAGTAAATAATAAATTGAAATACATGACATTTACTTAAGAAAAAGTGACAATACAGGTACTCCGGCGTCCAAAGCAGGATCTAAGCTATATAGAGTAGGTAATTTTTTTTTAGTAAAAACCCGTTTTCCTGAAACGATGGTCACCGGAGTCCCTCAACAAAGAGAAGTGGACATCACATTTTGTCTTCTTTATGGTTTCCATTTTTCCTCTTTTCGCTCACTGTCCTTTTATCGGCTTTCTCGTTTCAAGGTTCCGCCGAGTAATTATATCGCACTAGGCGACATGTTTCGGGTAAGCTCTGGTACCCATTTCAAGTCGAGTCAGGACACACCGCTCGGGGTGATGGTGCATCGTTCACTGCTGTCCGCTGCCTTGCACGGCGTTCCGCTCGCCGCGCCCGCTGAGAAATTGCCTGCACTTTTTGTAAAGGCGCTACCGTACCGCTTTAATAATAACATTCTAACTAATTTATGAATAACCATGTTAATTTACGTCACGCGTCATATTTCGGAGAGCATAGTTCTCCATTATCAAATACTGAGCGACTAAATAAACTCGAGTTAAGTGTTATTCGTAAATTATTTTAGGGTGTTTTTAGACAGTTTTGAACTGTTTTATCTTAACTACTCCACTTTTCGATATGTACTTAAACTTCGTCCAGGTGTCCATGGGCGGCGGTAATGGCTTACCATCAGGCATTGCGTATACTTGTTGGTCTCCTAAATTCATGAAGAAAACGTCCAAATTTTATCTACAATTTTAGCTTGGTCAACACTGTGAGATGTCGGCATTTATCAGCTCTGTCCAATTTGTTGATTAAAGGCATGCTGATTTTTGTGTGTTATCTATGTATTTAATTATTTGTATATTATTGATATATATATCGTTAGCTGAGTACTCACAAGCCTCGAACTTACAGTGGGGCTCAGTCAATTTGTGTCCGAATGTCCTGTAATATCTATTTATTTCAAATAAATACAATTTCTAAAAAGTTTTTTCCAAAATTCCACGGAACCCAATTTTTTTTCAATATGACGTCATCAATCCGTGTGACAGTATCGCAGTTTCCGGCAGTTATTGAAAATAAAAAAGTAATCGACTGCTTCGTTTTGGACGTGCGCCGATTACGTTATTTGACAACAAAATAAAAATAAAGGCAGTTTTATAGGCAGTTCCATCCAAAAGAATAGTTATAGGGAACGGTATAGTTGTTTGGTTCTATAAAAACCATGACACCATGTTAATTTTAGCACATTATAGGTGAAAAACTTAACTGAAACACCATGTCTATGTAGTTGTGCAGAGAATTAATATGGTACTTACGTCAAAATTTGAATATAGAACGGTGACATGCGTGTACACACGTTACTACTACATAGACCAGGTGCTTTAACTAAGTTTTTCACCTATAGCCCAGCTGATGATGATTTTTATGAAATTCAAAAATAAGCGTATTTATATCAAATAAAATAAATTCTAAATGTTTTATTTGTTATTTTTCTTAAGTTCGATACTTTTGCTTGGTACATTAAATATTAAGATCAAGGTATAATTACATTTTTTTTTAATCAATAATATATATCATAAATGTATGTATGTATATGGCGTGTCATAGGTGTTGTAAACTGTAAAAAAACATATAAGTGTATAGGTGAAAAACTTAGCTATAAAACCGGGTCTATGTAGTAGTAACGTGTGTGTACATGCATGTCAGCGTTCTATTTTTAAAATTTGACGTAAGTTCCATATTAATTATCTGCACAATTACATAGACACGGTGTAAAACTTAGCTAAAGCACCCGGCCTATGTAGTAGTAACGTGTGTGTACACGCATGTCAGCGTTCTACATTCAAACTTTGACGTAAGTAGGTACCATAATATTTATCCGCACAACTACATAGACATGATCCTTCAGTTTATAGTTTTTTACCTACATTCTGTTTTTAATAGTAGTTCTAGTCACTTTAGCAAGCAGAAGGTTAACAATCCATTCAGAATAAACGTGGCGACCAAAACTGCAACCGCCTCGCATCTTACAGGCGCTAATTGCAACTGCACAACGTGCCAACTGCTCTCGAGAGATTTTGTCGAAAATGTAAAAAAAAAACGCCTTTGATAATGAACCTGTTAGAGAAGTTAGTTGAACAATCTCGGCGAGGTGTGATGTAATCTGGAGAGATTTACAGACCATGCTCGCTGGTTCTTGCAAGGAGGTGTTATTGCCGCCATTTTTGTTTTCAATTGTTTAATAAAGGAACGTATAAATGATGTATTAAAACACAGTTTACTTTAGTAGTTTATGTGACTGTTACATAATGTATGGCATTATTATTGTGCCTTAGTTTTATGTAACAAAACAATAAATTCTGCATTTGCGGATTTATGAAAAATGGAAATCGAACCAGTCAAATGTGACAAAAAATAACTTATATGGGTGAATATCAAAAAAAGTGTACTTTCCACAACCATGAAATGTCTTCAACATTAAAATATCTGTAAAAAAATAAATAGTACATTTACACTCATTTTAACCACTCTTTAATATGTTGTCACTTAAATGCTAATAGAAATTTTACACTGTAACAGTACAATATTGCTTAAAAAGTATTTAAAATAATAATTATGAAAAGGTATATTTTTTCTCCCATACAAAATGCATATGTCCTCGCAACACTCCACTGTTAATAAAAAATCATAACTTTATCTATAAGTAGATTTAGCGTGTTTTTTTTTAAATATATGTCTTTAATACAAACTAATACTTGTATTCAAATGGTTTTAAAAGGATTCAACATATTTTTTTTTATTAACGCACGTGTCGTCAGCCATATTGGTTTTTGAGCTGTGGGGAGAAAAGTTGTGTTTCAATGTTTTGTCGCAAAAAAATTGGAAATTTGGATAGCAGTTAAAACAGATAAGTTAACTGTTTTTTACTACTGTTTCCTCATTATACTATAGATAAATTACGCGGCAATTGGCATGGCATTTGCGAATTCCTGAATTCGAGGTTAATTTCATTTTACACGCGATTAGGTATATGGCGGCGTCGATTTTGACTTCCATTGTGTGTTTTTGTGTGACGTAACACAAAGATTTTTACCTAAAAAGGTTCGTTCACATTGATAATATACTGTGTACCTTTCAAAATAAGATTGTTTAACAAATGGTTTGAAATAAGTTTCTTACTATATATATTCTCCAAAATTTAACCGATTAAATATGACAATAATGTTTTAAGGTTTTAGTAGTTTACTAGGAACTCTTAATAGTTTCGCCCTGTCCGTGTATGTATAAATTTCAATATGGAACGGTCTTTATAATTTTCTTTGTGTAACGTTCATCATTATGTGTCACTTTTTTGTGAATATTCCATTGTGTTACGTACATTTTTTTTGCAATTCACCCATATTTGATATTATGACAAAATTCAAATGTGACAAAAAAAAAAACTTATACTTAATATAAGTATTTTGTGATATTATATGGTATTTTATGATGCAGATTTAAAGGATTACTGATAAGGTTGATATTTGTTACTTATAGAAAAATGTTTTTTTTTTTTAATTTAAATTAAAAGAAAATCTCTTTTATACAGAATGTGCTATTTGCAATATTTAAAGCAGTTGCCATCCATGTGGCATTCAATCTTTCCGCGCTGTATATCAGAATACGTAGACAAATATCATTCATATTTAACTAAATAAGTCTCTGTTATCTGTGTCAATAATAATCACAAAGGTTTAACACTTTGACAGTCCAGTGTCCCATAAATGGGCCATGACGATCTATCTTCACAAGTCCATACCCCCAGGGATCGAGAACGGTTCGCAAAAACCATTTGATATCGTTCATTAACCGGTATTATTTTCGTTCCTACTGTGAACTGGTTTAATACAGGAACGTTTAATAAAAGAACAAAATCATCTCGGATACCGGTAATCAAGAAGAACGTAATTCGAAACGTTCCGAAAGAACCAAATCTTTTCGAATATCGATATTGAACAAGAACGGATATTCACGAACGGTTCTTGAAACGTTCTCACGAACCATATTAAACCGTTCTCAAGAACCGTTCTCAGCCGCGGGCTGCGCAGGCGCGCGCCGTCGGCGCCTACAATGGAAAACCGCTTTGACTTAGTCGCCCACGCATCGACGCCGCGCTCTAGCCCCGTCTCTTTTCTGCACGAAGATAGTCTTATATTCAGTGAACGGAAATAAAACATAGAAGCAGCATGCGCAACATTACCTTTAAAATTATCGGGACATTTATCTCACAGACACAAATACGCTCACATTGAAATATGACGTTATATATACACAGCGTTTATTCGAAAATACTAAGTGAAATTATAGTCATCTCTTTTACACTGTTCTACACAATAACGTGTAAAAGAAACACATATTTAGGCAATAACTACCAATCTCTAAGGGCACCAACATTTCGGCTAATAGGCTTTTGACAGCAGCAGAGATATTCGCCAATCATACTTCATCAGGGATCCTATTTTAAAATGTTTTAAACCTCATCTTTCATTCGTTCGTCTATTTAGCTCTCTATTGTTCCTATATGGAAGAGCGATGGAGACAAACGAACGAACAAGGTGATTAGCAATAGCCCCTCAGATGACATGGATAGGTTTATGCAATACATTAAAGTGACAGTCAAATAACTAATACCAAATAATAAATACATTAAAATGTTGTAAAATAAAAAAATATATTTTATAATCAAATAATAATTTGAAATTGTATTTTTATGCGTTATTATCATTTTCGCCGATGCCCCTGTCCGTATCACGGGACGCGCACAGAGACAGCACCGGCCATGGTGTAATAACTATTGAGTCTTAATGGAATCTAGAATGTACGAGGCTATTGGGTGGAAAAGGGTGGATTAGCTACTGGGCTATTGGATAAAAAACCGGAGTTCTGCCTAATAAAATGGTATACAATTGTATTTCCAGCAGACGGTGACTCGCCCTATGCGAGATGGGCCCCCACAAAAAGCGACATCAAAGATGTCTCAAGGGTAACACCGGTGCTAAGGGTAGAGATATGTCACTGGACTTAAAACATATAGCCAACTCGCCACTTAGTTTTCTACATCTATCCTCGAGAACGTAGCTCTAGCGACCCCACTCTGGACGGCCGGTTAAGGCAAGCTAGAGGCAGGGGACCTATCCCACCTGTCCGAAAGGGCACCCCAGGTAATTGGGTACCTTAAGTTTTTTAAAGTGGTCCATATTATATTTTTTGTAGTAAGTAAACTGCTAATAGTGTTCAAAACTGTGGATAACCCTTTTTTATTCCTTTCTGTTTTTTAGAAATAATTTTTTGAATACTTCATTTGACAGATGAAGCGGTTGGTGATATGAATAGAGCTCGTGCCTAAGTCTGTAATATGTGTCTTCCATTAAAAAAAAGTAAAACCGTCAAGTTGTCATTTGACAGATTTAAAACATCGCCGTTATTATACTTATTATTTCGACTTTGTTTGTATGCTATGCTCCCTAATTTCTGCTGTTCTCGAGTGTTTTTCAACGGCTTCTGCCCGCCCCTGGATTTTGTAGTGCCCGCATCTCACGACGACCACCATACATCCACTTTACATTCGGAAAGGACGCCTTACGACGACGACGACGCTCACGTATTTCTGGACAATGATTCCGCTTTTTCGCCGACCATTGCACTGACCTAAGGACTGATACCCCGAGCTAGTTTAGCAAATAAATTGAGCTTGTCATGGCGGTTATTATGGAATATTCAAGGACTGGCGACAAGCACAACGTTGCTGAGATTCGGGGTGCGAAAACATTGATGAAAGTTGCTTAAGCTTCATGATTGACATTAAAATGTCTTTTCTATATATATAAAACATTATTGTCACTTATAATATGATTGTTTTTCTTATTTCTAGGGCTTCTAGAAGTGTTTATGTCCAAATTGCAACCAACTGCACTGTTTTGGGTAGTAGCGGCGTGGGATCGTTTTGTTCGAACGCCACACTATACGGTAGCAGTGTGGCGTTCGAAACGAATTCAGTATAAAGATATATTTTCACTCATACAAGTGAAAATAAAAAAGCTTTTGTCACTTTATTTATAAGTTGTGTTACTGCAATAAAACAAAAAAAAATCTATCAATCTAGTTTTATTAAATTATCCTGCAAATTTATCAAAGCATAGGCTATGATGACACTATCATTCAAATATCTGATGTGACTATGGTTCACTCCAGAGTGAGGTTTCAAAAATTTAAACTCCCTCACTCGCCGTATTAGACGCTCGACGTGTATACGTAAACTAGCTATTACTTTCCCGAGCAAAACTTCTTTTTTGTGGGTGTTTCTTTGGATGAGACACTTCGTGGGTGAAGGAGCTTAACATTTCTTGTCGTTCTTTGTTGTCTTGATCGTTGTCCAGAAATACGTGAGCGTCGTCGTCGTCGTAAAGGCGTCCTTTCCGAATATAAAGTGGATATATATGGTGGTCGTCGTGAGATGCGGGCACTACAAAATCCAGGGGCGGGCAGAAGCCGTTGAAAAACACTCGAGAACAGCAGAAATTAGGGAGCATAGCATACAAACAAAGTCGAAATAATAAGTATAATAACGGCGATGTTTTAAATCTGTCAAATGACAACTTGACGGTTTTACTTTTTTTTTTAATGGAAGACTCATATTGCAGACTTAGGCGCGAGCTCTATTCATATCACCAACCGCTTCATCTGTCAAATGAGGTATTCAAAAAAATATTTCTAAGAAACAGAAAGGAATAAAAAAAGAATAGCCACAGTTTTGAACACCATTAGCAGTTTACTTACTACAAAAAATATAACATGGACCACTTTAAAAAACTTAAGGTACCCAATTATTATTTATCGTTTATTTATCTTATCTATTACGGTAGGTTTTTTACAATATTTTTATAAAAGTAGAATGTAAAAATGCAACCAAAAAATATCAAACCAATAAACATATTATAAAAAAAACCTAACCTAGGGTGCCGCCGGCAACGAGGCAGGGCCTAAGATGCCGGTAGTTAGGGCTGCAGAGAGAGGAACAACCGGACTATACGCGCCGTGTCCAGGATTACTGCCTTCTGAATCTGGCCCTTGTCTAACCACAACCACGTAGCGAGAGTCTCTCAAAGATTCTTCGCTATGAGACCGTTCGCGGAAACAACTATCGGTACAATGATCGCCGAATCAACTTCCCATATGGCGGTTACCTCGTGAGCCAAGTCTAAGTACTAGCTGGATTTGTCCTTCTCGGCCTTCACAGGTTCTCGTCATATGGGACGGTGATGTCGTCGAGCATTGCCCGGCGCTGCGATCGATTTATCAACACGGTATCAGGCTTATTGGCTACAATAGGCCTGATAATAGATCGATCCCTATAGAGCGTGGCACGACCATTTTCGAGAACTGGCGTAGGTGTGTACTTGTAGTACAGCACTTCGTGGTCCGCAAGTTCAAACATAAGAGCAAGCCGCTGGTGTATAATCCTGGCTACAAGGTTATGTCTGTGCAAGTACTCGCCGTTAGCAAGATGAGAACAACCGGAAATTATATGTCTGAGTGACTCTCCGGCACGGCGACATGCCCGACAAATGTCGACTGTACCGTCCTTCAGGATATACTTCTGGTAGTTATTCGTCATGATAACTTCATCCGCAATTGCACAGGACTTTGAATGCAGTGAATTGCAAAACCCTCGGTTTCTCCGAAGGGGTCCTCAAATCGTAGCCAGTTCACCGACGCGGGCAGGTATACGTCTGGTCCCCTTAGGGCCCTGTAGAACCGCCCATGGAGCTCCTTACTCTTCCATACGGCCTTGCGGTCCTCGGTGCTCGGTGCTTGCCAAGGAGAGTGGTGTGAGCTTCCTGTCTACTGCCACCACATCACGATGCATCCCACACTCGTGGTTAAGCAAGTAATTCCTGAGATTGCACACCTCACGGTTATAGAGACTTTTGGCATTTAAAAAGCCGCGGCCTCCACACATCCGTGGGATACACAATCTCATAACCGACGAGCGTGGGTATAGCAGGCGATGTGTGGTGACTAGTAGTCGGACCCTGCGATCCAGGGCATCCACCTCGGTCTGAGTTGGATCTTCTGTGCCACAGGAGTGTATAAGTAAGGGTATTTACCCAAGCGTTTAACCTTGTTGCCACCTGACAAAATGCTTTTAAATACTATTGTCAGTCGACCGAAGAAGTGCTCCTTCACCGCCTGTCTAATAGCCACATCCTCGAGACCCAAAGACTCTGACATACCAAGGTATTTATAGGTTTCTGATTTGGAGATAGATCTGAACGATATCGTCTCAGAAAGCTGTATCTAAATTTGTTGAATGTTACAATTGGTTACTACTTTCCCCCGCTGTACATGCAGAACCACTTGCATGTACACTTATCGACATCAAACTCCATCTTGATGGCACTACTGAACACTTCAGTGGTTTTCAGTAGTTCCAGCAAGATTCGGTTATTTGGCGCAAATAATTTGAGGTCGTCCATATATAGAAGGTGAGAAATGACTTCACCCTCTCTCCTAGTCCCAAATCCTTTAGTAAAGTACTGAGCAAATTCAGAGCTAGGCAGAACCATAGGGGACTTAAACTGTCACCTTGGAATATTCCTTGCTCGATCCTTATGAAGTCCTGCGGGACTGGCTGGCACGATGGCAAGCGGCCGGATGGCATGAAGGAGGGTCATACCATCTTTGGAAGTTAGGAAGGCCTCTTGTCTCAGACGCCACATGTGCGGATACTTTTGCGCCTTCCTACCTTCCAAAGACCTCGGTCAACGCTGCAGCGGCATCAGAGGCAGCGGAACAACGAATTATTATTATTTTAATTACATCGGGTGTTTTTTAAGAGCAATAACTTTAGCCATAGTTCCTACACCACTAACGTAGCAACATTTGTTCTACGACTTTTGATAATATTTTTTATAATTTACTAAACATTATTAAAAAAAGATTTTGGCAGAAAGTAAATGTCAACTGGACTATTGGGTGCTTTTTATTGAAAATAATATTTTAAAAAATTCCACTTACACAAGTCACATTTTGTAAGTTGTAGAAAAACATTTTGCTACGTTCGTAGTGTAGAAGCGATCCCTAAAGTTATAGCGTCTATTACAGGTCACACCCGGTATGTAACTATCAATGTGATAAAGGGCAGTGCGTAAATCTGATTCACGTACCTATGCTTAAATGTCAATTTAAGAATGATATATCAATCATGTCAAACACATTTGAAAACATGTACACACATTATGCGTAGGCTGACAAAAATAGGAATAGTAGGGGTTCAATGAATAGTAGTATGGTATTGATAGTATAGTACAAAATGAAATAAAAACAATCCACATTTTCGAACACTATTTTAGAAACTAAGTCATTGCTGCTACATTTACAAGCAAACAAGAAAACTTGAGCTAGTATAATTTTATATATTACTAGAGATCAGGTACGTATGGTACAATTGCTTTATGTATTGTTAGATCGATTATTGCCAATAATTATGCAAATATATGTTATAAGCTCATATTAGAATTCAGGACGCAAAATTTTATGACAGGTAGCGAGGCCGTGTATCGTATCCATGAACTCAGTTATCCATGTTGGTCACATACTAGTGACCCCAATATAGCGTGTTTGTTTTTTCCAAATATTAGTGCTAGTAGTACTAAAGTGGAAGAAAACAAAGCAAGAGTAATATACTAGAAATAAATTAGACCGATAGACATTTCGTAGGACTCGGTGTTTCTGTGATATTTTTTTTATTGTTTAATGTGCGTGTTAGCGTCTTAAGCAGTATTATAGTAGCAATAAAATTTTGTTGCTTTGTTCCTTCTTTTCCTGTCTCTCAAATTGATTATTTTTTCCATAGATCTTTAGGAAAACTGATAAAAGAAAACAGTATTATAATTATTAATTGTGAGTTCAATATACAATCAATAGTTAGGGATTTGCAACAACCATCGTCATCCTCCTAGCGTTTGTCCTGGCTTTTTGCCACGGCTCAATTGAACCTGAGGTTCGCTTGACAACCTAATCCCATGATTTGGCGTGGTAATAGTTTTTTTCCGGAAGTGACTGCCTTCTAACCTTTCAACCCAGAGGGGAAACTAAGCCTTATTGGGATTGGGTCCAATTTCCTTACTACGTTTTTCTTCACTGAAAAACGACTGGTAAATACGAAATGATATTTCATAAATAAGTTCCGAAAAGCTCAGTACGGCCCGGCTTTGAACCCGGTACCTTCGACCTAATCTCTTACTAGGGAACGCAACCCGGGTACCCGGGTACCCATCCAAATTTATGGTCAGGTAAAACCCGGGTTTTCAACATGGAACCCGGGTTTACCCGAGATTAAGAAATATTGGTAAAAATATTTAAAAACGCGAACGAAATGTCAAAGAATGGTCTAATACACCTTTTAATCTTAAATAACATTTTATTTTGGCCTCTAAATACATTTTAAACACCACATGGAAAATATGGCAAAATAAGTCTTACAAAATCTGATAGGTTGATGGTCAAAACAATTTTATTATACGAACTTAAAAAAAATAAGCATGACTATTGACTAAATATGTTTATAACCAACACTTCCTATTAATTATTGTATTTAAACATTTAGTAGGCTATTTAGGCTTAACCTTAACTATGAAACAAATATACGTTTGGTTATTCTGGCGTTTCCTTTAAGCCTTATAATAATAATTTAATCGTCTCGTAACTTGGCTTATACGCTTATCTTAGCTTCATGAATGTTAAGACTATTAACAACTTTTTCTGAACTCGGGCCTCCACCATAGGTCACCACAGTTTAATGTCGAATCATAATCGCTACACTTGATTTCACCGCTCTTAGGGACGCTGCTTGTCCTCCAATGGTGTCTGGCCGTCGTTAATTGACAATATCGGGTCAAATTGAATTAGTACTGTGTAAGGGGTTTTTAATTATAGTACTGTGATATTATAATTTATTTGTATTGTTAAGAAATCTGACTTCTTATCATATTGTTGATTTCGACTAATAGATGATTAAATTGTTGAAACTAGTACTGTCATTTTTAGTTAAATTACATTATATGCTTTGAATGTTTTATAATTACCCGTTTATTGTGAATTTCTGACTAGAAAATACTAAGTCTGTAATTTAAATATCTTTATTATGCTTTAAATATGCGTAAAATGCCTAAAAAGTAACATTTGACCCAATTTGTGAAACCCGGTTATTACCCGGGTACCCGGGTTTTGATACTTGATAATATGTAATACCCGGGTTACAGATTAGAACGGGTATTGCATTCCCTATCTCTTACAATACAAACACTAAATATTAAAATCCAGTTACACAATACAATAATGTTCTTCATTTGGCATAACATCATCCCCATAGAGAAAATGACGTAATATTAGTTTGCATATTTCTGTGAAATTATCCGTTTAAGTACATGTATAAACTTATCCCACTATCTTTAAAATTATTGGAATGGCTTTTGCACCACTTCACTGCACATTCAGGCATGTTTAACTAGTGTAATTGTATTTTAAAACATTGTATTAAAATACAATTTTTGGCATCCGTCACTCACTGTCATACGAATCGCACTGAAGTCGACTCAGGTGAAGACTAAGATAAGCCCGCCCACCCAGGTAAAGTATAAGCTAAGCCCGCCCACCCAGGTAAAGTTTACGTGGTGCTATTATTGAAGGGACCAGGGATCGAGAACGGTTCGCAAAAACCATTTGATATCGTTCATTAACCGGTATTTTTTTCGTTCCTACTGTGAACTGGTTTAATACAGGAACGTTTAATAAAAGAACAAAATCATCTCGGATACCGGTAATCAAGAAGAACGTAATTCGAAACGTTCCGAAAGAACCAAATCTTTTCGAATATCGATATTGAACAAGAACGGATATTCACGAACGGTTCTTGAAACGTTCTCACGAACCATATTAAACCGTTCTCAAGAACCGTTCTCAGCCGCGGGCTGCGCAGGCGCGCGCCGTCGGCGCCTACAATGGAAAACCGCTTTGACTTAGTCGCCGACGCATCGACGCCGCGCTCTAGCCCCGTCTCTTTTCTGCACGAAGATAGTCTTATATTCAGTGAACGGAAATAAAACATGGAAGCATTCTGTCCCTTCAATAATAGCACCACGTAAACTTTACTTGGGTGGGCGGGCTTAGCTTTATACTTTACCTGGGTGGGCGGGCTTAGCTTATACTTTACCTGGGTGGGCGGGCTTAGCTTAGTCTTCACCTGAGTCGACTTCAGTGCGATTCGTATTTTAATACAATGTTTTAAAATACAATTACACTAGTTAAACATGCCTGAATGTGCAGTGAAGTGGTGCAAAAGCCATTCCAATAATTTTAAAGATAGTGGGATAAGTTTATACATGTAATTAAACGGATAATTTCACAGAAATATGCAAACTAATATTACGTCATTTTCTCTATGGGGATGATGTTATGCCAAATGAAGAACATTATTGTATTGTGTAACTGGATTTTAACCCGGGTACCCGGGTACCCGGGTACCCGGGTTGCGTTCCCTAGTAAGAGATTAGGTCGAAGGTACCGGGTTCAAAGCCGGGCCGTACTGAGCTTTTCGGAACTTATTTATGAAATATCATTTCGTATTTGGGCAGTTCTCAGAGGTGGCGTTTTTACGTGTCCGAG
The DNA here is from genome assembly GCA_022674325.2 of Grapholita molesta. NCBI lineage: Eukaryota > Metazoa > Arthropoda > Insecta > Lepidoptera > Tortricidae > Grapholita > Grapholita molesta. Next base: position 797,487 of record CP053137.2, read on the forward strand.
GCTATATTTGCGTGAATTTTTGGCCCAATATTTTTGAAAAAAATCATAGACATATTTCAACGTCTGTTATATCTCGACAATTAATAAAATATTCCATAACACCATATTCAATATTATAAAAAAAAAAAAGTGCAGAAATTGACGTACAGTGGGCGTGTCCCGCACCCAAATTTGTTGAAACAAAAAATTATAATTCAAGTTGGGGATGTTGTATTAATTTTTAATATTGTTTCACATATTCTTAATTAGTTTAGTTCTACTCTAATTTCACTAAACATAATATATGAATTACCCTTATTAAATAAAAACATATTTTCGCCATGTCCCGCGCCAACGCTTGATTTCGCTGGAGTTTACAAAACTTGGCGGTATCGCACAAAGCAATATACCAGGAACTCAATGCCGCGTCCACAGGTAGCTTCAGTTGCGCCGCGTTCACCTACGAGAGCGGACGTAGGCTCACAGTGTAATAGCAGAATTCGCAAAGGTATCTTCATCATTCAGTGGGTTTGGTTTCGTGTTTTCTTGGACCCGGGTATGTCCTTAAACTACGTCCAACAATGAGAGGTAGGGCACAGCGATGACCATCACGCTTGAATTTGGGGCAGCCCATCTGGGGAAGTACCTCCTCCTTACAGAAGACCACAGCCATAATAGCACTGCTACCTTTCAGGTATGCAGTGTTGTGTTCCTGATGGTGAGTAAGGTTCCCAGAGCTCCAACCCCCCCTTAAAGGCCGGCAACGCGCTTGTGACTCCTCTGGTGTTACGGGTGCCCATGGGCGACGGTAATTGCTTACCACCAGGCAATCCGTCTGCTCGTTTGCCGCCTGTGTCATAAAAAAAAAAAAATTCGGTGAACAAAATTTTTCGTTCAGTGTTTGTGCTTTTCTTAGTGCAACAGTGCCTAAGTCATGCCAAGAAGTATGTGATTTGGTTACCAGTGAGTCTTTTCAATACAATGGTTACTTTTTGTGTAATTATTCAATAACGATAAAATTTGAATTCAGTGGGTGTGATTTCCGTGGATTCGGTCGGGTTTTAGGCCACCGAAATCAAAAAAGGTGCCACCGTGATCAATCTTGACTATAAAAACAGGTTAATTGTTTGTTTTTAAATAAGTAGTATATTATAATTGTATTCAAAACAGTTGAATTTGTTGTTAATGTTAACACCAACGTTGTATACTCGTATATTTAATCGCAACTTTAAAAAAAATTTCGTTATGCTATCTGCGGATATTTTTCCTATTTAATCAGTTATGATTACCGTTGACCTATATCTATTAAGTTCAGTGCCTTCTGATAAAGATTCTCCTTCTGGGCCTATAATAGACGCTTTAGGTCATCAAGAAGAAACCCTACGCTTGCTGCTACACAGCTTCCGGAAATGGCAGCAAATGTAGGTCTCATACCTCCGATACAGCCACATGAGGTCAAGAAAGCGCTGCAAAATAGGCCCCGTGGGTATCAAAGTGGAAGCTTGGAAATGCCTGCAAGAAACTGGTGTGTTGCTACTTTCTAATCTCTTCAGTCAGGTGTTGCTCTCTTCCAAAATGCCAGAGGCATGGAGATTGCGCACTATCGTTCCAATTTACAAGGGAAAGGGAAGCAAGTACGAGTGCAATAACTACCGAGGCATCAAGCTCTTAAGCCATACTATGAAGCTTTACGAAAGAGTAATCTACAACCGAATAAGGTCAGAGTGCTCACTATCTAGACATTATTATGGCTTCGTACCTGGTTTATTAACTACTGATCCTAATATGTTTGCTCTGTCCACAATTGCCGAAGAATATCGCTCGAAGAAAAAACCGCTGTTCGTTGCGTTCTTGGACATGGAAAAGGCATTTGATCGTGCTCCTATTTGGTGGAGCCTTCGAAAGAAAAATGTCCCAGAGCAATATGTCAAGACATGTATAGGGATGCACGATCAGTGGTCCGGACATCGGTGGGTGAGACCAAAGCAATAGCGGTCAAAAAAGGTGTTCGTCAGGGCTCAGTACTGAGCCCCTTCCTGTTTTGCTTAGTTTTTGGACTCGCTTACTAAAGAAGCACAAGATTTGGCAAAGTGGACATTTATATACGCTGACGATGTAGCCATATGTACTGAAAGCCGTACCGAGCTGCAGAAAGCGCTCGCTTCATGGAAGCACCAGTTGCAATCCGGGGGCCTGGTGTCGAGTGTTGCCAAAACACAATTCATGTCTCTCAACGAACCAGATCCACGTGACGACAGTCCTATACCCATCGATGGACAATTGGTCTAAATACCTGGGTGGTATAATGCACATGTCCGGAGACATCGAATGCAATGCAACATTCATCACCGAATAGCCGCTACATGGCAAAAATGGCAAGAAGTGACTGGTGTGACCTGCGACAAAAAATGCCGGTCAAACTAAAGGGGCTGATCTATAAGACCATGATTAAACCAGTTTTAACCTATGGCAGCGAGATGTGGGCGGTGACGCAGAAGCACCTGCGTACCATCTAAGTTGCTGAAATGAAGATGCTGAGGTGGATGTGCGGCGTTACAAGGCTCGATAAAATCCGCAACGAGTACGTGCGAGGAAGCCTGGGCGTGCGTGACATCGGCGACAAAATGCAAGAGAGTTAGGCTGCGATTCTTCCGAATTGACTAGTTTGCTTGCTAAAATCAGCTCGTTGGGCTGAAAATATTAAACTAAGTATATACTTTATAGTTAATGAGTTTCCAATGCAAGATTATTCTGAATTTAATAAGAAAACTTTATATGGACAAGTATTTTTTGATAAAAACTTAAGACAAACACTTTTAAAGTGATTTTAACACCAATTTTGAACTTTTTTATGAATATTGATTTCGGTGGGTGGACTTGATTTCGGTGATTTAAAAAACTAAAATATCTTAAAAACCGTTAAGTCTACAAGGGGGCCTTTCCCGGCAATATTTTTTAAATTTAAGCCTGAATCTAGGATTTAATGTTTCACATTAAAAAAGTAAAAAAAAAATTGTACCACCGAAGTCACGCAAAACAGCTCGGCTCGGAGAATCGCCCATTTACCAGTCGTTTTTCAGTGAAGAAAAACGTAGTAAGGAAATTGGACCCAATCCCAATAAGGCTTAGTTTCCCCTCTGGGTTGAAAGGTTAGAAGGCAGTCACTTCCGGAAAAAAACTATTACCACGCCAAATCATGGGATTAGGTTGTCAAGCGAACCTCAGGTTCAATTGAGCCGTGGCAAAAAGCCAGGACAAACGCTAGGAGGATGACGATGGTTGTTGCAAATCCCTAACTATTGATTGTATATTGAACTCACAATTAATAATTATAATACTGTTTTCTTTTATTCAGTTTTCCTAAAGATCTATGGAAAAAATAATCAATTTGAGAGACAGGAAAAGAAGGAACAAAAGCAACAAAATTTTATTGCTACTATTATACTGCTTAAGACGCTAACACACACATTAAACAATAAAAAAAATATCACAGAAACACCGAGTCCTACGAAATGTCTATCGGTCTAATTTATTTCTAGTATATTACTCTTGCTTTGTTTTCTTCCACTTTAGTACTACTAGCACTAATATTTGGAAAAACAAACACGCTATATTGGGGTCACTAGTATGTGACCAACATGGATAACTGAGTTCATGGATACACGGCCTCGCTACCTGTCATAAAATTTTGCGTCCTGAATTCTAATATGAGCTTATAACATATATTTGCATAATTATTGGCAATAATCGATCTAACAACACGTAAAGCAATTGTACCATACGTACCTGATCTCTAGTAATATATAAAATTATACTAGCTCAAGTTTTCTTGTTTGCTTGTAAATGTAGCAGCAATGACTTAGTTTCTAAAATAGTGTTCGAAAATGTGGATTGTTTTTATTTCATTTTGTACTATACTATCAATACCATACTACTATTCATTGAACCCCTACTATTCCTATTTTTGTCAGCCTACGCATAATGTGTGTACATGTTTTCAAATGTGTTTGACATGATTGATATATCATTCTTAAATTGACATTTAAGCATAGGTACGTGAATCAGATTTACGCACTGCCCTTTATCACATTGATAGTTACATACCGGGTGTGACCTGTAATAGACGCTATAACTTTAGGGATCGCTTCTACACCACGAACGTAGCAAAATGTTATTCTACAACTTACAAAATGTGACTTGTGTAAGTGGAATTTTTAAAATATTATTTTAAATAAAAAGCACCCAATAGTCCAGTTGACATTTACTTTCTGCCTAAATCTTTTTTTAATAATGTTTAGTAAATTATAAAAAATATTATCAAAAGTCGTAGAACAAATGTTGCTACGTTAGTGGTGTAGGAACTATGGCTAAAGTTATTGCTCTTAAAAAACACCCGATGTAATTAAAATAATAATAATTCGTTGTTCCGCTGCCTCCGATGCCGCTGCAGCGTTGACCGAGGTCTTTGGAAGGTAGGAAGGCGCAAAAGTATCTGCATATGTGGCGTCTGAGACAAGAGGCCTTCCTAACTTCCAAAGATGGTATGACCCTCCTTCATGCCATCCGGCCGCTTGCCATCGTGCCAGCCAGTCCCGCAGGACTTCATAAGGATCGAGCAAGGAATATTCCAAGGTGACAGTTTAAGTCCCCTATGGTTCTGCCTAGCTCTGAATCCGCTCAGTACTTTACTAATGGATTTGGGACTAGGAGAGAGGGTGAAGTCATTTCTCACCTTCTATATATGGACGACCTCAAATTATTTGCGCCAAATAACCGAATCTTGCTGGAACTACTGAAAACCACTGAAGTGTTCAGTAGTGCCATCAAGATGGAGTTTGTTGTCGATAAGTGTACATGCAAGTGATTCTGCATGTACAGCGGGGGAAAGTAGTAAATTCAACAAATTTACAGCTTTCTGAGACGATATCGTTCAGATCTATCTCCAAATCAGAAACCTATAAATACCTTGGTATGTCAGAGTCTTTGGGTCTCGAGGATGTGGCTATTAGACAGGCGGTGAAGGACCACTTCTTCGGTCGACTGACAATAGTACTTAAAAGCATTTTGTCAGGTGGCAACAAGGTTAAACGCTTGGGTAAATACCCTTACTTATACACTCCTGTGGCACAGAAGATCCAACTCAGACCGAGGTGGATGCCCTGGATCGCAGGGTCCGACTACTAGTCACCACACATCGCCTGCTATACCCACGCTCGTCGGTTATGAGATTGTATATCCCACGGATGTGTGGAGGCCGCGGCTTTTTAAATGCCAAAAGTCTCTATAACCGTGAGGTGTGCAATCTCAGGAATTACTTGCTTAACCACGAGTGTGGGATGCATCGTAATGTGGTGGCAGTAGACAGGAAGCTCACACCACTCTCCTTGGCAAGCACCGAGCACCGAGGACCGCAAGGCCGTATGGAAGAGTAAGGAGCTACATGGGCGGTTCTACAGGGCCCTAAGGGGACCAGACGTATACCTGCCCGCGTCGGTGAACTGGCTACGATTTGAGGACCCCTTCGGAGAAACCGAGGGTTTTGCAATTCACTGCATTCAAAGTCCTGTGCAATTGCGGATGAAGTTATCATGACGAATAACTACCAGAAGTATATCCTGAAGGACGGTACAGTCGACATTTGTCGGGCATGTCGCCGTGCCGGAGAGTCACTCAGACATATAATTTCCGGTTGTTCTCATCTTGCTAACGGCGAGTACTTGCACAGACATAACCTTGTAGCCAGGATTATACACCAGCGGCTTGCTCTTATGTTTGAACTTGCAGACCACGAAGTGCTGTACTACAAGTACACACCTACGCCAGTTCTCGAAAATGGTCGTGCCACGCTCTATAGGGATCGATCTATTAACAGGCCTATTGTAGCCAATAAGCCTGATACCGTGTTGATAAATCGATCGCAGCGCCGGGCAATGCTCGACGACATCACCGTCCCATATGACGAGAACCTTGTGAAGGCCGAGAAGGACAAATCCAGCAAGTACTTAGACTTGGCTCACGAGGTAACCGCCATATGGGAAGTTGATTCGGCGATCATTGTACCGATAGTTGTTTCCGCGAACGGTCTCATAGCGAAGAATCTTTGAGAGACTCTCGCTACGTGGTTGTGGTTAGATCAAGGGCCAGATTCAGAAGGCAGTAATCCTGGACACGGCGCGTATAGTCCGGTTGTTCCTCTCTCTGCAGCCCTAACTACCGGCAGCTTAGGCCCTGCCTCGTTGCCGGCGGCACCCTAGGTTAGGTTTTTATAATATGTTTATTGGTTTGATATTTTTGGATGCATTTTACATTCTACTTTTATAAAAATATTGTAAAAAACCTACCGTAATAGATAAGATAAATAAACGATAAATAATAATTACCTGGGGTGCCCTTTCGGACAGGTGGGATAGGTCCCCTGCCTCTAGCTTGCCTTAACCGGCCGTCCAGAGTGGGGTCGCTAGAGCTACGTTCTCGAGGATAGATGTAGAAAACTAAGTGGCGAGTTGGCTATATGTTTTAAGTCCAGTGACATATCTCTACCCTTAGCACCGGTGTTACCCTTGAGACATCTTTGATGTCGCTTTTTGTGGGGAGCCCATCTCGCATAGGGCGAGTCACCGTCTGCTGGAAATACAATTGTATACCATTTTATAAGGCAGAACTCCGGTTTTTTATCCAATAGCCCAGTAGCTAATCCACCCTTTTCCACCCAATAGCCTCGTACATTCTAGATTCCATTAAGACTCAATAGTTATTACACCATGGCCGGTGCTGTCTCTGTGCGCGTCCCGTGATACGGACAGGGGCATCGGCGAAAATGATAATAACGCATAAAAATACAATTTCAAATTATTATTTGATTATAAAATATATTTTTTTATTTTACAACATTTTAATGTATTTATTGTTTGGTATTAGTTATTTGACTGTCACTTTAATGTATTGCATAAACCTATCCATGTCATCTGAGGGGCTATTGCTAATCACCTTGTTCGTTCGTTTGTCTCCATCGCTCTTCCATATAGGAACAATAGAGAGCTAAATAGACGAACGAATGAAAGATGAGGTTTAAAACATTTTAAAATAGGATCCCTGATGAAGTATGATTGGCGAATATCTCTGCTGCTGTCAAAAGCCTATTAGCCGAAATGTTGGTGCCCTTAGAGATTGGTAGTTATTGCCTAAATATGTGTTTCTTTTACACGTTATTGTGTAGAACAGTGTAAAAGAGATGACTATAATTTCACTTAGTATTTTCGAATAAACGCTGTGTATATATAACGTCATATTTCAATGTGAGCGTATTTGTGTCTGTGAGATAAATGTCCCGATAATTTTAAAGGTAATGTTCGCGCATGCTGCTTCCATGTTTTATTTCCGTTCACTGTCGCCGCTCGCTCCCTTTATTTCCTACGAGTTCAAAAGAACGGGTTAATATCGTTCCAACGAACGGTATTGACTTACAAATGTTCATGCCTAAAACCATTAAAAATACCGGTAATCAGTACCAAGAACGCTATTGAAAGAACGGTTCTTTTCCTTTTGTTCAAATTCAAAAATACCGGTTAATATCGTTCCTCGGGAACGTTCTTGCCTTGCAAACGTTCGTTCTTAGAACCAAACCATAAATATCGGTATCCGCGAACGAGAACGCTATTAATTCGGTTCTTGGCCAATGCCGAGAACGGTTCGCAAATAATACCGGTATCCGATCCCTGGAAGGGACAGAATGCTTCCATGTTTTATTTCCGTTCACTGTCGCCGCTCGCTCCCTTTATTTCCTACGAGTTCAAAAGAACGGGTTAATATCGTTCTCACGAACGGTATTGACTTACAAATGTTCATGCCTAAAACCATTATAAATACCGGTAATCAGTACCAAGAACGCTATTGAAAGAACGGTTCTTTTCCTTTTGTTCAAATTCAAAAATACCGGTTAATATCGTTCCTCGGGAACGTTCTTGCCTTGCAAACGTTCGTTCTTAGAACCAAACCATAAATATCGGTATCCGCGAACGAGAACGCTATTAATTCGGTTCTTGGCCAATGCCGAGAACGGTTCGCAAATAATACCGGTATCCGATCCCTGCATACCCCACACATGGGTCACTATACCCGACCAGGTATATACGCACCGAAATCAAATCACTTCTAACTGCATTCAATGGTGCTCATACTGTCATTCTGTCAATATTTTTGTTTTAGTCAATAGTATTATATATAAAATATTGTAATAATCAGATTGCAAACATGGGCGTTTCTTAACTATTTTTATGTGTATAAATGCTCTATTTCAATTCCATTTGATTTATAAATGTCTATACATTTAATACAATTTGAAATTATTTATTTTCTAACTGGTTTTCCTTGAATTTATTATTTTTTATGTAATTTAGTCTTAGTACACTAACAAACTATTGTTAAGATTACTAACACAAAATGATACAAGTTGGTCTTGTAATAAATGAAATTGAAATTGAAATTGAAATTAAAAATTAAGCACTCACGTGCTTTTGGTAGCTGTAGTTACCAGCTGTCACCCTTATTTTATTATAATAATAGAGGTCACAGAAATTTAAATCATGTGAGTGTTAATGACCCACAAGTGGGACAAAGACGTGCGATGGAAGTAATTTGCTTGGACGTATGAGGAAATTTAAACATTTTGTTTAGGGACAGTGAACGTGTTAAACATAAGCCTAGTCTTCTAACGTTAGTTATGGCACCACTGTGCACTGCGCCATCTGTCGCCATAAAATACAACCGTCGCCTTGGCAGCTATCCTATACCGGTTTTTTGGAGCAAACACGCGGTGTGCTGTGCGGGCGTGTCGCAGAGCGTAGACATCCTTTATAAACCGAGAGCTGGCTCCGACAGATATAACAGAATAATGAGAACAAAGAAACCTCTAAAATGTACAGCGTAGAAATAAAAGATAAAAGATCTTTATTGATATTTTAAATCGAAAGAAAAATCTAGTGGTTGTGGGTTCGAGTCATTATTTTCTATTTTTCTTTCGATTTAAAATATCTATGATATGCTAGCAGACGTTTCTGCTTAATATAAAAACAAAGATCTTTATTATTCAATTTAGGCATATTACATGCACTTATGAACGTCAAAGAAAAATTTAGACCGGTTCGAACACTACACCTCTGACCCAAAAAGATACCGGCAAGAAACTACGGCGGAACTTATTTTTTTCAGCAGTTTTTTAGCAAATGCAGTTGTAGGTGAAAAACTATGGTAAAACGCCTGACCTATGTAGTAATAACGTGTGTGTATAGATAAATTAGCGAGAGAGTGGAATTGCATTTCTAGTGGTTGAACGGGAAATTTTAAATATAGAATGCATATAGACACACAATACCACTACATAGAATGCCTATAGACATGGAATACCACTACAGATGCAATTCCACGCTCTAGTTTTTTTTTACACGCATGTTGGCGATCTATATTAAAACTTTGATGTTATTTTCATATTAATTCTTTGTACAGTTGTACCATGTACTATGTTGTTACATAGACATTGTCCTTCAGTTAAGTTTTTCACATATGCACATACGCGAGGGGAGCGCTGGCCTTAAGAAAAATAAAAGTTGACTCTTGTTGATAAAATACGATCAATCGCTTAGTTTGCTTGATATCGACCTTCAGCTGGGCACTCATGGGAAGCTATTTAATAATAACGTTAATACTACCGGGTTACAATATCAATGAACAAAATGTCAATTAATGATACAGTTTTACACTTATTTTTCGATTTTTTTTTAATTCTTGACTATCCTTCTCAAAGCATTATCAGAACAGTTGCAGATATCTGAATAATGATAAACTTACGCGTGTACTGCAATAAAAAAAAAAAAAACACTTTTTTCAGATCTCAGGATCCATTTTGTTATTACTAACAAAACCACAACTAACTATTCAAAAAACAGTGCACCCAATTAGGTAGTGAAAGTTCGTAAGAAAATTTAAATGACTGTCAGTTTCGTGACGACAATTCGCATTCGCACATTCGCGTAACTCACTACAATCCTATGCTGTACGTTAAGAGGTTTCTTTGTTCTCATTATTGTATACCTCCACGACTATAATGGATCGCTTCGACTTCAAAATGCTTTAAACAAGGTTTTGAGGAAAATTTGTAAGTGTGAACGGGTGGATGCATTAATTTACGGAATTTACATACATTGGCACTCTTCGGTGATTTAATGCATTTGCAATATTTTGAGTATTAGAGCGAGTAACTAATACTCATTTAACAGACGCACTAAGGTTAGGACTTTGTTTATCATCATCATATGTCCACTGCTGGACATATTCCTCCCCCAAAGCGACCCTTTGCGCTACCCGCATCCTGAAAATCCCCGCGATCTTTACCAGTTTGCCAGCCTACCATCTTGGGGTTTGCCCACGCTCCCACGCCGCGCCTTGGCGTATGGCAGATTTTTTTTTCAAAAGTGGAAATTGTTGTAGGGTTCGTGTCTGTAAATTTTAAGATAGGTATTTAAAACCTACAATTACCTATCTATGTTTTTAAAACTTACATTTGGAAAGTACGTTTTGACGGACTTCAAAAACTACAATATAATCCAGAGTTTGTGAGTAGTATAAAGTTACACAGCCTTGAGCACCGTCGCAGGGTTGCTAGTTTGTCTGTGCTTTACAGGATACATTTTGGAGAGTGTGCACAGGAATTGCACGATTTAATTCCGTCATGCCTTTTCCACCACCGGACGTCCAGGCGACGGGAGCGTTTTCATCCTTACGTTCGTTGTGAATATTCCATTCATTCGCACGAAGCGATTCGCTTCTACCTTTCTATTGCCTGTAATAGAAAGGTAGAAGGCTAAGAAATGGAATTCAATCCCTTCGTCTGTATTCCCGAAAACATATAACTTAGGGTTTTAGGAGTGAATAGGTTATACACCTTCGACCTCATCGATACTTAGCATTAGGTGTGACTGAGGTCAATCGCTAAACAAAAAAAGTAAGTTAGAAATTCGCTCCTTACACAATTATTTAAAATATAAAAAAAGGATTTTTAACCGACGAATAAAAATTAACAAACCTAATTCCCCACCTCCTCCGTTAATTGGCACACAGAACCCACTGTCCCGTGTAAATATAATAAAATCATTAATGTTACTGGACCGAGGCAGACGGCAAATATGATGAAAATATGCTAATAGGGAAAAGTTTGTGTTGGTTATTTAAAGGGGATTGCGCGGTCGCAGCCGCGTGAAATTGTAAGGTTAATACGCGGACAGTTTGGGAACCGAATCCTCTACGGAGTTGTCGGCTAAACTGCATTAATATTTTCTTAACTTAATTCTTGAGGCAGTCTTAATCTATAATTATATAGACGTGAAAGTCCTGAGTGACTGACTGATCAACGCCCAGCTCAAACCACGTAAACTATTAACCATAGGAAAAACTTAATCTATTGTTAGGTAGTATGTTACAAAAACAAAAATGAACTAAGGAACAATGGCTTACAAGGTGACAGTTAAGCCGGCTCGCGAATGTGGGTAGGATGCTGTTGGAGCTGGCCTGCAGGTAGAGTTAGTTTTTGGAAATTATACCATTAAGGGGGTAAAAATGGGGTTGAAACTTTGTCTGGGGATTATGTAAAATCTAAAGCGAGAGACTTGAAATTTTGTAGAAACACTCCTTATTTGAATACAAGAAAAGCTATTTCAGCGTTTTTTGAGATTCATCCCCTAAGGGGTCCAAGGGTGTGCGGAGCCGCGGGCAAAAGCTAATAATTAATATTATGGAAACTACGAGTACTTAACTAGTTAATGCATTCAATTTAAAAAAGGCCCTTGAGGCATTGTACCAGGGATGCTGGCGGCATTTCCTCATTGTTTCGCAATGCTGATACGTTGTGCGAGGAATCCGCCAGTAGTAGGATAATGAGAGAACTGGACCACGCACTTATGCTGCATCTCGCTACGCTCGATTTCGCAGTGCGCGGTCCAAAATCTCTCATTATCTATCCATAAGTTCCGCAGCTGTGGTCTAGAATCCGAGTTGTCTTCGCGGAAGTTCGCGGAACGTAGTCCATGGCAGTGGGTTAAATAATTTCCGTAGCTGTGGTCTAGAATCCGAGTTGCCTTCGCGATAGTTCGTGAAACGTAGTCCATTTAGTGGGTTAAAATCCGAATCGCATGTTTGGGATGGTTGTGATTCATATTTAAGATCGTCTGCAGTCTTTTACCTAATAGTGTTCCGATCTTGTTCATTACTGCGGTTAGTAATGTTTGAATCCTAAAGTAAAGTTCAATGATTTTTAAATATAAACTCAATAGCTCATCAAATATACTATTCAGATATGTTCTTCCAAGTCTGTTGCACGTGCCTATTGATAACATGAAATTCGTAAAACAGCCTCAAAGATTACAGTTAGATGTCGTTTGTTCTTCGCACAATAAACGCTATTTTAGACATGGTTTACTTTTACCTGACACTATTCGCTGTATAATATGTGGCCCGTCTAACTGCGGAAAAACTAATTTAATTGTTGGCTTACTGCTACATGAACAAGGTTTACGCTTTCAAAATGTTTATGTATACTCTAAAACTTTATTCCAACCCATGTATCAATATTTAGAGAAAGTTTTAGAGTTGGTTCCCTCGGTGTCATTTCCAAAATATAGTGAAAATGATCAAGTACTAAGTCCTCATATGGCTAACATTAATTCAATCATGATATTTGATGATGTTGCATGTGAAAATCAAAATAATATACGAGATTACTTTGCAATGGGAAGACACAAAAATATAGATAGCTTCTATTTAAATCAAACGTATAGTAAAATACCTAAGCAATTGATAAGAGACAATGCCAATTTAATCATTATTTTTAAACAAGATGATGTTAATTTACGTCATGTTTATGATGAACACGTGGGTAGTGATATGTCATGGACTCAGTTTCGTGAAATGTGCAGCCAAGTATGGAACGAACCTTTTAATTACTTAGTTATAAATAAAGATTGCATTAAAAATTCCGGATGTTATAGAAAAGGTTTCGATACATTTATCGTGCTAGATTAACTATACATAAGGAACACTACTTACATGTACAACTTATTACTTAAAATGGAACCAAGTAGATCGGACATAAATCTTAAAATGAACGATGAAAAATTATATAAACAAAAATTACTCCGATCTGCTGAAGCAGTGAAAAAAAAAGTAAAACTTATTCGAGATGTTAAAACTAACAATAATATTATGTTGGAAACAATGTTAAAACCAATCACAGGCCCACTTAATGAAATGGTTAAAAATAATGATAGCAGCTTGAATATTAGTGACATAGGTTTTGATGATAATGAATATAAATGGAATAAGTCAGTAAAAACATTAAAATATAGTCCTTCTAAAGATGAAAAGAAAGGTAATTTTGATAATAAAACATTACTCAGAAAGTCAGTTGGATCTGATTTGAATAATATTGAATATGAATCAACCGACAGCAATTCTAGCCAAAATGATTCTACGTCTCATGAAAGTGTCGATCAAAATGATTCTAATACAACAGATAATGTTTCATTTAGAACGTCAGAGTCGTATGCTTCTCCTCGCGAAGATCCTGCTTGCCAAAAACAATATATTAACATGAGCATTCCTTTTGGTGTAAGAATGGAGCGTGGTAAGCTAATGCTTGGAAAATATCAAATTTCTGTAAACAGTGAAGAACTCTCGATAAGCGGAGAAACTTATAGTTTAACGCCAGGTTTAAACGATTTATTGTTTAAGAGAGTACCTGATTTAAGTGTGGTAACTGAAGAGGATAAACAATGTTACAAAACCTTATTATTAAAAACAAACGCACATAGACGCGATTTTGATTCTAACAAGCCGATCAAAAGCAACAAAGGCATGAAATATTTACACATTATAAAACCTCTTTTTAAATTATCCAAACGACGTACAGTAAGTGGAGAAATATATAAATCTGGTGATGGTTTGCCATCAATGAAAAAAGTAAAAAGAGACGTCTCTTATGTGTATTGGGATGATCCAAACGAATTAGTAGAAAGATTAAAACTACTTATAGCATCGCGCGACGCCGGCAATACGGGACTAGATAACGAAATCATATCCATCATTGAAGAACTACGCGAAGCAGGCTTAGTAAATAATATATAAATGAAACAATCTTTTATTTTTAACAGTTTTAGTTTAACCCTCAACGGTGCAAAATAAAAATGAATATTGACAAATTTGGTCATCATGTTCATAAACGTTTGCGTGCGAACGATCTCAAGTACAAGGCTCTGCTTCGAACAGATGCAGGATATTTTGAAGGAAGTTTACAATTAAAGGGAGTTGTGAAACCTTTATCACCTGATGATGCAGTAAACAAGCAGTACGTTGACGACTGTATTCAAAACATGTACGACAAGAAGTATATAGACTCATTGTATAATACTATAAATAATCAACTTCATCATCTTGCATCTCAGTTAAAACTAAACTTTTACACAAATAAAGAGATAGATATTATATTAAAAAAATTAAATAATGGCAAAACAACAAATAGTGAACGAGATCCATCGGTCAGCGCGAAAAAACTATAAACGACGATCAGTTCTATTAAAAGGAATTGATGATTTATGGCAAGCTGATTTGATCGATTTACAAAAATTACATACGGTTAATAAAAGAAATAAATATATATTAACAGTTATTGATACATTTTCAAAGTATGCATGGTGTACACCTCTTAAGTCTAAAACTAAAACGGAAGTCAAAGATGCTTTCGATCTAATTATAAAATCAACTAAACGAAGACCTAGAAATTTACAAACAGACTTAGGAAAAGAATTCTACAATTACGAATTTGACTGCTGTTTAAAATCCTTGAAAATAAATCATTACTCAACGTATTCAATTAAGAAGGCGTCTATTGTTGAAAGACTCATAAAAACACTTAAGTCTAAACTGTACAAATATTTTAGTTTCGTTGGTAACTATAAATGGGTTGGTAAACCGTTAGACGATATAGTTAAATCGTATAATCAAACTGTACATCGCACGACAAAATTTAAACCTATTGATGTAAATTTAGACAATGAAAATGAGGTAAAGCAAAACATTAAAAAATCACAATCCTATGTGAAATATAAATTGAATAAATTCAAGATTGGGGACCGGGTACGTTTAAGCAAATACAAAAGTGACTTTTGTAAGGGTTATACCCCTAATTGGTCTACAGAACTCTTTACAATTAAACATGTGAATCATACTCGACCTGTAACATATCATATTGTAGACCAACACGAAAATTCTATACTCGGTACATTTTACGAAGAAGAACTTCAAAAAACTAAGTATCCTGATGTTTATCTGATAGAGAAGGTGATTAAAAAAAAGGGCAGAAAGCTGTATGTAAAGTGGTTAGGACTCAGTGATAGCGAAAATAGTTGGATTGATAGAAATTCTGTTGTTTAATTATATTAATATACCTTCTCTAAATTGAATTTCTCATTATCATACGGGTTATGGAAGGAAGAGGACTTTTAAATAGTGCTATTAATAATTTACCTTTTGAATTACACTTACCTGGTTATAACTATTGTGGTCCGGGCACTAAATTGCGCAAAAGGTTACAAAGAGGTGATAAAGGAATTAATGCGTTAGATAACGCATGTATGAAACACGACATAGCTTATGATAGATATTCTGGTTTAGCGGATAGACATCGTGCTGATTTAGAACTTTACAAGATGGCTAAACTAAGAAAAAAGTCTAAAGATGCAGGAAGAGGAGAAAAAATTGCTTCATGGTTAGTTAGTAAAGTGATGAAATCTAAAATTAAGGCTGGTGCAGGAATAAAACCTTTTAAACGTTATGTATCTAAGATACGCACTGAAATAAAAAAGAAACCTAAAATAAAAAGTAATATCATTGATCGAGCACTTATTGCTGCAAAAAAGGTATTTGGTAACAACACTAAGATACGGATACCTCGCTTAATACCGATTCCTAAAACCGGAGGTTTGTTACCGCTGATACCTATCTTTGCTGGACTTTCCGCGTTAGGATCATTAGCCGGAGGAGCTGCAGGAATTGCTAAAGCTGTAGGCGATTATAAAACAGCAAGAAAAAACTTAGCTGAATCAGAACGACATAACAAGATGATGGAATCTATTGCATTAGGAAAAGGGTTGCATATTAAACCATATAAAAATGGTAAAGGATTATGTATAAAAACTTCAAAAAACTAAATGAGAGGTTACCCAGACGCGCTCTTTCTAATATTGACATTTTAAAACACTCATCTGATATCCCTCATTTTTGTGGGGTTTTCGTGAGAGATAGTTTACCAAAGCATCCTAAAAAAGTAGAGTGTGGAATTTTTAACTTAGATAGTTCTAAAAACAATGGGACTCACTGGGTAGCCTATGTCAAAGATAACTGTTATTGTGAATATTTTAATAGTTACGGTGATCTTCCTCCTCCGCTAGAATTAAAAAAGTATTTAAATAATTATGATATTTACTACAATTATGATACTTACCAAAAGTTTGATACTGTAAATTGCGGTCATTTATGTCTAAAATACTTAAAAAAATATTGGTGTAACCGTTTAAATACCCTCGTACAATAAAAATCTTTACATTCGCACGATGTCTTTCACTTTGTCTATAACTGGAACATCTTCTACTCTGATAACAAACCATTCACCAGCTCTTGAACTAGATGGTGAATATGAATGTGGACTGTTGTATATATCAACTTTTAATTCAATACCTAATGTAGACTATAGAAATAATAAATTGTATTATGGAAAAAACAAAGAAATTGAAATTCCTGAAGGATCATACGAACTTCAAGATCTTGATGATTACCTTAAAGAACACCTTACAGAATGCACGTTTACATTAACTTGCAATAATAATACATTAAAAACATCAATTTTGTGTTCTGAAAACATTTATTTTGATAAAGAGAGATCTATTGGTAGATTACTCGGTTTCGGAACAGAATCTATTCAAGCAAATATATTAACAGAATCCCCTTATCCTGTTTCCATTCTGTCTACAACTATAGTGCGCATTGAATGTGATATAGTGAGCGGATCATTTATTAACGGAAAACCTAGTCATATTATTCACGAGTTTGTGCCAAATGTACCACCTGGTTACCGGATTATAGAAACACCAAAAAACGTTATTTATTTTCCTGTAACCCAAAACAGCTTAAATTCAATTACGATAAGAATTTTAGATGTTAACAATAGTCTAGTTAATTTACGAGGTGAAGAGATTCAGATATACTTGCATGTTCGAAAAAAATGATAGACTTTAATAAAACTTCAGTCTCCCTTAAACACGTTACCAGTACTCATCAAGCAATCACGAAAAGAAGACCTAAAGTGAAACTTACAAAACAAAATAAGCAATTCCTTCAAAGCATAGGTCTATTAAAATGAGTATATTAAACTTAACAGAATCTTTTGTTGTTGACAACTCTATCGAGAGCTTTGAATATCATTCATATAAGCCGTACGTAACAAGTTTTAATTTCAACGATGAAATACGTATACCTATTAACCAGCAAGATCTTTACGTACTACCATCAGCAAGTTCTTTATACATAGAAGGTACTATAGCTGCGTTCAATAGAGAAACAAAAGCAGAGGTAAAAAGTATTCTTTTGACAAATAACCCCATACTTCATCTATTTCAAGATATTCGATACGAACTAAATGGAATCGAAATTGATAAAATTAAAAACGCAGGAGTTACAACAACTATGAAATCTCTTGTATCTATGAATGAACTGGAAGCATCCATGTCTAAGTTATGGGGATTTAATGTCAACGGAACAAAAAACACGCATGGTACATTTTCTGTGTCTATACCTTTAAACAAAATTCTCGGGTTTGCTGAGGATTATAACAAAATCATTATTAATTGCAAGCATGAACTTATTCTCTTAAGATCCAATACTAATTTGAATAGCGTTAAGCTAAATAAGAATGAATACATAGACAATATTACTATATCTAAAATAGTATGGCGCATGCCTCATGTTAAGGTGTCTGATCGGGAGAGATTAAACTTACTCAAATGTTTGGAAAGAGATCGTGCCATTCAGATACCATTTAGGACTTGGGATTTGTATGAGTATCCGCTTTTGCCAGAAACGTCAAAACATTCTTGGTCTATCAAAACTTCATCTCAAATTGAAAAGCCTCGTTACATTATAATCGGATTGAAAACAGCGCGAAAAAATGTTGCTGATAAAGACATAACACAATTTGATCACTGTAATATGAGAGATGTTAAGGTTTTCTTAAATTCAATCTACTTTCCGTACGAAAGTTTTGATGTTAGTTTCTCAGCTGAAAAATTTGCTATATTATACGAACAGTATGCAAAATTTCAGCAGTCTTATTATAACCGTCTCCAAGCGCCGTTGCTAAGTCCTCAATATTTTAAAGATATAGCTCCTTTATTTGTTATCAACTGTTCACGTCAAAACGAAACCTTGAAAACCGGTTCGGTAGATGTCAGAGTTGAATTGGAGTGTGAATCAGATATACCAAAGAACACCTCAGCTTACTGTCTGATTTTAAATGATAGTATCTTTGAATATAGACCATTAAGTAATATTACGAAAAAAGTATCATAAATATTATAATGCAACAT
The DNA here is from genome assembly GCA_022674325.2 of Grapholita molesta. Classification (NCBI taxonomy): domain Eukaryota; kingdom Metazoa; phylum Arthropoda; class Insecta; order Lepidoptera; family Tortricidae; genus Grapholita; species Grapholita molesta. The sequence goes on from CP053137.2 coordinate 816,146, forward strand.
ATATTTGTAGACCTTCAAGGTTTTAAAACAAAAGAAAATGAATTTATTGTCAAAGAATTCGCATACAGCACACTGGAATACACTCAAGTTTTTTTAATTAAACCCCTCTTCCCATTTTCTAAATTGTCTGAAAATGAAAAGAGACAGACAAGATGGCTAGAAAAACATTTAGGTATTTTATGGCATGAGGGTTATGTTGATTATAGAGAATTCAAAAGACTAATTGTTAACCATATAAAAGATAAGACGATCTATGTGAAGGGAATGGAAAAAATTAAATGGGTAAAAGAATTATATCCAAACTGTACTGTTATAGATTTGGGTGAAAAAGACGTACCTAATTTACGAGAGCTGTATGAAAAATACTGTTCTAATGAATGTATTTTTAATTGTGTGTATCATAAAAATAATTGTGCTTTAAAAAATGTTATATGCATAAAAAAATGGTATTTAGACAATCAGTTACGCTTTGAATGTTAATTTGTTATTTTATTTCTCGAAATAAATGCTATTTAATAAATTTTAATATTTTTGTTTATTTTTCAACCTTTACTTTAATTTAAGGAAATTAAAGAAACATAGAATTACTTATAATGAAATTTATTTTACTATTTATAACACTTTATAAATTAACACTATAACCACACATTTTCTTCGAAATCTTATTGATGACCTCTTCTGCACTGTCAATTATTTCGTCGTATCCATCGTTAGCTACATACTGTGCGTTCAGGAGCACCCTTTCATTAAGGTTGTTTTCATCAGGAACGTCATCTTTTATGTCGATAATTTGAATTTTAATGAGCCTGCTTCCTTTAACGGATTTGTTGTTTATAACGAAGCATGGTGGATGTCCGATACTCCTTTTTACTATTTTGTTATCCAGGTTTCCTTTACGTTGCTTCTGTTTTGGTTTGTCAATAGTTTTCTTGATTTTTTTGTACAGGTCACTGTCGTCAAATTCTTGCGGTAGTTCGAACGGATCTTGAGCGTATTGAGAAAAGGCAATGTGAATATCCTCGCTATCTCCCATTTTCTGAAAAACTAAAATACAACAGAGAAAAATAGTAAATAATCATAATTTAGGTGACACGGACGATGAAAAAAGAACTGATCCTTAATGTTTATTAGATTTTTTTAATATGTTATTGTTGTTAAAGGTCACTAGTAAAATAAATGGTTAGTAAAAAATAAACTTACCAAGTCGTAGATCGCGAGCACGTATTTATTGCAGAACACACTGCTATTCACATGTGAGAAAATTACTTAACATGCGCTTATAAAGGTTGGCTACTGTTAATTCAGCAAAATGTGAATGCGCAATCGTAATATGATAACTTACACGTGGACTAATGTATACCTAAAACAAGTCACAACTTGTTTCTAATTCGCCACATCATTTAATTTAATCAGGATGTGCATATGTAAACTATCAGCAAAATGTAAATGCACATAAATTTTATATGATACCTTTACATATGGACTAGGGTATAGGTAATTAAAACGAGTCACAACGTGTTTCTAATTCACATAATATATATAAACTATATGGACAAAGTTTAAGGTTAATCATAAGAAAAACAATCGAATAATAAGATTATACATTTATTTATCATAAAAAACAGTTGTCAATACAAAATAAACACAATACACATAAAAAAGAAAGAAGAAGGAAGAAAGCTTTAATACATACTTATACTTCAGAACATATAATTAAATAGGTTATTATATTTAAATTGTATTTTTGGTTTTTAATAAATTCATAAAATATTGTGTTAATTATATGTTCTAATAAATTTAGTAGTGACCACTAACTGCTTATGAAAAATTGATTTTATACATGACATAACAATTAAGTATCGCGGTGTGCCCCCAAGCTTTCGTCAATATTTGGTTGTCAGAAATCATACGCTTATCATCATTAGCTGAAAGGGCAACTTTATTTACACTTTGGGTAAATATGTCGTGCTTGATGGACTTAAACAATATGTTTTTTCTCTTTATTACATCACCTTGAAATAATGATTTCGTGTACTGCGAAAACTTTAAATTTAGTACAACAGGTTCTTTCACTCCTTTAGCTTTTTTAATAACAGGTTTTTTAACCCTGGTGGTTTTGATACAATAAACTTTTGAACGCAGTCCTACAAACTCTTTAACCATGTCTCCTTTCATTTCATCTTTGAAGAGTCCTGGTACTTTTTTATTTTGAACTGGTAACGAAAATTTATTATATAAATATTTATTAAATATAAAACCATATTCTGAATCATCAGCTACTTGGGTGATATTTAAAGTACTTATTTCATGATCTTCTAAAAATCTAAAGTCTGATAATGGCATATACTGACACATGCTGTAACCATATAAATTATTACAGTCGATATAAATAAGGTATGAGTCCTTCTGAGTAGGGTCATAGCGGGGTAAGTATATATTATTAGCCTTTGCATACCGTAGAGATGTCATACAGACCCCGCCTCGTATTCCAGATTGAATCATTCTTAGCATGTTAAAGTCATCTAAAAGCTCTAATTCTATACCAGTTTTCAGAAGCATTGCATCAAATGATAAGCTAGGTGTAGTTAAATAAAAAGCGGGATCCAAGTCATAGTGTTGTTTGCAAGTAGAGCGAAACTTTTCAAAAATATCGGTCAATAGAAGTACATCTGTTTTCAAATAAAGGTCAGTATATTCACCTAAATTATTAATTTTAAATTTGTTCCATACTAATTGCGCATGGTCATAATCTTTTTTAGAGATTTCTTCATTAGTAAGTGAGTTATTAAAAGATTCAATACATGTAAGATATTTTTCTTCAAAACGGTCCCATTTATCCATATATTCATAGGGATACACACCTTTCCGTGTAAGTAATTGAAACTCATCATAATTACAAAAATACTTACGTAAATTAATAAAGTCAGATTTTTGCATAGTTTTTGTCAAATTCTCTAAACTTGCATTTAAAAATTTGAACGAATCTACGAAACGAAGCTGGAAATACTCGTTCTCGATCGGAATAAATTTAGTAATAGAAATATAGTTTTCCTTAGTTTTTGGTATAACTTTTATGTCACCTGGCGCCTCACCCAGTTTTTTAATAAATAAATGGCAATCATAACCAGATAAATTATGAAAAAATATGGGTATAAAACTTGGACGTTTATACTGTAAGTTACATAAATTATGTGCTGCGCCGCGATAACTTCCTGTAATGTGACAGTGATCACGAACTCGATCAGAAAATAAAAAATGGTTACAAATATGACACCGCTTCGCATTCAAAAAGTTTAGCTCATCGTTTTTATTGAATACTATCGGAGTATTTTTGGTAACAACCCTATGAATTCGAGCAACATCTTTATAAATTGATTCTATAAATCTGTCAACACAATCAGTACCGCGATAAGAAACATAACGATTGCGACTTGGATCTGCATTACAAACAATATAGTATGCAAAGGCAGCTGGAATATGATGTTGCAACCTTATCGTGTTAGGAGTATCAGAATAATCAGTTTCATAACTACTAGAAATATCAGTTTCAGTTGGTTGTAGCAATGATTCAAAATCTGCATATATTACAAATGAAACATTCTGCTTACGATCAAAATTTTTGAATTTGATCACGGTTCCCTTGTCCGGCAAAACAGTTACTACTCCAGTGCACAAGTGATTTGCGAGTTCGTTCTGTGTGGAAAAAAATAACAGACACGTTTCGCAAAAGTATATTCTACCATTATGTTTCGTTATTTGATTACGCACAAGACGACTCAAATCTTTGATCAGAACATAATGCGGTGGATGAGTGCCATCGTCCATTAAAAGCAAGTTTATGTTTTGTCTACTTTTTTGATATTTAGATATTTCAGACTTGTAGAGCGGACCGATTATAGTCTTTTCCTTTTTTAAACCAAAAATCGTTATAGAAATCATCGGGTTGTTCTTTTCAAATAATCTAATATCATCAAATGTAACTGGAAAAGAAATTTGAGAAATATTCAACACGTCTCGAAAATTAGGATAAGATGATACTCTTTCAGGATGATTGGTGCAAGGATGCAAAGCCGCTGTTACACACCATAAAAAACAACATTGATCGTTATTTTTTATATTTATGCATGCTTTCTTGCTTTTAACGAATTTTGGTAGGTCAATATAGCTTGAACCTCGTAATGGTTGATACTTGTTTATATTAATCTCTAAATGCGAATTACTAACAAATGTCCACCCACTATCACGGTCTTCAAACTCCTCTGATTTTTTCTTTAGATAGTTAACAATCTCGCAAAACAGTGCCTCAAAATCATAGCTAAGATATAAAATTTTATTTTTAGTTAGAAATGACTTAATTGATTGACTATTATCTTTAAACGTCATGAAAATTCCAAAGAGTTCAAAGTTAACTTTAATGCACGTATGTTTCATTAGAGAATCATCTAAAAGCCATTTTATTTTCTTTCCAATAGAGTTCATAAATGTATCGACGGATCCTAGACTTTGATCGTTTTTTGCTGATATACGATAAGTAACAATGCGCTTCCGAAACGCTGACTCGACTACTTCAACGTCATCATTAAGTACTTTGCTAGAATGTACATTAGTTTTGTGCGCATTGCTTCGAAGATGTCCCACCCAATTAATTTTTTCTACAGACTTACTACACGGAACACAATAAGGCATTTTGAAAAAATAATAATGAGAAAAAATATATATATTTCTAAACGAATGGTCTAATTAAACCAAAATATTTCTAAACATTCAAAGTTCTAAATACTTATTTCAAATTTATAAGTACCTAATTAGCACGATATATGTTTATAAACAGCATACGTTGGCAAATACAAACTATATTTAATTAAAGTACGAACACTATGCACAGTATGGATACGTCTATATATGTAGTAACAAAATGTTTGTTAGTTTTTATGAACTAAATGTAGAGGAAACTATATAATATATTTATAAAATAATTTGAAAAAAATTGACATTAATGACAAATGTAAACTAAACGCTAGATCATAATGACAATACAATATTTCTTTCACGTATTAATAATGTTAGGTTTAATCATAGACATATCCACCCTATGCTGTCTCTAACTTGAGTAGGTCAAATGTCTTTGCTATAAATCATGTAAAATATGTTAAATCATTACATTGACTACTAATCAACATTAAAATTGTATTAAAACATAAAAAAAGGTAAGAATATTTACAAAAACAAAACCTGTTTGAAATAGTTCGTACAGATTTGTCTATTGTTTTTTATAATTTTGAAAATAAACAGGCTCACAACTTTCAAAAGTAATAAAAGCTTGTCCCAGAAATTTTTGAATTTGATCCCATTCGGGCGAATTCTCCTTACATTGTAGTTAATCTAACTGCCGCTAATGATTTTTTATACCGTTCCTCTGGCTGAGTCTTTTGATAATCGTCAATATTGTAAATTTTTAAATCTATGAAAAAGTTACCGTCTGTAACCGCAGTACGCCGAGAAGAACCCGAGGACATACGACTGGTAAATGTTGATGTTGTCTTCGGGGTTTTCAAATGTTGGACACCGGCGATTACTTCTTCATCTCTGATGATTTTAAATATGTCGGTTCCAAACGATTGTTTGGAAAACCTATAAAAAACGTTATAAATTGTTAAATAATTATGATAAAAGTAATTAATTCGTTTGTTAACTTTAAAATATAATGTATTTACATAAAAATCAAGTTCATAAAATAATATAAATTATTCAAAAAATAGGTACCTAGTATCAGAATTGTTCTTTTTCCTGTTGGATGTCGATCCTTTCGCCGCTTTTTTCTTGTGAGCACTAGGTGTCGGTGAAGGTGTGCGAGAGCGCTGGGTGGTCGCTTCAAACTCCGACCTAATATTATGAAAAAGAAAACACATTTTATTAAAAAAATATTAATAAATATTTTAGAGAAATCACATATCTCAGACTAAGAATAGTTTTATACTGTAAATATTAGATGAAAAAATAAATGTAAGAGGAAAATATAAAATACATAGAACACAAAACTCGAAAATAAATGTATATTTTGTTCTTATCAGGATTCAAACCAGAATTCCTAGCGCGAGAACTACAAAAACCGTATGATTTAACTACTTTTTGATATTAATTTAAAATATCGAATAATAAACACATACCTTGACGTTGAGGACGATTTCCTTTTCTTTATATTTTTCGTCGATTTCTTCTTCGCCTCGGGAGACGGTGTGCGAGCGTATACTGAATTTTCGGAGTCAGACCTTCACAAAAATTAACAAAAATAATTTTATCACATTTAAATCAAAAGTAAAAAAACAAAATAGAATACTTACTAACATTTTAAATGAAGGCTGCAGTTGATTCACTTATAAAAAAAATACGAACGGCTTCAGGCACAAAGCAGAATGGTAAAGAAATAGATCTATAAAAACCGCTATATTTTATAGTAAAATATTTGATGAATTGCTATTTAACCGCAATAAAAATATATGCCCAAACGACCAAATTCGAGCATGCAACTTAATACCTTATTGGTAACATTTTAGAAAAAAAAATACAGCGCTTTTATATCAGTACCTAAATCGTATTCATAATATGTTTATGTGCTGTTTGGTACAAAGCGCCGACAAAATAGGAATCGAATTATCAAATAATATCGCCGAATGCAAACTCAGCAACACGTGTAAAGACATGTTACTACGAGTCTAATTAGTTGCAAAACATAAAACTAGCGCCCGCCCCGGCTTCGCATGGGTATTTAATATATACGACCTGTTACTCGGGGTAGTGTAGCTTTACAACAGTAAAAGAATTTTTCAAACAAACAAAAAAGAAACAAATATTTCTTCTTTATAATATTAATATAAACTAAGGAACAAACCTTAAGGCTCTAGTGTAAGTTTCTTTTGACATAAAAAAACGTTTACGACCGCGTAAGTGATAATGATATTTTTATGGGAAACGCAAACGAGTTCGTGACGTAATGTTACGTTAAAAACTTACACTTAGGGCTAAGAATTATCCATTAAAGTCTAACTGAAAATCCAACCTTATATTAAAGTTTAAATAATAAATAGCAGCTTATTTCAATAAACAACAAAATAGTACTAAAAAATAACCTACGTACTTAGAAAGTTGGTTAAATCACATTTATTCATAGTTCCGTAGTACAAGCTACCACGTGCATAAATAAATGGAACGTCATCATTTTTCGAATTCCACGCTGCCAGTCCCGTCAGTAATTCATTGTAATGAAATGTGATTCCATATGCAAAGACCATAGAAAACAGAACCGTCATTTGTACTAGTTTGCAGTGCAGACAAACAATTTAGGATTTACAAACAAATATTTAGTATGATATTTTATCACGATGATTCATTTAGTATAATCATCAATAAATAAATCATAAATAAAGACTAATTACAATTTAAAAATAAAAGGTTTTAACCCAAATTTTAGTTGGTTTAGAAATTGGAATAAAGTATCTTCCCTTACAACACGTTACGCGAAAACATAAGCAGAAGTTACGCACACACACAAGTTATTATCAATTATGCACAAAAATAGTACATTACTGCAGCCGCCGGGAAAAAGGGGGTTGAAGGCTGAGTTGTATATACGGCCGACTGTAAGGAGGCCGGATAGTATACGAAGCCTTCAAGACCCTTTTACGGCTAGGCATGTATAGTGCTTTTCTCAAACTAATGCAATGAAATAAATAAAAAAGTACCACTGAACAAAACAGCTTCACGACATAAGTTTTTTAATTTTCCCTCCAATCCCGCTTTGTAGTATTTTTGCCTTCGATGTAATAATTAATGACTATCATAAATAGTCTGGCTATAATTACTATATACAACATTTAGAAAAACCACCAAAAAAGAATGCACTTTTAAATGATGGCGCTACGGCATCTGCCTTTGGCGGTACACAATAACAAATTATAGATAAATAAAACCGGGCCCGGTTAGATTATTCAATTTTTATACACCCGTAACACTATATCTAAGTCACAAAAGCATTGAATCACACCATTTACCACTATTTAGTCTTAATAAACAGAGTTTTACACGCCGAGAAACTTTTCCATTCCGCCATTATTAAAACAACAGGGCGATTCTCCGAGCCGAGCTGTTTTGCGTGACTTCGGTGGAACAATTTTTTTTTTACTTTTTTAATGTGAAACATTAAATCCTAGATTCAGGCTTAAATTTAAAAAATACTGCCGGGAAAGGCCCCCTTGTAGACTTAACGGTTTTTAAGATATTTTAGTTTTTTAAATCACCGAAATCAAGTACACCCATCGAAATCAATATTCATAAAAAAGTACAAAATGTTAAAATCACTTTAAAAGTGTTTATGTCTTTAAGTTTTTATCAAAAAATACTTGTCCATATAAAGTTTTCTTATTAAACTCAGAAAAATCTTGCATTGGAAACTCATTAACTATAAAGTATATGCTTAGTTTCATATTATATTCAGCCCAACTAGCTGATTTTAGCAAGCAAACTAGTCAATTCGGAAGGATCGCAGCCTAACTCTCTTGCATTTTGTCGGCGATGTCACGCACGCCCAGGCTTCCTCGCACACACGTACTCGTTGCGGATTTTATCGAGCCTGGTAACGCCGCACATCCACCTCAGCATCTACATTTCAGCAACTGAGATGGTACGCAGGTGCTTCTGCGTCACCGCCCACGTCTCGCTGCCATAGGTTAAAACTGGTCTAATCATGGTCTTATAGATCAGCCCCTTTAGTTTGACCAGCATTTTTTTGTCGCAGGTCACACCAGTCACTTCTCGCCATTTTTGCCATGTAGCGGCTATTCGGTGATGAATGTTGCATTGCATTCGATGTCTCCGAACATGTGCATTATACCACCCAGGTATTTGGACTAATTGCCCATCGATGGGTATCGGACTGTCGTCACGTGGATCTGGTTCGTTCACATGGATGGACATGAATTGTGTTTTGGCAACACTCAACACCGGGGGGATTGCAACTGGTGCTTCCATGAAGCGAGCGCTTTCTGCAGCTCGGTACGGCTTTCAGTGCATATGGCTACATCGTCAGCGTATATAAATGTCCACTTTGCCAAATCTTGTGCTTCTTTAGTGAGCGAGTCCAAAAACTAAGCAAAACAGGACCTTTTTTGACCGCTATTTCTTTGGTCTCACCCACCGATGTACGGACCACTGATAGTGCATCCCTATACATGTCAGCAATGGTCTTGACATATTGCTCTGGGACATTTTTCTTTGAAGGCTCCACCAAATATGATCCCATGGCGCACGGTCAAATGCCTTTTCCATGTCCAGGATCGCAACGAACAGCGGCTTTTTCTTCGAGCGATATTCTTCGGCAATTGCGGACAGAGCAAACATATTAGGATCGGTGGTTGATAAACCAGGTACGAAGCCATAATAATGTCTAGATAGTGAGCACTCTGACCTTATTCAGTTGTCGATTACTCTTTCGTAAAGCTTCATAGTATGGCTTAAGAGCTTGATGCCTCGGTAGTTGTTGCACTCGTACTTGCTTCCCTTTCCCTTGTAAATCGGAAGGATAGTGCACAATCTCCGTGCCTCTGGCATTTTGGAAGAGAGCAACACCTGACTGAAGAGATTAGAAAGTAGCAACACACCAGTTTCTTGCAGGCATTTCCACGCTTCCACTTGGATAGGTATCCATTGGAACGGGGCCTATTTTTGCAGCGCTTTCTTAACCTGACATGTGGCTGTATTGGAGGTATGAGACCTACATTTGCTACCATTTCCGGAAGCTGTGTAGCAGCAAGCGTAGGGTTTAGAAGTTGTTTATAGTAGTGATGCCACTGATGCCAGGCCGCAATGACATCTTTGTCCTTAAAGAAACAGCTTATTTGTACTTAATATATCGCTGGCCGAGCACCCGCATCCGCAACACAAGCCTTCTGGAGCTTTTATATGCAAGATGGGTGCCGAGAATGCGCACACCGACGCATCGTGGAGCTTTTTATAGCGGTGCGGTGAACACAGCACATCAATTTTGAAGAAGATGAAACCCGGGCTTATAATTTTGAACCAGAGCCTAAACATCATTGAATACAAAATGGCTGGAAAGTTGATGGCCAATTTTTTCTGGAATTGTCGAGGTATTTTGAAGATTAACTAAAAAAGAAAGAGGGTTTCGTTATCATGTGTCTTTAAACTAGTATGCATTTAGCTAGTGTGAACTTTAAACTTCATAATTTAAACAGTAATTTAGGACCCAAAATTTCATCAGACGGAACTATAAAGACTTGAAAGAATAGAGAGTCGGCTCCAAGATTCTTGATGACCTTAAGCGTCTGTTATAGGCCCAGAAGGAGAATCTTTATCAGAAGACACTGAACTTGATAGATATAGGTCAACGGTAATCATAACTGAAGTGATTAAATAGGAAAAATATCCGCAGATAGCATAACCAAAAATTTGTTAAAGTTGCGAATAAATATACGAGTATATTAACAACGTTGGTGTTAAAATTAACAACATATTCAACTGTTTAGAATACAATTATAACATACAAACTAATTAAAAACAAACAATTAACCTGTTTTTAGAGTCAAGATTGATCACGGTGGCACCTTTTTTGATTTCGGTGGCCTAAAACACCACCGAATCCACGGAAATCACACCCACTGAATTCAAATTTTATCGTTATTAAACAATTACAAAATAAGTAACCATTGTATTGAAAAGACTCACTGGTAACGAAATCACATACTTCTTGGCATGACTTAGGCACTGTTGCACTAAGAAAAGCACAAACACTGAACGAAAAATTTTGTTCACCGAATTCAAAAAAACACGAAACCAAACCCACCGAATGATGAAGATACCTTTGCGAATTCTGCTATTACACTGTGAGCCTACGTCCGCTCTCGTCGGTGAACGCGGTGCAACTGAAGCTACCTATGGACGCGGCATTGAGTTCCTGGTATATTGCTTTGAGCGATACCGCCATGTTTTGTAAACTCCAGCGAAATCAAGCGTTGGCGCGGGACATGGTGAAAATATGTTTTTATTTAACAAGGGTAATTCATATATTATGATCAGTGAAATTATAGTAGAACTAAACTAATTAAGAATATGTGAACCAATATTAAAAATTTATACAACATCCCCAACTTGAATTATGATTTTTTGTTTCAACAAATTTGGGTGCGGGACACGCCCACTGTACGTCAATTTCTGCACTTTGAATTTTTTTTATAATATTGAATATGGTGTTATGGAATATTTTATTAATTGTCGAGATATAACAGACGCTGAAATATGTGTATGAATTTTTTCAAAAATATTGGGCCAAAAATTCACGCAAATATAGCCTCGGACACGTAAAAACGCCACCTCTGAGAACTGCCCAACAAGTAAAAGTGTCCTGTGATTGGTTGAGTCAAAAATGCGTTCAAAAACGCGCATGCGTGGAGTAGTGTTTGGTGTTGCCAATACAATTTTAAAATTGAGAGCATGAATAATAAATATAATAATGTAATAACCTGATGATATAAATATTCAATTACATGATAAATAAAATAAATCTCTTCATACCATTTCGTCTGAAATAAGCGAGATTATTTTTTAGCCCGCTAATCATTTAGTCACTAAAAATGATAAAAAAATATAACTCAGCTGTTTGAACAGGCTTCATGAACACAGACGCCAGGTATACATAAAAATTAAAAAAAAATTACTTCCCGGCCTAGGCCTTCAATTTTATATGAAATTCGTTACCTGTCCTCTGGAGTCGATCCGCCCTAAACGTGATACTTCGAAGCCTATTATGACGCACGTAACGAAGACATTTCATTGCATGTTTGAGAAAAGTAATTTTTAGAAACTATTATCCATGTCCGCTTTTGATACATTAAGATTTTGATGTGGAAATAATTGGAGTTAATATATGTTAAAATGCCTTTGCGTTTTAGAGGATTCACATGACATAAGTGGAAAGTAACTGTCGGTCTATTAATTTTGGTCTTTGATCAGTTATCGCTTATTACGTACCATCGTTTCTGACGACTACCTGTATTCTCGCATGCTCTGTCTTTGTTTATTTATAGTGAACGGCTTCAAGTATGACAAAGACAAAACATTAGGTTTCACTATTTAAGTTTCGTTAAAGGTATAAATACGTACTTATTGTGACTTGTCTTGCATTCAAATGTACCTATGAAACTTAAAGTTAAAAATAAAATTATGCTTTGTTTTCATATGAATAAGAGTGATCCTTTATTAACCTTATTTAACGTTTTGTGTTACACGTGGTTTTAAAATTGTATAACTAATATACTTAATGTATTTTGAGCTTAAATACGATCGGACTATGTTTGATTTTGGTTACTAGCATACACAAATTACAAATGAAGTCGTCACATCTGCGTCATACGTATCATCCAATCAGAGGTTCGGGTCTGCATCGCGCTATTGAAGTTTTTAAGATTGGTTCATATAAGTAAAACATGAATTGTAAGAATTGTCGGAGTGTCTGAGACTATACCGAGCGGTAGTATCAGTGCTCTTACCACGATCTTTGTTGCGAGGCTTGGCCGACCTTGCGACATTGGCTTGGTAACGCGGTGGCGTGTGCAAACATGCTTGGTTTATAATAACCCTACCTTGGGCAGGGCATGTATGCACTACACACTAATAACGTGGTGACGGTTAAACACATACAGGGTGATCCATGTTTCTAGACGCTCGTAGGAACTTTGGAGATCCCATCACCAATCTCAACCTGAATACCAAACTAAATCTGAATATGAAACTCAATAACAATTACAAAACTCAATCTCAATCCATGCTCATGACAGCACAGTTTCTGGCCAATTCTGTAATGTCTCGAGTGTGACAAACACCGTAATAAACCTAGCCCGACAAATCTCAACCGGTTGAAAATTTGGGCGATGATGGTCCGTTACGTGATCTGGTTCTCTAGTAGAACAAGATCTGGTGGATGCAATGCTAGCTTGTATCCGTTGTGTTAAGCGTTTTGCATTTTTTAAGTCCAAAAAAACGCATTGTTTTATTATCTAACGATGCTAAGGTTTACAAGATTTACAAAGGTGATCATAAATCTATTTCTCTCGTCAATCAAGAGTTGACTAACAATTGAGACTGACGCGGACTATACGTATCGAGAATAACTATCGCGAAGGCAACTCGGATTCTAGACCACAGCTACGGAAATTATTTAACCCACTGCCATGGACTACGTTCCGCGAACTTCCGCGAAGACAACTCGGATTCTAGACCACAGCTGCGGAAATTATGGATAGATAATGAGAGATTTTGGACCGCGCACTGCGAAATCGAGCGTAGCGAGATGCAGCATAAGTGCGTGGTCCAGTTCTCTCATTATCCTACTACTTCCGCCAGCTCTTCAGTCACCAGTAACATCAATCATTTCAATTGTTGTTGACGGTCTTAATTTCTTTGAAACCAACTACTGAAATTTTCAAATTTGGAAAGTCTCATAAATCTCTTACATGTTGTGTGCTCGTGTAAAAGCCGGGGAGGGCTCCAAAATTGCCGCGCGAGGCTCAAATTTATATGCAAATCCAACCTTTGTCCGGACCTAGGCATAGTAATTACAGTAAAAATCCAAAAAAAAACACCAAAAGTCTATTACTACAACGTTTGAGCCCGGTTTTGCATCACAGACGGCGGAAAATCCAATTTATTTTAATTTTTAGGGTAGTTTTTAACTAAATTTGCATGACCAAAGACAGTGCTGTCATTAATATTAAAGGTTCTATCACGTACCCGCGGGAGCGCGTTTAAGGCGAGATAATTTGATCGTAAGAGAGTTTTGATGTTTACGTTAAAAGGTCGGTGTGTGAAGGGCTTTAGGGACTGAGACGGGAGCGGATTCTGGATATATTTATCATAATATATTGTATAGAAAGACTTTGTCGTATAATAGCACTTTTACGTACGTTTTTTGTCACTAACAGACATTGACATAACAACAGTACCCTTACCATGAGTTGTGACATTGACGTTTTCGATAACGAGTATCGAGTTTACTATCTGTGCATCTTGTTCGCACTAAACTAGTACAAGCGAGATGCACAGATAGTAAACTCGATACTCGTTATCGAAAACGTCAATGTCACAACTCATGGTAAGGGTACAGATAGAGCCTTGCGCTCTGAGTCTATTTAGGACCTTTCAAAGAGTCTCAAATATGCCACAGGAGACAGAGCTGGCAGCTACTTCGCTCAGCGTATTAGCCTCACGATTCAGAGAGGAAATGCTGCCAGCGTTTTCGTTACCATGCCGCAGGGGCCTTTTTAGATTTATGTTAGGTTTAGTTGAAATTTATTGTTAGTTATAATTATTAATTGTTTTTCCTTGTATTTTGTTGTATTTTGGTACTAAATAAATATCGTTGTGGATTAAAAGTAGCTCAGTTTTATTAAAAACAGATCACTTTGTTATAAATTGATCACTTGGACAAATTTACCATGATCGAATCATTCGGAATATCTCGTGATTCTGAGTACAGCTCACATAAAAACACAAGCAACACAAAAATCAAAATAAAAAAAAGTTGATTGCACGAGTTTAAATAAAATGTCCCACTTAACATTTTTCTAAACAAAAACAAAACACCAGTATTTAAATCTCTTGATTTTCCTTCGTATAGCCAGAGGCGCTACCGTGAAAAATGATATTCGTAAACGGGCAATAGTCTCTGTCTCTCTTATGACGCCTTAATTGGAGTAAAAGAAAGATTCTCAAAATATATTAACTTCAATTTTTGCGGTACCGGGTCAGTAAAGCACATTACCTTAGATATGTTATCTTCATACGTCGCACTCCAGCGGGCAGTTTGGTGGCAAAGTAAGGTTTACAAAAAAAACTTAACTCACAAGTATTATAATGTACTTAGTATTTGTAACAGTTTATTAAAATTAGTTACCGGTTATCAATTATTACGTATAGATATAATATATTAGTCTTTAACGTATAGATACTCTGCAGTGATAACTGAAAGCCTATTTAAGTGGCCACTTATAAAACGAATAAATAGCTGACATGTGTCATTATGACTGTCGTTCAAACTTATATACCTGTCAATTACTTCAGTCGATGTTGAAAGAACGTTCTCCCATTTAAAATGGATATTTTCAAGCCGAAGAAGAACGTTGACCGCCGGGAATTTAGAAAAAAATATTAATAATATATTCCCATAACATAGCTGCTTAAGTAAATTAAATATTTTGCATACTTGCAATTGTATTTTTATTTAAAATTGAATGAATACTATAAAATAAACACGTAATTAACGTACAATATAAATACTAGGTACCAAGTACTAAGTACAAATACTTCTGATTATTTGAAAATGAATTGATGTATTTGTGAACCTTATCTATCATTTTGACATGCCACGAAATTGCCCGCTGGAGTGCGACGTATGGTTATCTTATATACCTATGACTTAACATTGCTGTGTATATACTATATAACCCGGGTATGTCCTTAAACTACGTCCAACAATGAGAGTTAGGGCACAGCGAAGTATCATCATGCTCGAATCTGGAGAAGCCCAACTGGGGAAGTACCTCCTCCTTACAGAAGACCAGAGCCATAATAGCACTGCTACCTTTCAGGGATGTAGTTTTGTGTTCCTGATGGTGAGTAAGGTTTCCAGAGCTCCAACCCCCCTTAAAGGTCGGCAACGCGCTTGTGACTCCCCTGGTGTTGCAAGTGCCCATGGGTGACGGTAATTGCTTACCATCAGGCAATCCGTCTGCTCGTTTGCCGCCTATGTCATAAAAAAAATATATATATATAAGCCTCCCTGCAGACAAACTGTTCAAACAGTTTTGCAGGACTTTCACTTATGTAATAATTTTGTAGTATGTTTATTAAATAAATAATAACTTAAGATTTTTCAGTAGATCCCCTACTAAACTAGTACCAAAACCAATTAATTAATCAAGTAACACAATTACTCGGACCCATACTTAGGTATAATTTGCTGTCCTCGTTTCTTGTTCTTAAAATTTTCATTCAATTTATCGCGGAGTGGTTTCCGCAAATTACCGAGGATTTACCTTTTTCGGCTTTTTGTAAAATTGCCTGCGTCCACTTTAGGATATTAAAGAGACAAAAGGAACGTCGCAAATTCGAGGAAGTCATATCAATTCGGCCGCGACTTGATTTTTCGTTTACAAATTTTAATGGTCCACTTGATGGTAAGCAGGCTATGTACGCCTGCAATTCGAGAGGATTTACACACGTGATAGGCATGAGGTTTGTGAAAAAATATAATTATTTATTGGTTGACGGACAGAGTTACAACTAGATCTCTTATGACAGTAATGAAAAATCTAATCTTAATAATTATCTTATATACTAACTTAAAGTCTAGTCAGCAGACTCAGCAGACACGTGCGGAGGCTAGCTGATGAACCTAATTGGGGTGGGTACACTGCACTCAACTCGCTGCCTACTTGTTCAGAACCTACACACTCATCTTTTGAAGATAGATAGATACATGGTTTACAAGTACTTATAATATCTAGAGTGCATTACCACAAAGAAAACAATAAAATATTGTCTCAAATATTAAAATGCAAAGATCGTATTAAAAAGGACTTGGACGATCACTGGTACTGCATAATTGGAGTAACAGACACAGAAACAGAAATTCCAATTTTCGAATCTCGCCTAAACCGATGTTGCAAAGCTAATAGGATTTCTCAAACACACCAGTTTATACGTCTAGTCTAACATATATCTATTTCATGTTCAGAGCTCAAGTTATACTTGTATTTATAGATTGGTACAGACATGGGCATTAATATGTATACAAATTTGCACCTTATTCCAAAAGGCTAAGGTGTGCTTAAATTTATGCCTGACATGTGGAGCTCGCAGTATTTACATAGCATGCTCTGCTGCTTTCGGCTATCTTAATTTGACCTACATATCGCAACATTTAAAGCGCAACCGGAGAGCACTTTACGCTGGTTTTTAACAGACTTATGGCTGGTGAGCGATTGGTGTGATGGACAATGAACAATGATGAATGGAAGCGTCGATCGCGATAGGGTATCGGTATTTTGCTGACAGTGCTGGCTTTTAAGGCGTTTTGACAAAATGGCTATACCAGTTTTGGAGTTCCGTTTGTAAACAGCCTAGTAAAACAAGGGTCGGGTATAATCGGTACGGTTGTCATTTAATACCGTTTCGTAATAACGAAGGTCAAACTTTACCGGTACTAATGTAAAGATACACAACGAGTAATCTGCTACTACAGGTTATTGTACAGCTTTGAAAAATATTTCACCATTTTAAACCTACATTATCCCTGATGAACATAGGCGATGTAAATGTGGCATTATTTATGAAAAGGGACCTTATGGTCGATGGCACTTGCGTCGAACCACGTTACATTTGTATTGCGTCATCTTGAACAACGACATAAGCGCCATCGACATAAAGGTCCCTTTTCATAGATAATGTCACATATGTTCACCAGTTAGGGATCTTAAGAGATACTTCGAAAATCTAACCCATGTAACTCAGGTACACGGGTGAACCTGGGCGGGCCGCTAGTAAATAAAAAAAAAAAAATATTTAGCTAAGGTAAGCTTAAGAAGACTTGTAGTGTGGGAACTCAGCCAACGATATACCGGGTGTGGCCTGTAATAGGAGCATTAACTTTAGGCATCATTTCTACACCACAAACGTAGCAACATTTGTTCTACGACCTTTGATAATAACTAATAGTTTAATAAATATTAATAAAAAATTATTTTCCAAGCAAGCAATGTATTGCGAAAACTATGAAGTTTGTAGGCTGACAGTAAACGTCAACTAGGATACTGGGTGCTGTTCATTGAAAATACTAAATAGTTTGTTCGAAAAAAATCACAAGTAATAAATTACCCAATTATTTAAAGATGTAGAACAAATGTTGTTACGTTCGTGGTGTAGAAGCGATCCCTAACATTTTTGCTCCTATTACAGGCCACACCCGGTATATATAATTTACAGATACTTAAAAACATAAAGAAATCACCCATAATTCGGGAACAAATATCTTTTCTCATCATTTAAATAAATGCCTTTACTGGGATTTGAACCCAGTACCATAGCCAAGGTTAGCCACTAAGCCAAACCTGTCTTAGTATCATTATAAACCAGTTATTGAAACGAAATACCGTTCTAAGATAAATAACAAATTGAGAAAACATTAAATTTCACATCAAACCGTATTTAACTATCACTAAATCGGGCTTTCAACTCAATTCACCAACTTAAAAACCTCTCAAATAGCTCGGCTAACCTCCGCCGGCGCAATTCTCCCAATTGCTTTGACAAAGGCTCTGAGCCCGCATTGAGAGTTCATCTATTCCCCACGCCTCAATAGTCAAAGGACAGCATCCAGTTTAGTTTACAACCAAACCATATTATTATTCTGACCCTATACTGTCCCACTGTTGGACAAATTCCTTCCCCACTTTTCAATCCTGTCGGTCTAGAGCTGTCACTAGCCATTTTTTTTAAAAGAGCCTCCACTGCGCTGGCGGGAATTGCCGGATCCAAGATTTGAGTTGCCGGGTTGAGACCGTCTCAAACAAACTTGCTGGAAGCGAAAACTCAGTAGGAGTATTTCAGTAGTACAAGTCAAGGTGCGGAAGGGTCCTGGATTTTACTCAGGCTACCTTCTCCCCACACATTCCGATCGCTCTAATGTGCCGAAACGGTCATAGAGCCTAAGTCAGGTTCTAAAAAAAAGTTGTGGTCTTGGACCACAACTCATGTGGTAGTCGCCTTACGCATTACATCAATAACTTGAGGTTTGGAGTGCAATACAGTGTACCGGATTCGATCCATTAGTATTACACCTGATATCCTACACTCCATAACTCGTTGGAAAACCTCGATTTTGGACTTTTGAGTAAAGGAATTGACTATCGGAGGATGCAAATGTGTATGCTGGTTGGTAATCCATAAAGTCATCCATATCAATATATAATCAAGCCAATCCGAAATATCTGACATAGGTTGGAAATGTAGCATAGAAATAGTTCATATGTGATATAGTAATGTTGTTTTTTTTTTGTACTTAATTATTACAGGACATTATTACACAAATTGACTGACCCAGGAAACACCCATGACTCTTCTTCTTCTTCTTTAAAAAATATGGCTTCCATCAATAAAACCCATGACTCAGTAACAAATCTCTGTGCTCCTCACACAAATAAATGCCCTTTCTGGGATATGTACCAGGACCATCGGCTTCACAGGCAGGGTTATTACCAACAAGATCAAACTTGTTGTCAAATTGACAATTAAATAAATGTCGCTCACATGAAATATAACTTATAACCACGATAACCTGCTACAGCTCTGGTTTTCTACTCTCTGCCCATAAAGCCAACTATTGGGTTTAAATTCAAGTAAGGGCATAAAATTCTTATACTGGTTTGGCTTTGTGTTGTCAGCTCTGTGAGCATACGAAATAACATTGCTTTAAACGGCGAGTGATCATTCCGATTTGGACGATCAAACGATCAACACCAACATATGGTCCTTAACAGAGCGCTAGGCGTATTTGCTATTTGGGAGGTAGTTTGGAAAATACGTGCTCAGACTAGTCTGCTGTGCTGATGGTCTATCAACCACGGAAGTCCGGACACACAAATCGACCTAGTCCTACGGTAAGCTCAGTAAGACTTGAGTTGTAGGTACAAGGCCTACATACAGCAGGAGTATAGATAGATAGATAGAAATATTTATTCATGACACACACACACATAATAATAACAACAACAAAAAAAACACATTACACAAACGACGTGTGCCACGAAATGGCCTCATCTCAGCGTAATGCCAGCAATTGCCAGCGCTGGTCTTGACCATCAGGTGCCATGACGACAAATAACACATATACACAAGAAGAAACAAAAAAGAAAGGAACGAAAAATTAATAAAAAATAAAATAAAACACGCTAAATGAAAACCTGGCCCGGTACCGCGAACATCGAAGCTCGTATATTTCGAGCATCCCTCTTCTTTACTCCAATTAAGGCGTCATGACAGTGACAATCGCCCAAAATCCTCGCGGTAGCGCCTCTGTTCTATTCACATATAAATACTTAAATACATAGAAAACACCCATGACCCAGGAACAAATATCTGTGCCATCACACATATAAATACCCTGACTGGGATTCGAACCCAGGACCATCTGCTTCATAGGCAGGGTCAGCCAGACCGGTCGCCAATATTTCGTCGCTATGTACTAGTTACATGGCATTAGATTTTTTAAAATTTAAGAAATATTCACTCATAGACAAGCCAAGCTAATGAGCTTTCCAATAAAAAGAGAATTTCTGAAAACTAAGCAGCCCGGTGGTAATCGAGAGCAATGGACGCCACGCCACTGATAGATAATTTATTATCATTCAGCATTCAACAGGAATGAATTATACAAAATTTAATTCACGTGCATCATACAGCGCTTCAAAATGAATTGAAAAGCTAAAATTAAGGGATAAACTGGTATTTCCGTCAAAGCTTCAATTTTGCAGTTAATTCAATGGGCATTAATTACTGGGTCGGCCATATTGGAATGTTGAATTCAACGAAATATATCATTACTGAGAGGTAGGGCACAGCGAAGTACCATCACGCTTGTATCTGGAGCAGCCCAACTAGCGAAGTACCTCCTCTTTTCAGAAGACCACAGCCATAATAGCACTGCTACCTTTCAGGTATGTAGTGTTGTGTTCCCGGTGGTGAGTAAGGTTCCCAGAATTCCAACCCCCTTAAAGGCCGGCAACGCGCTTGTGACTCCCCTGGTGTTGCGGGTGCCCATTGGCGACGGTAATTGCTTACCATCAGGCAATCCGTCTGTTAGTTTGCCGCCTATGTCATAAAAAAAATAATCATCATTATCTCAGCCATAAGTCGTCTACTGCTGAACGTACCCCCTTGGACCTCCACATGTACCGGTTGGAAGCGACCTGCATCCAGCGTCTTCCGGCTACCTTAATGAGGTCGTCTGTCCATCTTGTGGGTGGACATCCTACGCTGCGCTTGCTAATCCGTGGTCTCCACTCGAACATTTTACGACCGCATTGGCGAAAAATTGTTTGTGGTCACAAAATAATTCTATCGGCAAGGCAATAAAGTGCATGTTGAGATATTTGTGGAGTGTTCCATAACGGTGGCAACCAAGCATACGGCCCGCCTGAGCCTATGGGTCACCGTTAATTCCGGAGGACTCACACGCGCGTTGCTTACCCTTTAAGGTTCTCTGAGTTCTCTGGTGACTTTACTCCCCGGCAGGACATAACACTATGAGATAGTAATTTGTTTTGCAAGGGAACGTAAATAATAAATAAATAGTTACTTATAATTAGCTGCCATAGTCGCCACGCTTGACTGGCGGGTTGGCGACCACAGTAGCTGTTGATTCGGTTTCGAAGGACGCTGCTGCCCATCCATCAGTTTTTTCTCCTTGTCGCATCTTACGACACCCGCAGGAGAAGATGGATGTGGTATTCTAGTCAGAAGACTCCACACGGCAAAAAAAGTCAAATTTTTTTCAACAGTATAAGGTATCTATAGATTGCCAAGAGTTTACGAACCGATCGGAAAATAATTACAACGTCCACGCTTTGTTTTACGCAAGTCTCATTCAATAATAGACAAAATCCCACTGCTTAGATGAAAAAAGCTTTTCCTCTCAATTTAATTAGAACAGTGAAATATTCCGCAGTCTTCAATTTTAATACATTAAAATAAAGTCCATTTTCGGTTGACAAAAAGCATGACGTGATTTTTCTCGCTCATTCGTATCGCTTGCAGATATCAGGAGTCTAGTACCTTTACCAAGTGTCCACAATCAAAATACGTCATGTTTTTTACGTCGATTTGTTAGGCTCTGTAAAATGTATCCCTACAAAATATTTGACGCCAACGCTAGCGTCTATGTTTTTACCGACTCGAGCTAGAGGGACTGGGAAAAATAACGATGGGACGCGGTGTGGTAAAAAAAAGTTGAATAACAAAATGTAGCAGTGTAAATAAAAAGGTAGAATTTGGCGGAGAGCATTTACTCGTATGCTATCATTTTTTTATACAAGACTGACCAGCGTTTGACCTCACCTGATGGTAAGTGACGACGAGGTCGAGGGTGTAGCACGCTAGTTCAGTAACAGCCTATTCACTCTTGCCTTGAAAAGACCCAAATTGTATCCTTTCGGGACGAAGGGAACGAATTCCATTCCTATGCAGTCCGCATTTGGAAGGTAGAAGCGAATCGCGAATGAATGGAATATTCCATAAATACAATTTTTAATCTATACAACGTATTACAAATGCGTCATCAAATAGCCTTTTTCTAAACAGTCTCAAATAACCAATCATTCACTAAACTACCGAAAAGCTGGCGGCTTCCATAGTCAGCCTTGCGATACAACGAGGAAACGCCGCCAGCATCCTTGGTACAATGCTTCAAGAGCCTTTTTGGATTTAATATAGTCAATAAGTAGTCATTATGATATTGTATTTTTTGTATACTTATTTTGAAAATAAATTCATTAGACTTCTCGTAATTTAAATTCTACTTATATTTGAAGTACACTTTAAAAATCACATAATCATGAATCATTAGCATGACTTATTTACTTGTTCAATTATGCATGCGCAGCCAAAATTATTTGATTATTATATTTAATTCCTATTTCGAATCATCATTATCATCATCAGCTCAGCCATAAGACGTTCATTGCTGAACATAGGTCTCCCCCTTGGACCTCCACATATACCGCTTGGAAGCGTCCTGCGTTCAGCGTTTTTCGGCGACCTAAATGAGGTCGTCGGTCCATCTTGTGGGTGGAGATCCTACGCTGCGATTGGTAGTCCGTGGTCACTACTCGAGCACATTTTGACCCTATCAGCGAAAAAATATTTGTGTATTATTGTTGTGGTCGCCATCGGATATATCCGAGCTGTGGAGTTCACAAATATTTGAACAATGAATCTATCGTCAAGGCAATAAAGTGCATGTTCAGATATTTGTGCCCACCTCCACAGCTGCGATATATCCGACCCCATCGGCCATCATGTCTGCGTGCAATGTAGCCTGCCCATTGCCACTTCAGCTTGCTAACCCGGTGGGCTATGTCGGTGACTTTAGTTACTATTTTAAATACACGACTGATAATTTCAGAATTACTAGGATCACTGTCTGTCTGTCCGTCTGTCATAGCTTGTCAGTTGAAATCTTCACAGATAATGTAGTATTTCTGTTGCCGCTATAACAAAAACTACTAAAATGAAAATAATATACTTTTGTCCAATGTTATACAAATAATAAACATCTTGGTTTTTTTTTTACTTTTTTGACGTGATTTCTTATGTATTAAACTTAAGGGTATTCATTTGTGTTATTTTATGAGCTCAAATATTTGTTAATTGGCGTCTTTAAGTATGTATTTGTATATTATATAATATATATAGTCATTGAGAGGATCAACTGGAAAGAAAAAATTACTAATAAAGAAGTATTAGAGAAAGTAAATGAAAGGAGGAACATTCTAAATACCATAGAAAATAGAAGAGGAAAAATGTTGGGACACCTTTTACGACACGACGATTACATCAAGACCATCTTAGAAGGAAGAGTAGAAGGAAAGAGGATGAGAGGAAGACCCAGAAGAACATATATTGACCAAATAAAAGAGAAAGTAAATGTCATGTCGTATCAGGGTGTCAAGGAAAAGGCCCAGGACAGAACCGCATGGAAATTGCTCCACCGACAAGAGCCCAGCTCTTAAATTGAATTGAATTGATTGAATGATATATATAGTACTGGGTACGCACAACACAAGTCATTTTGAGCTTGGAGCTTATATTTGTATAAGGATGTCCTGTAATATTTTAAACTATTTTGAGTTTTTTAGTAATCTTGTCAGGTAATGTGTCTTATTTAAAAAATTATCTCTTTTTATCTTCAATGGGACAGAATTCTTCGTGCGCGGTCCGACTGGCACTTGGCTGGTTTTTTTATCACTTACCCGTGATCCGCAAGTGAAGGCAATACTCGTTGGTTTAGGATGAATCATGTATATCATTTCAACGCGATGATACTAAATAATTATAATATAATACATCTCTTTATCAGGTTTCTTTGATTAGATAATAATATCCTGGAAGAAGACTTAATATTAGGGGGATTTGTTGAGGGTGGGGTTTTGTGTTCGTTTTGTAACTCCAGCCCGGCATCGCGAACATCGAAATTCGTATATTTCGAGCATATCTCTCTTTTTATCCAATTTAGGCGTCATGGGAGTGACAGAGACTAAAATCTGATGCAATTACGGTTTTGTTCTGATAACCGATAAATACATTAAAATATGTTCTAGATATTTTCTTAACTCATATTTTCTTCTTTTACAGGTAAGTTCATATTTCCGGTCCGAAAACTGAGGGTGACAAGAAAAACAAGCATGAATGGTTGTATAACTATAATCTATAGTTACATATACAATTTTTTCTAGCACTAACAAATTCTTGTAAGTGATTGATAAAATAAAAACATCGACAGTCCTATTATCGATAAGTACCATTTCAACGTCATAAAAGTAATCCAAAGACAAAATGCAGGGTAATAGGGTTAAAAATAAATAACACTAACAAACGTATTTATTAATTTTTATTTTACAATTTTGAACTTTTGATTGCAAATAATGCTGGATGCTGGTTGCTTCCAACCGGTACATGTGGAGATCCAAGGGGGAGGCCTATGTTCAGCAGTGGACGTCTTATGGCTGAGATGATGATTGCAAATAATAATTAAAAGTTAATTGAATCAAAAGTGTACGGATTACGTTCAATTTGTTCAAGATCGGTTGTACGCGGCGTCTAGATAGGTAGCCGATATATTGTGTTTACGTCTTGTCGTTGAACTAATACGTACTTATCGATAATAGGATAGTCGACATTTTTATTGTGGCAAGCACTAAGCAAAAGTCCTGTCAGATAATATCTGGGTATAGGTTGATAACATACACAAATTAGACCTTACACAAATCGACATAGTATCGCAGAGCAGTATGTTACTACGATCGCCAACCCACCTGTATTGGTGAAATAAATCCCTTATGCTACTCGTTACAGACTATAGGGGAGGCTCAGTGATAATTCATCAAGTGTATGAACTGCCAGATTTTTTAAATGACTCAGTTCAGGTAAGAAAGCATATCAAAGCATGTTTATTTGGTGTAGTCTTTGTTTATACGTCTTTATTTTTGTTTTAGTATTTTTAGCTAGGTATATTTTGTGTTTTATTAAACTGTTTGATGTTTTCTTGTGGGACTACGCATATACGAGTAATACTTTAATATTTGATGTATCACTGTTTTGAAAAAATAATCATCTCGAGTGTGGGGTTAGGACCGGTGGTAGATTTTTTTTAACTTTCATAAGTGCATTGAAAAAAAAAATTTTTTTCTAAATGTATTTATGTTATTCACATTGGTTATAAACCAAATATTTGTAATAAAAACAATGAACAATGTTACCCCAGTTTACGCTAACTTTACAAATACACACTAAAATAAAGTTTAGAAGGGGTATTAAGCCGTAGGGTAGGTACGTAAAAGGGTACTTGAGGAATGATAGTCTAAAAACTGTGTTATTTTTATACAACAAATTAAGTTTTTCCGAGAAACCGGTTTAAAAACTAATATATATATATAAACGTGAATGTCCTGACTGACTGATCAACGCACAGTCCAAACCGTTTAAACTAGATGGCTGATTTTTTCACAATAGGTAGTTATTATATCGTAAGGACCCACTAAGAAGGAGTTTTTGGAAATTCTACCATTAAGGGGATAAAAAGGGGTTGAAAGTGTGTATGGGGATAGTGTAAAATTTAAGGCTAAAAACTTGAAATTTTTGTAAACACTCCTTATTCAAACACAAGAAAAGTAATTTCGGTGTTTTTTGATATTCATCCCCGAAAAGAGGGTACTTCTGCGCGTGCGAAACCGGGGGCAAAAGCTAGTACCAAATAAAGGATATCCTTATTCTCCGTTAAACCTGAAAACACTAAATACCCTACTTAAACGTACCCCCTAAATCCCTTTTCCACATATAAATACCCCTTAAACTTTTTATGGGGAAGAGAGCTGTGTTTCCGTACGGGCGATTATTATGAACGACGGATATTCGGGTCCCATAGTCCCACAGCCATTCCCTTAATGGTTCCTTTAAATTGTAGAATTGTGCGTCGTGAGCCGAGTGCGTGGATAATTTTATGTATTATGGTACCTGGTTTTTGTGGGGAAAATCTTGTACTTAGTTACAAACGGATAAACTCACGTGTAATTATATCACTCCGGGTAAGCTCTGGATAATGGGTTAGAAACAAGATGCAACATGCAGGATCTGCCAGGAATCAAATGAAACTGCAATGCACATCCTCTGCTCCTGCGGACTAATGCATAAAAGAAGTATCCACCTACGCAGGTAGGTACTGAAACCTTATGAGGTAGACAACATTACAGCCCAAAGAATCTGGAGCTTCGTGGACTCAACGGGAATCAGTAATGAGTTATAAAAAGGCTGCCACAATAGATCACAACTGGTCGATGCAGCGCAGACAATAGCCCAAAAAACAGCAATAATAAGCTCTGGTACCCATCTTCAAGCGGAGTCAGGACATGCTCGGAGTGAGGGTGTATCGGAATCGGGTGATGGAATATCTTGGGTCAGCCTTCCTCATACCTTGGGTCTTACTTATGATAATAAACGTGATTCTAAAAAGGAAAAATGACAAAATCCGAGGCAGTTGCTTTTTATACTGCAAGAATTATGTATTCTAAATTATTTTTTTGATGACCGGTCTGGTCTAGTGGGTAGTGACCCTGCCTATGAAGCCGATGGTCTTGTGTTCAAATCCCAGTGAGGGCATTTATTTGTGTGATGAGCACAGATATGTGTTCCTGAGTCATGGGTATTTTCTATGTATTTAAGTATTTATATGTATTATATATGTCGTCGTCTAGTACCTACAACACAAGCCTTACTGAGCTTACCGTAGAACTAGGTCGATTTGTGTAAGATTGTCCCAAAATATATTTTTTTTATTATGCAGAAACGTCTGCTAGTGAATATCTTCGATACCTATTTAAATCGAGAGAAAAATAGAAATAAATTGGATCCAGTAGCTTTGGGTTTGAGTTCCGCTGCGAGTCAATTTTTATTTTATTTTACTTTCGATTTAAATATTGAATTATGGTTTGTTAGCAGACATATATATTATAATATAGATAATATACTTAAGTATAATATACATAATATACTTAAACACATATAAAACATCTATGACTCAGGAACAAATGACAAAAATAAATGCCTTTACTGGGATTTCAACCCGTCTGCTTCATAGTCAGGGTCTCTACCCACTAGGCCAGACCAGTCGCCACACAAACAAAAAATGCTAAAAACCCAATTTCTTTTATAATCACGATCCACTGGACCAACTCATTATTTATGCTAAAATAATGCGTAAAGCAAAAAGGTATGTTTATATGACAAAGCTTCATGTGAGACCCTAAATAAGCCTTTAATATGATAAGTCCACATACTTATATGTAATTTTATTTACACAAAACTTAAGTTAAAAGAGCTTGCGTTTTATGGAAGCTAACATTATTACGGTTTTTTTTTGAGTCAAGTGTTATGGATAATAAATTTTACATTTCTGTATGCGCTCATTTTAACAAGGACTTACAATTAAGAACATTTTTTTTATTTTGAAGCAGTAGTACTATTACCATACGTCGCACTCCAGCGGGCAGTTTGGTGGCAAGGTAAGGTTTACAAAAAAATCTTAACTCACAAGTATTATAATGTACTTAGTATTTGTAACAGTTTATTAAAATTAGTTACCGGTTATCAATTATTACGTATAGATATAATATATTAGTCTTTAACGTATAGATACTCTGCAGTGATAACTGAAAGCCTATTTAAGTGGCCACTTATAAAACGAATAAATAGCTGACATGTGTCATTATGACTGTCGTTCAAACTTATATACCTGTCAATTACTTCAGTCGATGTTGAAAGAACGTTCTCCCATTTAAAATGGATATTTTCAAGCCGAAGAAGAACGTTGACCGCCGGGAATTTAGAAAAAAATATTAATAATATATTCCCATAACATAGCTGCTTAAGTAAATTAAATATTTTGCATACTTGCAATTGTATTTTTATTTAAAATTGAATGAATACTATAAAATAAACACGTAATTAACGTACAATATAAATACTAGGTACCAAGTACTAAGTACAAATACTTCTGATTATTTGAAAATGAATTGATGTATTTGTGAACCTTATCTATCATTTTGACATGCCACGAAATTGCCCGCTGGAGTGCGACGTATGACTATTACTATATAAATTAAAAATTTAAATAGACAACATATTTGGACCCGGTTATGTCCTTAAACTACGTCCAACAATGAGATGTAGGGCACAGCGAAGTACCATCACGCTTGAGTCTGGAGCAGTCCAACTTCGATATTTAAATCGAAAGAAAATATAGAAATATTTGACGCAAAGCGGGACTCGAACCTACAACCACTGGATCACTACCCCAGTGCACTACCAATAGTGCTATTCGAGTATCGCTTAGACTTATCGATGTAAAATCTCAAATAAAACGTACTACGAAAAAGGTATATAAGTATTTTTATTCAGAATATATATTTCAGCAGTTTAATATCGCAAATTCAATTATTTTCACCAAAACTACTCGTTCGCGAAGCAAACATCTTTCAGTAAATTCCCTAAAACGTGTTTGTCAGTAAACAAACCAACCAGTGTACTAGGCCTCTCTTCTTATCCAAATACCCCCAGATATAAAGGAAACGGGGGTAATTTGGAGGTCCGGATATAATGGAGGCAGGGTTTATGGGCGAATATAATATTCCATTATAGCGAGTACTGGTTTACATATTATATATATAGTGAGTTGTATACAGTAGGGAGGTGAGGTTGCTAAGTTAAAAGTTATAAGGTAATGAGTTCGCAGACTCATGACTCACATAAGCCGAGCTCGCAGACTCATTGGCGATCCTGAGTTGGTGAGTGTAAGGTTACAGAGCCGTGAGCACCGTCGCAGGGTTGCTAGTTTACAGACAAACTATATAGCACATAAACTATATAGCACAGGCTATACAGGAGAGTGTGCTCAGGAATTACACGATTTTATTCCTCCTTCTCCGTTCCACCACCGGACGTCCAGGCGAGGAGCGGTTTCATTCTTACGTTGTGAATATTCATTCGCACGAAGCGATTCGCTTCTACCTTCCTAATGCGGACTGCTAAGGAATGGAATTCGCTCCCTTCGTCTGTATTCCCTAAAAGATATAATTTGTGTCTTTTCAATGCAAGAGTGAATAGGCTGTTACTGAACCAGCGTGCTACACTTCGACCTCGTCGACACTTACCATCAGGTGTGACTGAGGTCAAACGCTGGTCAGTCGTGTATAAAAATAAATGGTGGTGTTTAACCTCGTTAGAATCCTTTTGATGAGTAGATGACGATTATGCAAAAGAAGTACAATCGGTAATAAAAGCTGGTACCAAAAATATCATTTTTGACAAAAACTTTTTGTTCTTATGTGCATAAAAACGGTGGTCTAAAAGTGACACAGGGGACCAAGTGACATAATAGTTGACTAAGGCTAGAATATTTACCATTTTCCGCTTATTTAACAAATCGAATCACAAAGTCATGAATCTCATGATATAAATTAAGCGGTTTTGATGAATTAAGAGCAAATACGACTTGCTACTTAATCAAATCCAACAAAGGACGTTAAAACAAATAAAATAAACGATTTTACGATCTCAGAAACCTTTTACTTGTACTGAAACTCCATTTGCAATAACAATCGGAAAATCTAGAACACTCCTATTAATCACCCCAGATTGAAACCGTTTTACCAAGATTCAAATGAGCCGGAACGTCGATACAACTGAAATTCAATCCAAAATTAAAAGGGTATCGAATGGAGATCGTTTAATTAAAGTTCTGATTTAAAACCTTGTCTACTCTTCCTATCTCAGCGCGAAACGCCATATCCGACTTGTATCTTATGTACGTCGACGCCATTTTGACGTCTGCGTAGCGCGCGAAGTGAACTTAAATGAAAATTCAGGATATTGTAACTTATACGCAAGTGTTAAAGTTGAGAATTGCTTGTGTGCAGACGATTGGTTCGCGGAACGCGTGGCTACATGCGAATTTAAACTTAAGGCTTGTAGATATAAGTTTGAGGTTTCGGTGGCTAAGTTGAGGCGTTGGAGCGTGTTGAGAATCGTACTTTGTGACAGCTTCGTTGATGCTCGATTGTTTAATGTTGCGAGGGAGCATTTGACTCTGTTTCTACGGTTAATGAAATATTAAACTCGTGCGAAGTAAATTTTTCAGTAATGGTAAAGGACAAACCTATGTCTGTCTCTATTTTTGGGTCGTTAAAGTAGTGTGAGAAAAAGATAGTATGAATCTGGGTCTATGATACGTTTTCTCTCAGTGAAAAACATCCCTGAGCTTACTAGAGATTATATTTTTTTATGTAATGCACATTGTGGATTGAGGACATTCGGGAGTTCATTCGATTGGACAACTAGAACTAGGAAACTCATAATTTTGCATACGGATTGAAACTTTCCTTTGTTTCATTTAAAATTCTTAAATTTCTTGTAGTCGTTTCGGAAGTTTTTTGAGATTTTCCTTCTTTGATCACTGATTTTGAAAATTTTCAAAATGTTTTGACACTTGGTCTTATAAGATCTAAAAAATAGGCTTCATTTTTAACAGACAGACAGACAAAGACATTACACTCAAGAACAATGAAAATGTGCCCCATTCTTATAGGCCGACAACTTTGCTACTACTTTTTTGATTTTAAAATATCATCCCTCATACCTCTGACTGTCTCACCCCTTACTCAAGCCTTGTATTTGTAATAGTAAACATTACTCGCAGTTTATTAATTTCGTTCCATTAATATTCCGTCAGATTAACCCGTTCTATTTAAACAACACTCGTCAAACAAAATTAACGAGACGTATGTAGCACTGAAATTGTATGCTACGGAATATTGAGCTTTAAAACAAAGGCACTACGGCAGGTATTAACAATAAATCATTACTGCGGTGATTTCTACTTGTATTATTGGATACAGTACCTATCGTCGTCCTACTAACAGACTAAAAGCGGGCGTAGCGGTGGAAAGCACCGACATTTTTAAACAACAAATGTAAGAGCCCTGCCATGTGATGCCGGCTGACTAGAATAGCACCATCCCATCTCCTCCCGCGTCGACAAAGGGAAAATCCTACGAACGGGCAGCAGCGTCCGTCGAAACCGTACAGCTACTGCGGTCGTCAACCGGCCTGCCAAGCTTGGCGACTATGGCAACTACCCCCAAGATGATACAAGTCATATTTTTGGGAGGCTTATGTCCAGCAGTGGACTGCATACGGCCGAAATGTATGTATGTAATGTAAATATAAGAGCAGGCTCTTATATTTGTACCATTTTATATCATTTGGCGTAGGTCCACCCAGCTTATTGCAATTTTTTGACTAATAATAATAATAATAAACAAATTTGACTACACAAAATAGACATACTTTAATATGCTTTCTTACCTGAACTGTGTCATTTACATGATCTGGCAGGATAAACAATTGTTGAATGAATTGCTCGGCGGTTTAGTTAGTTTCTGGTTTGGGCCATGCATGTTTGTCTGTCAAATAATCCTCTACTCTGTAATAGCCCTTAGACATCACAGACTTTTTCAAGTAACAATATACTAGTTCATCCAATAACTTGGTTCAACCAAACCAATCAGAATACAAAACCAGAAACATTGTAAAAGCTACCTTAAGCTTTAGCATTTAAGGTCGAGAATAATATTCATTTTGTTCTATAATTGATTCGTAGGTATGTTCATTTGGCACCTCTGTCTGAAAACAAGGGAATGGTAATTTTGGTCTGGACTATGTTTGTTTCATTTCTGCCTGCTTGTTTTTGTGCGCGCGAGATGGGTAGTAGTAGGTTTAGAAATATGTTATTTCAAAACCTACTTACAACATTAAAATTTGTAAACTCCAAGACAAAAAAATATATAAATATAAAACAAACATACCTACACATTTTACATCTCATTATTATGAGTTACGTGAAAAAAAATATACATATTTAAGACCTTCACAGTACACATACATTTTTTGTTTGGATTTTTTTTTTTGTTTTTTTACTAAAAACAACGTTTTAAGTTCTTCTATTGTGTTACATTTTTTCATATACTTTATAAAGCGTTACCGGAATGTAAGCAACGAAATGTAAATACATTTTGGGAAAAACCAATATTATTATATATATAGAAAAAGGACAAAAAAAAGTGTGTATAACTTAAGAAACAACGTTTTCATTTAGACGATGAGTTTTTGTGTTAAAATACTAACCTTTTTGTATTCATCAAATGGCTAGAGGCAAGTTACTCGCACCGTGTATTTGCGCCTTTATCTAGCCATCTACGACGTGACATGCTGGTATGTCAAGCGGTTGAGTTCTCATAGCGACTGATTAATTCGCAAATAGAGACAGTTGGAGCCACGTTTGCACTGCTAACAAGAATTCGTCAGTGCTAATTCTGTATGGTCTCTACACGGGCAGGATAGTGCATGAGAAGACAATGTACTCGTACGCAAGTAATATTGTATACAGAGATATGCTAATTTTAGTATGAAGGGCACCGTTGCAATCAGATGTCGTGTTAGGAAATCAGAAATCATAATTCGTTTATTGTTTACCGTGTAAATGAGATGTTATAAAATATGAATAGGTAAGAACAGTAACCCATTTCGGGCATACAATAAGTATTACCAGTGTGTAGGTATTAACAATCATAACTTGCCACCAGTATAACTACTAGTAACTGATAGAAAATAATCTATATTTCAACAATGTGAGATCAGTTTTGACGACCGGTCTGGCCTAGTGGGTAGTGACCCTGCCTATGAAGCTGATGGTCCTGGGTTCGATTCCCAGTCGGGGCATTTATTTGTGTGATGAGCACAGATTCATGTTCCTGAGTCATGGGTGTTTTCTATGTATTTAAGTATTTATATGTATCTATCTATTATGTATATCGTCGTCTAGTACATACCTACAACACAAGCCTTACTGAGCTTACCGTAGGGCTAGGTCGATTTGTGAAGATTGTCCCGAAATATTTATTATTATTTATTTTATTATTTATTAGTTAACTAAAGCTAAGTAAAACAAACAAAATACAATTCGAAACCAGGACTAAGTTTGAAGAAGGATACTAAGAAGTAGTAATAGTTACAGCCTTAGCCAGAAGTATTGAGCCATACTTTTTAGATAAACTCGATGTATTAGAGTAGTATTTACATCTTTAATGGCATATTATTAATTAATTTAAACTGATTAGGTTTTGGTCGTTGGGGTGACTGGCGATTGCATAGAAAATTTGCAATAAGTCACTTTGTTGTAGATCAAAATTTTTGATGCTTTATCTTTTCTTATATTATATATTTCATACGTACTTTTCAGTATTATTAACTGATGTTCTCTTACTGTGTACATATTAGGTTAACAAATCAGAAAAGTGTTTAATTGCATTTAGAAAGTTGGTTTTTAGAGTTAGAAGAAAAAAAGTGTGCGCTCTATACTTTTGGCCAAGGCTGTACTTAAACGTCGGGTATAATTTGAGCGTTTTTAAGTTACTCGATTGATTTACTACAATCACTTTGGTATTGGCATAATTATCATCACTGTTAGAAGCCATATAATATTTTTATTTGTCTAAGTGTGTAAGCGCAAAAATGATGTTCTAAAATTTCATTTTTTGAATGTGAATCATCATCATTATGATCGTTACGTAATAACCAAAGGACACTGCATAAGGCTCCCCTAAAGCAACCCACAATGTGCCTTGCACGGACTGTTATTATCGCCACGCTTGGCAAGCGGGTTGGCGATCGTAATGTTCCATCGCACTGCGGGGATGCTGCTGTCCTTGTGGTCTTGACCGATGTTTAAGGACTAAAGAAAATTAATGATACGAATCTATTAAATTTAATTTTAGGGATGAAGAAAATTTTGTTAATGTCATACATTTATAATTATCTAAGGATTAGAATGCATGCGAATTAGATTACATTGGTCGTGTTCAAAACGTAACTAGAGCATGAATGAGTTTTGCATCAACTTTTCGAGAAATCGGTCTAATCCCAGTAAAACCTAATTTTCTTTTTAAATGTCAGATGGCAGTTGCCTTCAGTCGACAAGGAATGTTCTCTCAGACAAGATAAATTACTTGGCAGTTGAAGATAAATTCAAATTTAATCATTATAGGATATTAGGTTAACGTGTTTTTAGTTTTTAGCTGAACTTATGTATACGTATAACATTATCAATAAATATGAATAAGGAAATAATCGTATTTATACGGGTAAGCCATTTTCAAATTGTTAATAATAATGAGTCACTCTCTCTCTGCAGCCCTAACCACCAGCAGCCCGCCCGTTTCTGGCGGCACCCTAGGTTAGGTTTTGTATAATATTTTAATTGCTTTGATATGTATAAATGTACTTATATATGACTTTCATAAAAATGTTATATTAGACTGAAAATGAATAAAGAGAATAATTAACAAATATTATAAACGTATGAGTTTCATAAAGAAGTAGTCGAATTGTCTACCAATTTTTTTTAACCCGGTTAATAAATTACCCTCTAAACTGCTACCAAAACCCAATGGAGGACGGCCCTTTAGAACGGTGGAATTGCGATCGCTACCCCGCCTGCCAAGCGTGCGATTTGTAATTAAACCCCCCATACTGGCATTGTGCTAGCACTCACTCCCTACGACATATGTCCAGAAGTGGACGTTGGTGGTTAATTTTTTTTCATGAATAAGATTACCACCGCCCATGGGCATCCGCAACACCAGGGGAGTCACAAGCGCGTTGCCGGCCTTTAAGCGGGGTTAGAGTTCCGGGAACCTTACTCACCACCAGGAACACAACACTACATCCCTGAAAGGTAGCAGTGCTATTATGGCTGTAGTCTTCTGTACGGAGGAGGTACTTACCCAGTTGGGCTAGACTTAAGCGTGTGACTTTGCTGTGCCCTATCTCTCATTGTTGGACGTAGTTTAAGGACATACTTGGGTAAAAAAATATTTCCGCAGCTTACAATATTACCAAATACCACGTCAAAATGGATGTGCCAACGCCGACCGAAGACAATTACTCACTGTCCCGTTGTTTTTCCCGTGTAATTCGGCCGTTTCGGTCCACATTGCGCCTCGTAATTTATCGGAGCATCTCCATTTATTGATAAACGGGATGGTTCCGTGACGTATGAGTGCGGACGGGCGTTATGGCTCATTTACATGGAGCCAGCTATTTTTTTAGCGTAGGCTTTTGTTTGACGTCTGACGTTTAAATACCAGTGATGGCATTATGTGTGATAAGCAAAGATATCTGTTTGTGGCTCTACCGTGGGGCTCAGCCAATTTGTATAAGATTGTCCTATATATATTATTTATTTATAATTGTGATTTCCTTGACTGAATATACATGATCATAATACCAACTCATTTTATAAATAAATGCCCTTCATTATACAATCCGTCATTAACTTACGAGAAAAAAATATGTTGAAAGAGTATAAACATACTCCTTACTTGTAATTCCTAGCTGGCCGGTTGTAGTAACCGTGTTTTCACTACGTATCATTTTATAGTCACTCTTATATTTTCCACAATCTTTGTAAATGTTCTAAGACTTAGTATTTAGTTATTCCCAATATAGTAATTGGTTCGGTATTCTTCGGTTCGGAAATACTGCTGATGGCAAATCAGTCCACAGTTTTGATGTGCGAGGCAGGATTTTTCTAGAGAATAGTAGAGTAGAGGATTATTTATTTATTTGCATAGTAGAGGATTTCCAATTATCCAGATTGTGGGGGTAGAAATGATATATAAATAATAAATTAACAAACAAATAGATATTTCGGGACAATTTTACACAAATCGACCTTTTACGGTGAGCTCAATAAGGCTAGTGTTGTAGGTACTAGACGACGATACATATAAAAAATAGATACCTACATATAAATACTTAAATATATAGAAAACACCCATAACTTAGAAACAAATATCTGGGTTCATCACACAAATAACTGCCCTGGCTGGCAGACCGGTCGTTAAAATATATCTATCTATATCGTATAATTAAATAGTAATACCATTTTACATTATTTCAACTTGTTCCATGTAAACGGGCATTTATTGACGCTCGCGAAGTCGTTATTTATGGTGCGGTTTCAATTGTGCCGATGATCGCATTTTCATCGGGTTTTTACCGAGCGGTGTCGACTGGGGTGGTATTAGGGAATTACCGGTTAATTTAATAACCGGTTATGAAACTGGGTATACCGAAAATAACCGATAATAGATTATGCGCCATACGGGATTAAATCGTAAATTGTTGTGGCTTATGTGAGTATATTTAAGTTTTTAACGCTTTCCACGGCTATGCCACATGAAGGGATATGCCACACAAAGCGGGCCGCCCCTGGGACTGCCGGGTGTTGACCAAATAGTAGTGAGATACGTTATTAAATCATCAAATCATCAAGGTATCAAATCTTTATTAGCTGCACAATACTGCGTTAGATCTCGGCGTAATAAGCTAGATAGACATTACACAGTAAACAACGTTCAAGAACAAAACACAAAAAATATATTCGCAAGACATCTTCGCCATTTTAAGGCTCAACATGAAGCCCAGCATAAATCTCAAATTTTATCGCGATAAAAATTTACATGCAATATTTTTGAGGAATGATAAGAAAATTATATTATTTATTATTAATATTTAACGCTCTGAAATTACATGCCCCGTTCCTGGGAAAGAATTCAGTTAATAACATACCAATTTTCTGGAACATCGAGATACGAGAGATAAGGACGTGAACAAAAATAACGTTTTTTTAACGGACTTTTCAACGGTTTTTTTAACAACTTTACCGTTTTATGTAACGAAAATTTTTTTGCGCTTTTTGTTTCGATTATACAGTCACCATTGAACTTATCAGAGAACCAACGGTAAAGTACTGAAAAATATTGGAAGGTGCATTTTCTCACCTTGATAAAATTGGCGTTTTTCAGATATTTGTGACCAATTTGGCCATTCCGATATACCTGACTTTGACTTAAAAAAAAAAATTAAAATAATGGTGATCCCGTGGATTTTAGAATCATAGCGAGCCATCCAAAAATCACAAGCCTAATTACTACATGTCCTTAGTGTCTATAACTTTTTTTTTATAAATTCGCTTCGCAAGTTAAATACAAGTTTGTACAACTCAAGTCTTAGTTGTCTGAGTGTTCTAGTGCGTGTGACACGCGCCTTCAGGATCGGCATCGAACCGGCTCTAATTGAAAAAGTTTTGGGCATACAACTCCCTGCCGTAAACTGCTTTTGTTTTCCATTTTAGAAACGACAATTCTTCTTGACGTTTTCGTACGTGGTTTGTTTTTTCCTTTATATGCGAATTTGCAATCGGTAGTCACTATAAGCGAATTTGTTGAGAGGATAGGTAGCCACCACCCTTCCAGTTTTTTTTAATGACATAGGCGGGAAATGAGCAGACGGATTGCCTGGTGGTAAGCAATTACCGTCGCCCATGGGCACCCGTAACACCAGGGGAGTCACAAGCGCGTTGCCGGCCTTTAAGGGGGGTTGGAGCTCTGGGAACCTTACTCACCACCAGAAACACAACACTAAAAAGATAAAAAAAAGATAAAAGATCTTTATTTTTCAATTTAGGCACATTACATGCACTTATGAACGTCAAAAAAAAAAAATCTACACCGGTTCAAACCCTACACCTCGGACCCGTGAAGATACCGGCAAGAAACTACGGCGGGACTTATTTTTTCAAAACAGTGATACATCAAATCTTAAAGTAGGTACTTACATAATTATGCGTAGTCCGTAGACTACATACCTGAAAGGTAGCAGTACTATTATGGCTGTGGTTTCTGTAAGGAGGAGGTACTTCCCCAGTTGGGCTAGACTTAAGCGTGATGGTACTTTGCCGTTGGGCTGCCCCAGTCATCGCTGTGCCCTGCCTCTCATTGTTGGACGTAGTTTAAGGACATACCCGGGTCCAGTTAAATAGGAATGGTTTCTCCTCAATCTCTTGATCACCGCACAGTGGTCCACAAATCAACTTCAAGTGGATTTTGATGAGTAGATAGCTTCTCAGCGTATGGATTTTTATACCACTCGATCTCAGCTGTGACTGTCGGCATGTTAAGATAATCGTGAATCCTGTCATTTCTTGTGAACCACGGAGCGCTAACTAATGCACGCAAGATGCAATTTTAAAAACGTTGCAGACGGTATTTTGCTATTGCTTGCAACTCCCCATAGCTGTAACCCGGCCATATTGGTTTTAGTACAAAATTGTAAAGAAGTAACTTGATGTCTACAGATAGAATAGTTTCTTCCCATAACCCAGTACAAGTTTCTTCAAGTGGTTTGATTAAAACGTTTTTTATTACAAGCGTTCTTTTTTGGTTGCCCGTGCGAGGTATTTGAGTAGCAAATACAGAAAGCCCGGGTTTAACAGCGGCGGCCATTTGACTTCCAGGCGGTTCCTTAGTAATCGGCACACCGCGTGAACGTGGCGTGTCCGCAGCGTGAAATTTTATATGAGAGCGCCGAGAAAACGTAGGACAGCTGGGCTTAACTTTAGTAGAAACGAACTGTTTTTTTTTTTCTCAAATTTTCTTATGTGAGCGCTGATGGCCTACCGGTATAAGCGTATTCAAACCCCGCCTTGTACAGTCAGCGTCATATAGTTCGTAGCATTCAAGGTACTCAAATAGTTCGGTACACCATACTAATTCTATGGTGTACCGAACTTTTTGAGTACTTTGGATGCTACCAACTATATGACGCTGACTGTACCAATGAGTTTTTCAACTGATTTATAAAATGTCGTTTTTCGTCGAAGGAAAACATCGCGCGAAAACCGGATTAATCCCAATAAGGCCTCGTTTACTCTCTGGATTGAAAGGTCAGATGGCAGTCGCTTTCGTAAAATCAAGTGTCTACACCAATTCCTGGGATTAGTTGTCCAGCGGAAAGAAAATTTTCTAATGGGAAATATTCCGTTTCCTCCGCACATAACTATTTAGGTCTCAATAAAGAAATAACTATTATGGCGCATGCTGCACACACATGAAAACAGTTCACACATCAAAATAGTAGGGAGCAGCACCATCTAGCGATATCGCATGTAACTAATTTATGCGAGTTCTACATATACAAATCGACCTAATCGTAAAGAAGAAGCATGGAAATATTTTCTAACTGCACATTACAAACAAAAATATAACCTATGTTTCCCACCAAATATCTCAGAAAATCCTCACCATAGAGGGTTGAGAATAAATTTCTGCATAATTCCCCATCTTTCTCCATAAGTTACCAGTTTAAATTTAAAACCGAGTCGCGAAAACACGTTCCTCGACGTGATCGACGCCAAAAATATGTGAACACTTTTGTACCTTATTCCTTTGCAATAAAGCACAAAACTGTATATATATTTCAGTTGAGCTGTGTTTCGTACGTGCGATGTTGCAAGTGATACAAATTGAATTTGCAATAAGTGTCGTTAGTGTGAGTAACATGCGAGAGGCGGGAGCATAATTTGTTAAACATTATTTATTTCAGGATGTGTTAATGTCATGATCGCCACG
This sequence comes from Grapholita molesta, assembly GCA_022674325.2. Lineage (NCBI taxonomy): Eukaryota > Metazoa > Arthropoda > Insecta > Lepidoptera > Tortricidae > Grapholita > Grapholita molesta. The sequence continues at coordinate 856,063 of CP053137.2, forward strand.
CTAGACGGACGGGTTGGCGATCGCTATATGTTTAAGTGCTTTAAAAATCCTCAAGTGGTTTCTGTTTACAGATTAAAGTTATATGGAAAGAGCTATGTTTGTAGTACTTGTCATCAATCAGCATTTCAGCCGTCAGTCGTCCACTGCTGAACATAAACCTCCCCAAAATATTTTCGGGATTTTTTTTAATCTCGGGGGCGGGGAGGTAGTTGCCACAGTCGCTGCGCTTGGCAGGCGGAATGGCGACCACACTAGCTGAATATTGGGTTTCGATGGACGCTGCTACCTATCCGTTTTCTTTTTCCCTTTGTCGCCTACTACAACACCCGCGGTAGGAGATCGGGTGGTACTATTCTAGTCAGCCGGCACCACACGGCTCGTCCGGCATGTTGAAGTGCGTCTATGTATTTAAATCAGAAATGACGAGATCCGTATAAGGACTAGAAATAGCTTGCAGGATTGTATAATTGAAATAGCATTGGAACGCTCTTGGGTATGGGCCGAGTAGATGACACTGAAGAGTCTTAAAGCGACAACGGATAGGATAGCCCAGTGTCCATAATCTAAATAGAAGGATGACCGGGTCGATAAAGCTGGAGACTGCAGAGTGATATATAGGTCTATGGGGAGGCCCATGTCCAGCAGCGGATATCTGTGTTTGATATCTATATAAAGTTGGGAATGCTTGTCTCCCGAAAATCATTCATCCCCAATTCATCGCTAACTCGCGGGTAAAAGCATTACATTATGTCCATCACTCCGTCATCAACATCATTGAATAACACGAGCGCCGAAAAATACGCAATCGATATCATTCAGCGAACAAGAGCGGCAATCAGCGTGTTCCGGAGCGATTTTATCCAATCACAGCCAAGCAAAATTATACTAGTACAATTTTATCCAATCCCGGGCAAAGAAAATTATACTTGTACAGTCCGAGAGCTCCGCAAATACGGACCTAATGGAAATCCAGTGGAGCGTTCGAGTAGGATAACATACGAGATTTTACTCTGGAATATCTGTTGTTGGGACTGAAAAATCGATATAGGCGCGTTGAGAAGCCTCAATGGCATTGCCATAAGGTGAAAACGTGTATGTAGATATTTTATGCTCTTTGGCTATACAGTTAGGAACTATGTACATGGGACAATTTAAAATTGTAAACATAAAAATAATTTTTATGAAGTTTGCAATATTTGATTACCGTAACGAAAACAATAACTGTTTCTTCAATTTGTTTTGAAAAGTAAACAGCAAGCATTTAGCAGTAAGCATTTCGGATACTTGGGATAGCTGATGCAGTAAAGTTTAGTTCTTAAGAAACTTAAGTTTTAAATTGGCATATTATATTGATGTATAATGGCTAAACATATCGTAACACTTTATGACACCTATATTATTGAAAAGCGTTCGATGATTGTAATCAGATATGCAGCAATTTGTTGCTCACTATGGTCGATAAATAAAGCTCACTACACACTTAGCTGAATATTTCTCGAAAAAAAAATTGCTTTTTCTCTAATTTAGTTTTTGTCAAAAAAAAATGCTATTTCTGTTTATAATTGCGAGTTCTTTCCATTCCTATAGACAAAAAACTACACACATTTATAAAAAGTAAAAAAAAAATAGAATTTCACTCTTATGTGGTTACCATATATAAAATGAAAAAAAACTAAAGAAAAAAAATTTTTTTTTTTTTTTGTATTAGAAAGTCGACGTGATTCTGATTAAATGAGAAAACTTTTTTTTTTCAAAAGTTCATTTCATACAGAAATGCTTAAAAACGGTATCGAAAAAATATATCTCCGAACTTCGACTGGTATTTATTTAGCTGATTGACGTCCCAGGGCACCAGTTTCATGGCACATATAGCGTACTTCAAAACAAATTAACTGTTACAAATACTCCATCATGCAATGTTTGTATAAAATGTGCAAAGTTAATTTTGTCGTGTGTTGACACAATTACGAATCGTTCGACGGCCGTGATCGATTCGCCTCTGACGAACTTTTTTTACAAAAATAATATTTGATGCAAATCACGCTGTTTGGTATAAATTCAAAGGAAAAAAAATAAAAAAGGGTACCTGAATAATGTCCTTCCTGTATAAATTTGACAAGCTATGTTCATTTATGTACGAGAAAATAAAAATAAAATATTTTATTAAGTATGTTTATTATTTTTTTAATTGATTAGTTATGACATATACCTACCTATATTCTAGTGGTACTTATTAAACAAAGCTAAATCAAAAATATTAAATAAAAAATGTACAAAAAAAAAAAACATTTTCTTAGCTACGTGCAAATTAAATTATTTTTTATTAAACAATACCTTCTTTCCGCGACTTTGTCTGCATAAGAATAGTACGTTGAGTTAATTTTCAATTTGACCAATTTAAAACATATCTTTACACATTATTAGCCAATATGTTATTGTGATAGCAAATATCCATTCAAAGTTTCGCGTCCATAAAATTAGCGAAAATTTAAATATTTGATAGTCTTGAAAGATCACACAAGTATAGTACCTCAATAAAGCTTGTGTTGTGGGTATAAGACAAATACTAGAATCTTAAATAAAAATGTCCTTGCCTGAGATTGAACCGTTTTCCTTCAGCATCGTCCTTACGAAGTCTTTCTGAAGGGATACAAGGGTAACTAACTACTGATAGTTACCCTTGTATCCCGCTATGCCGTAATGAATTCTCATCATCAGCATCACCATCAATGCAGCCGTAGATAGTCCACTACTGGACACAGGCCTCCCCCAAATATAACTTGTATCATCATGGGAGTTAGTTGACACAGGTATATAGTGTTGTGTTCCTGATGGTGAGTAAGATTCCCGGAGCTCCAACAACTTTTAGGGTAGGCAACGCAAATGTCAATCAGTTCCGTGATCGCTCCGGCTCGGCTGTGGAATGAACTTCCCGCCGAGGTTTTGCCTAGGGACTACAGTATGAGGTTCTTCAGGGACTGTACAGTTTTTTAAAGGGCACCGCGCATTTGAATCCTCTGGCGTCCACAGGCTACGGTAACTATTTACCATCAGGGGGACGTATGCTTGTTTGTCACCATCGTTGTATAAAAAAGTTGGCATGGCTTGACGACCGCTTTAGCTGTAGATTAGGTTTCGACGGAAGCTGCAGCTGCCCATCCATCGGTATTTTCTCTTTGTCGCCTCTTACGGCACCCGCGGCAGATGTGGTGCTATTTCAGTCAACCGGCACCACAGAGATCATGAATGGCACTGCGAATGCGGAGACCTAATGAGTTATCCATTCCCCCAAATATTCAACCAAAGGTAGCATTCGACCCTCACGTTAATTCCATTTAACACAACATTACCCAGCAAATGTACTCCAACGTCGGCTACCAAAATTCTGTTCAACTCAATTCCAGTTGTGACCGACTAATCTGTAATCGTCGGTCGCATACTCCCTTGCTTGCGCGAGGCGAGGGCTCATACGAACTCTTGAACTACTGAATCATGAAATAGTTGTAAATAAAAAATATATTTCACGTGTATGTGCACTGTATAGTTACGGAAGTCAATCAGATAAGTATAACTAAAATAACGCGTCAACTTCATAGTAACAGTAATCTACACTAATATTATAAAGGCGAAAGTTTGTGAGTACATGATTGTTACTTCTTCACTTCTAAACGGCTGGAGCGATTTTAATAAAATTTGGTATGGAGTTAGCTGACACCCTGGATTAAATAGGCTACGTTTTTCTCCTAATAAATGGGTAACACCGCGGGGCACAGCTAGTGACACATAAAGCGCAATGAATCTTGTTTTTAAAGAAACCTTAACACATCATCAAACGTCCGGGTAACCCAATCAACAGCTACTGCATTCGCCAACTCGCCTGCCAAACGTGGCCACTAAGTCAACTCCCAAGATGATACAAGTCATATTTTTGCTCTTTGTCCAGCAGTTTTGGTCCCGGGTATGTCCTTAAACTACGTCCAACACAGCGATGACCATCACGCTTGAATCTGGGGCAGCCCATCTGGGGAAGTAAGGAGGAGGCTCCTTACAGAAGACCACAGCCATAATAGCACTGCTACCTTTCAGGTAGGTAGTGATGTGTTCCTGATGGTGAGTAAGGTTCCCAGAGCTCCAACCCCCCTTAAAGGCCGGCAACGCGTTTGTGACTCCCCTGGTGTTACGGGTGCCCATGGGCGACGGTATTTGCTTACCACTAGGCAATCCGTCTGCTCGTTTGCCGCCTATGTCATAAAAAAAGCAGTGGAATTACGGCTAAAAAATAATGATGACATAGGTTTTTAAATGAGGAATACTTAGCTTCAGAGGGCCACTGGCTAGGCTGGGCTCTAAAGAGTCGTTGCTCGCGTAAGCAACAAAAATGGCCGGCTCGGACCGAGGCCAACGGGGCGGGTTGATTGTTGTTCTTGCCGAATGCATTCGACAGCGCAGTGTGGAGCGGACTTGCTGATTCCGATCGGTCGTTTGATTTGGAAACGAACGGACAATAGACATGACCCTTTACCACGAGACGCGAAAATCATTCTCGACAGCGTCTGCGTTAAATATATGTATGTGGAAGTTGTACGGAGACTAACAAATCCATATGTAGATTCCACTCGTGGTACAGGTATGATTGTCTCTGCCACTCTCGTGACGATTGGAGTAAAAGAAAAGATGATCGATATTCACGGTACCAGGCCTGTTCATGTCTAATGAATCATTCTGTGTATATACAGTGTGTATTAATACGAGAGGCAAAGTTTAACCTGTTAATGGCCATGACGAATGTAATATATTTCGCACTTTCTGTTAGTGTTTACCGATTATCTTTTGATTCATCATTTTATTTATAATTGACATGTTGTACCTATTCTAAGTCGGTTAACACTTCCCATATCATTCTGAAAAATGTTGTGTTATTGTCATAATAAAAAAAAACTTCTCCATGAAACTGTAAACACAACTATTCAGGCATTTAATTAACTGCAACTTATCATTTTAAAAACTGGATAAGCAAAAGTAACAGCTGAATTATGTTGAAATTATCCTGAAAATAGTGCCCATTAATACTTTATCTATATCTTATATGTCACGTCAATGTCATTAAATTTTTCTTAATAACATTGACAAACAAGGTTGGCTTACCATTTTCATTGAAAGGCTCTCTTCGACTGACATTTCGTTTTGGTCTTAACCTTGACTTGTCAGATCTTAAGATTGTAAATATTGAATACAAGATGCTTTACAATTAAAATAAATTTATCATTACCTGAAGCAACAACTGATATGAGCTTGTATTTCAATAATATATCTACCAATTTCTTACTTACACTTTTACGGGTTTACCTTTGCCTTTCGTATTGATAAATACTGTATATGTATATGCATGAACACTTATATGTATGCTCAGATAGTCCTAAGCAATATATTGGGCTTAAATGCTTGATATACATTATTCAAGCATTTGAAATGCTACGAAACGACCATTTACATAAATTGTTGTACATTATATATGCGCACTCTGTATTGATATGTCTATCTTGCTCTTTCTCATACATTGTAGAGAATTAATACCTCCTGTATATATCATCATTTGAGCCTTAAAACGTCCACTGCTGGACAAAAGCGTCCCCAAATATTACATGTAATATTTGACACGTTTGGAAGGCGGGTTGGCGATCGCATTGTTGATTCGATTTTGACGGACGCTGGTGACGCTCTTACGACATCCGCGGGAGGAGATTGGGTGGGGATTTTCTCAGCCCGCACAGTCGCTTTCGTAAATCTAGTGGCTACGCCGAATCCTGGAATTAACTGACAAGTGGAGCCCAGGCTGCCGTAGCATAATGCCGGGATAAAGCAAAGATGTGTGTAATAAGATGGACTTTACGACGATTTGGAATGATAAGTGATTGATACTAATAATTTACTAATATTGGCAAGCGCAGCGTAGGACGTCCACCCACAAGATGGAAAGACGACCTCATTAAGGTCGCCTGAAGACGCTGGATGCAGGTTACTTCCAACCGGTATATGTGGAGGTCCAAGGGGGAGGCCTATGTTCAGCATTGGACGTCTTATGGCTGAGATGATGATGATGTTAATGATGACTAATAATTTGGACTAACTTTGGAATTTTAACTTACAAGAAGGATTTGACTTTGAACTGATTTGGCATAGTGGATAGTGACCCTGCTTATGAAGCCGATGATCCTGGGTTCAAATCCCTGTAAGAGCATTTATTTGTGCGATAAGCATAGATATTTGTTCCTGAGTCCTGTGTGTTTCATATTTGTATATTATATATATCGTTGGCTGAGTACCCACAACACAAGCCTTCCTTAGCTTACCATCTGCTCGGCGCTCAGTAAATTCACCACCCCAAAGGATATCACCACCCCATCTCCTCCCGCGAGTGTCGTAACAGGCGACAAACGGAAACAATCCCACGGACGGGCAGCAGCGTTCGTCGAACGTCGAAACCCAATCTACAGCTGCGGTCGCCTACCCGCCTGCCAAGCGTGGCAACTATGGTAACCCCCAAGATGATACAAGTCATATTTGTGGGAGGCCTATATCCAGCAGTGGACTGCATACGGCTGAAATGTATGCTCGGTAAATTTGTGTAAGAATGTTCTGTAATATTTATTTATTATTATTTTCTTTGCTGTATTGAGGTAAAAAATTACATCTTTCACTAGTCAGCAAAGTTCTCCTATTAATTCGTAGATCAATTCTGGAATCTTAAGATTAACTGATCAATAATTAGCAGGAGAGGTAAGTATCGATTATCTGCTTTCAGTTCGAGTAGAACTAGAGGGTAAGCACTGACATTGCTCCCTTGTGAAACAAACAAATAATCTTATTTGACTGTATTCCTTTACATTTATGTATGCAGTCCACTGCTGGACATAGGCCTCCCACAAATATGACTTGTATCATCTTGGGGGTACTTGCCATAGTCGCCACGCTTGGCAGTCGGATTGGCGACTGCAGTAGCTGTAGATTGGGTTTCGACGGACGCTGCTGCCCGTCTGTAGGATTTTTCCTTTTGTTGCCTCTTAGGACACCCGCGGTAGGAGATGGGGTGGTGCTATTCTAGTCAGCCGGCATCACACGGCAAGCATTTCTTTACCAAAAACAAAAATATGTTTATAAAATTAAACATCGTTTGTCACCTCACGATATTTATATAATATACTCGAAATTGCTTTATATTCCGACCGACTCGTCTCATTGGCATTCTGGTACCGCCAGTTTACTCTCTGAATAACAATCACTTGCTTTATTTAACTTGGTCCCTTTATTAACTTTACATTTTTATATCAAATTTGTCTTATTTTAGAATTGGTTTATCTTCTAGAATATAATTTTTGATTATAGTTATCTTGGCATAGCTCAAGCATTTCTGTCGCTTATAAGACCTTCGCGGGCCAGTTAAGGGCCTATTCTGTATCGTGTTCTGATTGAGAAAAATTGGAAGGAAAAATTTTGACGCGAAAAATTTTTGAATATTGTATGGAGGGTTGGCCGAGTTGGATGACCTGCCCTAAAGAAAAAAAAATTTTTTTCGTGTCAAATAATTTTTCTTCCACTTTTCCCTAATCAAAACCCGATACCGAATATGCCATTAAACGGATCACCAGCATTTTTGAAACATCGTGTATATCGTTGGCTACGCACAATACACACCTTCTTAAACTTACCGTGGGGCACAGTCAATTTTAATGTCCTTCCTTTAGAAATATGTATACATTTAACATGACAAAAATATGTAGGTATGAAACTGTGTATTTTCTAACCATCTGATCTGTTCCTAATAAAGGTAAGTCCACTTTGGTTGTAACGACTCATTAACGAATTACAGATAAAAATATAATTTGTGCTACGAACAGACAAAAATCAAATCCATTTTGATATAATGCATTCGGATTGCGAGCATGCCCTTTCAAATACAAGCCGAGAGCTCCCCAAACAGACCGCGATGGATTCGACGTTTTCAATTTGTCCGCGATCACGTTTGCGGACATGCAAAGATTGGACCTTTGCGATTGATATTTTTATAAACCTATATAGATATGTGACTTTGGTTCTACTGCGGATGAAATCATTCCTGATGCGATCACGCAGAGACACTCCCAACATAGCTCTCTCCATTGCTCTTTGGGTGACTTTGAGCCTTCTTATGAGGCCATAGTAAGCGACCACCGCGGGATACCGCTGGATGTGGAAGGCGCAGGATCGGTCTTCTTGGGTGGTTCTGGGGGAGGCCTATGTCCAGCAGTGGACGTCTTTCGGCTGACATGATGATGATGATGATGATATGGATATGTTAAGTTTTGTTACACGAGAGCGCAGTTGGTTTTTATGAAATGTGACATTTTTTTCAGGTCCGTTACCTACTCTTTTCTCCCAATTAAGGCGTCATGGAAGTGACAAAGACAATCGTCCGAAATTTATCCGTTTTTCTCGGTAGTACCGCTAGATGCGATACGTTTTCTATGTATTTTATGTATACTGTATACAAGTAAATTATATTTATTTGTATTTGTATTGGCTGAGTACCCACAAAACAAGACTTCTTGAGCTTACCGCAGGACTTAGTCAATTTGTGCATGGATTTTCTTTAATATTTATTTAACAAAACAAGAAAATGTTATTTACCAATTTGTTTGTTACAAAGAGACAAAAAAAAGATATAAAAATTTTCTTGTTGACAATAATTGTAGTACTAGGTAATAAAGGCTAATAATTTGTGTAAGACAGTCCTGACATATATTATTTATTGATATGCCTACATATGTTAATTTTATAGACGCCATAACTAATTCTTTTTTAATCTAAGATTAGTATATATATATGTTATGTCTTTTTACAGAAATACGCAGTTATTTCTTAATAAATAAATAGCCCCACGGCAAGCTCAAGAAGGCTTGTGTTGTGGGTACTAAGCCAAAGATAAATATAACATACAAATACTTAAATACGAGGAAACAACTAAGACTCAGGAGGATTTGAACCCAGTACCGTCGGTTTCATAGACACTCACTACCCACTAGGCAGATTGAGATGTGAAAATATTTTTATTCAGGTGAAAATTTTTATCATATCTTGATAACCTCTCGCAAGTTTTCTTGTAAACCGTATCTTTTCGTATTTTTCAGTTCCGAAGCTTTTCCCGCATACATTATCACACGTTCTCTTATAACACTCGTGCTCTTTGAATTTCAAATTAGCCATGCTAGGTTCCGATGTCCCGAATGTTTTAGCTTTGATATCAGAAGAATAAATTTTGAATTCGGTTACATCATAAAAAGTTACATTAAAAAACCGATTAGCATATAGGATCAAGCTTAGTCTTAAAATTATGATTATTGAAATTAATGATTAACATACGTCGGACTATAGGAGGCAGTTTGAGGGCAAAGTAAAGTTACGAGTATTGTAATGTACCTAGTATTTGTAACATAGTTAATTAAATTAGTTACCCGTTATCATTTATTCATCTTTAATTTGTAAATACTCTTTGAAGTGTTTTATTCCCTTCTCACAGCTGCAATTGTCTAACTAACGGATGAAGCCAAACGAACTTTTTCGCCATTTTGATTTATGTGTAGTCCAAGTACGTTTACAAATAACGTAGTTAGTTGCTATGATATTTGGAATTTTACATTATAAATACTAGATACCAAGTACTCGGAAAGTGAATTGATTGATTTGCGAACATTACCTATCAATTGGCTATCATTCTGACATGCCACGAAAATGCCCGCTGTAGTCAGACGTATGAAGATTAAATAAAGATTTAAGCCCAGGCTGGGCTTAAATCTGTTCTACCTTATTCAATGAGAATAAAGTTAAAAATTAAACAGTCTAATTCTGTTTGTATACCGATTGTTGTTAATTGTAAGGTTGAACAATCAGAAATCAAACCACGTACACATAATTATTTACCCAGGAAAGGGTTTAAAGCGACCCAAGCCTTCCATGTAAACAGATGAACAAAAACCAAACGATTTTTTATACAGTTAATCTTTGTTTTTTGGTTAATTTTCTTTTACAAAAGCCTGGATTGGGAATGGAGATAATCTTTTGTCTGAAATGTACAAAAGAGTTTTGTTTCGTAAATTACTAGATAGGCGGATAAGCAAAGGTGTAAAGAGGTTTAGAGTTCCTTAGAGTATCAAAAAACGAACAAATGATTTAAGTTTATAGTAGTATATTAATCAAGCTAATATTCCTCGTAACTAAGAAATAAATATAATTCTTTATTTACAAAAATTACAATATTATGAAAAGTACGCGTACCTAACTAGTTATTGCATTAAATCTAAAAAAAATGCCCTTGAGGCATGGTACCAACGTTGCTGGCGGCATTTCCTCGTCGTATCGCAATGCTGATACGTTGTGTGAAGCCGTCAGCTTTTCGGTTATGGTTACTAAGAACATATTTTTTATTATATATACATGTAGAGCATATAGCTGGAGATGCGATGCCAGGATGCCAGAGGACCTCGTCACTTCTTCTCACGTATATGTCATCTATTTTCAATTTATATTCCTTACATCATATTTGTGTACTTATGTAGCCTATTTGACCATTATGCTTTTTAGTTTTTTCCGTAATAAGTTGTAATGAATATTTTCTTACTTTACTCTTTGCAACTCTTTGACATGGCTCTGTTTAGGCCTTTGGCTGACTGGTAAAAAATGCCATTAGGCATTAACTCCGTAATTTGTACCTATTTCTTTTTGGTATAAAGAATAAATAAATAAATACAAATCGTATTAACTACGTCCGATAATTAACTGTAAAGTTTCAGGAAAAAACTAATTATGCAAAACTATGTGTAATGCCAGAGCATATTTTATTATACGTGAAAAGAAAAAGTGAACCTGAATGTTTTTTTTTATGATATAGGCGGCAAACGAGCAGACGGATTGCCTGGTGGTAAGCAATTACCGTCGCCCATGGGCATCCGCAACACCAGATGAGTCACAAGCGCGTTGCCGGCCTTTTAGGGGGGTTGGAGCTCTGGGAACCTTAATAAGGTTCATACCTGAAACCAGTGCTATTATGGCTGTGGTCTTCTGTAAGGAGGAGGTACTTCCCCGGTTGGGCTGCCCCAGATTGAAGCGTGATGGTCATCGCTGTGCCCTACCTCTCATTGTTGGACGTAGTTTAAGGACATACTCGGGTCCGGGTCCGGGTGTAGGTTTCAGAGACTTTTATGAACAAACAGGCAAAACAAAGAAGTACCCAAAGTATAGTCAACCAATTTGATTTCTAGGCCACATCTAACCTTGTCACAGTGACGTTAATAAGAGATCTTTTGCGTCTTTCATATAGATTTTCACTATGACAAGGAACGAAGTGGCCCATAAATCAAATTGGTTGACTGTACATTATGTCTTATAACATTTTGATAATACGATTTTAAACTTATGATCTAGTATTTCCAATTCCTTTTAAGATTTCTTCTTAGTATTCCCGGTATCTTTTCACTGCAGCGTTCAACTGCATTTCTTTATTTCATTGCCGGTTCCACATAGCTCATTCCCAGAGCTGGCTAGTCTCCAAGCTACATCGCCAACCATTGAATGTTAACTTTCAGCTTGCATAACAGTAAGATAACTTTTAAAATAATGTAAATGTACGATTCAGTCTCACATGGACTAGAACACAAAATTACTGTTAAAGGATAAGATAAGATAGACAAATTTGACACGTGTAAGCGACACTCGTATAGCACAATTGGTAGTGCACTGGGCTAGTGATCCAGTTGTTGTGGGTTCGAGTCCCGCTGCGAGTAATTTTTTTATATTTTTCTTTCGATCAAAATAACAAAATTACTATTTTTTTTTACTTTTAGACTGACCAGCGTTTGACCTACACACCTGATGGTGCCAATGAGGTCGAGGATGTAGCACGCTGGTTTAGTAACAGCCTGTTCACTCTTGCCTTGTAAATATCCAAATTATATCTTTCCAGAAATACAGGCGAATATTTGTATAGTAAAAAATTCTGACCATTACGTCAATTTTTACTTTGCAAATGATAATTTTTTGTATGGAAATATGATTTACTATGGTTTGAAAATGGTAGTGGTTTTTAATAATATTATCCCGAAAAAGTCTGACTGAAAGCAAAAGGTGTCAAACGTGGCTGTCTGCAAATGTAGTTTACTAATATAATCAATGATTACTCTTGATCTTTCTGGCCCCCTGGTTATTACCTTATTCTTACCCAGTTTCAAAGCACGTATCCACAATAACAGAAAATACCCCAATAGAACCGGCCATAAGCAGTAAAACCAATAGTGCCAGGAATTATAACGATAAGTAATACTGTCGATAGCATAAACCAGAATCCCAATATTTCGGGACCGGAATCCTAATTTGGGGGCGACATGTATTGTATCCGATTACGAGCTGCAACTGTAGTTTAAAATAATAATATATTTTAGCCGAACTCTGAAAATTCAAATTCTAAAAATTATTGCTAAAATAAATTGGCATGTAGCCATTTTATCAAGTTATCTTAATAAATACATCATCTTTTGTTCACTTAATAATACCTGAGTAGACGTAATGCCGTGTGATGCCGGCTGACTAGAATAGCACCACCCCATCTCCTCCTTAAATCCTACGGACGGGCAGCAGCGTCCGTCGAAACTCAATCTACAGCTACTACGGTTGCCAACCCGCCTATGTCCAGCAGTGGACTGCATACGGCTGAAATGTATGTATGTATTAAGACCTGAGTGTCTATAGAATCAGAGCGTATGGCGGGGTGCGCAGCGTTGCAAGTTCCAAGAGATTTCAGAGTACAAAGAGGTCACATCCATACGTTTGTTTGACTTCCACTTATGTTGATTGGATATCAACCATCAAACTTTAGGCGGTTTATACATTATACAATACTTCGTTTTCGTTCGTTTTTAAGAGCGCCGTTGGCCTAGTGGTAAGCGCGTGCGACTTGCAATCCATAGGTCGCAGGTTCCCCGGCTTGTACCAATGAGTTCATCAGAACTTATGCTCGAAATATTACTTGACATTTAGCAGTCGCTTTTCGGTGAAGGAAAACAGTGTGAGGAAACCGGACTTATCCTAATAAGGCTTGTTGACCTAGCAGGTATATCTGGATTGGAAGGTCAGATGGTAGTCGCTTTCGTTAAACTCCAAGCCAAGGCAAAGCCAAGCGTACCCTAGGCTGACAAAATGCCAGGGCAACGCGGGGAAAATAATGAATACCTCTTTTTTTAGTAAATATCAGCATAAACCCTAAACGATGTGGTGTGTCGGCTAAGCCCTGTGGTGCTGACTGAGAATAACACCATTCCATTTAATCCCACGGGTGTCATTAGTGGCGACATAGGATGGGAAGCAGCGTCCGTCAGAACTGAATCAAATCAACAGCTACAGTCGCCAATCCGGCTGCCAAATGTGGCATGACATGACACAAGTGGCGGAGTAACATAATTGGCAGAGAGACCTTTTACGGCTGCTACTTGCTAAAAGATGATGGTGATAATGATGGTCAGCATAAATTGCGACGTAGTTTTAAAGAAAGAAAGAAAATATTCGAAAAAAACATAAACATTATCCACAATATCCACATAGTTACGTCCGTTACACACATTTCAATTATCTCCCAAATCAGATTGACTTCCCCAACCTTTGACGCCATTTTCCTCATTCAAAATTATGAACAAGCGATAGCCAGCACTAAATTACCCGCAACTTTATTATTTCCCCCGAGAACTTTGGGGACAGAAGATTGCTGATTTTAATCCAGCCACCATGGAATTGGAGTATGTAGGACACTTCGAACATGCTCGGAAAATGAGATCCTGACGATACCAAAACTTTAATAGAAATGGTCTGATTGTTTATACAAAGCATTATTTTTATTGTGTAATTAAAAAAACATGACTAATATTTTTTTATTTTATTTTACATGCTAATTGCCTCATTAGAAGACTCAAAGTCGCGCTAAGTTAACATTACAAAAGTAATATAGTGTTTAAATACTCTTAAATTTTCAAAATTTCTTTCCTATTAACGGAAAGCATACAGATAGAAAAAGGAACTAAAACCATTCCAAGAATATTTTTTTGAATAATTTAAGTTTTTAAAACAGTTGAGAGTATACCGTTACTATAGGAACGATTTCTACGACAAAATTTGTTAGAAATAGATAAAGGTACAATAAATAATAAATAAATATACAGGACATTCTTACACAAATTTACTGAGTCTCATGGTAAGCTCAAAAAGGCTTGTGTTCTGGGTACTAGGCCACGATACATATAATTACACCCCGTTATCTAATGCTCATTTTGGAGGCAATCTAAAATAGTGGTGTTGTTTCACATAATTAGTCGATTCACATTTATCTATAAAAGTTATTTGTCAAGCTAAAATTCTTCTTTAGTGAAAGCTATAGAGACACATTCATTCCTCTTTTTAGTCAAATCGGAGGGCGACAATTATAAATATCGAATATCGTCAATTTGGGGTCCGATTTTTGAAATAGTCACCGAGTAATCTTCAAAGAGATTCTCATTCATTCTCTATGAAAATCACTTGGTGACTATTTCAAAAATCGGACACAAGATCTTTTGACATGTTATTGAGTTAGTAAGTCAACTTAATTTTTTATCGATTTAGATTATCGTAACTACCCAATCACTTGCCCCTAAACTGAGCATAAGATAACGGGGTGTACGTATAATATACTAATACTTAAATACTACATAGAAATTACCCATGACTCAGGAACAAATAAATGTCCTTACTGGGATTTGAACTCAAGACCATCAGCTTCATAGGCAGGGTCACTACCCACGAAACCAAATCTGTCATCAAAATATCATATATAGATACAAAACCCATTTCAGTAAACGTTACAATAACCAAAAATAATGCTAAAGTAACGTTTAAAATTCTTGGCGCACATGTGAGCCCAAAGCAACAACGAAACTCGAATCTAACGATCAACGGTGCCCGCATAATGCCCGGAGTCGCCAGTATCACCCCATTACCGCCTTCGCGATGAAGTTTTAACACAAGGAGAGCTAAGTGAAATAAAGTCTCCGGGCAGTAGTCGTTACGCCCCGGAGCTGAGACTTCGGAGGTTTTAACAGCCGTAAAAGGTTTTATGTAGTGTCAATCATGAGTGTTTCTGTTAGAATTTGGTTTAAGAGCTGTGTTATACTGAAAATTTCATATATAAAGTCTTTGGAGAGTCGAAACACTATTGGATTTAAGATTTATGATTATAAATTGCAAGATATTTGATCTTACATGTCCTAGTATTATTATTTCTACAGATTGAAGGGATAAACAAAAAGTTTACAGGTGATACTTAGAATGAACAACAGAACACGTTCCAATAGATTTTAATATATGATAAGTATGGTTATGTGAAGAATTCACTGTCATTATTCAATAACAAGAATTAAAAAAAAATATGACATGTGCGATCAATGGACGGTGCGATTGAATTAAAGTTGGATAGAAGATGTTAATGCAAATAAGTAATATATATAAAAAAGATAAAAGATCTTAATTTTTTAATTTAGGCACATTACATGCACTTATGGACGTCAAAGAAAATTCTACCGCCGGTTCCAACCCTACACCTCTGACCCGAGAAGATATCGGCAATAAACTACGACAGGACTCATTCCTTCAAAACAGTGATACATACAATCTTAAAGTACATAATTATGCGTAGTCCCAAAAGAAAACATATCAAACAGTTTATTACAAGATATAAATAAAATATAAAAGTAAAATAATAATGTATAAAAAAAATGTCTTTACAAAATAGACATACTTTATTATGCTTTCTTACCTGAACTGTGTCATTTAAATAATTTGGCAGTACATACAATTGATGATTTAAATGCTAGGAGATTTTTGGTGTGAGCCACAATTTAGGGTGGACCAAGGCAGGCAAGTCTGTAACTAAAAGCCATTGAAGAATCAGTTCTACTTCTTAGGAACCATGACATTTATTTTTGCGACGAGAAAAACTGCATATGTTTATAACTAATTTAGGTTTTTTATTTCAGGTAAGTACCAGCTAATATGGGAACTAGAAGACATTATTGTGTAAGTTACTGAGTAAATTAGGAACAGAATTTTATAGAAGCATGAAATTAAAAAATATAGTGACACAGAAGAAGTATAAACCTGTTGATTTTATACTGTTGATGTAACATAGTGGGAATCCTTTTAAGGGCATTCTCGGTATCATTATTTTTCTTTTTTTTAATGAGAAAGTTGGCAAACAAGCAGATGTATTGCCTGGTGGTAAGCAATTAAAGTCGGCCATGGGCACCCACAACACCAAGAGAGTCACAAGCGCGTTGCCTAACTTTAAGGGGGTTGGAGCTCTGGGAATCTTACTCACCATCAGGAACACAACACTACATACCTGAAATGTAGCAGTGTTATTATGGCTGTGGTCTTCTGTAAGGAGGAAATACTTCCCCAGTCTGGTTGCTCCAGACTCAAGCGTGATGGTACTTCGCTGTGCCTTACCTCTCTTTGTTTAAGGACATACCCGAGCCCAAATCGGGATCGTGTTTAAATAAGAAATAGTACATTGTGCAACGAGGATGGTAAGTAAGGTATAGTAAACGCGAGTCTATTAGAAGCCCGACGACGAAGTCGGAGGGCTTTTAATGACTCAAGTTTGTTATACACTTACCACCCGTGGTACATACAATGTTTTTCATCACATTTGCGAGGATATAAAATAAATTCGTTGGTAAAATATTAGTTACTAGTGTAGTGTAGTTTTACCTATCAGCCGCATCCACTATAAAAGATTGTCAACAATGTCAACTTTGTTCAATGTCTTCCACAGATAATGTTAACAACTGCGTTTTGTTTTCGAAGTTGATAGATCATCCTGCCAAATAGTATCAATTATCAAAATCAAATAGAAAACATCTATTTTTAATAAATACTAAACATTAAATTGCAGTCAAATTTAATATAAAGATATGTTTTATACATATTAAAAGTTGGTTGTAGCAAACTTTTGAAGATATGAAATACACCTTGGCTGTTTAAAAACATCCTCAGTCCAAGTGAAGTATAGGTTCTGTATATTTTTAAAACTAAACTTAACAGCCCGTGTGAGCTAAATCGGTTATAACTGCTCTGTACTCTCGCAAGTAACAACGCCATTGTCGAGCAAGTGTGATGAAAAGGTCTTTAAAACTAGTCTAGATTTCTTTTGCGATTTTTTTTTCAATATGTTAAGTCGTCCTAGTAAGCCAGCCTTCTATATATAAATATATTAGCGAGAGCGTGGAATTAGCATTCAATGTATAGCAGGACTACTAAACATTGCATGTAAATATCAAAACGAAAACAAACCATTTACAGTTTATCCTCTCATCCAATAAAAGCTTTGGGATTTTTTTTTCAAAACTCCCGACTGTAGATTTTTCTAGCAAATAGTTAAACAGCCAAGCCCAGAACATTCGGTGCTCGAACACACTCGATGTTTTGGCACGTTCGTTCCATATTTAAATTCCGGAGCGCGCCGCTACTCGTCTTTTGCCACGTACTGCCCGAAGTTAAGGATGAATTTTAAATTGTATTAGAACAGTATATTTTAGGAGCGAAGTTTGTTTTGCGTACGATATGAGGCTGTTGCTAAACAGTCTTTAGGATCAAGTTAGTTTGGCCAAGGCTCGAATACCGTTATCATCGGAAACCTTTTCATTTCGGTTTCATTCTCGAAACCGTAATTTTTAAACCGGTTTTTAGGGGAACATTTTCATAAAGTTCTTGTCAAGTTAAGCGGTTTGGAACTTTAAAAACCGGTTTATTCCAAAAAAGCATAAGTTGCTAGTAGCAATTTGCTATGTGTCTGTATTTACGCGGCACACGAGGCATGCCGGTCATCGGCAATCGTCGATAAATCGGTTTATTTAGGTTTTAATAAAGTTCTTCAAACGTTCGCGTTCTCATTTAATATTTCGGAGTAAAACCGAAATAAACCGGTTCTGAGCCTTGAGTTTGGCGATAGGTCTGGCCAAGCGGGTCGTGAATCTGCCTAGGAAGCCTACGGTCCTGCAAGGGCATTTATTTGTGTGATAAGTACAGGTATTTGCGCTGGCTACGAGTCATGGGTGTTTTCTGTGTACGTATTTGTATGATACGAGTATATCGTTGACTGAGTACCCACAACACAAGCCTTCTTGAGCTTAATGTGGGGCTTATTTTTTTTAATGAAATCGGTGGCAAACAAGCAGATGGATTGCCTGGTGTTAAGCAATTACCGTCGCCTATGGGCACCCGCAACACCAGGGGAGTCACAAACGCGTTGCCGTAGATAGGAGTACGCTCTTTTCTTGAAGATATGAGGGTCGTATCGGTCGGAAATATCGCTCACGGCAAATTATTATAAATAATAATTAGCAAATTTGTGTAAGGATGTCCCGTAATATTTATTTATTTAAGCCGTTTTTAAGTTGTATTTTTCACGAGGTAAAATTGTTAATTTTTTTACAAAATGTTCAAAACCGCTTTCAATAAAACATACCTTACCGTAATAACATGTTTATCGATTGACTTCATTTATCTTATCTCGTATTTTAAAATATATATTCACTAGCTTTTTTTCGCGACTCCGTTGGCCAGCCATGCCCGTCTCTAAAGTACGATTACGAGATAAAATTTATCGTATGTCCTTTCTCGTAGCTCAAACTCTCTTCATACCACATTTTTTACCTAATTAGTTCAGCGGTAAACGTGAAGAGGTAACAGACAGAGAGATTCACTTTCGCATTTTATTATTATAGATTCAGTATATGTCGTCGCATATTTCCTGATGAGGCAGACAGAATACATATAGTTAAAGGCATAAACAAACGGTTCATAGAGCCTAAGACAGGACAACAACTATATTAGTTTTTGAAAAATTTATACAATAACAGACAAGAATAAACAAAACCAAAATGAAAATGGCGTGTCAGATACTCCGGCAGTTAAAATGTTCAAGTATTTCCATCGCTACGCGCAGCTGTATTTTATTCCATGATTTGAACCCTGGATTTATTCGAAGCAAGCTGAACAGATGGGATCCGTTTAAAATGAGAATTGTGTTAGATCTTTGATAGATCGCTCAACTCTGGACATCGTAAATGGAAATTGAAAAATGCTTTGGTGTTTCCGAAACCATTTGAAATAAAGTGTGTGATATATATATATATATATTGCTTAAAACAGACTGACCAGTTTTCAAACTGACTGATCTGTTGTGCATCATCCACCAAAGGTTTTCACACAACTCTCAATACGTCTCCAAGTCTTCAACTAGATATCAAGTCGTTGGCGTATTGGTCACAAAATCTGACTTCATATCAAGTCAAAAAGGTTTTATTTATACAAAACAAGCGTTCGACCTCAGTCACACCTGATGGTAAGTGTCGACGAGGTTGAGGGTGTAGCACGCTGGTTCAGTAACAGCCTATTCACTCTTGCCTTGACAAGACTCAAATTATATATTTTATGTTGAGAAATCCTACATCATATCAGCCGTAAGACGTGTGCTGGGCACAGGCCTTCCCCAAATAAATACATAAATAAATATTTCGGGACAATCTTACACAAATCGACCTAGTCCTAGGGTAAGCTCAGTAAGGCTTGTGTTGTAGGTACTCGTACTAGGCGACGATATATATATAATAGATAATACCCATGACTCAGAAACAAATATCTGTGCTCATCACACGAATGAATGCCCTGACTGGGACTCGAACCCAGAACCATCGGCTTCATAGGCAGGATCACTACCCACTAGGCCAGACCGGTCGTTGGTTGCTGTTGTCATAGTCTAGCTTGGCAGCCCCACAGTAAGCTCAGAAGGCTTGTGTTCTGGGTACAGTCAGCGGCAGAAGTTGGTAAGCGGTCGAGGTGTTCAAAATGAGGTCAACACATCTCTATTATCGAGAGAATAAGAGCACGTCTAGGTCATTTTGAACACTTCAACCGCTCAGCCACTTTTACTGCTGACTGCACTCAGCCAACAATGTATATAATAATAGAAAATACTTGCAAAAAGGCTTCTGCGCGTTGGCTCGATCTGGCTTCGCATACGCCTCCTAAATGTCCGGAAGACTATAGTTCCATGTACGGGAAAGTCATATAAAATACTTAAATACACAGAAATACTCATAACTTTTCCTCCCTATTTGTGTTCTATCACTTGCACAATTGGTTGTGCTCTGAAGAACTGTTTGACATGACGCCAACGGCCGCTTTCTACCACCGCACCGCTCGCCGTCGGCAGTGCATTCATCCTCACACCCTGGAGCCAAGGGGTAGCGCACTAAGCGGTTTAAGAGGAATTTCCTCCCGCGAACGCTCCGGCTGTGGAATGAACTACCTGCCGAGGTTTTCCTTAGGGACTACAGTATGAGCTTCTTCAAAAAAGGTGTGTATAGGTTTTTAAAGATTAGGCAACGCGCATGTGAATCCTCTGGAGTCGTAGGCCTTCATACGCTACGGTAACTGCTTACCATCAGGCGGACCGTATACTTGTTTGCCACCGCGGTTGTATAAAAAACAGCTCAGGAATAATAAGTGAAATCATTTATACACAAATTATATGACACAAATAAATTCCCTTTCGGGTGAATTTAAATATATCGAATAATATAATTTGATTTGTGACAGTTGAAGTTCTGTTTTTGTGTATAAATATGCTGTCATATGCACAAAAGGCTTTCACAAGTCAATGAAACCGACGTATCGCCCTGAAAATTTCCAATTTAAACTAAGTTCAAAACAAAATGTTTCATTACGAGACACCTCATGACAATAGAATGCCACTTTGTGGAATAGGTATATATTGGAAACCGATATGTTCAACGCGCCCCGTAACAAAGGTTATAAGCGACGCGCTTTTTGTATGTATTCAAGCCTTTTTCCGTTAAAAGTTGAGTTCGGAAATGTCTTCGGCTGTCAAATTTGCTTGTGTGCCAATGTGGGGTGTCACTTGGGTATATGTTTCGGTACAATGTCGCCTTTGTTTGAGTTTGTGAACACATTTCGTTATTATTGAAGCTGAATTTCTTAGGATTTTTTTTTTGTTTACTTCAGTTTTCTAAGACAATTATATATTTTTTATATCACAAAGGTGGCAAACGCATACCCCGCTTGAAGGTAGGCGGTCACCGCAGGCTATTGCACGTTTAATTTACCGAGGCATCATTCACGCGTTGCCGACCTCGTAAAAAATATTGTTCACACTGACCTGGTAATATCGGGAAGTTATGTAAAAACTATATTATGGCGTTTAAGAAATAAATGTCAATGAAAAAACAAATATAAATTGAAAATAGATGACAAATACTTATGTCGAGCTTTTCGCACTACTCGATTCAATCTAATCATGGCGGTTCAGGTAAGGATGGAAGAACCGCTCGCAAAGTTAGGAATTTTCGTTCGTTTAATTAAAAAAATGATATTTTTATAAATGTAAAACGTATAGGTACGTTATATAAAATAAGTAATTTTGTTATTATTAAAAAAACTTATGACCTTCTGTTGAGTATTTGCATCGTATTAAAAGAATCCTGACTTTTTTAGACGTCACTTTGGATGTAATTTCTATAAAGTAAAATTCAAGTAATCTTGTTTCTGAATCGTATGATTCATTTAGTTAATCTTTAAATATGTAACTTATGACGCACAAAGACTAAGATTAAGGATTAACTATACAAAAAAGGTATTAAACAAAAGAATTTCTGCTGTCATTTCTTCGGCGCAGTCTTAAGAAAAAGTGAGGAGGTCGAGCGTGGCGTTAGCTGCGATAGCTGGAGATGCGTGTTCTAATCCGGCAATACATAATAAACACAACAATATACAGTGTGGAAGTCTTATACGGGCAAATCTCTTAACGGAGGGTAGAATAGGACATAAGAAATATATTTAGATAACTATTACTTAGAAGTGCAATTAAAATTTTATCCATATAAAAAATTTGGCCCGCAATGTAATGCAACACACTCGAGTTAAACACTCGTTGACAGTTAGTTTCAAAAGCTTATATCGCGTAATGCTCGCAGTACATTACTGCTCAGAAATTTTACAAAAAATAATTACATGTGTATAATAGGTATTTAAAAAAAAACCTTTTGGTTAATGACTATACTGGTAAATCCTATGTCTGGTTTAATTATTTGCCCGTATTAGACTTCCACACAGTATAATATTGTTACGTCTTAAAGAAAATCAGTATTTTTTTTTTGTTTTTAGTATAATTATATATCTAAGTTACAATAAATATCAAATCAAACCTGTTACTGTGACATACACATCACACATATTATACGTTTAACACATTTGTGCAAAAAAAATTACATATCACCGCGAAGGGACCTATAAAAATTCTTCCAATCCAATTCGTTTTAAATTTTAATATAACAAATTGAAACTGAATTTGACTTGGCACGATTTGAAACTAGGCCGTTGGCAACTAGAATTTAATATTGATAATTTTAACTTTATATTCTTGGGTTTAAGTTTAGTTCAGTTTATTTTATTTCACGAAATATAATTTACGTTATAAAGTTTGCCTTATTTACAAAGTTATAATAATTTCAATCATGATTGTCACATTAGTAATGAAAATAATAGTTATAATATTGATCAATGAGGATCGTCAAAAAAATATAAACACAACAGATATAAAGTATGTATGTACAGTCAGCAGCAGAAGTGGCTAAGCGTTTGAGGTGTTAAAAATGAGGTCAACACGTCTCTATTGTCAAGAGAATAAGAGCGCATATAGGTCATTTTGAACACTTCAAACGCTTAACCACTTTTTCTGCTGACTGTACATACGTAACATTCAATATTTGTTCAACTTTTTAGACACAACATATTTCTTAAATAAATCATATCTCCCTAAGAATCGTTAGTAGGTAGTTAAAAAATAGTTTTGTTGTGGTCATACATGTTTTGTGCAGTCAGTCAAAGCGATAAGGTGCATGTTCAGATATTTGTGACCGCCTCCACAGCTTCGATACTTCTGATGGCGACTGCACAGTAGATTTGATAACAGTAGAACACCTGCCGATCGCGAGCGGGTTTTAAAAATTATGACGGTAGTTGAACAGAATCCATTACTGATATCTCAAAGAATTCCAGAGATTAGAGGCTATGCTAGAACTTTTATAATAAATAGCAACCTGCCCCGACTTCACACGGGTAGTATTTAAGTGCGAGTCAGACTCGCGCACCGAGGGTTCCATACAAGCCTGTAGGTATATGTGTAGAAATTCTTTTTTTTTTCACAGCTGTTATAATTATAGAGGTCGCTTTGGAGGTCTCCAGCTGTGGACGTCCTACGGCTAAAATGATAATAATGATGATGATATTAAAAACCTTTCTTACGATTAGTTTCCTAAGTTCTAAACAACGTTATCCTGTCTTATAGGGAACTTAACTGGAGGTAGTTTATCTCCTAAACTACCTCCAGTACACAGTAAGGTTTATTGGACATTAAAAGAAAAAAATATATAGCCAAACCTAGACTTTAATAAAATAAAACGAAAAGTTACACAATATACATTTTTTTGGACGTTGTCTGCCTAATAAGATCTTACCAAAATATAGTACATTTTTACAGCCGGGAAATAGGGGTTGCTGGCCGGATATAAATTAGTTATATAGCCAGATAGTTAGTCCGACAATCTCTTGTCACGCCGATGTATAGGTATATATAGTGGTATTCTCAAACTTGCAATGAAATCGATAAATAACAATCTTATAGCTGAAAGCCATGATGAAAGCTGTGTCATAAATATTATGTGAAATAGAAATAAAAAAGAGGTACTGCCAGGCCTAGGCCTAAAAGTTAGTATGAAATTTCACAGACCCCTTGTCTAGCTGCGCCCGAAACGTGATACTTCTCAGCCCAATATAAAAAGCATATTATCAATACTTCATTGCATGTTTGAGAAAAATAAGTTTCCTCCCTCATCCTAAACCTTACAAAAAATATAACCAATACAGCCATGACACAATGACGATTGCAATTACATTTACTGAATGGCACCAGCGATCTGACCCCTAATCGACTCTTCACCGCCTAACTTCCCCTAACGTGATATTTCGAAATGGATTCTATTGTACGGGGATAAGGTATAGGTTTGAAGTTACAGGAAATTTGAGATAAGAGGTTTTGGTAGTCATTGTTGACGTATCTCCGCCCGTCAGTCCGCATAAGCCGCGCCGATATTACAGCATTAATGTTAGGAATGTACAGTTTCCCGGCCTATTGTTGGAGTGCTAGGTATTTAACCGTATTGTATCGGTTTGATTCTCGGGCTTTCGGTGAAATAACTGAAATGTTATTAATTTTATGGAGTCCCCCGCTTTTGTAAAGAATTTCTGCTTAGTAAATATCATTTCATTATGAAGCTTATTTGATGTTTGAAAATCGTTGACTTGACTTCATTATTCCATGATTCAGCAACGTTTATTTGTTATATTAAATTTAATGTTGATGTTATTCATATCTG
The DNA here is from genome assembly GCA_022674325.2 of Grapholita molesta. Taxonomy (NCBI): domain Eukaryota; kingdom Metazoa; phylum Arthropoda; class Insecta; order Lepidoptera; family Tortricidae; genus Grapholita; species Grapholita molesta. Next base: position 880,626 of record CP053137.2, read on the forward strand.
ACTTATGTAAAAATGTCTGAGAAATGTACTTTATTGCCATACCAAGTTGCATTTGAATATAGTATAGGTAAAGCACCTGGCCTATGTAGTAGTAACGTGTCTGTACACGCATGTCGGCGTTCTATATTCAATTTGTGACGTAAGTTTCATACAAATTCTCTGCACAAATACATAGACATGGTTCTTCAGTTAAGTTATTCACCTATAGCATTTTTACGTAGCTTACCGGTGATATCGTATTTTCTTACGCATTAGGTAGCCATCAGTAGATGCTTGCAATTGGGTTGGCAATAATTTATTGCTTGCAATTCACTATTATATTTATGATTTTTTTAATACAACGACTGTGTCTAACGAGCCTACAGTCCGCCTGAAGGTAAGCCGTTACCGTAGCCTGTGGATGCCAGAGCTGACACTTTAAGTGCCTAGACACTCTTTTTTTGAAGAACCTCATACTGTTCCTAATGCACTATCACTAAATCAACTATCACCAATAAGCCAATGCTTGCAAACTGTCTATGGTACTCGGTGTTAAAATGATGTTGATGATGATGATGCAAAAAATAATAATTTTCGGATAGTTATAACATTTATTAGTTATTTATTTATTCATTGATAAAAATATTGGATTTAGAGCAAATATCCCACGAAAAATCTAAAACAATTATAACAAAAATATAGTTGTATGTAGCGAAATCGTCGCAATTTTCCCTCCCTGCGATTTCATTAGGTGTAGATACTGAACGTAATTCCTGGCAGGCTATCATGGCCGAAGCCTGCCGTGGAGCCGCGCCGGAAAGTCAACATTTCCGATCAAAGACGGTGGCTCGGATAGAAGACGGTAATACAATAAGGAAACCTGGCTATATTCACCTTATTTACCTTCTTCATTTTAACACATTATATTGCGTAATAAAAATAAATTATATTAGAATTTATAAGAATTCTTGAAATAAACATTCGACATTTACGGATTTTTTTTCTTTAGCACCAAGAGTTATCCAGAAGCTGAAACCATACAGATATGTTGAGTGTTGTGTTAGACTGCTTATAATAATTAACAAAAGTACTTCATTTTGACAATGCCTATCGCAATTCTCACAGACATTTGTCGGGTAGTCACACTACTTCTGACCCACTCCTGTGGTTACACTTGTCAATCATTACTTATTCGCGCAGTTTACCTGTGAAACCTTTGTTGAAACATCTAAGCTGATGATATTAGATGACATTGATTTAAGTTAAAAAACCGGTTCATTTGGTAAATAGTTTTGGGTTTCTTGGGTCCCTCAAAAATGAACACCTAATGATTTAGATTAAGATTACTAAACTGTTTAGCATCATCATCATCACCATACAGCCAAAAGGAACTGGACATAGGCCTCTCTAAAAGCGTCTCACAATGACTGGTTTTGCGGCACCAAAATCCAGGTTGTCAGTCCAGCTTGTGCGGGGTCCGTTCAAAATGCACATAATTTAAACCCGGCCATTATATTGTTAGCTGTATCTTACTTAAGTTTCAATTCAATATCTCCCGAAGGTTCCACTCATCCTTTCAAATCCGCTTCCAACTTGTGTTCAAGTTCCCGAGAGATCTTGGATCGCGTGTAATTGCAAACATGATCAATGCTTAACCCAATTGCCATCGGTCGGTTGCACTTCCCTCGCCACTTGCCCCCATTGTACATTATTGGCCAAGGCCGTAAATGAATTGCCGGCTTTTAAATTGTTTCTGAGGAAATTGTGATTCGGAAATTCTATTGTAATGTTGAATGTCAAGAAAATAAATAAGTTAATAAGTTTAAGATCACGAGGGAGGTATTGTTTAGTTAAATGTGGTACATTAGGAGATTTAATTTACATCGTATTTATATCGTCGTATTTTTAAAGTTGTTTAACGTAGGCCTCAATTATTTTATTATACAAAACTGTAAAGGATAAAGGCGGAGTACGTCATTTTCTTTACTAGTCACGTTCTGGTTAGGTCACATTCTGAAGACGCCACTTTCTGTGGATGCCACGTTCTGAGGACGCCACTTTCTTAGAGCGTCACGTTCTGAGAATGTCACTTTCTTAGATTGCCACTTTCTGAGTTAGTCACTTTCTGAGTTCGCCACTTTCTGAGTTAGCCACTTTCTGAGTTCGTCACTTTCTGAGTTCGCCACTTTCTGAGTTCGTCACTTTCTGAGTTCGCCACTTTCTGAGTTCGCCACTTTCTGACTTTGTTACGTTCTGGGTTCGTCACTTTATGATTTTGCCACTTTCTGACTTCGCCACTTTTTGACTTTGTCACTTTCTGATTTCGTCACTTTTAGGTACAGTCAGCGTCATATGGTTGGTTTGGATGCTACCAACTATATGACGCTGACTGTACCTACAAGCAGTTTATTTTATTTTTCTTAAGGCGGCGTCAACCTTTTAGCTTGTACAGATTAGATATTTAGAGCGGCGTGGCTTGGCTCGCTGTATGTATGCGTAATAGACATGCACACAAATTCAGATTCTGGTTAGGTGAAATTGAACAACATTGAGCGAAATCGCGATACCGCGAGCAGTCATTAAATGCATTGAGTCTCACTCGGTACTCGAGTCTCATATGGTGTAATTAACGTTCAATTACCCGAGTAACACACGCTTGCCGTTTGACGGGATCCGAGTTTACTCAGTAACTATTGGTGTGTGTTGCAGTCTCAAGTGTAGCAATAATTACCTTCGATACTATGTAGTTGCACCGAAGGAATTTACTTCCAATTCGGTAATGTTGGTATAATATCTTCCGAGTTGATTTTCTGTTATATTATCTCACGTATACTAATGACACCATAAAGGTTGTATTACATTGCGGCATGGCAACGACACAGCTGCACCAGATCACCGCCTCAAATTTCGGCCGAGCCGCCCGCGAAGTGCCGGCTTGCTGGCAGCGAGCAATCCGCATGGTGTGTAGCTTGCTATCACCGCGAACACGTAGTCAGGCGACGCGCAGTTGGCGCGCTGGCTCCGCGACGAGTCGTATGGTAGCTTTAAGCGTGCTGCCCGCCGGCGGCTTTTTATATTGACATTACGAAACATATCACACGACACAGGTTGTAATGCTCTAATTTGATTGACAAATAATTTGCTGGGTTGGAGTGCCGCTACAATGTAATACATCTTTTTGCACAGAAAAAATACCACTGCCTCAACTTGCGACTCCATTAAATTGGTAATTAATGTTTTATCTTTATCATACAAAAACAATTCTTAAAGTGACAGCGGAAGACAAAACATAAATTAAGTAATGCAGGGTTGATATACGTTTATGAATCCTGACAACGGACCGCGTGCAACTGACCTCCAACTATGCTAAGTACCGTTTTCGCAAGACCCTAAGCGTTAAGCAGCAGCAATGAACAGACAAAACGCTTGCCGCGCCGCAATTCGCGCATCGTGGCTGGGCTGTAACAGTGTATCTTGAGTACTTGTACATTGATTTGTTTTCTAGATTCTATTAAACACTCACAAATCCTAGTCGTAACCGGACCCGGGTATGTCCTTAAACTACGTCCAACAATGAGAGGTAGGGCACAGCGATGACCATCACGCTTGAATCTGGGGCAGCCCAACTGGGGAAGTACCTCCTCCTTACAGAAGACCACAGCCATAATAGCACTGCTACCGTTCAGGTATGTATTGTTGTGTTCCTGATGGTGAGTGAGGTTACCAGAGCTCTAACCCCCCTTAAAGGCCGGCAACGCGCTTGTGACTCCCCTGGTGTTGTAATTGATTACCACTAGGCAATCCATCTGCTCGTTTGCCGCCTATGTCATAAAAAAAAACGTCCCCGTTAACTTTTGCTAGTGAAGCCACCTAACCAACACTTTTGCGTAATGTTCCATATTGCCTATAATTTATTAACAGCCTTATTAATCATGATTTGAAAGTAATTCTCACCTCCCTATTGAGTGTAGCCCATAAATCGTACCTTAATTTTAATAAGTGATAATTAATCAAGTGGAAGTACTCGAGACTCGTTTATTTATTATTACCCCGAATATTAACACTGTACGTAATTGGACGCATTTTATCGCACTGTAATTTTCAACAGAATTATTTGTATTCTTCTCATAATATTGGTGATTCGTAATGCTGTGTTATTTGTTTTCATATTACATGTTTTTTTTTTAGTATTATAAATATACAAATATTTCAGTTTTATACTTTGTATTTTATTAACACTTTTGAGAGCCACTAGTTTTTATTGGAAGGAGCGTCTCCGAATAAACAGCAACTGCGATTGCCAATCCGCCTATGCCTGCTTTAAATCGTTTATCAGTATTTAACCTTTTCACCGACACCTCTAAAAATGTCTGACGTGCGTCACCAACCAAAGGTTTTCGACTTCGTTCTCCAAGTCTTCGACTAGATATTAAGTCAGATTTCGACTTCATATCAAGTCAACAATGTTTTATTTATACAAGACAAGCGTTTGACCACCTGATGGTAAATGTCGACGAGGTCGAGGGTGTAGCACGCTGGTTCTGTAACAGCCTCACTCTTGTCTTGAAAAGACCCAAATTATATATTTCCGAAAAACCACGGCAGTGAATTACATTCCTTAGCAGTATTAGGAAGGTAGAAGCGAATCCGTGCAAGTAAATGAAGTAAAATACAGGTTATATAAGTGCCAATACAATTCATACTTCCAGACAACTTCCCAACAAACCTTCGGGCTCTTAAAAATTCCATTGAGAAGTTAAAACGCCATTGATCCGGGTAATTGAAAAAGTTTTTGTACAGCGATGTGTTGAATTAACATCAAGATATGAAGCGAACTGTGAATAATTTATGTAAAAGGGTTCTAAATCAAGAGGAATATTCAATTGCTATAAGACGTATAGGCGAATTCCAATCTTTTGATGATTATATTTCTATTAAAACTTCCGTGAGTTTTTATGAGAGGTGGGGCACAGCGATGACCATCACGCTTGAATCTGGGCAGCCCAACTGGGGAAGTACCTCCTCCTTACAGAAGACCACAGCCATAATAGCACTGCTAGCTTTCAGGTATGTAATGTTGTGTTCCTGATGGTTAGTAAGGTTTCCAGAGCTCTCATCCCCCTTAAAGGCCGGCAACGCGCTTGTGACTCCTCTGGTGTTGCGGGTGCCCATGGGCGACGGTAATTGCTTACCACCAGGCAATCCGTCTGCTCGTTTGCCGCCTATGTCATAAAAAATAAATAAAAAACTTTTATAGTTACTTGCCGTGTGATGCCGGCTGACTAGAATAGCACCACCTCATATCACCTCATCTCCTCCCGCGGGTGTAGTAAGAAGCGACAAAGGGAAAAATCAAAAATCCTACTGCGGTCACCAAGCTGCCTGCCAAGCATGGCTACTATGGCAACTACCCCCAAGATGATACAAGTCATATTTGTGGGAGGCCTATGTCCAGTGGACTGCATACGGCTGAAATGTATGTATGTATGAGTTATTCATTTCGTCAGTTGGACGACATCTTCCGGAGAGAGAAATATCGATCGTCTGTCGAATAATTAGACTAAGTTTCCGACAGGGGCACTACCGCGAATATCGAAATTCGAAAATTCTTGAACATGTCTCTTTTTCTCCAATTACGGCCTAATTGACCAAATAACTTTTACAAGCAAGAATACGTTGCAAAGAGTAATAGTAGTTTATGCAACTTTGTATAACATCACACGAGTGTTTTAATGCCTAATTATGTATACTAGATGCATACACTACTTTATCTACACACATATCATAAGTTTTTTAAGATGGATTCAGGAACCGTAGGGAAATTACCTACATTATGACTAGTGCTACTTGTAAACATTAAAAAGTCAACGAACAAAACAAATGACAGCTTGGAATGGCGGCGTTACGTATTTCGTAGCTCTGTCAAATATTTTTTTAAACCATAGACAAGCGAATGTACTCCCTATTCTATTGTCACTCGATTTCAAAATGTCGTTCGATTTATATTAAAAAAATATAACGAATTGGCGTTTCGTATCAATGACTGTTTTAATATCTATAGATACTAGAATAGACACCACAATTGAATTTGACAGCTGTTCCAAATTTAAACTCATAACCTACTGTTTTCAGGAGGTAACGTCAACTTTACATCCCCATTAATTTCTGATAGTTGGTAATGCTGGTCATTGCCTACGGTTTCTGGACGCATTTTAGAGCACTTATTATATATACGTAGATAAATTTGTTAACAGCCAATAGAATTACCACACCTCACTCATCTCTGGAAGCGCAGCCTAAATAACCACAATCAGTAACACGCCCATACCTCTCTAACAGAGCTTCCTCAATTATTAATTAACATCTCAATTCCGGTAAGTGTGCAACTGGGTACAATCCCAGAGGGAAGCCCGAAATATGTAAATTCTTTGCCACAACGCGCATAATTCCAGAAACTTTCCGAGCTGAGTTGGAATTTGTTTAATCAGAAACGAGTCTTACTGGATAATATAATATTAGTATAGGAAAACTGAGTTAGGGAAGTTGCATTGTGGAATTGATGTGTGTGGAATGAGTAGAGCTATGCTGCTATCTTTTGACGACAGGTATGGCCTAGTGGGTTGTGACCCTGCCTATGAAGCCGACCGTCCGACCGTTCAAATCCCAGTAAGGGCATATTGTGTGATGAGCACAAATATTTGTTCTTGAGTCATGAGTGTTAATTTTCTATGTATTTAAGTATTTATATGCATTTGTCTATCATACCTATATACCGTCGTCTAGTACCTACAACACAAGCCTTACTGAGCTTACCGTAGGACTAGGTCGATTTGTGAAAGATTGAAAGGGGTGTTTTATATATGAATTTTAATATTTGTATGTTATATATCGTTGGCTGAATACCCACAACACAAGCCTTTTTGAACTTACCGTAGTGCTAGGTCGATTTGTGTAAGATTGTACCAAAATATTTATTTATTATATATTAGTTTGTAGGATTTTGTGGTCAGATGTTTATGAAATAGTATAAACTGTCACGATCTTTACACATAACAAATGACGACGTCGTTGCCCGCTTCCTCAGTCCACACCATATGCTCAGGGACAAATATCTGTGCTCTTCACACAAATAAATGCCCTGACTCGGAGTAGAACCCAAGACCATCGGCTTCATAGGCAGGGTCACTACCCACTAGGCCATACTAGTCGTCAAATTAGTCAAGACCAGAACAAATTTGCTATTCAAATTGCAAAACACGATACAAAAACAAAACCCAATATTCCAGCCCTTCCAGAACTCCAAACTATTACAACTTTTCATCCCTCTGATTAATTACTAAAAGTTTAATTAACACCTTCCATAATTTAAGGCTGTCGTGTTTGATGGGTAGGCATACGGGGTGGTATTGTAAATGGGTCAGAATGTTACTTGATAGGTCTTATGATAAATTGTCTGTTATATAATCTAACTAACAGGTACTAATGAGTTAACAACTCCGCATAAGTAATTTTACAGTTTATATGTTCTTGAAATTATATTTCCAAGTATTATTTTAATAAATGCTACAAATATAAATCAGTCGAAACATGTCGCCTAGTGTGATATAATTGCACGTAATTTTATCCGTTTGTAATCAATTAATATAAATTAGTCATTACACTTCTGATTGCATTGAATCAGCAGTTACCGAGAAAGTAAAGTTTCAGATTGTTAAGATATTCAAAGTGTACCTATATTTAAGTGAAATAATAATAAGTTTTGCTGAAGAGCTATAATTAGTATAAATTGTCTTATAATGCTTTGTCCAATATATGGCATAATATACCTATGGCTGATTCAGTAAAATCTATGAGAAACCAACAAAAGTTACCTGTCGATTAGACTTATATTTTTATACTGAGAACGTCGTTTCAAAGCTGGTTTGAACACTTTTTCTTAATATATGGAATATTATTGAATAATTTAGCATCACAATTTATAATTACAGCAAAAGCACAGTAAAACAGGCAAAAGTTTTACAAATAAGGTTATAGTATTTCATTTGAAAACATGTCTAACCTATTTCTTAAATCTATGTAAATTATTACGTCTAGTCATATAGTATATCTCAAAAATAAAGCATAAATGGAAAATTCAACTCTAGTCTCGCCCGGGGCTGTTATTTTTCCTTTATTTCTATGAATTATGATTTCGCTAGCAGATGTTACTGCTTCATTAAGACAACAACTAAACACTTAGGAAAACAATTAATTATTAAAACTAACAATAAAATTCAACTGCGTTTGCTAAAATAAATAATTATAAACTATTTTTATTTTCTCCTGAACTCGTTTGCTATATCACCCTGTATTTATATACAAACAAAGGTTATGTCCGTATAGTTGAAGCTAGAGGCATGAATTATTAGCAGAATGGGCGGCTAGGGTAAACCGGGCTTTGATTAGGTCTTGTTCGTGAGTGAACTAAAATGTCTGGGTTTCTAGGATCGTTAAAAGTTTTATTCAACTTTAATTATAACTTATTCCATACATCCATATCTATACTAATATTATGAATGCGAAAGTAACTCTTTCTGTCTGTCACCTCTTCACGCTGAAATTATTATTATTTTTTTTAACTGTCATTTCACATACATTTTTGACACAGCATCTTGAAAATTAACCATTCAAAAAATATCAGTGGTTATACATTCTGCCACTACGCCTATTAAAAGACAATACGAGTAATAAGAATCAATTATTCGTTCGTTTTGCTGTTTTATTGGCATGTTTAGTTTTAGTTTTTCTAAAATTAACATTATTTACTCGTTTATTTTTTTACTATTATATTACATGTTTGACAAAAGCATTATACATACATCGGCATGAAAAGGGGTTGCCGTCCTCGTTACAATCCGTCTACATATACTCAGCCGGCAACTCTTCACTTTGCCTTTGTAGCGTGTACTATTAATCGTAATCTTTTACTTTGTCTACTGCGTCACATAACCAATTTCTGTTTCATTATTTTTGCCATTTTATCGTTTATCACGCTATCCGTCACTTTCGCACTCACATACTTGTTGAAGCGTGACAGATATTATGACAGATGATAAAAACCCGATCATAATAGGCTAGCTAAGCTAATCTGATATAAAATACTTTCTACTAATTACTTCGTGTTCATGAACATAAGGATATAGAAATTAAAAAAAAGCGATAAAACTTCCCCTAATTAACGACTATTTCAAACCCTCTGAACCCACGACCCGAGCATAACGACTCATCACCCCAACAGTCATAAACCCAATTTTAACACTTAAAAGTTGCAAGTTTAAATATCGTATAAAATGGAACTTTATTCCTATAAATTCACTGATTGGACGGTTTTTCTCCTACGGGAATATTTCCATAACTTAACCCTCCAAATGCCCGCAAGCTACTTAAAGTATGAGTCTGCGACGCGGCCGGGAGACGGCGGCGCCGAGCGAATCGTACAACTTTTCTGATTCTACAGAAATGAATTCCATTAGATGTTATCCAATTTCGTTGAAATATTCCGTTGCTTTCTTTATTAGTATAGTTTTGACGACCGGTCTGGCCTAGTGGGTAGTGACCCTGCCTATGAAGCCGATGGTCCTGAGTTTTAATTCCAGTCAGGGCATTTATTTGTGTGATGAGCACAGATATTTATTCCTGAGTCATGGGTGTTTTCTATATATTTAAGTATTTATATGTATCTGTATGTTGTATGTATCGTTGTCTAGTACCTTCAACACAAGATACTGAGCTTACCGTAGGACTAGGTCGATTTGTATAAGATTGTCCCGATTTTTTTATTTATAGTAGGTACGTTTTATGTATACAAGAGTGTACCTTAGGGTCTCGAAATTAAAGCCGTTTGTACTATAAAATAACTTAAATGAACTTAAATCTCCTCAACAATTCTCACAAACATAATCTAAATTCACATATGCGATGTTTTAAGCCGAACGATCGTTAGCTAGTTTGCATTAGTGTCAGCGCCATCTTTCGGTGCATTGTGAACTATATGGGTTCAAAGGTACAAATTGGACATTATTTATAAGAATATAGAAAATTTGAAATTGTTAAATTTTGTCTACAAATTAGTCAAAAACATTGTTTTATTTTGTTTTGTCTGTGGTTAATAAAAAAACATTACTGAACACCCTTACACATTTGCTGAGTACCACGGTAAGGTCAAAATAACTTGTGTTGTGGGTCAGTCACCGATATATATAAAATATACAAATACTTATATACACAGAAAACACTCATGACTTAGGAACAAATATACATGCTCATGACACAAATAAATTCAAAGCAAATCAAAACAATTTCATAAAAATAATTTGATTTGTTCCTTGTTAAATTCTAACAAGCTAATGTCAAATAAACACTAAATTAGACATTTTTATGAAACTACTTTGCACTATTGTGAATAAAATGTAAATTTGCTATCTGTTTTTAAAGAATAAGAACAGATATTTTCAAACTAGTGAGGTGAAAATATTCTGCGATGCTAAAAAAACTAAATAGCCATGTTTGAAATCTTCCCCTTTTTTACCCATTTCCGTCAATTCTACAGAAGAGTTCCAAATTATCCCCCCGACTTCAGAATTCTGTAATGACATTCCGATCGTACCAAAAATTGAATTTTAAATTTACGCCTGTTTGGCGTGCGACGTGTTTTGAATTTCAATTAATTGGAAAAGTGTCCAAGTGACGTCGGGGGGGTTTAGGCGTTGGCGGCAGGTTTTCCAGTTAAAAAAGTTTATCAAAATAGAAAGCTTTAGGAAACCAATTAGATTTGATCTACAAATAGGTATATAAAGGGTTTATTTGACTATGGGGGTTTAAGGCTACGTTTCCACCAGAGATGAGCGAGGATGCGTTGCGAGGAATATGTTTGTTAACAACCAATATAATGACTTCTTTCCTAAATCCTCGATAAATAATGAGATTATATTGGTTCATAGGCACTGGTCCCACCGCGAGCTAGTAAGCTATGAGCTATCAGCTATGTCAAGGGACAAAAGATAATCGATCCCGTGTAAATAAAAGAGACCATGTATGTCATAGCGGGGCGATCGTAGTTCATCGCCGGGCGATGAGCTATAAATATATATTTCTCTTTTATTTACACGGGAGCGATTATCTTTTGTCCCTTGAAATAGCTGATAGCTCAGAGCTTATTAATTTGCAGTGGGACCAGTGCCTTAAAGACATATTCCTTGCTACACATACTCGCTTATCTCTGGTGGAAACACATCCTAAAGGTAAGGTTTTATTTTACTCCCCAAACTGAGCATAAATTATTTATGATCTGCAACTTTTAAAAGCACATTCATTCTCAATTTTTTTATTTTCATAAAGTTAAATATTATTTTCAATGTTTTGACAACATGTTCTAGTGGGTAGCAGTTAAAAAAAATTACCTACCCATACTAACAACTACAGCTAGATAGCAGCTAGTATGGACAGGTAGGTCTCTTTCTTTAACTATTTTTTCGGTTGTGACCCCATAGTAAAAGTTGGTTGTAATCACGAATAGATCCAGAAATAGTACATTACATCAGAGGCCGCGAAAATGAGGATTTCCGGCCAAGAGTGTATATACCTGATAGTGATACGAGGCCGGGAATCCGTTTTCACGGCGAGGCATGTATAGTGCTTTTCTCAATCATACATTGAAATAAAAGAAATGCTTGAAAAAATGAAATTTGCAAAATCACAACTAACAATGAAATCGAAATGTATTAAAAATTAACATCAGCTGTTTGCTATGACACCCGCCATCTTTGCATCTGTATGGAAAATCGTCGAAAAAAGTTATTTATATAAAATTCCATTTCCGTCCCCTTCAGTTGCCGCGCCCAAGAAGCCATACTTCCGAGTCTATTATAAGGAATGTAAAGACAATATTTCATTGCATGTTTGAGAAAATATAATTTTTATATTACCATTTTGATTTCACCTGAATTTCTCACCTCCATTTTGAATTCAACTTCAAATGAACCAAATTATTTAAAATTTATATATCAGTACAAAAGTAAGTATAAGTTGGTACAGCAGTTTCGAACTAATTTGCCCCGCGCGGCCCAATTTTAATAACTTCCAACAATAGCGCAGAATTGCGACTAGATGCGGCATTATAACTATTCAAATTCTTAGTTTAATTAGATATTTATTTGACTTTATTTGCGGTAGGGCATATCCGTGATGCTTGTTATAAATAGGCGCTTAGCTAAGGCACCTGGTGTATGTAGTAGTAACGTGTGTATACACGCATGTCGGCGTTTTATATTCAAATGTTGATGTAAGTTCCATTTTAATTCTCTGCACAACTACATAGACCCATGTCTAGGTTAACTACCTACTGAAGACCGGTTGTGGTCTACTGAAGGACCATTCCTTCAGTTAGGAATTTCACCTGTAATTCGAATACTGCATACTTATCTCTTATCTGATAGCGCTGGTGGCCCAGGGATAAGCGACCTTCATCTTGAGGTCGCAGGTTCAAACCCCGGCTCGTACAGTCAGTATCATATAGTTACTTGCATTCAGTATGACGAAATATATTGTAGCACATCTTTACTGCTACATATATGAAGATCTGTATCGATAATTTTGGCCACTTTGGTTGCCACTGGCTACTTGAGGCTGATTGTACCAATGAGTTTTTCGGAACATGTATGAAATATTATATAATATTTCTAAAACCTATTGAATATACTTAAAAATACAAATGTTCCCCAGGTTGCCATCTTTACCAGTACCATGCTACCCATATTCCCAAACACGTTCTACTCATCAATTTATTATTTGATAACAAGATTAATTATTGGCTTAGTTACATTTATAATTAAATAATACGAGACTTTTTTTTTCTGCAATGTAGTATTTTTCCTGTTAAAATATAGAAATAAAAAATTATATTCACGAGTAACTTTTTGGCGAAGGAAAACATCGCGTCGAGACTGGACCTAATGAGGTAGACCGTATGCTTGTTCGCAACCGTCGTAGTATAAAAAGTTATTTCAAGTCGCATAAACTACCAAGTTGATGTTTAGTAAAATAATGTAAAACCGATGAGATCAGAGCATAAAATCCATGTTTACATACCTGCACCCAGGCTCCGCCAAAAAGTTAACGAAGTCCCGGTTCAAGCTTATCTCCGCTCCGAGTGAGGAATAACCTAGATTAAGCACTGTTCGGTTTATGCATGCAAAGTTCATCATTTTTTATGAGCAGTCACAAAATTTAGTAGTTTTAAAATAGTAAATTTAAGTTTTCATACTAGCCTTGTCCAAAAGTATTGAGCACATACTATTTTAGTTCTAACTCTAAAAACCTACTCTTTCTATATGCATTTAAACAATTATCTGACATTTCAAACTTTAATACACACAACAAGATAATATATATTTATAAAATTTTCTATGCAATCACCAGTCACCGCAACGATTAATACGTAATCAGTTTTAATGAATTGATAATATTTATTTATTTAACCTTTTTTGCACAAAACACAAAAGTACAAAAGGCGGGCTTAACACATTCGCTGCCACCCCCTCCAAAAATGTATGGAAATTAATGCACATGTGCGTCGGTGGCAGTGAATGCGTTAATGCTACAAAGCATTCTCTACCAGTCGACCTTTAGGCAAAGCGGAGAAGTTGCAGGCGGTTAAAAAAAAACAAAATAAACATAAAGCAACACACATTTAAATATAAATTAAACATATTTTTACACATTAATATAATATACATGCATAAACATACATACATATATAATACATAAACTGACGGAAATACAGGTATGAAATCAGATGGAGCTCTACAAAACAGAAATACTAAGGTTTTTCAGTTCTACCAGCAAAGTAGTCACATAAAGATTTTTTGAAAGCAACCCTATTCTAACACTAATATACTAATACTAATACACTAATACACTTTATAATATGTCATCAGAAAAGATGTAAATACTACACTAAACTATCGAGTTTTCATATAAAATGCATGGATGTTCAGCTCAATACTTTTGGCCAGCGGTGCTACCGCGAACAACGATATTCGTAAATTTCGGACGATTGTTTCTGTCACTCTCATGATACCTTAATTGGAGTCAAAGAGAAAGATGCCCGAAATATACGAACTTCGATGTTCGCGGTACCGCTCCAGGGTTGTATATGTCATATTCCTCGTGTACATAATAAGTTGTAAAAAAATTCTTAACTTGTGTTTTTTCTTTGTCAGGTAAGTCCACTTTCACGTTCCGAATACTGAGGGTGAGACTTTTTTTTTTTTATGACATAGGCAAACGAGCAGACGGATTGCCTGATGGTAAGCAATTACCGTCGCCCATGGGCACCCGCAACGCAGGGGAGTCACAAGCGCATTGCTCGCCTTTAAGGGGGGTTGGAGCTCTGGGAACCTTACTCACCATCAGGAACACTACACTACATACCTGAAAGGTAGCAGTGCTATTATGGTCTTCTGTAAGGAGGAGGTACTTCCCCAGTTGAGCTGCCCCAGATTCAAGCGTGATGGTCATCGCTGTGCCCTACCTCTCATGAACTGAGAAGCAAGAAAGTTTGTATTAGTAATAACTAGAATCCTTGAAACATTAATTACACACAAAATCAATACGTAAACAGAACATCCTTACACAAATTGACTGAGCCTGAGATTGACTTTATCAGTTTTTTTTAAGTTCATTTTTATTAACTTTAAGAGTGATATTTTTCGAAAATATATACTTTATCAAAAAAATTCTAAGTCAAACCCCTAAATATTATTTTTCAAATAGCTATAAAAAAAAAAGATAAAAGATCTATATTTTTCAATTTAGGCACATTACATGCACTTATGAACGTCAAAAAAAAAAACTACACCGGTTCAAATCCTACACCTCTGACCCGAGAAGATACCGGCAAGAAACTACGGCAGGACTTATTTTTTCAATACAGTGATACATCAAATCTTAAAGTACTTATATAGTTATGCGTAGTCCGATAAAAAAACATATTAACAGTTTATAACAATATATGAAAATACTAAAATATAAAAGTAAAAATAATAATGTATAAACAAATTCGACTTCACAAAATAGACATACTTTAATATGCTTTTTTACCTGAACTGTGTCATTTACATGCTCTAGCAGTACATACAATTGTGGAATTAATTGCTAGGCGGTTTAGTTAGAGGTACACCTCACATTTGGGGTTGAAGAGAGAAAAAAAATACCCCCACTTACTTGACCACTGTGTTCGCATGACTGATTTACATATTCATCATCATCATCATGAATAAATCACAAATCTCTAGGATTAACGACGACCGGTCTAGTCTATTGGGTAGTGACCCCTATGAAGTCGATGGTCCTGGGTTCAAATCCCAGTCAGGGCATTTATTTGTGTAATGAGCACAGTTATTTGTTCCTGAGTCATGGGTGTTTTCTATGTATTTAAGTATTTATATGCATCTATCTATTATATATATCGTCGCCTATTTAGTACCTACAACACTAGCCTTGTTGAGCTTACCCTAGGACTAGGTCGATTTTTGTAAGGTTGTTCCGAAATATTTATTTATTTTATTTATTAACGGTCACGAAGCATAACCGGAGACTGACGATACGATAAGGGTTCCTACTTGACTACGGAATCCTAAATTGTCATTTTAATAAACAAGCCGTCTTAGATGTAAGCGCCATGTGGGAAGTTGATTCGGCGATCGTTGTACCGATAGTTGTTTCCGCAAACGGTCTCATAGCAAACAATCTCAACCAACATCTTGAGAGACTCTCGCTACGTGGTTGGGTCAAGGGTCAGATTCACAAGGCGGTCCTGGACACGGCGCGCATAGACCGGCGGTTCCTCTCTCTGCAGCCCTGACCACCTGCCCCGTTAGATTTTTTATAATGTTTTTACTGTTTTAGATGTATTTTGATTTATCACTTTTATGAAAATACTAGCCGTGCCCCGCAGTTTATTAGGGAAAAAACGTAGCCTATGTGTTAATCCAGGGTGTCAGCTAACTCCATAGCAAATTTTATTAAAATTGCTCCAGCCGTTTAGACGTGAAGAAGCAACAAACATACACACTCACAAACTTTCATCTTTATAATATTAGTGTAGATTACTGTGTACCTGGTTTAAGTCTAAGAATAAAGAGAATAATGATAAATCAATATAAAGTCTTTGAAGTCGGGATACCACCCTCGGGTTAATTACGTCCGTACAAAATGACGTTTAATTTAAGTCACAAGTGGTCGTTCTGACAAATTACCCTCCACGTCGCGAGCAGACTTGTTCCAACAGGCCAGTAGCTTTAAACTTTAATCTGTAATTCATCATCATCATTTCAACTGCTGGACATATGCCGCCCCCAAATATAACTATCATCTTGGAGATTTTCATAGTCGCCACGCTTGGCAAGATGGCTGGTAGATGTGAAACTTAATCTACAGCTACTGCGTTCGCAACCCGCCTACCAAACGTGACGACTACGGCAACAACTAACACTATCAGCCACAAATGTTCACGGCTGGACATAAGCCTCTCTCACAGGCTGCCACGTGGTCACCATGGTCACCACTCTAGAACTTTTTGCTCCAAAGGCTATTTAACTTCTTATTAGTCACGAACAATCGAAGGATATCCTACACAAATTGACTGAGCCCTACGGGAAGCTCGAGACGGTTTGTGCCGTGGGTACTCGGTCAACGATATTTATTACATACAAATACTTAAATACATAGAAAATACACTAAGAAACGAATGTATATGCTCATCACATAAATAACCCTTACTGGGTTTCCCAAGGCCATCGGTAGGGTCATACCGAGAGCCAGAATAGCCATCAAAGTTTAACTTTTGTTTTATGACAAAGGTGGCAAACGAGCAGTCGGATTGTCTAATGGTAAGCAATTACCGTCGCCCATGGGCACCCGCAACATCAGGGGAGTCACAAGCGCGTTTGCGGGGTTAGAGTTCTGGGAACCTTACTCACGGAACACAACACTACATACCTGAAAGGTAGCAGTGCTATTATGGCTGTGGTACTCTGTAAGGAGCTACTTCCCTAGTTGGGCTTTTCCAGACTCAAGTGTGATGGTACTTCGCTGTGCAGGTAGGGCACAGCTCATTAAACTAACTTCCTTTTATCCAAAAATCAGCTAATTTATTACCACGTCCGCATCAAGTTACGTAATTTAGTTACTGATGCAGCGACGTGAAACTCTTTAGCATAACACGCCAGTTTCGCTGCGACTAGACAGGATCAAGATACGAGTAGCTGGCACTTGCATAAACTGCGCTATGCCAGCTTAGATTTATGCTTCCTACTGTCGTCTGTCCGCAGATAGGACCAGTGAAGACACTTGCCTTCTAAAACGCTCGAATTTACCTCACCAAAAAAAGTGCTTTACCGAACACTTACGGCCTGGCCACGACATTTTGTGAATTTCGGTGCGGTGCGCATTGCGTGTGATCCCAACTAATCGCAGTGCATTGCGCGTCTTGACCGCGCAACGAACAGATAAAACGCTTGCCACACCGCAAGTCGCGTATTGTCGTGGCCGAGCCGTTAGATGGAATTTAACACTTTAAACTTTCGCGTTTACTACACATTTTTACTAAAGTCTAAAAAACGGGTCCATCGCGAAAAAAATAACCATGAATATCGACGTTTTAACGCGGGTTGCACCGGTCATTGTTGAATGACGTCCCAGCAAGTGTCAAATCATTGGTACGGGTCAGTATTTATGTGACTACCTGACAAATGTACGTGCGGAAGTTTAGAGTATGTTGCACTATTGACAATAATTAAATTAAAATTATAGAAACGGGTAACGCAAGTGGTTCCGTTTCCGTACAATTAATATGGTTACGCTCGCAATAGTTTTGTGTTCATAAAGATATCGTTAATCAGAAAAGTAGCGGTTGAAGGTAGAGTGACGAGTTTGTTATAAGATGCGAGTTTTAACGTCGCATTGAACGTTGTTTCAGAGCAGCATGGCGACGGAAGCGTTTTCGGTATCTACTTATACATTATAATATCATATTCCTTTAGGTTTGTTATTCATAACTGTATATCTGTCTGTGAATCAGGCTTAACGTCACGTACACCTATTCACGTATGCCTAGGCATTTGAATCTAACTGTCAAATCTGTAAGTTTTTTTTATACAACGACGTTGGTAAACAAGCATACGGATCACCTGATAGTAAGCAATTACCGTCGCCCATGTGCAACATAAGGGGAGTCACAAGCGCGTTGCCGGCCTTTAAGATAAGAGTACGCTCTTTTCTTGAAGGTATAAGGGTCGTATGGGTCCGGAAATACCGCTGACGGCTAATCATTCCACAGTTTTGATGTGCAAGCAAGGAAGTTTCTAGAGAAACGCACAGTAGAGGATGATTTTATAAAAATGATGATTTACGAGTATTAAGATCTAAGCAGTATTTCTGAGCAAAATTTTACATTCTCTAACAAGACACGGTAAGGTTCTGTCAATATTATCCCAACGTCTAACTTAAACGTAAACAAGCAGAAGCACCTTTGAACTCGAATCTTCCTGTTTCCTGTCCCGCAAAGCCTTACAGACCCGATAGAGCCACCGGAAATCAAATGACGCCATCCTGAGACCGGATGCCGGGATGATGTCGGGAAGATGGCGCGCATACGAACAGTTTGAGCGTCTTGGTACTGCGATCAAAAAAATCTTGATATAAGCGATAATATATTTGTTAAAAATTTTGATATAAGTAACCTCGAATATGATTTCCAATCTAGATATAAAAAAGATAAAAGATCTTTATTTTTCAATTTAGGCACATTACATGCACTTATGAACGTCAAAGAAGAATCTACCACCGGCTCAAATCCTACACCTCTGATGTCGTTAGAGGCGACAAAGGGAAATACCGAATTGGTAACAGCGGCTGTCGAATCCGAATCAACAGCGACTACGCTCGCCAACCCAACTGCTAAACGTGGCGACTAAAGCAACTCCCTGCCAAGATATCCAGCAATGGGTGCTCTGCGGCTGAAATCAAGATGAGTTGTAAGTGAATGGTAGAATAACCCTTGATAACATCGCTTGTGAAGTCACACTCCATTAACCTGAACAAAAAACTAGAACTATTCACTCTGGTTTATAAAACAATTCAAGAAGCAGTTATCATAAAAAGTGATGACAAAAATTGTAGCAAGTTGTTACGGCGAAAGTTTCTGTCGATAAAAGTGGCAATCTCTATAACGTGTAAGAAAAATGGCCGTCTCATCGCGTTGGAGAAGTTTTGGTGCTCGGTCAAATGTTTGACATGACGAAGTTTTCGAGGGTAATTCTTTGAGGTTAAATTAAGTACTAGGCCTCATAAGAAGGCTCAAAGTCACCTAAAGAGCAATGGAGAGGGCAAAGCTGGGATTGTCTCTGCGTGTTCGCGTCAGAAATGATGTCAATCTCAGCAGAAGCAAAGTAACCGAAATAGCCCTCCAGATCGCTTATTTACGTGGCCGTGGGCTAACCGATGGCCTTATAAGAAGACATCCAGTGCTGGACATTGGAGAAAAGCTATAATCGTCACGCTTGGCAGGTGGATTGGTGATCGCATTATATATAAATATACACATTTTTAAATACATAGAACACAGTCATGACTCAAGAACAAATACCAGTGCTCATCACACAAATAAATGCCTTTACTGGGATTTGACCTCAGGACCGGCGGCTTCATAGGCAGGGTCACTACCTACTACGCCAGACCGGTCGTCAAACTATCGTGAGACACATTATTAATTGTACAGAAACGGAACCGCGTTACCCGATTTTGTAATTGTTGTCAACAGTGTAACATAAGTGTTGGTAATTGTGTTTGACAGTAGGCTTCATAGGCAGGGTTACCATATTTTTGTCGTCTTTCATACTTACACTTACAAGGTTAGCAGACAATTTTTCCTTCAAATGCATCCCCGGTGTTCAACAACTTATATTGAATTCTCACGCTTGAGAGATTCCAGGAGATATCCATTGAACAAGCTCAGACTGGACTTTGAAAATCAAGAAATTCCCGTTCTTGGTACACGGCCATGCCCGTATTTAAAGTATGGTTGCGGGATAAAAATTATTCTGTTTTTTTTTTGTCGTACCTCAAACTCTCTATGACAAATTTCATTCCAATTGTTTCAGCGGTTTGCGTAAACAGGTAACAGACAGACAGACATAGTTACTTTCGCATTAATAATATAAATATGGATTAGGCTATTCAGCTTGAAATAGGTTCGGTAGAACCGTCAAAGCCTGAAAACCTCCGAGAATAACAATGTAAAAAATCCAATGTCGCAAGTCAATATTGTAGTCTTTACGGGCAGAAATTCAATTTGCTTGCAATAAATTACGCTCTAGGTTCGTCCGTGGACATTGTTCTGATGGAAATATTAAAAGTAATAAATAAGAGACTTGGGGTCAAGTAGTTTATAAATGCCCTAGTTTCAGTGTTTTAATTCTACACCCGTATTTTGGACCCGGGTATGTCCTTAAACTACGTCCAACAATGTGAGTTAGGGCACAGCGATGACCATCACGCTTGAATCTGGGGCAGCCCAACTGGTGAAGTGCCTCCTTACAGAAGACCACAGCCATAATAGCACTGCTACCTTTCAGGTATGTAGTGTTTTGTTCCTGATGGTGAGTAAGGTTCCCAGAGCTCCAACCCCCCTTAAAGACCGGCAACGCGCTTGTGACTTCCCTGGTGTTGCGTGTGCCCATGGGCGACGGTAATTGCTTACCATCAGGCAATCCGTCTGCTCGTTTGTCATAGGCGATGACATAAAAAAAAACTTTGCGATGTAAATCATTTATTGACATAAGTGAAAAATAATTGAATCTATACTAATATATTAATAATTTACTAATTTACGAATTTTACTATTCACTAATTATATGAGACAATACATTATATGAAATAGCTAAACTACGAATCTAATTCTAAAACCATGTAGTTAAGAGAGAACTTTTTACAAAACCCCACGATATTTTTACGTCAGATATAGTAAGAGTGACAATAGAGGCGTTGTTCCGATATTTGTGAACACCTCGACAGTTCCGATACATCTGATGGCGACTGTAGTTCAGTGAGAACGGAGCCGGTACGATCAACAACTCATATAGGTGAAAAACTTAACTGAAGGACCATGCCTATGTAGTTGTGCAGAAAATTAATATGGAACTTACGTCAACATTTGAATTTCATATAGAACACCGACATGCGTGTACACACGTTACTACTACATAGGCCAGGTACTTTAGCTAAGTTTTTGACCTGTACTAGTTTTTTAGAGAAATTAGTTGACCTAAAAAAAAAATCCGTGGAAGCGGTGTATATTTTAATAAATAAACCTTATGTTTAATATGCTTGGCATGGAATAATAAATATAACATGAATACATTGAACATTAGCTCATATAATGCTGATTTTAATTTGATGTAACTATCTTGGGTAACACAGCCTTCGATTACCGAGGTGAAGAGCGAAGCGGGCGTAAGTGATAAGCGACTATGAAGCTGAAATCATTATGTAACTTTTTTTAAATATAAAACGTAATAACATAAAAAAAACTATTTTTATATTAAGCAGAAACGTCTGCTAGCATATCAAAGATATTTAAATCGAAAGTGGTTGTGGGTTCCAGTCCCGCTGCGAGTCAAATTTTTCTATTTTTCTTTCTATTTAAATACATAAAAAAACGCTTGAAAAAGAACATATTGTGACTTATCGTTTGTTCTTCATTGAACAAATTCGATCGCGTACATGATACATGTGGAGGTCCAAGGGGGAGACTTATGTTCAGCAGTGGACGTGTTGTGGCTGAGATTATTCGGTTATCACATTATCATCGTCACTTACCATCAGGTGAGATTGGGGCCAAATGCTAACCTATAATTTATAAAAAAAAAAAAAAAAAAATGATGATCGGGTTCACATGAAGCTTGGCCAACAAATAAACAAAGATCTAAAGTGAGATAAAGGATACTTGATATCCTGGTTCCCGTAGGACATGTATGTATGTCTACGTGTATATATGTAGGTTTACCGATATATATTTTAGCGTGTCAAAGTTCCGCTATCGCTACTTATTCTCTATTCTATGAACACGTATTTTAATGTTATCCCACTAACCGGAAAATCAGCGGCTCTGACGGGCAATATGCTGACGGTTCATTTTGTGAGGCACTTTATTTTAATACTTGTCCATTGTCACTGTTGTATTTAAATACAGTGAATGTCACAAATATATAATTTTTCATTTAATTTTTAACCTATAGACCTTTCCAAACTTTGTTTTTATACGATACACTTGAAAATCTTCCATATTTTTGCGACGCCTCCCTCTAGTCTAAAACTGACTTCTCCCCGTACCCGAGGAGAGTTCTGGTGGTTTGCTTTCCTCTCTGCTGCTGCTGCTGTGCTGTGCCATGCATTTTGCCGGATTTTCACTCAACAATCGAGACACCTCTGAGACCGCATAGTTTGGGAAGCCCCAGTGTAAACCATCCATACTCCTCTACAGGTTCTTATAGTCAGTCAGTTATTATAGTAGTAGTAGACAAAGTCATCTGCAGAAGCTAGTACAGATGTAGTTCAAAACGATTTTCCATCTGAAAAACTCGTTTCGCGTATCATTTTTCACTTTGACATTTGACACTAAACAATAAAGTTAAAGTATAAAAAGGTCAGTAATTGAATACAATCATTGTTTAACAGATTCGGTTCCGTCGTTTTTCGATCGAAATCCGTGTTCGATGAAAGATGGTTTCGCACTATATTTGTCTTAAAAAAATATTTTATTTTATTCGAAAAACCAACAGCTTTTTAAACTTAAACTAACTTACATATATACGTATCAGTGACGCCAGTTACAGGTTTCCAGAAATAGATGAATAATGAGCTAAACGTCACCGCTAAAGCTTGTAACATACACCACGAAGCCCGCGGTGCGTCTATCGTATTTAATCTTGAACTAAGCCGATTTTCATTTGAGTAATCCCCAAATTTCGGCGACTGGCTAAGCCCACACTCATTATTAACAATAATTAACGTTCAACCTTCAAGATGCTCATTTTGTGGTTTAATTTGTTGTTTATTAATTTACTTTTAAGAACATGACTGCCAGTTTTTAAATGATCACCTTTGAAGTTGTTTGTAATTTTGTATTGTTGTGTTTTTTCATTTATGATTTATTTTTGGGTAATTACTTATTGGCTAATCAGAGTAAGGTAAGCATTGTTTATGTACTAATCATTTTAATTTAGGAGTTCACAACAGTGTCATTTAATATTAAATCATAATGTTTACCTAATTATAGTTAATTACAATGCAAATGAATATTCTTCATTGGTACTTAAAAAGCCAGTACGCATTATTTTCTTAGCTAAGAAATCATATCGAAAGTATATTTCGTATTTATTATTTATTTCTGTTATACCTATTTATTTAGTATCTGTTTTCTGTATCTTTTCTGGTATAATACGTATGATCGGTATTTTTTTTATTGATTTACTTATTACCTTTCTGAAAAATAAATTCTAGAATTTATTGCCGGTTTCTTCTTCTTCTAGTTACTTCAGTTACTTCGGTTTCTTCTTCTTCTAATTACTCGTAGTTTTCATAATATTGTAATCTTCTCAGTTAGGTATACAGTGTAAGGTTAGAATTAGAACCTGTGGTCAATTTTTCCCTGACGTTAACAAGAGCATTGTAATCCGCCTAAATTAAAAATAATAAGTTATTTTATCTAAAAACTGATACCAAGAAGATTTTATGTATAAATTAAATAAGCAACCCTTAAAAAAGTAAAAAATGATAAAGCATAACACAAAGTGTTCACACTTTTCACAAAACCAATCTTATGCCAACTAGACCGCACAATCTTCAAACTTTAAAACCCCACGAAAGTCATAAAAAGTCCACATTTCCTGTGCACAGAAACTAAATTAAATACGAAAGCAAACCGCGAGCCAAACACGATTCGGTTTAGTCCGTAAAAATAAATGACATGCCTTGTAAATCAGAATCCAGAATATCCCAGTCGAGTGCAAGAAACTTGTCGCTGGATAACCTAACGTATTTGTATTGACAAACAGACGAATGTAGCTCGGCGCCCATGCAGAATTTTAATTTCACCTGAAGTCGGATTGGTTGCAATTGAGATCTTATGCTGGTTACAATAAAGTGGAAATTAAAATGCAGTCGGTCTTACGTTATTAATATTAAGTTAATTGAAAAAGAATGTTATAAAACCTTCTCTTGTTTCGATAGCTTTGTTTACGTAGAATCAGTAAAGGATGATTTGAAAGAAAAATAACTACCTATATGTTACATAGATGGCAGCACCACCTTTTTAATTATAAGTTTTTCTGATACTTCACCTTATATATATATATATATATGCAAAGACGGTTGCAAACAAGCATACGGTCCGCCTGATAGTAAGCAGTTACCGTAGCCAACGGATGGCTGTGGTCTTCTGTAAGGAGGAGGTACTTCCCTAGTTGGCCTCCAGACTCTTGAGTACCATCACGCTTGCGTGATGGTACTTCGCTGTGCCCTACCTCTCATTGTTGGACGTCGTTTAAAGACATACCCGGGTCCGGGTCACATATTATGATCCATCTCCTTTTTTTTTGATGCACTTTATTTTTGGAATATCACTTTGACTACCTAAATGAACATACAGTAACTATCCCGTTTTAAGTAATAGTTGTAGTTCACATCACAACCATGTTACCTAACCACCACCATGTTAGCCGTCGCCCATGGGACTCGCAACACCAAGGGAGTCACAAGCGCGTTGCCGACCTATAAGTGGGTTGGAGCTCTGGGAACCTTATTCACCATCATGAACACAACAATAACACTACATACCTGAAACCTAACCACCACCACCATGTTAGCCTAAAATATTGTTATTATTTATCTTACTCTTACAAAACCCCACAAAATCTACAATTATTTTTTTATATTAAACAAGCCGTGTACTAAAAAACAATAGTGGAAAGATCATACTTCCATCGTACATTTTTCCATTAACATAAAAGGGTAGATGTTCCCAGGGGCTTCTCCTGCTTTGGAATAAAATTGAATCTTCCAAGTTAGGCTTTTACGGTTATATTGGAAAACGTACATAGCTGTACAGTCAGCAGCAGAAGTAACTAAACAGGCCAGGTGTTCAGAATGCTTGATACGCTCTTATTCTCTTAATAATCATGTCTTGTCAAGCTCATTTTGACGATGGTTTTTTTATGATAAAGGTAGAAAACGAGCAGACGGATTGCCTGATAGTAAGCAATCACCGTCGCTTATGGGCACCCGCAACAGGAGAGTCACAAGCATTGCCGGCCTTTAAGATAGAAGTACGCTCTTTTCTTGAAGGTATGAAGGCAAATCTTTCCACAGTTTTGATGTGCGAGGCAGAAAGCTTCTTGAAAAACGCACAGTAGAGGATTTCCAATCCAGGTGGTGGGGGTAGGAATGTTGCCGCGTAGAACGATGTCGGAAGGAGGCAGGGATTAATCTGAACAATTCCTCAGAAGACTCTTGTTGTAAATGCGATAGAAGATGCAGAGCAAATAGCGGAGAAACTAAAAATAGATGTCAGTGCACTCCATCAAGCTACAGAATGTGGTCGATGGAGACAGCTAGTTTACGGAATCAAACAGAATTACGGTCTTCAGCAATGATCATAATTATCATCTTCTTATCTTCCTCGCGTTGTCCTGGCATTTTGCCACGGCTCATGGGGTCTGCTTGGCAAACCCCAGGATTTGGCGTAGACACTAGTTTAACGAAAGCAACTGCCATCTGACCTTCCAACCCAGAGGATAAACTAGGCCTCATTGGGATTACTCCGGTTTCGTCACGATGTTTTCCTTCACCGAAAACCGACTGGTAAGTAGGTATCAAATTGTATTCCGAACATAAGTTTCGAAAAACTCATTGGTCTCAAATACCACCTCCTGATTGCAAGATTTGAAACTTTGAAATGCAATGCGAAAAACAAACTGAAATTATTACTTTGATTATTAACAAAAACAGTTTCACGAATATTGCCTGTCTCTCTCAAAGATTATAAAAGGCTCCAACTACACATGTGCTAACCACTTCTAACACTTAAGTTTTATTGCCCTTCGCTAGATACTCGTAGATTCATGGTGGATCTCTGCCTTATCTGGACCTTATCTCTTAATTAACTACGACTAACGCAATTCCACCGGCCACTACTCGTACGATACCGGCCCAGTGTACAAATAAATGTACTTCCAATATCTAGAACGTCACAAAATTTCCCGGCAGTTAAGTTAAAATGAGCCTTAAACACGTTAAGTAAGGTGACTATTACAATGACGCGGCTATGGAGATAGGTTCTGTTAGAAATGAGAAGCCTATTGTTTCCTTGAATTAGTATCTTATCTTTTGTTCTGCCAGCAAAAAAGCAATATGTAAACAGATACATTAAGATGAGAGATTAATTACGCATTGTGTAGTTTGCCTGTTCTTGTTCATAAACTTTTTGATCTGGCTATTATAAAGAAAAATGCTTCGTGAGCGTAAGGAAAAATATGAGATTATTGCGAATATTCATGGAATTCGCTCCTTTCGTCTGTATTCCTGGAAAGATATAATTTAGGTATTTGAAGGCAAAAGTGAATAGGCTGTTGAGAGACTGAACCAGCGTGCTTCACCCTCGACCTCGTCGTCACTTACCATCAGGAGCGACTGAGGTCAAACGCTGTTCAGTCTTGTACATATAAAAAAAAAAACCTTACATCCCCACCCGAGAAGTTTTTGGACTTTTATGACCGACAAGAAACTCGGCGGAACTTATTTTTTCAAAACAGTATTACATAAAAATCTTATACATACATGCGTTATTCTGTAAGAAAAAATATCAAATAATTTATTTATTCATCATCGTCACATCAGCCGAAAGACGTCTACTGCTGGACATAGGCCTCCCCCATAGCGACCCATAGTGACCGATTTTGCGGATCCCCGAGGTCTTCACCACGTCATCATTAATTTTACAGCTAGTACGAGGCAGAATATATTCAAGAAAATATTATGAGTTATTTGACGGAAAATTGGCAAACTTTGTTACAAAAACATCCTGTTAATTAATTGGACACTTTGATAAGTCAAGTAATTACATTTTTGACGAACTGACATGATAGGAAATCGTTGACAGGAGCCATCATTAATTAGACATCAAAATGAAGCTAATTTTCTTTAAAATGTTGTATACATGAGGGTTACGATATTTTCTCTCCATGTGGCATAGTCTTAGTATGTCTCGTTGACCACAATGAAGTAATCTTAACGTTGCTATTTATAGTAATTTAAGTTTAATTTAGGTAATTATCCGTTGTTTGAATCGAAGACAATACTAAAATATTCCTACAGTTTTATTATAACTATTCTGTGATTTTAATCAAACTGGTGATGTGCCGGCGACGGATACGTGGAATCGACAAAGTTACCTGGCATAAATTTGTTTGTGATAAATCAATCTTTAACCAAATCAACACGGTTGCCTACCCGCCTATTAAACTACTCCCCAAAATGATACAAGTTATTTGGGGAAAGAAATATTTTTTTTGAAACTGTAACTTACAGGAATCTGTAAAGAAACTTATTATATATATTCGGTAAGATTTGTTTTATAACAATCCTAAAAAGTCTTGTTTCAAAAAAAGTCACATTATGTGAATAGATGAATTATGCCAAAGGATATTACAACACTAAATTTTGTTTCGTCACTCACGCACTGTTCACCATTATCTTGCTGAAAGTTTATTGTCATAATATCCTTTGGCATAATTCGCCTCTTTCTACATATTTACCCTAAGCACTCAAGGTTTCGTTTCTTTTGTGACTCACGCAATGTTCACTATAATCTTGCTGAAACGTTGTGTATCTAATACGTCGCACGTTTGTTCCAGGGGTGGTGTTAGCCTAAGATGGTGTTGGCGCTGGTGGTTGGACTCCTCTGCGTGTGGAGTCGCCTGAGCGTCGCCAATCCTGATGCGAAGCGCTTGTACGACGATCTGTTGTCCAACTACAATCGCCTGATCCGGCCCGTTGGCAACAACTCGGACCGACTCACCGTCAAGATGGGGCTGCGGCTCAGTCAACTTATTGATGTTGTGAGTACTTTATATTTTTTCAAGACTGCGTTCAACGTAAGCGTTTCAACTGCGATGCGATCCGATGCGGTAAAACGCGTATTTAATGCGGTGCGGTGCGAAGCGTGCACGCGAATCGCCCTGCCGCTTTTTTATTTCGTTCCGTTCGAGATATTAGAAATTGTGGCCTGTGTGAGGGGAGCCTGATGAGAATTCTAAGGCGTCCTACGTAAGTGGTTCAAAGTGAACATAACTGCGATCCGATGCGGTATAACGCGAACCTAATGCGATGCGATGCGAAGCAGCCTTGTTTGTACTACGTGCACGCGAATCACCCTGCCGGTTTTTTATTTCGTTCCGTTCGGGATGTTAGAACTTGTGGACTGTATGAGGGGAGCCTGATGAGAATTCTAAGGCGTCCTACGTAAGCGATTCAAAGTGAACATAATAGCGATTTGATGCGGTAAAACGCGAATATAATGCTATGCGATGCGAAGCAGCCTTGTACTACGTGCACGCGAATCGTCCTGCCGCTTTTTTATTTCGTTTCGTTCGGGATGATAAGAGCTGATGGACTGTGTGAGAAAAGCCTGAGGAGAATTCTAAGGCGTAGGTATGCGGTTCAAAGTGAAGGAATTTTAATGATATGTTGCCCTTTATTCATGTTATTGTATACAATATTTAAAATGTATCAAAACAATAAAATCACAACAAAAATCCTGGGTCCCCAGTGCAACGAGGCAGCGGCGCTATCGCGACAAACGATATTCGTAAAGACGATTGTCTAAGTCACTCTCATGACTACTTAATTGGAGTAAAAGAGAAATATTCCGAAATATACGTTCGTTCACGGTACAAGGCCAGGTCTCAAGCTGCCGGCGGTTAGAGCCGCAGAAAAACCCGGACTATGCGCGCCGTGTCCAGGATTACCCCCTTCTGAATAACAATTTATTCTTATTTACAACTATTATGCACTCCGTAGCCAATTTTTTTTACTTAAGTACTTTTTTGAAAGTACAGGACTCTTTTTGCAACAGAACTTTAGCTCGTTATATTTCTACAGTATCCGCTTTGTTTACTCTTTGTAGAAATAAATAACCAAAGAATTCCAAACTGATTTCTGACTTGACCCAAATTTCATTCCGAAAAGCATTGTTTGTTGTCCGCTATAAGGACCAAGTTTTATATCAAAAGTTGAGCTCCCTTGAGTTGAAACAAAATCTATTTTGTAGATTCGCTTTAACATTTGCGTTGACTGTAATGAATTTTGAACTAACTCACTTTAAAAATTTAAATAGATGTCATATACTTAAAATAAGGGACGCAGCAGTGGACGTCTTCTTTTTTGTTTCTTCTTGTGTGTATGTGTTACTTGTCGTCATGGCACTTGATGGTCTCATCGGAAGACCAGCGCTAGCGATTGCTGGCATTACGCTGAGATGAGGCCATTTCGTGGCACACGTCGTTTGTGTAATGTATTTTTTTTTGTTGTTGTTATTATGTGTGTGTGTGTCATGAATAAATAATGTTTCTATCTTTCGGTTGATTTCGGACGACAGCGAGTGTTTGTCAACTAAAAACAGTAGGTAGATAAAGTGAATTACTAAGAGCAAATCAAATTATTTTTTATGAAATAGTATTTGATATGCTTTGATTTTTAAGTATATTACTATATAAACCAAAAATTGAAATAGAATAGAATAAAAATAGAATAATGCTTTATTGCCACACACACTATACACAGACAATACAGAAATTAAAAACAAGCAAAGACAGTAACTGTAATTTGCTATGTCCAAAAAAAATCTAAGACAGTGCGACAACAGGGATGGACTCAGCGTTTGTCTCATAGAATAGATGACTCATATTTAAGAAAAACAGTCGAGAACCTCCAGCATTCGAGACTAGATTTAAACCCGCATCTCCAGCTATCGCAGCTGACGCCTTTCTTAAAAATTGTTCGATTTTTGATAACTTAAGGAGTACATCTTAAAATCAACTCGAGTTGATTTCTGTAAGAGACTAGTATTAACTTAGTGTTTTCAGATATTTCTTCAGCCACTGCTGGACATGGCCATCCCCCACAGACCACATCCCATAATAATTTAACCGTCCAATCCTTAAATTCCACCGGATTACATAACCTCCCCAATTACGTAATTACGTAGTGAAATACATAATTGAGCAGGTTTAAATTTCATTTATAACTTTACCTAACTAGTTTCCAGAGCATATATTTTACCCCTTCTGACGCCATTGGCTTGATATCAAGTCACAACATTTCGTACCCCACACGCCACGACTTGACATCAAGTCGAAGCCTTGGACATACGTGCAAATATGTAAGGTTTATTTACGCTTGTTTGCAAAAACCTTTGTGACGCACGTCAGAGATATAAAAGTATCTGTGCTCATCATACTAAGTAATGCTGGCAACCTAGGTTCAAATGCCAGCCGACCAAATACAACAAGGTCACTTGGTAGTGACTAAGCCAGACCTGTCAAATACTTATATGATTTAAAACTAACATCGGAAACTTAGAAATAAACACAATAATTTTCCCAGTTGATTAATGCCGTTATATCTAACAAATCCCAGTGGGTAGTGTAATTTGTGCCAGCATTACCATAATTGATATTCCGCTGATGTTTTGTCGAGCCAGCAATCCATTGTCCCCAGTGACACGTTACAAAACCAACTAATATCAATGAAACTGGAGATAACTAGGGGCAAGCCTGTATAATGATATTCCAATTAAATTAAAACCATCTATGATAAAGCACATGCTTTCATTGACAATTATAATCAAGTTTTTTTTACACTTGTGTTAAACACTTAAAAACTCAAAAATGTCATAAATGATACAGCGAGATAAAGTCAAATCAAATTTCTTCTATATTAACTATATATTTTTAAAAAGTCACAAAATAACCAGAAACTTTCCAAAGACGCAACTAGATTAATTCAAAAGTGAAGCCACATTTTCATTTCTTGTACATCACGATCATCACTTCAGAAAATCCAACAGCATAATGAATTTCTAACTAATTGTCAAACTACCTCTTATCTATATCTTCTTTGTTTTTTCTATATATAAAAGAAAGTGGAGTTTGTTCAACCGCTTATCTTGTTTAACTCGAGAACGGCTAAACCGATTAAAATGATTTTGGATTGGTTGGAATCGTCACAGCCCTGATTGAGACATTAAGTATTAAAAAATCAAAAATCCCGTGATTCCGAAAAATAAATATGAATATACCACAATTGTATGGTCGCCATTGTGGCCATTATGTTTATTGAATTAAAATCATATATGGTTTAGCTAATTAAAAGCTATGACTGCTTTTGTAGCCTTTTAGGCGGTACAAAGTTCGCCGGGTCAGCTAGTATTATAATAATATCGATTCCGCCAAAAGTGTATGAAGGAAATCAATCAAGTGTCTAATAAAATTTAATCTAAATGGCTAACACTATTGACATTTCTTTCGTCACTACAACATTTGGAACAAGACAACATTTGGATATTCGTACAAGATGTGTAATGACAATGTCTAAGTATCAAAGTCACGTTCCAACGACATGCTGGCTATTTCTCTCGTTTCGTATCTAGGAGGAATAATGACTGGAGAACGCATCCGCGAGCGCCAGTAGGGGACAAAGATATTTTGGCTTTTGTGGCCCAAAATGAAACAATTCACTATAGTTTTGCTGTATTAATATATACAACGTTGATTGAAAACCCAAGAAAACTCCAATTGTATTTGTTTGTTCCCCTCCAACTTTGACAGTTCTGAAGGGACCAGTTTGGAGGGCAACAAGAATATGTGATACTATGACAAGGACAGAAGCAAATAGCGCCGTCTCTGCCATACCTATGGAAAGTTACATAAGACTATCCCTTTCCATAGTGGTATTATTATTATCACGCTCCGTCTAGCGCTCACGCTCGTCTAATGGTATGTCTATATTTCATACTATGTGGCGCAGCACTATCTATGAATACATGTTGAGTTATTTTGACAGCGAGACAT
The DNA here is from genome assembly GCA_022674325.2 of Grapholita molesta. NCBI lineage: Eukaryota > Metazoa > Arthropoda > Insecta > Lepidoptera > Tortricidae > Grapholita > Grapholita molesta. The sequence goes on from CP053137.2 coordinate 912,827, forward strand.
CTCCATAGAACTAGTATAGCATTCAGACGTACAGCTGTTAAACTACTTTTTTTTTATGACAAAGGTGGCAAACGAGCAGACGGATTGCCTGATGGTAAGCAATTACCGTCGCCCATAGGCACCCGTAACACCAGGGGAGTCACAAGCGCGTTGCCGACCTTTAAGGGGGGTTGGAGCTCTGGGAACCTTACTCACCATCAGGAAGACAACACTGCATACCTGAAAGGTAGCAGTGCTATTATGGCTGTGGTCTTCTGTAAGGAGGAGGTACTTCCTCAGTTGGACTTCTCCAGACTCAAGCGTGATGGTACTTTGCTGCGCCCTACCTCTCATTGTTGGACGTAGTTTAAGGACATACCCGGGTCCAAATACGCTAATATGTTTGCCAGGATGCGGGAACGCGGTCGGTCTTGTATAGACTTTGTCATTATATCTTGTACTAGTATGTTCCTTAATTTGAATGAAAGAGCGATACTGCCATATATGTAACGGTCTAAATGCACATAGTAAAATTCGGTTCAATTTCCTATACTAAACTAAACTAAAAAAAAAAAAAAGTGAGTCAAGACATAGGTGTTTTGCTATATACATAAAGAATTTGTATATATATCGTTTGCTGTACAACACTTCTTGAACTTACCGTGGGATTCAGTCAATTTGTGTTAGAAAATCCTGTAATATTTATATATTTGGTTTAGTTTTTGGTATTATTTATACTTCGCACTTTTTCTATTTCATTTTATGCCCGTGACAGCGAAGTTTTGATAGAGATAGACCCAATCAATATCCCGCTGTCGTCTCAATAAATGTTTATTAATAATTCTGCGTTCGCGGTGGTCCTTGCAGCAACAGCTCGGGATAAACTTCATAACTAAACTAGCAAGTTTAAACTCGTTTGAACACGTTGGGTACGGCCTACTCGTATCGACAGATACCGGGTTAAATAGACACTTAAAAAAGTTTTTACCATAATCATAACAGTCGTAAGTCCACTGCTGGTTATTTTTTTAATACAACGACGGTGACAAACAAGCATACGGCCCGCCTGATGGTAAGCAGTTACCGTAGATTTGGACGCGTAGGATTGACTTCCACGGTGCCCTTTAAGAAACTATACACTCCTTTTTTGAAGAACCTCATACTGTAGTCCCTAGGGAAAACCTCGGCCGGGAGTTCATTCCACAGCTGTAGCGTCCGCGGGAGGAAATTCCTCTTAAACCGCTTAGTGCGCGACCCTATAGGCTCCAGGGTGTGAGGATGAATGCACTGCCGACCGCGAGCGGTGCAGTGGTAGCAAGCGTTGGAATCATGTCAGACAGTTCTTCAGAGCGTAACCCATTGGATATTAGCTACCCCAAGTATGACATATATCAGCTTTTGGGGTAGTTGCCTTAGTCGTCACGCTTGGCAGGTATACTTGTATATTTGGTTTCGACGGACGCTGCTGCCCATCCGTCGGATTTTTTCCTATGTCGCCTCTTACGACACCCGCGGCAGGAGATGGGGTGGTGCTATTCTAGTCAGCCGGCACCACACGGCGTATTTATATTTACATTATTTTCTGTACGTTTTTATTTAACTTATTGCACTTGTGACGATCTTCTATTGAATGCATTTTATTTTGTCATATGAAATACTGTGCTATATTCTGAAAGAAATAAATAAATCTGTCTATTTATCTGTCTATTATGAAACTCAGCTTCGTTTCATAAAATCAAACTTGTATTTTTATGCCTTACATTATGTAGCAGTAACAGAAACTACTGCAATTGGCTAGAATTATGGTAATATTTGGGAAATGTAGGACATTAAAAACAGAAGCTACTATAAAGCTGCTACGTTTTTTTTATGACTAAGGCGCAAACGAACAGACGGATTGCCTGATGGTAAGCAATTACCGTCGCTCATGGGCACCCGCAACACCAGGGCAACACAAGCGCGTTGCCGGCCTTTAAAGGGGGTAGGAGCTCTGGGAACCTTACTCACCATCAGGAACACAATACTACATACCTGAAAGGTAGCAGTGCTATTATGGCTGTGGTCTTCTGTAAGGAGGAGGTACTTCCCCAGTTGGGCTGCTCCAGACTCAAGCGTGTTGGTACTTCGCTGTGCCCTACCTCTCATTGTTGGACGTAGTTTAAGGACATACCCGGGTCCGTCCATCAAACACGATCCCAACAACGTATTAATAACGTTATTGCCGCTTGCACCCTTCTAGCCACGATTTAGCTGCAGCCAAACTTTATAACTATCGGCAGGCTTGGAACTCCGAACTCGTTTAACTGAGCCGAGCGGCTGAATTGCGCGACGATATCGCAGTTGCATTGATAAATAAACTCCCGACTTGCACGCAAGTTTATGTAGCCAGTACCCTTACCATGAGTCGTAACTTTGAGGTTTTCCGAGTATCGACTTTACTATCCTGTGCATCTCGTTCGCACTAAAATAGTACAAGCGTACAGCCGTATGCAGTCCACTGCTGGACATACGCCTCCCACAAATATGACTTGTATCATCTTGGGAGTAGTTGCCATAGTCGCCACGCTTGGCAGGCGGGTTGGCGACCGCAGTAGCTGTAGATTGGGTTTCGACGGACGCTGCTGCCTGTCCGTAGGATTTTTCCCTTTGTCGTCTCTTACGACACCCGAGGGAAGAGATGGGGTGGTGTTATTCTAGTCAGCCGGCATCACACGGCGAGATGCACAGATAGTAAACTCAATACTCGTTATCGAAAACTCAATGTCACAACTCATGGTAAGGGTACTGGATGAGCGGAATTGTTGTTGAGTTAAACATGGGCGTTAATACTTGGACATAACTGATAGGAGCTAAGGAAATTATTTTCAAAGACCACTGGAGACGGGGATCAGAGATCTTTAGAGCAATGTAACATGCATATATGGCAGGCAAGATAGATGATTCATTCCTTATTTTTTTATGACTTTGGCGGCAAACGAGCAGACGGATTGCCTGGTGGTAAGCAATTACCGTCGCCCATGGGCACCCGCAACACCAGAAGTCACAAGCGCGTTGCCGGCCTTTAAGGGGGGTTAGAGCTCTGGGAACTGTACTCACCATCAGGAACACAGCACTACATACCTGAAAGGTAGCAGTGCTATTATGGCTCTGGTCTTCTGTAAGGAGGAGGTACTTCCCCAGTTGGGCTTCTCCAGATTCGAGCATGATGGTATTTCGCTGTGCCCTACCTCTCATTGTTGGACGTAGTTTAAGGACATACCCGGGTCCGGGGTTGTTGAGTTATACTTGGACATAACATAACTGATAGGAGCTAAGGAAATAATTTTCAAAAACCACCGGAGACGGGCATCAGAGATCTTTAGAGCAATGTAACATGCATATCATCATCATCATCATCTCAGCCATAAGACGTCCACTGCTGAACAAAGGCCTCCCCTTGGATCTCCACATGTACCGGTTGGAAGCAACCTGCATCCAGCGTCTTCCGGCGACTTTAATGAGGTCGTCTGTCCATCTTGTGGGTGGACGTCCTACGCTGCGCTTGCTAGTCCGTGGTCTCCACTCGAGCACTTTTCGACCCCATCTGCCATCTTCTCTGCGTGCAGTGCGGTGACTTTAGTTCGCCTACGGATCTCCTGATTTCTGAGTCGATCTCGTAGCGAAACTCCGAGCATAGCTCTCTCCATAGCTCTTTGAGCGACTTTGAGCCTTGAGATGAGGCCGACAGTGAAAGACCACGTTTCGGAGCCGTAAGTCATCACTGGTAACATGCATATATGGCAGGCAAGATAGATGATTCATTCCTTATGCACTGTAACTTTGAGGTTTTCGATAACGCACTAAAATAGTACAAGCAAGATGCATAGATAGTAAACTCGATACTCGTTATCGAAAACCTCAATGTCACAACTTATGGTAAGGGTACTGGATGAGCGGGATTGTTGTTGAGTTAAACGTGGGCGTTACTTGGATATAACCGATAAGAGTTCTTGACGAGAAACACCAAGAAAGTTATTATCACAAACTACCGAAGACGGCTATCAGCGTTCCTTAGGGCAGTGGAACATACATTTCCAACTGCCAACCCGTTTGTCAAGCGTGGCAATTATGGTAATGAATCCTGCTGGTAATCAGCAGTCTTGACTGTCTTGGGTTCAAATTAAAGTAACTGTATATATTTTTGTGATGTCCACGATATTTTCTCTTGAGTCATGAGTATGTAGGCACATCCGCAAATTGTTTTCTGTATTAAAAAAAAAAGTATTAAAAAGACGTATTTATTTTGAGCTAGGTTGGCGCATCTAATTAGGTATAATAGAAAAGAGGGGCCCATATCGGGTCGCATAATTATCTGTTGTCATACTTACTCGTAAACTCCTTATTTGGCATAATTATCATTTGTATAAATGCGTTTTTTTTCTGAACATGGTTATTTTTTTCAGGATTATTATAAACCTAATCTAACCTAACCTAAAATAGAAAACAGTATCGTTAAACCTTAAAAGTCTTGATAATACATAATTCTCACAGTTGCTAAATAAATAGATTATGCCAAATGATGAATTTATAGCTAATGCTGAATTATGACAATCAAAATTATGCGACTCAAAAAATAGAACATCGAACGTGAGTATTCAGATTAGTTCTAGTTCTTATTTGTTATAAAACTCCGAATAAGCTTTAAATGTAAATTAAGGGCCGATTCTGAACTTAATGAAATGCCTTTGATTTAAAAAATCTAATTTCGCTAGCTCGCCAGACGTCTGAAAGACAAGCTGGAATAGTATTAAGATCTTGTAATTTCGGATCTATTCTGTAATTCCTTTCTGTTCAACGGATGTTTGATTAGATCCAAACTTAGGCCTGGTACAGTCAGCGTCGATAGTAACGTATGAAAAAACGCCCCAAAGCTGCCATCCTGTGTATTTTTTTTACAAATGAGAAATTTTCTACAATACGGATTGTAGAAAATTTCTCTGAGAGAAATTTATACCCTTCCATTAGTTGTGACTTTGAGGTTTTCGATAACGAGTATCGAGTTTACTATCTGTGCATCTCGTTCGCACTAAAATAGTACAAGAGAGATGCACAGATAGTAAACTCAATACTCGTTATCGAAAACCTCAATGTCACTACTCATGGCAAGGGTACTGTGAAGGTACCTTCACAGGCTTCTTGATGATTGAGATTACAGGCTGGCCTAGTGTCAGTTCTTAATTTAAATTATATTTCGAACATGTAACCAGAGAGTTCCTAGATGAGTCAGTGGGAGACAGTCAAAGCGAGTAGTTGATTTATCTTGTATTAAAATAATCCCAATAAAGGAATACTTATCATATAAGTTATCTTTATTATCAGCTCTCCATCTAGGCGCAAACCCCCATTAAATTTGGAGGAAGGGCGGGGTAGAATGACACTAGGCTAGACCGTAATCTCAAGAGTACAGTCTCTTTGAGTGAAGCAATTAAAAACGGTCTTCACTTTTGGTGCACTGTTTAGATTAGCAATTGAAACACAAAAATCTCACGACACGAGACGTTGTCTGCGTCAGTTAGCCAACGCGAACAGCTCATGATTACGCTCCTCGTTACGCAGTGAAACATGTCGAGCAATATTCGACTTATAATTAGTTCTTAAGAACCGCCTTTAACTTTAGCTTTACTTGAAGGTTGACTGGTAGAGAATGATTAAACCGATTATACCCGATTATATCCGACTTTTGTACTTTGTGTTTTATACAATAAAGGTTAAATAAATAATATGCGTATCTATAATCACAAAACTGATTAACTTTACTTTTCTATAATACAAGCTAATTAAATACACTTTTCTCCTTAAAACTCTCTTATATCTAAATTTATTTCAAGAACCGAGTATACCTGAAAACATCAAAGCGTAATTTGTTAACACCTTATATATTAATAAGTTTTACACGAAAAACGTATCTTAATGATGATAAAATAAATATCTTATTTCATTCATAAAGTACCTGGTAATGGTTTAAAAAATTATACAATGTAAGGAATAGCAGCATCAGACAAAAAACTAGGTTGGTTTTTTTAATATGTATATTGATATTTTTTTAAATGTATTTTTATGTTCAACTTTTATAAAAATATTGTAAAAAATCTAACGTAAGAGATAAGGTGAATAAAGAGAATAATAAATAATGTTATCATAACTTTGTTATAAGCAAAAAGAATAGTTACAATGAAGAACTTTTATATTTCATGAAAATCACCATTTCAAGCCTTAATGTTTTAGTTAGCACTTAAACTGTCTAACTTTGTTGCACATTCATTTTTAATTGCAACAAGTTTCATCATAGTATTATTGCTATTAAAAAGTATAACTAAAATTCATTTTAATATTATAATTGAAAATGTTGTGAGCCATATTACTACTACTTAGTTACAAACGGATAAACTTACTTGTACTTATATCGCACTAGGCGACATGTTTCGGGTAAGCTCTGGTACCCATTTTCAAGCCGAGTCAGGACACACCGCTCGGGATGAGAGTGTATCACTGATATGTACTATAGGGATTACACCTTCACCCCAAGCGGGGTGTCCTGACTTGGCTTGGGTACCAGAGAGATAAAACTTTTTTCTGGTTTAATTGTCAATATTGTCCCAACTCACCCCGTTTTACGGTATTAATTAGTTACCACTTACCGCCCCAGCGGTTCGGACTCTAAATTGGCTCAACTATAACTTTTATGATCAAATTTCCCCATATATTACGAGCCTGCTTACAGGGTTTATATCTTGTAAGATTTAAGAGGAACTCAAATGGATTAATGACTCCAGCTTACCCAAGACATATCTAAAATATACAATATACTAAGGAAGGCAAAACTTTATCGGTTAAGGTTCAAACAGGTAGAAAAGAGTTTTTGGAAAAGAGTGTACCAGCTTCCAAAACTCCTAAAAATAAGAAAAGACTTAAAATACTACATATATAGTTAAAAAATATATAAATAAATATTTCGGGACAATCTTACACAAATCGACCTAGTTCTACGGTAGGCTCAGTAAGGCTTGTGTTGTAGGTACTAGACGACGATATAATATATAATAGATAGATACATATAAATACTTAAATACATAGAAAACACCCATGACTCAAGAACAAATAGCTGTGCTCATCACACAAATAAATGCCCTGACTGCGAATCGAACCCAGGACCGTCGGCTTCACAGGCAGGGTCACTACCCACTAGGCCAGGTTGGTCGTATATATCTCGACACGAATTAACTCAGCCCCAAAGTAAGCTCAAGAAGACTAAACTTGTGCTGTGGTTCTCAGCCAACTTATAATATACAAAATCATAGAAAACACCCACGACTCAGGAACTAATATAAGGGCATTTATTTGTGTTTGATGAGCATGTCACATTAATAAATGCCCTTACCTGGATTTGAAGCCAGTACTATTGGCGTCAAAGGCCCGTCGTCAACCAACTTAAATTAAAAAAACAAATCTTCATTCCTGTTAATAGAATTCAAAACACACACGTTTTATACAGTAAAAGTATGTGCTTCCAAAAGATGTACATATCACAAAGTCACAAATAAACCTGAATATTTTTCTAATTTTCCCGTACATTGTAATTCCAGGTAACAGTAAGATCTAAAGCCCAAATTCTCGATCCAATGCTCGGTAGAAAGCAATCACCGTATGTACATACAAAAAAAACACAAAAATGTATACATAACACTAGAAATGAACTACGAATAACATACAACAGCTCGACAAACGAAAATCTACTCTACATAGTTGTGATAAAGTCGAAATTTCATTGTTCCATTCAAGCGTCCTCATTCCGAGTTTCAACGTAGCTTAAAAGAAGGATCATTTGTTAAAGGTCAACTTGCTTTTGTTTCAGTTAAATCGTCAGTAAACAAGAAGGAATAGTCCTTGATTAGGAACTCCAATTTTCCAAATATTGTTTCACGGGGACTTTTCCGAATGAAAATTTGGAGACACGTTTATTTAGTAGGTACAGTCAACCAATTCAATTTATGGGCCACTTCGTTCCTCGTCACAGTGAAAATATATATGAAAGACGCAAAATATCTCTTATTAACGTCACTGTGACAAGGTTCGAAGTGGTCTAGAAATCAAATTGGTTGACTATAATACATGATTTGGAAAGCATTATATATCATTTGATCTTTACCAGTCGCTTTTCGATGAAGGAAAACATCGTGAGAAAACTGGACAAATTCCAATAAATCTATTTACTGGGTTGGAAGGTCAGATGGCAGTCGCTTTCGTAAAAACTAGTGCCTACGCAAAATTTTGGGATTAGTTGCCAAGCGGTCCCCAGGCTCCCAAATGCTGGCAAATGCCGCAATGAATTGCCGCGAAACAACGCGAGGAAGGTGATGACATATTTTGGAAAGCATATGTCATGACGTGCCAACGATGTGGACAGATATTCGGTACTTTTAGTGCTTGAAAATGGAGAACTATGTTCTCTGAAACATGTCATACGAGTGACTAAATAAACATGAGTCAAGTGCTGGCTGACTAGAATAGCTCCATCAGCTCCTCCTGGGTATCGTAAGAGGCGACAAGGGGAAAAATCCGCAGATGAGCAGCAGCGTCCGTTGAAACCCAATCTACACCTACTGCAGTCGCCAACTCGCCTGCCAACCGTGGCGACTACGGAAACTCCTTAAGATAACACAAGTCATATTGGGGGAAGCCTATCTCCAGCAGTGGAAGTGATTTCCTCCTTCCTCCCGCGAACACTCCAGCTGCGGAATAAACTCCCTGCCGAGGTCATCCCTAGGGACTACAGTATGAGGTTTTTCAAAAGAGGAGTGTATAGGTTCTTAAAAGGCGCGTGTGAATCCTCTGGAGCTGCAGGCGTTCATAGGCTACGGTAACTGCTTACCATCAGGCGGGCGGTATGCTGCTAGTTTTTTTTTATACAAGACTGACCAGCGTTTGACCTCAGTCGCACCTGATGGTAAGTGTCGACGAGGTCGAGGGTGTAGCACGCTGTACAGTAACAGCCTTCACTCTTGCCTTGAAGAGACCCAAATTATATCTTTCCGGGAATACAGACGAAGGGAGCGAATTCCATTCCTTAGCAGTCAGCATTAGGAAGGTAGAAGCGAATTGCTTCGTTTACCACCTTCGTTGATAAAAAAAGAGGTGATGAAATGATGATGATGAAGTCATTATTCATGAACATTAGGGTTGATGGAACAGAGTGGACATGAAAAGTGGATTAGTTTGTACCTGATGCACTGTTTTGGTGGAAATTATTCGTTGTGCGCAATTATGTTAATGGGTATAAATTGGTTAGTTTATTGTTGAGCTTCATTTGGCTTATAAACGTGTACATTGTAATTATTACGCTTTTGCTGCTGAAATTCATGTATTTAATCCTTTGCCGTTTTTTAAGTAACTTACGGAATAGCAAATATACTTGTATTATCGTTTCGTGTGAACTTATATTTTGTTAAAACTTACACTGTCTAAGCATCATCATCAGCTTATCGCAGTCCACTGCTGGACAATAGACCTCCCCAAATTCACGCCATCGTCTTCGATTTTCGGCTGTTCGTATTTAGCTCCTGCCAGCCATCTTGCGCAAGACGTCACTCCCGTCTAATCATAATCTAATCTAATGTAATCATAACTCCTATTTTAAAGGCCGGCAACGCGCTTGTAACTCTTCTGGTAGTGGGGGTCCTCATGTGTCAAGATGGCAAACGAGCAGACGGATTGACTGCTGGTAAGGAATTATCGTCGCCCATGAGTCGAGAGTCGCAACATCAGTCACAAGCGCGTTACCGGCCTTCGAGGTAGGAGTACGGTCTTTTCTTGAAGGTATGAGGGTCATATCGGTCCGGAAATACCGCTGACGGCAAATCATTCTACAGTTTTGATGTGCGAGGCAAGAAGTTTCTAGAGAAACGCTCAGTAAACGATTTCCAACTATCCAGAGGCTTTGTGTTAGTTTCTTTTGACGTAAAAAAAAGTTTCGAACGCGTAAGTGATAATGTTATTTATATGGGAAACGCAAACGCATTAGTGACGTTTAGTTACGTTAAAAACTTACACTCAGGGCTCTAGTTTCCTAAAATCTCCTTTCCTGTAGTGTCTTACAAATTATATAAAAAATAGTAATACAATCGTAAATCTTTGGGACATCTGTTGATCCTGATTACAATCAAAAGAACTTTTGATTTCGAGTAGAAATTATCTAAATTTCTCTTAATAAAATGACGTTTAATAAAATGAGTTAATATTGCTAAATTGATCTTATGATCTTTCCATTCAATCAGCTACAAGTCAAAGCATTCCTGAATGGATTCAGATCTGAAATGGATGTTCATTTGAAAAGGATAAGATCTTACGTCTAAATTTATTAATAAATGTTATTAAATTATGGAGTATAAATCATAATTATTCCAGATATTTTCAAAGATATAAAAGATAAAATGTTTGTGTTTAAAATGTCGTCAATCATTTTAATATTCTACACACACAGACACAGTGGACAGAGGGCTAGTCACTATTTCGCCCAACGGATTAGGATTGCTATCCACCGCGGAAACGCGGCTGGCCTGGGCATCCTAATGATCAGGACCTTAGTATTTTTTTTATTTATACATTACTTTTTAGTTAGCATCTTTATTATGTTTTTATCTTATATTTCTGTGTTAATAACAAATGAATATATTTTATTTAAAATACGATTACACTCTTGTGTTTAGTCATTCGCGTGACGTGTCTTAAATTAACAATATTTACACATTTAATGTGGGTCGTCATTTGCTTTATTGAACGAATCATACAGGGATATGATACGCTACACTTCATTACACTTTGTAATAAGGTGCAAAAGTGTTAACATATCTTTGACGTCGACTGTACATACATAGATAAACTGAATTGAATGCTAGGTGGTTTAGTGATAGCTTTTGGCTTGATGCATGCATGTTTGTTGCTCATACAATACTTTATCTGTCGATAATCCATTAACACAAAACATTTTACTACTTAGTTACAAACGGATAAACTCATGTGTAAATTATATCGCACTAGGCGACATGTTTCTGGTAAGCTCTGGTACCCATTTTCAAGCTGAGTCAGGACACGTGTGTTTCTTTATTAATTTCTTAATTTGTAACTAAGTAGTAGCAACATGGCTCAGAACAGGTTTAATAATAACAAACAAAAATTTCAAGTAATTCTTAAGAAATGGAAAGAGTACTTTTAAGGCACCATCATCAAACTTTTTAAATTGAGGGATATATATTGGAACCTGAGCCCTGAGTGTAAGTTTTTAACGTAACTTTACGTCACGAACGCGTTTGCGTTTCCCATATAAATAAAATTATCACTTACGCGTTCGTGAACGTTTTTTTACGTCAAAAGAAATTGACACTAGAGACTCTGCTACTGTCCCTAAACTGTGACTATAAATCCCAGGAGGACGGACATCAGCGTCCGTTTACTCCAAGTGGGATGAGTTAAATTTGTCGTAAATACTCAGTCATGGCTAGCTGTAGCAATATATGGGGCAAGAGATGTGACTAGAAATAGAAGTCTGTGGTTAGGAAGTTTTACAACTGTCTCCACAGAAAAACCCTCGTGGGAGATAAATGCAGAAGACTACTACGGCCATAGCAGTTCCACAGCCAAACCAAATTCTCAAGATACAAAATAAACTACCATCGAAGCCTTCTGAATAAGATATCGAGAGTGCATTCTTTACAAGTCTAGGTGCATGTAATGGAGTAAAGTGCATATCGCCTTAAACTCTTGGCGTTTTAGGAAAATGTACCTAAAGCATCTGTTTTTAAAGTCGCAAGTTAAAGGTTGGTTGGTGATAGCCAGGAAAACATGTAGTAGAGATTAATGGTGATACGTCAAGTTGTGAGATGCTGCTAATATTTAAGACGCTCGTACGGAACTATCTTAAAATCGAGGGCAAATACAGGGCTGATAGCTACCTAGATGGATGCTATAAGATAGCTTTTATATAAATATATTTGTAATGACAAAATACAATTTATGTTATTCTCGACGAGTATGAACTGTCAAATAATAGCATAACTAAATAATTGAAAAAAAAAACGCATTTATATTGTTTATTTCAGACGTACATATCCAGTTTTAGGGTTGCAGGTTTTTAGGGCTCCATAGTCTATTTAGTATTTTATTTAGTTTTCATAATCCGTAGTAATATTATAAATGCGAAAATAACTGTGTCTGTCACCTCTTTTCCAAATTCAAATTCTTATTATGTTATCCATCCTATTTAATATACTAATTACTAATGTTACTAATTACTAATCCATACTTCCATACTAATATTATAAATGCGAAAGTAACTATGTCTGTCTGTTATCTCTTCACGCTTAAACCGCTGAACCAATTGGGATGTAATTTGGTATAGTGAGAGTTTGAGCTGCGAGAAAGGACATAGAATATTTTTATCCCTCAACCATTCTTTAAAGCCGGCATGGCCGGCTGACAAAGTCGCGAGGAAAAGCTAGTAGATTAAAAATATTTTGATTATATATTTTGAACTCGTAAGCATAAATGATCCTAATATAATTTACACGTCTGTTATTGCTTGTTTATCAATATCATAATCTCTGTCAAATCGTTATTCCTCCGCGATAACCACGTATGAACTTTATTAGAGGTACCTACGAACCAAAAGCATTATGGGTGTAAGCAAACTATTTCGCTGTATTATCCTGTAAAAATAACAAACTGTCAATTTACTGGGGTTTATCCAATACAGCGTATAACACAAGTCTTCAATTAAATTTGCATACTTTTAATCCCAGCTCCGCACCAATTTAGTTCGGGATTAGAGAGACTGCCAGCGGAATCCATTCCCCTATTACACACACATAGATAGTATATTTGAATACCTGTAATAGTGTGTACTTAATGCGATTTACATTCATTAGGTAACTTGTAATTGGTAAGTTTAACATTTTAATTAGAAGTCGAAATAGCGTAACGAATGCGTACTTTTTTAATGACGAAAAGGGAGATGGTTCTATGTTCGACTGTTACATGTTAATATAAAAGCGTCAGACATCGGTACCTCAGTGTAAATATTTTTTATGTATGTTCACCAATTTTTCCTCCGTTTTGTGGACCGATTCAGAATAATACTTTTCGATATATATTTTTTCCACGAGGGTGACAACCGAGTCTTAAAGAAGTTTTTACACGTGTATCGATTCCAATTTTTCATAACAAGTGCCTTAAAAAGTGAAATTTACGCATGCGAAGCAACGTGCACTGTTTACGCTCTAATTAGGAAAAATTCTTTTTTTGTTTTGTAAGAGTAAACTCCTAATGTAGTTCCATTAACCTAATTCAAACAAATCATGCATTTTGCAAGTGTATTTAGTTGTTTTTCGTTTTTTATTACATTTTTTTAAAAGTTGGTTTTACTTTTTTTAAAGTTAGTTTATACCTACCTATATGTACCTATGGATCAGATGATCTAAAATAAATACATTTTTATTTTATTTATTATTGTTGTTTTTCGTAAGTTGTGTCTAAGCCAATCCTATAGGATCCAGGCAACACACAACATCTCTATTAACACACTTTTTTTGTTATCCGTTTATAGAATAATTGTTATTGCCATCATCATCATCCTACAGCCCCCCTCCCCAAATATAACTGGCGGTCGCCAACCCGCATGCCAAGCGTGGCGACTATGTCTGCTCCCGCGAGATATCTCAATAAATAGCACACTATATTTTTCTAATAACCCCAACTCGGCTTTAAGAACCCTCACTTTTCAACAGCCACGTTCGCGTGATCTCAAAATGGCGGAAGTTTAAAACTATTAAGCCCAGAAATACGTTTAAAGCAAACAATGGCGGGCTCCGTATTCTGCTCGCATGGAGCGAAGGCTTTCAGAGGACGCGTGCTGGCGAATAGCAATGCTGTGTTAGCTTATCGGGCCCCGACAACAGCGACTAGCGATTTTACTTCGCCTTTTGTCTTTAGTGCTGCGCTAGTTCTAGCGCTGGTGGCCTAGAGCTACCGCCACACATTCGCGCGAGTAACAAGGCAAATAACGAGGCGAAACACGAGCACGCATGTGTACGCGGACGTCTCGCTATTCCTCTCGTCACTCGCATCGCGTTTTTGTATAGGCAAAGTTTCGTCGAGCGGTTCGACGAATAGTTAGCGAGGCGAGTGACGAGCCAGCATGTCTAATCGCGGAGTAGCGGTAAATGCGAGCGACTTGCAACCCCGGCTTATACCTTATTTTCGGAATTTATGTACGAAATATGATTTGATATTTACCATTCGAATCTTGTTTAACAAATCTTCCAGAATTTCCAGAGGTAGTGCCAAAAAATGACAAAAAAGCGTGAACTGAACGGTCATACACAATAATTTGAGTTACTTAAAATGACAAGAAGAATTTCGCCTCGCGTATTTAAATTGGATTTTTGAGTTAACGGGTTTGAACAGGGGGCCGATTTTTGAGCATTCGATGCTCCCATCGTGACATTTTAAACTCAAACACTAAAAATGGTATTTTAGAAGCATGAATGATAGAAATTTTAATCGTAGGTATCGAAATTATACATTTTGTGCAAAAGTAATGGCAAAAAACTTTTATTTTCGTTTTCAAAGTTATATGATCTTTTTATTATTCTTGATTTATCTCAAAAATCGGCCCCCAGCTCTCGGTTGCCACTCACGCTTATCAGCCACAGCCTTAGCGGCTGCAACCGCGTTTTTCGTGGCCTCCCAACATCCGCTCGTTTATCGGCACCCGCGTGTTTCCCGTGAAAAACTAGCGCCAGTTAAGTGAGTAATGGCCCGCCGGATGAGGCCGCGAGAGTTATTGCAATGTCTGCGTAGCTTGATTAAATCCCACTTATAAATAAGCCGTTTCTATTTTTGTTTAATCATTAACTTTAGATATTTTTATGTCATCTAGAAAAAATAATTACAATATAATGAAAACAACGAGTACTTTACTAGTTATTTCATTAAATCTAAAAAAGGGCCCTTGAGACATTGTATCCAGGATGCTGGCGGCATTTCGTCGTTGAAATAGGAAAATATATGTATATATATATATATATATATATATATATATATATATATATATTTTTTTTATGACATAGGCGGCAAACGAGCAGACGGATCGCCTGTTGGTAACCAATTACCGTCGCCCATGGATGCCCGCAACACCAGGGGAGTCACAAGCGCGTTGCCGGCCTTTAAGGGGGGTTGGAGCTCTGGGAACCTTAGGAACACAACACCACATACCTGAAAGGTAGCAGTGCTATTATAGCTGTGGTCTTTTGTAAGGAGGATGTACTTCCCCAGTTGGACTTGGTACTTCGCAAGCGTGTTGGTACTTCGCTGTGCTTTACCTCTCATTGTTGGACGTAGTTTAAGGACATACCCGGGTTCAAAAATAGAAATATCATTATTTTTTTAAAAGACATTTTGTTATGTTTAAGGCAAAGCTATTGACATATATATACGTCGTTTTCTATCTCTTATAAAATAACCAGCCCCTTTTCGTAACAAAACAATATCGTCCTTAATTACCACTATCAACCCTGCGGCGTAATTCCCAATTTCCAACCCTTTGTGCTTGTCATGTTACACGATACACGTTACTGCGCGATTCTCAACTTTATCTCTTTGCCATAAGACTCACTAGTACTCACTTGAGTTGCTAACAGCATTATTCACTCCGCTAAAATGAACCTTGAGGAACTTGCCACAAGGGTCAGAATCAACATGTTTAATCGACATTTAAGTGATCATAGGAGAACCTTATCTCATGGGGATAAAGGTCAATATTAGACAACAGTTGAACGCCGTATGGAGCGAATAGCCATCGTCCGAACATGCAAAATGCATGGAGCTATCTTCTAATTTTAGAACAGAGATGGGGTTTGAATTAACAATGAAGTCCGGTATATACGGAAAGTCGATGTTATATTTATGTTTCGGTATGTAGCCGAAGTTTAACGTTTTAGTTTTTAGCTGTTTAGTTTATTAGTACAATATTTATTTACCTCATAAAAGTAAAATATAAATATACATCAATAATATATCAAAACAATAAAAAACTTAACCTAGGGTGCCGCCAGCAACGGGGCAGGGCCCAGGCTGCCGGTGCAGAGAGAGGAACCGCCAAACTATGCGCGCCGTGTTCAGGATTACCGCCTTCTGAATCTGACCCTTGATCCAACCACAACCACGTAGCGAGAATCTCTCAAGTTGTTGGTCGAGACTCTTCGCTATGAGATCGTTAGAAAAATTTAATGTCTTTCGATACAAAAATCAAATATTTTTTACCAAATAAAAAATTTACTACGTCTTTTCGTCCGACATACCTCAATGCCTCAAGATGAAAGTGTTCAATCAATGTGTATTACCAGTGATGACTTACGGCTCCGAAATGTAGTATTTTCACTATCGCCCTCATCCCAAAGCTCAAAGTCGCACAACGAGTTATAGCTCTCCATAACTTGTGGCTATGCTCGGAGTTTCTCTACGTGATCGAATCAGAAGATCCGTAGGCGGACTAAAGTCACCGACTTAGTCCACTGGGTTAGCAGGCTGAAGTGACAATGAGCAGGCCACATTACACGCAGAGAAGATGGCAGGTGGGTAATAGCGAGCGCAGCGTAGGACGTCAATCCCCAAGATGGACAGACGACCTCATTAAAGTCGCCGGAAGACGCTGGATGCAGTGAAACCGACCGGTACATGTGGAGGTCCAAGGACGAAGCCTATGTTCAGCATTGGACGTCTTATGGCTGAGATGATGAAAAAATAATGTAATTACTTCATCTTTTAGAATAAACCAAGAACGATATACTACCAATTCCGGCGGACCGTCGAATTCTCAATTTACAAAACTCAAAGTGTATGCACAATGCATCTTACAGTTGGACCCCCGGGTATAAAGCACTCAGCAATCTGGTAGCCGCATTACTCCCGGGACAGTTCTCGGAATATGTAAGTCGCGAACTTTGTCCAAGTGAGAGTAATCACATGAATAGTTGGATTGCAGTTTGGAATTGCTACGTGACGTGCAAAGTCATTTTAGGTTATGTAAAAAACACATAACCAGTGCTCGGACAAGTCATTGCAAAACAATTGCAATACGGCAATAGAACAAGATTTTAGAATCGCATTATGTACTGCATTATTTAATATTTTTTTTAAATTAAGGTCAATGTAAGAAGATCGGTAAGATCGTCTATCAGGAAAGACCGTCTACCAACCAATTTGCTAGATTGTCTCATCGATATTTAGTGTCATATGACGGACTTCCCTTCAAAATAAAGTATGCCGGTTTTACCCACATTGACCTTACATTTATTACTGCAACCCATTTTTGTTGCATTGTATTTATTTGCACCATATTTAAAATACTTAGAAATAACCATAATTTAGCGAATAATTTGTATTAATTTAACTTGTCACCACAAAACTGTTTCAAGCATGCAACTTTGACAATCCATGACCGATATGCGACTAAAAACTTCAATTATTAAATTACGATAATATCCGCTTTAGATAATAATAATCTTAAGTCTCGACTCTATAGAGTCTTGTTTCATATCCATATCTGTTTTTGCAATGACTTGTCCGAGCACTGCACATAACTATCATGTGACCCAAACATTAATGGTAACTCACAAAGTATTGGAAACATGCCGAGCAATATTCGTCATAAAAACGTGAGTTACCCGTTTTAGTACAAAGCAAATCACGTGTACCAATATCGCGCTAGGCGACATGTTTCGGGTAAGCTTTGGTAAATGAGTACATTTTTAAGGGAACCAATATGGTTATGTATTTTCTTCATAAACCCAAGCAAATCTGAGGCTGACGCAAATTGCCTTATTTATACGGACGCGCCTCCAATATTTCATTTTTTTTTTCGGATCGCCTGGTGGTAAGCAATTACCGTCGCCCATGGGCACCCGTAACACCAGAGGAGTCACAAGGGCGTTGCCGGCCTTTAAGGGGGGTTGGAGCTCTGGGAACCTTACTCACCATCAGGAATACAACACTACATACCTGAAAGGTAGCAGTGCTATTATGGCTGTGGTCATCTGTAAGGAGGAGGTACTTCCCCAGTTGGACTGCCCCAGATTCAAGCGTAATGGTCATCGCTGTGCCCTACCTCTCATTGTTGGACGTAGTTTAAGGACATACCCGGGTCCAACCGGTCTGGGTTTATACGGACTCGCCTCCGATATTTCATATTTACTTTGTAACAGCCAATCAAGGTGTACTAAATTATCTCCGTACCCCGAATAAATCACACACAGCTATTCAATTATCCTCTTAATCCAGAACTGATTAAATTGATCTGGAGTTGCAAAGGATCCTATTGACTGACAACGATTGGAGACGTGGCGAAAATCGATTACGGATGGCGAATACTTTCGACAATCGATGATGTTTTTTTTTCTAAAGTTTTCAGTTTTTTTTTTCTGAATTGAAGTCCTTTTGCCTTTGCAATATGGTAAAATACCGGTTCACATGATAAAATACACATTCGTCATGTAATTACTTGTGTAATTGATCCTTAAAGTATAAGGACGAAATTTTGCTACGAAATCTTACGTAAACATTAGACTGAAATGTCTTCATTAATATGATTCCGGTCATCATTATAAATCTTTTATCTGAAATGACCATCACGTTTGTTTATCTTACCTACCACGATACTAAGAATTACAAATTGCTATTATTTGAAATTAGTATGCATTCGTTAAACGGGCGTGCCACCTTACTTAAAATTTGAAAATGGAACACTTAATAACTTTCCTTTTTTTGAAGACTTACAAGACTTCCACCAGGTTCGATTCCCTGTTATGTATGAGATATTTAAAAGTTTGACTGCCATTATTATTAAATCTAAAATCGAAGCCATGGTTCCTAAGAACAGATTTCGCTATCTCTTAGTTTCTGACTTCCCCCTCCTGACCCATTTGGATGGATCACCCTATATAATATACAAATGCTTAAATTCATAGAAAACACCCATGATTCAGGAACAAATATCGTGATCATCACACAAATTATTGTCCTTACTGGAATTAAAACCCAGTACCATCGGCTTCGTAGCTACCCACTAAGCCAGACCTATAATAAATACGTCGACTTACGTTCGAAATGATGACGATGATGATATAAGTGAGTATGTAGCCAGCGATGAACTTGTAGTTTATCATATAATTGCAAAGTTCCATAAATTCGTTCGAAAGTTGGAAACTAAATATAACGCGGAAAGCCACATGAAACATCCGGATCAAACGAAGTTTAACCGGATTTCCATTTCCCGGATTAGTTTTTAAAAGTAAAGGCTTAAACAGTACGACTCAAATAGCTGGGCAATAGTCTGGCCCTACTGGGAAGTGACCCTGCCTATGAAAACGGTGGTCCTGGGTCAAATCCCGGCGAGGGCATTAATTTGTGTAATGAGCATTTTGTTCCTGAGTCATGTGTAGACCCCGGATTTTTATGACGATGACGTCACAATAGGGTAACGTGGGTACAGTAGTAATTAATACGGATTTATTAAGATAAGATAAGATAAAAAAAAAACATAAGTTCGTATTAACTACGAAGATGTTACTTATTATTTTCTTCCTATAAATCAATTGTCAGTTGTTTAATTTATCGACATTGTTCTTTCGTTAACTGACCAATTTCTTTTGTGATTGATTTAAACTTATTCGCTTAATAACCGTTTTTTGGTGCAGTTCATATATTTTTCCACAGTCACTATTGTGACGTCATCGCCATAAGAATCCGTAGTCAGTCATGTGTTTTCTACGTACTTAAGTATACACAATTACACATTATATAATTATATGGTTGGTTGCGTATCAACAACACAAGCCTCTTTGAGCTTACCGTGGGGCTCAATCAATTATTTGTGTAAAGATATCCTGGTTTTTTTTTTGTCTGCATTTGTACTTCTGAGAAGTTCCATTTTCACCTCATTTTATGCTTATTATCTGAGATGAAAACTTTAAATTTAGATTCTAATTTTAACTTTATATAGCCGTCTATAAACTAAAAGGCATAATAAATTTTATACAACCTTGATAAATATTTTAAAGTATGTTACCGAAATACGTCAGAAGCAAAGTTTCCAAATATATTTTCATATTCAGGTACCAGGCACCCATAACCGCTAGAGAACATGATCCGATAACCAAACATTTGCTCGACTTAGGGCGCCGAGCCAACCTAAAGCTGAAGGCAAATGACCTTGCCGACATAGCATATTTGCATATCATTTCGTCCCGTGCTTAACATTGATGAGATCCTGGTACTTTGATACCGTTTTTGCATTGAAATATTCAAATTTTTATGATATTTTGAACAAAGGAGCCTCATTATATGCAGGGCTTTTGAATCTTAAAAGTATTTCACAATTTGGAAAAAAAAAGTGTAGGTTAAAAACTTAACTGAATGAACGGAACCAACGTTCACTACTACATAGACCGTGTTTAAGCTAATTTTTTCACCTATCTATTTGAAAGCTCTTGTTGGTAAGAAAGAAATTGAAAATCTCCAACTACTATGGGCGTCTGTCGGATGGTGATCTTTATGTGACTACTTTGCCGGTAGAACTGAAAAACCTTAGTATTTCTGATTTGTAGTCTCTGTTATCTGATTTTATACCTGTATTTCCATCACTTTGTTAGTATTATGTATGTATGTATGTTTATACATGTATATTATATTAATGTATATAAGTTTGTTTAATTTATACTTAAATGTGTTTTGGTTTATGTTTATTTTGTTTTTTATGAACCGCCTACCTCTCTGCTCTGCCTAAAGGTTGACTGGTAGAGAATGCTTTGTAGCATTAAGTCCGCCTTTTGTACTTTTGTTTTGTGCAATAAAGACAAAATAAATAAAATGATGAGTTAGCAAATGGAACACATAACTTGTATAATCGTATCAACTAAAAACTTCTTTTTACTTTTCTTCCTTCTCCCTGTAACAGAAAAGGAAATAATCCTTGCACATTTCGGAATGACTTCCAATCTTAATTTACAGCTGCATCGTTTCACGTATAACAGTCAGGATGCATTTCACAAATGAATATTGTTGCTGCATGTCGCCGAATAGTAATGGCGACAAAGCAGCTGGAAGCGCATACGAACTTTCAAAACCGTACATCGACATTGAGAAGCTGGTAGCCTAGCGAAAGAGCGTGCGACTTGCAATAGATCGCAGGTTTTTTTTTTATGACATGGGCGGCAAACGAGCAGACGGATTGCCTGGTTGTAAGCAATTACCGTCGCCCATGGGCACCCGTAACACCAGAGGAGTCACAAGCGCGTTGCCGGCCTTGGTTGCCGGGGTTGGAGCTCTGGGAACCTTACTCACCATCAGGAACACAACACTGCATACCTGAAGTAGCAGTGCTATTATGGCTGTGGTCTTCTGTAAAGAGGAGGTACTTCCCCAGTTGGGCTGCCCCAGATTCAAGCGTGATGGTACTTCGTTGTGCCCTACCTCTCATTGTTGGACGTAGTTTAAGGACATACCCGGGTCCATGAAGGAAAACATCGGACTAATCCCAATAAGGCTTAGCTTATCCCATGGGTGGAAATGTCAGATGGCACTTGCTTTTCGTGGAACTAGTGCTTACGCTAATTCCTGGGATAATTGCCAAGCGGACTCCACGGTCCCATGAGCCGTGGAAAAATGCTGGGTCAACGTGAGGACGACATTGGTGTTTTTGACAACCCTCATTTATAAGTTCATATAAGTGAAAATCTTAGCTAAATCACCTGGGTCTATGTAGTAGTAACATGTGTATACACGCATGTCGGCGTTCTATATTCAAATTTTGACGTACGTTCCATATTAATTCTCTGCACAACTACATGGACATTGTCCTTCAGTTAAGTTTATTATCTATTGTAGATTTGAAAGGAAAAATTGGTTTTCGTGGCTATCAGTAAATATCATATCAAGACAGGATTATAGATGTGGAATAGTTTGTGTACGTTGCACAAAATGCAGACAATGATACCTCTGTTATGTGTTTGCCTGTCTGCATACAATAAATACATTTACATACACATTTCTGTTGATACAGACAAAAGTACCTGATTTGCGATTTAGGTATGAACAGTATTCATTCAGGTGTGTAAACTTATAAAATCTTTAAAACAAAAAGTTCAATGCTAAAACTTATATGATCAATAATAATAAAATTTTCATAATTTTAAACACTAACATAATTACAGAGGTAAGTATACATAGATCCTAGTTATCTAAAGAATAATTGAATAATAAAAATAGGTGGGCCTCAACTTTTTTAAATATTCTTTTTTTTTGTGATGATTTTTTTGCTTCTGATTTTTATACGAGAAATTGTCCCAAAATGAGAGATCGTTATCGGAAAGTCGATATTGCCATTAATATTTATGTAATATTTCTATGATTATCTTGTATTCAACTATTGTTCATGGGAAGAAAAAATCATTATCTGATTAGTTGAATAAAATGCAATAATATTCAATAACAACTGAAATTGTAATAAGTTAAATTGTATGAAAAGAATACCGGTATTCTTGCCTAAAATGATCATACATATTTTTTTTTATAAAAATAAAAGCTGTCTATTGCCTTAACTAGGTGTGATGTAGTTTACAAAAAGAAAGGAGGTACCTACATGCAAAAGAAAAAAAGAAACACAAAAGCTTAATATAGTAATTCATTCGATTATTTAATAACTTGACATGATTCATGAAACTAATTTGCATAATAAAATTATACAAAAGAAAACAGAATGTGTTTAACTTATCGCAAACCCGCTATATCTGAAAAGAGGTTCTTAAAAATAATAATTCAGAAAACAAGTTCAATATTTTGTTAAACGACAATTCTACTTACAGACTCTGCTGCGGGCAAATTCAGACCCTACACTTTACACGCCTTCGGCCTCTTTTTTTCTCATCTTTAATTATCACCGTACCGACATAAAGCACGCAGCCCGAACCGTCGATGTCGCCCAAAATTAACTTGAGTCATTAAGCGAGCACGGACCATGCATTTGTCACGACCAATTACCCACGGAAGGGTAGACTTTGGACACGAGGGCACTGGATTGATAGCACACCTGTCGGGAGTGTTGGGAGTTAATCAATGCTTCGATTTGGGTCTATAGGGCTATATGCTTTTCGGATGTGGATAATGTTTTAATTTTATGAGGGTATATTTGATTGAATTGGTTTAGTTCTTGATATTCAGGTAATAGGGGTAATGATATCATTCAAAAGCGAGAGCGGAATTGAGCATTTAATAAGTTTCTCGACGAAGTTGTGCTCTAAGGTTTGATCATTTCTGTTTTGATTACAAATTGCCTAAATATATTATTTAAGAGATAAAAGATATACGACCGGTCTGGCCTAGTGGGCCTGCCGATGAAGCCGATGGTCCTGGGTTCGATTTCCAGTGTGATGAGCACAGATATTTGTTCCTGAGTCATGGGTGTTTTCTATGTATTTATTTAAGTATTTATACGTATCTATCTATTATATATATCGTCGTATAGTACCTAAGCCTTATTGAGCTTACCGTAGGACTAGGTTGATTTGTGTAAGTTGATTGTACCGAAATATTTATTTATTATTTATATACACTTTAAAGGTGTCAGTCATAACTGTCATAAGTGCCCCTCAACAGTTTGAAAAACAGACTCAACAAAAAAATAATTATAAATATTAAGCTGAAAAATGTGTGTAGTATAAACAGGATAATGTATTAACCAAAATTAAAAAACTCAACAAACATAAATAAATATATATTACAGGACATCCTTTCACACATGAACTGAGCCCCACAGTAAGGTCAGAAGGATTGTGTTGTGGGTACTTAGCTCAGCCAACGATTGACGATGAGATTTGAAGCCAGGACCGTCGGCTTCATAGGCATATTCAGATATGCCTAATCTTACTAACTTTGATTTATGGATGTAAATATATTGATCATTCATATAGTTTTTTTTTTCCATTTTGTTTCCCAATTGCCTTCCTCTTTTGTTATCGCCACACGAAATGTAAATATTTTGTATGGCGATAACAAAAGAGGAAACTAAAAGTATGGAAATCTCTAAGACGAATTTTCTTTCTATTGGAATGGAAGGAGCTAGTTTAATTCAAAGTAGAAATAAACATATTTTTTGTAAGATAAAAATAAAAAGATTTTTTTTTATTTTGGAAGCTTGTATAATATATTATTATTATTGACATAAAACATTGCACGCATATTAAAATTAATTTTAAATAAGATTGTCATAAACACAATAACCAATTTCTGCGGTTTTTAATTCGATATGTATTGTTATATTATTTGCGGGTATTTCAGTTGTGTCCGATTCCATTTTCAACGGTTTCAACCACATTTTAAATAAGTTTCACAATTGTATTCCTGAAATATTGTAGTTTCATTAAAAACCAAGTTCCAGTTTTCATCAAATAAAATTTTTGATGCAAAATTTTACTGAGTTTACATAGGGAACAATACAAAAACTTTATTTGTATTTAAACTTACGTGAGATATATTTAATAATATATTTTTTTTATGACATAGGCGGCAAACGAGCAGACGGATTGCCTGGTGGTAAGCAATTACCGTCGCCCATGGGCACCCGCAAAACCAGGGGAGTCACAAGCGCGTTGCCGGCCTTTAAGGGGGGTTGGAGCTCTGGGAACCTTACTCACCATCAGGAACACAACACTACAGACCTGAAAGGTAGCAGTGCTATTATGGCTGTGGTCTTCTGTAAGGAGGAGGTACTTCCCCAGTTGGGCTGCTCCAGATTCAAGCGTCATGGTCATCGCTGTGCCCTACCTCTCATTGTTGGACGTAGTTTAAGCACATACCCTGGTCCAAATTAACGATTAACGATTCAATGATAACGGTCCAATTAACGATTAATACGATAACGATGTGCGCGACGGGCCGGTGACGCTAGCGGTGAGCCGAACGGACACTCAGCACTCTTAGTGCTTGAAAATGGAGGCCTATGTTCTCCGGCACATGTCGCGTAAGTGACTGAATAAACGTGAGTAGTACCGTATTAATCGTTAATTACAAAAACTTTAATATAATTAAAATTGTTGTGAGCCTTGTTAATACTAATTAGTTACAAACGGATAAACTCACGTGTGATTATATCGCACTAGGCGACATGTTTCGACAAGCTCTTGAAGATGGGTAACTGCTGGACATAGGTCTTCCCATAGACTTCGCCATACGGAACGATCTCTGAGCATGGTTCAATACCTTGATCGCCACGCTTGGCAGGCGGGTTAGCTATCGCAAGATGTACCGCTCTAAGGAAGTTTAGTATTAGTACTTTACACTTGCACCAGTCTCAGCCAAAAGATGAAAACTGGTCTTATGCAAAATAGACGATCTTCATGAATGGTGCGACAACATGTCGTTCACGTGAACACTGTCCCCCGAGCCATGTTGCCCGAGGATACAAGTCAGTTACAACACGTACGGGTGTATGCACTTTACAATGACAGGTCGGATGAGGACGGATCCTGATACACCGTTGTGGGTGCTAATAGGCATGACTACACGTGTTACAAATTCTAACAAAACTAAGTCAGATAGATATTTTATGAACAATTTATCTTAATAACTTATTATTTCAAAGAAATCAAAGATAATGGACCCTAAAATGATGAAACTTAAAGGTCTAAAAAATTTGATACATTATGAAAAATAATAATATGCAGTCGGTTCCTTACATTTTTCTGAAAAATAAAATGTACGGTAACTATATATATAAACGCATTATATCACGAAATAAAAATTGCATTATTTTTTCATACTTAAGAGTGGGCGATGACCTAAGCGTGACGTCATAGATAAGCACCATTTTGTTAGGAGCGTTTTGAGTGGACTGTGCGAGATTCAGACTTTAAATCTAATTTCTGACTCTTGTTTACCTTTTACACAATTGATCCCATAGCGATATTTGACCCCCACAACGAAACAAATCGATTAATATCATAAACAACAATTATTCGTTATGCCTATTGAGACACGTTATACATTCCAGATAGGGGTTCTGCGTGGCAGCCTGACTCTGCTTCTTAATATCAATAAAAAAATCTCTGAGAAGGTTGTATCACGTAAGAAGTTCAGAGAGACTTTTCCAAAACAGTAATACAAATATCAAAACATATTATGAAAAATTCTAGCGGAAAATATACGAGTAACAATATGTAGTTTAATAAAAGACCGGACATAAATAAAAGGCTTTTTTGGCATCTAGTTTTCTCACGATATACTAAAAAAAGATAAAAAATAATATCTGACCTGGATATAATTTCAAAGTATCTATTCACTACTCACTAGCAACGAATGTCTTGACTCTGCTTGAAAATAAGTACCAGCGCTTACCCGAAACATATCACCTAGTGCGATATAAGTACACGCGAGTTCATCCGTTGAAGCAAGATTTGGCAGTTTTAATTAAACTTCCTTGAAAAAAATATGTGCGAGCTTATCTGTACTTCTTTATTCTTCATCTTCAATAAATATTTACGAAAGCTATTACCAAAATCAATATTTCCAAACGTTTGCTATGTATTAGTTGTTCCTCGTATATCAAGAAACCTTTTTACCGAGAACCGTGCCTTGCGCAAACCTTTAGCCGCACAAACAAAGCCTTAAGCCTGCCGGCGCCCAAACCGAATAGCGAGAGTCTAAACACCATAAGGCCCGCGGGCCTCCATTGATCGCCATGATAAGCCCCCATCCATCTTTAGGACGATTTAAATCCCTCGGATACGGAAGAATAATGATTTTCTTCATATACGCTTACAGAATTTGCTCTAATTTTGAAATGTTTGGCAAAATTTTTAATACTATCAAATTGAGGAAGTTAGGGGAATACGAAGAACAACTATGCTAATTTAGGTTTTTGATTTACAATTATGCTATTAACTTTTCTACATTAATCAAAAATACTGATAGGAAAAATTCTAATCTTGATGCTTCAAATGTAACTAATGATTGGAAGATTATTGCATAACCAAAGCTTCCTTTTACTCATATTAGTTATATTGGTACTGCTGCTTGAATGAATGAATGAATACTTTATTGCACACCTCAAAAGTAGAACAATATCACACAATAAAATAAAAAGAAAAGCGCGATCTCTTCCAGACAACTCTCTTCCTTATCTAAATGTATAAAAACGTTATCAATGTCATTTTATGTTGATACTTACATTCAAAAACCAAAATTACTTCTACGTTAATAAATTGTGATTTGTACGGATAGAGATTTTTTTTTCCTATTTGGCTGCTTGCGAACATTTTCTATTCAACGCAACTTTCCGGAAATGTGTAAATGTTTTGGAATAGCGCTTAACTCTTTTCAATTCCAACTTCAAATGCTTTGAACCTTAGGATTTGCGCCTAGCACTACCGTTTACTCAGAGGCAATATCGCCAAATGCAGTATGTATGAGGTGGGCTGTTGCTCTTACATAACCAGCGTTTCCAAATTCCCAATATAATGTGACCGGGAAAATGGTAAGAATTAAACTAAACGGAGGATCAATGATATGCTGGACACTTGCCTCTGGGGGTGTTTGCTATCTGCAGTTGCTTTGTACTGGATAAAGAAAACACTAAGGATGTATAAAGTAAATGGGCGCTTGAGATGTTCTTGTGCTGGGCGATAAAAATGAGACACAAGGGGAACTAAAAGCCTTTCAATGTAGGTTTTTCGGAATTTGCTTTTTTCTGAAAGTGATTAAACGTTCCACTAAAAGATACGGTTAGGAATTTTTCTCATGAGATTTATCTTACAAATTATCTGCACTGACCTTTTTCTACTTCTTGTAACTTAATAGGTGCACAAAAAGGAATATTATTTATGTATTTGCCTACAGCAAATAAAGCTAGGAAAGATATCTTGTAGAAGTTTGTGTCAAAGCAGGATTCGTAAATTCACTGCTAAGTAAGAAATTCCTGAATACGTTTGCTATAAAAATATTCAAGACACCCTCCTGATTTCTTTAGTAATAGCGACGGAAATATTATTATAGTGAGAAGGAAGTCTGTGAAAAATCAGTTTTCAAGAAAAATATTTATCTCATTTCTCGCTCCCTAAGCCGGGAGGACTTTATTTCCTCACCCGATGGTAATTAGTGGAAGTCTTACATTTGATTTGTATGTGGATTATGTATTAGATGTGACTATTTAAATGATGTCGTGAATTTTGTGTGTGAAAAGCATTTTCATTCTTATTTTAATTTTGTAATGAGACCGAATCCGTAGAGAATTTTGTAATAATATGTATGCAATTTGAATATTTTTTTTATAGTCAAGTTTTTTCTGTCTTTCTTACTGGATTAGAATTTATATTCTTATTAATTTCCTAGTATTAAAGTATAATATTTTTCCCAGAGATTTTTTTTCTAGCATTAGCCGATTTCTGGAAGCTATACATGTTTTATATGTAACAGTGCAAGTTGGTACAGTTTATATTGGAACAATGACATAATATTGCATTTTGAGAAGCTTTATAATTATTATGTTTGACAATTCAGTACCTACCTACTTAAATACATTTTTAACTTAACAGGACGAATACAGGTTATACATATACACGCAAAAATATTAATAAGTTAGTATTTACTGGCACAACACTATTGCTTGAGTATCTAATAGTATAAATAAATAAATAAAAATAAATATTTCGGGATAATATTACACAAATCGACCTAGATCTACGGTAAGCTCAATAAGGCTTGTGTTGTAGGTGCTAGACGACGATATATTATAATAGATAGATACATATAAATACTTAAATACATAGAAAACACCCATGACTCAGGAACAAATATCTGTGCTCATCACAAATAAATGCTCTGACTGGGAATCGAATCCAGGACCATCGGCTTCATAAGCAGGGTCACTACCCACTAGGCCAGACCGGTCGTCGGTCGGTAATATCTTTGGTTACATGTAAAATTATGTAAGTATTAATAAAATTACCTTTTCAATCATTATTCTTTAGATTAAATTTGAGTCCGATGAAATTTTTCTTCTATTGGTATGTCGCTTGCATAGCATTTGTATTTCATTACTTTCCGAATATTATTTTTTAAATATGATAAACAAAATTGGGTCTTTCACTTTTGAATGTTGATCTATAGCCGTTTGCTTACTTATCAATTGATTAATTCGATCTCTAATGTGTGAAAAAGTGACACACAATTTAGCTACATTTGTTTCCTGGCAAAAAAAATATATGAAAATTGAAACAAACTCGGACGAGAAATCCGTAAAAATTCATATTATGAACTAGCCCAAAACACACGAACATTTTTACATTTACTCCAAGCTCAAAATTAGGTTATTTAAAGTTACTGCAGCACATTCAGCATTACAGTACCAAGGCAACATAACATTGCGTCTATATTACTCCCAAGCGGCCAGTTCCAGAGTCTCTTGTCTCCTCGCTACGTACTAACCAACACTGACTCATTGATGTACCTTATTCCGTTGTAATAAGGTTTACGTACAGTCAGTTTATGTATACAGCAGTGCGCTAGTTTCCTTTACTTGCTGGACTAATGAGAAAATATACGCCTCCTCGCTAACTTTGCTCTCCTAGTACTCTTCTAGTTTTTAATGGTGTACAGTTTTTAAGTTAACGAACGGAAACGAGAATTGTAAGTGTGATTTAATATTCAAGGTGGTATTGTTTAAGTTGCGAGTTTTTGTTTTAATTAGAAGTTACGAAATACAGTTGGTGCTTTTGATACTCTCCGGATTATTTTTAATTAGGTGGGAGTTTTGACTTACCGTTGTTAAATCAATTATCGGTCACATTTTGAGAAAAACCAGGCTATTTCTAATCAAAATTGCAAGCTGAATCCATTTTCTAAAATCCTCTTACGCTACTTTTACACAGGCACTTTGTGTGGAAGTAGCGTAATGGAATTTTAGACATACTAGGTATTCATTGGGACACTTTGTGACTCTTCTTAAAACAGATTCAGCTTACGATTTTGATCATGAATAATCTTTCTCGAAATGTGGAAAACTCTTGATTCAACAGCGGTTATTTGAAACGCCTAAGTATGTAGGTTTTATTCTTATATATTGTTAACATTATTGACATATTGAAATAAGAACAATACTTTAATGAAATAATAAAAGTCTCAAATAGTTTATCATGGCTAATAACCATTTTCAACGAAGATAACACTTTAAACTTTCGGGTTTTCTCCACACATTAACAAAAAATTGTAGAGGGTCTACCGTGAATAAAAATGTACCTTGAGTATCGATGTTTCGACGCCGGTTGCACTGCAAGTGTGAAATCATAGATGCGGGTAAGAATTTATGTGACTATCCGATGAATGTTATCGTCACAAAACTGAAATAAATTAACTTTTATAAGTCACTCTAATAGATTATTCCTGTTTTCTGAAAACTTCTTTATGTGAAATTCATAACTAATCAAAGTATTTTTTATAAATATTTTAATTTACTTTGACTTGAAGACATCAGCCGCGATAACATCGATGCAGTTTCGAATCCTGCCTTGGACGCCGGAGGTTCTTGCCACTTTTTCTTAAGTATATGTCATCTATTTTCAATTTCCTATTTATGTAGAATCCCGATTGTTAGTAAATTGTTCTATAATATTATAATAACCAATCAATTTTAAAGTCAGTTTGAACATAAATCGTAAAGTATAGCCATTTTTATACCCCCATTGCCCGACGGCTTATAAATAAACATAGAACAATAAATAACGACTGGAACACATAGCGTTGAAGTTGCCAAATTCCTAGTCAGCATTGTTGCAGCAATGTAGCCTCAAACCATAGACACACGCCCATAGACTATGTAGGTTAACTTCTGTATGATCGATTTATGAACTAAAATAATTGCAAGTATTCACTCTCTTCGTATGTATTCCCGGAATGATATAATTTGGATGTTTTCAAGGCAAGAGTGAATAGGCTGGTACTGAATGAGCGTGCTACACCTTCGACCTCGTCGTAACTTATTTACTATCGTGGACACTTGTGGTTGAAAAATTATTATACAGTGTGTATTTTTCATACGGACGTATATTGTAGAGGCGATTAGTATTGGACCTCAAGAACCTATTTACATTAATTTTGTTGAAAAAATTTGGTTATTTTTATTTCATTCGTAAAAATTAAGCACGCAATGTTTTACATCCATAGTAATTAACGTACCGATGCGTCATGTCATGTCGGTATTACTTGTCATGTCAAAATAAGTTGGACTGCGTACATTGCTGCCCGGTCAGACTTAAAAAAATCGTTACAAGTATGTTATAACACTATTTAACAAAATTATTAACATAATACGATTCGTATTATTGGATACTGTATGTAGGCAACTTATACGCCCGTATGAAAAATACATACCGTATAAATAAATAAATATGTCTTTAGGGTTAGGTAGTAAGTATGGAAGTGCAACTTGTATCAAATAAATCATTTTGTATGCTCTTCCCGGTAGCAAAGTGATCTGTGTTTGAAACAAATACACAATATCTATAGAGCTGGCAATGTACAGGCGCGTGCAAAACCAAACAAGGCGAAATAGTCGGGGCGTTGAACTTGCCAGGATCGTGTACAGTCGTGTTCGGAAGCGGTTGTAGTTTTCTCAAAAGGACATTTCCGGGATTTTTCATACAAAGGATGGTGTTAAGATTTTACTATATCGCGGGAAATTACAACATTCGGCATGTACGGATTGTTTAAGTCTCCAAATTTATTACTCTCCGTAAAACAGCTGCCGGCTGTCTAGAACAGCACCACCTCCTCCCGTGGGTGTCGTATGAGGCGACAAAGAGACAAAACCGACGGACGAAAGACGGTCGGACGGAAGGACAAAAACCTAATCTTCAGATTCTCCGCCTAGTTACCAAGTGCGGCGACTTATAGCAACTACCCAAAGATGATACAAGTCATATTTGTTGTAATTGTTTTGCAATTTGGGGGAGGCCTATGTCCAGCAGTGGACATCCTTGGCTGAAGTAGGAGTAGATAGTTTTAACCCCTAGCTGATTGTAATTGTAGTTCTGGTTTAGTGAGATAGTGACCCTACCTTTGAAGCAACATAGGGCATTCTTACACAGATTGACTAAGCCCCACGGTAACCTGGAAAAGGCTTGTGTTGTGGGTACTCAAGGCAACGATATATATATAATAGACATATACTTAAATACATGTATAAAACACCCATGACTCAGGAACAAAAATCTGTGCTCATCACACTAATATACTATATGCCCATACTGTGATTGGAACTTAGGACCATCGGCTTCATACTAGGCCAAACTTGTCGTCAATCCCAGTAAACATTTATTTGTATGATAAGTACATATATATATTCTGACTCATGAGTGTTTCCTATGTATATAAGTATTTTATTATATATATATCGATGGCTACTCACAACACAAGCCTTCTTGAGATTAGCGCGTAGCTCAGTGAATTTGTGTAAGGATGTCTTGTATTTTTTTAAACATCGCTACAAAATTAACTATTCACGAATGCAATTAACGATGCCAATCAATCACATTCAAATTTTAATAAAATAACCTAATTTAATATTTCGAAAATACAGTTAAATATTCATCGGGGTGCGATCGCGTGTCAAGTTCCAATTGACAGGTTTAAAGTGACATTTATAGGAGATGTGTTAAGTGGGTACGTTTATAGGACAATTTGATTGTCCTCAATACGTCTCCTATTTGTATCCTAATTGACTGTCATAGGATTAATATGCATACTGATTTGGATGAATGTTTTTAAGAGAGAATATATGTTTTTTTTTTATTAGAAAAAAGGATTAGAATTCAAAACGTTTAGTCTAAAATATAAATAATTGCTTAATGATTCTGTCATACAAAGAAACTGAAGAGATAATTAAAGGCACTAAACCAAAGCCAAGCCAGCCTTCTGGTCAGCTGTAGTGTCAATTAAAAGTGACGCCAAAGCCTTGTACATCCCAAGAGCACTCAGTCACCGTTTCGTCCCCAAACGCCTCGAATATGTAACTACACACATAAAAAAAATTACGCATGTACAAATTACATTAAATAAGTTAACAACAAAAAAATATCAATAACTTAAAAATCAACCAAATTAAAGATAATTAAAACTAAAAATCTGTGGCATGGTTCCAAGGATGCTGGCATCATTACTTCGCTGTATCGCAACGCTTAGAGCGATTTGCAAGCGATTTCTATACAAAACTCGTACGCGGCGAACTCGCGGCGTATTCGCCTCCATACAAAACTCGCTCGCAAATCGCAAGTGTGATAGCCTTACGCGTTGAGCGAGGAAGCTGCCAGCTCTTTTATCCTCAGTTGACCAGCTTAGCCAACCCTTAAAAAAAATATTCAAAAAGGGTGTAAAGAGGTTTTTACGGGGTCGACAACGCGTGAATGATGCCTCGGTATTGTAAACGTCTATAGACTGCGGTGACCGCCTACCATCAAGCAGGCCGCATGCTTGTTTGCCACCTTTGTGGTATAAAAAAATATATATATTGTAAGCACTTTCGTTACAACCTGTACTGTGACAACAGTGCATTCCTCATTTCAGCAATGTTGACACAGACTCGTAACACGGCTCTTAATAACCGAGATGTTAATGTCGACTTCTGTATTTCCGTCCCGTTTATTTACACACAGTCAAAGAGGGATAAACGTAAGTTAATATTTGTTTAACCGTTTTCCTTTTTGCTGCCAGTCTTGTTTGGATTCAGAGGTATTTTAGTTATTAATAAATATTTCTGAGACATATAAATAAAACGAAGACCGGTCTGGCCTAATTGGAAGTGACCCTGCCTATGACGCCGCTGGTCCTGGGTTCGAATCCCAGTAAGGGCATTTATTTGTGTGATATACATATACTTAAAACTGTATTGGAGATAGGTACCAGAGCTTACCCGAAACATGTGACCTAGTGAGATATAATTACAAGTGGGCTTATTCGTTTGTAACTAATTAGTATTTCAGAGACATTCTAAGACAAATCTACCTAATATAGTAAGCTTATTAGGGCTTGAGAATTACGTACACACAGCAACACTCTTAGCTGTACATCGATGGACCTTATGCCTTATATAATAAGGACCACCAATGTATAGCTAGGAGTTGTGCTGTGTGTACTACACAAAAATATAAACAATAGACGGATACATATAAATACTTAAGTTCATACGTAATCCTACTCGATTTTTTTCTTTATATTGTAGGACATAGAGTAGAATCTCTTTCGTATCAAAATCGAAGGAAACAAATAAATATTTTTTATGAAGCAGTAAAGTCTGTTAGCGAATATCTTCGATATTTAAATCGAAAGCAAAATAGAAATAAAAATTGACTCGCAGTGGGACTCGAACCCACAACCAGTGGAAATATCGGAAACAAATAAAATTCAACTCTGTTCTAATTTTATAAAATTCAAATTGACGACCGGTCTGGCCTAATTGGTAGTGACCCTGCCTATGACGCCGATGGTCCTGGGTTCGAATCCCAGTAAGGGCATTTATTTGTGTGATATATAACTAGCGACCCGCTCCGGCTTCACACGGGTGCAATGCTGATAGCAGTATGTTCTCCACTATTTAATAGATGTTATTATAAATATAAACCTTCCTATTCAATCACTCTATCTATTAAAAAAAACGCATCAAAATCCGTTGGGTAGTTTTAAAGATTTAAGCATAATTAGGGATATAGGGACAGAGAAAGCGACTTTGTTTTATACTACATAGTCATACAGAGTGTAGATTGAGGTGTAACGATAATCACCTTGGCTATGGTCGTAGTTACACTCGACTTGTCTCGAAGCTCACCTTAGCTTTACAATTATTTTTTCAAACCAATTGCCCAAACCTAATTAGATTATTTACAAGTGTCAACCCTAAGCTTTATCTTTTTAAACTCGTGAATAAATCCAGCCGCCACTCACGGCTATCGGATTTAATTAGGGTCACCACACGAGGGCCACCAACGTAGACCCGCGCATTGATTTCCGTCGCGCAAAGTGGTTCGCACATGTGCGGAAATGACGGGGTTTCTGGCCGTTTGATGTTTCAGCTTTTAGGCGCAGGAATTGGGGTATTTCTGGACAGTTTGTTCAACAGTTTTATGTTAAATATATTTTTTTAATGGTTCAACAACTATTTTATGTCACACCAGTCCCCTAGGACACTCTAAAAACTACTGTTTTAATGCATTCAAAGTCAATAAATATTTTTGTGGTAACTATATGTTCATTCCATAATGGGTCACCTACCAATCGTGCGGTGCCATATTTCTTCTAACTAATTTTTTTTCCTGGCAGCTAGGAAAGAATAATAATGGATGATAGTTGATACACCGAAATATTGTTACTCAGTTACAACGAATAATCTGACGTCCACTTATATCGCACTAGGCGACATGTTTCGGGTAAGCCCTCGCGCACCCTCCAAAGCGGTGTGACTCGGCTTGAAAATGGGTAAGTACCCGAGCTTACCCAAAACATGTCCTTTTTAGGCGCGGAAGGGTCCTGGATTTTCCCCAGGCTACCTTCCCCCCACACAGTCCGCCTGCTCTATCGCACCACACGTGTGCATAAAGCCCAAGTCAGGTTCCAAAAAAAAAACAAAAAAAAAAAAAAATATCATTGTGAATAGTAGTACAGTCAGCAGCAGATGTGGCTAAGCGGTTGAGGTGTTCAAAATGAGGTCAACACATCTCTATTGTCAAAAATAAGAGCGCGTGTAGGTCATTTTGAACACTTCACCCGCTCAGCCACTTTTGCTACTGACTGTAGGTACATAACAATATCAGCAAATGTTTCATTAAAACATTTTACTAATCATAACACCATTTTGCATAACATAAATGAAATTAATGCATATTAAACGAAATACATATTATTCAAAGAAAAAGTCCCATATACCGTCGCTTTGAAGAAAAACTAAAAGCAAGAGCTCTTGATCCGGCGGTTGTGGCATACGGCTTCTAAAACCCAAAATGTCTTAAATCAACCTTAAATCTTGACTCTTAAGCCTTTTCAGTTATCAAACGATATCGTTGTTAGGCCTAATGCGAATTTATGTGGTTGAATTAATGGAATTTCACATTAAGAGCTTTGTAAAAACGCTTCAGAAATTAGGTGAGTTCTTGGGAGGAACCGAGTTTGCTGATAAGGTTTGGTGTGGAGATAACCTTTAGTAACCTAACCTTAGTCCGGAGCTAAGGGATTTTTGTGTATCCCAGTGTCCCAAAGTCCCTAAAAAGTACTTGTGTTTTAGTAGTTATTTCATTAGCTGAACATCTTAGTCATATACTACTTAGTTACAAACGGATAAACTCACGTGTAATTATATCGCACTAGGCGACATGTTTCGGGTAAGCTCTGGTACCCATCTTCAAGCCGAGTCAGGACACACCGATCGCGTTGAGGGTGTATCGCTCACTGCTAATTACACTTGAGTTTCATCATCATCATCATCATGTCAGCCGAAAGACGTCCACTGCTGGACATAGGCCTCCCCCAGAACGACCCAAGAAGACCGATCCTGCGCCTTCCACATCCAGCGGTATCCCGCGACTCTAACTAGGTCGTCGGTCCACCTTGTGGGGCGTCACGTGAGTTTATCCGTTTGTAACTAAGTAGTAATATGGCTCACAACAGTTTTAACTGTATCTTAGTCATATATTATGTTTTTGGCTATCAAAGCGTTGATAAATTAGAGATGGGTAACTCAGGAGTGAGCGATACAAATATATGTCTCTCTGTATACCTAATCACTATTCATATCCTTTCAAATCCGACTATATCAGTATATTTGTGACGACCGGTCTGGTCTAGTGGGTAGTGACCCTGCCTATAAAGCTGATGGTCCTGGGTTCAAATCCCAGTAAGGCATTTATTTGTGTGATGAGCATAGATATTTGTTCCTGAGTCATGGGTGGTTTCTATGTATTTAAGTATTTATATGTATCTATCTATTATATATATCGTCGTCTAGTACCTACAACACAAGCCTTACTGAGCTTACCGTTGGACTAGGTCGATTTGTGTAAGGTTGTCCGGTATTTATTATTTATACACTCTGTAAGTACAGCGGCGCTACGACGAAATACGATATTCGAAAACGGTCGATTGCCTCTGTCATTCTCATGACGCCTTAATATGAGTAAAAGAGAAGATGCTTGAAATAAACGAACTTCGATGTTCGCGGTACCGGGCCAGCTCTTAACTGTCTATGGTCGCTGTTGGCGTCTCGCTGGGTTGCGAATATACCATGTCATAAAATGCAAACACAACCTTACATATTACTATGTTATGTATTATGGTTTTCTATTATACTAGTGCAAAATATTGCTAACAATTTTTCATTCAGCAAACCGCGTTCCACTCCCACACCCATTTCAGAAAATACAAATCACCCAAAATCCCTTCACATCCAAAATCTCGACGCCATTACGTGGAAATATCCAACTTTTTCCGCTAACCAAAATGGTGGCTGTGGGAGCGTTATTCAAGGTTTTAAAATAGCTTTGGTGACATAAATGGCATAGTTGTTTTCGTAAATATGGCGCGCCGTAAAATATCTGGTTATCGCATTGTGCTTCTTGTGTTGTTTGCGTATATTTTTTATCACGGAAAATAAAAAAGATATTAAGGAATAATAAATGCGTATACAAAATTGTTGAAACTCAAAATAATGTAAATAAATAAATTAAAGCAGATTTTTTCGCATATTATCTTTTTATTATTGAAAAATTGGCCTTGTTGGAAAAATATATTTTTCACAACAATCGGACTATTCTAAAAGCGCAGCAATGGACTGCCTATGTATGCACTAGCGGCACTACTGTGAAAATAGATATGCATAAATTACGAACCTCTCAGTCACTCTCAAGACTCCTTAATTGGAGTAAAAGAGAAAGATTCTCGAAATTTACGATCTACGACATTCGCGGTACCAAGCCAGTAACGAACCAGAGCATGATATTACGAGATCGGTAAAATTTAAAATTTAAAGCTGATAGCCTAGCGGTAAGAATGTGCCACTTGCAATCCGGATATCGCAAGTTTAAGCCCCGGCTTGTACCAATGAGTTCATCGGAACTTATGTACGAAATATCATTTGATATTTACCAGCCGCTGAAGGAAAACATCGCGAGGAAGCCGGACTAATCCCAATAAGGCCTAGTTTACCCTCTGGATTGGAAGGTCAGATGGCAATCGTCCCGACCAATGGCAATGGACCCGGGTATGTCCTTAAACTACGTCCAACAATGAGAGGTAGGGCACATCGTGGACCATCATGCTTGAATCTGGGGCAGCCCAACTGGGGAAGTACCTCCTCCTTACAGAAGACCACATCAGCCATAATAGCACTGCCACCTTTCAGGTATGTAGTGTTGTGTTCCTGATGGTGAGTAAGGTTCCCAGAGCTCCAACCCCCCTTAAAGGCCGGCAACGCATGTGACTCCCCTGGTGTTACGGGTGCCCATGGGCGACGGTAATTGCTTACCACCAGGCAATCCGTCTGCTCGTTTGCCGCCTATGTCAAAAAAAAATTGTTTAAAATTGTGTCAACTCCACATCCTGGCATTATATGCCAAGCGGACCCCATTAGCAGTTGCAAAATACCAGGACAACACGAGGAAATTGATGATGGTAAAATAACAAATTGTAACTTAAAAAGTTGAATACTGGCACGGCTATTCCCACGTTTTGACTGCGACAGAGTTGATATAGTGCTCACCGGAAACTATTAGCCGTGTTATATGGCGTCTTCTATCTTGGCACGTATGAAAGGGCCTTTCTAGGCGTATTCGGAACGTAAGTTATTATGGCAATTTAATTTCAATACTGCTTGTGGAGTCGCCGTCAGAAATATAAGAGCTGTGGAGGTGGTCGCAAATATCTGAACATGCACTGTAGCTTATAATAGAGGCGTTGTTCAGATATTTGTGACCACCTCCATAGCTCCGATATATCTTATGGGGACTGTATAAAGAGGAAGGAATTTCCATGAGTATTTATTTTTACTTATACTTATATTAATGGCTTTTACCCGTGATTTCGTCCGAGTCTTCATAAGACAAAAATTATTGCTTAGCAGCTCCCATCTCATCCATTTCAACTTCATCAACTAATTCTCTTAAAGAAACTTGTAAAATACTTCGGAACTTTAATTTGAAACACTACCTTTACACTCAACATCATATTATACTTCAAATTACTCGAACAGGAGAATTTTGTAAACATTTTAAATTTGTAACTAGGTCCTTCCGGAGACACGATTGTGAACAGCTCTAAAATATTTAAGATCCTAGTTAGTACCTTATGTCTCGGTCACCGTCATGATAACTTGATTGGACTAAAAGAGATAAATGGTCGAAATTAACGAACTTAAATATTCTCATATCTTTGATGTGACCTGGTCAGGTCAGGTATTTGTTCCTGAGTCTTGGGTGTTTGCTTTGTATTTAAGTATTTGTTTTATATTATACGAGTATCGTTGGCAGGACGTACAATACAAGCCTTATAGTGTGGCAAATTGTGTAAGAGTGTCCTGTAATGTTTATTTATAAATTATGAGAGCTTTTCTCTTGATATCTTTCTTAATTTGAATGAGTTTCCAATATTTCGGCACTGTTGCAAGCGCCATCCTCACTGAATAATTGATGTACTGCGAGACTTAACTGTGGTCAAACCACACTCCGTTTTAAGTAAAATCTTAAAACCGTGATCATGTTTACTAATTTCTATTATTCACATTCCTAATACAATTTCTTCGTTTCTGACAGAATTTAAAATGTTACAAGTCGAGTACTCGACCCTTAAAAAGCTACCCCAAAAATTATGACTATTTGAGTAACATTGAACTGCTAATAAGAGATTCATTTTGCAATTACTATTTTTTTTCGTGGACAACTTACGTTTGAACAAAGAAAACATGGTCGCTGGCTGAAATATACGGCGCGTCAGACCCGCCATTACGAGGCAGCTGGGCCCGGGAACCTATTAACTCGGGTCTATGCTGCTTGAAAATGTATTGTTTACAACTAAACGCGGAGAAAACGTTTTAAGATCTATATTGTCTTTCGGAATTAAGTTTCAACTTGACCTAACTTGCATCCCGCATCATCAAGGCATGGCAGTCACAATGGACCTTAGGTGTCTAATCCCCGCTTTTTAATGCCACCAGTCCATACGATGGTGGCCCACCTGATGATAAACAGCCTATAGACTCAGGTGCCGTGTGATGCCGGCTGACTGTGCCGTGTGATGACGGCTAACTATGCCGTGTGATGCCAGCTGACTAGAATAGCACCACCATCTCTTCCCGCGGGAGTCGTAAGAGGCGACAATGGCAACTACCCCTAAGATGATACAAGTCATATTTGTGGGAGGCCTATGCTCAGCAGTGGACTGCATATGGCTGAAATGTATGTTTGTATGTAGACTCATCCTTTAAGGCTCTGAGCTCAGGAATTATGTTATCCGCAGTAGAACCAAAGTTACCGATATAGCCCTCCGGATCGGATCGCCAAACTTAAGTGGCAGTGGGCGGGTCACATTGTGTGAAGAACCGATGGCCGATGGGGCGAAAAGGTTCTGGAGTGGTGACCACAAACTGGAAGACGCAGCGTAAGTAGGCATCCCACAAGGTGGACTGCCGACCTGGTGAAGGTTGCGGGATCTCGCTGGATGTGGAAGGCGCGGGACCGGTCTTTTTGGATCGTTTTGGGGAAGACTTATGTCCAGCAGTGGACGTCTTTCGGCTGACATGATAATTATGATGATGATGATTGCTTTATTTATTTCCAGAACCATAAATTAAGGCTTTTATGGAGACATTCTGTTGACACAAGGGTAATCGTATTGGAAAATAAATCTAGCTCCACCAAGCATTGAAATAAATTAAGGAGAATAAAACCGCGACAAGCAAACATTGTCGCTGCACTGCAGTAGCGGGAAACCTGTCAATACTAGTTAACTACGTCGTACGTTGGTCTATTTGCCTCTTTATCGCTCGTATATCCAAGAGCGATAGAGATAAACAAAATCCAAATTTCGGATTTATGTTCTTCTGTTTGTGTTGTTGTTCTTGAACAGTCAGCAGAAGTTGCTGATCGGGTGAGTTGTTCAAAATGATATTAACAGGACTTTATAGCTAAGAGAATAACCCTGACAATATCATACTGACAACCTGGCCCGCTTAGCAACTTTTGGCCCCGGGTATGTCCTTAAACTACGTCCAACAATGAGAGGTAGGGCACAGCGAAGTACCATCACGCTTGACTCCGGAGAAGTCCATCTGGGGACGTACCTCCTCCTTACAGAAGACCACAGCCATGATAACACTGCTACCTTTCAGGTATGTAGTGTTGTGTTCCTGATGGTGACTAAGGTTCCCAGAGCTCCAATTCCCTTTAAAGATCGGCAACGCGCCTGTGACTCCCCTGGTGATGCGAGTGCCCATGGGCGACGGTAATTGCTTATAATCAGTCAATCCGTCTGCTCGTTTTCCACCTTTGTCATAAAAAAACTTGTGGTGCTGATTGAACAGAATATTTGTTCGTTTCGTAAAGATTCGTCCATTCAGTTCTATTCATTTATTCGCTTATTGTAACTTAACAAGCTCGCACTTGCGTTGTGTAAAAATGTAGTTTAATAATGATAATTTTGAATATACTTTGTTACCTTTGAGCTGACTATTTTCTTTGCCCTCAATCAACACCAGCTCTAACTGCTCCGCTGAACATAAATAAATTAATAAATATTTCGGGACAATCTGACACAAATCGATCACCTAGTCCTACGGTAAGCTCAGTAGGCTTGTGTTGTAGGTACTAGACGACAATATATATAATAGATAGATACATATAAATACTTAAATAAATAACTACTGTACTAATATGTTGAAAGACTGAAAGATGACTAAGTTCTCTCCCAAGTTTATCCACTAATAACTTAAACGCGACAGTGTTTACTTCACAAATATTGCAATAAAATTGTCCCGAGCTCGACTGGCGTGTTTTCTTGACAAACACTCGATTTGCGCCAATCATGGCAGGAATTCTTTATATGAATGTTTTTGTAAAATTTAATGAATTGTATGCAACAAAAGCATTTTTTATTAATTTAAATTGATGCTAAAGTGTACATCGTCATTCGTTAAAACGAATACGATTCAATAAAAATAAATAAAGATAAAATCGTACCCAATTAGCATGAGTTTTTAATTAAAGTTATACGAGTATATCTGACAATTTGTAACGACAATTAAGCGTCATTTCAAGAAATATGTTAATATTATAGGACATTTTTACACAAATTAAATGAGCCCCAAGGTAAGCTCAAGAAGGCTTGTGTTGTGGGTTCTCGGCCAACGATATATATAAGATACAAATACTTTAATACATATATGAAACACCCATGATCAAATATGTAAAATAATAAACTTTAAGCGATATTACAATATGAAAATACGTATAACTATGTTGATTTCATCTCCGTTCCACCACCGGACGTCCAGGTGATGGGAGCGGTTTCATCGTTACGTTGTGAATATTCCATTCATTCGTATGAAGCGATTCGCTTCTACCTTCCTAATGTGGACTACTAAGGAATGGAATTCGCTCCCTTCGTCTGGTTTCCAGAAAATATATAATTAGAGTATTTTCAAGGCAAGTATAAATAGGCTGTTACTGAACCAGCATGCTACACCCTCGTCCTCGTCGACACTTACCATCAGGTATGACTGAGATCATAACGCTGGTCAGTCCACTATAAAAAAAACCATAAAGATTTATGCTTTAAATTAGCTTTTCTTAATAAGCTTGGCTCAGCGACTGGATATACATAGACTTGGTTTCCAGTACAAAATGGTTGCCAAAAATGACCCCAATATTCTACTGACAGTTATTCCCTTACCCTTCTTCGTCTTCAAAAATTATTCAAGACGCAAATTCCCGCTATTAAAAAAAGTTGTGATCAGTCCGTTAAAGTTCTGATAAGGAATATACACTATTTTTGGGTGATTATTCGGGTGTTTGAACCGTTCTTATTACATTCTTCAGCTTTCTGTAGAAGTGCCTACATTATATTAAGTAAGTTTTGGTTGTCCTTTAGCCAGCCCCGCTGTCTACCAGTAAACCAAAAATAACACCAAACTGTGTGATCATTTGTACAGAAATCTGGACAGAGTCATAAAGACGGTTCAAACGCCCGAATAATTACCCTTTCATGAAAGTTTAAATATTCTTTTATTACTGTTAAGCACCAAAAATATAAAATGTATTGTACATTTATTTTTTAAAAATTCAATTTATCCCGCCCGCTATTATGGCGCGTTTGGCGCGTGACGTCAAAGTCTATAACAAAATCTAACCTCTTCACATTCGTTACGAACCAAGCGCTTTTGACAGTGACATAGTTGACACATAGACTTTGACGCCACACTCGACTGACGCCATTAGTCAAATCGTCTGACCAATAACGCTTTGTTTCAACCGCTCCGTTTCACATCGATAGAAATTAAATAAGGAAATTTTGATAGAGATGATAATTATGAGGATTTAAAATAGTACCCCCATCTATTACATCTGGACCCGGGTATGTCCTTAAACTACGTCCAATAATGAGAGGTAGGGCAGAGCGATGACCATCACGCTTGAATCTGGGGCAGCCCAACTGGGGAAGTACCTCCTCCTTACAGAAGACCACAGCCATAATAGCACTGCTACCTTTCAGGTAGGTAGTGTTGTGTTCCTGATGGTGAGTAAGGTTTCCAGAGCTCCAACCCACCTTAAAGGCCGGCAACGCGCTTGTGACTCCCCTGGTGTTGCGGGTGCCCATGGGCGACGGTAATTGCTTGCCATCAGGCAATCCGTCTGCTCGTTTGCCGCCTATGTATTGTCATAAAAAAAAAATCAAGTGCATATTACCTGTTGACTAAAATAAAACGTCATACGCCAAAACTCATGCGCGGTGGTACAGTCGACGTCAAAGATATGTATAAACTTTTTCACCTTAATCCTTTGTAATAAGGTGCAAAAGTGTATACATATATTTGACGTCGACTGTACAATATTAGACAGTACAAATTAGACATATTTCTTAAACGTAGAAATATATCTTTTCGTAAATCAATTCGAGGTAGATTTTAGCTGTTTAACGGCTGACTGTACTT
This sequence comes from Grapholita molesta, assembly GCA_022674325.2. Taxonomy (NCBI): domain Eukaryota; kingdom Metazoa; phylum Arthropoda; class Insecta; order Lepidoptera; family Tortricidae; genus Grapholita; species Grapholita molesta. The sequence goes on from CP053137.2 coordinate 957,111, forward strand.
AGGAAACCTACAAAACTATTGGTACCGCCTCCTAGTCTGTGGCTGACTTGAAAATATAGTCACCCGCCTCCTTGCCAACGCCACTTTAAGTCGAGTGTCTATGGACATAAAATATCTCCTTCTTTTGCCAACTAGGTACAAAACAAAATCTTTTTTTTTTCTACTTAAACGTCAGGCGAGATTGCGGGCTTATACAATTGAGTTTCTCTTTATATACGACATTATTATTTGATATTTTCTCGTTGTTTTTCGGCAAATGTTTTCCTGTAAAGAAATCGGACTTAATCTATTTAAGCTCTATAAAGCTTAGTTTTTCCGCTTAGATTAAATGCACCCGGACCCGGGTATGTCCTTAAACTACGTCCAACAATGAGAGGTAGGGCACAGCGATGACCATCACGCTTGAATCTGGAGCAGCCCAACTGGGGAAGTACCTTCTCCTTACAGAAGACCGCAGCCATAATAGCACTGCTACCTTTCAGATATGTAGTGTTGTGTTCCTGATGGTGAGTAAGGTTCCCAGAGCTCCAACCCCCCTTAAAGGCCGGCAACGCACTTGTGACTCCTCTGTTGATGCGGGTGCCCATGCGCGACGGTAATTGCTTACCATCAGGCTATCCTTCTGCTCGTTTGCCGCCTATGTCATAAAAAAAAATGCAGTCTCTTTTGTACGTCAAATCTTGCAATTAGGTTGCTAAGCGCTCTCCAGTCGTGGCAAACCGGAGGAAAACTCTAGATAGATAAGAAATAGTCGTACACAAATTACACAAGGGGTAGCATGGGTTGTCTTTATATCGCATATCGCGCTATCCATCACTTTCTAACATACCTGTCAAACAAGCCTTGAGCTTACTGGACTGACCCAATAGCCTAATATGGTCGGGTTTTTATCACTTGTCACAGTATCTGTCACGCTCCAACAAGTATGGTGTGCGAAAGTGCAACCATTCTATGGGTTCTGGAATAAAATATTCATACTAATATTATAAATGTGAAAATAACTCTCTCTGTCTGTCTGTTACCTCTTCACGCTTAAACCGCTAAACCTATTGGGATGATATTTGGTATAGAGAGAGTTTGGGCTACGAGAAAGGGTAGAATAATTTTTATCCCGCAACCATAGTTTAAAGACGGGCATGGCTATCCGCTGAAGTCGCGTGGTAAAGCTAGTTCTTATAATAAACACAAAAATGCCCTTCCTAGGATTCAAACTCGGGTTTACCTGTTTCTTAGTCAGGGTTACTAATTAAGCTAGGAAGAACTTAAAGCCTAATTAAGGTACGAAATAAACTCGATTAGGTACCTAAATCTATTCCGATTCGATTTCGCCATACATGTAAATTAAGATTAATGCTTAAACTCCAAGCGTGGACGAAGTTTGTAAACCCAACAGCTTGTTCTAACAAGCTGTAGGAATTTAGCTTTGAAATAATTTAAGAACTGAATTTACAATTAAACAATAAATATATAATTAGTGTGATGTTAAATTGGTGTAGACACTAGTTTTATGAAAGCGAAATATTGCCATCTGACCTTCCAACCCAGAGGATAAACTAGGCAATTTATGCACGTATTTATCTGTTTATATCATCGCCTTACTATGATAAATATATTGAAGATTTCTTTAAGAACGTCACTTTAGAATTAGATCTTAATAAATATTTATGAAATAACTATCTTCTCCATGTGAATTCGTCGGTCAGCCATGTCAGTATGATCGCGGGATAAAAAAATTATCCTTTGTCCTTTCTCGTAGCTCAATCTTTCTGTATACTAAATATTATCCCAATTGGTTCAGAGGTTTAAGCGTGAAGAAGTAACAGACAGAGAGAGTTACTTTCGCATTTATAATAGTAGTATGGATACTTTATTCCAGAACGCATAGCATGGTTTCACTTTCGCACTCACATACTTGTTGGAGCGTGACAGATACTGTGACAAGTGATAAAACCCCGACCATATTAGGCTAATAGGTCAGCCCAATAAGCTCAAGGCTTGTTTGACAGGTATGTTAGAAAGTGATGGATAGCGCGATATGCGATATAATGACAACCCATGCTACCCCTTGTGTAATTTGTGTAAGACTATTTCTTACCTTTTTTTTTTTTTTATGACATAGGCGGCAAACGAGCAGACGGATTGCCTGATGGTAAGCAATTACCGTCGTCCATGGGCACCCGTAACACCAGGGGAGCCACAAGCGCGTTGCCGGCCTTTAAGGGGGGTTGGAGCTCTGGGAACCTTACTCACCATCAGGAACACAACACTACATACCTGAAAGGTAGTAGTGCTATTATGGCTGTGGTCTTCTGTAAGGAGGAGGTACTTCCCCAGTTGGGCTGCCCCAGATTCAAGCGTGATGGTCATCGCTGTGCCCTACCTCTCATTGTTGGACGTAGTTTAAGGACATACCCGGGTCCAAAAAAATACCTAGAGTTTTCCGGTAAATAGGTCTACTACTAGGTCTCTAATTATTTTGTACTTTTAATTTTTAATAATTTTTAATCTTCGTTGTGATATGCAAATATACCAGAAACTGTTACAAAACAAATAATTTATTGTTTTTTTTAAATCCAACATTATTCAACTTCAATGTCCAGAACTTTTTAGTTTAATGGCTAAAATTTTAATCCCGATATCAATCAAACAAACAATACCGTAACCATTTTTTCGCTTATCATCCATAAGCCGGAGCTTGTTTACCAAAGTCCCGCAACGTCCCTTTGTTATTAAAAAAGACGTCAACAACTTGATTTATGGTCTTCTTTAAGCAATAATGCGATTGTGTCGTGTAATGGCGGCAGCTCATTATATACTAAGTGATAAATAACGGGATGAATTAGGTTTGATACCAATAGAACATAATATCTCTTAAAATAAACAATGTTGTCTTTCGTTGCCGCGATAATTACTCATGAAATAAAACATCTGAAATGGATTTTATCTTGTATACTACGTTTCGAACCCTTTAACTAGGTTCGTGGTTATCGGGTAATCGACCTGATGACCACGAACGCTGCTAAAGGGATCCAAACATCGGGAACTCCGCGTTTAGACATGCTGACACGTCACTCGCCTCGCTATTCGTCGAAACGTTCGACGAGACTTTTTCTATACAAAAACGCGAGGGACGAGAGGAATGGCGAGACGTCCGCGTACACATGCGTGCTCGTGATTCGCCTCGTTATTCGCCTCGCTACTCGTGCGAATGTGTGGCGGTAGCATAAATTAGTATACGTGATATAATCTGTTTCAGTCAGTTGTGTCAGAATTAGATGTTTTATAACAAAAGAAAGTTGCTTAAAAGGTAGGTGTTTGTGTGTATGAAATTCCTTTATCTTTTCGTTACCCCTCATGGAAAGTCGTTAAACTTTACCCCAATTTACCTTATAACTGTCAAATGACTAGTACAAGTTCCAATCTCCGTTAACTTCAAAATGCATGCTCTCCATTGTCACATGCTCCCGGCATCTGGCCCCGGTAATTAAACTTTGTAATTGGGCCAGAGACGGCCACTTTAATCAGACCACCAGTCACTTGCTATGCGAGTTATGTTAAATAACAATTTGATATAGTTTGGCAAACCAAAATTGATTGTAGGTGAAGAAACAAACATAAAATACATTTATCCTGTCCCTATTTAAATAATATAGTTGAAAAAGAACGGGTAGTTCATCTCACCGAGATTACATTCAACCTTTTTAGAGTCTATTACGAGTATGACTTCATATTCCTATTATCTTTAAGAAAAAATATTTAAAAGTAACACGAAGAAAAATATAATTTAGGTCTTTTCAAGGCAAGAGTGGATAGACTGTTACTGAACCAGCGTGCTACGCCCTCGACCTCGTCGACACTTACCATCAGGTGTGACTGAGGTCAAGGCAGTCTAGTATAAAAAAAAAAATAATATATATTTTAAGAAGCAAGACCTTGAATATTAATAAAATTCTTGTCACAAGATTTTCAATCTTGAATTTTTCGAATGTTGGTATCGTTAGTATAAACATCTCAATGCAAACATATCTTCCATCAAGATTGATTTTGAATCCAAAAAGTTTTATACTCATTCTTTTTTGGAGTGTATATTTTGTTATTTTTAATTGTTAATGTTATCACGTTGTGCAAGTTCTAAAATACATGCAATGGGCCCTATGCCATTTTCATTACCTTCACAACCGAACTCAGTATTTGAAGGCACATAGTAGCAAATAAAGTGATGCATATTATATGTTTGTGTATAGCAGAGACACTCTGTAATAATTAAATTTCCTAGTTGCGGCCGTAACAGGGCTGTTGCTGTTACAAATTTGGTGATGTCTGTCATTCAGGGTTGTCCAATATGATCAACAATTCAACAGGCGACGTCATCTTGTCTCTTCATTTTATATGTTTATCTTTTTCCACAACATCGTCTTTAAAAAAAAGAACAGTAGTTAATAGCAAATCAAATTTATTTAACGTGCTTTTGTCCTATTGTCCTTATTTTTTATTTCTTACTTACTTATAATAAAAGAAAGTAGTGTTCGTTCCGGCTTTTATAACTCGAGAAGGGCTGAACCGATTAAAGCGATGTTGGGTTCGTTGTGATTATTTTGGCCAAAAGGTTAATGGTAAGCTTAAGAAAAAAACAATCACCAAAAAGACCTCATATATAGACATTCAGGCGGTACTAAGTCCGCCGTTACAGCTAGTATGTTGTAAAAATGACCACTAAAAACGAGGTGGCAAAAACGTGCTCTGTCTGTGTAAAATATCCAGACATTGTGCAGAGCCTAACAAATCATCGTAAAAAAACGTGACATATAAACCGCGGGAACTCGTGATAAAGCTATTGTAAACAAAACTCAAATTGAAAAAAAAAATCAAAATATACCCACTTCATCATCTTCCTTACGTTGCCACGTCATTTTGCTACGGCTCATGCTTGACAACTAAATAATCCCAGGTTTTGGCGTCGACACTAGTTTTACGAAAGCGACTGCCAACCGACCTTCCAACCCAGAGGGCAAACTATACCTTGTTGGGATTAGACCGGTTTTCTCACGATTATTACTATCAAATGATATTTCGTACATAAGTTAGGCCGTGTGATGCCGGCTGACTAGAATAGCACCACCCCATCTCTTCCCGCGGGTGTCATAATAGGCGACAAAGGGAAACACCCTACGGACGGGCAGCAGCGTCCGTCAAAACCCAATCTACAGCTACTGCGGTCGCCAACACGCCTGCCAAGCGTGGCGACTAAGGCAACTACCCCCAAGATGATACAAGTCATATTTGTGGGAGGCCTATGTAAAGCTGTGGACTGCATACGGCTGAAATGTAAGTTCCAAAAAACTCATTGGTTCACGCCGGGGTTTGAACCGCCGACCTCCGGATTTCAAGTCGCACGCTCTTACCTCAAAAATATATCCGCTTATTTTAGTTAATTTACCTATTGTTATTATTTGTAGTTAAACATGATGTTTACTCTTGTTTTGCATATAATTAAGCCTTACCCTCCTATTGTGGCTGACATAATAGCCCGATTACGGCCAATACCGCGTCGGAGCTGTATAAGGATTGTTTATATACAGCTACTGGTTGTATATATTGTTTATATACAGCTGTTCGTTGTTTATGTGTTGTTGTGTGGCGTCAAACAGGTTTGGATATTGTAGAGAATTCGATAGCTAAGAGTGTTTAAAAATGGGCTGAATACTAAAGGCGACCGTATGGCAGAAATATATAATGACAACTGAATAGAATGTATACAAAACCGGATTCAAAATAAAGATATAGACAAAACAGTAAAACAGTATAAAACGTCGTCGACAGATATTGTTAAACGATAGAATTAAAGTCTCTTGAAGAGAGTTTCTTCTTCATGAAGTACAGCTTTTGTTTGTACAGAAAATGGTTGAATTTCTGTAATAAAAACTTAGGTATATTTAAAAATTAAAATTAAAATTTTAAAAAGGAAAGTTTAAAAAGAAATAATAGTATTTTTTTACATTTTGATTTTTATAAATCTATATACTTTTGTGGTGTTACTAATTTCTGAAAAGACAAGTATACAAAGTAATATTACAAACTGTCATGAAAATTAATAATGTGTTCATAAGACCTGTCATAAATAATTTGAAAGCATTTGTAAAATATAATTCTTAACACTTCCGTTCGACGTGTTAACATTGAAACAAGAGTACTACAATATTTTACATTTCAACAAGGAGGGTCATAAATGTAAAATATTGTAGATTTTACATTTCTGAACCTCCCTTGTCAACTCCTTATTAAGAAGTCAATAAAGCCAGGAGCTGGCTGAATACAGTATTATTAAAAATCCCATACAGCTTGAACCATAGACAAACCATTTAACTAGACGGAGCGTGCTAATAATAATACCACGATCGAAAGGGATGGTCTTATATAACTTTCCATAGGTATGGCAGAAACGGTGCTATTTTCGTCGGTCCTTGTCATAGTCTCACATATTTTTGTTCCCCTCCAAACTGGACCCTTCAGAACTGTCAAAGTTGAAGGGGAACAAACAAATACAATTGGAGTTTTCTTGGGTTTTCAACCAAAGTTGTGGTAATTGATACAGAATAAGCTAATATTTTTGTTATAAAGAATGACCTGTAAAGTAAAACTATAGTGAATTGACATTTTGGGCTACAAAAGCCAGAATATCTTTCCTTACTGCGGATGCGTTCTCCAGTCATTATTCCTTCTAGGCTTGAAGCGAATCACCGACTGGCCCTTGTTCACGTTCGTACCCTCTTTGCACTGAGTTATAGCGGCGGGGGCGGGCATAAATAAAAAGGTCTTTCGTTTTTAATAACAACCGGACCTTCGTCATATCGCCTTTGTTCCGTACGTGACTGCGATAGTTTACAGCTACCAGTCTACCGAGACATATAACCGTGGCTGCGGTACATAAAAACATAAAATAAACCCAGGGAAACAGAGAGGTCAAAGTTTGCTGGCCGATGCCTAAAACAAAAGACGGCACGCATAGCGAAACCAAGGAAAAAGCCGCGTAAGCTGAACGATAATAAACTCTTATACAATGTAATAAGGGGTTTAGGAGACGCTTGTGTTTTGTGGTGCTGGTATGCCCGGAGTCAGCTTTTCGAGTAACGTTGTTATTGGTAGAATAGGTTAAAACATGGGTTCCGGCCTATTATCGATGGTTTTAGGGAGGTCATTACATTCGTTCATGAATTGATGTCTGCTTAACATTTTTATGACAGGGAATACGTAGTTTTAGTAACGTTATAAAATAAGTGAATCTTAATGAGTCGGAATCTATTAAAATATAATAATATATACTAAGTTACAAACGGAAACTTACTTGTAATTATATCGCACTAGGCGACATGACATGTAGTGTGAGTGATACACCCTCACCCGAGCGATGAGTCCTCGGCTTGAAAATGGGTACCAGAGCTTACCCGAAACATGTCGCCTAGTGCGATATAATTACACGTGAGTTTATCCGTTTGTAACTAAGTAGTAGTAACATGGCGCACAACAGTTTTAATTATAAAATAATTAATGTTACAGGACATCCCTACACAAATTGACTGAGCCCCATGGTAAGCTCAATGCTTGTGTTTTGGGTACTCAGCCAACGATACATATATATAATATACAAATACTTAAATAAATAGAAGACCCCTATAACTCAGGCACAAATATCTGTGCTCGTCACACAAATAAATGCCCTGACTGGGATTTGAATCCAGGATCATCGGCTTCATAGGCAGAGTCACTACTCACTACCCACTGGACCAAACCTATCGTAAAAATGTATATACATTTTTTTTCAAAGTATCATCATCATATCATCCGAAGGACGTCCACTGTTGGCCATTAGGCCTCCCCAAAATGACCATCAAAAACCAGTTTACCATGTCATCGGTTCACCATATGGGGGCCTTCGCTGAGCCTCAATGTATACTGAATTTAAATGTCATCTCGACGTTTCGAATTCTTTGAGAGCGTTTGTCACAGGGCGGCCTGAAGAAAACATTTTCCTTAATAAATAAATAAATAAATATTAACTTTAGTTTACGCGGTAAAATCCAATTTTATATGTAATTGTATTTTATATATTTTCCTCAAACCACGTACCAAAAGTCGGCCAAGCAAAATGGTTCCGTTAAAACAATTTGTATCAAATCTGATACAAGCAAATTGATTGGTTACCCGACAATATCGAATGCTATCACAACAAATTGATAATACGCGGCTGAGCCCATCGTGTGGCGGAACAAATGAGTTTTGTTAAATAAACATCGAATTGTGATTTGAATAGCAAATATTATTGGACCCTACCTTAAATGTAATAGGTTTCTGTCATAAACATTTTTGGTACTAGCTTTTATTGCTGACTGTACTTTTTTTGCACAATTATCAACTACGAGTTACTATTTAAAAATATATATATATATTTCCGGACAATCTTACACAAATCGATCTAGTCCTACGGTAAGCTCAGTAAGGCTTGTGTTGTAGGTACTAAACGACGATATATATAATAGATAGATACATATAAATACTTAAATACATAGAAAACACCCATGACTCAGGAACAAATATCTGTGCTCATCACAAATAAATGCCCTGACTGGGAATTGAACCCAGGCCATCGGCTTCATAGGCAGGATCACTACCCACTAGGCCAGACCGGTCGTTATTTTCTGTCTGGAGCTCAGATCAGGTCAGTAAACCATAATATTTAAGTATTTATATGTACCTATCTATCTATTAAATATATGTATATATCGTCGTCTAGTACCTACAGCACAAGCCTTATTTGGCTTACCGTAGGGCTAGGTCGATTTGTGTAAGATTGTCCCAAAAATATTTATTTGTTTATGTATTTATATTGCATTGCCACCGAACTTACATAAGTGTGCTAATTTCAGCTCAATCAGTTTGATATCTGCTTCAAAATTGAGTTGCAAGATTTCAACTGAACATACTTACATATTTACTTGTTGCAAGTTGAATAAAAGCTTTTAGAAAAAGTCAAGGCCCTTGAGGCATTACCAAGGATGCTGGCGATATTTCCTCGTTGTATCGCATTGCTGTTACATTTTTTTTTCACTAAGAACTAAACAGATTTAAAAAACATGTATTTAAATTATCTTAACACCGATTTTGAACAAATTGAACGTAATCCGCATATTTTTGATCCAATTTACTTTTATAATTGGCAAAGAATAGTTATTGTTCTAAATTATTTTCTGGAATATGTAAAATATTTATAAATAGATAATTTAGTTTTTTTTTTTTACCCTAGTACCCTATATGTGTCTTTGTGTGTTGTAGTGGTACTTATCGATAACAGGACTGTCGATGTTTTTACTTTGTCTATCACTTACAATAAATCGTTCGAGCTAGAAAAATATCTAGGTATATTAATAATAAATAAAAAATTCTATCAATATATACTATGTAAATAGTATAAAGATATAAGCAAACTCTATTCGCCCGTGCTTAAAACATTCAACACGCCTTAAATTCAAATTTAGTCATTAACAGATAGCTTTATACGTCATTTGGGCTTTAAGTCGTCATTGCCGGTTTAATTCGTCATTTGGATAATCCTTTAAGACGCCATATCGGAGCGATAAAATTATTTATCTATCAATTTATTTGTGTCGTAACCGGCGTGTCTCGGGGATTAATACAGACCATCACAGCTTAGACAACGCATTATCGTTAAGCCTAATATGTGTAAATATATAAATAATATTCTATGGATTGAATAAGGTTTAACTTACCTGTCTGAGACTAAGGTTATTATTATTAATAGTCTGTAAGGCCTTGAAATTTTAAAAATCAAACTCCGATGTTTTGATATGTTATTGATTGAGTATGTCAACTTAATTTTTTATCAGTCAGTCAGCATAAGAGACTAGATGTGTCAGTAAAATTTCAATTATTTTTTAATATCATAATATTAATTATATAAATTGGCGTGAGCTGCCCGCTGAGAACAGCATCACCCCATCTCCTCCTGTTGTAAGAGGCGACAACGGGAAAAAAACGGACGGGTGGGCTGTCAATTCCTGGGCTCAGAATTCGGTAATCAACGGCTAATACGGTCGCCAACCCGCCTGGCAAGTGTGGCGACTATGGCAACAAAATGATTCAAGTCATATTTTGAGGAGGCTTTCGTACAGCAGTCGTCGAACGGCTGAAAGGATGATGATGATGATTAATGTTTCCATGTCGTGATACGACAGACTAAGCGACTCATACTGTACCTGCAAATGTATTATTAAGTATTCTAGCAATATATATATTTTTTTATTGATTCTTATCCGTTACACTGGTGCTATCACGAATATAACGAATGTATTCCTAAGTTATTATATTTGCTATTAATTTTAAAAGTAAACTATTTCCACGAATAATGAACACTTGTATTAATACTGCTAAAACACTAGGAGTATCTTAGTTCCATCGAGATCGGTTGAGGCTGTATCAACCGAATACGAGTGGTGTATAGATATTCCTTTGTCCATGTAGTAGGTGGTCTGGGTCGGTTGGATCCTTGGGGACCAGAGTAGGTGAGTCAATTATGGCTATTATTGGAATGATTTATCGATACCATTACATGTGGTTCAGGGTTCGATTTTGGTCTAAACGGCTGCTTTGAGTAATCTGATTTATTTAGGAACATTAGCGTATTTTAAATCGTTTACTTATTTTAAAATATACCTATGATATGTTTAGATACAGCGTGGACTGACTTCCCACAAGGTGGACCGACGACTTTCTTCATGGTAATGTAATATGTGCGGGTAGCGCAAAATCGGTCATTATGGGTCGCTTTGATCCCTCAAGGCATAGGCATAGGCCTATGTCCAGCAGTGGACGTCTTTCGGCTGAGTTGATACCTATGACATAAAAGTATGTCTAAGTTAGTTAAAGAAGATCTTTATACCTGTATAGACCTTTTGGTATTTGTATAAAATACCTAATGAAGCTTCAGGAACGAAAAAATACAAACTACAATTTCAACATAACAAACGTATATTTACAACGATTATTTAAAAAAGGATAGTTGTTACCATGTATGTGAATTTTGAAAGAGGATGGCGCTTGCAACAGTGCCGAAATATCAGAAACGCTTACCAAAGTACGAAGTACTATCACGCTTGAGTCTCGAGAAGCCCAATCGGGGAAGTACCTTCTTACAGAAGACCACATCCTTAACAACACTGCTACCTTTCAGTGTTGTGTTCCTGATGGTAAGGTTCCCAGAGCTCCAGAGCTTGTGACTCCCCTGGTGTTGTGGGTGCCTATGGGCGACGGTAATTGCTTACGGCAATACGTCTGTTCGTTTCCCACCTTTGTCATAAAAAAAAATTACATACATGGTAACTATCCCGTTTTAAGTAATAGTTGTACCTAATGTGAACGACTATGTTAGCTTAAAACCATAAACGTATATTTAGTGCAATAACCAATAACCGATTTCAAAAAACAAACGAAATCACCAAAGCACCTAAACTTGTCGGAACGTGTTCTGTACAAAGATTCCGTGACCTGTAATTACCTAGACATCACAGGCCAGCTCAAATTGCATTCTCCAGTCTCGGCTCTCGTTTCTCAGGAAACACGGATTCTTTCGAAGCACCTTATATTTAAAATACCCTCGTATTGCTTGTGTATTCCTAGCGCACTGAGGTTAACGGGCTTCCAACCAGCGATGGATAATTTCCATTTCATATTTATCACAATTTTTTACCTGACTCTGTAAAATGAGGAAGTTTTGTCGGGACTATGTGAGGGGAAGGTAGCCTGGGGAAAATCCAGGACCCTTCCGCACCAGGCTTGATTTGTACTACTGGAATACTCCTACTGAGTTTACGCTATAAGCGAGATTGGTTGAGGCGGTCTCACCGAATTTGAGAGGTAGCATCATCGTTTGGAGAGTCTATGGCTTCTGAGGTAGAAAAATCCTATGACTACTTATAGGATAACGCAGTGACGGAAATCCGCAGACTAGACTAAAATGGGCTAAGAGTCGCTGGCTGCAATGTGCTTGACATTGCTCCCTGTGGTGATCTATGGGGGAGGTTTATGTCAAGAAATTAACTTCCGTGGATCGTAGAATATGGTCAGCCACAGATGCCCTATTTTCATCTACTCAGTTACGACGGATGAGCTCGCATTTAATTATATTACCCTATATGACATGTTTCGGGTAAGTTCTGGTACCTATTTTAAAGCAGTGTGTCCTGAGATGGCTTGAGAATGGATACAAGAGCTTACTCGAAACATATCACTTAGTGCGATGTAATTAGTAAATGAAATTACATCAAAAGCTACGAGTATGCGGAAAAATATCGAACATGCGTATTAAGTGATAAATATTGTTTGTACTTCAAACACCGTGAGGCCCTCTTTTCTTTTCAGTTGAAAGAAATACGTTCTTTCCTGCCTTTTCATGTCGCAAGGGGTCTATAGAAATCATGGTCGCTGAATCCGAATTGGCGACTTTATAAACTCTTTGAATTTTGCTTATAATATTTTGCTCCGGCGAAAAATGTGCCAATATATAATTTTAAGCTGCCAGTTGGTGACAGTTTCTACATGTTTTTACTATATAGTTTATTTACTATTATTAAAAAGAGAAAATATTTCATTGTTTGTTTGCTTCTTTGTTTGTATTGAATAAGCTCCGAAACTACTGAACTGATTTGATAAATTCTTTCACTATTATAATTCAAAATTATCTGTGATTAATATAGGGCACTTTTTCAGTTAAATAGTTTATCTACCCATGTGAAGCAATATTTAGTGTTTTTGCCTTTTTATTTCACAGTAATAAATTAGTCGATAGTGGCAAATATAGTTACTCTAATATTTTATGAATTACTTCCCTAGAATTAAATACGTCTAAGAGAAACTAGGTTCTTTTAGCTAGTTGTGCTATAGTCATGTAAGTGATGTTTCAACAGTTTGCTAGACTATTTGAATTGCTCGCCAATGGGAATACACAAGCTGGCATTGTTCGCTGGATATCGAAAGAATTGGATCCGTCTTCGGGACTTGCATGTCACGTATACAGGAGATTCGATTTCACATGGTAAAAGATTTTTATTTTTGAAACTACGCACACAAAGCATTTTTGAACGTTGAGAATAAACTACAAGTGGATTCAACCCTACACCTGAGAAGATTTTATTACCGGCATTAATATTAGCGACATATTTTTGAAACAATATGACTACATTAAGACTATAATTCAATTAAGCATGTCATGTAGTTTATTTCTAATACACCAATCTTAACCTATTATTAAATGTATATACTACGCACTACAGAAATTCAAGCCTCTTAATTCTTAGTGTAATGTCAAATTTAATATTTATAACCCTTAGCGAAAAGCGTAACTAAATCAAAAACCGAAAGCATTTTCGTCTAGATCCAGATTTTATTTCAAAACTTATTTTGCTCAGAATAATTAAAGTTGTCTTTATTTTGTCATTGAATAATTCTTTCGAAAACATTATATATTTCTATTTCATCCAAACACAGTATATAACGACACATCATAAAACATAATATATTTATATTTTGCACGTTTTTTTTCTTATTGCTATGAGCGTGATGTTTCATCTTAAACCCAAAAAAGTCACAATATTGAAGAAGCAGTGTTTCGATTTATTAATACTAGCTCAGTTTTTAATAAAAGAAAAACCGAAAATGGGTTTTACGTTAGATTTAGGGGTTACATTAGATTTCGTGATATGACTTTTGGTCTAACATTAACCCCACCCTTCCAGTTCAAAATAATATCAATTATACTTGTTAAAAGTAACAACAAATAAAAAAATGTAAGCCCACTTCATACTCAATGTGAGGCCCAAAAGTTGATTAAAGGTCACCCTTTTATAAAAATATGCGACGAAGTGTAAAAGTTAAGAGAAGTGGAAAGTTCTGAAGTGTTTTCACTTGACGGGTCATTGGGTATCCTTCACCCTTTCCAAAATTGAAGATTATTTATGTTGTTGTTTGGAAACTGGAACAATTTTAATAACCTCTAAGCAAATTCAGTTTTAAACGCACTTTTCAAAGAAAATGTTTTGTTATAGAAAAATGAGGGGACTCAAGAGAAAGTAACCAAACCCCGATGGATTTTAAAGTTTGGCAGCGCGTTTGAGATCTCTCTAGTGTTGCAGGTGGCGGGAATCGCTTATTATCTGCTCTTTTCTATCTGCCTCGTAATTCAATAAAAACAAAAAAGGTCGGATCTCGTCTAGTCTACCCTTTTTGACGACCGGTCTGGCCTAGTGGGTAGTGACCCTGCCTATGAAGCTGAAGGTCCTGGGTGCGATTCCCAGTCAGGGCATTTATTTGTGTGATGAGCACAGATATTTGTTCCTGGGTCATGGGTGTTTTCTATGTATTTAAGTATTTATATGTATCTATTTATTATATATATCGTCGTCTAGTACCTGCAACACAAGCCTTATTGAGCTTACCGTGGGACTAGGTCGATTTGTGTAAGAATGTCCGATATATTTATTTGTTTATTATTTATTTACCCTGTAAAGGTGAAACCATCGTTCGTCAAGACTATGTAATCTCTGAACGGTTATATGTAAGCATCATACCGGCCACCCGTGGGCTTAGTAACATTTGCTATGTTCAGTCGCCATCAGATATATTGGAGCTGTGGAGTTGGTCAATAATATCGGAAAAACGCCTCTATTGTCAAGGCGGTAAAGTGCATTTATGGTCACCTCCACAGCTCCGAAATGTCTGATGGCGACTGTTCCATGACACGTATAAATAAAAGTTGAAATAGATAACATATACTTAAGAAAAAAAAACGACGAGGACCTCCGGTGTTCGACACCGGAGGTCCTCGTCGTTTTTTTCTTAAGTATATGTTATCTATTTCAACTTTTAATTTATATAGTAGTATTGCTACTTAAAAATCAAAGCAAATCAATAATATTTCATAAAAAAAAATAATTTGATTTGTTCTTAGTTTCATGTATAAATAAATTAGGGATTAGTGTGTGTTTATAGGCATTCTGTATTTGAATTTTTTTTTCCCGTACAACCACTAGAAATACAATTCCACGCTCTAGCTAATTTATCTATATAATTATATCTTATGTATACTAAAAATGGCATGATTGATTTTACCAATCATTGGCTGACTACCAACAATACTGAGTCTTCTTGAGCTTACCGTGGAGCTCAGTCATTTTGTATAAGAATGTCCTGTAATATTTATATATATTATATATATACCGGGTGTTCCCTATAATAAGAGCAATAAAAATCGCTTTTACACCACGAACATAGCAACATTTGTTCTACAACTTTTAAAAATAATGTAATTTATTACTTGTGATTTTTTCGAATAAACTAAATAGTATTTTCAATGATCAGCATCCAATAGTTGACGTGTACTGTCAGCCTACAAACTTCAGTTTTCACAATACATTGCTTGCTTGGAAAATCTTTTTTTATCCCTATTTAGTAAACTATTAGTTATTTTCAAAAGTTGTAGAACAACTGTTGCTACGTTTGTGGTGTAGAAACAATGCCTAAATTTATTGCTCTTGTTACAGGAAACACCCGGTATAACGAATACTTTCTATATTAGCAAGAAATTTAATTTATAACGCTAATACTAATATTCTTTTTTTCTTCTTTTCAGAACCTTAAGAATCAAATCATGACAACGAACGTTTGGGTTGAACAGGTGAGTGTTTTTTTATATTTCAAATTTTTCTTATTCTGTCAGTCACTGACGTCCACTGCTAGACATAGGCCTCTCCCATAAATCCCCACAGCGAGTATACTGCAGACACTGACTGCTACCGATCTGTACGTGGTCATCCGTCCATCTACCCATTCCGTATAGTCAACCAATTTGATTTCTAGGCCACTTCTAACCTTGTCACAGTGACGTTAATAAAGATCTTTTGCGTCTTTCATATAGATTTTCACTGTGACAAGATACGAAGTGGCCCGTAAATCAAATTGGTTGACTGTACATTACGTCTGTGAACTTCATAAGTACATTAAATATTTATAAAGTTATTACCAACTTATCAGACGGGATACTGCAAGTCACAAAGTTATTACTAATATGAATGACATATGATGCAAGGAACGTTAATTTAATTTTCATATATATACATAATACATATTTAAACACAAAACTATCTTGAGTCTTAAACTTATATTTTAATACTGGATGTTATAAAAAACGTGATACTTGATTATCAAACCGACATCTATTCATGATTTTGAACATCTTTTACTATGGGGTCAAGTATGTAAAATTAAATAAAAATTGAAAAAACCATATCCATATAAAAAGCCAAGTATAAGTTCACGAAATTGTATGAGACTGTTGTTTTTTTTTTACAATTTACAAAGTTGATCCCATAGTAAAAATTGCTCCAAATCATGACCAGATGCCGGCTTGATAATCTTGTATCATGTTTTTTTATAACACCCGGTATAATTGTTTATTGAAACGTATTATGTGTGGACGGACCTTTAACTACTGACATAGTGAGTGTTTCGTCCAAAAAATATTGCTGAAATTGAGGGTAGTTAGTCGCCCCGAGTGCCCGGTCGCAGAGAGCTGCGGCCTGCAGTCTCCGTTGGGCAGTCAACGCGAACGGTTCATGATTATGTTCCTCGTTACAGAACGAAACATGTCTAGCAATATTTGACTCATAAATCGCGTATTATCCGTTCCGATACAACTACTTAAATTCATATTTTATGATGCTTAATCCTGAAACTATTTGCTCAACCTTAGTTAATCCCCATTAAAGTAATCCTTTAAGTTTAAATTGTAGCCAACCCACTGCTTCCATTGACTGATAAACCCAAGACATCCGTCTTCCAAGGGACTCGTAACCTCAAGTGCCTACCCTAGTGTATACCAGGGGAAAATTCGGACAATTTCGTGACAAATAATAATGACAAATAAATATTAGAGACAATCTTATACAATGCACAACTCGCATTTATTCGTGAATTTATCACAAATATTTGTTCTTAATAGCTGAATATGGTCGGTTTTTTATTACTTGTCACATTAACTGTCAAACTCTAACAAGTATGTGAGAGTGAAAGTGATGGATTGTGCGATAGACGATAAAATTACAAACATAGTGTTTGTTCCTTTGTTTATATGGACGTTATCTACATATCTTAGTGTGTGTTTGTTTATTATATACATCAATGTCTATTGCCTTCCTTAAGCGTTTGAAATGTTCAAAATGACCTACACGCGCTCTTATTCTCTTGACAATAGAGATGCGTTGACCTCATTTTGAACACTTCAAACGCTTAGCCACTTCTGATGCTGATTGTACCACATAATCATAAAAATATGACGGCCTTTCTGCATTACTGAGACTTGAGACTTTTTTTTACAAGACGTTTCTATTATTTAGGGGTATTTTAAAACAAGATAGACAAAAATTTTTGTCACATTTTGTATAAATAAATACATATAAATCTCTCCGGACAATGATACACAAATCGACCTAGTCCTACGGTAAGCTCAGCAAGGCTTGTGTTGTAGATACTAGACGACGATATATATAATAGATAGATACATATAAATACTTAAATACATACAACGTATGTTTTACGGATCAACCCGAGTTTACTCTACACTCACTCGAACGCTCACAAAATACGTCAAGAAAACAGGGTCTCATAAACCCATTTAAACCTTTGACAAATGGCAGGCTGGGTCCAGTGAAACCGGACCCTTCTTGACATCTCCTTGACTAATAGATGTTCGCTGTTTTGTTCACTTTTAGGGCCCCAATACTGTCAGACTACAATGTCCGTCAAGGCTCAAAGAAGTTAATAGTTAGGAAGTCGAAATGTGAATGGATTTATAAGGTGAAGTGACAACAATAAGTTAAAACTGTTTTTATACTCGCATAGGTACTATAATCTGTGAATTACGATAACAAAGACAAACCTATAAGCACAAACTTTTCAATATCAGACTATCTATGATACCACCAACACAACTATAATATTTCATTAGGATACCCTGTAGAGAACTATAATAATTTCAAAAATAGAACTTCATACATATTTTACACTAATTTGCGATACCTGGGAAATTTTCCTGCATTTGAAACACATTCTTTTTTTATCTGTCACGTTAACGGCCAATCAGAGACAGTTTTGCAATGACACTCCTGACTGGAGAATATATCTGTGGCTCTAGTGAAAAGGGTTTAAGTCAAATTAGCACAGCGTAAAAGGGTACAAGTGCCGTACATTTTATAGGACTTGTGGCCATTCTTTTTTTATCTGTCACGTTAACGGCCAATCAGAGACAGTTTTGCAATGACACTCCTGACTGGAGAATATATCTGTGGCTCTAGTGAAAAGGGTTTAAGTCAAATTAGCACAGCGTAAAAGGGTACAAGTGCCGTACATTTTATAGGACTTGTGGCCTTTTTTACTGACCACCAATTTGACTTATACCCTTTTTCGTTATTCATATGCAAGTTGTTTTATATGTTCTAGTTCATATATGAATGAAAGTCATATTTTACGTACATTAGAACAATTGCTAGAACATAAATAGCATAATACATAACTTCGAAAGTTGCTTTCAAAATTAGGTACTCCGTGTGTAAAAGGTTACTATAGTTCTCATATTATAGCTGTTTATTGTTTGTTATGGAAGTGTGCCTATATGGACTTGAATTGAATGATGAAATTGTTCCTCCAGTTTATGTTGATGATGATTCGTATAAAAAGTATTGTATACAATCGTAATATAATAAAGTTTTTCAATCTCGTACCTTAGTTAGGCCACTCAGTAAGCTTCGTGGCCTAAACACGGTACTCGACTGAAAAACCCATCATTATGCCATGTTTGTATAAAATACTAATATACAACACAAATAATGAAAAGTGATATAATTAGACCTGTTGTGAGCCATGTTACTACTACTTAGTTACAAACGGATGAGCTTACGTGTACTTATATCGCACTAGGCGACATGTTTCGGGTGAGCTCTGGTGCCCATTTTTAAGCCGAGTCAGGACACACCGGTGTGGGTGTAACATGACGCCTAGTGCGATTTAATTACACATCAGTTTATCCGTTTGTTACTAAGTAGGAATGAAAAGTGGTTCCTTTTTTAAAATATATTCTTCAATTTGTTCTGTGTGGGCTGAGATCACTACTCCATTTCTTCCTGCGGGTGTCGTGAGGTGACAAAGGGAAAAAATGAAGGACCGGCAGCAGCGTTCGTCGAAACAGCCACTGAGGTCACCAACCCGCCTGCCAAGCGTGGCGACTGTATCAACACCTCGCCCCCAAAATAAAAGTCATATTTGGGGGAAGAATATATCTAGCAATGGACGTCTTACGGCTGAAATAATGATGATGATGATAATTTTCGATCAAGAAATGAAAGTAAATACTAAATACATATTCTATACTTACACAAATTGACTGAGTCCCACGATTAGCTCAAGAAGGCTTGTGTTGTGGGTACTCCACCAACGAAATATTAATAATATACCTACTTCTATAAATGCTTGAATAAGACAACAACCATGAATCAAGAACTAATATTATATGTCCATGACACAAATAAATGCCCTTACTGGAATTCAAACCAGTACCGTAGGCTTTACAGGTAGGGTTACTACCTACTAGGCCAGACCTGTAGTCAAATGAGAAGTTGATGGATTTTTTTATTATTATTTTGAATATAAATAAACTTTTAACAAAAAATAAACCCGACTTCAAATATGTACTAAAAAACAACAAATAATTGTTTTCTTTATCACTTGATAAGTACTTTTGGACTATTTAGAACAAATCAATTTCTTAGGAAAATTATATACAATTATTTTTGGTTTTGGAGTCGGTGCCAGCCACGCTACTCAACAAACAATTGAAACTTAGATTTTTTTATACCGCTGTACGTGCATGTCAGCTGTTTTGATTTTGATTTGTTGACAAATGGACTAAGAAAATATATAATACATATATATCGTCACTACTTTGAAAAACTCTTGTACCTATCTGACACAGATACTGTAAGTTGAAACCAGTAACTCTGTACTCATCCCATACATAGTTACTTAATTTTTTTTGATTGCCAGAATGACTTACGAGATTTTTTTCAAGGTAGCGACGAATTATAATGCAGAGTGTACCGAGAGGAAAGTGAAATATTGAAACTGAGGCGCTACCGCCAAAAACAATATTCGTTAATTTCAAACGATTGTCTCTGTCACTCTCGTGAGGTCTTAATAGGGGTAAAATAGAAAGATGCCCGAAATTTACGAATTTCGCTTTTCGCGGTAGCGCTTCAGATATTTATATATTCACGACTGCCGAAGGCTTCGAAAACGAAAAAAGTGGCTGGCACCAACTCCAAAACCAAAAATAATTGTATATAATTTTCCTAAGAAATTGATTTGTTCTAAATAGTCCAAAAGTACTTATCAAGTGATAAAGAAAACAATTATTTGTTGCTTTTTAGTACATATTTGAAGTCGGGTTTATTTTTTGTTAAAAGTTTATTTATTTTTAGCCTTTTAGTTTCTCATTTTGTCACTGATTTTTAATAAACGAATATGGGCAGAGTTCTGCCATACGAGGAAATATTATAATAAAAGGAATACATATAAACGTTGCAAAGAGACAAAATGTATGTCTAATTGAGTCGTGTTCGAAGCTTAGGACCGATTTGGACGCTAATAAACTGTCAAACCGAACACTTGACTACAGATCGTTAACTTAACGCAGATGATGAGACTCGAAATCGTCATCAGATACTTATCGTGGCACATAACTATTGCAACGTCAGACACAGGCAATACTGCGATCTGGAATGTGGTGGAAGACTACGATCGCTAACCCGCTTGCCAAGCGTGGCAATAGCAATTACCCCCATGCAAGACACACGAAAACCGTGGCCTCGAGTTCCCAGGGGCCCACTATATCCTAGTTACTGTTGCGGCCAGTGTACCAACGAGGTCAGGTGTGCTAAGAATGGCGCAAAATCGGTCATTGTGGGTTAGTTTTGGGGGAATCTATGTTCAGCTGTGGCCGTCCTTTGGTTATTATGATGGTGATTATGGTTATGATGATGATGATAAGAAAGTGGTCACATGGCAACTCCTTTAAGCCCAAAAACGGCTACATTACACTTTTATATCATGTGGTTCCGTTGCCAGAATGTGGTACTTTCTGAACATAAATGCTTCATCTGTTGCCGAAAAACTTAATTATTTATACGTTTTTATTGCATTTTTTAAGTGTCCCGAATGACAAAGCTCGTGGATAAGACACTAAAAAGAACATGCAACCGAATTAAGAACCTCCTCCTTTTTAAAGTTGGTTAAAAATACATGAATGGTTACCAAAATGCATTTCATGACGATTACATTAAGCCTAAACAGGACCCCCTACACTATTTTATCATGGACTTCCGTTGCCTACTATCCGGCTACAATCATCATACTAGATTCTGGTAACAACAGAACCAACCTTGTAGTATATGCAGTCAAACTACGAAAAACATTACCAAATTCGTTCATAAATGATGTAGTTCTAAGGTAACACGCAAAAAATGAACATACAATCGAAATGACATTCTCTTCCTTTATTAAAGTCGGTTAAAACATTAGTCAAGGTTATAAGACTGCATCTCATGACAAGTCCATTAAGTCCAAACACGGCCACTCTACACTTTTTTACCTCTGTGTTCCGTTGCCTGCCTCCCGGGTTCAACCACCAGATCAGGTTAATGGTAACATTTCGTCAGAAATATTTAAGTTGGCTTTGTCATAGTCGCTTTAGTATTTCAATTGAAATATCTTAGCGCCACCCAGGAAACACAAGGAGTTTCGTATGACCATCTATGGTCTTCTTCATCAGCTCTCTTTCACAAAATACTATTTTCTGAATACAAATGCTTGACTTGTCACTGAATATACTAAAATCGTTATACATGTACCTATAAATTTTGAAGAGTTCTCTTAATTCCTCATGGATTCCTTCATCAGATCTGAATTCTGGTAACAATGGGACCAACCTTGAAGTAGATGCTTTCAAACAACCAAAAAAAAAATTGAAATCAGTCCATAAATGACGGAGTTCTGAAGTAACACACATAAAAAAAAAAAACAACATGCCAACCGAATTGATAACCTCCTCCTTTTTTTGAAGTCGGTTAAAAACTAAAGACTGATAAAATTTCATAATATTTGTCATTCATTTACGATTTAACAAAATAAAAACGTCCAAAATCGGTCAATAGAAGAAAAACATATTTGATTCCGATTTCCGAAGAAATCACGAAGAATGGAATCTCACAAAATGTCCGCCTAAATCGTACTAAACAAACAACCGACGACGCAGTATATTTTGTTAGAAAAGTCGAGAACATTCCAACTATCGTAGTCTCAATAAATAAATCGTAAACTCCGCTTGGTCGATCATAATTTTGTTATTATGAGAACTTTTACGAGGCATGTGGACAGTAAAAAACTTGTTCCCAGAAAGGCATAGACAAATTAACCGAGAAACACCCAATCGATATGATAAGCGTGCTTGTGAATAACATTAATTTAATATTCTTGTAGGATTAGTCGTGTTAAGATAATGGAGAATTATGAAGGAAGCTTGAAGATAAATGGGGCTTTGGGTTTAGTAAATTAGTAACCAAGTTAAGTCAGGATTAAGTGAGATTAGGATTTGAAACGAGGAAGTGAAAATGAAGGATATGCGAGGTGCATTCTTTTTTCTTACTTACATAAATTGACTGAGCCCCATGGTAAGATCAAGAAGACTTGTGTTGTGGGTGCTCAGCCAACAATTTATATATAATATACAAACACCTTTAATACATATATAAAACACCCATGACTCAGGAGCAAATATAAACATATTTGCTCCTAAGTGAGATGAGATGAGCACAGATGCTCATCGCACAAATAAAACATTGCCCCTACGGCCCGGCCATGACTATGCGCGACTTGCGGCGCGGCGAGCGTTTTACCTGTTCATTGCGTGTGATACCACCTAACCGCAGAGCATTGCGCGTCTTGACCGCGCAACGAACAGATAAAACGCTCGCCGCGCCGCGAGTCGCGTCCATTAGCTCGATACCATTACACACCACTCAGATTCGGCTGAGACCGTCTCAACCAATCTCACTGGAAGCGAAAACTCAGTAGGAGTATTCCAGTAGTACAAGTCAAGTCTGGCGCGGAAGGGTCCTGGATTTTCCCCAGGCTACCTTCCCCCCACACAGTCCGCTTGCTCTATCGCACCACACGTGTGCATAAAGCCCAAGTCAGGTTCCAAAAAATAAAAAAAAAAGCGAGTGCATTGTCGTGGCCGGGCCGTTACTGCGATATGAACCCACGTCCGTCGGCTTCATAGGCAGGATCTCAACCCACTCGTCCAGACCTGTCCTTCCGTGTCGATATCAGAGACATCTATCGTTAATAACCATAACCAAAGAACTAAATTATCATCAACCTTTTTTTTTTGTTTTTTAAACACTTAATGTAAAAGTTTTAGTAAATAAATCATGGCGTCCACACACTGGGGTGGCCAATCTCCATTTTCAAGCATTAAAAAGTGCTGAGTAACCGTCCACGTCGTTGCCACGTCACAGTACTACGATCAATACTTTTTATAGCATTCCATTTGAATCCACAGCTACTGACCCGCCTACCAAGCGTGTTGACTATGTCATACATACTTGGTAGACAAGTACGTATGACAAAAATGCCTATACAAGTCATATTTGACAAAGACAGTCTAGCAATGGATGTCGTATAGCTAAAATGATGATGATGATGATCTATACAATAACTCTCCTAAGTCATAAATCACCGCTCGACCTCGTATGTTTTTGAAACTACCCCACACTTTATTAATATTAATAGAAGGGCCAAAAGGTACGATATTGTTTTCGGATTGAAATATCATTTTGCACCGTTACAGGATGAAAAGGGAGCAAAATTCATTTAATATTTATTACAGAATTGAATTATTGTGCCGGAAAAGTTAGTTGGAAATAAATATTCTTATATCAGCGTCAGCAGAGAGTAAAATTGTGTTGCGTTTGGCGTAGAAACGCTCCATTAGGGTACATATAAATTAACTTATATAAAATATATAATGCATACAATAATATAGGTGAAAAACTAAACTGATGCACCATGTGTATGTAGTTGTGCAGATAATTAATATGTTACTATCGTCATTTGAATATAGAACGCCGCATGCGTGTTCACACACAATACTATACCAGGTGCTAAAGTTTTTCGCCTATCTATAGTCAACCATTTTGATTTCTAGGCCACTTCGAACCTTGTCACAGTGACGTTAATGAGAGATCTTTTGCGCCTTTCGTATACATTTTCACTGTGACAAGGAACGAAATGGGTCATATATCAAATAGGTTGACTGTACGTATGGTTGTGTTAGATTGTCCCAATAACAATACTAAAACATGTAGTGATTTTTTTATATATATAAAATGCCTTTTCAGTCAGTCCTGTCTAAATTATCCACGCACTGCTCGTCAGACTGTCAGGTTCAAATTAGAACAGCCAGTTTAATTGAATAGTTTTCCGTTCAGTTTTAGTTTCTACACAACATATTAAAAAAAAACAGGCAAACATTGAAAAAAAATGGAAATACAGTGTGATAACGCGGACATAATGAAATACTTACATTGAATAACATTTTTTTTTTATTGTAACCAAAAGAACGACTAAAATACTACCTAGAAAAACAATTAATAAACAATAATAACTAAGTTACTTAATAATAATTAAGTTAGGTATTATGTCCTCCTTAGACCTGTTTTTTTTTTTATGACAAAGGTGGCAAACAAGCAGACGGATTACCTGATGGTAAGCAATTACCGTCGCCCATGGGCACTCGCAACACCAAGGGAGTCACAAGCGCGTTGCCGACCTATAAGTGGGTTGGAGCTCTGGAAACCTTACTCACCATCAGGAACACAGCACTACATACCTGAAAGGTAGCAGTGCTATTATGGCTGCGGTCTTCTGTAAGGAGGAGGTACTTCCCCAGTTGGACTGCTCCAGATTCAAGCGTGATGGTCATCGCTGTGCCCTACCTCTCATTGTTGGACGTAGTTTAAGGACATACCCGGGTTTTTAATATTAAATCGCCAAAAAAACTGTACATCGGCAATTATTTATAAATTTAGCTAATACCGTCTATCCATGTCCATACTTATATTATAAATGCGAAAGTTACTCTGTCTGTCTGTCTGTTACCTCTTCACGCTTAAACTACTAAAACCTTAAACCACACCAGAGTTTGAGCTACGAGAAAGGACATAGAATATTTTTAATCCCACAACCATACTTTAAAGATGGGCATGGCTGGACGACGAAAAGCTAGTATACAAATATTAATAGCCGTTAGGTACTTAAGGGACTTAAGCGTGTAAAGTAACTTTAAAAATTACCTCTGACGTTTCAAGATTTCAGGAACGACGTAGTCCCATTTAGTCGTGTAAAAGATTTAAATGACTATTACTTTTATTCTATAGAAGCCACAAAATGTGCAATTACCGTCCCGGCCAGATACCGATGTGTTAAACTGCGGGTGTTATGTCTGATATTCCCACGCGAGAAAATAAAAAGTCAGGCAACAACGCTCCCGAGTTAGGTTTGTTCAAAAATTGTATAATCCTCGGCGTCGGAAAGCCTTTGTTTCCTGGCCGCATTCTTCGTCGGATTCTTGCCGAGAGGAACTTTTAAATATTTCTCAAACAATTCTCGTATTTCTGTCCGTTCTTCGCTTTGTTGATTATATTTTTCTTTATATTTACATTGGGAGTTAACCATACTTTGAATTGTTCCTGGAAACAATGGTTCAGTTTGTTTGTTACCTTCTTGGGTATTACGAACTGTTTTAATTATTTCCTATGAAAAAATAATTAATCACTCAATGTTAGTATAAATTATACATATTTTCCGTGTGGTGCCTACTGACTAAAATAGCACCGCCCTATCTCCTAATGCGGGTGTTGTAAGAGGCGACATGGAAAAAATATCGACGTAGCATCCATCGAAACCCAATCTACAGCTACTGCGGGCGCCAACCCGCCTGCCAAGCGCAACGACTATGGCAATAATCCCCAACATGTTACACGTCAAATTTGAGGGAGGCATTTGTCCAGCAGTGGATGACTAACAGATGAAAGGATGGACACCTATATGTGATTTTAATGGGATGCATCGCTTTTATGTTTTGTAGCTATAATATACCAACATTGTGTTATGTACAAAATATACGAGCTCAAAGCTCAAAAACAGTAATATGCATAGTAAATTGCCCTTTGATAAGAATACATGAAACCAACGCACACTTAAAAAAAATCCAAGACTGTCATAAATAACACAAACTCCCCAACCACAGAAGGCGCATAAAAAATCTCATTCCACCAAAAGATACAGTTACTTTCGACTTAGCGTCGGTGAAAAGCAATGTTATAAAATACATAAAGCCGACCCTAACATTGAAACTTTCTATTTCCCCCCATAAACGGCACTAAGGAGGCACCCAGGAAATTGTCACACGAACGCGGTCAATTGAAAAATACTTGACAGTTGCCAGACGAAGAAGAATTTTAAATTGCGGTCGGGTTCTGGGGAAAAGTTACAATTTCCTTTGACGAGCTGCGATGATGCGTTTGCACGCGACGAGAGTGGTTTTTACTAGACCTACTTGGATAAAAAAAATTAATTAATCAATACATAAATAATGAATAAATATTACAGGCCACACAAGTCTCACGGTAAGCTCAAGAAGGCTTGTGTTGTGGGTCTCGGCCAACGATGTATATAATATACAAATACTTAAATACATAGAAAACACCCATGACTCAGGACCAACTGCATGTGCACATCACACAAATTAATGTCCTGACTGGGATTCGAACCCAGGACCATCGGCTTCATAGGCAGGGTCACTATCCACTAGACCAAACCTGTCTTTAAATTGTACTGTGTAATGGAATTGAAAATTGACACTTTGAACATCGAATAAAATAGCACAGTAACTAATGTGGTTTTAAAATAATCTTACTTCTACTCTGAATCAGGAGCGCCTTCATAGCCAAAAAAAATTGTCCCAGAAAATTACATACTGTATTCCCCACCAGTAACGCTGGTGGTCTAGTAGTAAGAGTATTTAAGATTTGTCCAGCTTCCGCTCAAAATAAAACACTAACAATTAAGGAAACACTCCAAATACTCAAACCATGTTCTAGAACAATATCACGTTAATGCAAAGTTAACAGTTACATACGAGAACGCCTTCGCTCCGGCCATAACACAATTAAATTAAATTCCTTATTTCATCGCCAACATACGTTACAAAGACGGCTGAGTTAAGTCTGTGTAGACAAATTTTAATTGAGTTTTAGCAACTGTAATTTCATTTAACGTGGGCAAGCCTTGCCAAAATAATAATTGAGATTCGGGTTGCTACTTCACTTGTGGCTGGTTAATGATTTTATTTAGCTCAACCACTGGTACATAGACTTCTATTGCAGTTCAAATAGCTGCCAAAAATTATCCCATGTACTGACAGTTATTTCCATACTCTACATAAAAGCATTGGTAGCCTAGCGGTAAAAGCGTGCGACAAGCTTGCAATCCGGAGGTCGCAACTTCAAATCCCGGCTCGTACCAATGAGTTTTTCGGTTTGATATTTGCCAGTCACTTTTCGGTGGAGGACATCGCGAGGAAACCGGACTATACCAATAAGGCCTTGTTTACCCTCCGGGTTGGAAGGTTAGATGGCAGTCGCTTTCGTAAAAAACTAGTGCATACGCCAAATCCTGGCCTTAGTTGCCAAGCGGACCCCAGGCTCCTATCAAAATCTGGCCGCTGAGCCGTGTCAAAATGCTGGGATAACGCGAGGAAGATGTGTAGATGACATACGCCCTTCCTTGGCTTTAGATATTCTCCGATAAGAAAACTGCTACTAAAAAAGTAGTAATTGGTCATCGAAGTTTTGATTGACGAATGATATAACATAACATGACAAATCCCGTGCGCGCCAGAACTGTTTTTCAGACTTGGTAGACCATTTTTATAGGGTCATTATTCAGACTTTAAGTGTTCGGCGTCAATTGAAAAGGCAAATAATGTAAACAAACTCATTTACCTTTATAGCTTCAAAATTACGCAATAAAAAAACAACAATATAATAGTAGATAGAGAGGTTGGGCTCAGCGATGACCATCACGCTTGAATCTGGGGCAGCCCAACTGGGGAAGTACCTCCTCCTTACAAAAGACCACAGCCATAATAGCACTGCTACCTTTCATGTATGTAGTGTTGCGTTCCTGATGGTGAGTAAGGTTCCCAGAGCTCCAACCCGCCTTAAAGGCCGGCAACGCGCTTGTGACTCCCCTGGTGTTGCGGGTGCCCATAAAAAAGTGGCTAGTAATAATAGTAGCTAGTCCATCCTTTCCACTCAATACATACATTTTAGATTCCATTAAAACTCAATAGTCCTTACACCATGGTGGGTGCTGTCTCTGAGCGTACATGACAACGACCGCTTTGTACCCCTTACATTTCATTAAATTGTCGAAAGGGTCTCTACGCGTTGGCTCGATCCGGCTCCGGATACGCCTTCCAAATATCCAGAATACTATTGGCCTGTGTACTGTAATTTTTTTAATCCACTTTTTATGGATTTTCTATCCGTATAACTAATTATTCTAAAATTCAACACGTGTGAAGTACTCAACAACACATACATTTTACGTACTAACATAAAATTGGTTAGTAGTTGCATCCATCTTAGTCAAGATGTCTGCGAAATTCCCATTTCGAATGGTCGAAGCAAGATTCCTGGGGGAAATCACTGGAAATCCTCTTGAGTGAGCAAAATTATTGCTTTTCAAATTTAATAATTTTGCATTGATTCTTAAGACAAAATTGAATATTATTTAGGGATTTTGTTGCTCTGTCTCTAAAATTATAATAAATAAATAAATATTACAGGACAAACTTACACAAATTGACTGAACCCCACGGCAAATTAAAAAAGGCTTATGGTGTGGCCACTAAGCTAACGATATTTAAAATAGTAGCTTTCCCTAGCGAGTTCGTCGGCCAGCTATGCCCGTTTTTTATATGTACTCAGTAGATATAACCAACGATATATATAATACACAAATACTTAAATACTTATATGACACTCATGACTCAGGAACAAATATAGGTGCTCGTCACATAAATAAATTGGCGCTGGCTGCGGCGAGAAAAACAAGCGCTGTCATTTATGGTCGCGTTCATGGAAAGTTATGTATCTGTTTTCTGTAGTCTTCTTTTTGTGTTATATTTATATATATTTGTTTTTTATGTGTTTAGACCAAATTAGATTATTAATATATATTTAATTGATTTTTGTTAGATTTTATATGAATATGTAAGTATGTATTGTGTAGGTAAATCTTGTGTGTTATCTGTCGTAGCATCACCGAATGGGCTCAGCGGGAAATCAGCGCTGACTCCTAAGCTGGCAATATGCTGAGTTGAGTCCATCACAAGATGCACACGGAGTGTATTTTTTTTTCTTTGTCTGTCATTGTTTTTGTATATGTGTTGTCACAAATAAATGTTTTTCATCTTTTTATCTTATCTAAATGAGATTTGAACATTCGGCTTCATAGACAGGGTCACTCACAAGGCCAGACCTGTCGTCGTCAATTCAGAATTGCAATTATTCGCAGCCTCCATTCCGCTCAAGTGGACACAATTAAGTGCCAATTCGTTTGCAAACTTAGAAATACTTGAAGAAAAAGACTCGATGTGCACACCGATTCTCTCCAGCTCCAGCCCGTCTATTGACACACCGAAACTTTAATAAGCCTCGCAATTTCCGACGCCTGACCAACTCTTAGTTCCTTCCATTTGTTTCACAAAAAAAGATATTCGAGAACGAATTTAATCTTTCGTCCGATCAAAAGGAATTTCTAAATCCTCGGATTAATGTTACAGTGGTGATTAAAAATAATAAAAAATGAATTCTTTGCTCCGTATTCTTCGCTCAAATATTTACTTAAAAATATAGCCAAAAAATTTATATGAGCCATGAATAGCGTTTTATTTTTGTTGGGAAATGTTTAATGTAATTGTGTTACATAATTTCGTGTCTTGGCTAGTTACTAGTTTAATTTTTCAAAATTCCGGTGTGGAAAAAAGTTAGTTTAAGTCTTTTCACTTCTAAAATAGTTTGAGTTTAAGGACTTCAGTTCGTAAAAAAATCCGATAATTAAAAATAAAAATTCTCTTTGTAAAGTTTGTATGAATTAGAATCTATCTGGATATTAAAAAAAATAGCACTAACTTGTTTAAAAAAAATGATAAGATTGATACATAAGGTAACAGTAGACCTTCTTTTTAACCGAGGGTCTAAAAACAATGACTTTTTTTCAGGCATTATAATTATGAATTATGGACCACATTCGTGTCACTTGAATTTCAACCTAAGCGTTTTGTCTTTAAAGCTCATATTACCATACATGAACTTGTTTGTTACCACCTGACCTTAGTCCAAATTATGGTTTGTTCGCAGGAGTGGAATGACTACAAGCTAAAGTGGAACCCAGAAGACTATGGCGACGTGAAAACTCTCCACGTGCCCTCTGAACACATATGGCTGCCAGATATCGTTCTTTATAACAAGTGAGTATACTAGTACAAGTAAATATATATTTTAAAACAAAAAAAAATGAAATATTTGACTCGCAGCGGGACTCTAACCTACAACCACTGGATCACTAGCTCAATGCACTGCCAATTGTGCTATACGCGTACCGCTTGGACTTGTCAAATTTTTCTATTTTATCCTTGTATACGTCATTACGGGTGACGTGTAGACATATCTACCGAAAGAGTAGGTATTGAATTTTTAACGTACATTCTAGATTTCATTAAAATGCAATAGTCCTTACACCATGGCGGGTGCTGTCTCTGTGCGCGTCCCATGATACGGACAGGGGCAACATCCGCTTAGTGTAATCCTTACATTTCATTAAATTGTCGAAAGATCTTTGGCTCGATCCGGCTCCGCGTACGCTTCCCAAATGTCCGGTACACCATTGTTCCATGTACGGAAAAGACATAAATACATAATATAAAAAATATAATTATGCCTTTAACGAAGTGCTAGCAATAACGTCTAGAGCATTTTAATTTTTTTTTTTATTATGTAAGTAAGTTTTTAAATATTTGCACTTTCTCTAACTAACTCTTTCATTATATTTTACTGCTCCATTTTGGTAGGTATTTTGTTTTTGTTATCTGTAGTTATAGAAAAAATAGTGTGTGCAGCGGTATATACTAAGGTCTTAAAATTCTCGGATCTGTTACGTATTAAATACAAAACGACTCTTAGCCGAGTTTTGTAAATTCGACCCTCAGATCTTAAGACTCCTCATGTAGCTATTGCACAAAATACTATATCTCTTTCTCTTTATATGGTTCTATAAAATAAATAAAACTATAGCAATCATGGGTTTTTGACTAACATTTTCCGAACCAGACTAGCCACCTAAATTTCAGTAAATTAGGGTCATTAATTAATTACGTTACTCGTCTAGGGGAGGGGCACAACAGAATGAGACAAGTTGTGACAGAGAGCGGGGGAGGCGTATTTGTCAAAGTCAACGTTGTTTGAGTTAGTTACCTCTACAAAGTGGGTATTCCGGGTTCGAATTCGGTCCCTATGTAATATTTACTTATTTATTTAATCTTTTGAAATAAAACAACTAAAACGGATTAAATCGCATATACTAATTTAAACTTCATCCCGACGTTACGAACCCTTTAGCAGCGTTCGTGGTCATCGGGTGGACCCATCGGGATGTTTTATTTCATGAGTAATTATCGCGGCAACCGAAGACAATATTATTTTCCCCTCACTAGCTCGTAAAGCGCTTGTTTATCCTTTAATAGGTGGGGTGAGAGGGGGAAAAACGCATTTTATCCACTAGTGATTAAAGTAAGTTGACTTCTCATAGCTCTTATTGCTATGGTTTTATTCTAAATTCGCGAAGTACAGCTCACTTGCCCCCGCGGCAGCGAGTTGAAAATCGAAGTAGAACATTCGAAAATCGCACTGGCCACCACAAGCTAACCAAGCTAAAGGCACCTTTTGTAAAAATGTTGAATGTATCCAAACGCAAAGAAAAAGTCAATGCGATTTCAAAACGTTTTTTTGCATGTTTCACTTTCCTCGCTGTAGTGAGGGGAAAAGTTTTGTGTTACACACGGATGCAATTGTAATTTACTTCTCGTGTATTGAAACATCGCTACGCTCAGGATTTTATTTTAAAACCTCTCGCTTTGCTCGTGGTTAAACTATAGAATCCATTTGCTTGCTCGAGTTTCAATCCCACGCTCGCAGTTCAAATACAATTTTGCACCCTTGTATAACAAATAACTATTAATCATTATTGTACAAAAGAAAACGTACTGCACAAACTTAATGCCATAAGGCTTCCTCGGATTTGAACCCAGGATCGGCTTCATAGGCAGAGTCACTACCCACTAGTCCTGTCGTGTAATTGATAGCACAAAGTTCCTGTTGACACCGCAACTATTTAGAAAAGTTCGCAAACTAGCCCCAAGCGCTGGTCGCTCCATTTTTTTCAATCACTGCTAACTTTCATTGCATCCACAAACTCGGGGTCTTATTGGATCTGGTCTTATTTCCTTGTTGGGAGACCCATTATTTCACGTTATCCTGACGGCTCGATGAGTTTATCTCGTAAAGTTTAACCCTGAGTCAGCAAAAAGTTATCAGCCGCAGCCGAAAAGGGGAGTTATAGTTTTTGCCGCTAGGAATTAAATTGGCTTAACAGAAAGTTAAGGTTAGTCTGAGATGCTGAGACTGAAGTTTGGCTAGATTTACGAGTGTTGGCTTTCTTGATTTAGGTTTTGAGTTTGATGGAAAAATTTAGAGATTACCTAACGTTATTTGGCGTTGGTATAAATTGGAGTTATCAGAAAAAAAAGTCCAAATTAGCTTGACTTTTAGAAAAGTCACTCATGTCAGGATAATTAAGTATTAAAGTGTGAATATTTAGATTTGGTGCTCCTTTCATAAACATTAAGCAGATTTTATGCTTAATATTCGTCACAAAACTGACATGATTTAACGTTTTTCGTGTCATGTTAATTGGGGCTACTTTTTTTAAGCTCTCTGTAATAAGGTAAATAATTGTATTAATAATGATATTTAGATAATACTTTATACGTAGGTTTCAATGAAAATGGTAAGAAATGTCAGAAATGAAACGCGATTTAATCCGTTTTTGGTTATTTTATTTCATGTTTACCACTTTTGAAACCTAAAAAAAAATATAATTATCATTACAAACTAGTAATTTTGTGAACATAGTATAATGTCTGACCTAGTTCAAATCCCAGGAAGGATATTTATTTGTGTGCTGAGCACAGATATTTGTTCCCAAGTCATGGGTGTTTTCTATGTATTGAAGTAATTATATTTCATTTATATCTTTTCCTGGCTTCCCATTTAACAAGCCTTCTTGAGCTTACCGTGGGGTCAATCAATTTGTGTAATTATGTCCTGTAATATTTATTTATCTTTTCACAAATCTTAACTTTCTTTCGAGCGTTATTATATCTCATGAAAGTCATGAATCACAAACACATGATGCCACGATAATGTAGGCTGTTTCCATACTTAAAGCCAGGGTTAGACTAGGAGTCAAATGTCACGCGACAATTGTCGGCGAGATATCAAATGAACTCGACTGACAGGCGACTTCGTCAGTAACTTGCAGCCCTAGGCATGCCTTGTCTGGCCATATCCGGCTATGTCGATCTATGTTACCCGACCCTAGTCTAACCCTAGCTTTAAGTATGGAAATAGCTTAAGGCTTAAGGTAATATTTACCGTACGGAAACCACTGCATCATCTTCGTCGCGTTGTCCCGGCATTTGCCACGGTTCATGGGAGCATGGGAGCCGCTTGTCAACTAATCCCGGGAATTACGAAAGCGACTGCCATCTGACCTTCCAACCCAGAGGGTAAACTAGGCCTTATTGGGATAGTCCGGTTTCTTCAGAATGTGTTCTTTCACTGAAAAGCGACTGGTAAATATCAAATGATATTTCTCACACATAAGTCCCGAAAAACTCATCGGTACGAGCCAGGGTTAGAACTTGCGAACTCCGGATTGCAAGTCGCACGCTCTTCATTACACGCCGCTAGGCTATCAGCGCTCTCCACAACCAAAAACCACTGCATATCTCCCCAACTACCTCCTAAAATTATCCTCACACACGGTAGCGGTAAATACTGTACCCTACCTAAACGCTTTTAATATTATAATTCGCTCACCTCACATTTAAACTCCGCATTTTCACTACGCGACCCAAAATCGGGTCAGTCAGATCTCTATGCATTCACACTCTTCGTTGGAATATAAACTTTATTTGCTTGAGAAAAGGTTGAATATCGAATGAATTCTGTCTGTTTGGAGTAAGGAGAATGCGCACAGAGCAACCGAAGCGGAAGAGGTGATAAGTGCAGTGTAATCTAAATAGCATCAACAGTAAACATGTCGGGAAACCAGGTTTTATTATAGTTGAGGCTTTTTGGGGACACGGTGACTTGTCGCAACTGGACACGCGACAACAGAAATGCGGGGTTTATAAAATATTTGATTTGTTCTAGTCGTTATGACAACGAAACGTGAAACGTGGTCGCTTACTATGAGCCTCATTAGAAGGCTCAAAGTCACCCAAAAGGCATTGGAGAGGGCTATGATGGGAGTGTCTTTGCGCGATCGCGTCAGAAATAATGTCATTCGCAGCAGAACCTAAATTACCAATACAGCCCACCGGATAAAATATGACTTGTATCATCTTACGGGGGGTTGCAGTAGTCGCCACGTTTGGCAGGCGGGTGGGCGACCATAGTAGTAGCTGTTCGGTCTCTACGGGTCTCTACTCCCGCTACGAGTAAAAGTTTTCTATTTTTCTTTCGATTTAAATCAGTGATATTGGATAACAGACGTTTCTGCTTAATAAAAAACAATTTAGAAGGGGGCACATTGTTATCGATGAATTCTTAATCAAATTTTGAGACATCGATGCCATTAAAAGGATTCAATACTCTTTCGGTAGATGTGTCCACACGGCCGCCTTAATGACGTATACCATGAAGGATAAAATAGAAATTTTACAAGTCCAAGCGGTCCTATAAAACTTGTATAGAAACGTCCAAGCTCTATGTAGGTTAGTCTTGGTTCCCTTAAGTACTATCACCATAAACTAATACCAGTTTACTGTTGGAAGTAGGCCTCCAATAAAATACGCTATGCCTTTACTTTATTTTCAGCCTGTCACATACAGCAACTGCCATTTCGCAATCACTTCATCTCACGATAGAACCTATAAATATGTTAATAACATGAACAGCCAAATCTAAATCACTAAGCCTTAAAAGTTATAAGGAAATTGTGTTCTGTCGCTTTCATAAGAAGATATCGTTCATAGAAAACGCAATTGAAATGAAAAATGAATGGAAAATGTCACCTGATTCCGACATAATATTAAATATTTTTATTTATAAATATTTTTGGGACAATCGTACACAAATCGACCTAGTCCTACATACAGAATAAGTAAGTCCTAAGATCAATAGAAGATGTATATGAGTATCTAAGGACCTTTTAAAGAGATTCAGAGGAGCTACATGAGATCGAAGAACATCTACCTCGCTCAGCGTATCAGCGAGAAAACGCTGCCAGCGTCTTCGGTACCACGCCGCAGCACTGTGGTTTAGCTTGTATGGAGAAAGTGTCAAAATTCGATAACTCCCAAAGTATCACATATAGCAAAAATATAAAAATAGGTTATCATTTAGTTACTTAAAATCTAATAGGAAAACAATATAAAATGGTTTTATTAAGTATATTTGACCCTTAAAAAAAAACAAAGTGATATTTAAATAATATGAGAAATTTGTACAATCTTCAATCCTTCCGAAAATACAAATAAAATATATATTACATAATTTTCCCTCATAATACAAAAGAACAATAGTATTTTTAAATATAAAACGCAATAAAAACATTATAAGTTAGTTACATATATATTTAGAGACATGCCAACAACGAACAAAAATTGTATCGTACAATATTGCACGTTATTTGTCAATCACGTTAAACATACTGACTTATATATATTATAACTTAGTTATTTTTAAATATATATTTAGACATCTAATTAACTAAGTACTGACTGTGACAAACTGTATTTTTTCTTCTTTGGTAGTGCCCTAAGACCTGTAATCATAGGGTCTGAATTTACTAAAAGACGATTTAAGAGATCCTCATTCGTCATGGTTCGTGACATATTCCTAGTACATATTATTAAGTCTAAATTTTTTCAAATTTTGATTTGTTGATTCAGCAGCTTCTTCTGACAGCTCTCCTATCGGTGACATCATATGGTCAATCACTTCAGCCCCGTAAATAAGGACTTTATGAACAGAAGCGGGCATAATAGTACCATCTATATTCTTGAATAAGCTGCTTGGCCGTTTTAAGTGCATACGTGTTAAATCTTTCAGAATTTACTTTTTATCCCAAATGTATGCACACTAGAATTGTGTCACACCTATCAATCAGCTTTTTTATACCTGTGATCTCTGCTGAAATAGCAGAATTCTCAAAAAACCTGCGCGCCGTATTACCATCTTTCGATGTTCCACTGCAGTCCCTCCGCTTCTTGGCTTGCCAACAATTTATCCCAACTTTTCTTAAGTGTGACTGGATTTTTCTTTGTTTTGGCTAATATTTGTTTATCTTCACTGGTCTCAACACGCCATTTTTTATGTCTCGTCGATATAATATTATTTTCAGCATCGTCCGGTAGCAGTTGTAGATTATTCGCAGAATATGGCGTGTTCTTTCAATATATGAACCTTTTGTAGAATGCCACAATTCAAAATATACATCCTTGAAAACGTGCAGTGAAAAAAAGTACATGAAAATGAACAAAATATGTATTAGGAAAGATAGTTCGAAATGATAAAAGTCATGTTAGTCTTGTAGCAGGTGCTACGAAATTCGTAGAAGGCTCTTAACTTAAAGTCCGGTACCATCCGGTAATAAAGCCCTTATTATTTTAAAACTACGTCTTATGGACTATATAAATAATATAAAAGTATTGGGTACCTATTGACCTAAAGTGATTAAAAGTCTCTACAAATATTCGTAATAGCAAAATAGACTTCTTATAAAATAGGTTACGTAGACCTCTGGTGTTTCTATGTAATAAATAAATTACGATTTCAATAATACAAATTAATAATAATACATACCTTTATCTACAACTTCCATACTAATGCAATTGATAACAGGCAAACAATTTCGAAAAATACGTCGTACACATACTTTCACTTTAACGAGCTACTGATATCGGTAATGACACGTGGTCGGTGTGCTCACTTTGAAGGTACGAAAAATAATGATTAAATAAATATATTTTAAAACTATTTATTGTTTTGGAAAGTCTGGCTATTAGTGAGTCATTTGGCATAGGTTATATAAAACAAAGCCACCGTCGATTTCCTAGACTTATGGCATTGTACGTGACCACTGTGCGCAGGGGCCGTTTTTAGATTTTTGTTAGTTTTAGGTGCATTTTATTGTTAGTTTCAATTAAGAATTGTTTTACTTATTTAGTTGTCATTAAATAAAAGTGAACGTCTATAACCCAGTGATAATACATACAAATAAATGCCCTTGCCTAGAATCAAACCTGGAATCTCCAGCTTTGTAGGGTCAATACCAACTAAGCCATCAGGCCGTTAATGTCCTTTGCACTATACACAGTCACGCAATATCCTAGTTGGTCTGTGTGATGTTAAAAGAAGCATAAAGCTTCATAAACAAAATACACCTCGTATACAACATTTTAGTAGCAAAACAGCTTAACAAACTCTTTTATAGAGCAGCATAGTCATAAAACGGCTCTAAAATGTGTGAGATAAGGTTGAATATTCTTTAACATGTTACGCGGTGTGAACTATGCAAAATGGCTTCCTATAGTGGCGTTTATTTAGAGATAGCCTGAAACGTTTTAATGCACCTGTGTCATAGCTGAGAGCTCTTAGTTTTTACTTTATATTTTAATGTTTAACTGGCTTGCGTGAAATGTTTTTCTCTTGTAATTAGTCACAATGTGTAGGAAAAATCGGAAGGCTTTTTGACCCGGGTATGTCCTTAAACTACGTCCAACAATGAAAGGTAGGGCACAGCGAAGTACCATCACGCTTGAATCTGGAGAAGCCCAACTGGGGAAGTACCTCCTCCTTACAAAATACCACAGCCATAATAGCACTGCTACCTTTCAGGTATGTAGTGTTGTGTTCCTGATGGTGAATAAGGTTCCCAGAGCTCCAACTCACTTTTAGGTCGGCAACGCGCTTGTGACTCCCTTGGTGTTGCGAGTGCCCATGGGCGACGGTAATTGCTTACCATCAGGCAATCCGTCTGCTCGTTTACCACCTTTGTCATAAAAAAAAGGCTATAACAGACAAAGAGCTGAACCGTGCTTGAGCTTTTTAAATGTACTAATATTTAGTTATATGAATTATAGGTGAAAAACTTAGCTAAAGCACCTGGCCTATGTAGTATAAACGTGTGTCGGCGTTCTATTATTCAAATTTTGACGTAAGTTCCATAATAATTCTCTGCACAACTACATAGACTAAGTCCTTCAGTTAAGTTTTGGACCCGGGTATGTATGTCCTTAAACTACGTCCAACAATGAGAGGTAGGGCACAGCGATGACCATCACGCTTGAATCTGGGGCAGCCCAACTGGGGAAGTACCTCCTCCTTACAGAAGACCACAGCCACAATAGCACTGCTACCTTTCAGGTATGTAGTGTTGTGTTCCTGATGGTGAGTAAGGTTCCCAGAGCTCCAACCCCCCTTAAAGGCCGGCAACGCGCTTGTGACTCCCCTGGTGTTGCGGGTGCCCATGGGCGACGGTAATTGCTTACCATCAGGCAATCCGTCTGCTCGTT
The DNA here is from genome assembly GCA_022674325.2 of Grapholita molesta. NCBI lineage: Eukaryota > Metazoa > Arthropoda > Insecta > Lepidoptera > Tortricidae > Grapholita > Grapholita molesta. Next base: position 996,271 of record CP053137.2, read on the forward strand.
TGCCGCCTATGTCATAAAAAAAAAAGTATTTATAATATGGTTATGTTACTACACTGATTGACAGATGTCAAACTGACAGTGTCACAAAGAACACTTAGCATAAACTAGTTGTACGAAGAATAAAAGGATCCAGATCCCAGATTAGGTTAGGACCGCAGAGGAATCACCGGACTATGCACGCAGAATCTAGGATTACCGTCTTCTGAATCTGACCCTTGATTCAACCACGAATCAATAGTTAGTATGTATGAGGTAAAATAACCTAATATTTATGCAGAAAGTTTATTCAATTGCCAACATACTTGGATGACAGCTTATCTCACAATATTATGGTAAAGATTAGATTATACCTAGTGACCTAGATGTTTGTAAGTAAGTAAGTAAGTAAGTAAATATTCTTTATTACACCAACAAGCAAAACAAGCAGCTACAGAAATCACACAGATAGAGAATAAGGTAACAACAGGCGGTCTTATCGCTAAAAAGCGATCTCTTCCAGACAACCTTTGGGTAGCAGGAGATGTCAGAAATATTAACAAATTACAGGTAGTGCAAAGAGCTAGAGAAGATAGTAAAATTAACACACACCCTACAATATACAAAAAACAATATAAAAAAAGTGTTTGTTTATTTCTTAAAAAAATATATACTTAAATTAAATAGAGGAAATATTTAAACTTATAACATTAATTATAACAGTTATTAGATTTTACAATTAATTGTGAAATAGTGATAATAAATATATATTTTTATTTTGAAAAGCAGGTTAACAAATGTGAAAACTGTAACATTATACATAATTAACTAATAACAAAAAATAAAATCTTATAAATAATAAACCTGTCCCAGGTCTCGGTCACTGGGTAGGGTGCCCAGAAGGCTGGCCGCATTCCCGCGTTGGATCGCAATGCTGATCCTCTGGGCGAAATAGTGACCAGCCCTCTGGTCACCAGAAGCCTCAATAAGGCGCTACGCAATCATTAATTTGAGTTTTCATTCAAGTGAATAACGGAATAATATAAGTACCAATATAAGTGTAATTTACAAGCTAAACAATAACCATAAAAGGTAGAAATTGAAATTACGAAAATGATTAAGACTTATACTCTTTTTCAATGTTAAATTAAACCTTAAAATAACACATTAATATAACAGCGAAGTCACTGGCGGTATGTATGACTTAAACAGCAACATTCTTATTATTCATTAAATGCCAATTAGTTTCTGACCCACTCCAATTTTGAGGAAATTGTAGTTATTGTCATTTTTGCAAGAACTTTAAATAACAGGGTGTTAAAATGAGGTACTACAAAACTGTTTATCACCCAAGGACCCAGCCTCCCCACGGTGAGATATTACCAGCACACTGCAACCACCGACTCCCATTCGCGTGAAGTCATTCGTCCATCTTTTGTGCAACATTATTTTATTAATTATACAAAACAATTCTAAAAGCCTTAAAAATAAATATAACGTCCCGCAAAGCATCGCACAGTTTGACTGTGGGATCTATAAGTCTAAATTCAGTGACAAAATGGGCTAATTGGTTAATACAGTGGTATAAAAGCAACATTAAACGACGTGGTGGTATTGTGTTTAAGGGAATGCAACGCTCATGAGAATCCTCTGGAGTTGCAAGCGTCCACAGGCTACGGTATCTATTTAACATCAGGCGGGCCGTATGCTTGTCTGCCACCGTCGTTGTATAAAAAATGTGGCATAGTAATATAAACAAAACATATAGGATTCAGATACTGTATTTAGTGTTTAAAGTTGTTGTCCTAACTAGTGCGTAAAAAGTGCACTTTTCGGCACTTGCTATGAAAAATTAGGTTCGTTACTCGTGTAAAAACTTCTTTAAGACTCGGGTGATTGTCACCCTCGTTACACTCGGGCTCCAACGTTCACCCTCGTCGAAAAAAAAATTTTTTTCACTAGTATCGAAATGTACTATTTTGTCTAATTTGTATCAACAATTCAACAGAAGCAAGTAGTTACAAACTCTTTCCCACCAGTCTTTAGCTAAAAAGCTATCCAAAAGGCACCTGCCCTTAAAAGCCTTTTTCTCGAATATTAAGTTTATTTTTAATGGATGACGGCGTGACCCAAATTCTCGAGACAATTTTCGTTGTTTAATAATGTGGTGAGCTCGAACAGCTTTTAGGAGTAAAGTGACGACTAGTGATGTAAGCAGTCGAGTCTCTATAATACTTCAAATTGTTTCATTTTCTTCACAATATTTAATCTCCAATAATGTCACTCAGAAGAATACTTTATATTAGTATAGATACAATACAATACAAATATTCTCTATTGCACACCATGATAAAAAGGAAAAGAAAAATACAATACAGGAGTACTGGCAAACAACAGGCGGTCTTATCGCTATCGAGCGATTTCTTCCAAACAACCTTGGGGTAGCGGAGCTGTAGTCAAGAATCAACGAATGAGTACAAATTAACTTAAGTATAAGTAGACACCTACTTAAAAAATAATATGTCATTTTACGTCGCACTTATTTTTTTGTCCGCTCTCAAAAGAACTGAATTGTTTAAATAAAACACAATATTTAGACTAGATATAATTCAAAATATACAATTTGATTTAAAAACTAACGCAATAATTAAGAAAATGGTTTTTTTTTAATTATCGTCGATGAAATAAATATGATGAATACACGTATTTATTAGCTCCTGTACCCGGTAGACTCGTTCTTTTTTCAGTTACTAATCGAGTCTCTGTAAGTTGATTGAACTTCAGGGCAAACTTTGGCTTATTGGTAATACTTGGTAATTCAATTCAATTTATTTATTTAATTCAAGTAATATGACTCAAAGCTTTCATTTATTGCAAATCACCATTCCGCTTTGATTATTAAATGGTAAAATAAATATCATTTTTCTGATTCTGAATTTGTATTCTGAAGAGCTCAACCTGTTTTGAGTCTCTGGTTGGAAACTGGATGTTTTTATTCACGACTCAATAACTCTCGAATAAATAAGTCGAGTAAGTACTCGGCTAGTATTTAAGCAAATAGACTCGTAAGACTCGAGTGTTGTTTTTCGCAACACTATGTGCCATGGCGCATAAGGGCAAAGTGTTCGAGATTGAGTTAGCAAAATTTTGTTTTGATAATGATATTGTAAAGACGTCTTGGAAGTTTTCACGACTTAATTTGAGAATGAAGCGGTATACAGACTTTTGATATGTTTCTGTCTCTTCTTAGTATACCTACAGCACAAGTAGGTAGATGACATATATGTGATGCTTGTGAAAAAGGGTATAAGCGACGAACAACTAGTATGAAACTTATACCGTTATTCACTAGGGCCACAGATAAATATTGTGTCACTGTAAAATTGTATATTCCATTAGATAATAATCTAACTTACTAAATTATAAACTATCTAAAGATTGTGAATCGTAGCGTTCTGATTTCAATTTAACGTATTATTTTTCGTTAAAACTAACGACGACAATCCATCAAATTCAATTAAAAAAAAATTAAAAAAAATTAAGTCACAAAAACAACACATGTCAAAAAAACATAAGACACTAACATACTATGAAATCTTCATTAGTACTTCGAATTTGAATTTGAAAACGCCAACGACCATTTCACGAACGCCATGCGCTTCGCGCCCTCGCCGCCATATTTGACTATCAATGTGTATATTTTGTTGCATATTTTTAAATCTCTTAATAAAATACCACTATAGGAAGATATTCTGCATAGTTCACGTCACAGTATATATTTAAGGATATTCAACCTTATCTCATTCATTTTAGAGCTGCTTTACGACTATGATGTTGCATATTCGTTATCATGAATATTTGTTCCTAGCTGGGTAGTGGATACTATCTGTATATTTAAGTATTTATAGGTATATTATATAGATGAACAATGTAGCTAAAGCACCTGGCCTATGTAGTAGTAACGTGTCTGTGCACGCATGTTCTATATTCAAATTTTGACGCAAGTTCCATATTAATTCTCTGCACAACTACATAGACATGGTCCTTCAGTTAAGTTTTTCACCTATATACCCTTCATTACTGTGCGATGTCGGCTGACTAGAATAGCACCACACCATACCCTCCCGTGGGTGTCGTAAAAGGTGACAATGAGAAACAACCAGCTGATGGGCAGGCCGCCAACCCGCCTGCCAAGCGTAGCAACTATGGCAACTACCTCCCCAATATGATACAAGTCATATTCGGGTAGCCTATGTTCAGCAGTGGACGAATTATGGATGATGATGATGATGATAAAAACTGGGGCGTTAATGAGGTACAGCAAATTACTTCCACTCCAGACAATCGTTTTCCACTCGCAAGTCCATTTTGAAATCCTAATAAAACTAAAGGAAATCCAGCCTAGCATAATTAAGGCTGGGAAAATGCTAATGTAACACTCTTTAAATGAATACACAATGACTTGCGTTGGTGAGATTATTTGTAGGTCCAAAGAAAATTGAGTAAGATAAAAAAAAGATAAAGATAAATTCACAATAGCGACGCTTTACGTTTAACTCTTGATATTTTGTAATAACTTTAAAAGATATAATCCTGAGTATGTATGATCACAAGGCCATGGGCCTAGTTAACCACGGAGTGGGTGCCCCACGAGTCAAACCGGGGATCTGGCAGACCCCGTCGGCGATGGCAGGATAACTTGGACTCCTTTTTGAGAGACTGGCCAGATGAAGCTCAAAATCGGGACGAATGGAGGAAGAGGGGGGAGGCCTTTGCCCAGCAGTGGGGCACAATAGGCTCACAATGAAATAATAAATAAATAATAAATGTATGATCACATTAAGGGTATTTCTGCATATGTAACTTATGTAATATTAACTTATTTAGCTATAACGGCCTAGTAAGCTTAGTACTCGTACTAGTGTCATACGGACACAGGAGATCCCGGGTTCAAACACTTGCAAGGCTACTTATTTGTGCGGTTATTATGAATATTTTGTTCATGAGTAATTAAGGATTTGATGTATAATATCGCCGTCTAGTAACTACGACAGAACCGTTATTCAGCTGTAAGACTAAGTATAATTGTTAAACCCAAAAGATTAGTTTTCGGTGTAGAATATTAGATTTAGGATTTGCTCCCTTGGTCTGTATTCCCGGAAAGATATAATTTGGGTATTTTCAAGGTGAGAGTCAATAGGCTGTTGCTGAACCAGCGTGTTATACCCTCGACCTCGTCGACACTTACCATTTGGTGCGACTGAGGTCAAACGCTGGTCAGTTTTCATAAAAAGATAAACATCCAAAGGCAACATATTGATATTTATTTTCTCCCAACTTTTACAATACAATCCCAACCTCAAAAGGAACATTTTGCACCTTCGTCGTACCAATAAAATAATTTGAATGTGAAGTCACACATTCCCGTTCTTGAGACACTCGATATTGGATCAAGCGGCAAAATGGATTCCCGTACGGATTTCATTCAGTATTTTGACTTGCAAATTCAAATGTATTCCGGTTATATGCAAAATGTATTTTTTTACGTATGGCTACGAATGATTTTTTGTGGTGAACCGACATTCAATAGCCACATGGCTATTTCCACGCCCTGTAAATTTTCCTAATTTTGCAGATTTTTTTACTAAAATATGTATTCCACTGCTGGGCAGAGTTTGATCTCTCTTCTCTTCTTTTTACACTAGTTTTCAGTCAGTGTTTTCTCCAATTTCTGATAGACACATTCCATCTGATCATCTCTGCAGGGCTTGTCTCGTTTTCATAATCCATTTTGTGACAACCACTTAGCGATGGAAGTCTTCCGAGATGGACGGACGGTCCCGCCATCAAAAAAAATTCTAGTATTTAAAAATATTTAAAAAAATACAACCCTGTTCTATAATTTACTTACCCCTATTAGTAGAGTGCCCGTTTTTATTAAACCTTTAGAGTGCCTGAAGAATATTATGAAAGGTCTAAATATTTATTGATGTGACGAAACCTTTAGTTGACCTTTTTTGTATCCTCGTGAAGAGGTCTAAATTGACATTTCTTGTATGCTATTGACGCTTATAGACAGGGATCCAGTACTACTTTCATACATAATCGAATACCGGTATTAAATTTTGGTATTTCAGTTCAAATTGTATATTTTTGCATTTTATTTAATTATGATAATGGTATTCTCCGTACCTAAATAGGACAATCAAAAAGGAATGCAAATTAACGCCAATATTTAGAGTTTTATAATACCACTAACAATACCTTTTTATAAGCATATTAGCTTTAGCAATATGATCAATTCTTAAGTTAACCGGGTACTGACTTTCTTGTATTAAGATTCATTTCAAAATTACAGAGATACGAACTCGGGTTTCTTTAGTTTTTCCAATTTTCTAGAATGAAATTTCGAAGGACCTCGTCACTTTTTTTCAAGTATGTGTCATCTATTCGTATTTCAATATACCGTATTTTGGTTCTATCAGTTGCTTTAACAACTCTGCATTGACAAGAAATCATTGTAAGTTCACTCCTCAGTTCCTCACCCGACTGTCCATGAATAGCGGAATTAATTAAAACCCTTGACGTTCTTGAGTTAAGTCGCAATTACGACTTCCAGATTTAAGCCTTTTTAAATTGTAGGAGTCATTAATTGTATTGCAGCTCAAGTTGGAGTAAATTGTCTTCTCGTGTTTCTTAGAAAGTTGCTGGTAATGTTTTATTTTGCTGTCTGACTACGGTGAAATGTGAAGAGTTATGTTTTAACAGTGACTTTTGAGAATATCATTATAACATTTCGAATAAACTTAAAAGTCGAATAGCTCGCATCGGTCTCCACTGTTATTCACCTGCTGTATTGTCTGTAGTGATGTGTAAAATCAAGCACATGTTTATTTTCCACGATCGTGATGAGAACGAATTTATAGAAACCTATAATGGATGTTGTTTCAAAATTGTATTGAACATAATAGGAAGAGAACTTAAAAACAGAGTTCTAATACCGGTAATATTTTCATACAAAATAACTTCGGTATGTCAGGTATTATTGCACATTTTTGCATTTGAGCCAGCTAATTAAATAATGCATTTTTCTCACTGAAATAGAATTTTGTATACCCATGTTAAAATTGGTAATCAACGACAACATTTAGATTTTCAGTAATACCAGTATCGGTGTTTAAAAGTTGATCTTAATTTGAAAGTGGACAATCTTATCTTTTAAATTACAGTTAGATCAATAATGTTTGTATTGTAAGAAAATATTTTCAAGAAGATATCTAAACACAATCAAAACCCATTGAAAAACTCTCTATAAAAGATCCTTTATAGCGACCAAACCGACTGTTGTTACCTTAATTTTAAACTTATACTAAACTAAGCATTTTTGGTGTGCACACCAATGGGCACAGCAATGTATAAATCCTTTGCAATTCGCAATAGACACGCAAAGACCCATGATGATGATGACGATGATGGTGTGTTCATAACAAAATATGTGTACTTACTTACCAAAGAATCAATATTTGCAAAAACAAATAAATACACAGGCGAGCTTCAAACCGAATTATAATTTGTTTCTATCCTTGCCCACAGCGCGGACGGTAACTACGAAGTGACGATAATGACGAAAGCCATACTCCACTACGACGGAAAAGTAATATGGAAGCCGCCTGCCATTTACAAGTCCTTCTGCGAGATCGACGTGGAATACTTCCCCTTCGATGAGCAGACTTGCTTCATGAAGTTTGGCAGTTGGAGTTATGATGGTTACACGGTAAGCAATGTAGAGATTGTCTCCTATCTAACGTCTTTCTGGCACATCACATGTGTTATGAGTAGATGTTATAAAATTATGATTTGAATTGAGTTAGATTTTATGAATGAGGTCGGGAGACTGTCTACCATCACATCATCTAATAGTCTTTCTGGATCGACATGAATTGGTGAAGAGACTTGCTTAGCAAAATTTCACCAACTGGCCTTGCAACGGTAAGGTTGAGAGGAAATTGAATAGGAAAATTTCTAGCATCTAAATAGTATTTCTGAGACATTATCAGTTTAAATGAACTTACAGCCTACATATATTATATTAGCCAACAAATTGATTTGAAAATCTCCATTTACATATTAATGGACTATTAGTTTTATTATTTTCTCTAATTTTGTTATTATTCATTCGAGCTTGGTCTCTCCGTCGTCTGCTACATGAGGAGGTTATTACGTGGTACTGGCAATATGTTACATTAACACCGCTTGACAAAAAAAGATGTCTGACATTTTCTATTACGTCTATAAGTCCGCTAGTGAAATAACATCTATTATTCAGGCAATTACAAAAAATATAAAGTTACTAAATGTAATCTATAAATGACAAATGAAATATGTGGATAAATATTTCCCTAAAACCAGACAACGTAATTTAAAACTTTTAAAAACCATATCTAAAGAAGTTGATAATAAAATTGTAGCAAAACAAGATTGAGTCTCATAAACTACGGCCGATGTTATGTCAAGTGTAATATTTATCGGGCAATAAATAATACGGACAATGAGATATGCTTCTCGATGAGAGAGGAAGTAATAAAAACTTTCCAATGGAGTTTACAGCGATAGGCCGAAGACGGCCGTCTATCGGGCGGGGAAGCCAATAAATCTGAGGTTCCGACGGGCTCATAAATAAGGCTGAGCCCCACATTCGCGCCTTCGTGTGTTAGAGATTTTGTTCCGATCTTATCAGCGCATATCTGGCCATGTTTTCATTGTCGACACGAGCTCGGGTGACTTCAGTTTAAATACCAGTGTAATTGCACCGATGTCAATAAGAACTGTGGGTAACTGAGGAGCTATGTTATACTGGTTTACCAGTTTTAACGTTTCTTATGCCTGGTGAGCTATTGGAACGAAATCTCTGATCGCTGTTACACTTTGGAGGCAATAAATGTCTGGAAGAAAATTAGCGTTCTCCAGTAAAATCTTTAAAAAGGGCTGATAATAGCCAATGTCCTTGAGCGAGGTTTCTGTGCTTTTTTTTATTAGAGTGTACGAGAATCTGAATTCAATATTGTGTACGCGATTTTCTGTAAAGCAAGAAAAATTTGAACTATTTCAAGTTAACAAATTAGTTATAGAATCCATCCATATTGAACATAATACTATGTTACGTATGTAATGAAATATTTTATAAAGTTTTTAACAAGATGGAAAGTTACACTTAAAGGCTAGACTGAGACAAACATGCTATCTTTTTTACGCTTGTAGCGTAACCACATAAAAACTTTTTTGTATAGTGTTTTATTATAGTTTTTTTAACAACATGTTTTCTCTTTCAGGTGGATTTGAGGCATTTGAAGCAAACGCCAGACTCCGACGCGATAGGAATGGGCATCGACTTATCAGAATACTATATTTCCGTTGAGTGGGATATTATGCGAGTGCCGGCCACCAGGAACGAAAAGTTCTACTCCTGCTGCGAAGAACCTTATCCTGACATCATATTCAATCTAACTCTTAGAAGAAAAACTCTGTTCTACACGGTCAATCTCATCATCCCATGCGTAGGGATCTCGTTCCTATCGGTGTTAGTCTTCTATCTTCCTTCTGACTCCGGAGAGAAGATCTCCCTCTGCATATCTATCCTTCTCTCACTGACCGTGTTCTTCTTACTGTTAGCAGAAATTATCCCCCCCACCTCACTCACTGTCCCACTTTTAGGAAAATATTTATTGTTCACTATGATGCTAGTCACGTTATCAGTAGTCGTCACTATCGTGGTGCTGAACGTTAATTTTAGGTCCCCGGTCACTCACCATATGGCTCCTTGGGTCCGGAAGGTCTTTATAGATTTTTTACCGAAAATATTATGCATACAAAGGCCGGAGAAGCCAGATGATGATGATGATGACAAGCCAACTGAGGTAAGAATTATAAGTATTCTAAATATATAAGTTAAACAACAGCTTACATTACTTTTATAACTTTTAAACTTGTGACAAATTTTCTTAGAATAGCGTGGAAAGATTCTGTCACCCTAGTAAATAAGGTTACAAGTGACAAACACTTAATATGAAACCTATACTGCTTTTCACTTTTACTTTAAAAAAAACGCCTGGGAGTGTAAATAGGCTTTAAACCAAAATATGAAGCAAGCAACACAAAACATAACTAAAACACTTTATATCTATACTTTGTATTTTGCTCTAGTATGGAGAGAACTTAAGTAGCAGCCAACCCTATATCATGAAATAGCGTAAGTCAGGTCATTATCCCAAACTTGGCTGACAGTTCCCTCCACCTCCATCGATCCTCAGCTCCATTCAAGCGTCGCATAAACACCCTCTCTGATAGCATTAATCATCACGCATAAAAGAGACGTTTACCTCAAAAACCCAGCACCATTTAATTAAATTTGTAAACTAAAAGCTCTCGCAAATGAAGTCCTTTCATAACGAAAAAACAACACGACGCCTTTTCTCCTCGAGTTTCCTTCATTCAGAACATTTTCCATCGGCACGGATTCAATACAAACAACGCTATTACGGAGCCGAAGTCTCAACAATAACCATTTTAATTGTCCTCAGCCACGGGACTTCTGGAAACGCGTTCAACAATATTCTAAATCCATTGTGCTCTGTGTATCGCTTCCAGGCCAATTTCATTCCGTTTCGATTTTCTTTTATTACTCCACGCCGACGGGCTTAACGAGCGCGAGCAGCCTCTGTTATTTATGTCCCCCTAGTGGCTCGGGACGGATCGCGAGATATACAAGCCGACGAGGCCGAAACCGAACCCACTTCGGCCTAATTGTGTGCGGGCTTAAGCCGTCGATACACTGCCGCGTCCGCGGAACGGCCGACGGTTTAATCTCTTGGCGTTTCGGGATAAATCCTGGTCGATAGATGCGTAGTTACGTTCCAATATTTCCAACCCAGTATTAAACTTAATATTGTATCTTTCTGCTAGCTAAAATAACGCCGCAACAATTGAATCGATGTTAAAACACATAACTGTTCCTACATTTTGATCTATTTTCTGAACAATATTTGTTTAATTTCTAAGCGCGTTTTTATCGCTCCTAACTCTCTATAACCAACATGTATCAGTAACAGTGAACTCAGCTACAAATATTTAACTAGGGATTTCAAAATGAATATAAAATGACGCCCTGATCAACTCGATCAAACGTCCAAGACGAGATCCGTCGAAATTTCTCAAAAATATGCAATTACTTAACACTTTTAGGAGTACCGTACAAGTACCCTTACCATGAGTTGTGGCATTTAGGTTTTCGATAATCGAGGTTATCGAGTTTACTATCTGTGCATCTTGCTTGCACTGTTTTAGTGCGAACGAGATGCACAGATAGTAAACTCGATACTCGTTATCGAAAACCTCCAAGTCGCAACTCATGGTAAGGGCAACTGTAGGGACAAGTACTACGTGTATCTCCTATTCGATTTTCCTTACATCTCACTTTAAAATATCTCAGTAAAGCTACTGAACCAAATAGTTTCTTGAGCCACTCAAATACTCCTCAACAAAGCATGAAGCATCAATTCAGAGTCTCATGATCCTTAAATTTCAGGTTCTCACCGACGTATTTGGTGGCGATGACCTGGATGGCAAGTTCAAAGAGTGGGGTTGCGAAGAATACGAGCTGCCCGGTCTACCGCCATCGCCCCCTCCGCCCCCCGGAGGCGACGATGAGCTCTTCTCCCCTCCCCCTGGCTCCCCCTGCCGCTTAGACTTGGATGCCGACAGTCCCTCTCTAGATAAACATTACGTGAGAGAGATGGAAAAGACTATAGAAGGCTCCAGGTTTATTGCGCAGCATGTCAAGAATAAGGATAAGTTTGAGAGTGTAAGTATCTTTCTTAATATCAGTCTTTACTTTCTTACTACAGCGAATGGCTCCCAGATCCTATATGGTCGTCCGATTTAGGTCCGTCCATTTAATTTGTGGACTTCTGAAACTGCCCAGCATGCCACAGCCACTGACTTTTAGTGACCTGTACAAGGTCTATTTACTTTGTGGACACAATGTTGTCCTATCTATGGTCACTACTCTAGGACTTTGTAATATCTTTATCCTTAAGTTGTCCGCCAAAATGTACCTTATACCATGTCATGTCTTAATTATAATTAATAAATTAAATTAATTTTTTGTATAGTTATTGTTGACAAAGCCTGCGGCGGATTTCAACTTGTATCTATTGATTGATATGTAACAAAACCTGTGGTGGACCTGTTTTTGTGTCCTCGTGACGAACCCTGCGGTGTAGATTATAAAATCTTGTGTGAATTTTAGTTGCTTCAAATAAATGATTATAGATTATAATTATGTCAAATTAAGTTTGCTTCTCACTTTGTAATTTTTGGTTATTGGGCGGATAGAAGTTATAATTTATTAAGGTCTCAGGGGATACTTAAATATAGTTATTAAAAGCATAATTTATAATATAAAAGAATTGTTATATTCTTCATCTAATTTTCTCAAGCTCTCATAAAATTCTAATTTACTTAGCTATCCCAATCCGTCTCTTATAGCTATACGCTGACACTAATAGCTTTTCATTGTTCTTTTACGAGTATGATACTTAATAGCTATGCCTAACTTCTTACATCCATAAATCATTCTTGCAATAAAACAGGCAGTTATCAATTTATCATCCGATTTCAATTATTTTTATTTACGTAGGTGTAACAAGCACCTTTGAATTATCAGATAAAAATATCATCTTAAGCTAGTATTTGGGAGTTTTTCGAAAATAATTTAATTGTGACGATTATCCAGTTTGTGACCAGCAGCCTAGCAAGCACTCTTGAATAGTCAGATAAAAGATTAAGATGACTTAAATTAAAATCTGGGAGTGTTCCGAAAATAATCAATTATATCTAATTATCGACAACCGATCTGGCCTAGTGGGTAGTGACCCTGCCTATGAAGCCGATGGTCCTGGGTTCGAATCCCAGTCGGGGCATTTATTTTTGTGATGAGCACAGACATTTGTTCCTGAAACATGTGTTTTCTATGTATTTAAGTATATGTATGTATCTATTATATATATCGTCGCCTAGTACCTACAACACAAGCCTTACTGAGCTTACCGTAGGACTAGGTTGATTTGTGTAAAATTGTCCCGAAATATTTATTTATTGTATCGTGAATTGTTGAGAAAAGTTATGTGATCAGTCAAGTCTCTAGAATAGACCTTAATGTCAAATAAACACCAACTTATTAGTTACGGGTATTCGCAGTCTCATGTAATTCTTAATGTAACCATACTTGAGGGTTTACAACTGCTGCTTGTTCCAGGTGGAGGACGACTGGAAGTATGTGGCGATGGTGCTCGACAGGATCTTCCTGTTTGCCTTCACGATAGCCTGCGTGCTCGGCACCGCCCTCATCATCTTCCGCGCCCCCACATTCTACGACAACTCTAAGCCCATCGATATACTCTACTCAAAAATCGCCAAGAAGAAACTCGAGCTGCTCAGGATGGGCTCCGAGATGGACCCGGGTCTCTGAAATTCGTCTTACGTCTTCGGCCACTCGCCACCGAAGACGTTTTGGGAGCTGATTGTGATGTGGTGGCATGGATGATCGCAGTGAGGCTCCCAGGGACTGTGAGGCGAGGACTTGTGCTCAGTGAGTGACGTGGCAGTGTTAACCGTCTTTTTTATATGAACTCCTGGTATCCGTCGGAACGCAGCGCGCGCCGTACTGAATCCGCCAACTATTTTTATATTAGAATCGCTGTATTGATCGTTCTGGGCGGATGTATAATTAGTGTTCAACGGATTTTCATTTCCAGGAATTATTTGATACGAGCGCACAAACATTGTACAGAATATATTAAGGGTCTTTTATTAAGTTCTCGCGATTCGTTTAGTTTTCAGAACGTAAACGACGCTCTTATTACTTACTATATAAGGTTCACTTCGAATAAATCGAGCTCAATTTCGTAAGTTTAAGTATTGTACGGGCTACGCAAAGTCGATTAGCAGTTGGTATTTAATTATAAATTTTCATGCAAACGCCCCCCATGAGAACCGGACACGTAGACTTATGTAATGATTGTGTAATAAATTGAATTATACATAATGTATTTGATAAACTACGTACTCGCGTAACAAGCATAAGGACAATATCGATATAATGACGAAAGTATTGACTCTGTTAGGGTAAGCTGTAGATATAGGGTAGGAGCCGCGGCCGAAGCTACGCGCAACAGCCGACGGTTTTATTATTTAAATAGATATTGAAACACAATTGACTGCCAATTGTAAATTACATTTTTATAAAAGTCGATATTCTTAGATAGTTCGATAACTTATTTAATTAGATTTTTTAAACAGTGTGCCAAACGCCATCGCCAATGTTTGTGTATTTGCCAAACCGACGTTCGTTTGCGTCGGTGGCGCCGGCGTGCTTCAGAACTTATATTTATAAACAGATGCTTGCTCTTCAAACGACTGAACGTATAGTTTGCTTTCGTACTTGGTCCGCGTTTTCACTAATGATCATAGAGTACAGGGTAACTTTAGTACACAAATTTCTTTTTAACTCACGATCTTCACCGATAGTAATATCTTGTACACGTATCGGCACTTCACTAACACTATTAGATAATAGTTCTTGTTGAGGTTTGTGACATTAGCCTGTATGTAGTCTGTTCATTTGTACTAGACTAATTAGGTGTTTTGTTTGTGTTCCTCCGATGCGCCACTCCGGCGCATCCCTAGTTTATTTAGTAGTGTAACGTATATCGGAACACTTTTGCGCGTAACAAGCGTCTTACCTCACTTCAACCCATTGTGTAGGGTTATGTAGCAGTCTATCGTAATAAAAAAAAATTTCGAGCCGCGTATTTGATATGTCAAAGTAATAAGGATTATTAGATAAAATACTTAGATAACTCAGAGTTATTGATATAAAGGAATTCACAGCGAGCAGTTAGGAAAACAGGGATGGTAATAGTAAAATTATTCAAATTGTTTTGTGATTCTTCTTCATATTTGTAAGTGTTATTGAATTATGTATAGCTGTTCGTGTGGAACGCTGTGGCTAGACTAGTACGGGTACACGTGTACACGCGGGTACACGGAGGCAAGCAAACTGGTTACACGAAGGAATTCTAAAACGGATTTGTTCGTCTACTGATATAGTAACTAATAAAATAATTTTCTTATAAGACACAATTCACACGTCGGTTTATTGAGAGTAGGAATGTGCTATTGCACTCACCGAAACACACCAATTTAGTATTATTAATTACTATTTATCAATAATGAATAATTAGTTAAGACCACAGGCTTCCCACTATTCCGTGATCATCTAAACTTTTATTGTAGATAATTGCTAGAAATGGACGGTCTGTTGTTATTTTTATATGACTGCAAATAAGTAAAACCTAGTTAGATTTTCTAAACACCGTAGGCTAAAGTGTCGTGTGTTTGTAAATTGGACGCGATACATTGATGGTGTAAATAGTGTGTGGTCAAAACTGGTCATTAGTTAATGCAGCTGTAGAATGGTGACGACGTGAAATGACGATAAAAGTGGTCTAGATGTAATTTTGAACTTAGTATAAATTGTTACTAAAAGCATAATCACTAAACTTATAACAGCATTGCAAAATGTAATTTAGTCTGCCTGTCGTTGTGATTATGCTTTTAGTATTAATAAAAATAAATACTGAAAGTTATTTGTTATTAAAACTAGACCACGAAAGTCAAAACTAAATGAGCTGAGCCAATACAACGATAAATGACCCTTATATTTTGAATGTGTGTTCTCAATTAGATGTCTTTGTAATTGTATTGCCCACTTTCGCTCTGACCTCCGGGTAACTTCCGACTTACCTCCGGGTAACCTCCGAGTTTGGGTAACCTGCAGGTCACCTCCGGGTAACCTGCGGGTGATATTCGAGTAACTCGCTGGTTACCCTCGGGTAACCTACGGGTAACTTTTAAGACTATATGTTGTGTTTTGTCGAGGTTGTGTAAACAGCCTTCCCTATGATTCGTACTTCACTTGTAGATGTCTTTAAGACCTATTTATTAGTCGTTTTATCATTTGTCCTATCAGGCAGCCGCTATGGTCCATTGCAAGACACGTAACAGTATCAAAACGCAGTTAAAATTTTAGTTTAATTTCCATTACCCTCATTTCAGTCGAATGACGTCCATTGCTGGACAAAAATCTTCACCAAGAATTGCCAATTCGACCACTTCTTCGTTGTTTACCTCCCACGGTCTCGTCAGACGTTGTTTCATTTTTTTTTATATAATTTGTATTTTCTGATAATATTTTTTATCGTACTTAATATTCAATATTTTTTTGCAAACATCTAATTAGATAAATATAATCTAGTAAGACTGCTGTTTCGTTATTCTAATTGGTTGTATTTTTTTTTTTGTATTCGTTAAATCTTGATAGAAATCCACGGAATCAAAAACTCTCTTGCTGTATTTAGTTTGATAGACATAAGTATAGTAATCATATAAACTCGATTACTAATACTGTTGTGAAAATTTTATATTAAGTTTTACCAACACAATGATACCAAAATGTAGACTAATTATTATACGAAGTGTTTATTTCTAAACCAGCAGATTAAAAAAATATTTGTTGCGGTTGGCAATGGACTGTGGCGGTTGAACAGTCAAGATCATAACTGTGAAAACATTTGAAGCTTATTCCGTTAACATAAGGTACATTATACACCGTTATAAATTTCATTATCCTTAAAATCTAAGTTTCAAAAAATCTCTAGGTCAACTAGAGTAGAGAAGATTTATTTTAACATTAGTATTTTAGTAGATATTCAATGAATAAGTTTTAAACATTTGACAAATAACTTAATTTATTTCGAATATAACGTAAACAAAATAAGCACGGTGTATACATATTTATGATCGTGACTGTGTCGATATGCTTATTCAAATAACGTATATTTAAATAACGTTTATTCAAATAACGTTTATTTAATTAACGTTTATTCAAATAACGTTTTTTCAAGGAACATTTTTTCAATTAACGCGTTTATTCAAATAACGTTTATTCAAGTTAACGTTGTCGTTAACGTTACCAGACGTTGTCTGACCGAGTGGGTGATAATTGAGTAGTCGTCTGATGTAGATAGGTAATAAATTTAACAATAAAGCAGATTAGTTCAAGTAAGTGTAAGTGGTGTTTAATTAGCTTCTCAATGTTTTAGGGTTAGTCGACGATTGGGTCGGTTCGGGTCGCGGTGGTGGATAAATTTGTTTTTTTTTTTTATCTTTTCTTTGGCCTAAGGTACCCTGGAGGTGTAAAGGGCCTCCGCAAAGTCGCACTACGCCTATTTTCAGCGATTCTTCAATCGCTATAGCTCAGTTGTAATTACTTCGATTCCCTATAGGGAATATTCCCAATTGGTAAATTCAATTTAACTTATTTATTTTTAATAATTCAAAATATATTGTGTTCTATAAGCTGCCGTGAAGGTTACAAAATGCCGTAAATTGTATTTTGAATATTTATTGTGACAAATCAAAATAGTATTTGTCTAGGATTTTGAGGGTGGTTGGGATATAGAAGGAAGGAATTTTCTAAATATTATTAAGTCGAAATTTTGTGAATAAAAGATTACATTGTTTTTTTTTACACAACTGTCACTGATAACATTGTTACATTTAATGTAACAAAGACATGTTTCAGACGTTTCGCCATGGTGTTTCACCATATTAAATGTTTCTATATTTTTAGACATGTCTGTATCGTGATATCTTATAATATTTTACAAGTTTATCTTAGTTTGTACGAATATATAATTTCTAGTCACCGGGTATTGCTGTGCTGAGGCCAGCGTTTGAGGGTAGTAAGGTTAAATAAGCACGGTGTATACATATTTGTGATCGTGACTGTGTCGTTATGCTTATTCAATTTAATGCTTATTCAAATAACGTTTATTCAGAAGAGAGACATGACCTTTGCTCAACACAGCGAGTGTAATGGGTACCTTTGGTTTTCTCAGTTAGTTAATGTTGTAGGTGTAAGAGATTTTTTTTTTTAATTTTATATAATTTAAAAGGACAAATTTATTTCCACCGCGGACGAGCGGCGAGCTCATAGTCAGCTATCACATGGCTGTCAGTAATTTTAAGGATCAACGGAACGCATGTTGACGTGTACATATAAATGATCAACATATAAATTAAAATAATTATATTGACAACTTATTTTTCTACGTTACTTTCAGGCGTAGAGCTGTTAGTGTAGTAATAATTGTAATGACAAGCACGGCATACAAATACACAGCAATAAAGTTTAATTCGGTTTTAAGCGTTTCTAAATTAACTTTTTTTTAATGGACATTGACTCGGAAGATCCATAACGCTTTATAATTAATGTCATCGAGATTTCGATAGGTTTATGAAGTATTTCCTTCGCTATTGCTATCCATGTTGTTTTCAATGTTAACGTTAATGTTACTTTCTTGCATTCAAATCTACACTTAATATTGACATTTTAAATATGTAAGTTAGTGGTATTGCATGTTTAATCAAACGTCTTCCAAAGCGACGTAAGATGTTGAAGGCTCTAAAAAATGGCGACAGGTTATATCAAGACACGATCAGGACAGTAGAATAACTTGAATGTGTTAAGAAATTACTTTTTTTTTTAAATAAAGTAAAAAGGATAAATCTACTGCCACAGGCGAGCCGTCTCCTAATAGCATATATCAACTAATAGATATATGCCATTCCCGGTAAGTTATCTTAATATTGCTATGGGAAATGTTTCCAAATGGTAAAATTCCAATAATACTGTGGGGAAAATTACCATTTGGGAATATTCCACATAGTAATATTGGGAATTTATCGGGAACGGCACATCCTATATGTACTAAAAACTGCCAAGACTTACCTTTTAGCTGCAAATTTTTCCATCCTATTCTTTATATATAAAAATCTCAGTTGGCAGAGCAAAATGTTGGTCTCCTCGAGTTGTGAGTTCAAATCTCGCCTTAGGCAGTAGATTTTTACATTTTGCCTTTATTTCTAAGCATTATAGTATTATTAGCAGATATTTCTGTTAAATGTGAAAGTAATTTAGATACTTTTTTATTCACATTCGTAAAAAGATATGATCTATCGTCATTTTTTTATAGTCTCTTATTTTCAATTCTATTAAAATAACTTAATCTGAAACCATGTAGTTATATATGCAATCATTTACGCTAAAATTCATTAAGCTAATTAATATTCCTTACTCCGTTTGAATCCGCGCAGGGGCATTTTTTTGTATTTATCACGATTATTTTATTCCTGGGTTATGGATGCCATATATTGGTATTTATCGTCGTCAAGAACAATCACCATCAGATATATCGGAGCTGAGGAGGTGATCATAAATATCTGAATATGCACTTTATCGCCTTGACAATAGGCGTTGTTCAGATATTTGTGACCACGTCTACAGCTCGACCATAGCTCCACAGATGTAAGTGATATGGTAGAGAATTTTTTGTTAATTTTATTCGTAAAAAAAATAATCAGTGAAACTAAAAATGGTTGGCCAGAATAAAAATATATAAAAAGCTTATGTACGCTCAACTAGAAATTTGAGATACACTTTGACTGACTTACACTTCATTCAATTGATCACCTTTATCTCTTGAGACGTGGTCCTAAAGCTATATCAGGTTTCAAACGTCAAATCTTATTATTTTCTATTCTTTAGAGATGGTTTAGGAAAGTTATCAGGATTTCATCTAAAACACGACCCCTTCTGGACATATTTAGGCCTCCTCCAAGGATCAACTGAACGACCAGCCCTGTGCTGTTTGCTTTCAGTAAAGCTCATATTATAAATTGTTTTATTTTCATATTTAAAAAAGTACATAATACATATTCATAGAAATAAAGGAAAACTGGAAAATTCATTTGCCCCGGTCAAAACTCGAATTTGTGACTCTGGGATACAGTAATGTCCATCGCTCTACCAACTGAGCTACAGACGCTTGCTCAAAGGCTGCAAATTTCTCCACCAGGCCACTAGCGACATCTACCGTTAATGTGTCGACACTTTTTAGTGACATTGGAGTATCCACGCAGACGTTTTTGCTTAAAAGTATTATTTAGTACATAATATGTCATTATAGAACGAAACGTGATGATTGCATAATATATTTACACGATTCAGTTGTGCATCGTGTTTTTTTTTATTTCCATTAATAAAGCTAAGACACTATTTCAGTTATTTATTTACAGTTATTGAATAAATGTCTTTCGAGGACTCTGCAAATTGACTATGGAGTAACACTAAATGAACTTTTACAATAAAAGAGTAGTCATTTGTGATAGTACATTACAGAGGCTGGGAAATAAGGGATTTCCGGCCGAATAGAATAAACCGGCCGGATAGTTCTCACTTTCACGCCAATGTATGTATAGTCTTTTGAAACATGCATCGAAAATAATAAATAAATAAAATATGGCTCAATACCATAATGCTGTCAAAAATATTATGTGAAATGGAAATTAAGAAAGAGCTATCAGATATATCCGAGCTGGAGGTGGTCACAAATTTCTGAACAACGCCTCTATTGTCAAAGGGATAAGGTGCATGTTCAGATATTTGTGACCATCTCTACAGCTCCGTAATATCTGATGACGACTTTACTATATGGCCGAAATGCGAAAGAATGCGCTGGGAAATTAATGTATACAGGCGGAAGCTTTTTAAGAATCGATTTGATGGTGCGTTTGGCGGTCCCAAGGGTATTTAATGTATTTCTAGCTTAATGGAAATAATAAAAAATAACGCGATGTAAGGTATATTCATAATAACCATTCTTTTATTTTCACTATTTGTTTCTCCTCTAATTCTTATAAATCGCAAATTCAAATGAAATGTTAAGCTGGTGTCATTA
Source organism: Grapholita molesta (assembly GCA_022674325.2). Lineage (NCBI taxonomy): Eukaryota > Metazoa > Arthropoda > Insecta > Lepidoptera > Tortricidae > Grapholita > Grapholita molesta. The sequence goes on from CP053137.2 coordinate 1,017,165, forward strand.
ATATTTATAGAGACTTTTGTTTGCAATTTAATATCAGTCATATAATATAGTCATATAATACAAGTGTATTAAATGTTATATATAATGAAGACTTAAATGAACCTGTATTATATGTACGGTGAACTTCAAAATTAATTATTTAAATTACAAGCAATTTTGTCAATTAGTCTTAACTAAGGACAATACAACTTAAATAGAATACGATTTAAAGCAGTCCCAAATCAATAGCAGTGGAAGTCTCTTTTTAACTTCATTTTTTAGAAAGGGACTTTCATTTTTTTAACTAATTTATTAAATACTAGCTGACCCCGCGTGAACTTCGTACCACCTCTTTAAATATAACACCCTTTTTACGGGTAGACACATAAAACCGTATATGAGTATCTAGGGTGTCAGCTATCTTCATGCCATTTCATAAAAAATTGTCCAGCCGTTCTCGAGATAAAATAGTATAAATTAAATTTGTTTTATTTATATAGATTACAACATTTTCACTTGAGTTTGCGGTGTAGCCCTAGAAAACTGTTTAAGCTCATTAAACCCAAATAACTTTATAGCTTACTCCTACTATAATCATAGATATAAACATAATATATGTACTTAATAAGTAGTACACACGAAATTTGCGTTGAGCTTCCAACACGATTAGATGTAAATACAGACATAATGAAACTGTTCAATAAAGTGTACCTTTATAACACGTGCATAATGACAACTAATTTTTTTACACTGATTCAAACTCAGTATTTTTGAGTTTTCATGTCTTTCTTAATTTACAATTTATCCATTGTTATGAATTAAACATTGTATTATGTTTTTTTATTAATGTCTTCGCTGTCAAATCCTAAAAATTATGTATGATCTAGTAACAATTGAGAATCGCTTGTTATGTTATTTAAATTATTATGAAATAGTAAAAGGTTAATTACGTAACTGGCTTCAAAGAAATACAAAGGATATTAAAAATAAAAACAGCTAAAACTATCTTTAGTTGCGTAATTAGCCATATATGTTTCTTAAATGAGTATTTAGCAAATTATAATTATTTAAAAGGATTGTGCAATTTTTATGCGAGTCTGTCTTGTCATAAACTAAAAAAAAAACTTTTTTTCTAATTTAGTCTATGTAATTTTTCGTTTCATTAGAGCTAGTATTTATTTTTATCGTTATAAATTTATGTGTGCCTTATTTTAATAGTACTTTAAACTAAGTTCCGATAACGTTTGTAAGAATAATTTTGCGACTTAGCTGTATCGTATTAAGTTACTCGAAGTTTTATCTTCGCGCGGTGTTTTCATACATTCAATAATCGGTGTCATTATAATATCTTTGGTAGTCGTGTCATAATAATATCATATGAATAGCACTGCCTGAAATTACTTATGAAAAATAATGTCAGTATGTAAGAATTGTTTAATTCTTAGGGAAGCTAGAGAAAATGTTCGTGTTGTATTGTTAAAATATACATAATATGTACAGTCCAGGCACACAGGGTGAAACTTAAATCGTAAACAATAACTCTTCTAACTCCATAAACATGTTGTCATTGAACGGCGACCGTCACAAGAAACAAGCAATTTTTTAATTAGTTGTAACATTTTTTGTGATTTCTTTTACTGTTTACGATAATTTTAGGATTTTACAACGGCTGCTTAAGCAATTTAAATAAGTACACTCAAATTCGTCGCAATTATCATTACAAAAAAAAATGTAATTTATCTCAGTAAGATATGAAGTTTACTAAATTAATAATTTAATAGTTTACATATATTTTAGAAAGTTTTTTTCAATGCCATAACATCTCGTTTAAAATTTAAATTTAAAATAAGTGACAAAATAAATTTAATGTTTATAGATTTAGTGAGGGCATTGAATTGCCACTTGTTTATGGAGTTAGACATACATATTTTGTTCACGATTTAAGTTTCAGTCTGTATTTAAGTATATACTTTTTGCGGTATATCAATTTTTCTTTGCCCTTGACTATATCTCTATAGGGCTTATAGCGAATTTTGAACGATTGTCTCTCTATTTACAACTTAATTGGATTAAAAGAGCAAATAACTTTGATTTCCGAGGGACTCTATAATTATTTATGGCCTTGAGGTGTGAATGGGTTGTAAAAAATCGTTGTTAGGAATATTTACGCCTAAATTGTATGAAAACATTGCGCTGTTTGTTACTTAAAAGCAATCTTAGCCTATTTTTAAATTAAGTCAAAATTATTAACTAAATGTTAATTATTAATGAGAATTTGGTTATTGTCGGAACGGCATATTGTAGGTAGGGTTCAACGTATGTTTCTGGGCCAAAATACTTTTGGATGTCTACTTTTTTATCCCCAAAAAAAAACTCTGTGGATTTTTTTGTATGAGATGAAGTTCTATTATTGGTTGTTGCTATAAAATATTAGCAGTATGAGGAAGTAGAAGACAATAGTACCAATTTTTTTTTGCTTTCCAAAGCATGGTTAAAATGTAGATATAAAAAAAGTATTTTGGCTTTTCTAACATCTGATATTATTAATGTTAAAATAATTAATGTCCTCTACTGTAGTGATGTACTTATAAATGTTATGTTGAATTTTGAATTGTTTTTCACCTTTCTAGTCAGAAGTAACGGGGTTCGTACTGGAGGACTGTATTAAGAACAAAATATAAAAAAAAAGTATTAATAGTAAACATTTTTGCTATGTATTTAAGTATGTTTTTTTGTTTTTTTTTTTTTTATAAATGGCAAACGAGCACACTGTCCGCTGAATACTACTAAGTACTTATAGATACATTTTTATTTGTTACATGTTAGTAACTTTAAACATTTTTGCGATTTTATCTTATATAATATTAAATAACATTTAAAATTCACGTTTATTTTAAATTATAATATCTTTTCAAAATTTGTTCTCATTAGAATCCTCCATTCACACCATCCAGTGAAAATGACATTTGCAAACGAACACCATAATAATGATACAAATATAGTAAATAGTTAGTACGAAAGTGAATTCCTTGATTTTATTTAATAATAAGGTACTGTAATTAAAAATACAATAATGTCTTGTCCCCCGAGATGTTTCTTTTGGATTAGTATTTAACAGAGCCGAGTGAGAAAAATGTGGAAAACCATCCAATAAAAAACATGCACGGAAAGGATTGCATCCTCGCATCCTAAACCACCTCTCTCCGCTCTGCGGATACTCGTCCGTAACTTACACTTGATACTATCGGGGAACGTTTATGCACTATGCTATAAAATCGTATTTTAGTATATGTCTAAGTCATTATAGCTCAATAACATAATGAACTTTATAAAATTGTATAATAAAATAAAATTAAGCTATTGTAAGCTTTAGTTAATTGCAAAGTTAATGTAAGTGCGAAATAATATACATAACTTAGTGTAATTTTAATGTAAGTCCCATTTTGTAATGTTAAATTAATCAAATCAAGCACTACCACCTATTATTATGAATACACTCATGACTTCTTGCTAATATTGAAATGTATTATAAATATGAACTATAAATATTAAATGTTATGCGTTAATAATAAATTATTGTGTTTTAATTTAACTTTATGGTTAATATTATAAAGTACTTACCTCGCTTCGGCCGCACACGAACCAGAACACAAAATGACTACATCGGTTAGTCTATAACACAAAATGATGGAAACACAAAATAACTACAACACAAATTAGTCACATAGGAAAAAACACCAGATGCGGAAAAGTAAACCCATTATACTATAGGTAGGTTTAGGTTATGTTCGTTTTGTATCGGCCGGTAGGGCCAAAGCACCCAAAAATAGGAGCTACGTCGACTAAATTGTGTTGTAGTCATTTTGAGTTTTGAACTACAAGCTGATGTACTTATTTTATGTTTTATTCCTGTGTGACTACCCCCTAACCTCTTACGTAAATATATTTACTTCACAATAACATGGAATAGTAAAACAATTAAACCTACACTGAAATAAAAAAATATTCCAATCGCTAACAACGAGCAGTGGGCCCAGATCACTGGCCGTAGGTATATACTCATTGAATGGCAATGCTTATTCGCTGAGCAAAATACTTTTACTTCGATACCATTACACACCCTTCAGATTCGGTTTTGACCGTCTCAACTAATCACGATGAAGTCTGGTGCAATATTCCCCAGGCCACCTTCCCCCACGCAGTCCGATCGCTCTAATGAACCTCTGCAATATTTTTTTTTTTTTTAAGCAATTTTTGTTCTTATTTTATAATAACATCCTGATGGTTGTGTCGGCCCAACTAGGGACGACTTCCATAAAAAAATGATGGATTGGAGGGAAAATAAAAACGTTCGTAGCTAGATTTTTTATTAATTTAACAGAATCCGAATCAACACCCAATTCTTAAGTCTAACTTAAATTACCGTTAAACAGAGCCCATGGGCTTTTCGAAGCTACACTAGACGGCATGTTATAATAGCCCTGGGCCCAGTCCACAAGCGACAGCGGGCAGCTGTAGACATCACAGTTCTCCAGAAGAACACCCAGGCGGTGTGCTGAGTCGTATATGGCGTGCTCAACTGGTTCGGTTGGCAGCACTTTTGCCATTGGGAAGCTGTTGACAAAAATGGTTTTAAAATTTGAAATAGATGACATATTATTACACATAAACGGGACTTAACTACCTCCGACGTTTATGTGTAATAATCAGGGTTCGGACAAGTCATCGCAAAACAATCGCAACACGGCAATAGAACAAGATTAATAGAATAGCATTACGTACAGTATTATTTATTATATTTTTCAATGACATTTATTACCGCAAACCAAAATTCACCATAAGTGTGTGAATGTATTTCCATTAACATTTTGATGGTTGCATTGTATTTATTTGCACAACATTTAAAATGTTTAGAAATAACCATAGTTAAGCAAATATTTGTATTAAGTAATTTAAATTGTCACCACAGCCACTTTGACAAATCCATGACAGATATGCGACTAAAAAGGTCAAAAGTTTAATTACGATAATATCCGTTTTAAATATCTAATAATAATCTAAAACCTCGACTCTATACTCTTGTTCCATGCCCATATCTATTTCTGCGATGACTTGTCCGAACCCTGGTAATAATGTGTAAAAACCGTGAAAGTTTAAATCAGTATTAGATGACATATATACTTAAGAAAAAGCGACGAGAATTTCCGGCGTTCGAGATGGAATTCGAACCCGAATCTCCAGCTATCGCGGCTGACGCCTTAACCAATTCGGCCACAACGGATCCCGTCGAAATTGATAAAGTATATGTAATCTTGTTTGTTTTTAACGGATTTTGGCAACGTTTTACCAGCTCTACGTGTTTGCGCCTCCTATATGAATCCCTTTCGGAATTCTGATATAGCTAGAGAGATGGTGCTGCCATCTATGAAATGGTTTTGTTAGAGGAAAGTAATTGCTTTGAGCTAGTTTATTTTAGTAATGTCTTTAGTCACTGCAAGAACCATCCTCACGGAATAACCATCCGTCCATGAGGATGGCACTGACAACAGTGCCGAAATATCGGAATCTCATACAAATTAACATACATGGTAACTATCCAGTTTTCAGTAATAGTTGTAATGAAAGTAAGCATTAGAGTGCACATTAATTCGTTTTTTTTCATGAGGTTAACTTACTTGCAAACGGGTGAACTCACGTGTGCTTTCGCATTAGGCGACATGTTTCGGAACCCATTTTCAAACCGAGTCCGAGCTCACCCGAAACATGTCGCCTAGTGGAATATAGGTAAACGCGAGTTCAACCGTTTGTAACTAAGTAGTACTAACATGATTCACACCAGTTTGAATTGTATCGGGTTTGCAGAAGTGGTTAAACGGTTGAGGTGTTCAAAAGGAGGTCATCACATCTCTATTGTCAAGAGAGTAAGAGCGTGTGTAGGTCATTTTGAATACATCACTCGCTTTTGCTGCTGACGTTACTTTAGGTATTTCTTCGAACAAATTTGTGGGTCTGATGCTGAGGTAGGTAGTAAAGTTATTATCTATCCAACTTACGTGAACAGTGTCCTAAACATCTCTTCAATCATGTTCTGCCCATGTGGCACGATGCGTTGTGTCGTCTCACATAATGTCTTCAGAATGCACTGTCGCCCACTGTACCCCATGCTGAAACATCAATCAAATGTTCCATCAAAATCTGGTTTGTAAAAACACATCAAATCCGATACCAAGAGCTCCGGTGGAGAACGAAGGTCATAGCTCTTAGGATAAGCATGCTCAAGTGTCAGCCTACCCTCTTAAGGCCCAAGGTCCGACCTATATGATTAACACTGTCATTCAGGCCCAGCTCCTGTAACAGTAGTGCAGTCATAGCGTACCATGGCACCCATACCATCCTACCCGTAGGACATATTGAGAAACCCGAAATTTTCAAATGAAATCAAATTTTGATTTCAAATTTCGCGCTTACCTAAATTTACATTTTCAAATGTCCAAAAAGGTGTCATATAGTGATAATAAGCAAGCTCAATAACTATCGGTACTATACAAGTAGAATAACATTTTAAAAAAGTGTCCTAAGTACTTGGGCCTGAATGAGTATAAAACATTAGTACTACTGGTAGTACCGTGGTTCGCAATGACTATGTACTGAATTTTGCGTTGGGCCTTATGAGGCGATTTTTGGATTTCAACTTTTACATGCTAGCTGGAAGTTACATATCGTCACTACTTTGAAAAAACCTCATTCTGGCATTCAAAATAAAAATGACGTAACTATGAACGGGATTAGTTATTGCGTTTCAACTTAAAGTATTTGTGTCAGATAGGAGATTTCTTCAAAGTAGTGACGATATGTCGGGCACTATTTGTCGGACTAGCTGAGCTGTTTACTCAACAATTTTTTCCATCACTTTCTTTTGTTTAGGTGCACACAAAAGAGAATACAAATGTCTGAAATAAACGAATACCAATATCCACCGTTATCAAGTCATATCGGATTTAATTTTCCATTTTTGATATCAATCTTTTACATACAAAAATAATTGAATCACATACTTATTCAAAATTGCCTCCAGCTTTTCATACAAATCTCTTCTACTCCTCCTCTGTGCCGCTGGTCTTCCTAGCCTGTACTTTCTATGGTACGCGGCCAGGGTCTCTGTGGCGTTAGGCAGTTCGTAAGCGATGCCCCAGTTCAGTCCGAAGGTGAAAAGACCAGGCGATGATGATGGGGCTGGCTGCCCGATGAGACCGACTGTCATGCAGCCAGCGCACTGGAAAGATGAAGAAAAAGAAGGCTCAATCAATTATTCTTTGTCCTTCGTTGCCATGGTTACATAACACTGGGTCACTCTTCAAACCACAGTTTAATTGCATCTGAATACACAAAACATAGCATGCAGCATAACGCAGCGTAGGACGTCCATCCACAAGATGCACAGACGACATCATTAAGGAAGGAAGATGCTGGATGCAGGTCGCTTCCAACCGGTACATGGAGGTCCAAAGGGATGCCTATGTTCAGCAGTGGACTGGATGAGATGATGATAAAACATAGATATTTGTAGAAGCTAGATATCCCTTCCATAATGGGTCACCTACCAAGCGCGTCAGTAGTACGCAGGGCCTCATTTCTTGTAACAAACTATGCTTCATTTGTCCCCTGGCTGATGGGGCAGAATAACAACACTGAATAGTTGATTCACTCATAGAACGTGTACTTTTATCGCACTAGGAGACACTCTATAGTACCCATGTTCAAGCCGAGTCAGGACACACCGCTCGGGGTTAGGGTGTATCACTATATAACTGCTGTCCGCTGCCTTGCACAGCGTTCCGCTCGCCGCGCCCGCTTAGAAATTGCTTGCTCTTTTTGTAAAGGCGCTACCGCTACACTCGTCTGTGGTGTATTACTACCCGGCACCCATAAACGCACCGACCTTTATCCACTTCACTATCATATCACGAGCTACGCTTCAGACCCGGTAGAACTGGCTTCCACGCTGGCGGTAAAACTAAGCAACTATTTCGTTTTTTGGGTTTTTTCTATTGAAAGTTATTATGATTGCTCCATTATATGACGAATGTGTTAGTGTTTACCTTCTAGTGCTAATATTAAGATCCGAGCTAGCGAAACTCACTTAGACTCAAATAGTGTAATTTTGAGCGTTGGGAAGGTTTCAAGGCTTGAAGAGGAAGGTAAAAAGGAGTAAAATTTACTGCTAGGTGATATACAAAATTGTTTACTTATACCCCGAGGAAAAAACTCCAACACTTAATTTAGTATGAATCATTTATCATTCAAAATCACCTTTTGAAAGTACATCCAACCCAGCAAACGGCAAAAACACATTCAAAATTTGTATCATGTTACTTTGCTCCCTTGTTAGTAAAGTATAGTTTTACTATCTGTTTTTAAAGAATTAAAACGTATTTTCCGAGCTTGTAAGGTGAAAAAAAGGAATTATATTGTCTTCGGTTGCCGTAATAATTATTCAGGTAACTACGAAAACTGCTAACAAATGAATCATAAACTTAAACAATTTAATTTACGAGGGTTGATCCGTATGCACCACCCCTAACCTCTTTGCTGTTACTCGATTAATAAAACCTTTTTCCTGTAGGTTTATAGACATTTAGAGGTTATTAAAAAAAAAGAAACATTTTTAAATGTCAAACTATTATCGAGCTACAGCGTATTGAAATTGTTGAGTGGTGATTTTTTATGAAAATGGATCCTGTTGAGCAGAGGGCGGTAATAAAATATCTACAAAAAAAGGGTATGACGCCAACACAAATCCATCAAGATATTGTGGCAACTGTAGGGGAGTGTGCAGTATCTTATGACATAGTCAAACGTTGGTGTCGAGAATTTAGGTGCGGAAGATCAAGTTGTGAAAACCAACATGGCGGCGGACCACCTGTAACGGTCACTACAGACGAAAACATTAAAAAAGTTCACGATATGGTATTGCAAGACCGGCGAATACGTATTAGGCAAATTGTTGAAGAGACTGGCTTGTCATATCATGTAGTGCAACAGATACTTACTAAGGAATTGGGTATGAATAAGATCAGTGCAAGATGGGTACCACGAATGTTGACCGTTGATCAGAAAAGACATAGAGTATTGATTTGCAAGCGTCTGTTGGATATGTACCAAGCACATAAAGATAATTTTCTCCATAGATACGTAACCATGGACGAGTCTTGGGTACATCACTATGATCCCGAAACTAAAGTTCAAAGCAAACAGTGGAAACACAGTGGTTCTCCGCCACCACGTAAATTTAAAGTGGCATCCTCTGCAGGAAAGGTTATGCTGTCTGTATTCTGGGATGCTAAAGGAATAATTCTGACTGATTACTTGAAAAAGGGAGAGACTATTACAGGGGCCTATTATGCAAACTTAATTCTAAAATTGCGAGAGGCTATTAAAGAGAAACGCCGGGGCAAGTTAACAAGTTGCGTACTCTTCCACCAAGATAATGTTCCCAGCCATACGTCCTGTGTTGCTAAGGCTGCCATACACAAAGCAGGCTTCGAATTATTAGATCACCCACCGTATTCGCCTGACTTGGCCCCCAGTGATTACAGGCTATTCCCAAAATTAAAGGAATTTTTACGGGGAAAAAAATTTTTGGACAATCAAGAGGTGATATCTGTTGTGGAGGAGTGGTTTTCAGAGATCGGAATAAATTTTTTTCAGGAGGCTATTGAAATGCTGGAGCACCGATGGAGTAAGTGTATGAGTGTTGAGGGAGACTATGTAGAAAAATAAAATATAAAACTCGAATGTAGTTTCATTGTAAAACGGTTAGGGGTGGTGCATACGGATCAACCCTCGTATGCTTTTGATGATTTTGAAATTATCTGGCATTAGTTATTTTCGATATCCCCTGAATTCTTATAATTATATTAAGCAGTTACATTGTTCAAAGAGTATTGATTTAATAAAAACGAATAAATTTTAATTCAGAAAATTCAACACACTAATTCCACCAAATGCACTTACCGAAAAACTGGAACCTTCAGGAAACGTAACATATCGCCTTTTGCGAGACAGGACTCTCGACGCGGAAGATTCGCCATCTTCCGACCTCACCAATTCCATTAAGCCACACACAAAAAGAATCAGACCAAAATTTAAATTCATATTCGAAATTCAAATTTACTTTTTCAAATTTCGAACACTTCTGCCAAATTGATCTGGTAGTTTTATTTATTATTTCCAGCCAGTGTGTAGTTTGTAAACTGCCAGTAACACACTCTTCCAACCACTTTTGCCAAATGTTTTTAATTTAAATTATTTCCAGCCAGTGTGAAGTTTGTAAACTGCCAGTGAGTATGGTGCTGTCAACTAGCTTTCAGACTGTGCCATGTGAAGTAACGGGACGTTATTAACACAATAAAGTCTTGTTAGGTGTGTCCCGCTACCAGTTGGAATTTGGAGTAGGTCTTAAAGTTACGGTCAGTTGCAAATTGATCCAGATACTATAAAAAAACACTGATATACAATACCGGAAATTCCTTGTATGGGCGTATAATATATATGACAAAATGCCATTTTATTTCTTATATGACATTGCAAATTTAATTTTAGATAAATATCATCTTATTTCTTTAAGAAACACGGTGATAATGGCATATTATGTTTATAATCAAATCCAGATTATCTAGTGACTGAAACTGAAAAAAAAATGTCCCAAAATTTTCATACATTTGTTATTACTTCCGTTCCATTACCGCCATATAAAATATACTAAAAATAGTAACGGAATGGAATAAAAAAGCTTGAGACACCTTTTTCTCCTATCATCAAAGAACCTCATGATTCTGAGTAGAAACCATACAAAATAATCCAAATATTAAAAAAAATTGAGTAGGTAAACAACTTTAAATAAAATGGCCCACAATTATCGCATATTTGAACTAAACAATGTAAGTAACAAATGTATGTTTATACAACGTCAAACCATGGCTGTTTTATAAAAGTGCATAATTGTAAAGCTATGAAGGTTATAGGTCCAACAATATAACTATTAGGAGTTACATTTTCCAAACTTACGTCTCCAACAAGTAAACCATCAAGGCACTCCAAAACTCTTATTACGACTTGTTCTTACTTTCGAGATCATATCTCATCTACAAGAAACTTTTGATTACGTCGTATATTGAGTCCTTAAGACCCCACAAGCACAAACGACTCCCGAAAATGATATCGTATGATGATCCTTCAATGCCTTACCGTTGCGACAAGGTCAGCATTTTCGGGTAAGAATAATGTGTCTCGGCCTCAACAGAAGGCAGTAACTGCCGTCGAGGGCCAGGGGAAACACGCTTATACTTAAGGCCCAAATTGTCCTAACACCGTCCCGGATTAATGCGTCGGACCGCCATCTTTGGACCCAATTTGTTTTGCAGTTATGATGCTTATTTGTCACACTCTTACCGGAAAATCCATCTAAGACGTCCAATTTATAAAATGGTGTATAAGGAAGCTATTTCCAAATGGTAAGGCGAAACAAATTGATGGATGTAGATGTGCCTCCATTTTTAACCACGGTAAAAGAGTTATATTTTTTATCAATTTCATTCATTGCTTTTCCAAATATGACTTGTATCCTTAGGGGCAGTTGCCATAGTCGCCATGCTTGGCAGGCGGTTTGGCAACCACAGTAGCTGCATATTGGATCTTGACGAACTACTGCCCATCGGTTTTTTCCGATGTGCTTATAACTATAAAGTAGTTTAAGAGCTAATAGCCAATCAGCTACGTCAACGCCAACCGCTGTATATAGGCCTCCTACATAAATTGCCACGGGGAGCAATCTCTGAAGAAGTCAGGCGGGTTGGAGATCGCAGTGTGGCGTCCACTAAAGTTTAGGGACAGTACCCGGGTCCAATTTAGTTACATCTTAGCAGAAATATCCTTAATTCTTATTTTTGTATTGTTTTACTGCATGTTAACGACAAGCTGGCCTAGTGGGTAATAAATAACCCTGCATATGAAGCCGATGGTCCTGAGTTCAAATCCCTTTAAGGGCATTGTGCGATGAGCACAGATGTTTGTTCCTGAGTCATGGGTGTTATATGTATTTAAGTTTTTTTGTATGTATATTATTGTAGGCTGAGTACCCACAACACAAGCCTTCTTGTGCTTGGGGCTTATCCAATTTGTGTAAGAATGTTATTTAATATTTACTCACAATTATAGACTTTGATGAACTAAAAAAATATAAGATAATGTAACTTTCTAAATGTGTCACATTTAAATTAACGATTTTTTTTAATGACACCATTACATTGTTTATATAAAATTAGAATTGTAAAAGCTTCATAAATATCTGAGGGCGATTAGCCGACATAATTAGCCGCTTTGGAGGGAAATCCTCAAAAGCCTTTTTAAAAATAATGGACCAGGCGGGCAGAACGTCAAGGAGATTACTTTGAAAAGGACAACAGTAATAGCCTTCTAGGTATGTTATTCGTCAAATACGAGTACCACTTTCGTTAAGTCTGGGTTTGTGGGAGTGAACAATAGTACATTACATCAGAGGCAAATGAGGATTTCCGGCCAAGTGGGTATATAGTGATACGAGGCCAGGAATCCATTTCACGACGAGGCATGTATAGTGCTTTTCTCAAACATACAATGAAATAAAAGAAATGCTTCAAAAAATTAAATTTGCAAAATCACAACTAACAATGAAATCGAAATGTATTAAAAATTAACATCAGCTGTATGCTATGACACCCGCCATCTTTGTCTCTGTATGGATCATCGTCGAAAAAAAGTTACTTTGCAGGCCTAGGCCAACTTGGCCGGAAATCCTCTTTTTCCGGCCTCTGGTGTAATGTATTCTCATACATACACTACAATGTTGACATTATGTTCCTTATAATAGGCCGAAGTATGTGGTTGCAGGTTTGGCTTAGCGTTGCTTAGCGTCAAAAATATTGGTGGTTTTATGACATTCTGCCACTACGCCTATTAAAAACTATCAAATCATGGTACATTTTGCTATTGGATACTCGAAACCAAATATGTTGTTTTTTTAACGTGGCAAAGGAGCAGACGGATTGCCTGGTGGTAATCAATTACCGTCGCCCATGGGCACCCGCAACACTAGGGGAGTCACAAGCGCGTTGCCAACCTTTAACGGGGGATGGAGCTCTGGGAATCTTACTCACAATCAGGGACATAACACTATATAACTACTTCCATATTTATGTATACATGGAAGTGCCTCCAAATAAGTGCTGGAAATAATATCTTACACATTTTTTTTTTTATTTTTACCTCTTCAAATCTTAAGAACACTTATAATGTTGCACAAAATAAAGTGTACTTCGCAACCAACACACATCAAAACATTCAATAATAATAATAAAATGTGGACTATTTGTTTAAAGTCCAGTGACACCTCTCTACCCTTAGCCCTATGCACCGATTTTGCCCTTGAACCATCTTTGATGTCGCTTTTTGTGGGGGCCCATCTCGCATAGGGCGAGTCACCGTCTTCCGGAAATAAAATTGTATACCATTTTATTAGGCAGGCGTCCGATTTTGTATCCAATAGCCCAGTAGCTATAGTTCATCCTTTCCACCCAATAGCCTAGTACATTCTAGATTCCATTAAAACTCAATGGTCCTTACACCATTGCAGGTGCTGTATCTGTGCGACAGGGGCAACATCCGCTTAGTGTGCCCCTTACATTTCATAAAATTGTATACGGGGCCTCTGCGCGTTGGCTCGCAGAGGAACACCATTGTTCCGTGTACGGAAGAAAAATAATCTGATTTCATCCTAGCTGTATTTATTTTCTGACATCAGATTTCTACTTATTGTAGTTATGAGTATTTTAATTAAGCCAGTATACAAAGCCCTTATAATGTGCTAATATTTTTTTCGTTATCGTGCTTAAGTGTTCCAATATTGGCATTTTCCTGTCTGCTTCTGCCGCTAAAAGCCTCCCGTCCGCATTAATATCACTTTTAGCAACATGATGCGTATTCAGATTTATAACGTCGGCTTTTGATTTGATATTTACGGTGCCTTCACTGAGATAGGACCCGGGTATGTCCTTAAACTACGTCCACAGCTACAGCGAAGTACCATCACGCTTGAGTCTGGAGAAGCCCAAATGGGGAAGGTAGTGTTGTGTTCTTGATGGTGAGTAAGGTTCCCAGAGCTCCAACAACTTTTAGAGTAGGCAACGTGCATGTGAATCCTCTGGAGTAGCAGGCGTCAATAGGCTACGGTAACTGCTTACCATCAGGCGGGCCATATGCTTGTTCGCCAACATCGTTGTATAAAAAAATATCAGTTCGAGTGCCAGTACAATGGTACAATTTGTTTGCAATGGCAAATTGTCCTAAAAACATCGTCAATATTAACGTAATTCGTAAATATAACATAGCACGAATAAAACAATTACTTAAGAAACTACTATGATGTACTAGATGTATTACTTGAGTGAAGATTACACTAGCCGAACGGTTACTAGCTTCACCGGCCGCACGTAGACAGTACACAAGCCAGACTAGCGAAATCGGTGGTGGGGGACGCTACTAGCTCAATAGAACGGCAAGCTATTAAAACTATCCTGGCTTCAGCACTAGCTTACTAGCCTGAAAGTTAAGCTAGTTTTCGATACACGAAGATAGACGTACTAGCTTGCTAGCTTACTATACTGGCTTGAAAAACTAGCCTCATGTATTGCGGGCATGAGACCGTTTTCAATAATAATCGGATGTGGCTCTAAAAGAAAACATCTGTCATGAGATCCGCTGTTTTAACCGAATTTGTTTCAGAGTGTGCGAGATACACATAGGACAAAATTGATTTTCATTCAATATTGCAATTGAAAATTAGCTGTCAGACAACTTGTATCTATTGAAATTTCTTGCTTAGTTATCGTCACGAAACTGACATATTTTACTTTTCTACAAGTCACCCTAATTGGATATACTTTTTTCTGAAGAATAATTGTCAACAACCGAACTTGCACTTCGTAATACATAAGGTAGGTACCCTCTTCCAAAACAGCTTACAAAAACACGTTAATATTTTATTACATTCTAAGCGTTCTTAGTATCCCTCTCTTGACATTTTTCTAGGCTGTGGTCTGCTAAAAGCCTCATCAAAGTCAGTTGTAACTACAGCTCGTGACGTGGGATTTTAAAATTGGAACTGTGTCTTAGTTTTCGAAGTTTACTTAAGGCTTGGAGGCCTGTCTTATCATTTTAGCCGTAAGTCGCCCACTGGTGGATATAGGCCTCCGCTAAATATGACTTGTATCATCTTAGGGGGTAGTTACCATAGTCTCCACGCTTAGCAGGCGGGTTGGTGCTCAGCAGCAATAGATTGCATTTCGATAGACGCTGCTGCCCATACGTCGGTCTTCATTTGTCGCCACTTACGACATCCGTGGAAGGAGATGGACACACGGGGGAGCCGGCACCGCTTAGCCTCATTTTTAGTTTGTGTCAAACAGACTAACTAGGCTACTAGTACTTTCTATCATGCACGTTGGAGGCTATAATAGTATTTTGTGCAACAATTGCATAAAAAGAGGTTTTATGATATGACTGTAGGTTGAAGTTACAAAACGAGGTATCCTCGTAAGATCCAGTGTGCATTAATTACAATGTACACTTCCTTTCAATGGAGTTTCAATTTTTTATAAAAGAGAATAGAGTAGTTTTGTTTGTTTCATTAGTTTTCATACAAAAGAAAATTCAACCTTATTCATTGCACAGTAAGATTGGTTTTTACTATTGAATATTTCAATATGGTGAGCTTTCCGAGGGTATAGCCGATTTTTGTAATAACAAACCTGATACTTTTAAGAGATTATAGATAGGTCCAGTACTTTTCACAACAATTTAATGTACGTTTAGATCTTTATCTACGTACATATCATAAGTGCTCTAAAATGCGTCCAGAAACCGTAGGCAATGACCAGCATTACCAACCATCAGAAATGAATGGAGATGTAATGTTAACATTACCTACTGAAATCCGTAGGTTATGAGTTTAAATTTGGAACAGCTGTCAAATTCAAGTGGGGTTTCTATTCTAGTATCTATAGATATTAAAACAGTCATTGATACGAAACGCAATTCGATATGTTTTTTTAATATAAATCGAACGATATTTGAACTCGAGTGACAATAGAATAGGGAGTTCATTCGCTTGTCTATGGTTTAAAAAAGTATTTGACTGAGATACGAAATACGCAACGCCGCCATTCCAAGCTGTCATTTGTTTTGTTCGTTGACTTTTTAATGTTTCAAGTAACACTAGTAATAATGCAGGTCATGTCCCTACGGTTCCTGAACCCATCTTAAAACACTTATGATATGTGTGTAGATAAAGTATAGATACATAATAGTAGTTTATGTATCTGTGCATAATGAAGGGCATTACAACAAGAATGTGGGTTTATGAAACGAGCCGAAGGCGAGTTTCATAATAATATCACACGATTGTTGTAATGCCTAATTATGTATAGTTACATACACTACTTTATCTACACACATATCATAAATGTTTTAAGATGGGTTCAGAAACCGTAGGGAAATGATCTGCAGTATTACTACTGTTATGCCCGGAATACACGAGGCTAGTTTTTCAAGCCAGTATAGTAAGCTAGTGCTAGTAAGCTAGCAAGCTAGTTCGTCTATCTTCGTGTATACAAAACTAGCTTAACTTTCAGGCTAGTAAGCTAGTGCTGAAGCCAGGATAGTTTTAATAGCTTGCCGTTCTATTTTTTGAGCTAGTAGCGCCCCCCACCACCGATTTCGCTAGCCTGGCTTGTGTACTATCTTCGTGCGGCCGGTGAAGCTAGTATCCGTCCGGCTAGTGCCATTTGTCCATACACGTTTTTTTAAATATATCTCCAAGTAATTCATCTAGTACACATTTAGATAGTTTTTTAAGTAATTGTTTCATTCATGCTATGTTATTTTTTACGAATTATGTTCATATTGACGTTTTTTTTACGACACTTTGCAAACGTACTGGCACTCGAACTGACTTAAAATTACTGGCATCATGTAGACAGCACTAGCCTGGGTTCAAGCCAGGACAGTTTTACTAGCTTACTAGCTTATTAACTAGCTTACTATACTGGCTTGAAAAACTAGCCTCGTGTATTCCGGGCATTACTTGAAACATTAAAAAGTCAACGAACAAAACAAATGACAGCTTGGAATGGCGGCGTTGCGTATTTCATATCTCAGTCAAATATTTTTTTAAACCATAGACAAGCGAATGAACTCCCTATTCTATTAACTATAGGTAATTCTGAACACTTCACCCGCCACTTTACTGCTGTACATGTTGTGTATATTATTAAAGAATCATAATACGTGAAGACCAAAATCGTTGTCAAAATCTAAGCCTTATTTAACCAACCGAATATTCCAGCCTCTCCATCATCTATTGTAGCCGATATGAAGTTTTTTAAGGTCTCGACACACGCGTTTAATGCAAATGAGAGTTGCGTGTATCAACATATGATCGATTTTAATGGATCGGGTGTTCACGTGACAATGTGAAATCGGCCTTATTAACAGTCGACGTCAAAAATATGTGCACACTTTTGCACCTTATTACAAAGTATTAAGGTGCTAAAGTGTAAACATGTCTTTGACGCCGACTGTACAGACGCTAGCGATTTTTAGTCCCCGACGCAAAAAGAGGGTTCGGTCTGTGTCACAGGAGTAGGCTACTAGGCCTTATTGGGATTAGTCCCGTTTCCTCGCGATGTTTTCCTTCACAGAAAAGCGGCTAGTAATATTTCGTACATACTTTCCGAATAACTCATTAGTACATACAAGATGGAGTTTAAACCTCCAGAGTGCAAGTCGCACGCTCTTATCGTTAGGCCACCAGTGCGAAATACAAAATAACAAAACTATGCCGTATGCTATAGGTCCTCATCGTTTTTTCTTAAGTTTGTATATGTCATCTATTTTAATTGATTTGAAAATTAGTCAAGCCGGGGTCTAGACGCGCCGTCACTGGGTAGATAGGATTATCCGAACAGTGTCTCTGCCTCTTCCTACTGTGTCCCACAGTAACTTTTAACTGGATTTAATGGAATATATCGTTTCAATAAGCGGATAATCTGAGCGTGCAGCCGCGTGCCTCACCGCTACCGCGAAGATCGATATTCGCATCCGACGAACGGTCTGGCCTAGTGGGTAGTGACCCTTCCTATGAAGCCGATGGTCCTGGGTTCAAATAAGGGAATTTATTTCTGTGATGAGCACAGATTTTTGTTTCTGAGTTATGGGTGTTTTCTATGTATTTAAGTATTTATATGTATCTATCTATGTATTTAAGTATTTATATGTATATATCGTCAAGTACCTAAAACACAAGCCTTACTGCAGCACTACCGGGAATCACGATATTCGTAAATATCGGACGATTGTCTTTGTCCCTCTTATGATGCCTTAATTTTAAAAAAGAAAGATGCTCGAAATATACGAACTTCGATGTTCGCAGTACTGGGCCTGTGCTTACCGTAGGACTAGGTCGACTTGTGTAAGATTGTCCCGAAATATTTATTTATTTATTATTTATTATTCAAACGATTTTCTTTGTCACACTGATGGGGTAAATAATAAGTTGCTCGACATTTTTTAACTTCGATGTTCGTAGTAGGCCTGAGGCTAAGGGCTATTTTTTGTTGAGGAAAATTTAGGTGAAAACAATTAATTCAAATAATTTCCAAAACAAGGAAATGAGGTTTTTATCCATAACTAATTATTTCAAAAGACTTAAACAGCCTTTTTTTTTTTTTTTATGACATAGGCGGCAAACGAGCAGACGGATTGCCTGGTGGTAAGCAATTACCGTCGCCCATGGGCACCCGCTACACCAGGGGGTCACAAGCGCGTTGCCGGCCTTTAAGGGGGGTTGGAGCTCTGGGAACCTTACTCACCATCAGGAATACAACACTACATACCTGAAAGGTAGCAGTGCTATTATGGCTGTGGTCTTCTGTAAGGAGGAGGTACTTCCCCAGTTGGGCTGCTCCAGATTCAAGCGTGATGGTCATCGCTGTGCCCTACCTCTCATAAAAGTCGGACATTGTGAGTCGCTGTGCCTCCCCCAAAGCGACTCACAATGTCCGGTTTTACACCACCCACACTCTGTGGATTCCCGCTACCTTTACCATGTCGTCGGTCCACCTTATGGGGAGTCCGCCCACGCTGCGCCTTCCAGTTGTCGCTCCTCGAGAACCTTTATGCCCCAAGTTTAATTAACTTAATATAGTAAACTTCAACTTAATATAGCTTAATGTGGTAACTTAATATAGTAAAAATCCAGTGGTTGTGGGTTCGAGTCCCGCAGCGAATTATTTTTTTTTCTGTTTTTCTTTCGATTTAAATATCGAAGATATTCGCTAGCACTGCTAGCAGACGTTTCTGCATGATAAAAAATAATTTACTTAAAAACATTTTATTCAAACTATTCACATTTTACTCACAAATGTTTGTATAAATAAATACGATGACTGGTGTGGCCTACCCACAGGTAGTGATGCTGGCGGTCTTAGGTTCCAATACCAACAAGGGCATATATCTGTGATATGACCACAATAAACATATTGTTGGCTAAGGCACAACACTGTCACTGTCAACCCTGAGAGTGTCCTGGGCCGGTACCGCGAACATCGAAGTTCGTATATAACGAGCATCTTTCCCTTTTAATCCAATTAAGGCGTCATGAGAGTGACAAAGACCGTCCGAAAACGAATATGTGAACGGATATCATGATTGCCATTGCCATATCATCTATCGCACTGTCTGTTACTTTCACACTCACTTGTTGAAGGGTAGTTATCGTGACAAATGATAAAAACTGGACCACATTATGATGTTTTTTTTTACATTTATTTCTAATACCTCTGTTTATTAAGCGCCAGAACAACTTGCAGCAGAGAGATAGGACAGTCGTTAGCCTTGTCACAGAGGTGGGGGTCGAGTAGGTCCTCATACCTCCCCCCCACTTCCTCGACAAACTCCCTCTCGTGAAGCGGTGCCCTGTGGACAAAAATTATTTATGAACCCTATTGCATCTGAGACTAACGGCCTAACTTCTAAACCGAAAGGTATTAAGTCCATAGGAATATATAAAGACGTGTTTCGTTTTGCGTTTGAGTAGTAAGTTCCTTAGTTGATAAAAAGCGTATCGACCGAAGTTTTCTTTGAGGGATATGATCTTTAACGAATAAGTCGTCAGAAATGTAGGGATGCGTTGTTTTGAAGAGCGGTCATTGTTTAGGATGAGATATTTACTGATGCTGCTCAAGTGTTATGGATAGTTTGCTTTTTAGTGAGGCAAAAGGGACTGCGTAAAAAAATGTATGGAGAAACTTTGCAGTTCCTAACATCATCATTGACGACCGGTCTGGCCTAGTGGGTAATGACCCTGTCTTTGAAGCCAATGGCCCTGAATTCAAATCCCAGTCAGGGCATTATTTGTATGATGAGCACAAATATTTGTTCCTGTGTCAGGGAGACCTATGTCCAGCAGTGGATGACTAACGGCTGAAATGATGAATAAATATATAAATAAACAATAAATAAATAAATATTTCGGGACAATGTTACACAAATCGACCTAGTCCTACGGTAAGCTCAGTAACGCTTGTGTTGTAGGCACTAGACGACGATATATAATACTTAGATACATATAAATACTTAAATACATACAAAACACCCATGACGCAGGAACAAATATCTGTGCTTATCACACAAAATGCCTTGACTGTAATTTGATGCCATTCATAGGCAGGGTCACTACTGACTAGGTCAGACTGGTCATCAAAGGTGGTAAAAGTTCGCAAGAATCCACTGGAAGCGAGAATAAGGCACCGCCGCGAGCTAGTACTCGTAAACTATGAGCTATCAGCTATTTCAATGGACAAAAGATAATCGTTCCCGTGTAAATAAAAGAGACATATGTGTCATAGCCGGGCGATCGTAGTTCATGGCCGAGCGGTGAGCTATAAATATATATCTCTTTCTTTTATTTAAACGGGAGCGATTATCTTTTGTCCGGTCAAGTGGAAAAATACATACCGAAAGAATCCTTGCATAAATACGTCCTACAACCTTATTTACTGAACAGAGTTACTCGGTACATAATTTTGAAACTTTGGCAGTAAACGAATTTTTACACTTAACTGTCCCTTGAAATAGCTGATAGCTTACTAACTCGCGGTGGGACCAGGTACTGAGGACTGATACCGGTGATTGTAGGTCACTTTGGGAGGCCCTGATATGATGATGATGATCAAGTAAGGAAACTAAACTAAACTAGTTATAAAATATCGCACTTTAAGTTCGGTGGGACGCGACAACCCCCGCGGGGCGATGCATCTTGCAGGCGCCGACTCGAGAAATATCGGCTATGAATTATCTAAAAGTGTAATAAATGTCATACTAGCGTCTTCCACAGTTTTCTGCGTAGTGTTAGTAATATTTTGAACCAGGGTATGTCCTTACGTCTAACAACGAGAGGTAGGGCACAGCGAAGTACCATCACGCTTGAGTCTGGAGCAGCCCAACTGGGGAAGTACCTCGTCCGTACAGAAGACCGCAGCCATAATAGCACTGCCACCTTTCAGGTATGCAGTGTTGTTGTGAGTAAGGTTCCCAGAACTCAAACCCCCCTTAAAGGCCCGTAACACGCTTGTGACTACCCTGGTGTTGCGGGTGCCCATGGGCGACGGTATTGCTTACCATCAGGCAAACCGTTTGCTCGTTTGCCACCTTTGTCATAAAAAAAAATCTACGTGTGCGCAGGTATAATGCGCATTCGAGTATAAGCCGCTGCGTAGCTTACATTCAAAGAATTCAACTGAGAACAAATCAAATTATTCTTAACATGAATTACTTGTATATTTTTTTATACAACGACGGCGGTAAACAATTCCGATATCGTTAGTGTACAGTCAGCGTCATATAGTTGGTAGCATCCAAAGTACTCAAATAGTTCGGTACACCATAGAATTAGTATGGTGTACCGAACTATTTTAGTACCTTCGATTCTACGAACTATATGATGCTGACTGTACTTAGTGTGTCGACCGAGTGACATCCCTAGTGCGCAAAACGTTCAAGTTGATAAACAAGATCAAGTGCGGGTAGTTCGAAAAACTCGCGCGGCTAGAAGATGTTGATGTGAACTTTAGCCAGTCTTAATCCGAGACCACGAGGACAACGTCGTCTTCGAAACGTCGGAGGTAAATTTTAAAGTTAATATACGCGGTTGAGTCCCGTTCATGTATAATAATCAGAGTTAAATGTATATATTAACTGTAACCTTATACAGCTCTCTCAAACGCTCTATAAGTCAAACTTGAGAGAAAAAGACAGTATACTTTCTATTCTTAACATACCCTGACAAAGAAAATTTGACCTAGAAAATGCGACCTTATTACATAGACTTAAAGTCTGAATTTAAAGGGAAATATACGTGTAATTCACTGATATTTATCTCGATAGACTCGAGTACTGAGAATATAAATTGATTCTCTAACTCAGGAGTAATTAGAATCCTGTGGTTCGCATTGTTAAGGGTCGACGTATATAGGTGTGGAGTTCTAAATGTGACCAAAACGCGTTAGTCCCGCCTAGCATAATTCTCACTAGAATAAATATTATATTTGTAAACAAAGTAAAAAGTGCAACTAAGAACAAATCAAATTGTTATTTTATTTAATACTAGCTGTGCCCCGCGGTGTTACCCTCGGTTTATTAGGGAAATAACGTAGCCTATGCGTTAATCCAGGGTGCTAGCTAACTCCGTTCCAAATTTTATTAAAATCGCTCCAGCCGTTTAGTCGTGATAAAGTAACAAACATACACACTCACAAACATTCGCCTTTATGATATTAGTGTAGATTTTGATTAGCTTTGATTTTTAAGTAGTAACACTACTATTATCTTCCTCGCGTTGTCCCGGTATTTTTGCCACGGCTCAGGGCTCAGGGCATTGGGAGTCTGGGGTCCGCTTGGCAACTAATTCCAGGATTTGGCGTAGGCACTAGTTTTACGAAAGCGACTGCCATCTGCCCTTCCAGCCCAGAGGGTAAACTAAGCTTTATTGGTTATTTATATTATTAGTAACACTATTTTTTTACCATTTGGCGTAGAGACGCTAGGTCCATTGAGCGCGCAAAACTTTTTGCAGAAATCGCGTAGCGTCTGGTTGATGTAACTGATGATGACCGAAGAGCTGGCGGCTTCGTCGCACAACGTATCGGCATTGCGATACAACGAGGTAATGCCGCCAGCATCCTTGGTAGGTACAATGCCTCAAGGGCCTTTTCTTATACTGTAACTAGTTAAGTACTTGTAGTTATCATAATACGATTGTAATGTCTGTAAATAAATATACTTAATATATTTTTTTTATTAAGTATCTAAAGGGTATTTTTAATCACTTTATATATATTTTTTTTTACTTTATATAATTATATATATTGAAATTAGATAACATTATACTTAAGAAAATGTGACGGGGTCCGCCTCGGACGCCGGAGGTCCCTGTCACTTTTCTTAAGTATATGTCATCTATTTTCAAAGTTAACAATGTAAGTCAAGCTTAATATTATTCGAGATTCCTCGCGGAATTCCCGTCACGTCCGCGGCTCAACGATAACGCGACGATACCGCAACGACACAATAACGATACCGTAGCTATTCCGAAACGATTAATAATATCGGAAGGCGCCATGTTTGATCGTTACATGGAAATTAAATGACTGGCGGTTACACATCAGTCGTTAAATGTTAGTAGGTTTTAGTTTAAAGCATTTTTATGTAATATGTTTAAGATATATTTTGTAATACTGGTTTGAAAAAATAAGTCCCGCCGAGTTTCTTGCCGGTCATATAAGTCAAAATGCTTCTCGGGTCAGAGGTGTAGGGTTAGAACAGGTGTAGTTTTTATTTTTTCTTCTTTTGTATACTCGACGTGTAAAAGTGCCCTTGTGGCCTACTTACTGAATAAAACGTTTGAGTTTGAGTTCTTGTATGCAACTAGGAGTTGGCCATATGGTGCCGGCTGAGTATAGCACCACCCCGTGTCCCACGGGTGACGTAAGAGGCGACAAAGCCGACGATTAGCCAACAGTATCCTACTACCGAACAGCTACTACTACGGACGCCCACCCGCCTGCGAAGCGTGGCGACTACGGCAACGGTAAGATGATACAAGTCATATATATCGTCGTCTAGTACCTACAATACAAGCTTACTGAGCTTACGGTAGGACTAGATCGATTTGTGCAAGATTGTCCTGAAACATTTATTTATTTATTATTTATTTATATTTGATCCGGTAGGGACTAGATTTGTACCCCAAACGCGTTAGTTCCGCGTAGCATAACTTCCCAATTGCATTTTCCCCTACTCGAGTTTATATTCATTAATGTATGTCACCATTAGAATTTTTCCCCGCCCGAATTTCTACACATTCGGGTTTTGTATCACATTATATTTCGTTCGCTGTACAATTCGACAGAGCCCCGCTAAGCGGAGCTCCTATTCCTGGGTGAAAGAGTTTTTCGAAACTTCTAACAATCGAATATGATGATAACGAAATACTCATTGTAAAAAGCCGAGGTTCGAACCTGCGAACTCTAGATTACAAGTCGCATGCTCTTACCGCTAGGCTATCAAGGCAGTTTAGATGATGAAAGATGAGCATACTTACGTGAAAATAACTCGCAGAAGATCATGGACCAGAGATTTCCCTGGATCCGCCAAATAGGTTCTGGCTTCACAGATACTCCTCAATAAGCACGCCTGCCCGTTAAAATTGTGACTGTGAAATATAAACAACACATAAAATTTAGTTACAGAATATTACCGGTTCTTATATTTTTCTGAAATATTTAAAACTTGCTCCTCGCGACTTCTTAGACCAGCCATGGCCGTCTTTAAAGTATGGTTGCGGGATAAAAAATATCCTTTGTCCTTTCTTGTAGCTCAAACTCTCTTCATACCAAAATGTATCAATTGGGATGTATATTACGTATGTTCAGCGGTTTAAGAGTGAAAAGGTAACAGAAGTAACAGATAGACAAAGAGAGTTACTTTGGTGTTTAGAATATCAGCAAGGACCGGAATTCTTCATAGCAAAAATCAAACTGTCAGACTGGTTGACCAAGCTGTTTTATCGACTTATCGATATTACGAAATAATATCGCATTACCCATTACCAACTTAAAAGATTATTCTTTAACATTTGATCTGTTTGATAAGGAAATTGCATCTTCATATTAAAACAAATCATATTGATATTACCGTCACATATGTCATTTATGTCACTTGAGGTTTCATAAGTTATTCCCGTGCCATGTTTCTAAAAAGATTGATTCTAAAAGAAAAACAATGAATATGGATACAGGTAGATTTTCCACAATATATTGCTTTATATGTGACGTGAACTTCGTGTATTTTCTTATTTATTCCTTACTATTATACTAACATATCGTGGCGGTCAGCTAATCAGGGACACGTTATTTTATTTTGTTTGTATGTATATCCAAAAGCCTGATTTCATTACTTTAAATTCGTCTCGTTATGTGACAGTTATTTATCGATAAGTCGATAAAATATCATGGTCAATCCCTCTGATAGTTTGGATTTATGCTATGAAAAATTCCGGTCTTTGAATATCAGTATTGATTTTATGTTTTGACTGGTATTGTTTTCGAGGTGTCAACTAAAATAATTCATTAATCCGATGTCAGATGAAAATAGTACTCACTAGTCCAAAGCATTTTCAAGTCTTTCCCAAAACTGTCTCTTCTGCCTGTGGTGCAGTTTCCTCCGATAGATGGCGTTAGTAAAGTTGGCATCCGGCAGAGGGAAGAGAACGTCGATCTCCAGTGCCAGGTTCCATCCAGACGGCGCGTGCGTCATGAACGCCTTTACTAATGATATTGTCATCTGCAATAATGTTGACATTATATTTTATGACGTTAAAGTTTGGTGCTATTGAAATAAAACAACTAAAACGGATTAAATCGCGTATACTAATTTAAACTTCATCCCGACGATGCGAACCCTTTAGCAGCGTTCGTGGTCATCGGGTGGACTGAGTCCTGACTTTTTAAATTGGTTGACGCGATTTAATCCGTTTTAGTTGTTTTATTTCATGAGTAATTATCGCGGCAACCGAAGACAATATTTGGTGCTATTGTCATACAGAAAATTTGATCTTCATCATAATTTTAGCGGTAAGACGTCTACTCCCGGACATAAGCCTTTACCAACAATGACTTTTATCATCCTGGGGAGTTGTTATAGTCGCGGCGCTTGGCAGGCAACAGCTGTTCTACGGCTTCGACGGACGCTGCAGCTTCTAAGTTTTAGAAAATTTATTTGCCTTATGGAATTATTCATCATTTCGCAGGTTTTTTTCTAAAACTGTCGAGTTTTAGGGTTTTTCATAAGTAACGTATACCATTAGCGCGGATCAGTCACCCAGATACCCACAATCATACAACACCCCATCCACACTTAACGCAGTCACTCCACCGACGCACATGTGCGTTCATTTCCATACATTTTTGGAGGGGGTGGCAGCGAATGTGTTAACACACACCCCAACCAAAACCATACCACACTCCATACGAAACGAGGGAGGTTTTAGTCCGTAGGCGAGTGGGCACCATTCACAGTCCAGTCGCAACGTAGTTTAAGGACATCCCATGTTCCAAGGTCCAACTAATATAATCTTTAAAACTACACCATAAGAGCTATGTTGTAGTTTTATTTTATGTTTATTTTAATGCCTCCTCTTTTTTGATAACAGGTTTGGCCTAGTGGCTTCCTATGAAGCCGATGGCCTCGGGTTCAAATCCCAGTTATTTGTGTGATGAGCACAGATATTTGTTCCTCAGTGTACATATTTAAGTATTTGTATATGTCGTTGCCTGAGTACCCACAACACAAGCCTTGAGCTTACCGTGGTATAGTCGTAGAATGTCGTTTAATATTTATTTATTATTTATATCTAACGTCACTCATCTTCCTAACCCATTCTACTTCCAATTCCCTTAATACCTTTGGTGGGAATTTGAAGACCATAGTCCAGGAAAGTAAATTAAAAAAAAAATACTTACGACAAAATCCGCGCCTTCAGGAAATGTGACATGCCTTCTCTTCCTAATCGCACTGATCTCTGTTTTCACATTGGGGCAGTCACCCCCGCTCCCCACCGCGCACAAGATCACCACCGCCAGCGTGAAGGTCCACATTTGGAGGTTAGCAAGATGGAGGCTGCGCAAAGCGACCGGCGCGCTGTGCGTATTTGTATGAATGATTTTTTTTTTTTAAGTTTGGAATAGTATGGATCAGGTATTAACTTAGTTTGTGTTATGTTTATGTCCGTGAATGCGTGTATGAATGTTTTAGTTTCCATAGTTTGTTTACGATGTCTTTATTAACACACGATTTTTATTGTAATTGTTATATCTATTTAATAAATATGGTAATAAATACAAGGCTGGTGCATTTATGTGTTAAAATTTAGAATATAATAGAATAGATTAGAATATTTTTTTTTTTATTCGTAAAACACATACTATTTACAAAAAACATGCAACAGACGATATGACATTACGAAAGTGCCACGAAAACTGTTGACTATTTATCGTTTGTTATTTATCGTTATCATGTGTTAGCCCATGATTTTCATATAGAGTATTGATTTGGAGTAAACAATGTCATATATCTTTTTATTTTATTTTAAATAGGTAATTTCGAATTGCGTCACATTTTTCTTTAAAAAATATCAAAAATACTAATATTAGTATATTCAAATCAGTAGTATTAATATTTGTTTTTAACGTGCTCCTACCTTATAATATATACCTATAGTCTACTTCCTACAACATAACTAAGCCTCAACCCTTTTGGCATAAGATAATTTGTCCTATACATAACAATATTCTTTGAAAATTTGCCACAAGTTATTCCGCAAAAAAAAAAATAACACAGCTATAAAAACACGAAGAATATCCACTCAAAGCTAACGTATGTCATCAAGACGCTCGCCTCGCCTGTCCGTTGACCCACGCTGTTTGCCCTAAGAATTAGAGCACTACTGCCGCCTCTGCTCATTAGCTTCTCACATTTAGCACCTTCTTGGAATTTCTTGTCTACATTTTATTCTACATATCCAATTCTTGCTCTTATCTCGCAGGGATTAAAGTCGCTTTTGCATTGAGGTTTGTTTTGTTTTAAATAAGGATAGCACGGCTTAATTCCGTGCGGTGGGAGTTAGTTGCACGTCACGATGTGAAGTTACATAATTTTTCATTTTATATTTTATCTTTGTTGTGATAAATGGTATAAAAATTAGTTTATACATTTTTTAATATTTATTAGCCTATAAGAGTGTCCCACTGTTGAGCCTCCCCTCCCACTCTTTGAAAATGTATCAAGGTCGTCCCGCCATCCTGAACAAAGTGAATAGGCTGTTACTGAACCAGCGTGCTACACCCTCGACTTATTAGACACTTAGCATCAGGTTTGACTGAGGTCAAACGCTGGTCAGTCGTGTATAAAAAAAAGTTCAGTTTATAAAATAAAACAAATAAAACGGATTAAATCGCGTATACTACTTTAAACTTCATCCCGACGTTTCGACGTTTATAGATAAAATAGTAGGACATGCCATTTCATCCCGTTGTTGGCGTGAGGTGGGGTTTTATGCAAAGGCGCATAATCTAAGGAGATTATCTTAGAAATAAAGGTTCCTTAACAACACGGATGAAAAAAATAGAAAATACTACTTATATATTTATTTGATTATCACAAATAGAAATATTTCATTGTTTAGATAAATTAGTGAGAGCGTGGAATTGCATGTGTAGTGGTATTGTATTTATAGGCATTCTATGTAGTGGTATTGTGTGTTTATAGGCATTCTATATTTGAAATTTCCTTTTTCCCGTACAACCACTACAAATGCAAATCCGCGCTCTCGCAAATTTATCTATACTTCAAAAAGTGACCATACACCGATTTCCATCAGATTTGCCCCGGCTTGCCCTTAGTATGGAAGTTGCAAATTGCAATATTATTCCTCTATGACCGAAGCGCTGGTGGCCTAGTAGTAAGAGTGTGCGACATGCAATCCGGAGGTCGCAGGTTCGAACCCCGGCTTGTACCAATGAGTTTTTGGGAACTTATGTACGAAATATCATTTGGAGGAAACCGGACTATCCCAATAAGGCCTAGTTTACCCTCTGTATTGGTCAGATGGCAGTCGCTTTCGTAAAACTACTGCTTAAGCCGAATCCTGGGATTCCTGGGAATCCTGGGAATAATGCCGGGACAACGCGAGGAAGATGATGAGATTCAGCTATGATCGGGTCGTCTAATAGTCACAAAAACTGAAGACATGAGTTCAAATCCGCCTTCGGGCACTGATGGGCTTGCTCATTTAGACGTCCACTGCTTACATAGGTTTTTCTCCAAATATGACTTATATCATCTTTGGGGAGGTGTCATAGCCGCCACACTTGGCAGGCGGATTGGTGACAACACTAGCTCTTTCGGTTTCAACGGACGCTGCTGCCCATGCGGTTTTTTCCCTTTGTAAACTCTTACCACACCCACGGGAGGTATTCTCCGCGCACCACACAGTTTGTTCAACTTTATGGTCACTTTTTCCAAATAATAAATAAATCATAATTGTTGTGCGCTCATATCACAATCGGGGTATAAATCAGCACAGTTCTTTTCGGTGTTATGTGCTTCGTCGTACTCATGAATATCTTCAAACTCTGCACCTTTCGGCAACCTGGAATTGGATAAAGAATGTACAGTCGCCATCAGATACATCGGAGCTGTGGAGGTGTTCACAAATAACTGGACAACGCCTCTATTGTCAAGGCGATAAAGTACCTACATGTGCAGATGTTTGTGACCTCCATGATGTGATTTTGATTGTGAGTACATAAATATTAAATTTACTTAACGAAAGAAAAGTCGTGTGCCCGAAACAAAAATGAAAAGTTGCAGAAGCTATATTAATTTAATAGTAACATTTTCTTTATTATACTAGTATATTTGTTTGTTTCATAGTGTAATTTAATTTATTAGACCACCGGTCCGGCCTAGTTGGTAGCGACCCTGCCTATGAAACCGATGTTCCTGGATTCAAATCTCAGTACGGGATTTATTTGTGTGATGATCACAGATATTTTTTTCCTCAGTCATTGGTGTAAAACATATGTATTTAAGTATTTGTATATTATATATATCATTGGCCGAGTACTCACAACACAAGCCTTCTTGAGGTTACTGTACAGCTCAGTATTATTTTGTAAAAATGTCCTGCCATATTTATTTAATAACAACTAAGTAAATATGTCTCACCAGATAGGTATTTAAAATGGGTTACAATATCCAACAGAGGACAAAATGGAAGTTGGCGACTTCAAAACTCGGCTTAACGTCATTTTCTTAAGCAGGTTACAACTTCAGAATAGTTAACAAACTAAGTGTAAGGGCTGAGTTGACGCTCGCGTTTGCGTGCGACGTTAATTTTAAACATATGCAAACCTGTAATTATGTTCACATCCCATAGTATGGTTCCCTTTATTTGGCATAATTTGTTTTGTCCGTTAATACGCATACCAAGTTTGGCATAATTTATTTACGCCAAATGTTAATGTTGCCGAATTTTTACGCTTTAACATTAGTTCGTTGGAGATGGGACGGCGCTAGCGTGCCTACGCAGATAGCATCCCACACCAGCATCCGCCCCAAGCTCCAAGGAAACAAAGACGGTCGGCTCAAAAAGAGCAGGCACATTGATGGTGGCAAGAGACCGACAACGGCCTCACTTTTTTGACAAGAGATACAGTTATGCCAACACTAGGTATGCGATTTGAAATTATTACAAAACAAAAAAGAAGAAGAACCCCCTTGGAAGAGCATCCCAACGCCGAACGTTTAGCTTCTAGCGTTTACTTTATACTTACGAAAACGTTGCCCTGTATATTTCCTTCAGGAAGCCTCCCTGTTCTTCGTGTCTCGATTTGCCAACGTCACACAGCATTCTCAACACACAATCACGGCCGGGGAGTCCCATTCTGTAAATATTTAAAACAGTAATCAAAAAGCGTGTTTAAGACTTTTTCAGAACTTATGTTAGAACTGGAATATTGTCCCTGGATTCGGTTATTGTCTTTTAACAGCTGCCAGAAAACACTTGAGGCAACAGTGTCTCTTAAAGGCGTGGAATATAATGCGATCGCCAATTCGCCTGTCAAGCGAGGCCATTACGACATTAAACGTCACCTGGTTCCGCGAAAGGGGAAAGTAGTATGTTTGAAGTGGCCATATCAGTTCAAATGTTATACTAACCAAAATATTTGATAAGGATTCACGGACTCTTTCGATACTAATACGAGAAGTTAATGTAAGAATATAAATTCTTGCCATTCGATTTTGCCTTTGTTTAATTAATTATTTGAGTAATTTCGTTAATAAGATTTAAGATTCCATTATTAACGATATCATGAAGAAATAAAGAGGCAAATATGGCAGTTTTTAATTGTTTTCCTAAAAATCGCATGACAAGAATTGCACGATTTATGTAATCCTAAAACGAGCAAAATTTTTTGGGATACCCGCTTAATAACGGGATTGTTTTGAATATTTATAAAGCGAATTTTTAGGAATCCGTCTTCACTCACATTTGTTTAGTCATTCCAACTGGGTTCAGAAGCGGTACCGCGAACATCGAAGTCCGTATATTTCGGGCATCTTTCTCTTTTACTCCAATTAAGGTGTCATGAGAGTGACAGAGACAATCTTCCGAAATTACGAATATCGTTGTTCGCGGTAGCGCCGCAGCACTCTTAGAGGATGAAGTTCAAAGAATTTTCAAAGTTCAAAGTTATGGAAATAGACCTATCATTACGTTCTCCGAATCATCGCGCGGATAAATTAATGTGAGTAAAGCTTCCAAGTTCCCTTCCTTCTAAGTTAAATGATATACTTAGCAGCGTCACTACTTAAAACCGTAGATCAGTAAACATTTTTTTTTATTATAAAAATACCGGGTGTTTCCTGTAATAAGTAATAATAATAACTTTAGGGATCGCTTCTACACCACGAACGTAGCAACATTTGTTCTACAACTTGAAAAAATATGTAATTTATTACTTGTGTTTTTTTCTAACAAACTAAATAGTATTTTTCCTATTTAGTGCGTAAAAAGTGCACTTTTCGAAACGTTAATTGCTTCGAAAAATTAGGTTCGATACTCGTGTAAAAACTTCTTTAAGACTCGGGTGATTGTCACCCTCGTTTTACTCGGGCTCCAACTTTCACCCTCGTCGAAAAAAAATTTTTTTCACTAGTATCGAAATGTACTATTCAATGAACAGCATCCAACAGTCTAGTTGCCTTCATACATCATAGTTTTCACAATACATTGCTTGCATGGAAAATCTTTTTTCATTCATATTTAGTAGACTATAAGTTACTTTAAAAAGCCGTAGAACATATGTTGCTACGTTTGTGGTGTAGAAACGATGCCTAAAGTTGTTGTTCTTATTACAGGAAACACCTGATATATGAATTTTAAGTATAATATAAGTACTTACGCTTCAAACAAAGACTCCAACTTTTTATACAGACTATGTCTGCCGCTTCTATGGAAATGCGCGCTCGCCGTCTCCAACTTGTGCAGATAGCTTCTGGACTTCTGCGATTCATGCATTTTCTTTTTGAAAACTTGCTTCTTTATGCTAATATTTTCATCCTCGTTATTTTGAATACTTCGTTTTGCAAACGCGGGATTCACTATTGGTTTTCTGGAAAATGTTTCTTTGGTAAAGCAGTCATATTTATTAAAAAACTTATTCGGTTTTTTGTAGACGTCGTTTAAGTCAGGCAAATTACAAGTTGAAATAGATGACATGTATAAATTAAGGACATCCTTATATAATTTGACTGAGCGCCAAGGTAAGCTCAAGAAGACTTGCGTTGAGTACTCAGCTAACGATATCTCCAAATACTTAAATACATAAAAAAATACCCATGACTCGGGAACAAAAATCTGTGCTCATCACACAAATAAAGCTGATAGGAGGGAAACCTAAAAGTGCCTCTTGTTAAGGAGTCACCGCAGCCTTTGGACGCTAGTTCACTCGTTGCCTACCCTTTAAAAATCTATCACTCCTTTTTTAGGGTTCCGTACCTCAAAAGGAAAAAACGGAACCCTTATAGGATCACTTTGTTGTCCGTCTGTCCGTCCGTCCGTCTGTCAAGACCCTTTTTCTCAGGAACGCGTGGAGGTATGAAGCTGAAATTTATATCAATTACTCAGGTCTACTGTCCCTTGAAGCTGTGAAAGAATCAAACTTCTAAGCCAACGCAATCAAAAGATACAGCCGTTTATGCCGCAAATTTTCGACACTTGCAAGGGAATCAAAACCTACAGGGTGCTTCCCGTGAACTCAGAATCTTGAAATTTGGTACGAAGCAACGTCTTATAGCATAGATAAAGGAAAAATTACGAAAACCATAAATTTTTAGTTACATCACATAATATATATTTTTTTAATAATTTTAAACTTACTACCCATTTCCTCATAAACGCGTAGAGGTATTAAATTGAAATTCATACCAAATACTCAGGTCTATAATACCTTTAAGCTGTAGCAAAATCAAACTTCTATGTCAACGCAATCAAAAGAAACAGCAATTTAAGCTGCATATTTTGAAACTCGCAAGTACTCGCAAGGGAATCAAAACCTAAAGGGTACTTCCAGTCGACCTAGAATCTTGAAATTTGGCATGAAGCAACGTTTTATAGCACACATAAAGGAAAAATTCCGAAAACCTTAAATTTTTAGTTACATTACAAAATATATATTTTTTAATGAACGAACTTTGTAAACCTTGCAGGTTTGTACGGAACCCTCGGTGCGCGAGTCCGACTCGCACTTGGCCGGTTTTTTTTAAAACCTCATACTGTTGCGTCTTAGGATAACCCCGGCAGATAGGCAGTTCCTCCTAAACCACACACGACTTTTTAGGCTCCAAGATGTGATTCGCAATGTCGAGAGACCAAGTTGAGTGAGCATAGGAGTGTCCTTGTGTTAAAAAAAAAGATTTTACATACCTTCTATATGGCACTTTCGCAACCAATTTGCCTTCGTCATCCAAGAAGTATATATGTTTGTTAGTATCCTGCCGCCTTACACTGAAAGGCTCTCTCAGCTGTGATCGGAAGAAGCCGAAAGTAGCCGGGTCCGAGGGTAGTACCCATGCTAAAGCCGCAGTGTTCCCAAACCAGACTATATCACCGAGTTGAAGATAGCCATGGTTTTGGGTACAGAACACTGCAAAAACACTGCTGTTTTGATCAAGGAAGAACACAGTATTGGCAATATCATTATTATAGTCACGTTCTTTTAAAATTCTGGCTATTTCTGTTTTCCGTACAGGGCAATGTAGAATTATAAACAAAATAAACAGGACTTAACTACGTATAATTAATTTTAAAATGATAATTATTTATTTTTGTTGAAATTAATACCTTGAGGTCGGTTAATTAAACCCTACGACATTACTTTGTCTACCCATAAAAATCAATAAAATTCATAAAATTAATAATTTTAGAAAAACTTTACTAAACGCTGAAACTAAAACCGATATAATATTAATCGGTTTTAGTTTCAAAAAATATCAATTTAATAAAATACGTTTTTATGGGTTAAAGTACCTCGACCTAACGGCAAATAAATTTAGTAAAATAAATTATTATGTTAAACCTATTTACAAAAAGCCCAAACACCTTTTTCAGATTTAATCTAAAGTTTGTAAGTAGTTACTGTAATGCCTAGCTTATGGTTTATATTATATTTGAATATAAAGTAATAATAAAAATAATACTTACCAAGTTGAAAAGAACTGCCATCCGGGAATATGAGATATCTCTTCCTTCTCGATAATATTTTCCCCGTATCTTCAATACTACTATTATACGATTTTAAATCAGCAAATACACTAAAAACCGATACTAATATAACTATACTTTTTAACGCTATCATTTTATCAATAATTTTCCGATTTCCAATATTATTTTTATATCCTATTGCTTTAATACATATCACCAAAAAATTGCCTTTCCCAAGTAAGCTGCCTTTTCTATCAAGGTCTCACGATCGTTAGTATGGCATTTTCCGGTAAAGAAACATACTAACATTTACAAAATATACGATAAACATGTGTCCTCAACCACCGGAATCAAGTGACCGAATGCATACAGTTCAGACGTTAGCAAATTAAGGTCTACTCTCAAATTGGTTTAGTGGAGAAACAATTGAGGCTCAAATTGTAACGGCAATGTGTGTTATGGTACCATCGAGAAATACTAAGACCTAGTTTACATTTTTGCAAATTAATAGCGAATGTAGCCGGACGAATGATTTACCATTGAAGTCTACTTAGCTATTCTGCCTTATCTCGCAAATACGCCGTAATATACAGCGAATACATTTAATATTACCTAAAACCGTTACCAAACGTGGGTTTTTGTACTATGAATATAATATATTGCAAGGTACCTAATTTTGAAATAGGTGGTTTTAACCACTAAAGCGTTATTAATTTTTGAATTATTTTCGAGCAACGATGTATAGCGTACACTTGAAGCGACAGTTCTGACGTCACACCATCGCAAGTAAGACAAAGTAGTGATACATTGAATAAGAAAACAAAAAAAATAGGTCAGAGTTGTTTCCATGGAACATCGGTTCGCGTGCGTAAACTTCACTTTTTAAGGCACTTGTTATGAAAAATTGGGTTCGATACACGTTTAAAAACTTCTTTAATACTAGTATCGAAATCTACTATAACTTAATTTTTTCAAATATGACTTATATCATCTTGGGGGATAGTTGCCATTGTCGCTGCGCTTGTCAGGCTGGTTGGCAACCGCAGTAGCTGTATATTGGGTTTTGACGGACGCTGCTGCCGTCCATCCGTTGGTTTATTCCCTTTGTCGATCTTACGACACCCGCGGGCAGAGATGGGTTTTTAGTCAACCGACACCACACGGCGAAGGTTTTTGTTATATATCGTTAAAGTTATGTTTTTTTCTACACCGAATCACGATGTTTTTCTATAATAAGAAAAAAGTTGTAACCAATTTTTTCCCATTTAAACACCCATAACTTAGGAAAAAATATATGCTCATGACACATATAAATGTCCTTACTGGGATTTAAACCCTGGACCATCACCTTCATAGGCATAGCCACTACCCATGTATGTTACCATATTTTGTGTGGTGGTATCAAAAAAGTGTATGCTCAATTTTTTTGGCCAATGCTGTATGTACATTAGAAGTACCCACTTAGGACGATTCATACTGTAAAAACATGAGGTTCTAAACATCACAGAGAATCTGGAAGTTTCTAGAATCAACTGGATTCAGTAATTTACACTAAAGGGAAGCCATAATACCAGGTGTCGCCTGTAATAGGAGCATTAAGTTTTCAGCGTTTCTACACCACAAACGTAGCAACATTTTGTTCTACGACTTTCGAAAATATCTTAAGGTTTAATAAATAGTAATATTTTATTTTTCCAAACAAGCAATGTATTTCGAAAACTATGAAGTTTGTAGGCTGACATTAAACGTCAACTAGACTATTGGATGCTGTTCATTGAAAATACTATTTAGTTTGTTAAAAAAAATCACAAGTATTAAATTACCCAATTATTTAAAGTTGTAGAACAAATGTTGTTATGTTCGTGGTGTAGAAGCGATCCTTAAAATTTTTGCTCCTATTACAGGCTGCACCCGGTATATATCTCCAGAACGGATAGCATGGTCGGCATTTTATCGTCTATGGCAATATCCGTCACTTTCGCACTCACATACTTGTTGAAGCGTGACAGATATTGTGACAACTGATAAAAAACCAACCATATTAGGCTAGCAGTACCCTTACCATGAGTTGTGACATTGACGTTTTGATCGGTATCGAGTATACTATCTGTGCATCTTGCTTGTACTATTTTAGTACGTTATCGAAAACGTGAATGTCACAACTCATGGTAAGGGTGGTCGAAGTTACTTTACGTTAGTAAGACGCACGCCGAGAATTTAGAGGAATGATAAAGTTTAGTTTTAGTAGTTTATTTGTGTCAAAGTACTACAGTATCTGAGAAGTCTTCACATGTATATAGTTCATCACAGTTGTCAGCAGCGTGGGCTTCGTCGTACTCTTCATATTCGGAACCTTTGGGTAACCTGGAATTAATGTTAAGTTTAAGTCTTTGGGCAATTTTATATATTTACTCTTCATACTTCGTACGATTTTGGTCTTCGCTAGATTATTTTAGTAGAATAATATCTGGATTAGAAACTTTAGAAAACGTAATCGTTTAATGACATAAAAAAGTATTAAAGATATCTGGAGCACACATAATTAAAGCCTATACTTTTAGGTATTTAAAAAAAAAAACCTTGACGTGTCTTTTTATTGAAAAACGCTTTTTAAAAATCAGTGACTATTACTTACAAAAGAAAAATAATGTAAATAACCATGTGATTCTTAATTGCCATCATACTTTTTATGATTTATTATTCAAAACTGATTTTCCATAAAAAGACGTCAAAATTGTTACGTTCTTTTTACTACCTAAAAGTATAAACTATAGCTAAGCGCCTTGTGGATGCCATGGTTGACTAGAGGGCTAGCTCATTCCTTGCTCACAGATGCTGCTAGCTTTTTATTTTTAGGCACCTTTCTACGCGGCGCTGAGTTAACTCCCACTTTTTATTTGTAAATATCTGTACATACCTTGTTTTAGTCAGTTATTGTTAGTTTTAAATTAATTCTAATTGTTCTTTTATTTTATTTTTTTGTTAATACATACAATTGTGTTTAAAGTACGCCAAAGCAAACAGTTTGTTGGCATCGTGTGGTTTATGTTTATTTATATTGTATTATTTTAACCCTCTATTTATGTCTTAAAATAGTAATAATTATTAATAACAAATACTAAATATCTGAGAGAACACTTATTATTATTACCATTAGCAATTTCAATTTCTACAATCATTGCTATCATAAGCAAATAATAAAAAAGTTATTTATCTCAATATTTACATAACAACAAAAGTACGCAGGGTGACGACTGGATGAGGGGTGATCTCATACGGATCGTGGGATTTTGTGGTTGTAGTGGGCTAGAGCTCCCTGTAGTGGTGATAGAGGAGGCTTATATCCAGCCAGCAGCCAACAGTCAGCATCCGTGGCTGGTAACGGTAAAGGTTACCTGTTTATCTACAATAGACATTGTTACTAGTCCCTGTCTAGTGGTATAAGTAAAAATGATCATTGATCTATTTAGCATTATATATTAGTAGTTTATGTATCTGTGCATAATGAAGGGCAATACAACAAGAGTGTGGGTTTATGAAACGAGCCTTCGGCTCGTTTCATAATAATATCACACGATTGTTGTAATGCCTAATTATGTATAGTTACATACACTACTTTATCTACACACATATAATTAAGTGTTTTAAGACGGGTTCAGAAACCGTAGGGAAATGACCTATTACTAGGGTTACTTGTAAACATTAAAAAGTCAACGAACAAAACAAATGACAGCTTGGAACGGCGGCGTTGCGTATTTCGTATCTCAGTCAATTTTTTTTTAAACCATAGACAAGCGAATGAACTCCCTATTCTACTGTCACTCGAGTTCAAATGTCGTTCGATTTATATTAAAAAAACATATAGAATTGGCGTTTCGTATCAATGGCTGTTTTAATATCTATAGATACCAGATTAGACACCCCACTTGAATTTGACAGCTGTTCCAAATTTAAATTCATAACCTACTGATTTCAGTAGGTAATGTTAACATTACCTACTGAAATCTTTCTGACGGTTGGTAATCCTGGTCATTGCCTACGGTTTCTGGACGCATTTTAGAGCACTTATGACATGTACGTAGATAAAATATGTTTAAGATATCTTTTGTAATACTGTTTTGAAATAATAAGTCCCACCTAGTTTCTTGCCGGTCCTGAAAGTCAAAATGCTTCTCGGGTCAGAGGTGTAGGATTAGAACCGGTGTAGTTTTTATTTTTCTTCTTTTGTATACTCGACGTGTAAAAGTGCCCTTGTGGCCTACTTACTGAATAAACGTTTGAGTTTGAGTTTGAGTATAGGTAAAATCCATGGACACTTACGTAAAGATTACACGGAACATTTCCTGTAGTAATGTGCCCTGCTGCTTGTAGGCCTGTCCTGCCCGGCATAGTTTATGAAGAACACATTGGGGACCATCTTGTCCTAATCTATGAAACATCATCTTGAATTAATATAAAATTTGTGCATGTCGGGTGTAGTATATTAGAGTACAGAATGTATGGCTTGGCTTATTTGTTATTACAGATAATGAAATTGAAGATAGTATTCTTTTTTTTAAAGTTTTTTTTAAGTTATACCTAGTCCTACGGTAAGCTCAGTAAGGCTTGTGTTGTTATATATATATATATATATATATATGTATAATAGATAGATACATATCATATACTTAAATACATAGAAAACGTCCATGACTGATGGAAAAAATATCTGTGCTCAAACAAATACATGCCCTGACTGGGATTCGAATCCAGGACCTTCGGCTTCATAGGCAGAGTCACTACACACTAGGGCAGACCGGTCGTCAGCGTCGTGTTTGACAGCAATTTATCACTAGCAAATCACCATTGTAAGTTCAGCGTAAAAAAATAATGCAATATCCGATAAATCTTTGCTTTATGCATGTCATAATATAAACCCAAACACAAAAGTGAATTAAATTGTTAAATTGAGAATATCCCAGTAGTAACCGTAAGTAACAAGCAAATTTAAATCCTATAAGAGTTTTAAAAAGTAATTGCAGCAAATCTAAACCGTTGCAACTTGTACTAAAATTTCTGGAGCATGTATAATATAACTTAGTACAGAAACGAGTTTTTTAATAATGTTTAATAGGATGCTAATCAACCATCACAACACCGAGTAAAAAAAAAAAAATTAAAAATAATCATAAATTATTTATAACGGCCATTGACAAATCCCAAGAAATTTAAAATATAATGTAGTTGTTTTTCTGGTTGATAGTTCATATGTTCCATACAATAGAATCATTTTTTTTAATTCAAATATAGCATTACACCGTGTGCTTAGCGAAGAAAAGTGCATTTGTAAGTTTGACAATATTTAAACGAGATTATTTTTATTGTACCTACAGTACTTACGCACTGAAGAACGTTTCCAGCTTCTCCAACAAACTCAATCTACTGCTTCTATGAAACTCTAGATATTTCTTATCCATCTTATGTTTCTTCAGATAATCCTGCTTCAGTTGAGTCTCGTGCATTTTCGTTCGGTCGATTTTAAGCTGTTTTAACTTTTGTTTGTACGATTTGTCATTAACACTTCGTTTTGTAAATACTGGGTGGATTGGTGGCCTGTAAAACATAATTGTGGCTGAGATTTATTCAACATTTAATAATTTATATTTATTCCTGTCTATCTCCTCATCTTATAATACATATTATATATATTTCTTTAGTAACGTCAGTTAAAAAAAAATCAACTTGTTAAAAAACATAAAACACACATATTCCTTAAACATCCAACCTCCTTCCATAACTAACTAAAATGTTGTTAATATAAGCATGATTAAATATTTTACAGTTTCTTTTCTGAGTGCTTTGTGATCTTTCTAGAAGTTAATCAAAAGCTAGTCCTTGTTACTACTCTAATATGCTTAAATGGGAGTAGCTCAAGGAACTCTGTTTGGTTCATTACTATTAATTATTATGTGTTCAACTAAGAATTTGATAAAGTATAAATTAAACTATTTTTGATAACGCACTTACACGCATATTTTAATAGTGTCAACAAGGAGAGAAAATCGTCCGGTTTATTGCGATCAATGCAATTAACATTGGATTGCTCTGTGATTGTTCTAGGAGCTTTTCTTTATGTAGTCTATCTATATGAATCTAATAAACTTAAATGGGAGTACCTCAAGGTGCTATGTTTGGTCCATTACTATTGTTTCTGTTACTGAGAACTACTAGGTTATACGGTTTTTTTTATCTACCTTTTATTGGGAACTTTGGCTATGACCTGTCCTTCCTTGTCCAGGTAGTAGATATTTTTCTGGAGCCCGTCCATTCTGCGTTGTGCCACCTTCTCCCCTTTGAACATGTGGAAAATGGCAGGGTCTGTTGGCATGCTCCAAGCGAAGGCTGCCGTCTGGCCATACAGGAAAACGTCCTGGATCGGAATAAGCGCATTTGTTTGGACGCAGAATACTGTAATTTAAATAAATATTGTTTTACTTTAGAAATAGTTCCAGTGTCCAGTGTTCGATTGTACCAACTCCTTCGGCGTTTAAGTTCGGTCCAGAGCAAATCATTGTATATTAATACAAACACTACAGCAAGTGTAATCTAAAGAAAATCAGTAGTAGCCCAGGAACTATCCGATATTTTTGAAAAAAAAATCGGTATTTCGTTATTTGTTTCTTATAAGCGATTTTAAGGACCTATATTTTTGGATCCATCGAATTCCAGTTCCGAAAGACAGTTAAAAAAATACATCCAAATACAGGTGATGCTTT
Source organism: Grapholita molesta (assembly GCA_022674325.2). Classification (NCBI taxonomy): domain Eukaryota; kingdom Metazoa; phylum Arthropoda; class Insecta; order Lepidoptera; family Tortricidae; genus Grapholita; species Grapholita molesta. The sequence continues at coordinate 1,058,874 of CP053137.2, forward strand.
CCAGCAATTAAGGTAGCAGTAATTTTATAGCGAAAATATTTTGTGAATCTTAATACGTATCAGTCCACATATGTAATGGGAAGTAACGGTATTCTAATCAACTTCATTACAAATTAAGCTTGGAAAATAATAAGATAAGAGTTTTATATTCACAATTTTATATTAAAGAAGGAGAAAAATAATATCCGTATAAAATCCAACAACATATTAACTTGGAAATAAAAGATTCGAATTAAGTCAAATATCTTTCCCAGAAAATTTGCATTTTCTTGCTGATACCTATATCTTGTTTTTTCTCCATAGAGCGAAACCGAATAGCTCTCGGGCTATAATGGCACTCCATTTTCGGTTCATGCGTCATTTATTAAGCTTAAATTAAGTTAACTATTATGACAGCATTAAATCGCCAAATGTTTAGAACTGAAGTCGTAGATAATGACAATAATCATTTGCAAAAAACGTAATGGAAATAAAAACAATGTATGAAAATCATCAGAGTTTTCGTTCTAGCTGCCATACAATTATTTTATTTTCGATTGCGTTTTCTATAAACGGATCTTAGCTACTTTCCTACTTTTTTATGACGTGATACTTGTACATAGAAGTATAATGCTATTCTTAATAGTCCTGTTCTCAGAATTATGGGTATGCTATTTTATACAACCACTATAAATTTAATAACCAAATTCAGCGAAACCAAAGTTGATGAAACAGAAGATTTAGATATTAAACACAAAGAAAATAATACGACACTTCTAGGACCGGACGTAAGTTTCTTATAAGGGTTTTCATAATAATTTCATCATTCTTACCTAACTGAAATGAACTGCCTTCAGGAAACAGCAGATATCTCTTTCTTCTTGACAACACCCTTGATTCTTCACCCACAGTTTCATTAGTACATCGGACACAATCAATAACAAGAAGCACAAAAAATACTATCCCAACATCCATAATTATCAAAAAGTTCACAAAGTTGGCAAAATTCTCATATTTTTTACAGTAAAGTTGTTCCTTACAAAACATGGAACGGAGTGCCCCCCTCGTCCCGAGTTGAGCAAAGAGTATAAATGAGGGTCAAATTAACAAGTTTCGTGTCAACCGATTCACAGTTATTTTCGTGTTAAAATCCTAAAACTGATCATTAGTATACCTTATTGCAGGGGGATAAAGTCTAATACCAATCTGTTTAGTTAGTTAAAAGTGTTGTACTACAACAAAAAAGTTAGGAAACAAAAAAAGAAGAGTTACGATTCCGTAGGGTAAAATGAAATGCTGGGAATATGAAAATGCATTTATTACACAACTTTAAATACTGTAGACAGAAAAACAAAAAAGCTTTGATTTGATTTTGATGATGAAAAATTTTGATTAAAATATGAAGTAGTAATGCTTGATGCAGCAAATGAGCTGTAATTACATACGTCAAAAGTTACATCCAAACGAAAAGTTACATCAAAGGTAACAGCCAAAACTCCTAAGTACCTCACCAAAATGTTTCATGAATATGTATACATATCTTAACCTTAACATTATCTAAAATAGTATAGATGTTTATGCTCTTTATGGACGTCGCATTAATTTGTTGAAGGAAACAAAACGTTAATTTCACTCTTAGTTGTTCTATTGAGAATAATAGTTTCATAATTACGAATTGCGTGTAAGACATAAATATGTTATTTAAATATATTATATGAAGTTATTTTATTGTGTTTGTTTGTATTCATTATTTGACTTATGGTTTTCGTTTTAATGTTTTTTTTAATGAAATAACTTTATTTACTTATAAACCTAATAGATACCCAACCACATTTACATTAATTATGTGTTGGTAATAATGTTATACAATCAAGAGATTATGGGAGTTTTCAAAATTTTGGTACACCCAATTAGCGAAAGATGTAAAAAAAGTTAAATCACTGTCAGTTTCGTGACGACAATTAAGCATTAAATCTTTATGAAGATCGATTTTTTGCATTCTATTATGTTGTAATATTGATTTAAGTTTATAAAACGAACATCAACACCAAGTTTTGATCGATATTTAATTCTTAAAGGTCGTCACGAAACTGACAGTGATTTAACTTTTCTTAACAACTTTCACTAATTGCGTGCACAATTTTTTGAAAACGCCCTTATACCGGTATGAAAACAACATTTGGTGTCCTACTTAGGTTTGAGACAATTTCAAAGAGCAAGCCGCTGCTTCCCGAACTAGGACTGTGCCTCTGTGACTCAGGAGTCAGTGAATTTGATTGTAATTGTGACTCAATTTGGCAAATTGTGTATTTTTTTGTTTTGTACATTGTTTTTTAGCCTTAAAGAATTTGAATTGGATTGTATATTTAGCTATTAATTTATTTTATGAGGTAATTTTGTCATTACAGGTAAACTTCAAGAACTTACTGAATGTATCTAGGACATGAATACACATTTCAACCCCATACTAACACCTCTACATACTATTAATATTGCTATAAATATTCTTTATTAATTAACAATACCTTATTGTATTTGAAATTAGCTACTTACAATCTACCTTAAATAAAAACACGACATATTTATACACACAGGGGACAAGTATGGACACCTAGATTATATTCTTCTTACATGTCTTTTGTTGTCTTGTTCTTATTACAAGTTGAAGCAGTGTATACATTTACCCCTTACTGTAATAATCAGGCACTGAATCAACAGCTACTGGGGTCGCCAACCCGCCTTCCAAGCGTGGCGACTATGGCAACTCCCCCCAGTCATATTTTTCATGTATGATGATGTAAAGTCAACCAATTTGATTTATGAGTGACTTGGCACCTAATCACAGTGAACATTTATGACGACAGGTTTGGCCTGGGGGGTATACCCGGCCTGTGAAGCCGGCGATCTTGGGTTCAAATCCCAGTAAGGGCATTTATCAGTGTAATTCTCATAGATTATTATTTTTTCCTGTGTCATGGGTGTTTAAGTATTTTTATCTACGTACATATCATAAGTGCTCTAAAATGCGTCTAGAAACCGTAGGCAATGACCAGCATTACCAACCATCAGAAATGAATTGAGATGTAATGTTAACATTACCTACTGAAATCCGTAGGTTATGAGTTTAAATTTGGAACAGCTGTCAAATTCAAGTTGGGTGTCTATTCTAGTATCTATAGATATTAAAACAGTCATTGATGCGAAACGCCAATTCTTTATGTTTTTTAATATAAATCGAACGACATAAGAACTCGAGTGACAATAGAATAGGGAGTTCATTCGCTTGTCTATGGTTTAAAAAAATATTTGACTGAGATATGAAATACGCAACGCCGCCATTCCAAGCTGTCATTTGTTTTGTTCGTTGACTTTTTAATGTTTCAAGTAACGCTAGTAATACTGCAGGTCATTTCCCTACGGTTCCTGAACCCATCTTAAAACATTTATGATATGTGTGTAGATAAAGTAGTGTATGTAACTATACATAATTAGGCCCTTCATTATGCACAGATACTTAAACTACTATTATAGTATATATTATAGCCTTCATAAGCTTACCCTGAGCTCAGACAATTTATTTCCTATATCGCTAGAGATTTTTTTAATACTACTGTGACAAAGTACACAGTAACTAAGATTGTAAGGAGTAGGTAACTGACCTACTCTGAGTTACAAAATTGCTTTTAAGATAAAGCTACGGATTGTTGTAAGGAGACTGCGAGAGGGACACTGCATAGTCGTCTCGTTTACGCACCGGAACGACGAGCGGACCCGCATAACTGCTCAAGTTTAGAAAACTAACTATCAGTTATGATAATCCATTTTGATTAAAGTTAACTTAATGCTAATTTACCTAGTATTTGAGTCGATGTCAGAATTTTTCGTACTTACCAAAATAGTGCTTTTTTATAAGCATTTATATCAAAGCATTTATTTAAAAAAAAAATAAGTATAAGTATCGCCACGAGAGTTGAGGCCACGCACACATTCAACATTGCATGTAATGATAGCGAGGTTTTGAAATTAGTGTTCTTTTTTCGTACCAATAGTAGTAAAATAGCAAACCGCAAGATTGACTAAGGATTTTCCCAATTCATTTAGTTACAATTTTTTTTTGACAAAAATATCCGATTGAATTTAAAACAGATCATAATCCTACTAATATTATAAAGGCGAAAGTTTGTGAGTGTGTATGTTTGTTACCTCTTGACGTCTAAACGGCTAGAACGATTTTAATGAAATTTACAATAATGTAGCTTACTTTCTGGCTGTTTCTTTTACCTATTTTTAGAAATATATAATTCGATACTGCACTTAAATGTCATTCACTCATTCATTCTTTCGCTATCTTTTTGCTATTAGTACTCTATGTAGCAGTGTGTGTAACCATTCACCTCAACACTCGTGGCGATATCTATACGCGTGAAGTGATGCACGCGATACGTGAAGTACAAAAATTCTGCAATCAAATTAACTTAATTAATATACAACTAAAAAAAAACAAGATTACATGTACTTGACAAATTTCGACGGGTTCCGCTGTGTTCGGGTGGCCAAATTGGTTAAAGCGCCAGCCGCGATAGCTGGAATTGCTAGTTCAAATCCCGCCACGGACATTGTAGGACCACGTCAGTTTTCTTAAGTATATGTCATCTATTTTTAATTTATTTACGTCTAGTTTATTTAAATTACATATAAGTTAATTATTATTGAGGTGTATTGTTGTCAAACATAGGTAGATAGGTAATTGTTTCTTTTCTTACTCTCACTAAGTCTTATTAAGTGTAAAAATAAGTGTTTGCATGCATTATACTTTATGCTTACATTACATTCGTCCTTTTATTTGTTTTCATTTAAAATTGTATACCTACTCAAGTTTTTTATTACTCGATTTTCCGGTAAGATATAATTTGGGTCTTTTCAAGGCAAGAGTGAATAGGCTGTTACTGAACCAGCGTGCTACACCCTCGACCTCGTCGACACTTACCATCAGGTGCGACTGAGGTCAAACGCTGGTCAGTCTTTTATAAAAAGAAAACTCAGTTACAATGGATTAACTCATGTGTTCGTCTACCTACTCATAGCGCTAGGCGACATGTTTCGGGTAAGCTCTGGTACCCATTTTCAAACTGAGTCAGCGGCGCTACCGCGAAAAACCATATTCGTATGTTCCGGACGATTATCTCTGTCATTCTCATGACGCCTTCATTGAAGTGAAGGAGAAAGATACTGACTTCGATGTTCGTGGTACCGGCCCTGGAAACACCGCCCGGGGTGAGAGTGATGCCTAAAACAGCGTTCCGCTCGCCGCGCTCACAAAAACTGCAAGCAATTTCTCAGCGAGAATTTTAATGGTGGTAAAGAAACGAAGGTAATAAAAATGTATAAAAATTTGGGACGCTTTTTGTCTTCTCAGGTTTAAAATAGTTCATGATTCTGAGGCAAACAAAAAAATCACAATTTCAAAGAAACGTTGAACATACAACTTTAAGTAAACCGCTTTAATCAACTCACCAGTTGATCAGACTACTAAGAAAGTAACTCGTTCAAATATCGAATGAATATCAAACGCTAAGTCCATGGGGTCCCAGCAAGCAGAAAGGTTTTGCAGAAATCAAGAAGCGTCTGGTTGATGTAACTGGTGACCGAAGAGCTGGCTTCCTCCCACAACGTAGCATTGCGATACAACGAAAAAATGCCGCCAGAATTTTTAGTACAATGCCTAAAGAGCCTTTTTAAGGTTCAATGTAGTAAGTAGTTATTATAAAATTGTTATCCTTGTTACATTAGTGCTTTACATTGTATCTTTTTTTTTCCAACTAATCCCTATAGCCTGTCGTCGAACGCAATGGAACCGATCCTTCGTAACCCGTGTATCCGCTTATTAATACCTCCCTTAAAATAAGCTAATATTAAATGTATTATATAAGAAAGATATCCTCCTAAGGCCGACCATGCAATTAAAATGCTACTCGAATTCGTTCTTTATAGTGTAGGAAATAAAGTATAATTTCTTTTGTGTCAAAGAAAGAAACAAACGCAATTCAACTCTGTTCCAATTCTATAAAATTCAAATTTTTTTAAAGTAATTAGAACTACAGGAAGACACGTGGGCCTTACGAGGATTAACCATAAATCTACAGGTCGATTCGCGAGAGTTGGCTCCTTATGTCTATATAAATCTGTGTACTGCATAAATGCACTAGGAGGGTCATCAGAGAAAATGTCGGTATGTTGTGAAGCTTGCCACCAACACTTGAAGCGACCACTCTGCAAAAAGTGACACCAACAAATAATGAGTTGAGAAACTCACGCCAACTCTTGTGAATCAATATCTACTTAAGTATGGATTTCCCTTGATTGGAAATAAATATACCTTTTTAACTACTACCACGCTGGAAAATAAGCATACGGTCCCCATCATCATTCGCAACTGCTTACCGTAGTAAGGAGGTATGAAACGCGCGCTGCCTACCCTTTAAGAACCTATACACTCCTTTGAGGAACCTCATACTGTAGCCTCTTGAGAAAACTCTGGCAGAGAATTCTCCCAGAACCGTTGGAGAATTCTTTCATTCAACACGTTGCTTTGTTCATTAATTGAAACCTAGTCAAAATTCAAAAGCTATTCATTTGTATAATTGGTATAGAATGATATATCTTAGCTTTGTTTTGTATTAAATACGATATATTTTTGGAATCTAAATCATTTTCATACTAATGAATTATATTGTAAAAGGATATAGTTATTACAAATAAACGAGATGGAACTTTCAAAACCCGTGCATGTTTAAACCAGTAATTTATGTCAATATTTACTATTATAAAATTGAAATGACACAAAATAATATGAGGAAGTAAATAAGAACGATTTACGATGAATATTTCAAAAAATTTAAAACTCTGAATATACTGGTTCCTGAGAATTTACTCTTGTTGACATAAATTATTTTTCACTAAAGTTGATATAACATAAAAAAAATATTCATCAAAAAGTAATTCTTAAATTAAGAATTCATGGTATTTTCTATTAAGGGCCCATTTTTTAGGCTGAACACTTGAGTGATATTAAAAACAAAGAATAGATACTATTTTTAGAATATCAGAGATTATAAAAATTGTGTCGCTTAACTTCAAACTCCGTAAGTCCATTCTGCTCCAAGGTTGATCAGCTTTCAGATTATTATAATTTTTTTGTGATACAAGTAATCAATCTTAAAGCATAATTTATTTATTCAAGGTTGAAGTTAAGCTACACAATAGTGGGTATTGAAATTATAGGTTCAAAAGTAATGGCGAAAAATTTAGTGGACCATTATTTAAACCTCAATTTTATATATTAGATCGTTCGAAGTCAAAAATTGTCCTACGGTTTTTTCTGTCTATGTTCATTGATTTCATGACAGCTAGATAATCCTAATAATTATTATAAATGATTTGTGAAGATATTTAGATATTTGCTACTCAATCAAGTAAAAGGGAGATTTCAGAAAATGTGTACTGTACCCAATTAGCATGACTTGTAAAAAAGTTAAATTATGCCAGTTTCTGAAAAGTATTGCCTTTTTAATATTGCTTCAGTTTAGTTTATGAAACGATCACCAAAATATGTAAGTACTTATAGAAATTTAATGCTTAATTATCGCCAAAAAACTGACATTATTTAATTTATCTACAACTAACGAACAAGAAAATTTAGCGTACAGATAGACAAAGTTCTGAAGTTAAGACATAAGATACTTGATATCCGGGTACTGTTCTGTTCTTTTCAGACGAAGCCACGGGCAGAAGCTGTTACTCAATAATTTAGCGAAGAAGGTAGCTCAGCTGTATCGGTATCATCACATGGATAAAGAGCTTCGCAAGATTCTGTGGTCGAGTGTGCTTTGTCATAATCTTTCAAGTCTTCGGAATCTTCGCCTTTAGGCAAACTGCAGAACAAATAACGAATTAGACATTAATAAAAAAAAAATACGAGTAACCAAGTAAGTATTTAAAATGCCTTAATATCAATATGCCTAAATTTTTTTTTTATGACATAGGCGGTTAACGAGCAGACGGATTGCCTGGTGGTAAGCAATTACCGTCGCCTATGGGCACTCGCAACACCAAGGGAGCTCTGGTAATCTTAATCACCATCAGGAACACAACACTACATACCTGAAAGGTAGCAGTGCTATTATGGCTGTGGTCTTCTGTAAGGAGGAGGTACTTCCCCAGTTGGGCTGCCCCAGATTCAAGCGTGATAGTCATCGCTGTGCCCCACCTCTCATTGTTGGACGTAGTTTAAGGACATACCCGGGTCCAACGTCCGGTCCGGGTTCTAGCAGGAACGACATTTGCTTAGTGCTTGCCACAATTCGTCTGTCAAATAATAATCTGATCTGTAATATCTGTCTTTGCCCTGTGATGCCGGCTGACTAGAATAGCACCACCCCATCTCCTCCCGCGGGTGTCGTAAGAGGCGACAAAGGGAAAAACCCTACGGACGGGCAGCAGCGTCCGTCGAAACCCAATCTACAGCTACTGCGGTTGCCAACCCGCCTGCCAAGCGTGACGACTATGGCAACTACCCCCAAGATGATACAAGTCATATTTGTGGGAGGCCTATGTCCAGCAGTGGACTGCATACGGCTGAAATGTATGTATGTAATATATTATCTATATGTTTAAGGAAACATCAAATATATTTTTAAGTAGTTTATATACGTCAGTTGTGATATATTCTGAGCATAGAACTCGCAACTTAAGAATGTGTGAACAATCTAATTATCGTATATCGTCCATTGCTGGACATAGGTCTCCAAATATGACTTCATCATCTTAGGGGGTAGTTGCCATAGTCGCCACGCATGGCGGATGGTTGGTAACAGCAGTAACTGAATGAATAAGATAAATATAAAAAGTACATTAAACTCGGAGGGAGACTTTAACGTCACTTTATGCTAAAAAGTATAACACGACGGTGTGACGTTGAACATTAACAAACTTTAGTTCACACTTTTTAGGTTAAATCGTTGGCTGAGTACTCACAACACATGCCTAAGCTTATCGTATTTCTCAGTTAATTTGTGTGAGGATACTCTGGAATATTTATTTTCACATATCTCGGAAAGAACTGTTTTATTCTTTAAAAACAGATAGCAAAGTTGCATTTTATTCACAAGAATGCAAAGTTGTTTCATACAAATTGTTTATTACTAATCGACTGTTTCTTTGATATTGTCTGGTCGGATGTTCTTTTATTTAATGTTTTTGAATTATGAATAGATGCCATTAATTATAAATAATTGTATAAAGTTTTAGAATATTTTTTTCCTTGCCTAGTGCAAGGAAAAAAAATATAAGAGGTGGAAAATTGTGTTTCACTCGGTAGCAAAATGTCTTTGAGACCGTCGTGCTTTGAGACCGTCCCAATGCTCAAGATTCTATAATTTTGAAATCTTTCGCTAGCTTGGGTCTCAATAATAGCACGAGAAAGTACTAACTTTGCTCCCTTGTATAACAAATAACTATTATTCACTTACGTGAAAACTGCTCTCATGATCTCTTCCAAGAAGGATCCTTGGGGATGATGCTGTGTTTGACCGACGTGACACAGATTCCTCAACACGCAGTCTTTCCCATTACTGCCGATGCTAGAAATCAATATAATCCTTTAGCCTTTTTTTTTTCAAAATACCAGAAGTACAATATTATAAAAACTGAACTAAATACTTATTACATCAAATATAAACAAGGCACTTGAGGCATTATATCAAGAATGGCACTTCCTTGCCGGTCACCAGTTGAGTGAACCAGACACTTCGCGAATTAAGGATGACTCACGTTAGACCGTCGCGCTTCCGCTCCGAGCGTTCCGTTGTATGGAAAGAGTCACGTGACCACCGAGCCGCCCGATCCACTCGACTCGGGCACGGGGCGGACGTGCGACGGCCGTTACAGCTATGTTCAAAGGGCTGGGCTCGGCCCGGTGATGTGAGGGCGACGGGATGTCGACAGGATGTCGACGGGCGTGCGACGGTCGCCTAGTCGCAAAAAATGGCTCGGATGGAACGGTATATATTGGCCGAACTACGGAGGTTGCAAAATGTCATCAATTTGTTTGCTAAATATGAGGGGATAAATAATTCTTTCTTTAGTCGGGTTATATTACTAGTGCAGAGACGAGGAATTAACAAAGAGTGCTGAGTTGACACATTTCTTTAAAAATAATCAAAGAATAAATATTCGTTAATCATAAATAAAGAACCGAATATTTAGGCAAAGGGCTCATAATTTATATTTTTTTATCAAAACCTCATTTAACATATAACATAAATATTTATCGCATAAAATAAATATTTAAACTAAATTTAAAAATATAATACTAAAAATCAAAGTTCGATGTAGGCCCTAGTGGTATGGTAGGGTTTAGGTATAGGTATAGTATATGAATTTTCTTAAATACCAAATGTAAAATTCAACAAATAATTGAATCCCTTCTTATGCCCTTTCTTAACTAATTTAATTAACGCCTGTTTAATTAACCATGTGTCTACATAACCATATAACTATAAACCAGTATGAAGATAATTCGACGAATTCCTCAATAACAATAAACAGTCTTTATTATTTAGTTTTCTGTGTTTGAATAGTCTGAATTGAAATCACCAAAGAGGTTTTTCATGTATGTCAATATTCGAGTTTCGGGCCGTTCGGACTCGGACCGTCGAGGTAAGTGAAGCGATAGGTCGACGGTGGGCTCGTGCTCGTGAGGTCGACGTGTAGGAAGCGCGACGGTCTAACGTGAATCATCCTTTAATCTCATATTAAAAATCACTGTGATCTTACCCTATCTTAACATATTACTATGGTTATATTTGCAAGGTTAGGTTAGGTTACATTTTTTTTATTTGAATTGGTTTTGACACAACTTTACTGTCATCAACTGACTCCCATCACACTGTGTCACAGTTTGGCTGTAGGGACAATAATAATGTATGTAGCACCCATTTTTTCTGTATTTCAAATATTCGGCAATGTCCTCAACATTGGATCAAATCCGTCCTCGTAGGTTTGGTCACTTATGACATTTTTTTTCTATTGACATCATCAATTCGTCATTTTATGAAACTCTTCTTCTTTGTCTTAACGTGTAATGAAAATTGTAAAACTTGCATAAAGCTCTGTGCAGTCAGCAGCAGAAGTGGCTAAGCGGTTGAGGTGTTCAAAATGAGGTCATCACATCTCTATTGTCAAGAGAATAAGAGCGCGTGTAGGTCATTTTGAACACTTCACCCGCGTAGCCACTTTTGCTGCTGTACTTTTGTGTATAGTCATAAACTTTTTAAAGACTCATTTATAATTTTACACATCTTGTTTAAGTTCCCAACTATTGTTAATTTCATTGCGTGCATTACTGCGTTCTTCAACGCATTGTTGAGTTGATTTTTTTTAAAACATAAATGAAGGGTCCACGGAAAGAACATGTCTAGTCACTTTGACAACATTTCGAGATATTGCGGTTTTTGAGTTTGGAATGATTCAATTAACCATACTATCTTCGCAATTAGATGATTTTCAAGTGCAAAAAACTAGATTAATAATCATGTTTACAATTATATCAGAAAATCTCATTTTTGGAAAAAAGTGACTAGACAATCTAGACATGTTTTTTCCGTGGACCCTTCAAATGTTAAGTGTCAAATGCTTACTTTACTTTAAAGTCTGTGTTATATCGTTTCAAATAAAAATCTTTCTTATTTTCCAAATCACTGACGTTACCAATTTTCCTTCCAAAAACAATCCACGCTACTTCTTTTTACCCTTCAATTTACATCAGAAACGTTAACGCCAAAACTTACGCTTGCAACACCGTCTCGATTTTCGGATAAAGCGAAGCTCGGGCAGCTCTATGAAACTCGGCGTTCCCATCCTGAGTCCCTTTCAGGAACCCGCGCTTGTGTTGTGAAGCGTGCATCAGCTTTCTGTCGGGTTTTTTGCGAAGACTCCGCTTCGCCATGGCCGGGTTTACTATAGGCTTCCTACAATGCGAGGTATTAGATAAGTAATCGGTTTAAAGTTGGGTGTCTGCGGGTGTCTGTTTGGGGTTTAAATAACGGTTAAATGTATAGCCAATATCATTGAAGAATTCGTATGGTTGGAACTTGGCGTTAAAATGAGATTATTCAAAAGGTATCATTTTGGTGCTGACGATAGGTATTTGATCAAATATAATGGCTTACATCTAAACGGCAACAATATAGAACACATTATATTACCTTCATTAGAATACCTTCTACCCAATATTATACAATATACCTATTGTAAAATTTCATAATTGAAGTAATATGCCCTGGTACTAGATATAGCTAAACCGTGTGCCTTGGGTGCCGTGTGATGCCGGCTGACTAGAAAAGCACCTCCCGCGGGTGTTGTAAGAGGCGACAAAGGGAAAAATCCTACGGACGGGCAGCAGCGTCCGTCGAAACCCAATCTACAGCTACTGCGGTCGCCAACCCGCCTGCCAAGCGTGGGGACTATGCCAACTATATTACCCCCCAAGATGATACAAGTCATATTTGGGAGGCCTATGTCCAGCAATGGACTGCATACGGTTGAAATGTATGTATATATGTATGATGTACTAAATAACAATCAATTATAGAAAATGTAATTGAAATAAAAAAAAAAATACTTTTCGTTTAATTTCGATTCCGTTTTGTATAATCTTAACCCATTAACTATTGGCCCCTGTTCATATGAATTTCTTGTCTTTATTATTATTCTATTGTATTAAAAAAAACAGACCAAAATAGGCAAAAGAATGGCGTAAAATTTATTCTTGTTAAGGGAGAATCTATTTAAAAGGTATGTTATGAATATTCAAAAAACGCAATATAAGGGACACCCCGGGCCGAATACAATTTTCGCCTTTGATCATTTTTCGGTTTTATCACGTATTTTTCGAAACTTGCTTATCGTCAATTTAAAAGGGTATCACCGTTTAGCGCAGTCAGAATCTTATAGTTAGTAGCACTCGTGTCAAATATATTGTAAGATTTGTAAGGGCCTTATCACACTTGCGATTTGCGAGCGAGTTGAAAGCGAAGCGAGCGCGCAGCGAATTCGCCGCGAGTGCGTAGCGACTCTGCTACGAGTGCGTCGCGAATTCGCCGCGTGTGCGTCGCGACTTCGCCGCGAGTGCGCAGCGAGTTCGTCGGAATTCGTTATGTAACTGACTCTCTAAGACGCAAATCACTCGCCATGATTTTCACGCGAGTACGCAGCGAATTCGTTGCGCACTCGCGGCGAAATCGTGACACGCTCGCGACGAATTCGTTACGCACTCGCAGCGAACTCGCTGCGCGCTCGCTTCGCTTTCAACTCGCTCGCAAATCGCAAGTGTGATAAGGCCCTTAGATCGTAACACAGCCTGAAACTATACCAATATACAGCCTTGGAGAGAATTATTGACCACCCATGCTTTTTACATAAAACACTCGGTATTATAGTGTAGTATTCAGATCTTTTCTGATGACATATTATCAATTTTAAACGGATTAGGTATTGGTCGTTGCGGTGACTGGTGATTGGATAGAAAGTGATTGCAATTGGAATCCCAGTCGGGGCATTTATTTGTGTGATGAGAACAGATATTTTCCTGAGTCACGGGTGTTTTCTATGTATTTAAGTATTTGTATATTATATATGTCGTTGGTTGAGTACCCACACCACAAGCCTTCTTGAGCTTTTTTATGTATTTAAGTGTTATTAACTGTCGTTCTCTTGTTGTGCACATTTATTTGGGTTTGAAATATAAGAATATTGTAATTTCTGTGAATAAATATATCGCTGAGTATAAAAAAAAGAATATTGTTTAACTGGATTTAGCAAGAGGTTTTCACCTCAGCAGCTCGAACATGTCTGCTTTCCTCACTCCAGGAGTGAGACAAAGTAACAATTGACGACCGGTCTGGCCTAGTAGGTTATGACCCTGCCTAAGAAGTCAGTGGTCCCGGGTTCGAATACCAGTCAGGTCATTTATTTGTGTGATGAGCACAGATATTTGTTCCTAAGTCATGGGTATTTTCTATGTATTAAAGTAATTATATGTATATATTTATTATAATAGGACATAATGGAGTCCCTTAACACCACTAACACTTTCGGACCCTCACAAATTAATCAAATATTATAATTTTGAAATGTACATATTTTATAATGAAAAATATTTAAACAAAATATTAAGTTTATTTTTTTATATTGAGCAGAAACATCTGCTAGCATAACAAAGATATTTAAGTCGAATCCAGTGGTTGTGGGTTCGAGTCCCGCTGCGAGTCAAATTTTTCTATTTTTCTTTCGACTTAAAATATTAAGTAATGAAGCCAGTGCAGTTGCACAAAAACACACTTAAATGAGTGTGGTTAACTTGATGTTCATTTTTTACAAGACTTTATTTAACTTTATGTATGTATTTGTATATTTATCCGGATGAAATCTTACAACTCAATTTTGAAGCAGACATCTTTAACCGATTGAGCTGAAATTTAACACACTTATGTAATTTCGGTTACAATGCAATATTATGGTACCACTGATCTGATCTGATGGCGGAGTCAGAAGGTAGCAAAAGCAACTCCTAAAATACACACGATAAACCCGTGGTGTTTTAGGCTCATTAGAATCCTTTCGAAGAGTAGATGACGATTGTGAAAAAAGTACAGTCGGCAATAAAAGCTTGTAATAAAAATTACATTTTTGGCAACTTATTTAACCTTTAATATGTTCTCACTACTGAGGTGAAAAGTTGTATGTGTCACAGTAGAGTAAAGTTATTTTACATCTCGTGTTTTTGAGTGCCTCGCTACGCTCAAGATTCTAACACTAGAATCACTCGCTACGCACGTGATTCAATTATAAAATCTTTCGCTTACTCGGGACTCAAAATTAACACTCGCAAGAAAAAACAACTTTCCTCTCTTGTTGCACAAATAACTATTTTAGAGTTAGAAGAAAAAAAGTGTGCTCAATATTTTTGTCCAAGGCTGTAAATGTGTAAAGATATATTTGGCTACTTCTTTTGCTACTAAATATTTGACTTTGACTGTTTCTAGGAACAGTTGCCGTCAATTTTATCGATGCGGCTAAGGTACACGAAAATATTTGAGCATGCGCTTTATCGTCTTGAATTAAAGGCGTTGTTCTGATATTCGTGAGCAACTTGGTAGCTCCGATATATCTCATGGACAGTGAACAAAATACAAAACTTAAACCATAAAATGATTAAAGTTTTAACTCTCACTAACTCACAAGTGATTTTATCTACGTACATATCATAAGTGCTCTAAAATGTGTCCAGAAACCGTAGGCTGTGACCAGCATTACCAACCATTAGAAATGAATGGAGATGTAATGTTAACATTACCTACTGAAATCCGTAGGTTATGAGTTTAAATTTGGAACAGCTGTCCAATTCAAGTGGGGTTTCTATTCTAGTATCTATAGATATTAAAACAGTCATTGATACGAAACGCCAATTCGTTATGTTTTTTTATTATAAATCGAACGACATTTGAACTCGAGTAACAATAGAATAGGGAGTTCATTCGCTTGTCTATGGTATTAAAAAAATATTTGACTGAGATACGAAATACGCAACGCCGCCATTCCAAGCTGTCATTTGTTTTGTTCGTTGACTTTTTGATGTTTCAAGTAATACTAGGTCATGTTCCTACGGTTCCTGAACCCATCTTAAAACATTTATGATATGTGTGTAGATAAAGTAGTGTATGCAACTGTACATAATTAGGCATTACAACACTCATGTGGTATTATTATGAAACTCGCCTTCGGCTCGTTTCATAAACCCACACTCTTGTTGTAATGCCCTTCATTATGCACAGATAGATAAACTACTATTAACAACATGTGGTAACAATTTAGATTTAGGTTTCATTCTTAGCCTTAGTGTTTATTTTTTGTTTTGTATTTTGTTTCGTTTTTATCTATTAGTAATGTTTTTATTAAAATATTATTATAATATGGACTACTTGTTACAACTTCAAGGCTTTATGGCCTACGTAAAAACTTACCTATGGTACTTTTTCCCCCACAAAACCTTGCCGTCATTATCAGTAAAATAAATCATCTTAGTGTCAGCCCTGCGATGGAGGGGATCGGCCTTGTGGTCGAAGGGGGAATAGGGGTCCTGGGGTAGCTCGTAGGCCAATGCGGCGGTGTAGCCGAACTGGAAGATATCGCCGATTTGGAAAATAGTCGGGAACGTCACGCAAAATACTGGAAAATAAGCAATTCAGCATTAGTTTTAGATGCTGGAAAGAAACAACAATACAAAGTACGAGTTCGGACTTGACAATGAGTCGCTATAGTGCGGCGGTGTAGCCTAAATACAAAATGTCGCTGATTTTGAAGATGGGCACAAATATGATAATACACTAGAAGAAAAAATATTCATAAGTTTTAAATGTGGGTGAAATGAAATAGAATGGTGAGTCGAGTGGGGCCAGCTCACTAGAATATCACCACCCCCATCTCCTCCCATGGGTGTCGTAAGAGGCGACGAAGGGAAAACCCGGTGGGCAACAGCGTGGTGGGCGCCAATTCGCCTACCAAGCGTGGCGACTATGGCAACCGCAAGTTGATACAAGTCATATATGTGTAATGATTGTAATGAAAGATGAAAAATAATATAAAGTATTAGACCGGACTTAACAACTAACTTTGGCCGTGTGGTGCCGGCTGACTAGAATAGCACCACCCCATGTCCTCCCGCGGGTGTCGTAAGAGGCGACAAAGGGAAAAAACCGACGGATGGGCAGCAGCGTCCGTCGCAACCCAGTCTACAGCTACTGCGGTCGCCAACCCGCCTGCCAAGCGTGGCGACTATGGCAACTACCTCTCAAGATGATACAAGTCATATTTCGGGGAGGCTTCTGTCCAGCAGTGGACGATTTATGGCTGAAATGTATGAGACCGGACTTAACAAGAGGTCCGAGAGACGTAAATCGGAACTATTACCAGTGTCAGCCTAACACTGTCAATGTCTGTCAACATAAGTTGACATTTTGTAACTAGAAAACTTTTTATAACTATCACAATGTTCACAGGAAAGAAGCAAACCTAATTAATCTGTATGACCTATTTACCAGTCGCTTTTTGGTGAAGGAAAACATCTTAAACAAAGGGACTAATCCGAATAAGGCCTAGTTTACCCTAAGGGTAAGATGGCAGTCGTTTTCGTAAAACTAGTGCCTACGCCAATTCAAGGGATTAGTTGCCAAGCGGACCACAGCAACAACACAACGCAACGAAGATGATAATCTGATTGGCAGTAATTTATCGCCGGCAATTCACCGATAAGCCTTTTTTTAAGACAAAGGTGGGAAACGAGCAGACGGATCACCTGCTTGTAAGCAATTACCGTAGCCTATGGGCACCCGCAACACCATGGGAGTCACAAGCGCGGTGCCGGCCTTTGAGATAAGAGTACGCTCTTTTCTTGAAGGTATGAGGGTGGTCCGGATCAGTCCGGAAATACCGCTGACGGCATATCATTCCAAAGTTTATGTCCTTAAACTACGTCCAACAATGAGAGGCACAGCGATGACCATCACGCTTGAATTTGGGGAAGCTCAACTGGGGAAGTACACCCTCTTTACAGAAGACCAAGGCCATAATCCCACTGCTACCTTTCAGGTATGTAGTGTTGTTTTCCTGATGGTGAGTAAGGATCCCAGAGCGCCTTAAAGGCCGGCAACGCGCTTGTGACTCCCTTTGTGTTGCGGGTGCCCATGGGCGACGGTAATTGCTTACCACTAGGCAATCCGTCTGCTCGTATGCCGCCTATGTCATAAAAAAAATGTTTTTTGATAAATTAATAAAAATACTTACCAAGTTGAAATGAACTTCCTTCAGGATATATCAAAAACCTCTTCCTCCTTGACAGTATTTTCGATTCACTGTAGTTTGCATCTTTATATGCACTATAGTTATAGCCCTCACAAATCGTTGAGCTAACTAACATACCAAATAAGACTATAGATTTCATATTTGCACCACAACTTGATATTATAGCGAGTATAGAGAAGTAAGGTTGGGAGAAATGTGGCATTCGGCCATTATAGATACAGCCACGAGTCACGACGTAAAACCGTTACAAATTATATACAGTGTGATTATTTCTGTGACTATCTTCGGAATGGGTTTTTTTGTTACGAATATGGTTTAGTTATTTTTTTTATGACAAAGGTGGCAAACGAGCAGACGGATTGCCTGATGCTAAGCAATTACCGTCGCCCATAGGCACCCGTAACACCAGGGGAGTCACAAGCGCGTTGCCGACCTTTAAGGGGGGTTGGAGCTCTGGGAACCTTACTCACCATCAGGAAGACAACACTACAAACCTGAAAGGTAGCAGTGCTATTATGGCTGTGGTTTTCTGTAAGGAGGAGGTACTTCCCCAGTTGGGCTGCCCCAGATTCAAGCGTGATGGTCATCGCTGTGCCCTACCTCTCATTGTTGGATGTAGTTTAAGGACATACCCGGGTCCAAATTTCTTGTGGTCCTGCGTTTATATTATATACATGAGTTCTTTAAATATATGACTTTGCCGTGTTGTGCTGGCTGACTATAATACCACCACCCCTTCGCGTTTAGTAGTTTATGCAAGAAGAAGTAACAGACAGACGAATATGACATCCGTTCTCATAAACATATAGAGGCAGACAAAAACTGCATATAAAAACTGTAAGCTGATCTTTTCGAAATAATGTAGATTTTACTTAGACTCACTGTTAAGCAGAATAAAAAGTTACTCGAATACGATCAACAATAAGTTGAATCGATAGTATTGTGAGTAAGAAACACTTAACATTTCTAGGTATAAAACTCACAAGAACTTAAAATTTATGCCAACGCCAGATATGGACTGCAACAGCTATATCAAAGCTGTGACAATGTTATCACTTTCATATTAGCACAAATATTCGCTAAACAAAAACGTGTTGACGATTTACTTTGCTACAGTCATGCGTCATATGCATGCCGTAACGTCATGCAGTATCAATAAACCTATTTCTATAATATGACCTGGGTATTGTCCCAAAAAAGTGACGTCTGGTCACACAGGTCACACAGGCAGCGTCCCTTAGAGCGTTGGACCCGGGTATGTCCTTAAACTACGTCCAACAATGAGAGGTAGGGCACAGCGAAGTACCATCACGCTTGAGTCTGGGGCAGCCCAACTGGGGAAGTACGACCTCCTTACAGAAGACCACAGCCATAATAGCACTGCTACCTTTTAGTGTTAGTGTTGTGTTCCTGAGGTTTTCAGAGCTCGAACCTCGCTTGAAGGCCAGCAAAACGCGCTTGCTAATTACAAGTTATACCCATCCATCTAAAACAGACCTAGGCCCCGTCGCAGGGTGCCCATTACGCAGGCAGCATTCCCGCGCGGAATTCCAATTGCAATCCTTTGAGCGAGAAAGCTGCCTGCGCGAGGGTCGCCTGTTGCCTCTCGTAGACGCTTGCTCAGTTCCTTGTGGAGCCCAAGCGCACCCTTGCCCCAAGGCCCTAGTGTCTAGTTACAATTTTAATCTTCACTGTCCTTAAGTCTATCTTATTATCAATTTTTCTTTATAATAAAATTAAATTAAATGTAAAAAAACCTCGCCAAATCCCCCTGCCTCCGGTATGCTTCCCAGAATGGCGGCGTTACCCTTCTGGATTGCCAGACTTAGTTTTTGGGCCAGTAAGGATCCGGCCCTGTAGTCCCCTGTGGCATCTATGAGCCGAAACGAAATTTCTTTTACAAATTGTTTGATGTCACTTGACCAAGGCCCTAGAGTTTCTACTGCAAGCACCGCGCTCGTATTCTTTCGATAGGAAAGCATATTTGCGGTGCTTAAGTGTCTTCGCATGGTCTGCGGCAGTCCCAGACATTTCGAAGAGACTCAGAATCGCAACAGGGAACTGTAGAGAAGAAATAACCTCGCTGAACGCATCTGTCTCGCATTGCAGCAGGGCAGCCCAGCCCGCGTCTTCGCACCACCACTCCGCAGGGACCTTTTTCAGATTCAATATAGGTAGTTTTTAGTCTAATTATTGTATAATCCAAATTTTTAAGTAATTTTTTATATTCTGTCTATGTACTTAAGTATTTATATGTATGTATCTATTTATTATATATATCGTCGTTTAGTACCTACAACACAAACCTTACTGATCTTACTTCTTTGATTTGGTCCAGGTCGATTTGTGTAAGATTGTCCCGAAATATTTATTTATTTATTTACTGTTTTTAATTATTTATTGATCAATAAAGTGATATACATAACTGTTGGAATGACAGATCAAACTGCAAGTCACGAGATTTTTTCCATACATTTCTTTTAATATAATTAAAACTATTGTGAGCCATGTTACTACTACTTAGTTACAACCGGATAAACTCACGTGTAATTATATCGCACTTGGCGACATATTTCGGGTAAGCTCTGGTATCCATTTTCAAGCCGAGTCAGGACACACCATGCGATATAATTACACGTGAGTTTATCCGATTGTAAATAAGTAATACATTTATTTTGTTTCTACAACCGCGCCTTTCCTTTTAAAAATGCTTTTTTCTCTCATCTGTGCAGAGTCAGCCTATTCCCGCGCTACATACTGTCGAGTCACACTTGGACCCAGCATCTGGTCTTTTATATTTTGGTACATCATTATTTCAATTAATAAATAATTACATTATCTTGGTTACCACCAAAGTTGGTCCGTTGCGTTTTGATCTTATGATGAATAATGTTGAACAAGCTTAGCGAGACAATTTGTCAACGTCGGAGACATTCCTTCCTTAGTTATCTATGACAATTTCAGTGTGGGGCTAGTTGATGAATTTATTTATCTCCAAAAGGTTCTTTCACATATTCACGTTCTATGCTTAAACTAGTATGCTTTTGTCAAACAAAAGAGTATTAAATACGATCGATACGTAGATGAAAAACTTAGCTAAAGCAGCTTGCCTATGTAGTAGTAACGTGTACACGCATGTCGGCGTTCTATATTCAAATTTTGACATAAGTTCCATATTAATTCTCTGCACAACTACATGGATTATGGTCCTTCTGTTAAGTTTTTCACCAATACAAAAATTATTGTTATAGAAAAGCAATAAAAGTTACAAATTACATACATTAAAATAGAATTTAGATATTTATTTGGCAACATTATTTACTGCTCTTGTTGAGAATTATGACAAATAAAATACAGTTTAAAAGGTGAGTTTGATATGTTGGTTGAGTTGAAAAACAAAAATATTTTTCCCTGTAAATTTTAGAACTTAAGTTAGCTTAGTTTAATCTTAATAAAATCTCCTAGACAGAACATAACATGTCAGAAAGAAGTTACGATCGACAAAGTTTCAACTTGTTTCACGGAATCCATCAAAAATCCAAAAGCCTCGGATTAATCCGGGGATTTCTTAATCCCCCTGTAATCTGCAGCACGGTACAGTGAGCACGGTTTTGACCGCTAAGTCTGGCTACCATCAAGACCTGATTTCTTCTTTGGCCCGTTTTCCGAAATATTTTGACCGGGGTCGAGATAATATTTTAGTGGTTGTATGTAAATATGGAACCGTGAGGAGAAATCATATATTCAATGACACATGACGCTCCTCATTATGTTCCTCGCTTTGTCCCGGCATCTTGCCTCGGTTCATGGAAGCGAGGGGCCCGCTTGAAAAAAACCCAGTATTTGGCATAGGCATTAGTTTTACGAAAGCGGCTGCCATCTGATATTCCAACCCAGAGGGTAAACCGGGCCTTTTTAGGGTTAGTCAGGTTTCCTCACGAGAGATATCAGAATAGGATTTTATCTGTCAAAAGCCGAATTCTTATACAATGGCTTTATTACATTATGCCTGAACCTTTAGTTACATTTATCAATTTAATTATCACCTATATCGGTACTGCGATTCATAATATACACAGCCTCTAGCCGCCCGAAGACCTATAAAAAGGTCTCCCATTGAATGCCATTTTGAATTTTAATTATGACAAACCATAGTTGCATTTACTGGTAAGTCTTGAACTCTGGGTGGCTAGAGGATAGATGACGAATGAAGCATAATAACCCCACAAAAACTAATTCAGAAAGTACCTTTTAATATAATACCTAATACCTAATATAGTACCTAAATATAGTACCTTTTTCAACCGCGCATGAGGTTTGACGTAAGACATTTTATTTTTGCCAATCAAAACTTTGATGGACTGATGACAACTACTTAGTTACAAACGGATAAACTCACGTGTAATTATATCGCACTAGGCGACATGTTTCGGGTAAGCTCTGGTACCCATCTTCAAGCCGAGTCAGGACACACCGATCGCGTTGAGGGTGTATCACTCGCCCTCAATTACACGTGTGTTTATCAGTTTGTAACTAAGTAGTAGTAACATGGCTCACAACAGTTTTAATTGTATGACTGATGACAACTTTTTCCTAATATCTGGAATTGCTTATTAGATAATATATAAAGCCGAGGAAAGGGGTAAGGGAATAACTGTAGAATTTTGAAATGATTTTTGAGTCGCTTTGTACTGGAAATGAAGTCTATGTATATTCGCTGTTACAGAACGCTTGAAATTATTGCATACTTATGAATTTGGCCTAACAAATAGCGCTGGCAGCCTAACGGTAATAGCGTGCGACTTGCAATCCGGAGGTCGCAAGTTCAAACTCGGCTCGTACCATTGAGTTTTTCTGAACTTATGTACGAAAGTTTGATATTTACCAGTCGCTTTTCGGTGAAGGAGAACATCATGAGGAAATTGGACTAATCGCAATAAGACCTAGTTTACCCGCTGGGTTGGAAGTTCAGATGGCAGTCGCTTTCGTAAAGCTACGCCTAAGTTTAGTTGCCAAGCGGACCCGGGCTTCTAAGAGCCGTGGAAAATGCCGGGATAACGCGAGAAAGATGATTATGAATTTAGCCTACCTTGTAAGTAAACTATGTCATAGAACTATAATCCTAAGAACATTCTTACCCCAGATCTGAGTTAACACAAGTAAATAAAACTGCCGTTACGGTACACTTAATGTCTCGTTTTGGGACGGTTTGCTTAACATTTTATCAACTTACTTAAACGAAGCCTCATATTTGACCCATTGAGACAGTTGTTCAAGTTTACGAGACATAGCAAGACAGTAAAGCAGTTACCATGAACAAAATGTATCATATAGTTTTGTTATGTTATGTAGTTTTAGTAGTTTTTGTTCTTATTAAAACAGGTGATGCTAACAGTGAAAGAAATCAAAGAGTTAAAAGATATTTAAGTTTCGGGAATATATCGCATTTTTTCGTGAGTATCTACTTACTATACTTTTAAAAAACTATACGATTTTAAGCTAACATAGTCGTTGATATTACAGCTATTACTTAAAACTTAAGAGTGGTCCCATAAGGATGGCGCTTGCAATAATGCCGAAATATCGGAAACTCAGTCATATTAACATACAGTCAAGTGCAAAAATACATATCGAAAGAATCCTTTCATGAATACGTCCTACAACCTTATTTACTGCACAATAGAGTTGCTCGGTACATATTTTTGAAACATTGGCAGTGAACGAATTTTTACACTTGACTGTACATGGTAACTGTACCGTTTTAAGTAATAGCTGTAATGTAACTGATTTTTGGGCTAACTGTAGAAAACTAAATACAATAAATCGCCATCTTCCTCGCGTTTCACCAGCATTTTGCTACTTACCTTTGTAACTAATCTCAGGCTTTGGTGTAGACACTAGTTTTACGAAAGCGACTGCCATCTTTGCAACCCAGGGTTTAAACTGGGCTCTATTGTGATTAATCCGGTTTCTTCGCGATGTTTTCCTTCACGTAAAATCGACTGGTAAATATCAAATGATATTTCATATATAAGTTCCTAAAAACTCATTGGTACAAGCCGGGGTTCGAACCTGCGACCTGACAAAATGATTTGTTTCTAGTGGCATATTCCAATCCATAATTCCTCCGAGATCGGGTGGTCAACACGTCAGCCGCAAAAGCTGAAAATGTCGTATTGAATCTGACCCCGGATTTTGCTGGGTTCGGGCTGTTTCAATCTCTTAAAATCTATCCGTTCCTTTTCACATACCTGCTCGTACGAGGTCACGGAGACCATCCCGGGCGAGTGACTTAATAAACGAGAGAGACAGAAACCAAAATTAACTTCAAATGTGGTCTAAATTCCAGTACCGTCTGAACTTCAAGGCCAACATGGTGCCCTGGAATCAGATCTTCGCGTACGCGCTTGGGTTCCGGATGAACTGGGACGAGCCGCCCGACTCCTTCCATCCGTACCACCATCTGCAGCGCAGGACAGTTTACGAGGGCTTGGAAACACTCCTAGACAGGTCAGTTCTGCTAAGGTTCAGTAGCACATAAACCACGTATGTCCACTGCTGGGAAACCCCACAACATGGGGGATTGTTGTCATAATCTCCACGCTTGGGCGTGGAGTACGTTTCACCGTTCCATGCTGTCCACAACCAGAGGCTATCTGCGATCTGCAGCAGGTGGTCGTTTCACGCTGTTAGCCCAAATAGCGTCTGCATTGTGACTCCACAAAACACTCTTTAAAAAAAGCAGCAATTGCCTTGTTGTTATATTGGCGAGCTGCGGACTTCTACTGCTATTTAAGTATTAGCTGCTTAATTTATAATGGCTGGTAAGCTAGGCATTACGGTTTACTCTACTCTTCATTCAATCGTGACATTTTGTATGAAAAGGGACCTTATTGTTACATAAGCACCATCGACAAATGAGGTTTGATGAGATAATGACACAATTTAAAAAGGCCCTTGAGGCATTGTAGCAAGGATCCTGGGTATTTCCTCTAGGATCGCAATGCTGATACGTTTTGTGATGAAGCCGCCAACTCTTTGGTCACCAGTTACATCAACCATTGGGACCCTATGAACCTAGAGTTTCTAAAGGCCCAGGCACCCCAGTGGCGGCCAATCGACGTTTTCTCGGCGATTCCATAGTACGCAGCGTGCAATTTATATGGGAACGCCGAGAAAACGCAGGACAAAAACCCATGTGTATGCAATCCCACTCTAACTCAAATGGTAGGTACAGAATAAGCCTATATTTATAGCGTTTAGGTTAAGTTTCGACACTTTCTTTCATACATATAGTCATCTAGTATAGTGAGCAGCAGATATTGCTAAGCGGGCGATGTGTTCAAAATGAGCTTGACATGACTATATTGTTAAGAGAATGATCATGAATGACCATGAGGAATGGAATTCGCTCCCATCGTCTACGGTATTCCCGGAAAGATATAATTTGGGTCTCTTCAAGGCAAGACTGAATAGGCTGTTACTGAACCAGCGTGCTACACCTTCGACCTCGTCGACACTTACCATCAGGTGCGACTGAGGTCAAAATGCTGGTCAGTCTTATATAAAAAAAATGTGTCAAGATTGTTATGAACACCTGGCCTGCTTTCTGCTGACTACACCTACAACACAAACCTATTGAGCTTACTGTTGGGCTTAGTCGATTTTTTAAAGATAGCCAAGAATATTTATTCTAATATTGTTTTTTTTTTACAGAAACGGCCTCAATGGTTACCACTGCGTCCGACGCGCCATCTGTGAAACGCGGATGCTGTTAAAACCTGCGGGTGTTTACTACAACATACTTAAAATGGTATTTCGGTAAGCAAGCTCAACTTTTTAAGAATAGGATAAATATAGTAGGTATAATATAAGTGAGAAACTACGAGTACAGAGCACCTGAAGTATGTGTATGTAGTAACGTGTGTGTACACGCATGCCGGTGTTCTATATTCAAATTTTGACGTAAGTTCCATATTAATTCTCTGCACAACTACATAGACATGGCCCTTCAGTTAAGTTTTTCACCTATATAAAATCTAAAGTTAGTTTCAGAAAATTATTTATACTTACATCTATTAAAATAGAATTCAGATATTTCATTTATTGTGGAAAATTATTTACTGCTCTTGTTAAGAATTTTCACACATAAAAGCAAGTTTATTTATTTATCTGTGCCCTGCGGTGTTATCCGCGGTTTATTAGGGGAAAAACGTAGCCTATGTGTTAATCCAGGATGTCAGGTAACTCTATACCAAATTTTATTAATTTCACTCCAGCCGTTTAGACGTGAAGAAGTATCAAACATACACACTCACAAACTTTCGCCTTTATAATACTAGTGTAGATGTTGGTTAAGTTGAGTCTTTTTTGTTTCTGAAAAGAGGGCTAACCAAAAAATATTTTAGCTATTGGCAAAATTTTTGAAAGGACCATTATCGATTCCGCCACCGTTGTAGTAAAAATCTACCGTAAAACTAGGTCGATTTGTAATAGTGCCTAATTATTTTATTTTATTTTATTTATATGGAATGGTATGGTTTATGGTAGACAGATTGAGCTGACAGTGATTATAATATATTAAAATCTTTACAGAAAGCAGACATCAGCGACAGACAAATGGCACAACGTGACAGAGATGGACTGTCAACAATCGATATCTAGCTGTCCTTTTTCGTTACTCGAAGTATCGACTTACACAGACCTGTGAACAGAATCCTGGACAAGAGTGTGTCAATCAAGTACTCAAAGATGAGACAATTTTTGAGTATTGAAGGAAGAAAAGAGCGATGAAGCACGGCAGCGTTTCATGCCTCAAGTTTAGCTTCTACACGCATTATCCATAGAGTATAAATATACTCATGATCAGTTTGTGTGACTTTGTATGTCTCAAAAACCATTTTTGATTAAATTTAAAAAAAAAGTCAAATATTTTTTTTGAGTAAAGATTTATTTTCATACCTTACCTATACTTACCCTACTTATGTACCTGGAGCTGTGGAGGTGGTCCTAAATATCTGAACACCTCTATTGTCAAGGCGTTTCGCAAATTCAGATATTTATGACCACCTCAAAAACCCTGATATATCTGATGGCGATTGCACCAGGTGCTTAATGAATTTAATGATTTTCATAGACAAGCCGAAACTAGCATTGCTTTTTTTCTACATGGAAAACGATGCAATTGTCTGAAAGTTAGTCAAGCCAGTAGAAATCGGCTTCTATGGATTCACCGCCGCTGATACCTAGTGCCTACATAGGCCTGATACAGATTTGGCCATAGTATTAAGATAAGATTAGATAAGATAATCTTTATTTCAGACCAGGTCCATATACATTTTCATACTATTCAATATAATAATTATATTGATTAGATTAGATAGTATTGAGCACACAGCTTTTTTCAACCAAAAACCAACTATTTCTAAATGCAATTAAACCATTTTCTGATATTTCAAACTTTCATATACCGGGTGTGGCCTGTAATAGGAGCAAAAATTTTAGGGATCGCTTCTACACCACGAACGTATCATCATTTGTTCTACAACTTTAAATAATTGGGTAATTTATTACTTGTGACTTTTTCGAACAAACTAAATAGTATTTTCAATTAACAGCATCCAATAGTCTAGTTGACGTTTACTATCAGCCTACAAACTTCATAGTTTTTGCAATACATTGCTTGCTTGGAAAAACTGTTTTTATTAATATTTATTAAAATGTTAGTTATTTTCAAAAGTCGTAAAAACACCACAAACGTAGGAACATTTGGTTGCTACGTTTGTGGTGTAGAAATGATGCCTGGTAAAGTTATGCTCCTATTACAGGCCACACCCGGTATATACACAACAAAAGAACATCAGTTGAAGATACGTATTAAATAAGAAAACATAAAGCACCAAAAATTCGGATCCACAACGAAGTGACTTCTTGCAAATTTCCTATGTAATCACCAGTCACCGAAACGACCAATACTAATCAATACTAATCAGTTTAAATTAATTGATAATATGTCGTCAGAACAGATGTAAACACTTCAGTAAAATCGAGTTTTCATATATAAAAAGCATAGGTGCTCAATACTTCTGTCCAAGGTTATTTATATACCTAGATATTTTTTTGCAGCAACGACATTTGCTTAATGCTTCTCACAATAAAAATATCGACAATCCTGTTATCGATAAGGACATACTACTTCAACGACAAGACGTACACACAGGCTACCTACCTAGATGCCGCGTTCCACCGATCTTGAACAAATTGACCGTAATCCGTACACTTTAGATTCAATTTACTTTTATAATTTGCAATGAATCGTTCCAAATTGTTTTCCGAAGTATGTAAACTATTAATAAATAGATAGTTTTGTTATTTTATTTATTTTTAACCCTATTACCCTATTTGTATTTGTATTAACTGTATGACGTTGAAGTGGTACTTATCGATAACAGGACTACCGATGTTTTTATTTTGTCAATCACTTACAAGTAATCGTTCGCGCTAGAAAAATATCTAGTATATAAAAAATACCAGTCTGAAATAGGGAAACATGGCATCATTTTCGCGAAGCAACGGGATCTCTCCCCATCTAGTCACATTTATAAAACTCACCCTATATAACTAGTTCCCTTCTAATTAGTGCTCGAGTATGAGTGATGGTGTTCGCGACAGTAACAATCCCAGCGTCATTTGTTACAAGTTTTTGCTCTGAAACGGGATATCCGATATTTTTCCATAGGAACCCATTTATATGGCGGCGGTGTAGCTATTTTTTAAACTTAATTAGTAATTAAGTTCAAATAGATTTTTTTATTAAATATTTTGATTTACATTGATTTTTAAGTGCAACTAAAAGAATTATTTTAAGTAGATATCTAATAAGAAAAAGTGACTTTCGCTGTAATATGTCGCTGTCACTTTGAAAAATATTTATATCTGACACATATACTCGTACTGCAAGTTGAAACGCAGTAACCCTGTACTCATGCCGTACATAGTTACGTCATATTTCTTTTGATTGCTAGAATGAAACTAAGAACAAATCAAATTATTTTTTTATGAAATATCTTGATTTGCTTTTTGATTTTTAAGTAGTAATACTACTATATAAATTAAAAGTTTAAATAGATAACATATACTTAAGAAAAAACGACGGGGACCTCCGGTGTTCGAGAGGTGCTAGAATGAGTTTACAAGGTTGTTTCGAAGTAAATAGTTACAAATATTTTAGTTTAAGTAAACAAAAAGTAAATGTAGTAATTATATACTTATAATAGATATACAAAGTTAGGAATTGTTATTTGCATTCCATTTAAATTAAATTCGTTTAATAATACCTGGATGTTACCAATAAATTATTATCTTATATTGACAGGAAAATGGCTTAATTTAGAAAACTACATTACGCCAAATTAACTATGACAAATAATTATATTTTTTTTATACAAGACTGACCAGCATTTGACCTCAGTCGCACCTGATGGTAAGTCACGACGAGGTCGAAGGTTTAGCACACTGGTTTAGTAACAGCCTATTCACTCTTGCCTTGAAGAGACCCAAATTATATATTTCCGGGAATACAGACGAAGGGAGCGAATTCCATTCCTTAGCAGTCCGCATTAGGAAGGTAGAAGCGAATCGCTTCGTGCGAATGAATGGAATATTCACAACGTAAGGATGAAATTGCTCCCCTGGACGTCCGGTGATGGAACGGAGATGGCAGAATTAAATCGTGTAATTCCTGAGCACAATCTCCAAAATGTATCATGTAAAACACAGACAAACTAGCAACCCGGACCCGGACCCGGGTATGTCCTTAAACTACGTCCAACACTGAGAGGTAGGGCACAGCGATGACCATCACGCTTGAATCTGGAGCAGCCCAACTGGGGAAGTACCTCCTCCTTACAGAAGGCCACAGCCATAATAGCACTGCTACCTTTCAGGTCTGTAGTGTTGTGTTACTGATGGTGAGAAAGGTTCCTAGAGCTCCAACCCCCCTTAAAGGCCGGCAACGCGCTTGTGACTCTCTTGGTGTTGCGGGTGCCCATGGGCGACGCTAATTGCTTACCACCAGGCAATCCGTCTGCTCGTTTGCCGCCTATGCCATAAAATAAAAAAACCTTTTCAAATTATGATAATTAATTCAACCAAGATCTCACACACACAAATAGATTAATTTTTGAAAAGAATCGTTTGCTAGCGACAGCGTCTGCTAACAAACTCCTATTTGCGTGTTGAAGGATAACAGATAAACTTGCAGCTATGAACCGTAGTCGTGAGTTCAAATCTACCCAGAGGCAGTTGATTTTTCTTCTTTTTTATTTTTTTTCTAAGTAAGGCCTATGTAAGGGGAAGGCCTATATAAATGTATTTCTTGTAATTTCGGCTTTTCTTGTATTGTTTTTTTTTGTGATAATTAATATTATAAGTGTTTTAGTAAACTCTTATATTTAAGTGTGTGTTACTGTCTTAAACTTGCATGGCTTTTATATAAATAAATGAATAAGTTGTAAATTAATGATTCGTCCTTTCATTGATAATGTCAGCCAAGACACTGCCGTCTGAAAGATGGCCGCCGAGCGGCCCAGGGCAGTAAATCGTCCGGAATCGTTCACGATTGCTCAGCTCCTGTGGGGCCCATTCATTCCCACGCACGTCTTGGGTACTGCGTATGTTTAATTGTTTTCTGGATATTTAGTAAGCTTCCTAGCTGTAAGTAGCTATAAGTTATAAGTTTTTATTGACATATAAAATTGTATATGGTAGAGTTTGAATTAATTGTTTGATATGTTTTCTTACAGAATAACGCATGTATGTTAAGATTTTTTGTGGAATACTGTTTTGAAAAAATAAGTCTCGCCGAGTTTCTTGCCAAGGAAATCAAAAGACTGGCTCAAAAAAGAGAGGATTGGCGATTATTCCACCGACATGGCTCTTAAATAGATGATGATGATGATAAAAGTCAAACTACTTCTCGGGTCAGAGGTGTAGGGTTAGAATCGGTGTAGTTTTATTTTTCTCTTCTACTTTTTGTGTACTTGACGTGTAAAAGTGCCCTTGTGCCCACTGAATAAACGTTTGAGTTTGAATTGATGATTATGTACATAATAGTCAAACTAACTTATTTAAAACGAAACTAATACTAAGTAAAATTATAATAAGCTCTATCCATTATAACTACGAGTACATAGGGATAACTTCTTCACTCAAACAAATGAGTTATAATTAATTAGAACAATCAAAACGGTTTAGTAGTTAAAATCGGTTAATATGCCAAAGTCGTTTGCAGTTAGCTCCCGTCCTTCGGGTGCCATTAATTCTCACACATTGCAATTTAACAATATATCCCTATTTATAATGGGTGTTATAAAAACGTACTACAAGATTATCAAACCGGCATCTGTTCATGATTTTGAACATCTTTTACAATGGAATCAAATGGGGATTTGTAAAATTAAATAAAAATTGAGCTGTTCCATAAAAAAGGTCAAGTATAAGTTGATGAAAAGAAAATGTATAAGAGAGTTGTTTTTTTTTACAATTTACTAAGTTGACCCCATAGTAAAAATTGTTCCAAATCATGACCAGATGCCGGTGTAATAATCTTGTATCATGTTTTTTATAACACCCAGTATTTTAAATTATTCCTCCTATAGTATGTGACTGAAATCCAACAGATTATAAATGTTATAATCTGTTGAATTTCAGTCAATACAAATACTTTATTATATCAAATTCAACTCCGAAATAGGTGAAATGGGGGATGAAAGTACGTGAGGTGGAAAGGAAAAGAGGTTGGCTTCACAACTTTGACGCTGATGAAGAAGTTAGGAATTAAAGTAAAAAACAACACACATAAACGTCCTAGACAGACATCGAATCTAGCACCAGCTTCGTAGTCGGAGCTACTACCGACTAGGTACATATATCAAAAAAACGGGGAAGAGCAAGTCGGGCCATGTTCATAGGGTTCCGCAGTTTTCGATCCGTAAATCAAAAATCAAAACCGTTTGTTGTTGAAAATAGTTTTCCTCTAAAGCCTTTACTGAGCTATAGTGTGACGTGACGGCGCCAGTAATGGACAAGGAACCAATCATGAACATTAGTGTTTATTTCAAAGGATTCAAGTGTTGTGCTTTTGTTGGCAAAATATTCAGTATAATAACGTTATGGTTTTTGAATTAAGAACTAAGTTATTGAACACCCTACTTGATTTTTTATATTGCTTGGACTCGCGGTTCTAAAGTAAACTGTCTAACGTCATTTCACACTTTAGGGTTGAACCGAAAAAATTTACCTCTCTCCCTACTTGTCATGGAAGTACAGTCAGCAGCAGAAGTGACTAAGCTTTTGCGGTGATCAAAATGAGGTCAACACATCTCTATTGTCAAGAGAATAAGAGCGCGTGTAGGTCATTTTGAACACTTCAAACGCTTAGCCACTTTTGCTGCTGACTGTACTTTAAAGGGTTGTTATTTATTTGTTTGACCAATTTATCTGCGGGATTGATTAACATTCATATGAAAGTACCATTATGTAATTCTGATATATATCAATCATCATCATCTCAGCCAAAAGACGTCCACTGATGAACATAGGCCTCCCCCAGTACTTCTATAGGCATCGGTTGGAAGCGGCATGCATCCACCTTTATTAGGTCGTCTGTCCATCGTCCACTCGACCACTTTTCGACCCCATCGGCCATCTGCTTTGCGTGCAATATATCAATAAATAAAATAAATAAATAACTATTAGGGTTCCTAGTAGACTACAGAACCCTATAATGTAACCAATCACAGCACGCATCAGAAATCAATAAATATGACAATCAGCGGAGCGAATTGCAAATTAGTATGAAATTCAATTAAATTGACAATTGCATTTTCCGCATCGTAATGGAGTAACAGTTGTTCCTGAATAATGCATTTACTGCACTATTTTGATTTTGATTCATAAGTTGAGCTTTTAACGAGATTTTTAGCGTAGTGCTGCTTTTTTTTACAGCGCATTGTTTTAATTAAAAAAAAAAAAAAAAAAAACAATTAACACGTTTATTGAAAGTATTAGGTAATTTGATCTCCAAATAGAAAATTAAACACAATTATACATCACTTGTATGTAACAATGATGTTCACACAGATAAGATGTGCTTAATAAGTTGAAATCTAAGTCGCGACAGTCTAATGACTAAGAGTACCTATTTACTTAACTACTTATTACATGTCGGCATTTCCTCGTAGTTGCGTGGTGCGAGGAAGCCGCCTGCTCTTCCGTCACCAGTTTTCGACGCTTCGAGATTTCTGCAAAAAAAATTGTGCGCGCTGGGACCCCATGGACCTTCTACCCCAAACGAGAAAAAATTGTAACTCTCTGCCCTGACTCTTATATTAGTCACTTTTAAAAATTTCAAACACATAAATTCTGACCCGCACCTATGATTTGACACTTGCTGGGACTTCACTTATCCGCGAGAATGACCGGTGCAACCCGCCTCGAAACTTTTATTCGCGATAAAACCGTTCTATAGTTATTAATAAATACGAATCATATATGATGAAAATCTAACTAATAAACTAAAGCTTATAAATAGAGAATTTGAGGTCTCGGGCACAAGGTAGGGTGGCCAGAAGGCCGATTCCCACTATGTATTTGTTTCTGAGGAACAGATCTTTATTTGTATAGCAATAAGGACGTGTTACGATATATTGAAATGCTACTCTAATTCGTTATTTATTAACCAACTAACGTTATATATAATTACACAAAGTTAAAAACTACCTTAAGGATATATTATATGCACATATTTACAAGTAAAAAATAGGGTCGAGCTCTGAGCAGGATGGTAAGGTGCCCAGAAGGCTGGCGGAATTGAATTTGTTTCTTAAAATTTACAGACATTTTATGTTTTTTGGACCCGGGTATGTCCTTAAACTACGTCCAATAATGAGAGGTAGGGCACGGCGATGACCATCACGCTTGAATCTGGGGCAGCCCAACTGGGGAAGTACCTCCTCCTTACAGAAGACTGCAGCCATAATAGCACTGCTACCTTTCAGGTATGTAGTATTGTGTTCCTGATGGTGAGTAAGGTTCCCAGAGCTCCAACCCCCCTTAAAGGCCGGCAACGCGCTTGTGACTCTCCTGGTGTTACGGGTGCCCATGGGCGACGGTAATTGCTTAGAGAATAAGAGCGAATGTAGGTCATTTTTAAAACTTCACCCTTTCAGCCACTTTTTCTGCTGACTGTATGTGCACTGTGCTATCTTGCGAAGTGTGATAGGGCACTTTCAGGGACTAATCTCTCATAAATCTGGAGCCGAAACCGACTGTGGACCTCCACCTTACAGAAGACCACAACCAAATAGCAGTAGACCCTACTCATAATGTTGTCAGCAGTTGAGTAAAGTCGCCTTCACGCGTTTATCCACTGGAACTACAGGTGTCAATAGACTACGGTGACTGCTTACCATAAGGCGGGTTGTATGCCTGTTTGCCACCATTGTTGTATTAAACCACAACTGTTTTTGTAATTTTTACTGACTTCTTCACAATTGCACGCTTGCGCGGAAGCTAGATACATGAAGCATAATTTATTATTGTAACAACCCTGTACTGTGTCTATGCAAATAAATAATTTCTGATACGGATTCTAAAAAAATAAACATTTTAATCGTTATCATTATATCTTGATATATACATCAATGTATGTCGCACTTGTCAGCATGAAATATGGTCTGTTGGATTCTTACTACACTACTCGTCCCTCAGTTGAGAGATGAACTCCAAGATCCCCTGCCCTTCAGGACAGTCGCGGTAGATATAGGAACAGCTGAACATCTGCCGTCCAGCTACAGCGGCATCCACGTAAGGGTTCATAGCCTCCTTCAAGTCTTCGTCCAGGTCAGATAATGGAGATTGGCCGTAGTCTGGCCTGGAAAGTAATTTTTTTTGTAAGTGGTAAACATCTGATACTATCTGAAGACAAGCAACAACGTCCTTTTAGTGCAGTGACCATCAACCAATACCAAAAATGTAATCAGAAAGAGTGCTAAGTTGTATAAGAAGTTATATTGCAGATAAATTCAGTCCCTGTCTTTTTGAACGAGAGCCATGTCAATTGTGTTATGATGGGTAACTCACGTTTAGTAAGTCGAATATTGCTCGACAAGTTTCGCGAAGAACCGCGGAGCTAAGTCCTGAGCCGCTTGCGTTGTCTGATCGACGAAGACCAAGCAATGTCCGAGAGATCGCTCCCTGTCGCGGTTTATGGGGGAGGCCTGGTCCAGCAGTAGACGGTCGTGGCTGATAAGGGGGAGGACTAGAACTAAATATACAGTAAGCAAATACAACCAATACTTAAACGTCAAATTTAGTGTATTTTATAAAGTTGAAAACCACATAATTTTACTGTTTAGGTCAGGGGCCGATTTTTGAGAGTTCTGCATTCGATTTCAAAAACGTTGAAGACGAAAGCAATGGCACACAAAAGTCTCTCATCATTATTTTCTTACTAAATGTATAGGTTTCCCTATACACACGATTATTAATTTCGATCATTCATATTTCTAAAATACCATGTCTTCGTTTCTGACAGAGTATAAAATGTCACGATTCCAGTAAGTAGTTAAGTACTCAACGCTCAAAAATCGCCCTCCTGGTTCCGTGATTGTCTGCGTCGTCCGAGTTTATGTCATGAACTGCCAGCATGGCGTTTGTACTGTCGTTTTAAAGTCGGTCTTCTTAATACCATATCAGTCAGACAGCTCGCCACATAACTGTCATGAAGAATACATGGCAGCATTGACTACTTTCTTTGCAACGAAGTGTAAACAATTGCCACCCCAAAACAGTTAAATAAATGCCCATGTCAAGACCACAAAAACTTACGTTAATAGAACATGTAAGATTTCCCCAACGAAACCCTCGTCTTCCACTGGGAACTGGGCTGCCTCGCAGATCGCCCGCAACACGCACTCTCGTCCATTCAGACCTTTACTGAAAAAGTAAGATATTCATTATTGACCAGCTCATCCAACCTTGAACCGTCTGCTGGACACAAGTATTAGTAGTTGTAGTCGTACTTTATTGTACATCAAATAAATTACAAAATAAACTTAACAGAGAGCTTGGCCACCGTATTGGCTATATGGTTTGGTTTTGGTGGAGGCTGCTTTTACGACACTTGCGGGAGAAGATGGTGTTATGCTACTCTAGTCAGCCAGCACCGCACGGCAACTAGTCAGCTCATATATAGTACATTTAATAAGGAGTATCAATTAAAGTTACAAACATATTAAATATAACATTTTTAAACTTAACAAATAGCCTGGTCAGAAAGTACCATTTTGTACCATTTGGCGTAAGACGCTAGGTCCATGGGGTCCCAGGGCGCACAATTTTTTTGCATAAATCGCGAAGCGTCTGGTTTATGTAAGTGGTGACGGAAGGGCTGGCCTTTTTCAGATTTAATAACTAGTTAAGTACTTGTATTTTAATCAATATAATTACTGTAAATAAAGATTCTTTCATACATAAAGATTTGAGAAGTAATTTCTCTTGATTGACCGTATGAGGCTGTTTGAAAGATTAACACTGCTCTTGCGCTAAATCAAAGATATGTCTACACTTTTTGATATTATGAGCTCCATCAGGCTGACATTATCCTATTAAAGCTTCGCGTGATTATTCCATTGCCCAAAACTCAACATATCACCTCGACATGACCCAAAATATGAATAACAGATTTAGCAAATGATTAAACGGGTTTCGTTATTTATTTATTTTTATATAAAAGACTGACCAGCGTTTGACCTCAGTCGCACCTGATGGTAAGTGTCGACGAGGTCGAAGGTGTAGCACGCTTCAGTAACAGCCTATGCACTCTTGCCTTGAAACGACCCAAATTATATCTTACCGGGAATACAGACGATTGTCAATTTTATTTATCGTGTACCTTCATCCCGGCTCAGCATACCGTCTAAAGCCAAGGAGAGGGATTCTCACGGCTAAAATTGGAAGTGTGTTTTCTACTATGAGATTTGAACTCCTCGACAACTCCTCGTAGAAAATAAAAGTCCTTACGCGTCCATCATCTCAGCAACAGCTCTATAAAACACGAGCCTCTCATTCTTCCTCACAGCAGCGTCGGCATCCCTCTGTTCCCTAGAGACAGAGTTGATGGCGTAATATTGTGACAGCTGGGTGATGTTCGTGAACTGCAGGTACTGGTATTGGAAGTTGAAGAGGAAGATGAGCCCGATCTTGTCATCGTTCTTGATTGGTGCTGTGAAGCCGGTGATGAGCTGGGAATTGTAAACAAAACATGATGATGATGATGATTTTGACGACAGGTCTGGCCTAATAGGTATAATGATTTTGAATAAAGGTTGGGCCTAGTGGGTAGTGACCCTGCCTATAAAGCCGACAGTGCTGGGTTCGAATCCCGGTAAGGACATTTATTTGTGTGACGAGCGCATTTGTTCTGGAGTCATGGGTGTTTTCTATGTATTTAAATATTATATATATCGTTGGCTGGGAACTCACAACAAGCCTTCTTGAGCCTTCGTGTGGCTCAGTCAGTATTTGTAAGGATGTCCTGACTGTAATATTATTTTTATTGTTTATGAAGGAAGAATTAATAGAAGTTCCTAACGTCCTCTAAACGAAGTAAAAATTCCCAGGTACGAATCTTAGAAACGATATTTTTATGTTTTTTTTTATTACGAATTTCTTCTTAAATATTACACAAGCTTTCTTAAGCTTACTCTAGGACTGGATTTAATTTTGTAAGATTCTCCAAAACTATTTATTTTAAGTATTGTTATTGAGCCGCTCAAAAATTACACATACTTGAGAAATTCCTCACGGCGTCAACCGCGAAAGCTGTCGACACCCGTTCGAATCCGGATTCGGACACCAATGGGCTTGGTTACTTTAGGAATATAGGGAACTGGCTCAACAATCCCTCTACATGACTTTACCTTATAAGTTGCTCCATATGGATAGACCAAAGGCAATGCGTTAATTTGCCTTTTTGACCTAAAGTCTAGCTCCTTAAGGCTTTCCTCTGAAGTTGCGTTAGCGAGAGCCCAGTACAGACACAGCAGCCAGGCCACCCTGAAAGAAAATAAATAAATAAATAAATACGAGTATTCTCGGTAAATATGATACCAATTTATTAATCCCACACTATAGTTACGACAGGTCTGGCCTATTACTACGACAGGTATACCCTGCCGGTGAAATCGAAGGTCCTGATTTCAATTCCCGAGCACAGGTTCTTGAGTCATGGGTGTTTCTTATGTATTTAAGAATTTGTTTATTATATGCATCGTTGGCTGAGTACACACAACACAAGCCATCTTGAGCTTAAAGTAAGGCCCGGAATTTCCTGTAATACTTATTTATAACATGTAAATTGTTTTTTTTAAATGTGAAACAGGATCCACAACACAGTTGTCCATTTACAAAAGTTTATTATAGAAGATGCTTGATTTTGAAATAAGATACAGCTAAGCTTATATTACAATAACTTTTTCATAACTACTTAACTATTCTAGATTAAATTAAAAAAGAGGTATTTGAAATCCTGGCGGCATTTCCTCGTTGTAGCCGTCAGCTCTTAGGTCACCCGTTACATCAACTAGACGCTTCGCGATTTCTGCAATAGTTGATCCTGTCCGTATCATAGGACGCGCACAGAGACAGCACCGCAATGGTGTAAGGACTCTTGACTTTTTATGGAATCTTGAATGTACTAGGCTATTGGGTGGAAAGGATGGACTAGCTACTGGGCTATTGGATAAAAAAAACCGGACGCCTGCCTAATAAAATAGTATACAACTTTTTCACCTCAGCAGCTCGAACATGTCTACTTTCCTCACTCCAGGGAGTGAGGAAAGTGCTACTTTCCTCACTTTCAGAGAGTGAGGAAAGTTGCTACTTTCGTCACTCCAGGGAGTGAGACAAAGTAGCTTTTTAATTGACAACCGGTCTGGCCTAGTAGGTTATGACCCTGCCTAAGAAGCCAGTGGTCCCGGGTTCGAATACCAGTCAGGCCATTTATTTGTGTAATGAGGACAGATATTTGTTCCTAAGTCATGGGTATTTTCTATGTATTTAAGTATTTATATGTATATATTTATTATAATAGGACATAATGGAGTCCCTTAACACCACTAACACTTTCGGACCCTCACAAATTAATCAATATTATAATTTTGAAATGTACATATTTAATAATGAAAAATATTTAAACAAAATATTAAGTAATGAAGCCAGTGCAGTTGCAGATAAAACACTTAAATGAGTGTGGTTAACTTGATGTTCATTTTTTACAAGATTTTATTTAACTTTATGTATGTATTTGTATATTTATCCGGATGAAATCTTACAACTCAATTTTGAAGCAGACATCTTTAACCGATTGAGCTGAAATTTAACACACTTATGTAATTTCGGTTACAATGCAATATTATGGTACCACTGATTTTATCTGATGCTGGAGTCAGAAGGTAGCAAAAGCAACTCCTAAAATACACAAGATAAACCCGTGGTGTTTTAGGCTCATTAGAATCCTTTCGAAGAGTAGATGACGATTGTGAAAAAAGTACAGTCGGCAATAAAAGCTTGTACTAAAAATGACATTTTTGGCAACTTATTTAACCTTTAATATGTTCTCACTACGGAGGTGAAAAGTTGTATGTGTCACACTAGAGTAAAGTTATTTTACATCTCGTGTTTTTGAGTGCCTCGCTACGCTCAAGATTCTAACACTAGAATCACTCGCTACGCTCGTGATTCAATTATAGAATCTTTCGCTTACTCGGGACTCAAAATTAACACTCGCAAGAAAAAACAACTTTCCTCTCTCGTTGCACAAATAACTATTTTTAGTACTATTATTAAGTTATTCAATATTTGGTTTATGTATTTATAAATTTCTGGGTATTCTATACTGTACCACAATATGTCATATGTCATATTCTAACTTAACCCTTTATAAGGCCGCAGTTATACAGATATGCTACGTGAAAGTTAAATACACTCCCATGTTTGTAATGCACTGGGGAACACATCTAAGGCAAAAAAAAAACCGAAATCATTAATAAAAACATGTGGTCATTATATGCACTCAGCCCGTTAGTGCACTCGAGTTTTCAGATGATCTGTTTCCAATACACCTATTCATTGACAGATACGTGACAAGCAATACTCAATACTTCTTCATGCAAATAGTTCTAATTAGCATGTAATCTTTTATAATTTTATTAATCTTAAGTGGCAAATGATACACTTTCCTGATACTACAAACATCGTAGTTCAGTTATTGCAAATATTGCAATTCACGATGGAGAGTGGATTTATCAAAATTAGACCTTATTATCATACCAATAACAGTCTCACCACTCGCAATTACAAGAGCTATAATTGCAATTATTAGATACAGCGACTTGTGTATTTTTAATAGTATAATGGAAACAGTGACAAATACAAGCTTCCCTTAACGGGCACAGTGCATTCATTGACCACAAACTTTAGATTAATTAATTACACTAAAATTAAATTATGACCGAAAAAGTATAAATAAGAAAACAAAGCCTGATATATTTGCTATATAATACCATTATAGTTAAATAAAAAAGAGGATGTTTTTTCTTTGTAAATCTTTATTAACTAAGTGGTTTCCAAATCGTCTCTGCCTTATAAAGGGTTAAGTCATTAGCAAATACAGGTGACACTTAAGTAAATTTATTGAAAAATATAGATAATAGATATATGAGATGGGGATTCCACTGTCAAATTTTCACGCACTTTTGTGGGGCAAAGTAAGCTTAGGTCTCACATGGACCAGAACACAAAATCACTATGTAGTCGACTATGAGTCGATAACTCAAAATTTCCGAAATACAAAATTACTACAACACACATAGTCATATACGAGAAAACACTAGATGTGGAAAAGCAAACCCACTGTCCTATAGGTTTAGGTTATGAATGAATGAATGAATTAATATTTGTTTATTCATAGACACACAACATAAAGGTAACACACATACACACACACACACACACACATTTCAGCCGTATGCAGTCCACTGCTGGACATAGGCCTCCCACAAATATGACTAGTATCATCTTGGGGGGTAAATCATAGTCGCCACGCTTGGCTGGCGGGTTGGCGACCGCAGCAGCTGTTGATTGGGTTTCGACGGACGCTGCTGTCCGTCCGTAGGATTTTTCCCTTTGTCGCCTCTTACGACACCCACGGAAGGAGATGGGGTGGTGCTATTCTAGTCAGCCGGCATCACACGGCACACACAAAGGTGACAGAAATACAAATAACATAAAACATACAAGGAAGAAAGTGCCACGAAATGTTGTCATCTCAGCTTAATGCTGGCGACATCCAGCGCTGATCTTCCGATGAGACTATCAAGTGAAAAAGAATCACGGCAGGTAACACAGAAAGTAAAAGAAATTAAGAACGGAAACATAAGAATAAAAAACAGAGAAGGTACTAGGATAACATAAGTTTGGTACATTTAGACACGGACAAAGCGAATCGGTATCTGTGGGTTACGAGTATGTACATTTTGTATCGGCCCGTAGGGCCAAAGCAGCCAGAAATAGCATCACGCTCGAGTCTTGAGAAGCCCAACTGGGGAAGTACCTCCTCCTTACAGAAGACCACAACCATAATATTTGGACCCGGGTATGTCCTTAAACTACGTCCGACAATGAGAGGTAGGGCACAGCGAAGTACCATCACGCTCGAGTCTGGAGAAGCCCAACTGGGGAAGTACCTCCTCCTTACGGAAGACCACAGCCATAATAGCAGTGCTACCTTTCAGGTATGTAGTGTTGTGTTCCTGATGGTGAGTAAGGTTCCCAGAGCTCCAACACACTTATAGGTCGGCAACGCGCTTGTGACTCCCTTGGTGTTGCGAGTGCCCATGGGCGACGGTAATTGCTTACCATCAGGCAATCGTTTGCCACCTTTGTCATAAAAAAAAAAAAAAGACTAACCTCAATGTAATAAAGCACTAATCTTTAGGAACAAAAAATGAATTTTATAATCGTAAAATACGACATATTGAAAGTTGCACTGACCTCATATTTGTTTTAAAGCCCCTGTTCACGACCGATTGAGCGCGTCACATTTTTTCACTTGCTGTTCACTGACAAGGCTCGACTTCGGTAGTGTCAATGGACTCGCTGGCTAATGCGTAATGGAATTGCTAAGCCGTATTCACATGGAAGCTTCACTTTTTTGTAATTTTAATTTTTATGAATGAGAAAGACTGCTTTATTAACATTTATTTATTCACATAGGTATAGCAGTCACATGGCATAGGTCTCCATTTTCAGTCAACAGTGCTGAGAGTCCGTTCGCCTCGCCGCTTGCGTCACCAGCCCGCGACGCTCCTGATGTTTTTTTTTTTTATTTATGACAAAGATGGCAAATGAGCAGAAGGATTACCTGATGGTAAGCAATTACCGTCGCCCATGGGCGCCCGCAACTGCGAGTCACAAGCGCGTTGCCGGCCTTTGGGGGGTTGGAACCTTACCAGTTACCATCGGGAACATAACCTACATACCTGAAAAGTAGCACTGCTATTATGGCTGTGGTCTTCTGTAAGGAGGAGGTACTTCCCCCGCTGGGCTGCCCCAGACTCAAGCGTGATGGTACTTCGCTGTACCTCTCATTGTTGGACGTAGTTTAAGGACATACCTTAAAGAAATCCGGGTTGTATATAAGAAATCTACGCAAGTGAAAGACTTGGTTTTTTTTTTCTATATCTTCTCTACAGTGACAAGATCATCGGGTCAGCATTTAACCTTTTCGTGGTAAACTTTTTAATGTACACTTTTTTAATATTATAATTGTTTTTATGTTACATTTTTGTAATGTTTTGTAATTAAAGTAGTTTATCACGAATAAAAATTTTAATTTGAATTTTATAATTAAGAGGAAACGATTACCTTTTATAATTAAGAGAAATGAATTACAAAAAAAATCTCGAGTAGCAATGTAATGCAAACATTTTTCCAAACATTTGCAATCACATGTCAATTGTTAAGTTTAATTTATTAAATTATTACTGATACATTGCGTGCCCAATCAATTTGTATATTTTTTGTTTTTTTTGTTTTTTAACTTAATATTCTAATTTCAGTTCATTAGGACTTATACTATCAGCCCTTAAAATTAGTATCGTTACGAAAGACACACAGTATAACCCAGCACTCTGACATCACCCTTATAACGCCATCCAAATATCCAGTCACATGCTCAAGCATGTACTAATTTCTTTATCCAACAAGGGGCATGTCACGAGACACTGAATACACTGTCTTATTACGTGTTGCAGTTGCTATCGGTTTTGACATTTATCAATTCCTATGAGACAATGATAACCTGAGGCTGAGCTGACGTTTCAGTTTTGTAAAGTGGTTTTAAGCAAGTCTCGGTAATGTATGTAAGTATAAATTATCTTTAATGAGATAGTATACGCATTAATACAGTAATAAGTGTTTTTTTATTTAAATTGAGACATAAACAACAAAATTGGCATGTAAATAACTTAATAAGAAAAATATTATGAGTAAATACTAAAGTAACATTGTGATACAAATTCAAAATAAATAAAAAATGTTTATTTGTCCAGCAAAGGTTACAGGTTGTTACAAAAAAACAATAAGTCTCACTATGTGGGTCTTATAGCATACAAATTTCAACACTTTGATAGAATATTAGCAATGTGTTGGATGTCTGTGTGCGTGTGTATGAAGCCCAGAGGGTAAGCTAGGTCTTATCGGAATTAGTCTGGTTTCTTCACAATGTTTTCCTTCACTGAAAAGCGACTGGTACATATCAAATGATATTTCGCACACAAGTCCCAAAAAACTCATTAGCACAAGCTGGTGTTTGAACTTGCGACTTCCGGATTTAAATTCGCATGCTCTTACTGGCTACCAGCTGTTTTACCTCGTCACCCTCGAATGGCGGCATTTTCATCGCAATTCCTATAACATGAAATAAGTACATCTCATACACCATACACCATAACACATCCATTTCTTCTGCAGCACCATGTGGACCAATGCAGTGATAATCAGTGTAATATGTGGCTTAGCATCCTTCACGAGTGCGAGCGAGACGACAGATACGGTGCATCGATATCGACGGCAACTTTTGTACCCTAATAGCACCCTGTTTCAGGTAAGTAACACCACAAAAAATCTGTTTATTAGCTATAGACATTTGCTGGACGCCTCCCCTATAGATCGTCACATGGAGCAAGCTCTCGCATATAGCGAATATTGTCTTTGGTCAGCTAACTCGAGTGGCTTTATGATTGGGCTCCTTGTTAGGGGGCGAAACATGAGCAATCCATACTAATATTATAAATGCGAAAGTAACTCTGTCTGTCTGTTATCTCTTCACGTTTAAACCACCTGAACCAATT
The DNA here is from genome assembly GCA_022674325.2 of Grapholita molesta. Classification (NCBI taxonomy): domain Eukaryota; kingdom Metazoa; phylum Arthropoda; class Insecta; order Lepidoptera; family Tortricidae; genus Grapholita; species Grapholita molesta. Next base: position 1,103,243 of record CP053137.2, read on the forward strand.
GGGATGGAATTTAGTATAAACTCTCTCCATAGCAAATTTCATCCCAATTTATTCAGCGGTTTAAGCGTGACGAGGTAACGGACAGACAGACAGAGGGAGAGAGTTTTGCATTTGTAATATTAGTATGGATTACTCTTATTCGACTTGGTTATCTTTCAGTACGTACCCACGACACAAGCCTTATAGAACTTATTTTGACGACAGTACCCTTACTATGAGTTGTGACATTGAGGTTTTCGGTGCATTTCGCTTGTACTATTTTAAAGCGAACGAAATGCACAGATAGTAAACTCGAAATTCGTTATCGAAAACCTCAATGCCACAACTCATAAATATTTAAATATATTTCCGGACAATCTTACACAAATCGACCTAGTCCTACGGTGAGCTCAGTAAGGCTTGTGTTGTAGGTACTAGACGACGATATATATAATAGATAGATACCTATAAATTCTTAAATACATAGAAAAACAGCCATGACTCAGGAACAAATATCTGTGCTTATCACACAAATAAATGCCCTGACTGGTAAGGGCAGAGGTTTGGCCGCGTGGGCAGTGACCCTGCCTATGAAGCTGATGGCCTGGGTTCAAATACCAGTAAGCGCATTTATTTGTGTGATTTGCACGATACTAGTTCCTAATCTTGGCTGTTATACTCGAATGTATTTAAGTATTTGTTTATTATATAAATATATGGTTGGCTGAGTACCCACAACACAAGCCTTCTTGAGCTTACCGTGGGGCTCAGTCAATTTGTGTAAGGATTGCTGGATTTATTTTATTTATAATATAGCCGTGACTAGGATTTGAATCTACGTTCTCCTACTTCACAGGCCGAGTAACTACCGACTAGTTTAGGAGACTGTACACTGTACAGAGTGTATAGTCTCCTAAACAAGTCGGTAGTGCCCCGGTCTGGAGTGGCGACCACGAACTGGAAGACGCAGTGTGCGAAGGCCTCCCACAAGGTGGACCGACGACCTAGTTAGAGTCGCGGGCTACCGCTGGATGTGGAAGGCGCAGGATCGGTCTTCTTGGCTCGTTCTGGGGGAGGCTTATGTCCAGCAGTGGACGTCTTTCGGCTCATGATGATGATGATGATGACACTATACAGCCCATTTTGACATGACCACATTGTTTTTTCAGGTGAATATAGGCTTAGGAACTCCCACCCCAATCAAGACCGTCAACGTTAACTGGGCCATCCAAGCCAACTTCCAGCTACCCTGGAACCGCTCCCAGATTCCTGTTGACATCCTGTACGCGAACTCTGGATACGAAGGAGATTCGAGGAGAAAACGAGACTTGGATGTATATGAAAATGATGCGAAGCTGTATCATTTTTATAAATATGTTGAGGATGCGTTGAATAAGTAAGTAACATAATTATGAATTCAGGTTGACTCGCGTTACAGCCCGGCGACGACTTGCGGTGCGGCAAGCGTTTTATCTGTTCGTTGCGCGGTCAAGACGCGCAATACACTGCGGTTAGTTGGGATCACACGCAATGAACAGATAAAACGCTCGCCGCGCCGCAAGTCGCGCAATGTCGTGGCCAGGCCGTTAGAGCGGCCCGTCGCCGAGCCGAGGCTACCGTCGCTACATTATTATGAATCACGTGTTCACCGAGCCCTCCGAGCCGCTCGGGTTCAGGCCGGTCATGCGACGGCCGTTACAGCTATGTAAAAAGGCTCGGCTCGGCCCGGTGATGGGAAGGCGATGTGATATCGTCTACTCGCAATAAATGGCTGCATGGAACGTCGCTCGTGTTAATGTGAATATTGGAGTTTCGTCGAGCCGCACGGACCTGGGCCGCTCCGGTGGGTGAACGGAAGGCTCGGGCTCGGGAAGGCGACATGTAGGAGATGTGTGTAACGTGCGACATCCTTTAAAAGGAACTTAATCGCGTTAGAACTAAAGGTACCTAAATTTTTCTCGGCGTTTCGGAAGGGCTGTGACTTCCGTGTTCGCAGACGGACTGAGGAGGCGGGTAACAACGTCTTCTTGCTATGCGGGTTGTTCCGGGTAGTTAGAAAAACGCACTTCTTCTTAAATAATAAAAATCACATGCACTAGGGTTGTGCCCAGACCGACAGACAACACTCACGACATTCTTTACTTTACCAGAAGGCATTTGTTGACGCTTACATTTGTAACTATCGTTTTACATGCCGATGAAAGCTTAAAACCGTCTTCTCTCTTGGCGAAGCCTCGTGGTCCGAATTGACGACATGTAGAACATTGTTTTTTGGATGTGACAATTTTCAAATCCAATAATTCTTCGAGACTCAAAGTGCTCAGAGTAGCTCAGCGTGGAATGGAAAGAGCTATAGTCTATACTCAGAATTTCTTTACGCGATAGAATCAGAAATAAGGATATAATTATGTAGAAGACAAGACGGACATATAGGACATATAGACAGACGAAAATACAGTTCACAGAACAATTATACTATTGACGACAAATGTGGCCTAGTATACATACACTACCCATATGAAGCCGACGGGTTCAAATTTCAGTAAGGGCATTTATTTGTGTGATGAGCACATTTATTTGTTCCTGAGTCATGGGTGTTTTTGTTAAATTTAAGTACTTGACAGGGTTGAGTGGAGAAAAAGAGGGGAGGCCTTTGCCCAGCAGTGGGACACAAACACAGGCTAATAAAAAAAAGTACTTGTATATTAGGTATATATCGTTGGCTGAGTACCAGACAATCTGTGTAAGAAACAATCTTTATCCGAGCTGCAATTTCTACAACTTCAACAATCAACTTGGTATGCGTATTAAGATTCGGACAAAAAAAATTATGCCAAATAAAGGGAACCCAGATATGACATGTCATTTATTAATATTATAGAGGCCAAGGCACAATCCATCACCAAAAAAAATATTTTCGGACGATATCTTCAATATTCCGGCATGAATTATTGTATTTTGGCAATTGTTTGCTTGAAAAGCAATTTGCGCATAAATTGGCCTCGTCAATTCGTGTTTTCGAATGTCGCGCCGTAATTTATTACTGTTTACCTTTACAAAGACTTTCGTACTAAACAGTGTAGGCGGTTAATTTTCTGACAGAGCTGTAGACTGTGTAAAGAGGACAAAATGCTGGTTTTCGACTACTATTAATTTGAATCTATAAATTTAATATTATAGAAGTTGGATGTCCTTTACACCCATTCCAATTGTGAAAATTTTTACTCCAAATTCAAGGCGTAAAGCTATTGGCCAGGATAAAAAAGTTGAAATAGATGACATATACTTAAGAAAAAGCGACGAGGACCTCCAGCGTTCGAGACGGAAATCGAACCCGCATCTCCAGCTATCGCGGCTGACGCCTTAACCAATTTGGCCACCAGCAGCGGAACCCGTCGAAAATAATCAAGAAAATGTAAAAAAAAAATTGATTTGTTCTTAGTTTCAGGCTACAAAAGTTAACTGTTTAGCATTGCTTATAGTTAAAGAGCCTTAAAAATGACGCAGAATAGATCATATATTCTTCGTAGCAGTCGTTTCATTATCGTCGTCCGTACATGGCGACCCTGCCTTTTAAGGCAGCAGCCCGTACAATCTATTGGGACTTAAAGTTTATTTTCCAAGTCCTAATGTCTTGTCACTCATGTTTGTATTAAAATTACATTTATTGGGACTGCCAGAAAAACTACCTGACATTGACTCGTAAAATCGGATTGACTTGCGCATTCCCATATTTTTAGGATTTTTTGTATGATTAAAGCCTGACAAGTTCATCTTTAGCTCTGATATAGTGTCGCTACAAACAGCTTACATATAGCAACAATACGTGTACGTCATGAATAGTCGGGACAGTGTGTATTGGCATCGTACAAGAGCGACTGAGATATACAATTGTGTACATGTTTTTTTTTTATGACATAGGCGGCAAACGAGCAGACGGATTGCCTGGTGGTAAGCAATTACCGTCGCCCATGGGCACCCGTAACACCAGGGGAGTCACAAGCGCGTTGCCGGCTTTTAAGGGGGGATGGAGCTCTGGGAACCTTACTCACCATCAGGAACACAACACTGCATACCTGAAAGGTAGCAGTGCTATTATGGCTGTGGTCTTCTGTAAGGAGGAGGTACTTCCCCAGTCGGGCTGCCCCAGATTCAAGCGTGATGGTCATCGCTGTGCCCTACCTCTCATTGTTGGACGTAGTTTAAGGACATACCCGGGTCCAAAATAAATAAAAAATTGTCGTAGCATGTTTTCATGCAACCGAAAGAGCATGTTTAGTTGATAATTGAATATTAATAATTACCTGTGATCACTATTTTTTTTCTAGGGAGACGATTAGTTAAGGTTAATGTTAGTATCATCAACTCTAATTAACCAGCTAATGTAGCATATATGCTGGAAATGTACGATCGCAAATTAATAATTACATATCCGTCAAAATCTGATTACTTAATATACACGGCACTATCAATTTCAGTCCCCCGTCATGTCAACAACTAATTTCACAACATTGTTACTACTGAATCCCTCATCCTTTTTTTGCCGCAATCATTTTAATGTACTCAAATTTATTTGTTTTGCATCTGGGTGAATTGTTTTTGGCATTTTGCTTGCAAAATCTATTATTATACTGAAGTAATTGCCTCTACAATGATTTTCGGTTTGTTTACATCAGTGACTTTTAATGACTTTTTGAGAACGTCTGTTGTCGTTTTTTTTCTAACAACGTCTGTAAAAAAAAAAACATTGCCATTAAAATAAATTAGTTCCATTGAAAATTCGCAACATGGCAAGGGCTAAAAGGAACTTGTTACGCTTTAGATATAAAAAGAATTCCATTTAAGTAACGAAAGTAAATGCCTCTTCTCCCAAAACATAATGGCTTTTTTTAAATACATAATAATTATAATAAATGAGCATAGATTCGTGATTCAAGTAAATATCTTTTGATGATATGTCGAGTACCCTCGCACCTTATGACAAACTAGCTGTGCCCCGCGGTGTTACTCGCGGTTTATTAGGAAAAAAACATAGCCTATGTGTTAATCCAGGGTGTCAGCTAACTCCATTACAAATTTTATTAAAATCGTTTAGACGTGAAGAAGTAACAAACATACACACTCACAAACTTTCGCTTTTAAAATATTAGTGTAGATTATGGATGCAGAACCCAAAGAGACCGACTTAATCCCTTCCAAAAGGTTATTAAGGAAAATGTGATTTTACAGTTTCGGTCACAATGGAACAGCCTGCGTGTTGAAGACCTTGTGCCAGCTGGGAGCCGAGCCTCTCCATACAGATCGTGAGGATGATCTGCTGCATGAGATATCCAGCTACGTGCTCAAGTACGTTCAAGTCTGCGACCAAAGACCACTGGTGGACTGGCAGCAATGTCGTGTCAACGTGGAATTTAATACGATCGCAGCTTCGTTCGAAAGCTAATCTACAGCTAACGCGGTCGCCAACGCGTCTGACAAGCGTGGCGAAAAATATATAGCCATGAATCGGCCACGTCATCTAAGGGGTAGTTCCCATAGTCGCCACGCTTGACAGGCGAGTCGGCGACCGCAGTAGCTGGAAATTAGCTTTTTTTAATACAACGACGGTGGCAAACAAGTATACGGCTCGTCTGATGATAAGCAGTTACCGTAGTCTGTGGACGCCTGCAACTCCAGATTATTCACGCGCGCCTACCCCAAAAGTTGCTGGAGCTCTGGGAACCTTCCTCACCATCAGAAACACAACACTACATACCTGAAAGGTAGCAGTGCTATTGTGGCTGTGGTCTTCTGTAAGGAGGGGGCACTTCCCCAGTCGGGCTTCTCCAGACTCAAGCGTGATGGTACTTCGCTATGCCCTACTTCTCATTGTTGGGCGTAGTTTAAGGACATACCCAGGTCCAGCTTTCACTCGACGCTGCTACCGACCTGTTAGTTATAACACTTTTTGCGTCTTACGACACCCGCTAGAGGAGATGGGTTGGTGCTATTCTAGTCAACCATCACCACACGGCGTGGTTTTCAATACCATACATATATTTTCTTTTATCTCCCTGCTTGGCAGGCTGGTTGGCGATTGTGGTATGTTTTGTAGGATTTTTGTAAGGTTGTCCCAATGAGATTAAAACAATGCGTTTTCTACATTACAGCCCTTCAAACGACGTGACAGAGCACCCATGCAATGAGGCATCCCCGTATGTCCACGCTTTCCATCACGGACAGAAACTTGGAGACTGTTCCAGAACATTCCACTGCTCATCAATTTCACTTCTCGATATGTTTACTAAAGTGCTCGAAAGACCTTGATAAACGACTCCATCCTAAATGAACCTTATTGATAATATGATAATAAACGAAAATCAATGTCTAGATCTCCTAATTTTGTTTACATGCAGTTCAGTTGTTGGAAAAAAATATTAAAGACACGGTTTTTCTAATCTTTAGCCATTATCATCATATTAGCTGAAGGACGTCCACTGCTGAACATGGGGCCGGCCAAAGACTCACAATGACCCGGTTTTGCACCAACCACACCCACATCCAGTGGATTCCTGCGATCTTTACCTGCTAGCCTAATATGGTCAAGTTTTTATCACCTGTCACGCTCTAACAAGTATGTGAGTGCGAAAGTGACGGATAGCGCGATAGACGATAAAATATCAACCATGGTCTAGGAGGAATAATGACTGGAGAACCCATCCGCGTGCGCCAGTAAGGGACAAAGATATTCTGGGCATTTGTAGCCCAAAATGTAACAATTCATTATAGTTTTGCTTTACAGGACATTCTTCATAACAAAAATATTAGCTTATTCTGTATTAATTACCTCAACTTTGGTGGAAACCCAAGAAAACTCCCATTGTATTTGTTTGTTCCCCTCCAACTTTGACAGTTCTGAAGGGTCTAGTTTGGAGGGGAACAAAAATAAGTGAGACTATGACAAGGACGGACAAAAATAAAACCGTCTCTGCCATACTTACGGAAAGTTACATAAGACCATCCCTTTCGATCGTGGTACGCTCCGTCTAGTTAAATGGTATGTCTATGACCATGGTGGACGTTCAGGCCGTGACTTCCAGTAAGTTGTCGCCACTCGAGAACATTTTCACCCCAGGGGCCTTGGGACCTGTGTAATGTGTCCTGAACACTGCCACTTAAGTTTAGCGATGGGGTTATATCGGTTACTTTGGTTCTGCTGCTATGACATCATTTTTCCATTGCCCTTTAGATGACTAAGTGCTGATGGCGTAGCTGATGTCCCGACATTTTTCCGCGGCTCTTGGGAGCCTGGGGTCGGGGTAGTTTTACGAAAGCGACCATCTGACCTTCCAACCCAGAGCGTAAACTAGGCCTTATTGGGATAAGTCCGGTTTCCTCATGATGTTTTTCTTCACCGAAAAGTGACTGGTAATTATCAAATGATATTTCGTAGATAAGTTCCGAAAAACTCATTGGTACAAGCCGGGGTTCGAACCTGCGACCTCCGGATTGCAAGTCGCACGCTCTTCCCACTAGGCCACCAGCGCTCTAAATGTACTTATATTTGTTTCTTTGGCCAATAAATCAAAATATCTAACATGTGGTTTGCATGTGCAGTGATGTAAAAAAACCTGAGTTTCAACTCCAAAACCAAAAATAATTGTATATTAATTGTCCTAAGAAATTGATTGGTTCTAAATAGTCCAAAAGTACTTATCAAGTGATAAAGAAAACAATTATTTGTTGCTTTTTAGTACCTATTTGAAGTCGGGTTTATTTTTTGTTGAAAGTTTATTGATTTCCTATTTAATACGTACTTTAAAGTACTTTTATTATTAACTGATGTTCTCTTGTTGTGAATAAGTAGTTAACCAATTTAATTTCTAGGCTACTTCGAACCTTGTCACAGTGACGTTAATAAGAGAGCTTTTGCGTCTTTCATATAGATTTTCACTGTGACAAGGAACGAAGTGGCCCATAAATCAAATTGGTTGAATGTACATATATTAAGGTAAATATCAGAAAACTGTCAAATAATTTAACTGGATTTCAATAGCTTAACCTTTTTATCCATGATTGAATATTTACAACTTGGGTAACATATTGAAAAAACTGAATTCAGTGCAAAACTTTAATAATCAATACAATCCAAACTTGTGTAGTGTATCAACGCCGATCTCAGTAAACGTCTCAAGCACGGACGTCTCACATTCCGGGAAGAGTGTCTCACAGTTGCCGTCCGCGCTGCGCCCGAGTCTCTCCGCCGCGTGGTACTCGTTGTCGGTGTGGTGGGACAACTCGTCCGTAGTTGTCGATGGTCTGTGAATTCATATCACGAAACAAATCTAGTATTTTCCCGCTTAGAACTCTCGAACTTAACGACGAAATTACTATGGATTTATTGTTTATTTGTTATGCCTCTTGTACAGCAGCAAAAGTTGCTAAGCGTTTGAAGTGTTCAAAATGACCTACACGCGCTCTTATTCTCTTGACAATAGAGACGTGTTGACCTCATTTTGAACACCTCAAATGCTTAGCTTCTTCTGCTGCTGACTGTATAGGTCCGGTGTTTTCACCGGACAATTATCTGTTTTACGGAACGATGTCTTGTTGTCGATGTGTTGCTGTCGATAGGCACATATAACGCTGGACGTAGTCGCGTAAAACGGAAAACACCGGACGTGTACAAGCGGCCTTAGGGTCACCAATGTTACATTTGGATTAAAAAACTTATGTTTTTTAATCCAAATGTAACATATGTAAGAAAGTTTCGAGACAAGGCGTAACAAAAATTTCTTAGCTTTTTTGGTAGCCAAAACTATGTCGCTTTGCGCTTATTAAGGGTCAAAAACAGTCGTAAAACGGCATGTTTGCACTACGTACTGATAATACTTTCAGCCGTATAAATCTTTAGATATGTTTTTTATACAGTCGCCATCAAATATATCGGAGCGCCCAAGGTATTAAAAAATATTTGAACATGCACTTCATCGCCTTGGCAATAGAGGCGTTCAGTTATTTGTAACAAGCTCGGCCGCTCAGATATATATGATAAATTCACTCACGTGAAGAGTATGTGCGCTATTTCACCCAGCAGCCCATGCTCGTATGTGAACGGGATCTCGGCTGCCTCGCAGATGGTACGCAACAGACAAGGTCGACCGGAGTAGCCGTACCTGAAACAGAAAAGGAACATTTTTTATTATGATATAGGCAGCAAACGAGCAGACGAATTGCCTGGTGGTAAGCAATTACCGTCGCCCATGGGCACCCGCAACACCAGGGGAGTCACAAGCGCGTTACCGGCCTTTAAGGGGGGTTGGAGCTCTGGGAACCTTACCCACCATCAGGAACACAACACTACATACCTGAAAGGTAGCAGTGCTATTATGGCTGTGGCTATTACTTCCCCAGTTGGGGTGCCCCAGATTCAAGCGTGATGGTCATCGCTGTGCCCTACCTCTCATAATTATATGTGAAGAACTTAACTGAAGGACCATGTCTATGTAGTTGTGCAGACAATGAATATGGAACTTATGTCAAAATTTGAATATAGAACGCTGACAGCGTGTACGGACACGTTACTACTACACAGGCCAAAGGCTCTAGTGTAAGTTTCTTTTGACGTAAAAAAACGTCTCGAACGCGTTAGTGATAACGCTATTTATATGGGAATACTCAAACGCGATGGTGACGTTTTGTTACGTTAATAACTTACACTCAGGGCTCCGGTGCTTTAGCTAAGTTTTTCACCTATATATAAATGCGAAAGTAACTGTGTCTGTCTGTCCTTCTCTTTACGCTTAAACCGCTTAACCTATTGGGATGACTTTTGGTATGGAGAAAGTTTAAACAAAAAGGACATAGGACAATTTTTATCCCGCAATCATACTTTAAAGACGGGCTGGCCGACGAAGTCGCGAGGAAATGCTAGTACAAATATAAATAGTCTATTCGGTTTAACTCATGATACAAATAACTTAAAAGGCTGGAATCTCCCAATAAATACACATAAATATACTTGTGTACAAAAAGAACAAATATTATGTAATAAATAAATTTTACAGGACATTCTTACTGACTGAACGAACAATATACTTATATTGTAATATACGAATACATACCAAACATTCATGACTCGGGAACTATCTGGGTCAGTACACAAATAAATGCCCTTACTGGGATTTAAACCCGGGACCATAGCCTTTGCAGTGTCACTACCCACTAGGCCAGACAGCCAGACCGCCTTTGGAAACAAGCATAAAGCACACTAATAAAATAATAACCATTAGGGCTAGTGGTTTCGTCGAACAACTTATTGGTGTTAAGATTTACGATACAATAAAGAAATGCTGCCAGCATCTATATTATTAATTGCTGTTACTCTATATTATTGTTGATTTGTACTTATCATTTGAAAAAAAAAAAGAATTTACTCGCTGTATACATATCATACATAACTTCTATATGATTGTGATAATTGGTAAACAAACAAATATATATGCCCTTGTTGGTATTTGAACCCGGAACCTCCTATATTGTAAGAAGTCACTACCTACTAGGTTACATACATACATACATACATACATACATTCCAGCCGTATGCAGTCCACTGCTGGACATAGGCCTCCCACAAATAAGACTTGTATCATCTTAGGGGTAATTGACATATAGTCGCCACGCTTGGCAGGCGAGTTGGCTACCGCAGTAGCTACAGATTGGGTTTCGCCGGACGCTTCTGCCCGTCCGTAAGATTTTTCCTTTTGTCGCCTATTACGACACCCGCGGGAGGAGATGGGGTGCTATTCTAGTCAGCCGGCACCACACGGACTAGGTTAGTAGACCCTTAATATGACCGCGCTGTGATATAAATGTCAGTAAAAATGAAACAGCAGACCAAGTAAATAGTTAAAAAAATCAGTTCAGTAACTGTTCGCTCTAAAATGTACTGTATTAGCGCACTACGTAGTGTGTTAATTGGTTACAGACGGGGTCACACCGTTATCAGAACTGTAAAAATACATAATACATTTTTCCCCTCACTAGCTCGTAAAGCCCTTGTTTATCCTTTAATACGAGAGGGTAAAAACTCATTTTATCCACTAGTGATTAAAGTAAGTTGACTTCTCATAGCTCTTATTGCTATGGTTTTAAAGCCTAAATTCGCGGCCCGCCCCCGCGGCGGCGGCGGGCGCGGGCGAGCCTCGCTAACGCACCGAGTTGAAAATCTAATTAGAACGTTCGAAAATCGTACTGGCCACCACAAGCTAACCAAGCTAAAGGCACCTTTTGTAAAAATGTTGAAAGTATCTAAACGCAAAGAAAAAGTCAATGCGATTTCAAAACCTTTTTTTACATTTTTTACCTTTTTTTGCTCGTGGTTAAACTATAGAATCCATTCGCTTGCTCGAGTTTCAATCCCAAACTCGCAGTTAAAATACAATTTTGCACCCTTGTATAACAAATAACTATTGGAGAGTGTGCACAGGAATTGCACGATTTAATTCCGCCACCTCCGTTCCACCACCGGACGTTCAGGCGAGGGGAGCGGTTTCATCCTTACGTTGTGAATTCATTCATCTACCTTTCTAATGTGGACTGCTGAGTAAGGAATGGAACTCGCTCCCTTCGTCTGTATTACCGGAAATATATAATTTGGGTCTTTTCAAGGCAAGAGTGAATATGCTGTTACTGAACCAGCGTGTCGACCTCGTCGACACTTACCATCAAGTGTGACTGAGGTCAAACGCTGGTTAGTTAGTCAAAAAAAACTTACTTGGCAGACATATGCTCTATGACTTTGTAGAAGTCGAATCTATTCATTCTCTGTGGTTCTTCATCTTCTCCTTCTTTTTCTTCTCTAGCCTTCTGGTCTATTAGTTCCTGGCGACTAATAGCTTCGTCCAAAGTTAACTCATTTTTATCTTGTAATGTGCCTCCTTCTGAGTATATTAGTGATCGTCGTCTTCTATCATTGAAAGTAATATCAACTAATGAATCTTCTTGGGAATCTTGAGTCTCATCATTATCTCCATCCTCATTATCATTATCATTATCTACCTTTCTAGATACAGAATCATCATTAGTTACTTCTTTACTATCTGTATTGGTATTTCCATCCATGTCTCTGGATATGGTATCAGCGAATCCGTAAATTCTGCTGGTGTATTCAGTGCTATTTGAGGGGAGGTAATATTGGAACTTAATGACAGTTCCGACTGTCACTGCTTGCTCTTTGAGATCCACTGGAATACCCAAGCCGATGATGAACTGTAAAAAAACGAAGTTTTTTATGGAAATTAATATTACAAACAATAAATAAGTTTATTTATTGTTGTTACAAGAACGGTACAGTTTACACCAATTACACTTGTAGTTTATACTTTATATACAATATCAATTGATTTTCCATTTCCATTCCTTTATTTAAGTATAAGAATTATAAGTAGGTAGACTTAACAAGGTTAAAATAAAAGTGGTAGTGTGGTTCTTGATCAGAAAAAAAAAAAAAAAAAAAAAAAATTAAATATAGATTTGAAACATTTAGTCTTACAGTACATAAATATCATGCCTGTAGGTATATTCTACACGGTTCTTCGAACACGTGGCTAGACGCGAAGATAGTCTAGAGGTACTAATAATGGTCGGTCACGTGGAAGGTAAGAGGAGTAGAGGAAGAGCGCCATCCCGGTGGATAGATACAGTTAAGGCATATGCAGTACCCAGGGTCCACACCTGTCTGCAAATGGCGCAGGATAGGAATAGCTGGAAAAACGTGGTTAAAAGCGTCGGTAATCACGACCCTCAGCAATGAGGATACGACTAGAAAGAAGGTACATTGAAGTGATTGAAGATCACAACTTTTTTTTTATTATATTGATTTAGAAATAATTGAAAAATAAATTACATTATACCTATTCAAATATTCTATTATTATTTTGGATACACTTTATAACATAGCTGGACAGATTTTTAAAGTTGTGATATAATAAACTAAATAAATTAAAAGAGCTTTTTTTATTAATAACACTTATTTTTATTTTACAGTGGCGATGCGTCTATAGTTACCGATTACCGACCGGCTTGACTAATTATCTTACTTGAGCGAATGTCGCAGAAAAACAAAACTATTATTTTCTAATAAATTCATGATCATCATATCAGCCGCAGAACGACCACTGCTGGACATAGGCCTCCCCTAATGCGACCCACAATGACCGGATCGGCATATCAGGGATGATTACCGCGATCTTTACCATGTCGTTGGTCCACCTTGTGGAGGGCTTGCCAACGCTGCTAATGAATAAATAAATATGTACTTCCATTTTTTTGTTACTTTATCTGTTATAATTATTAAGTTTATTTTTCTACTCTTTCAATTTATGCCATGTAAATTATGGGTGCTGAAAAAGCTTTTGTTCTATTTACGGCTTGCCTGTAAAAATCTAACCCGCCACTGTTACTTATCAAAGAAATATTTAAACATATTTAGCCCAAAACATAATAACGAAGAAATTAGAAAAAAGACAAAAGGCAAACCATCTTAAAACCAAAATAAGGCCCTTAGTCTAAGACGCTTTACAAACCGCCTTTGTATCGTAAGTACTCAAGAAGCCACTTATGTAATTAGACATACTCGATCACGGCTTAATGATATCTACCAATTTGCCGAAGGATGGATGATAGTCCGTGGGGACATGGGTACCGCTGTGCATGAGGACAGGCGTGATTATGATAATGGAATTGATTAATTGACAGGTCTGGCCTAGTGGGTATGAACTGACGGGCGGTACGAATCCCAGTCAGGACATCTATTTGTGTGACGAGCACAGATATTTGTTCCTGAGTCGTGGGTGTTGAATATGTATTTAAGTATTTGTTTATTATATATATCGTTAGCTCGGCCATGGAGCTCAGCCAATTTACTTATTAAAAAACACTCGATTCTAACCGGACTAATAATCTGACGTATTAGACATGGCTTGTTATTCCATCGATGAATTCTGTAATATGATAAATTCATCATCCGTATGACCCACTCATACAAAATCTAACAAAGTAAACCTATTTACAGGCTACCCACTGTTACCTGACGTTATCAAAAATTTATGTAACATGTTCAATATTAGTATAATAAGAATAAGCAATGTATTTGTTAAGTAAATCATTCTAAAACTGACTTGTAAAATTATGTGTTTTACCAATAAAATTCTGATTATAATTCTGTATCAGTTTAGTCTGTAATCATCCAAAAGGGGAAATCATTTGAGTGATAAACGTAGGTGTAAAAAATGTTAAATAAATTATACGATGTCAATCTTTAAATAATACCAAATTAACGCAGAAATATTAAAGACACTTTTTTTCGAAAGAAGAAAAATCTATCCCCCAATGTAAACATTTTTTTTTACCGACTCCACAAAATCCATTCCCGACGTATGTAGTCACACAGACAGACACAAATAGCGCTCAAACTTGTAATATTAGGCTTTAGGGGTTTAAAATATCATTTATGTTAGCAAGATCTACTTAGAAAAAACTCTCTGCAAATATTATGGAACTGAGATCACGGCTCAGTATTACTGGTTAAGAATGAATCTTCGAAAATTTTTAACGATTTATAAACTCGAAAATGTCATAAAGTCTCGTTACATTATGTATGCTAAGTGTTACAAGAAGTTCTTCAATCAATCAGAATAAATTAAAACATTCCCTACTCCGCATAACAAAAAAATAACCTCGACTAAACAAATTCCTCGCACTCCAAAAAGCAGGCCAAAGCGAGCAACTTAATTGCATTTAAATTCACCAACAAGAAAAATCACCGCTTCGTTAAGCCCGATCCCGTGTGCAAAGAAAACATCATTTGCCGAGTTAAATCAGCTATTTTATGTATATTTGCATAAGGAACGTACCTGAGCCCGAGTGGGGCCGGCGTCTGGATACACGAGGTACCTCCTGCTCCTGTGAGCTGCCAAACTTGTGAGAGCGTTTAGGAAGATCAGTGCGAGTAACATGGCGTCTTTCTTCGAGAACGGCGGAAAAGAAAATAAATGCGGTTCTGTTTGCACTGCTTTGTGAAATGAACCGTTATGTTTTCACAGTGAATCTGGTATGTGCTACATTATTGCTACCTGAGCGAGCGCCAATTAAGTTCGCATGCCGCTCTCCGAGCCATCCCTTTGAGCTGATAATGTAAGCGTGCAATTTGTATCAACTGGCTATGAGGTCAAATTAGGGATAGTTTAGAAAGTTGATGGAATGTTTCGCTGTATGTGTGTATAAGGTTTTATAGAACTTGCTTACGCTGGTATTTTGATGTATCTGGAATTTAGGTGAAACTAGTTTTGCCTTAGGCTTCGTCTGCTGAGTATAATTACGTCTTACAAACTTCTACCTTTCATTTCTGGAATAAAATAAATAATGTCGGTATAGTAGATGTTTTAACGGACAAGCTTATAGAAACCGACCTATGTGGTCCTACATTTATTCTAAAGGCTGACAGGCACTAGACAACTATATAACAATATAATACCAATATAGATATATTAAAATGATTTCTGATTTCTTTTTTTTGACAATAAACTGTTGAATAAGTACAATAACAAAATTACAACAAACTCTTAACTTAAGACTAGCCGACATATTATATTTAAATGCTTACTAAAAGAAATCCATGCTTTTTTTTCTCCTTAGCCTAGTTTGTATCCAACTGCATATTTTCTACTATTTTTTCTACAAAAGCCTACCATTTTTTCTACCACTTATCATGGTTCAGTTCAGTCACTACAAAAAACATCTTTTAAGAACCAATATACGTGATAAATACATACCTAAATTACCTTTACTAAGACTTGCATCTCAAAGTTCTTGCTTCATAATTGCTACCGACTACACTAGGATTATTTTATCATAAAATGTCTGTTAGCATTCCTATGCGAGAAACCATTTAGATTTCATGGAAACAAATTGAAACGCGACCACATTCGAAAGCTGACACACGCGAGTCAAACAGCGAAATAAATTGTAAATTAGAAGCTTGCCGAGCACATTTATTGAGCATGTTGCTCTGCAGCCACAGAATCCCATTATATTATGGCCCTTCGTTCCGATAAATTGGTCTGCGAGCGGAAAGAGAGCGCCTTTGATGCGGTGCGGGCCGCTGATGTGGGAATTCGGCTGGAGGAGGCATAGTCAATTATTGTTACAAGTCCCCTTATGCCCAGGGGTACACCCACCCTGAACTATGACCAGAAACCAGTGGTGAAGGGGCAGCAGCATGAATTTGGAGCGATGGTTTATATATAGCCAACCCGGCTACAAACCTTGGCGATTATGGCTTTAATGCCCCAATCAGAGATTTATAGAAGAGAACTATCGAGCAGCTTATGGACTTAAACAAAACGCCTGCAATAGGCATCAATACAAAAATGAATTACGTGTGATGGATGAATGGAGCCCAGTTAGCAAAATATTGCTTCTGCTGACCGCGCCCTTCCTTACTAACAAATTACTATGAATAAATAAATATTACGGGACAATCTTACACAAACCGACCTAGTCCTACGGTAAGCTCAGTAAGGCTTGTGTTGTAGGTACTAGACGACAATATATATATAATAGATAGATACATATAAATACTTAAATACATAGAAAACACCCATGACTTAGGAACAAATATCTGTGTACATCACACAATTGCCCTGACTGGGATTTGAAATCGGCTTCATAGGCCCACTAGGCCAGCCCGGACGTCAAATGCTTACAATACTTAAAAGAAATAAAAAAGCCAGAGATGGGGCCATTTCGTGGCACTCCTTGTAATGATCTTATGATGGTCTGTTTCATGTTTAATGGACATAGTATGTGCTCACGAATAAATAATTATTCTATTATATTCTATTAAATTTTATATATTTTCTTTATATTAAGCATACTCCTTTCCATTCCCCTTTGTCATGCTTGTTTTAGAGTTTAGTTTTAAAATATTGTTGTAGTAAGTACTCAATTTTAATTTTTTCAATTTTCAATTTTTTATTCAAGTAGGCCTAGCAACAAGCACTTTCGAATAGTCAAATACAAATATAATCTTAATCAAATAATTAATTCATTAATTAATTAATAGAGAGTAATTCATTGGTAAAATTATTACAATATAATATTTATATATATCAATAATAATGTCACAATAGTATCAAAAATAAAATAAAAAATATTTTAAACATTAAACATCTTGTATATGAATACTAGTCTAGAACTGTCTAGAATAAAATCTAAATGTCAAAAGTTAACACATAAGGACAGTCATTATAATTCAATTTTGTTCCCACGGTGTATTATCATACATGTAGTCATGTGTGCTATAATAAGCTTTAGAAATAAGTTGTTTCTTAACATAATTCTTGAATTTATTAAGTGACAATTCAGTTACTTTCATTGGTAGCTTATTATAAAACCTTACACAATTACCCATAAATGATTTTTTAATTTTATGGAGCCGGGTGAACGGTACTGCGAGGTTATGCTTATTTCTAGTATTTATATTGTGAATATCACATTTTTTTCTACTCCGTTTCCTTATAGGTTTTGGCTTGAAGGCACATCAATAAATTACTTAATTGACAGTTATCTTATCAAACGTCGTCTTGATATATAGTTGAGATCAAAACAATAACATACTCGGGAAGTGCTGAAACTGCATGTGCATCGCTGTGTTCAGTGAACCGAACATCGCTCGAGATGCAATTCCATCGTGAGAACCGTAGAAATTCACAATACCTACGTCGGGGAAGCATTCAGCAATGAATGAATGTGTGAATGCATTAAAAGATAAAAAAGATAAAAGATCCTTTATTTCAATTTAGACACATTATATGCACTTATGAACGTCAAAGAAAAATCTACACCTTTTCGAACCCCTGACCCGAGAAGATAACGGCGAGAAACTACGGCGGGACTTATTTTTTCAAAATACATCAAATCTTAAAGTACATAATTATGCGTAGTCCAAAGAGAAAACATATCAAAAAGTTTATTACAAGTTATATCTTGTAAAAATATTTAAGGGGGGGTTGGAGCTCTGGATGCATCTGCTTATCAAAGTATGTTTTATACTTTATGTAGGTAGGGCACAGCGTACAGTACCATCACGCTTGAGTCTGGAGTAGCCCAACTGGGGAAGTACCTCCTCCTTACAGAAGACAACCATAACAGCACTGCTACCTTTCAGGTATGTAGTGTTGTGTTCCTGATGGTGAGTAAGGTTCCCAGAGCTCCAACCCCCCTTAAAGGCCGGCAACGCGCTTGTGACTCCCCTGGTGTTGCGGGTGCCCATGGGCAACGGTAATTGCTTAACACCAGGCAATCCGTCTGCTCGTTTGCCGTCTATATCATAAAAAAAAAAAAAATAAGTTCAATTTATATAGTAGTGTTACTACTTAAAAATCAAAGCAAACCAAAATATTCAGACACTATTCTTGATAAACACAAATAAATACCCTAGCCAAGACTCGAGCCTGGAACCTCCTACTTTGCAGACGAGGCTACCGACTAGGTTAGGATACTTTGATTACTAGCATTGAATAAACAATTTGGATGAAATTACTAAGCATTCTTGTGAATAAATATAAATAAATAAATATAAATATTTCAGGACAATTTTACACAAATCGACCTAGTCATACGGTAAGCTCAGTAAGGCTTGTGTTGTAGTTACTAGACGACGATATATATAATAGATAGATACATATAAATACTTAAATACATAGAAAACACCCATGACTCAGGAATAAATATTTGTGCTCATCACACAAATAAATGCCCCGACTGGGAATCGAACCCAGGACCATCGGCTTCATAGGCAGGGTCACTACCCACTAAGCCAGACCGGTCGTCAATAAAATGCAACTTTGCTATTTATTTTTAAAGAATAACAGCTCTTTCTGAGTTAGTGAGGACAAAAATATTTTTTGTTTCTATAATTTTTCGTAGATCGTAGTCGAATCGGATCCGCAGCCGCGTTTCAAATATTCCCTCTCGTCGCTCCAGGCATTCCATTGACTTTTAAAAGCTAGCACATATGATTACACCATTTATCTAATACCAAAGTAATATACGAGTACGGAATTTATACTTACCCATTAACATCTCTTTCGTTTTCGGATTACGTTTTTAAAGATTTGGTTTGAATTTTCTTTTAAACCATCTATGTGCTCTGGAAAGTCTGAAATTGTATAGAAGCGGGTAACTCACGTTTTATAAGTCGAATATTGCTTGACATGTTTCGCTTCGTAACCAAGAGCATAATCATGAGCCGTTCGCGTTGGTTAACCGACGTTGGCTATACAATTAATATGTTAATAACTTCATTTTGTGTTTAAAAAAAATAATCTTAGAAATTGTTTGCTTATTCCATTTCGGAAAATCATTTGGGTTGATACTTTACAAAACGCACATTGACAAAAAAGTTGTTATCGCATCGTCGCGACATCTGTCCCTTTTTGTGACGCAATTAAAAAACGGTAGAACTTAACTGAAGGACCATGTCTATGTAGTTGTGCAGCTAATTAATATGGAACTTACATCAAAATTTGAATAAAGACGCCGGAATCCGTGTACACACACGTTACTACTACATAGGCCAGGTGCTTTAGCTAAGTTTTTCAACTATACATATAAATAAATATATAATTACAGGACATTCCTACACAAATTGACTGAGCTCCACGTTAAGCTCAAGAAGACTTGTGTTGTGGGTACTCAGCCAACGAAATATACCCAAATACTTAAATACATAGAAAACACCCATAACTCAGGAACAAATATCTGTGCTCATCAGTAATCACACAATAAATGCCCTTACTGGGACTGGAACCCAGGACCATCGGCTTCATAGGCAGGGTCACTACCCACTAAACCAAACCTGTCGTCAAATAAGTACATATACATTCGCTATCGACGCTAAGGAAGTTTAAAAAATCTTTAAATTTAAAAATTCTTCTATATTAACATTCAGGCAGCATTTATCCTCACTGCTTTAACATACTTAAGATCGTGATGGCTAAATTACAGAACCTCACTGTACGTGACTCGTGAACCTTACACCTTCCCACAACTGCCCGCAATCTCCTTTCCAACTTAGTCACGACGCCAAGAGGAGCCACCGGGAATGTGGTCTTTGATTACAACAAACAACTCCCAGTCCCGTCAACCAATTTACACTTACTTGACAAACTATTTGAACTACTACACGTACAGACTTGTGAGAGCCACAGATTAGAAAATAAACCAAAACTTGTAATGACAACTGTTTCTGGTACAACGCATTTGGACATGTTTTATACCGTTTCTCTTTAATCTGTACGCGTAAAGATCTCAAATTGCAAAAGCAAATAAGACGGCACACATTCATTAAGTCCCCTCGTACTGTGTCAGTTTTTGGGCAGTAATTTGCTGTCAATCATTTAAAACTGTCTGTTATTAGAAAGATGCGGATTAATTATCATTTCTTGTTGTACGTATCATTTTCATTGAAACCATTTTTTTCATACTTATCTTAAATTTTGTAAATATTTACATAACATGCTTTATCTTCTGTTTCATCCAGGATTTTTATTTTACATTCTACCTCATTGTATTTTGTATAGATTAAAAGTTGTAATATTGTATTTGTTTTCAGATATTTGGTTGTATTAAAGTTGGACAGCGGATTCTCAAAAGTAAACAGGCAGAAGAGATATTTGTTGTTTACCACGGGCACACAATTTGGAGTAAGTATTATAACTTCATCGCACATCGGACACTTCTTAAACATTTTTTTGACGACTAGTCTGGCCTTTTGGGAAGTGACCCTGCCTATGAAGCCGATGGTCCTGGGTTCGATTCCCAGTCAGGGCATTTATTGGTGTGATGAGCACAGATATTTGTTCCTGGGTCATGGTTGTTTTCTATATATTTAATTATTTATATGTATCTATCTATCTATTATATATATATCGTCGTCTAGTATCTACAACACAAACCTTACTGAGCTTACCGTAAGAATAGGTCGATTTGTTAGATAAAGATTTGTAAGATAGAAGAGTTTAGTCATCACGAGTTAAACTATTTCTCCTAATGAGTTTGTAGAAAGAATAGTAATGTTTTGATGACTTTTTTTCTTTATCAAATCGAAGAATCTTCCTTTTCATGTATATAATTATATTTTGAAACTACAAAAACTTTTGTAACTTCCTTTAATTTGACTATGGTCGACATTCTGATCCTTATTTCTTACAAGCTTTAGTCCGCGACTATGTCTGCTTAAGATCCCACGGACACAAATCTCTGTCAAGATTCCTTCGGCGCTACCGATATTCATAAACGGACAATTGTCTCTGTCACTCTCATGACGCCGTTATTGGAATTAAAGAGAAAGATGCTCGAAATATACTTCGATATTCGAAATACTTGTACATCCGTTCCACTGCGTAATCCAAACGTCTTCAGAAACTCTCATATCTATTCAATATTTTTGTCCAATTATGGTCGCACGCTGCTTCTGATAAAGATCCTACTAAGGGGTTGAAATATGTGGAGCATTGTCCAGTGTCCACTCAAGGACAAAACGTCCATGATTTTGACATGGTCACTGACATTACAGCTACTATAACTGACGGGGTATTTAGCATGTTTATATTTTAGCGACTTTCCGATATTTTGACTTAGTTCATGTTCCTTCGTGCATATCTTAACACTGATATTAATATATGGGGAAGTCAATTACACAAATTGGCTAATATGCTGGTATGGTACGAAATTAATGGGGGTCCATTTAAGCGCATTTCGTGATCAAGTTCTGATACAGAAAATATTAACTTAGGTCTACTGGACAGATGATTTTCTAAGTTTGTGTAACGCAAAGTATGTAATTGCCCGGAGCTCCGCCAATATCCCAATTGTAGAAACTCGATTGATACGATAAAATAATGTATTTAAATGACAGATCGAACAAGTCATGTGATCATTTCTATATATTTTGTCTCGTTACCATTGCGTTTCGACTGGCATCTTGGATACGGTCCCTGTTCCCATTTAGGTCTACTTAGGTCTACCGAGAACATCGAAAATTTCGAGCATCTTTCTCTTTTACTTCAATCAAGGCGTCATGCTAGTGACAGAGGCCATCGTTCGCAATGTACGAACATCGATTTTCGTTAACGCTCCTAAAGTCTAAAGTCTCGAATTCTGTACATTTCCAGGTGTTTGCGACGGTGTCCATCCCACTACACCCGGACACAACGACCAGTGTGGCGTGGTTCTACGAAGCTAATTACTACGCCGTTGCCAACGCCACCTACTTCAGACCGCTGCTTGGTGATATCCCAGTATGTTTTACACAATTCACACATTGGTTTGGGTAGCGTGCCTTTGCAGCCGATGGTCCTGGGTTCAAATCCCAGTAAGCGCATTTACTTGTGTGATGAACACGATATTTGTTCGTCAGCCATGGGTATTTCCTATGTTTTTAAGTATTTGTATATTATAGGTATATTATGTATTGTTGGCTGGGGAATCCAATGGATGCGGGTGGCGCTGGCCACTGGGGGAGAGACCTATGTCCAGCAGTGGATATCCTTCAGATGATGATGATAGGTTACGAAGACTGCTTACCATCAGTAGCAGTACACTTAGCCATCGGCGTACTATAAACTAGTTAATTAATTAGTTTATTTAATTATAAATTTTTTATAATGTTTGCATGTCTCCACGCAGACTAAATGTACTGTGATTTTATGTATTTGGTTTGCATGTTTATGTACTTACGTGCATTCTGTGCAAATAAAATTTGTAATAATTGGTAATTATCCAACTGTGGTTAATAATTACGAAGGATCTATTAATTTAAATCAAATACAAAAAAAAAATGTTTTTTTCAGTGGGGTAGAAGCTATGATAAGCGGAGTACAGAAGACACGAACGAGAATCCCCCTGTTACAAATGACCCCCTAACGAGAAGATTACTGTACACATCTATAGAAGCTATGTTAATAAAGTGAGTATTATTTAAAAAAATATTGGTATCCATAACTCATCATTTAAAAGTCCATACGAACAGCTGATAACGTCAAAAAAGTAAATTACAATTTTTATAAAATTACTTTGCACTCTTGTGAATATAATGCAGTTTGCTATGTGTTAATAAAAAGGCTGTTCGGAGCTAGTGAAGTGAAAAAGTTATTTGTTATACAAAGTAAAGTTAGTGTTTATCTTCTCATGCTAATATTCAAGGCACGAGAGAGGAACAAAATTTGCTGCCGAGTGAAACACAATTTTTCACCGGTGAGGGTTTTTCAGCTGCGAGAAAAAAATCAACTCTAAAACATTAAAAATTTAATCGTAATTATTTGCATTAATCAGCAAAACATTAAATAAAAGAATCCGATCAGCACAAGTGAAAAACATACTCGATTAATAATATAGTTCATTGCATCAGAGGCCGGGAAAATAAGGATTTCCGGCCAAGTGGGTATATACCTGCTGATACGAGGCCGGGAATCCGTTTTCACGACGAGGCATGTAAAGTGCTGTTCTCAAACATATTCACAATGAAATAAAAGAAATGCTTCAAAAAAAGGAAATTTACAAAATCACAACTAACAATGAAATCGAAATGTATTAAAAATTAACATCAGCTGTTTGCTATGATACCCGCCATCTTTGCCTCTGTATGAATAAACGTCGAAAAAAAATTACTAGGCCTGCAAAGTTATATGAAATTCAATTTCCGTCCCCTTCAGTTGCCGCGCCCAAAAAACCATACTTCCGAGTCTATCTAAGACAATATTTCATTGCATGTTTGAGAAAAATAATTTGTATGAACTTATTTTGCATTCTTGTGAATAAAATGCAACTTTGCTATTCCTTCCGAGCTAGTGAGGTGGAAAACATGAAATTGCTGTCTTACTACTTAGTCTAGGTCAGTATATAAGTAGGCCAGTAGCTGATACAAGCGAATCACGTCCTAGCATGAATATTGTATATTCAGCAGCAACATAAATACTCGTAGTTTGATTTTGCATTACCTGATTGATTTTCCCGTGACTATTATGTATTATATAGACACGGGATAAGTAGTGGATTTTACAATCCAGAACATCTGATACCAATAAGCTTTCGGTAGTCGCTACTTTCGGGACTACGGGTTACATATTCTTGGCGCTTGGGGTCGAAACGTTGGGACCATGGGGGCCGAGTGCCCGTAGGATGTACAAGGCTTTGGCGTCACTTTTAATTGATAGTACAGGTGATCAGAAGGCTGGCCTATATATTGCTCAGTAAATTAGCATTGCCATCCAACGAGGCCAGCCTTCTGGGTACACTGCCCAGATGTCTCAAGCCTCAATTATCAAGGAGATAAAGTGCATGTTCAGATATTTGTGCCCACACTACAGCTCCGATATATGATGGCGGGTGTACCAAAGATGAAATTTTGTTAAAAATTTTTTTTTTTTCATATATGTGTGTACCAATGGATTCATTACATTATACCCGCGACTTCGTTGGCCAGCCATGCCAATCTTTGAAGTATGGTTGCGGGATAAAAAAATATCTTATGTCCATTCTCGTAGCTCAAACTATCTCCATACCAAATTTCCTCCTAATTGGTTTAAGCGTGAAGAGGTAACAGACAGACAGAGAGAGTTACTGTCACCTGTATAATATTAGTATGGATTCTAACTAACTAAGTAAAATATTTGTGCTTTTCAGCTATAAGTTGCCGGGGCGAGCATGCTTGTTACGAGCTATCTGCGAGGCAGCTACCAGCGGTTTGTCCCACAACGGTGTCTTGGGAGACTTGCTCCATCTGGCTCTAACGTAAGTCTTCTTATCAAATTCGAACGGAATATCGAATTGCATAAACATTGTACAGCTAGCAGCAAAAGTTGCGAAGGTATTCAAAATTAGCTTGAACCGACTTTATTGTTAAGGTAATAAGGGCGTGTCAAGATCATTATGAACACTTGGCCCGTTTATCGACTTCTGCTGCTGGACGTAAGGACCTGCAACCTGCAATTAGTATTATGTCAATCATTTCATTTTTGTTACGATAATTAAGTACCTAGTTAATTAAGCATCTCATCAAGCAAATCATTTAGCAAGCTCTCTCCATCTCATCCTGCGGGTATTGTTAGAGACGGCAAAGGGAATAAATAAATCGGTTAGCAGCGTCAGTCAAAACCTAATCAACAGCTGCAGCCGCCCACCCGCCTGCCAAGCGTGACGATTATGGCAACTCGTAGTAGATTTGCCATACTATATGATACAAGTTATGACTTGTATGGGATTTATTATATGTTTGGGGGAGGCTTAAGTCCAGCAGTAGACGTCCTACGGCTAAAAAGATGAAGGATGATGAATCAAGCATATTGTGGAAGTGTGCTGTAAAGATTTAACACTTTCGCCTCCGGTACTGTTTTACTAAGTTATCTCGATCACTCAGAGCATGTCACTGGCATTTTACGATTTTATATTTATTGTCATTGATTTTATTTTAAGTCAACTCATAACAACTTTCTATATTTCAGCCCTTCGACGTCGCTAGAAGAGACAGATTTAGAGGACTGTTTCTACGAAGCCGAGTACCGAGGTCTCCATGACAACTGTGACCGATATATGCGTCACTGTCCAATAAACCCACTCGACTATATCTCCATACAAACGGAGCATCTATTAGATTAACAAATAAATACATATTATAGGATATCCTTACACAAGAAAGATATAATTTGGATTTATTCCCGGAAAGATATAATTTGTGTCTCTTCAAGGCAAAAGTGAATAGGCTGTTACTGAACCAGCGTGCTACACCCTCGAACTCGTCGTCACTTACCATAAGTGCGACTGAGGTCAAACGCTGGTCAGTCTTGTATAAAAAAAAACATTTGACTGAGCCCCACGGTAATCTCAAGAAGGCTTGTGTTATGGTTATCAACCAACGATATAAAAGGTATATTTATAATGAATGTGTTTATACAACATTTTATTTTCTGAATTTATTCATCATTACGATCAACTTTTACTACGGGGCCACAACCGAAATCAATAAAAAATACAAAATTGTGGAATACCAATAACTAGTGGTATGGGAAGGTCATATTTTTCATATTCAGAAAATGTAGTTTTGTATCACCATTTTGATTTCGCCGTGTATACAATATTAAAAACTATCAAAGAAAGCACCCATAACTCAGGCCTTTTTACCGGACTTGAACCCGGGACCGTCGGCTTTCTATAACCACTGGTCCAGACCTGTTAATTACAGCAAGTGATTATCTTTAATAGACCATCGAGCAATAATAATAATAATAAGTTGATTCGGCGATCATTGTACCGATAGTTGTTTCCGCGAACGGTCTCATAGCGAAGAGTCTCGACCAACATCTTGAGAGACTCTCGCTACGTGGTTGTGGTTGGACTAAGGGTCAGATTCAGAAGGCGGTAATCCTGGACACGGCGCGCATAGTCCGACGGTTCCTCTCTCTGCAGCCCTAACCACCGGCAGCCTGGGCCCTGCTCCGTTGCCGGCGGCACTCTAGGTTAGGTTTTTTATAATGTTTTTATTGTTTTGATATGTTTTAATAAAATATTGTATAAAACCTAATCTAAGAAAGAAGATAAATAAAGAGAATAATAATAATAATATTGTGGTATCGAGACAAACCACATCGGTTTAACGAAACCATTAAGAAAAATTGTAACCATTATTGTAATTATCTTTCAATAAAAAAAAAGAAAATAAATAAATATCTGCTACGCCATGACTAGCAAAAAAAGTATTTATTGACTCCACCACAAAGTACACATTCTGTACAGTAGTTTTCTTGTAGATTTTTTTTTACAATTAGTGCATAACTTGTGCGGCGAAGACTGGTGCCCGAACTAGGTTGAACCTGTATGTCAGGTAAAGACAAAACCACTTGATACCACTAGTATAGTATCCTTAACTCCTGAAATAATGTCACAATCGCCACGTTTGGCAGGTACCCACCTGGCAATCGCAAAATGTACCACCGCTCTAATTAGACGCTGCTGGTGATCCTTCTACATCTGACCGCCATTATTCTGAAATTTGTTAAGATAAGATATTCCATAACAATTTTACAATCATGTCGGAAATAAAATTATAATAACATAAAAATATGCAATTTACCAATTAAAATATTGAAAAGAAAATAAAAAGGAATAAATATAAATAACATGCACAACTTTAAAATTTATAAAACTTAATAAAATAGACAATTATATACGATTAATTATACCACATGTCGAGACCTCATTACTAGAAAATAATCTACACAACCAAAATTAGCAGTAATAGCATTAATAGTAATCATTTTAAAATTAGAGATTATATTAATCATTAATAAAGTCATCAACGTGGTAATAGCATTTCTTTAACAAAAAATCCCTCAAGCGCCTGTTAATCTTAAGGCTTAAAGAAATAAATATAATTTATACATTTAACTCTCATTCTTTACACAACTATTTTCACCGCAAAGCAAAAACCCTCAAAAGTTACACAGCAAGTTGATACCCAATACAAAATACTGGTCTTAAAATCACAGTGAATTCGGTGAATCCAACATTGAGTCAGCAGAATTTCGGATTCATTATACCGCTGTTCCAGAGCTAGTTTGCGATTGGAGCAAATATACAACAGCTACTAAGCATGTTACGGTTTATATTTACTGTAACAGAACAATAATTTATTTATTTTTTACCTCACTAGCTCGGAAAGAACTCTTTTATTCTTTAAAAACAGATAGCAAAGTGGCATTTTCTTCACAAGGGTGGAAGTAATATTATTATTATATAAGGTTTCTAGACAGGCAGCTTGCGCTGATACGTTTAACTCATAGTTCACTAAGCACTAATTCACTGTTTTAGATAGTTTGTCAAATCTATTCTTAAACTGATTAACATATTATTAACGTGGGATATCATACAAAATGTGTATTATTAATCGTGTGTTTTTTGACGTTAGCTGGTTGGATATTCTTTTATTTAATGTTTATGAATGATAAATGTTAGATGCCAAATTTAAATACATTTTTAAGTTTTAGAATAAACTTTTCCTCGTCGCAGTGAGGTGAAAAATTGTGTGTTTCACTCGGTAGCAAAGTGTATTCCCCTCTCGTGCGAGTCAAACCCTCCCCTATGTCCTCCCCTCACTCCCCCATGCTAAAGATTTCACTCTTTGGACCAATCGCTATGCTTTCGGGTCAATTTTGGAAAGTTTCACTAGCTCGGGTCACAATATTAGCACGAGAAGGTCAACACTAACTTTGCTCTTTGTATAACAAATAACTATTTCACCTCACTAGCTTGGAAACTCCTATTTATACTTTAAAAATAGGTAGCAAAGTTGCTTTTTATCACATGAGTGCAAAGTCATTTCAGACAAAACGTGTACTACATCATCATTAGTTAAGCCCTAAATATCCAGTGCTGGACATGGCCTCCCCCAAATATGACTTGTATCATCTTGGGGGGTAATTGCCCGTCGTAACTCAATATGGCTACTGCACTCGCCAACCCGCCTACCAAGCGTGGTGACTATGGCAACTATCCCCCAAGTTGATACAAGTCATATGCAGTCCAGCAGTGGACGAGTTATGGCTGAAAAAAAAAATGAAAAAAAAAAGGATTTTCGACCGAAGTTTTTGAAGTAACAAAGTTGATTTAGTTTTTCTCTTTCTGATCGTGATAGAAAAAAAGAATCGTCGGACTGATTGAAGGCCGGATCTGGTTTGCTTGCGATTTTGTTTTCGTTTGATTTGTTGCTTGGTTGTCTCTGTTTAAAATAACCACGAGGTATGTTACATTGCTTTTCCTATATAAACTTTGAACGTACCAAATAATAAAGTCGCATGATTCTTTTTTGTATTATTTTCAGGAGTTTTTGTGTTTATTTTAAAGGTGACAAATGACCAAACGGATTGCCTGATGGTAAGCAATTACCGTCGCCCTTGGGTACCCTAGTATTCCTAATGTTGCTCCTGCCGGTGAGAGTGTGTACTATACAGTGCCTCCCGTTCACTGAGTGCCTCCTTACCATCAGGCGGGTCTTAGGTTTGTTTGCCACCGTTGTCATATAAAAAATCCCTTTAAGAAAGAAAAAACAGTATCTCTGCTCTAAATGCTTCTAAACTAATGAGATGAAGTTCTACATTCATATAGGTGTAAAACTTAGGCAGCTAGTCTATGTAGTAGTAACGTGTGTACACGCATGTCAGCGTTCTATATTCAAAATTTTGACGTAATTCCATATTGATTCTCTGCACAACTACATAGACATGATCCTACAGTTAAGTTTTTCACCTATATTGCAAATTGAGTTTCCAAATGTCAGTTACCACGTTCAGCCATTCGTGAAGCAGCGATTCAGCATTTCAAGCAAACAATAAACAATCCAAGCTCGGCACGTCAGCATGATCCACAACTGATCAGGTTTGTGCTACTTACTGCACCTACGAAAACTCCCCAAATATAGTCCAGAATCGCCCAATAATGGTCCAAAACTATGTTGAATATCTTCGTTTAGGTGTGAGTGTTACAAGTTTCACACAAAATATAAGATAAAAACAAAATAAAGATAATAACTAAAAGCTTAACTTTAAATAAAAAATTGACCTAGGTCCTGGTCATTAGGTAGGGTGCCCAGAAGGCTGGCCGCGTTTCCGCGCTAAATAGCAATGCTAATCCGTTGGGCGAAATAACCCTCTGGTCACCAGAAACCTCTAAAGACGCGCCGATATCTCTTTGTAGAGTCGGCGCGCACTTAGGCCCCACGGCCCCAGGGTTTCAACCCCAAACGCCGCAAATATGTAACTACTGCCCAGTGCTACATACTTGCGACGCTTGTGGTTCTCAGCTGAGAATGCAGCCAGCATCAACTTTGGTGCCCGAAATATGGGACGGCGCCAGGGTGAGTATTATTTTGATCACACGGTTAAAAGACAACACCTGTTCATAAATGAATGAATCAATGAAGAAAAAATCAAAAAGTATATTAGGATTGATACTTAATTATGAATTAAAGGTATGGACCATAGTTGCACTATTGGACTATAGTTGGGGAGTTTTACTGTAAGTGACACCCTTACCCGAGCAGTGTGTCCGAACTTGGCTTGAAAAAGGGTACCAGAGCCTAAGCTCTGGTATCTGGTAGCCATATTTGGGCAAAGATACAAGCCGTTTGAACCTGCAACCTTCAGATTGCTAGTCGCACGCTCTTACTACTCTCGCGCTCTAATAATAAATTGTGAAAAATAATTAAATCACGTTTCGTTAGTCAGTCGAGTGATATGTTTCGGAAATTATGTTTCCATTTTCAAGTAGTGCCAAGTCATCATTTGTATTTGTCCGAAAAGTGCCTGTGAAAAATTTTGTATAGGTGAAAAATTTAGTTGGCCTATGTAGTAGTAACGTGTGTGTACACGCAAATCGGAGTTCTATATTCAAATTTTGACTTAAGTTCCATGTTAATTCTCTGCACAACTACATAGACATGGTCCTTCAGTCGAGTTTTTCACCCATATTCCTTTTGGTTTCAAAAATTGTTACAGAAAATATTGAAAAGTGGTTCCCTCATCCAAATTGCAAACTGCATCTCATATACACCGCATTCAGTGGAAATTCTATTCAGACCGGATTGAACAGTTGCAGAATATATTGCGTGTTTTGTTCATGAAATAGAATAAAATTGGCTTTAGGTTTGAAAGGCCTTTGATAGGTTTTAGTGGGTTTAGCTAGTATGCGTTGGTGTTGACGCGTGAGATATTTCAGATTCAGTTTTTATAAATAAATGTGTTTTTAATTAAAATCTTTCGTTACACTCTGATACATATCACTGATACCTCTCTGCTTTGTCTAAAGGTTGATTGGTAGAGAATGCTTTGTAGCTTTAAGTCCGCCTTTTGTACTTTTGTGTTTTGTGCAATAAAGACTAAATAAAATAAAAAGATAGATAAAATATTTTTTTATGTATTGAGTGTATCTACCATTTTCCTGACCAACGACCAGCTTCTAAGACTATTATAAGAAACATAATGTGAATATTGTAGTCCATGAGAAGAGCAACATAAAACAAGACACCCACTTTAAAGCACCAATTTACAAACACTCAGTCACTTTGCTAATCACACAATTATTTGTTTACACATCTCGTCATATTAGCGCTGCTACTAATGTCATGTAAGCACATGTACAGTCGCCCTAATGACGCCAAGAGCCTTCTGTCACGAAAATTACGTAAATTCTGAGATTACATCTGTCAAGACGACATAAAGCCAATTTGTGAGGACGGCCCAACATAAATTTGCCGCTGGTTTCATCAAAAGAAGTCACCTCAGGTTCTTGTGTCGATGGAATTGTGATCGAAATTGGGGGGAAGGTAGGTTTGGCAAATGCAAATGTTACGTTGGTTTTTGGGCATTAGAGCGGAAAGTGATATGGGTGGAATTTTATTCTTCATCTTAGTTTTAGGACAATGGTTTTTTTTACAAGATCTTTGTTCATTTTCAATAAGTTTGAAGGTGAATGACACTCGCGTCTACTAAGACTCAACTAACCGTTACCTTTTCCTTAACTTCATATTTTGTATCCAATAAATAAAATTAATTGAATTTTACTAACAGAAAAATAATGTCTATTTAGTTCCAAGATTTTAAGTACAAAATACTGTGCAAAGCTAAAGTCCTAATAAACTGCGCAGTTCAAAATCCATTTAATACAAGTATTCATGAAATCTTATAAGAATAAAGCAAAAAATAAAATTTTCCATTACGAAATCAGGCTGGTAGATGGATGAATTAAGTACCCTGCCGACAAGAGCACGTCTCTTAAATATTGGTGATGATGACATCCTATTCTCAATGAATACATACAAACCCCGGACACGGGTATGTCCTTAAACTACGTCCAATGAGTGTAGGGCACAGCGAAGTACCATCAGCTTGAGTCTGGAGAAGCCCAACTGGGGAAGTAACTTCTCCTTACAGAAGACCACAGCCATAATAGCATTGCTGCCTTTCAGATATGTAGTGTTGTGTTCCGGATGGTGAGTAAGGTTCCCAGAGCTCCAACCCTTGTGACTCCGCTAGTGTTGGGGGTGCCCATGAGCGACGGTAATTGCTTACCATCAGGCAATCCGTCTGCTGCAGAGGATAAACTAGGCCTTATTGAGATTAATCCGGTTTCCTCACAATGTTTACCTTCACCGAAAAGCAACTGGTAAATATCAACTGATATTTCCTACATAAGTTCCAAAAAAATCATTGGTACAAGCCGGGGTTGGATCCTGCGACCTCAGGATTGCAAGTCGCACGCTCTTACCACTAGGCCACCAGCGCTCTCTGCTGTTAGAAAAAAACACATTAGATAAAAGTGGCTTTTTCAATAAACGTGCCAACCCGAATAAATTAACTAGAAAACCGTGACAAACCGTCGGGGATAGTGCAATACCGCGTACTACAAATATCAATAGAGTTCGAAATTCAAACAATGTACAAAGAAACTGTATCTTATTGCATTTGTTAGTTACGTGGTCATAGACATACCATTTAACTAGACGGAGCGTGCTAATAATAATACCACGATCGAAAGGGATGGCCTTATGTAACTTTCCATAGGTATGGCGAAGACGCCGCTATTTTCGTCCGTCCTTGTCATAGTTTCACATATTTTTGTTCCCCTCCAAACTGGACCCTTCAGACCTGTCAAAGTTGGAGGGGAACAAACAAATACAATTGGAGTTTTCTTGGGTTTTGAACAAAAGTTGCGGTAATGAATACAGAATAAACTAATATTCCTGTTAAATAGAATGTCCTGTAAAGCAAAACTATAGTGATTTGTTACATTTTGGGCTACAAAAGCCAGAATATCATTGTCCCTTACTGGCGCACGCGGATGCGTTCTCCAGTCATTATTCCTCCTAGAACGCGGTCCACTGTCCCCGACGGAATGTCAACTTTGGTTCATAGTGCTACAATTCCACTTTAAAAGTAGACCGTATTTAGCACATCCTAGGTAATTGTCTAACGGTTCGTATCTTGAACGCGACATTTGCTCCAAACCTGTTTAGTGTCGTCAACTCTTCGTCTATACTTAGTCCTATTTGATCTACAACATTCTCTTTTGTAAAAATTACTCGAGTAACTTCAACATATTAATTTGTAAAAAGTATTTAACTACTTGACTATTTTTATCTTAATTATATTTTGTAACAATATCTTATTCTCAGTTATCTTGATCATAATTGTTACTTGTAAACATTTGTATTATAAACGTTACGTGAATAGAAAATATACGTGTTTATATAAAAAAGTTTTTGAAAATGCAGTGGCTTGGTAAAATCTTGTTTTGGTGAGTTGTTTGAATTTTTAAGTATTTTTTTTTTATTGAAATACTTAAGAAAAAGCGACGAGGACCTCTGGCGTTCGTATAAATAATAATAAATACTTAATTGTTTTTGCTCGTTTTATTTGCTTAAATAGTTTAGTTTTTAATATGGTTCTTGAGTGTACCGAAATGCATTTAGGAATTGAATCTAAAAATGTATTTGAACTCCGTTTTGTTTTTGCAATATTATTAGATCCCTTTTTTGTGGCATTTTCTTATGAACACGTAATGTATATAATTTATTATGAAACTAGTATTTTCTTAAATAAACTTAATTAATGTAAAGTGGTATTGAAAATCGATGGCATATTTAAAAAAAAAGTGACGAGGACTTCCAGTGTCCGATACAGTATATGAGCCTGCATCCCCAGCTATAACGGTTCTTAAGTATATGTCAACTATTTCCAATTTATAACTTACATAGTAGTGTTTCTACTTAAAAATCAAAACAAATAAAGTGTTTTATTATAAATAAATAGTTTGTTCTTAGTTTGATATAAAGTGTTAATAAAACTACCATCGTCCAGTCACGTCTCGCTATGTCTTAGCGTACTTTTTATGTCTTATATATCTTTATATATATTATAAGACATAAAACAGTATACATAATTATCTTCGCTATATTTATTTATGATAAACGTAAATGTATCTGATTCCCACGACACAGGCCTTACCTAGTGTGGGAGTCGCCGATGTAAATCGTTAAACTGCATTTAGTTTTGGTTAATAAATACTTTTTTCCATCAAGTGAATGTATGTATTTTTTGGAAATAATAAAGTTCTTTCACCACAAATATGAATAGGTAAGGTAATGGCACTAATGTCGGACACTTTATGCTGACAGGCACCAATGATGGACACTTAGTTCTTATTTCAAAAATCATAAAGTTATAAATTAAATATGTCCCAACAAATGCACAACACTTGACTCCTTTGAAATAAGCACTAATGTTCATGATTGGTTCCTTGTCCATTACTGGTGCCGTCTCCTTACATGTTATGTGACTCCAAGAGAAAAGCAGAAAGAAAGGGAAAAATGGCTACATATTTTTGTCACATTATATGTATCCATATTTTTAGACATTGCAACAGTAAGGTACATTAACAAAATTTATTGTTCAATTCTAGGGGTATAATTTGCTACAGTGCTGGT
This sequence comes from Grapholita molesta, assembly GCA_022674325.2. Taxonomy (NCBI): domain Eukaryota; kingdom Metazoa; phylum Arthropoda; class Insecta; order Lepidoptera; family Tortricidae; genus Grapholita; species Grapholita molesta. The sequence goes on from CP053137.2 coordinate 1,137,795, forward strand.
GATATTGAAAAACGAGCGTTAATATTTCCACCAACAAGTCTTTACGGGGTGAGTTTACTTTTAAGAATATATTTCGACACTAGCTGTGCCCCGCGGTGTTACCCGCGGTTCATTAGGGCAAAAACGTAGCCTATGTGTTAATCTAGGGTGTCAGCTAACTCCATACCAAATTTTATTAAAATCACTCCAGCCGTTTAGACGTGAAGAAGTAACAAACATACACACTCCCAAATTTTAACCTTTATAATAATATTAGTGTAGATTTACATTCATACGAGCCGTAAATAGAGTCATTTTTATTTCCGAACACTTTACAAGTGACAAGCATTGACTCTGATCAAATTCTATAAATAGTAGATTGTGTCACATGGGAGCAAAGTTAGTCTTTACTCTCTCATGCTGATATTGAGACCTGATCTATAGAAGTATTCCAAATTTGGACCACGAGCATAGCGAGTTTGAAGAATGGGATCTTAAGCGTTAGGGTCAAAGCACGAGAGAGAAACATACTTTGCTCCCAAGTGAAACAGACAATTCTTCAGGTAAAGTTAATTAACACATTTAAAGCCATCATTCACTATACGGTAAGACCGTAGCCCAAACCCGTGTAATCACCATATGTCGTTTTTTTTAAACTGACTTAGGCTATATGACCGATTCGGCAAATTAGAGCGATCGGACTTCGGAGGAAGGTAGCCTGGGGAAAATCCCACCTTCCGCACCAGACTAGACTTGTACTACTGGAATACTCCTACTGAGTTTTCGGAACATTAGAGCGATCAGACTGTGTGGAAGGAAGGTAGCCTGGGGAAAATCCCACCTTCCGCACCAGACTTGACTTGTACTACTGGAATACTCCTACTGAGTTTTCGCTTCCAGCAAGAGACCTCGCTTCCTTTGAGACGGTCTTAACCGAATCTGAGTGGTTCCGTATGTCGCGAGAATCCGCTACGAATGGAAAACCGGGTTCCTGACGCTCAATGCGTTAAACACATCAAATGAAATGTTCCAGACCTTCATGGCGATAGCTGTGCCGATCGATATTCCTGATAAAAACGTCTTCGTCTCCTACAACTTCGAGTCTAACTATGGAACAGTCACCAACATCACTGAGATTGATGAAGTGCTTTTCCCCAACCTGCCGGTAAGACCTATTAAACAGTAGATTATTGTAAAAATTACAATCGTATTATAATAACTACAAGTACTTAACTAGTTACAGTATAAAATCTAAAAAAGGCTCTTGAGGCATTGTACCAAGGATGCTGGCGGCATTTCCTCGTTCGCAAATGCTGATACGTTGTGCGAGGAAGCCGCCAGCTCTTCGGTTACATCAACCAGACGCTTCGCGATTTCTGCAAAAAGTTTGTGCGCGCTGGGACCCCATGGACCTAGCGTCTCTACGCCAAACGGTACAAAATGGTACTCTCTGCCCAGGCTTTTATATTTGTTACGTTAGATTATTTACTTATACAATTTGACCATGCACTTACATGCATAAATTACAGTATTGGCTATGCAGCTTTCCATGGAGGAGGCCTATGTCCAACAATGGACGTCGGTGGCTTATAGTAACAACACAAATCATTTGTATTAAGAAGAAACGTCTGCTAGCGAAACCATAACTTACAGAACTAAAGTAAAATGGAAAAACCAACTGCCCCGGGCGAGAATAGTAATAAGACAGACCGACATAATCACATGATGAAACTATAATAACGGTTCCGCGCCATTTTGGCTCATCATATCTGCCGAAAGACGTCCACTGCTGGACATAGGCCTCCCCCTTGGACCTCCACATGTACCGGTTGGAAGCGACCTGCATCCAGCGTCTTCCGGCGACCTTAATGAGCGATCCACAGTGATCGGTATGAGACTTTTGAGCCACCCGCACCCAGTAAATTCCCGCGATCTTTACAAGTCGTTGGTCCACTTTGGGTATTTATTATTTTGGCTATAAACCTGTCGGGGGTGACTTGTCCAACAGTGGGCGCATGTGGCTGCGAAGTATATCTTTACATTACATTTTGTTTGCCAGGTAATCAGTTCAAGACATTCCCGAAGCATCACCAGAGAATTAGCCTACACAGTGTTGGAAGCCAGATTCAGAGAGTGAGTATACATTCAGCTTTTAATAGGTACTCAAACATGGCGGCCGATTGATGGCAACGTCAAGAAATGCGGCGCTGGTGAAGCAGCAAGACAGCACAAGTGGAGACAGTTCTTGGTGACATCATCTTCCTCGCGTTGTCTGTAAGATTTGGCGTAGGTACAAGTTTTACGAAAGCGCCTGCCATCTGATCTTCCAACCCTGAGGGTAAACTAAACCTAAAAAAATATGCAACTTTGCTTCTTGTTTTTAAAGAATAGATAAGTATTTTCTGAGCTAGTGAGATAAGCTGAAATTACAATTTCCTTATTACTTATATAGATGCGTGTTACTCACGTTTTATAAGTAAAGTATAAATAAATAAATATTACAGTGCCCTTACCATGAGTTGTGACTGTGAAGTTTTCGATAACGAGTATGGAGTTTACTATCTGTGCATCTCGTTCGCATTAAAATAGTACAAGCGAGATGCACAGATAGTAAACTCTATACTCGTTATCGAAAACCTCAATGTCACAACTCATGGTAAGGGTACAAGACATTCTTACACAAATTGACTGACTCTCACGGCAAGCTCAAGGAGGCTTGTGTTGTGGGTACACAGTCAACGATAAATAAAATATTCAAATATTTAAATATATAGAAAACACCCGTGACTCAGGAACAAATATTTGTACTCATCACACAAATACATAGCCTTGCTGAGATTTGAACCCAGGAGCATCAGCTTCATAGGCAGGGTTACCACCACTAAGCCAAAACTATCGTCATAGAAAATTTCTCGCTATTGCCGCTTCTATACAAAGAATATATAACGCGTGGATGATGCCTCAGTATTGTAAACGTCCATAGGCTGCAGTGACCGCCTACCATCAAGCGGGCCGCATGCTTGTTTGCCACCTTTGAAAAAAATCTTTGTGTTTTGAATTCGAATTTCCTTTTTAGAAACGGCATGAAGGGCAAAGAGTGTATGTTGCGCAACATCTGCGAAGCCGCTGAAACACCGCTGCATCACAACGGACTCCTGGGACACATCATGCATATCATTTTCACGTAAGTCCTTCCCATAAACCTAAATCCTTACGTTGTGAATATTCTATTCATTCGCACGATGCGATTCGCTTCTACCTTCCGAATACGGACTGCTAAGCAATGGAATTCGCTCCCTTCGTCTGTATTCCCGGAAAGATATAATTTGGGTTCTTTCAAGGCTAGAGTGAATAGGCTGTTACTGAACCAGCGTGCTACACCCTCGACCTCGTCGACACTTACCATCAGGTGCGACTGAGGTCAAACGCTGATCAGTCTTGTATAAAAAAAATATAAAAAAATATCATTTCAGTTGTAAGGCGTCGAATGGTGGACCTCCCCCAAATATCACTAGTATCATCTTGGGGGAGTTAATATAGTCGCTTGATAGACGGGTTGCCATTCTATTCTTGATTTGAGCATAAGTAAACATTAGTGGCAACTTGTGCATTGTTTTTACTAGTAAAAAAAATCCCATATAATGAAATATAAGGACAGGATTGAAAATATGATTTTTTAGTCTATTCTATTATTATCAAATATAATTTGGTTAATGTAACTTGAATAGTTCACAAAATATTGTGCGGATGTAGTAGTTTTGTGTTGTAGTCCATATTGGCTTATATTTGAGACAGGATATTCCGATTCCGTGTTCCCGTAAGGTTTTATGCAGACGAAATCGCAAGCAGAAGTTACTAGAACATAACAAAATTAACGTTTCAGACCGTCAACTTCTCGAGAGGAAGGTTTGGCCGATGAGTATTACCAGGCTGAGCTGGACGGCCAGAATCAGGACTGCGATAAATACCTGGACCTCTGTCCATTCAGCATCTTCGATATTATCACCAGATTGGTTGAGTACCAACACTGATACCGCGAGAAGAACTAATGTAAGACTAAAAAAGCCTGGGCAGAGAGTACCATTTTGTACCGTTTGGCGTAGAGACGCTAGGTCCATGGGGTCCCAGCGCGCACAAACTTTTTGCAGAAATCGCGAAGCGTCTGGTTGATGTAACTGGTGACCGAAGAGCTGGCGGCTTCCTCGCACAACGTATCACCATTGCGATACAACGAGGAAATACCGCCAGGATCCTTGGTACAATGCCTCAAGGGCCTTTTTTCGATTTTATACTGTAACTAGTTAAGTACTTGTAGTTATCATAATACGATTGTAATTTCTGTAAATAAATGTAATTAAATGACATGGGACAGTAATATACGACACGCTAGCGCCGCCCCATCTCCAACGAACTAATGTAAAAGGGGTAGTAATAAAACTAGACATGGGCCGACTAGTCGGCGACTAGTCGGAAACGCCGAATATTCGGCACCATTTACAGTCGGCGACTAGTCGGTGCCTAGTCGGCAAGAAATGAAGAATATTCAGCACCTACAGAAAAATATAGGATTAAGGAAAAAATAGCAGCGGACTACATAAGTACGGCTGAAATGTATGTATGTATGTAATGAGGTAGCGCGTTGATTTCAGTGAATGCTCAATATGATTTGAGACTGCCGGCATAAAAATATAAAAATATATATATATATATGCTGCTTATGCACTTTTAGAGTGGCGCGCCCCGTTTGCGTCAACGTTTATAAGAAATATAAATATGAGTGAAGCCGTAAACATTAAATACTTATTAAATATGAATTTAAATTTATCAACGCGGCAACGCAGCGAGTGCGATGGGCACATTTGCATCGGAAGCGGCTCGGATTGATTTATTATAAATAGTTTTATTTCTAATTATGTTTGTTACATGTTTAATATGATTTGAAATACTAGTCTATAAATGTTTAATTAAGAATAAAACAATTTTTTAAATTATTAATTGATTTTATTGTGTCATGCAAGTATTTTTAATAATAACTTTTCATATAAATTTATTACACGAGTGCGTTTCAATATTATATATAGAATTTTAATAACTATACTATAATAGATTTAAAATATTTAATAAAGTAAATTCACAGCCATCAAACGAATTTTAAAGTTAACACTAATATAAAATCAATTCGTATCATTAAAAAATCATTATTTTATTTTATTATAGTAAGTATATTATATAATTAAAAGGATAATATATAATTAAAATTATTGTGAGCCATGTTACTACTATTTACAAGCGGATAAACTCACGTGTAATTATGTCACACTAGGCGATATGTTTACGGGTAAGCTTTGCCCATTTTCTAGCCGAGTCAGGACACACCGCTCGGAAGGGTGTATGACTCACTCCCCGAAACATGTCACCTAGTGCGATATAAATACACGTGAGTTTATCCGTTTGTGACTAAGGATATTATGTAATATCTAATTAGAGATACCGCCCTCTGAGACGAAGCTCATTTATCATATTTATGATGATGATAAAACTATACTGATTTCTTAAACATGCACTACAAGGTTGAAATCATCTCCCACGCGATTTCCCGGCATTTTGCCACGTTTTATGCCACGGGAGCCTGGGGTCCGCTTGCGGGGCTCCGTCGAAATTGACAAATGATAAATAAACTTGTCGCAACTGGTTTCGTAGCTGTACATTGGATTTCGACGGACGCTGCTGCCCGTCCGTAGGATTTTTCCCTTTCTCGACTCATACGACACCCGCGGGAGGAGATGGAGTGGTGCTACTGCGGTCGCCAACCCGCCTGCCAAGCGTGGCGACTATGGCAACTACCCCCAAGATGATACAAGTCATATTTGTGGGAGGCCTATGTCCAGCAGTGGACTGCATACGGCTGAAATGTTTGTGTGTGTGTGTGAACTGGTTTCGTAAGGAGAATGAATATGCATCAAAAGTAACTGGTTTCGTACAGTCAGCGTCTATAGTTGGCAGCAACCAAAGTAGTCAAATAGTTCGGTATACCATACAAATACTGTCATGTACTAAATTTTATGAGTACTTTGGATGCTACCAAATATATGACGCTTTCCGAGGATTATAATATTCGATAGTAACTGGTTACATACGCGGCCGAAAGGTGTATAAGTACCCTTATATATAAATAATATCTGCTTATATTTAGTTTGTTACACAGTATCTAATTTTAATCTAGTTAATAAGTTCAATATTTAGATACAATATATTATGATTACATTCTGAGTGCTGTTGGTACGCTATTACAATTTAATACTTAATTAACTATTCTATGAATATTATTAGGTATTAAGTAGGTGACCTTGTGCCGTGTGGTGCCGGCAGTCGCCTAGTGCGATATAAGTACACATAAGTTCATCAGTAACAACTGATTAGGGGTGATGAATATTGTACTCTGTTTTCTAATACTTAAGTTTTCTAAATATAATTCAATTCAATTCAATCAAATGTAAAAATCACAATGGAATAAATTGAATTCCAATAGTTAAGAATAATACCCATTCTCTATTCAAAATATTATACTGAAAATTTATAAATAAATAAATAGTACGGTCGCCGTCAGATATATCGAGGCTGCGGAGGTAGTCATAAATATCTGAACAACGCCTCTATTGTCAAGACGATAAAGTACATGTTCAGATATTTGTGACCACCTCCACAGCTCCGATATATTTAATGGCGTCTGTACGACCACCTTAAAATTTGGCCTAGTGCCAAAGTAACCCCAATAATAGTAGATTGTGTCACAAGGGAGCAAAATTACAGATTTACAGCGAGGGCGTATATTGAATCCTAAACGAAGGGAAGGTGTCTACAATTGAATACAGAGCGCAGTCATAAAAAAGACGCCTGAGCGTACTGAGGGATTCAAGTGTTAGGGCTGAGGTAGTATAAATTTTCCTGCCATGTGACACATACTACTTTTACCACCTAATTTTCTACCTGACACTGTATTTTGCGATCAACACATCCATTGATATTTATCTCACATTGAATTTATTTAAATTGTATTAATTCACTCTTATATCATAAATGCAAGCGAGACAACTGTACCGTGACGTTTTCTTTTTTATCTTTATTTATTTTTAAAAACGATCTGAATTATATACCTTATTCGAATAGATTATCTATTGAGATTGATCAATCTATTCGTCTCTTTATAACACACAATTAATTTTACTGTTAGAAAGAGGCGGAATACCTACGTCGTAAAATTAACGTCCAGGCTTAATCGATTGTAAAAAGAACCGATTCCATTATTTTTATACATATGTAATGATTGTAATGACGCACTGGCTGAAAAAAAGCAAATGTCCTAGAACAGAAAAGTGCCACTATGTTTCCTCCTAGCGGGTAAGAAAAGTGCTCCATACGAGCTGGTGGTGTGGAATAGTATATTGTATTATACGTCTATAAGTCAAGATCATACTCCTTACAGAAGACCACAGCCATAATAGCACTGCTACCATTCAGGTATGTAGTGCTGTGTTCCTGATGGTGAGTAAGGTTCCCAGAGCTCCAACCCCCCTTAAAGGCCGGCAAAGCGCATGTGACTCATCTGGTGTTGCGGGTGCCCGTGGGCGCCGGTAATTGCTTACCACCAGGTAATCCGTCTGCTCGTTTGCCAACTATGTCATAAAAAAAAATACACAAATAAATGCTCATTCCACCAAGATTCGAACCCGTGAGCTGCAGTCATAGGCTGTCATCTGTTCTTTTCCAAAGACAACTTAACTAACAATCCCAATAGTCTCAACACCCTTAGGGTAGAAGAAATTACTCTTCCTCATAGGAATAGAAGACAACTGCTGGTCTACCGGAGACCGAGTGTCATACAGTGAGGGTGACTGGAAGATGATGCCGAATGTCCCCACGAAGCAGGCGATGGTGAACAGCCAGAGGAAGAACCGGTCCAGCACCATGGACATGAACTTCCAGTCTTCTACTACCTGGGGACAAAAATAAAATAAATAACACACACAAATTTTGTAAGTCTCACGGTAAGCTCAAGAAGGCTTGTGTTGTTTATGTTTATTTTGTATATTTTGGAATTTTTCGCTAGCTCGGATTTCAATCGCAAGAGAAGGCAAATCACTAACTTTCCTCCTTTGTAAAGCCGAAATTACACCTGCAAGTTATGAGACCAAGTCATATGCAAGACAGATGCCATTATCTGCATTTTTATCTTGCATATGAGTTTGTCTCAAAACTTGCGGCAATAACTTGCAGGTGTAAATTTGGCTTAATACAAATAAGTTATTACTCTTAAATATTAGCACTATAAAGAATCTAAAACTTAAAAATATCAAAAAAGCGTAACAGTCTGACACAGATATCAATGATACCAATCTGAGCTGAAAAAAATACTGCTCTAGGATTAAAAACAGGAAACAGTCAAGAGAGTTTGTATGGAAAAATGACTAAGCGAGGTGCCTTAGTAGTTCCTCTTAAGCTAGTTATAAGTACATATAATTTGCGCTAAATGGTCCTCACTCAGCTTGATGTTACGGCACCATATGGCACATTGCGACGCTGATTTTCAGCGAGGCCAAGTATGTGTACATATATTATTTACTATACAACCACAGTGCTTATATTATACTTATAACCTATTTACCGGTTGTGCCCAGTAATAGGAGCAATTTAAGTGTAGGATATACTACTCAAATGGAACAACTTTAGTACTACAATTATAAAAATTAAATTATCTTCAGTTATTCTCTCTTTCATACAAATTAAATAGTATTTTAAATGTACATTGTACGTTAATATCAGTCTAATTGGCATCACCTGTTACTAATAATCATGACAAATGTCGCAGTACATTGCGTCTTCTTCATCATCATCATCATGTTAGCCGAAAGACGTCCACTGCTGGACATAAGCCTGCGTCTTATTACAGGCCACACCCGGTATACTAGGTAAATGCATTTACCTTAGAGCATGCTCTGTTAAAATATTGGCTACAAAAAATTCATAAAGGATGGCTCATAGTAAACTGGCCCGTTTCCGTTCCGTGACGATAGACACTTTATTTTATGGAATTAATCACGTTATCATCGAGTCTTGCAGGTGAAACGGGCGGTTAAAGCTTCCCCAAACGCCGGGATTATCCACTTTGTCTTAACTATATGTCATCTATTCAAATTTTTAGTTTATATAATAGTATTACTACTTGAAAAACCATAAGCCTGGTTAATATTAACTTGTTAACCAGAAATCTTATGACCCACCCTAGTGCGAAGTTAGGTAAGGCCATTAAATATCACAGGGTGCTCGGCTGTGACGCGGCTAAATTGAAATTCGATATCCCGAGGCACCGAGTCGAAGATCTAATAACTGGAGCGATTGTGGGCTGTTGGAACAAGTTTTATTCTTCAAAACCTTTCTTATGAACTACCCAGACACCTTTTATGGACCGACTAAGGACAAGAGGTTGTCCATAAAACGCTAAACGTAAAACGAGGAACCAATTTTTATAATTACAACTATTACTTAAAACTTTATGAGTGAGTTACTTCGTGAGGATGGCGCTTGCAAGAGTGCCGAAATATTATAAATAAATAATAAATAAAGAAATATTTCGGGACAATCTTACACAAATCGACCTAGTCCTACGGTAAGCTCAGTAAGGCTTGTGTTGTAGGTACTAGATGACGATATATATAGTAGATAGATACATATAAATACTTAAATACATAGAAAACACCCATGACCCAGGAACAAATATCCGTGCTCATCACACAAATAAATGCCCTGACTGGGAATCGAACCCAAGACCATTGGCTTCATAGGCAGGGTCATTAGCCACTAGGCCAGACCGGTCGTCAACATTATACATGGTAACTATACCGATTTAAGTAATAGTTACTGCTAACTATAAAAAGAACAACTCATCCAGCAAGTCCCCTTGCGGCATGGACCCCATAACGCTGGCTGCGTTGCCTCTCTGCACCGCTACGGCGATTTAGATGCCCGAAGGAAGATCACCCAGAAATGTATAAGGAAATTATCGCGTGAGAAATATATTGTGACCAAAATCCCGAATGTGGAGAAATGCGGGTGGAGAAAAATACGAATGGTCTATGAGAAACATTTTTTATGGAGAACACAGTGACTGGGATTTTTTTTTTTTTTTATGACATAGGCGGCAAACGAGCAGACGGATTGCCTGGTGTCAAGCAATTACCGTCGCCCATGGGCACCCGCAACACCAGGGGAGTCACAAGCGCGTTGCCGGCCTTTAAGGGGGGTTGGAGCTCTGGGAACCTTACTCACCATCAGGAACACAACACTACATACCTGAAAGGTGGCAGTGCTATTATGGCCGTGGTCTTCTGTAAGGAGGAGGTACTTCCCCAGTTGGGCTGCCCCAGACTCAAGCGTGATGGTCAACGCTGTGCCCTACCTCTCATTGTTGGACGTAGTTTAAGGACATACCCGGGTCCAAAAATTATGCTATGCGGAACTAACGCGATTAGTGCACAGATCTAGCTACTCCCACTGAGGCAGTACACTAGTGGACGCATGAAGCGGAACGATCAGCGGAGCGGGCGGCGCGTCCATAGGTTTCTTTTGTTTAACATGCCCGCCGCGCGCCCGCCCATTGCACGCAACTTAATCCTTCACACTGGCTTTGCTATAGCCCCTTATATTGAAATACACACACAGCGGAACTTATAACAACCAGAACACCGAAGGAAAAAATAAAAGAAATTGTGAGACTGATTGATTTGTTATTACATTAGTCTCATATTTTTCCTTCTATTGTTTTCCTCTCTAGTGTAATAAATATATCTATATTGTATCAATAATACACGTGTGCATTTACGTGTGTGTTATTTTTGACGACAAGTTTGGCCTAGTGGATAGTGACCCTGACTATGAAGCCGATTGTCCTGGGTTCAAATCCCAGTAAGGACGTTCATTTGTGTGGTAAGCACAGATATTGTTCCTGAGTCATTGGTGTTTTCTATGTATTTAAGTATTTGCATATTATACAAATCGTTAGCTGAGGACCCAAAACACAAGCCTTCTTGAGCTTCATGTGGGGCTAAAGAATAGGCGGGTAAGAATTTATCAACACGGCATAGTTTCACCACCAAATCGAGGGAAACCAGCTACTGTGATCGCCAATACGCCTTCCAAGCGTGGCGACTATGACTACTCAACCCAAGATGATACAAGTCATATTTGGAGGATATTTTGAGCCGTTGAGGCATGTTCAGATTTACGCCTGAAATTATGATGATGATTACATATAATGACATACTTTATTTACAAATATATTTATGAACAATTATATACTTACACTAACTAAATTACTTTTTGAATTTTCGACAAACATACTTGCCATTTCAAAGCCTTACCTCCCTCTAAATTAACTTCAAATTTAATTACACTCAAATTAATAAACAAACCGAGTACTAACAAGTTAATGGTCTCAACGCACGCTCAAAATTACAACAAACTAATTAGGTTACCTAACAGTAAATCAAATCATAATGCCAAGATATTGTTTGCAAGTCTTAGAAAGTTTTTAAAGAAAATATCCAATTATGCTAAGATGGCTGACGTTGTTTGTTCAAAGCAAACTTAATTGAGCTGCTTGAGTTTTTAAAGGCTGTTTTTACAGGGTTTACAAAGCTAATGGCGGATGCAATTTCCGGAGTAGGAGAGGCTGTGATTGTCACTTTGATCGTGCGTGCTGCTTGAGGTTTAGTGTTACCTAATCTGTTACGGAGACGGGAAATTGTTTGGTATGGCATCCAATTCGGCGCTTTAAGGTTGAACTTGTTTTTTAAATGAAACATGTTTTTTTATGTCATAGGCGGCAAACGAGCAGACGGATTGCCTGGTGGTAAGCAATTACCGTCGCCCATGGGCACCCGCAACACCAGGGGAGTCATGAGCGTGTTTGGGGCCTTTAAGGGGGGGTTGGAGCTCTGGGAACCTTACTTATCATCAGGAACACAACATTGCATACCTGAAAGGTAGCAGTGCTATTATGGCTGTGGTCTTCTGCAAGGAGGAGGTACTTCCCCAGAGGGCTGCCCAAGATTCAAGCGTGATGGTCATCGCTGTGCCCTACCTCTCATTGTTGGACGTAGTTTAAGGACATACCCGGGTCCAAATAACTACTAAATGAAACATGTAAATCGCGCATTTTTAATGTTCTTTATTCTAGGAGGATATAACCAATATGGAGTAGCCATTAACAGGCGTTGCCCCCAAAATTACTCGGCCGCCGGTCATAGTTCTTGAACTTGTGTGAATATAGTTTATGCTAGTGTTTGATAATTTTGTCGTGTGCGTGTGTAGCGACGCACGCAAAAAATGCATTAGTGTTAACATTATTTATGTATTTACCTCACCCTCGCGCCGAAAATGGCAGAATTTTTCCGATAGAAATTAGTGTGTGTGTCGGCTCCATATTGGTTATATCCTCCTAGTCTTTATTACATAGATAATCATAATCAAACGTCATGTTAATTTCATTCTAAGCAGTCATATTCGGAGTTGTAGGTAATTTTATGTATATATTTTTTATTTTGTGCTATTTAATTCCTGTAATTGCTTGATATGTTTTCTTTAAGAATAACGCATGTATGTTAAGATTTTATTGTAATACTATTTTGAAAAAAAAAGTCCCACCGAGTTTCTTGCCGGTCATAAAAGTCAAATACTTCTCGGGTCAGAGGTGTAGGGTTAGAACCGGTGTAGTTTTATTTTTCTCTTCTACTCTTTGTATACTCGACGTGTAAAAGTGCCCTTGTGGCCAACTTACTGAATAATCGTTTGAGTTTGAGTTTGCCTACAAGAGTGTCCCACTGCTGGGCAAAAGCCTCCGCTCTTTCTCGCCATTTTGGTTTTCTTCTACCCCGCGGTCCGTCTAGTTGGCCGTATTCCATTGCTAGTTTCGTCCACCGCTCTGGGTGCATTTTGTAGACGTATTGAACACTTATTTTGTTGCTGACCGTACTGTTGGTAGAACACTCAATATATCCTTTTATTATTCTCTAGCGTTTTGAAATAAAACAATTTTTATTCGATTTCTTCGACTGCTTCATTAGCAACTAATTCCGCCAATCGTCCCGTTCTCTAACAAACGGCTGCATTCAGACGCGATATTAGCGAAGACGCATAGATTATATCGAATAGACTTCGCATATTGTTTATACGGGTGTAATATTGACTCGCAAGCGTATTGGCTCGAAAATCTCAAGCGACACGTATCTAGGTGAAAACTTAACTGAAGGGCTATGTATAGAAAATTATTTTGAAACGAATAAATTAATATGGAATTAATTATGTCAACATTTGAATATACAACGCCGACATGCGTGTACAGACGTTACTACTACACAGACCAGGTAATTTAGCTAAGTTTTTCACCTATAGTTGTCGTAGTATTTGCGATACATGCAATGATCATTGGAAAATCAGCGCTGTCTATTCGCTAGCAATATGCTGAGATTAGGCGATTTCGTGGCACTTTTTCTGTATTTTGTTTTTTTCTCTATTTGTGTTAACGAATAAAAACTATTATACTCTTTTCTATTATATACTATTAATATTAGTCTGTCCAAGTCAAAAAGGAATCACAAAGAACTATGAGCATGACTGTGGACGGCTGATGGGACAAAAAAGTCAACGCCAATACCACGGATAGTATCAGATGTCACATATGAAATGAATATTTTACATTTAAACGAACACATACAGTACTCAAACGTGTAATAAAGTAAGACTGCTCTTAACAATAAAAGTAGTTAAAATTAAAAGTTATTTTCTAAAGTTTTATAAGCGTTTACGCTTCCGAAGCCATTCTTCTGTTATGCACGATCTATTGTGCAGTCTCCTTCGCCGCCGAACTAATTACTCCCATCGTTACATTAGTTGGAATCAGCACATTTAAATTGCTAGTCATCGATTCTGGTCCCTGAGGATCTTTGGGGTTCTTTCTCATTGCTAGCAATCCACTAGCGAGAAGGCAAGCCGGAGCGTATAGTAACAAGGGCTCTAAATGCCACATCGACGTCCGCTCTGGTCTAGTGGGTAGTGCACCCAGCATATGAATATGGTCCTGGGACCCAGGATTTATTTGTATGATGAGTGCAGAGTTTGTTCCTGAGCATGAAAAGTGTTTCGTTAGCGTAGATGACCAGAGGCACTACCGCCAAAAACGATATTCGTAAATTTCGGACAATTGTCTCTGTCACTCTCAAGACCGCTTAATTGGAGTAAAAGAGAAAGATGCCCGAAATATACGAACATCGACGTTCGCGGTACCGGGCCAGTATCGGTATCAATGTCTTGTTATCTTAGTGTAAAGTACCTAACATTGTAGTTTTAATATTTGATGATTGAGCGCAACGCCAACAAAATGTCTCATAGTTTGGCGAACAATTAATTTAAAGTACAATGTAACTGGATTTATTTTTTTTATTTTTTAATATTCCTATATGACTGACAAGATAAAAGTGGCAGTAAATGGCTCATCATCACTGTATGAATGCACGAGGAGGGCGGCCATCAAAGAGGAGTGGCGGCGTGTTGTTAAGCTTGCCACCAACACCTGAAGTAATGACCACGACCATTCTGTCAAAAGTGACATCGACAAAGAAGAAGATGTCCCACTGCTGGACAAACGCCTACCCTATTGATTTCCACTCTTCCCTGTCATGTGCAATCTCTGACCATTCGTTGTGGAATGAATCCAAGTCGTCCGTATTGGCCTACCACGTCGTCGCCCATCTTGAAGCACCTACTCTGTGGCTATTTTGGCCCACCTTTGTGGATGCATGCGCAGACGTGGCCAGCCCACGCATTTCTTATAAAAAAAAAAAACATCGTTCGCAGAATCGACAATCATTGTAGTAAGCGGATTCTTCACTGGAGGCTCTTGAGTGGATCTGTGAATGTAGTGTAAGACGTCCAAAGACCAGGTGGAGTGACGACATCTGAGGGGCTGGCACGCGTTGGGCCAGAGTCGCCGAGTATCATATCCGATTGCTGGCATTACGCTGAGATGAGGCCATTTCGGGGCACACGTCGTTTATTTAATGTTCTACTGTTTTTTTTGCTGTTAATATTATATGTGTGTATGTCATGAATATAGTTTCTATCTATCTATCAACGGGAGAGGCCTATGTTCAGCAGGGGCTGATGATGAAGAATATTGTAAAACGCTTAAGCTGATAATAAAATTAATAAGATAATATAGCCTATAAACAACACTAAGGACCGCCAGTTATTTCCACAGCAACCACGTCCATCATTCCGTGTAATCTGCCCGCCACAGCCAACTATACAAAATCAATCTCCAGAACGCCACAGAATAGATTGGTTGTTTAATCCTTGGTTTAAAATTTATTCGTCCCGCGGGCCCCATTTATCGTCGCTCCAAAAATGAAGTGAGGTTATCTGTGGGGGGAACGTGCGACGACTGACGATTGTCGTTGCAATTTAAAAGTCGTGGTATTATCTCAAACATTCAGGACATTAGTCGAAATTTTCATGAGAAAATTTTCGTGTGTGTTGCTGTTGGGAATATTCTTCAGGTTGCGTTTCCAGCAGAGATGAGCGAGGATGTGTAACAAGGAATGTGTTTTTAAGGACCAATAGAATCACATTATTTATCTAGGATATAGCGGAATGAAGTAATTATATTGGTTGTCAACAAACAACACATCCTTGCCCATCCATCTCTGGTGGAAATGCAGCCTAAGCCTCGTATTTATGGTAAGTATTTTGTGTTTTTTTTTTATGTCATAGGCGGCAAACGAGCAGACGGATTGCCTGATTGTAAGCAATTACCATCGCCCATGGGCACCCGCAACACCAGGGGAGTCACAAGCGCGTTGCCGGCCTTTAAGGGGGGTTGGAGCTCTGGGAACCTTACTCACCATCAGGAACACAACACTACATACCTGAAAGGTAGCAGTGCTATTATGGCTGTGGTCTTCTGTAAGGAGGAGGTACTTCCCCAGTTGGGCTGCCCCAGATTCAAGCGTGATGGTCATCGCTGTGCCCTACCTCTCATAAAGGTAAAGTTAAACGGTATAGGTTTCATACTAGTTATTTGTCAGTTGTACCCTTTGTCACTAGGGTCGCAGATTTGTTGAGCAACATTGTTGTATCGTGTTGTTGAGTTCTCTAGGCCGGAACATGGTATCATGCAGTGAGAAACACGTCAGATGCATAGTTGCCTGCAACTTGCGGTGATCCGGTTTTTAACGGACGTTGACCTATCCGTCCTATTTTTTTTCCAAAATCATTTTTATTCTACTCGAAATCACAAGTATTTCCATTCCAATAGACGAAAAAATTGTCCCTGGAGAATACCTTTTTCAATATTGCATCTTTTGTTACCCCTATACATAATACAAAATATATGAAAGATGCTAAAAATATACAAAAAAATACTTTGTGACATTTTTTTTCTATTGTATAAAAAGAGCTGGTTAGATTCTGAGCAAAAAAAATAACAAAAATTAAATGCTATTTTTTTACTACTCAATAGGGAATTGGCGAAACATTTACCAAAAACGGAACCGAAACCATCCAGATAAATCGCAACCTTCCAAACGTGCGTATTTATCTCAACACACAAAGCGGGACCATAACTCAGTTTCAACGCACAATCGGCCGTCTAATCTCAATCGTCTTCCCTACAGAGATGTGCAAACTACTTTCAAAAAAAGTATTTAAATACAAAATTCAAATACTTTTCTTAGTTCTTTACAAATTCAAGATACAAAATACAGTTTGTATTTTGAAATCCTAAATTGCAAATTAATTGAGTAATTTTTATAATTGGGTTTTTAGTTAGTTAGTATTGAGTGTATTTTCTGTGTAATTTGTTCGATATACTGTACCTAATAAATGTACGGTTTCTATTTAGATTATATAACAAAATATTTTAGATATAAAATAACTTAAGTAGAAATGTAGTTGTATGAATAAACTGTTTTAAGTTATAATTGGGTACACGGGTAAATGCAAAATAAGTATATTCGATAGGGTTTTCAGTTTTCCCGAAATTGCAATAACGCTATGTACAATTCAAACAAAGCCTTACAATACTCAAAATCGCGCTATTTTTTTTTTATTCTTTTCGTTGTATCCCGTGTTGGCAAAACTCAGTAGTACCTAAAGTATTAATTGTCCACTTCACAAATATACAATATTCGGTAAGTATTATTATATTGTATTTAAATACAAAATATAAAATAAGTATTTTGTATTTTTATTTTAACAAAAGTATTTCAAAGGTCGCAACTCTGTTACCCAACTCGGCTTTCAACGTTCCGAGACGCCACTATCAATTCTGAACAGAAGACATACCGCCAACAACTACGTTCGATCGTCTATTTGCCTCTTTATCGCTCGTATTTGCAAGAGCGATAAAGACGGAGATAGTCAAGTCTTGAATTTCTATTTTCGCTATAGCCCTTCAGATTACAATTTAAAAAATGATCCGTTGAATGTGACGCGAGTAATAAATGGCGCGCTATTATTGCGAGTCGAAAGGGCTGTTAGCGCTTTCCATATTCTGATTAAGAGATTAACAGCTAAATTCATTGGCTACCTTTTCAAATTATTAATAAAAATAAAGGCGTAGGGATGTGACGACCCCATCGCCCACTGGTTTTCTCCAGTGCAATCAGTCAACGCAGGGCAGCTTGTGGCGAGCTGTTGGGGAGTAGCGACTCCACGTACCTGAGTGCCCCTGGGGTGCCCTGTCGGACAGGTGGGACAGGTCCCCTGCCTCTGGCTTGCCTTCACCGGCCGTCCGAGTGGGGTCGCGAGAGCTGCGTTCTCGAGGGTAGATGTGGAAACCTAAGTGGCGAGTTGGCTATATGTTTAAAGTCCAGTGACACCTCTCTACCCTTAGCCCTATGCACCGGTGTTGCCCTTGAGCCATCTTTGATGTCGCTTTTTGTGGGGGCCCATCTCGCATAGGGCGAGTCACCGTCTGCCGGAAATAAAATTGTATATCATTTTTTTAGCCAGACGTCCGGTTTTTTTATCCAATAGCCCAGTAGGTAGTCCATTCTTTCCACCCAATAGCCTAGTACATTCTAGATTCCAATATAACTTAATAGTCCTTACACCATGGCGGGTGCTGTCTCTGTGGGCGTCCCATCATACGGACAGGGGCAACATCCGCTTAGTGTACCCCTTACATTTCATTAAATTGTCGAAAGGGCCTCTGCGCGTTGGCTCGATCTGGCTCCGCGTACGCCTCTCAAATGTCCGGAACACCATTGTTCCGTGTACGGAAGAGACATACAAATAATAAATAAATATTTCAGGACAATCTTACACAAATCGAACTAGTCCTACGGTAAGCTCAGTAAGGCTTGTGTTGTAGTACTAGACGACGATATCCTATCCTACTAATATTATAAAGGCGAAAGTTTGTTTGGATGGATGTATGGATGGATGTTTGTTCCTCTTTCACGCAAAAACTACTAAACGGATTTTAATGAAACTTTACAGTAATGTAGCTTATAGATCAGAATAACACATAGGCTATAATTTATAAAGATATTGTGTGAACTCGAAATACTAATACTGCGCACACGAAGTCGCGGGCACCAGTTATTGATACATAAAGACCTTGCTTTTATTCGAATTACACGCAGACGAAGTCGCGGGCAAAAGCTAGTATATAATAAGTAGATACATATAAATACTTAAATACATAGAAAACACCCATGACCCAGGAACTGTATCTGTGCTCATCATACAAATAAATGCCCTGACTGGGAATCGAATCCAGGACCATCGGCTTCATAGACAGGGTTACTACCCACTAGGCCAAATCGGTCGTCTAAATTGTCAATTAATAAATAAATTATTTTAGTAATTAATTGTCAGATCATTGTCCATATTTACTTATAACTTAGTACAAAGTTGGCCAAAACTAACTTTTTCATCTAATTCTAAAAACCATCTCTTCCTAAATACATACATACATTTCAGCCGTATGCAGTCCACTGCTGGACATAGGCCTCCCACAAATATGACTTGTATCATCTTGGGGGGTAGTTGCCATAGTCGCCACGCTTGGCAGGCGGGTTGGTGACTGCAGTAGCTGTAGATTGGGTTTCGACGGACGCTGCTGCCCGTCCTTAGGATTTTTCCCTTTGTCGCCTCTTACGACACCCGCGGGAGGAGATGGGGGTGGTGCTATTCTAGTCAGCCGGCGTCACACGGACTAGGTTAGTAGTCCCTTAATATGACCGCGCTGTGATATAAATGTCAGTAAAAATATTCTTCCTCTTCTTCTCTTCCTAAATGCAGTTACGTAAATATTTTTCTAATATTTATTTTAAGATAATCTAAATATATGTATGACGACAGGTTTTGGTCTAATGGGTAGTATAGGTAGTACCTATGGGTAGTAGTATGTAGTATAGGTAGTAGTATGTAGTATATGTAGTAGTATGGGTAGTAGTATGGGGTACCCTGCCTATGAAGCCGATGGTCCTGGGTAAAAACCCAATAAGTGCATTTATGTGTGTGATGAGCGCAGATATTTGTTCCAGAGTCATGTGTGTTTTATATATCTATTTGATATTCCTATTCACAACTCCGTGGTTAGTTACCTGCAAACGTAGCCGGAGTGTTCCGGCCCCCTGAGACGAGTTCAAATGGTTTCGGAAGTAAATGAAGCCGATTCTATTTCATGTTGGAAACAAGTTCGCTTGTTTAAAGAATAAATAATACCTACAGTGCAGTATGTTGTACTCGTTACAGCAGATATATAGATAGATTTTTTTTTTTTTTTTCATTTCATTTCATAGCACTCCTGTATTGTTCATTCAAATATCAAATTTTTAATTTAAATTATCCGAGGGTTGCGTGATCAAACCCGATAAATCGATATAATATTCCATTGAAATAATAATCTTACGTAATTCACGTATAGTTCTAAATTCAAATTCCCATTTACCCGACTTATCGGGTTTGACCACGAAACCCTCGATTATTGAAACTATTACGTGCTTTCATTTCGCTTACATAATATCTACCTACTATCTACCTACTTAGATAAATTACAAAACGATAGTCTTCCAAAGCATTTTTTCATCAAAAAAAAAATAAAAAAAGATGGCTGATCTTAGAAGATATTTGAGGTAGGAATCACTTCAGCTTAACATAACCGACTTGAAAATGTAATCAAAACCAAATGTTTTAGCAAGTTGATTGCTTTTATTTTTAGTCTACCCTGTCTCAAAACTGCGCCACAGAGCCTTTATGTATGCACACCACTCTTTATTAAAGTTACTCTAAACTTTACACAGAATTTCCGATGCCATGACAAAGTAGCTTGCAGCCGGATTTTGCCAAAGTACCTACAAAAATTGCTGCAAACATGCCCCGAATAAGTGGTGTTGCTTCGCCGCCCGTGTGAAATACGGACCAAGAATTTACGTACAATGCCGGTATTTTCAACTGCTTAAATTCTAGAACACGGAGCGCAAGCTCCAGAGTCTAGTTTTGTATCCTAGGTACGCTAGCGACGAATAATTTAAACGCATAATTTTGATTACAATGATTTGCAAGGGATTATCTTTTACAAGTTTTTTTTTTTTTTTTATGAAAAAGGCGGCAAACGAGCAGACGGATTGCCTGGTGTTAAGCAATTACCGTCGCCCATGGGCACTCGCAACACCAGGGGAGTCACAAGCGCGTTGCCGGCCTTTAAGGGGGGTTGGAGCTCTGGGAACCTTACTCACCATCAGGAACACAACACTACATACCTGAAAGGTGGCAATGCTATTATGGCTGTGGCCTTCTGTAAGGAGGAGGTACTTCCCCAGTTGGGCTGCCCCAGATTCAAGCGTGATGGTCAACGCTGTGCCCTACCTCTCATTATTGGACGTAGTTTAAGGACATACCCGGGTCCAAAAGTTTTAACTTGACTTGCAATTTAAGTATGTAAATATGTTCGGGTGAAGTCTCGCAACTTAATTTTGAAGTAGACATCTTTAACCGATTGACTTACTAACTACCATTTAAAATAATACCACTATAGAAAGGGATAGTCTAATGTAACTTTCTTTAGGTATGGCAAAAACACCGCTATTTTCGTCCGTCCTTGTCATAGTCCCACATATTTTTGTTCCCCTGAACTGAACCTGAACTGAAACTGAACCTTCCAGAACTGTCAAAGTTGGAGGGATACAAACCAATACAATTGTATTATTCTTGTGTTTTCAACCGAAGTTGCGGTAATTAATACAGAATAAGCTAATATTTTTGTTATATATATATATATATATATATATATATATATATATATATATATATATGTGTTACTGTATTATTTAAATAAATAATACACACACAAATTGATAGAGCCCCACGATAAGCTCAAGAAGGCTTGTGTTGTACTCAGGCAACGATATATTATATAATAAATAAATATATATATATATATATATAATAAATAAATATATATTATATAATAAATAAATATATATATATCTTTATTTATTACAACACAAGCCTTCTTGAGCTTATCGTGGGGCTCTATCAATTTGTGTGTGTATTATTTATTTAAATAATACAGTAACACTGGATTAGTATCACGGTTTGTCCTGCGTGAATTACGTTAAGTTGAAAATAGATAACATAGTATGTAGTGTTGTGTTCCTGATGGTAAGGTTCCCAGAGCTCCAAAAACTCTTAGGGTAGGCAACGCGCATGTGAATCCTCTGGAGTTGCAGGCGTCCATAGGCTGCGGTAACTGCTTACCATCAGGCGGGCCGTATGCTGCCACCTGCTGCGTTTGCCACCGTAGTTGTATAAAATAAAATAAAAAAGGTTGTTATTTCATTGAAATATTACCTCGACTTATCGGGTTTGACCGCCCAGCGATATGAACTCGACTGTAACTATAAAATGGAGGTACTTGGAGGTTTACGACCCGCTGATGCGGTTGTAAAATTACAAAATTGCACTTTCGGTGCAACGTCGAGTGCATTTAAAGTTAACTCTTTGGAGTTAAGAGTTAGATTGAAGGGTGCATTTCGGTTAATTGCATAGTTCCGTTTATTATTAAATAATTGACGACCGATCTGGCCTAGTGGGTAGTGACCGATGGTCCTGGGTTAGAATCCCAGTAAGGGCATTTATTTGTGTGATGAGCACAGATATTTGTACCTGTGTCATGGGTGTTTTCTATGTATTTAAGTATTTATATGTATCTATCTATTATATATATATCGTCGTCTAGTACCTACAACACAAGCCTTACTGAGCTTACTGTAGGACTAGGTCGACTTGTGTAAGATTGTCCCGAAATATTTATTTATTATTATTATTTATTTCTCTTTATTCATCTTATTTATTTATTATTATTTAATTACGAAGACGAAGGATGGAAATTCATGGCTGGCACTGACACCAACAAGAAAAGAATTGTACAGCCTTAGCCAGAAGTATTTTGTATTGCTTTTTATGTGGAAACTCGATACTTTAGTGTAGTATTTACATCTTTGCTGATAACATATCAATTAATTTAAACTGATTAGGTTGGTTATTCGTCGTTGCGGAGACTGGTGACTTTGGCGGACACTGTTTGATATGTTTTCTTGTGCACTACGCATATTTATGTACTTTAGATTTTATGTATCAGTATTTGAAAAAACAAGTCCCGCTGAGTTTCTTGCTCGTAATAATCTTCTCGGGTCAGAGGGGTAGGGCATTATTTTCTTTGGTCGTTCATAAGCCCATTTAATGTACAGTCAGCAGCAAAAGAGGCTAAACGTTTGAAGTGTTCAAAATGACCTACACGCACTCTTATTCTCTTGACAATAGAGATGTGTTGACCTCATTTTGAACACCTCAAACGCTTAGTCACTTCTGAGGCTGACTGTACCTAAATTGAAAAATAAATATCTTTTATATGTTTTCATCTTTTTATTGGACCTTATGGCGAACTAATAATAATATTACTGGGTTAGAAACTTTTTTTTACTTTACGTTAAAATGCCCTCTTTGTCCCTATTTCCCCATCTTATTACCATCCAAAACTCCGCACAAACTCATAAATAACAACAATTTCGCCATTTAAAAATCTGCAAAACATTTTGGCATTGCGCAACGGAAATAATATGGACAAATGCAAGATTTTTTATCGTTCCTCTGCCAAATCAGATAACAGACCAACAGTAGTGAAATGTCGTAAGTGGTGACGAGGTTTTATGAAGAAAAGGCGTTTTGTATACGCAGGAGATAGGAATCGGTTGTAAAACTGTTGGGCGGAGACGCGAAAGTGCGCAGCCAAGGAATGGTAACAATTGTAACGATATTTATTCGTGTTTCCTTTGAAATATACCTTTTGGACCCGGGTATGTCCTTAAACGACGTCCAACAATGAGAGGTAGGACACAGCGATGACCATCACGCTTGAATCTGGGGCAGCCCAACTGGGGAAGTACCTCCTCCTTACAGAAGACCACAGCCATAATAGCACTGCTACCTTTCAGGTATGTAGTGTTGTGGTCCTGATAGTGAGTAAGGTTCCCAGAGCTCCATCCCCCCTTAAAGGCCGGCAACGCGCTTGTGACTCCCCTGGTGTTGCGGGTGCCCATGGGCGACGGTAATTGCTTACCACCAGGCAATCCGTCTGCTCGTTTGCCGCCTATGTCATAAAAAAAAATACCTTACATAATACATTTAGTGTAATTTGTAATATCTATATTAATAAAAGAAAGTTGCGTTAGTTCCGGCTTTTATAACTCGAGAACGGCTGAACCGATTTGGACGATTTTGGGTTCGTTGTCATCATCTTGGCCAAAAGTTTAATAGTATACTTAAAAAAGAAAAAAACCGTCAATCAAAACGACCCCATTTATAGACTTGCAAAGTTCACCGGGTTCAAAGGCGGTACAAAGTTCTAGTATTTTTTTTTAGTTAAGTTTTTATTTGCTTACAAATTCAGTTACCAGCTATATTTGTTTCCCTTCTTTGAGTTTTATATTTAACTTTAATAAAGTTGCGGCTTCTCAGAACGACAGTACAAGTACAGTCAGCATCAATAGTAGCGCACCGAAAGTATATACCCTTTTTTAATT
This sequence comes from Grapholita molesta, assembly GCA_022674325.2. Taxonomy (NCBI): domain Eukaryota; kingdom Metazoa; phylum Arthropoda; class Insecta; order Lepidoptera; family Tortricidae; genus Grapholita; species Grapholita molesta. The sequence goes on from CP053137.2 coordinate 1,161,917, forward strand.
GTTTCACAAAAAGAGACAGATTTTCTGCGTGTTTATCAATTAAAATGCGATAGCAACTTTAAAACGTGAACTGTAGACATTTTTTTTGCAAAAATAATACGTAGAATAGCAGATTTTTATGACGACCGGTCTGGCCTAGTGGGTCACTACCCATAGGCAGGGTCACTACCCTGCCTAACTATGAAGCCGATGGTCCTGGGTTCGATTCCCAGTCAGGGCATTTATTATTGTAATGAGCACAGATATTTTTTCCTGAGTCATGGGTGTTTCTATCTATTATATCTTTCGTCGTCTAGTACCTACAACACAAGCCTTACTGATCTTACCGTAGGACTAGGTCGATTTGTGTCACATTGTCCCGAAATATTTACGTTACTATTGATGCTGACAGGACGTAAATAATAGACGACGTTATTTCAAAGTCAAAAGACTACACTTGCTATAAACCGTTTTCAAAAGGCTTTAAGTCCTTAAAACATAACGCCGAGTTAAATCCCGCTCAAAAACAATGTCGTAATCCCGCCGTCGCCGGCGAATGTCGTTAGATTTCCAATTTAAATATTCAAAAGGTGTTAACTGATGAAGCATTAAAATATCTCCGTGATTAGAGCTAGTGATGTCGCGTTTACAAAAAAAATCCCGGTAATATTCCCGGGACGTGTCCAAAAAATTGTAGCACGGGTTGACAAAATAGTAGGGCAAAGTGAATTGCAAATTGGAATTGTATGATAAATTACTGCCAAAATTATCAAAAACTGCCAGCCACCATCGTGTATACAACTTGCTGTATCACTGAATTACCAATTAACACCGATATGATAAGTTTTGCCATGTTAGCCTCTGCGTAAAATCATTGTATAGGTGAAAGACTTAACTGAAGGACCATGTCTATGTAGTTTTTCGTCAAATTTAAATATAGAACGCCGACATGCGTGTACACACACGTTACTACTACATAGGCCAGGCGCTTTAGCTAAGTTTTTCACCTGTACCGATCAAGAAAGAGTTTGGTGACTTATACAGTGTGTATTTTTCATACAGGCGTATATTGTAGTGGCGGTTAGTATTGGACCTCGGGAACCTATTTCAATTCAGTTTGTTAAAAAAATAGGTAATTTTTTTTCATACATAATAATTCAGCACGCAATGTACTGCATACATAATAATTAACGTACCGATGCGTCATGTCATGTCATGTCAGTATTACTTGTCATGTCAAAATAAGTTGGACCGCGTGCATTGCTGCCCGGACAGACTTAAAAAAATGGGTAATACTATTTTATAACACTATTTAACAAAATTATTAATATAATACAAGTCGTACACGCTGTATAAATACATGTCAAAAAGAACGCGTTTTTGTATGAACTAATGAATTTAATTATCTTTTTTTGTATTACCGATAGCCATAGATAGTTAGGCGTTTGTAACAATATCTATACATCGTTATACAGGCCGTCCCAAACTTATGGTACATGAAGGGGAAGTACCTTAAATATCGTAGATAGTGTATTTTGCTGAAAGAAGACTTCATGTTATTTTTAAAAGTTAGTCATTCTGCATTCATATATTTTCTAAAAATTACTTGCTTCGTCTGGGAATCGAACCGACTTAAATGTCAAAAAAAATCACTACTTTTATGATGAGCTAAAAAATAATAACTCTGCTTAAGTAACATATACAGTGTGTAAGTCTTATACGGGCGAATCTCTTAACGGAGGGTAGAATAGGACATAAAAAATATATTTAGATAACTTTTGCTTAGAAGTGCAATTAAAATTTTATCCATATAAAAAAATTCGACCCGCAATGTAATGCAACACACTCGAGTTAAACACTCGTTGACAGTTAGTTTCAAAAGCTTATATCACGTAATGTTCGCAGTACATTACTGCTCAGAAATTTTGCAAAAATTAATTACATGTGTATAATAGGTATAATTAAGGAAAAATCAATTGGTTAATGATTATACAGATAAAACCTATGTCTGGTTTAATTCTTCGCCCGTATTAGACTTACACACAGTATATTAATCTTTTTACGATTCTACAAATTAAATGGCCTAACACAAGCTCCAGCTTGAATCGAAACAAAGAAACAGGTAAGTCAATTGGGAAAATAACGAAGGAATAGAAATATTCCAAAATAACGACGGAATAGAAATATTCCTACAGCCCGTCACTACAGTACATCGGATATGATTAACAGTGTTCTAGAAAATTACAGATTTACTTGGAATAATCCTCAGTGTTTAAAATATTTAATTTTATTTCCTTCCCAAGCGCGTTACTGATGTAGTATTAATAGTTGATGTAATATACACATTTATACTACGTCGGTGGCAAACAAGCATACGGACCGCCTTGCGGTAAGCAGTTACCGCAGTTGGTACAAAATTCCCTGAGGCTTTGGTCTCCTATAAACGCCATCGGCCGCTTACAGCGCCTGCATCTTTTTTTAATACAACGACAGTGGCAAACAAGCATACTGCCCGCCCGATGGTAATCAGTTACCGTAGCCTATAGACGCCTACACCTCCAGAGGATTCACATGCGCTTTGCCTACCCTAAAAGTTGTTGGAGCTCTGGGAACCTTACTCACCATCAGGAACACAACACTACATACATGAAAGGTAGCAGTGCTATTATGGCTGTGGTCTTCTGTAAGGAGGAGGTACTTCCCCAGTTAGGCTTCTCAGGACTCAGGCGTGATGGTACATCGCTGTGCCCTACCTCTCATTGTTGGACGTAGTTTAAGGACATACTCGGTTCCAAAACTGTACTTTTGCGGTCTCTCTCCTACGTACGTCGCCGTCCTTTTCAGGAACGTTGACGCTGACGTCAGACGTCGCGTGTAGCACAGAATAGGAGACCAAAGCCTTAGACATAGGGCTCATTCAAAAATCAGGTGATCGTTTTTGAGGGGGGAGGGGGTCAAAGAAATATCATGATAGATCACGATGCGGGAGGGGGGAGTCCAAGACCACATCACGTGTACTTTAGTTTAGTTTTAGTAGTACTGTTTTCGGTTTGGTGTAAGATAATTTCGTTGACTTTGTAGTGAAAAGTGTCGACTCAAAAATCACTCGAAAACTACACGTGATCTTGAGTTGTAAGGTTAAGATCACTAAATATCACCAAGGGGGAGGGGAGGGTCAAAATAAGGCCAACAACGGTAACATGATTTTTGAATGAGCCCATAGTAAATAAGCGTCAGCGGCGCTAACGCGAAAAACGATATTCGTAAATTTCAGACGATTGTCGCTGTCACTCTCATGACGCCTTAATTGGAGTAAACGAGAAAGATGCTCGAAATATACGAACTTCGATGTTGCGGTACCGCCGCCATAATGCGAATAAGCTTCAAGTTACGACTTAATAAAAATTTCATTGATCGTCGAAATGACACCGCACTTCAATATTCCAGTCTTCGATAGGTTATAAAACGTACTACATGAAGGCCCCCGGGGGAGGGTGCATACGTCTGCACAGTTCTAGAATTTTCTGTTAGATTGTTACATTTTATTAAAATGGCCGCTGACTTATTTTGTCACTTGCGCGACGGTTACCAATGCTGGAGCATATGTGAAATACTTGGCTAAATCACCTGGTACAGTCGCCATCAGATATATCGGAGCTGTAAAGGTGGTCACAAATATCGGATCATACAATAGTACATTTCGATACAAGTAAAAAAAAATTTTTTTTCGACGAGAGTGAAATTTGGAGCCCGAGTGAAACGAGGGCGACATTCAACCGAGTCTTAAAGAAGTTTTTATACGTGTATCGAACTCAATTTTTCATAACAAGTGCCTTAAAAAGTGCACTTTTTACGCACTAGTTAGGAAAATTATTTTTTATTACGCAGAAACGTCTGCTAGCGAATATCTTCGATATTTAAATTCACCCATGATGACGTATACGACGATGGATAAATAGAAAAAAAATCGGTCTAAGCGGTTCTCGTATAGCACAATTGGTAGTGCACTGGGCTAGTGATCCAGTGGTTGTTGGTTCGAGTCCCGCTGCAAGTCATTTTTTTTCTATTTTTCTTTAGATTGAAATATCGAAGATATTCGCTAGCAGACGTTTCTGCATTTAAAAAAAATTTACTCGTGTTTATTTAGTCACTCACGCTTCATATTAAGGTAATGACACCAATGTTGGACACTTTTAGCTGACAGTCACCAATGATGGACACTTAGTTCTTATTTCAAAAATCATAAAGTTATAAATTGAATATGTCCCAACAAATGCACAACACTTAATTCCTTTGAAATAAGCACTAATGTTCATGATTGGTTTCATGTCCATTACTGGTGCCGTCACCATATAGGTGAAAAACTTAACTAAAGGACCATGTCTAAGTATTTGCACGGAGAACTAATATGGAACTTACGTCAAAATTTGGTAAAACCCGGGTATTAACCGGGTACCCAGGTTTTGATAATTGAAGTCGGGTAATACCCAGGTTACAAATTTGGACGGGTATCTCATTCCCTTATAGTGACCCTGCCTTTGAAGCCGGCGGTCCTGGGTTCAAATCCCAGTGAGGGCATTTATTTGTGTGAGCACAGATATAATATGTTCCTAAGTCATGGGTGTTTTCTGTGTTTAAGTATTTTTATATTATATGTATATATCGTTGGCTGAGTCACAACACAAGCCTTCTTGAGCTTACCGGGGGCGTCAGTCAATTTGTGTAAGGACATTCATGAGAGGTAGGGCACAGCGATGACCATCACGCTTGAATCTGGCGCAGCCCAACTGGGGAAGTACCTCCTGCTTACAGAAGACCACAGCCATAATAGCACTGCTGCCTTTCAGGTATGTAGTGTTGTGTTCCTGATGGTGAGTAAGGTTCCCAGAACTCTAACACACTTATAGGTCGGCAACGCGCTGTGACTCCCTTGGTGTTGCGAGTGCCCATGGGCGACGGTAATTGCTTACCATCAGGCAATCCGTCTGCTCGTTTGCCACCTTTGTCATAAAAAAAAAAAAGAAAATAGCCCGATTCTGTTAATCCTACAAAATGAGCTATAGTCAACTAACACACAATAAATAACGAAAACGCTTAGTAATATAAAACTATTTTACGTTTAGTATAATTTAAACCTATAAACGACAAAACATTAACTAAACCGTATATACAGGGTAACGTGACACAAAGGGCGAAAAGTGATATTTACTTAAGGTATAGTAAAGCTATTTCAATATTATATCGTCATGACAGAATGATGGATGGAGCACATCACGCCTGAATAAGTCAGAGGAGATGACGGCCGTAGAGTACCTGCGTAGACTACGCATTGAGCAAAATACAAAGGGAAATTACGAGTATGGTAAAAAAATATATCAAAATCGAACTGCTCTGTAAAAGGTCATACATACAAAACATAAGCGTCGACTTGAGATCCTCTTCCGTTTTTTGATCGGTTTTTTATTTTATTTTACATTTTTCTAATCAGAAAACTATACCGAAAACGCCCTTATTTAAACGGATCCCTACTACTAAAAACATATAAAAGATGTTATATTTATGTTCAATCTAGGCATATTCCTATGCCTCATCATCAAAAAAAATCTACCACCGGTTCTAACTCTGACCCGAGATGATTATTAGCGGCAAGAAACTCATAGGGACAATTTTTTTAACAGTAATACATCAAATCTTAAAGTATTATAATTACTACGTCCGCTATCACCACTATTTTACGACGACCGGTCTGGCCTACGAAGGCGATGGTCCTTTCAAATCCAAGTCAGGGCATTTATTTATGTGATGAACACACATATTACACACACTCAAGCCTTACTGAGCTTACCGTAGGACTAGGTCGATTTATCATAACGTCATAAGTTTATAAGTTTATGTAATGGTCATAGCACTTCTTAATTTTTAATAATATTTCAATTGTTTGTGTTATGTTAAACTAAGGGAAACACAGGCAATATCTTGCTTACCGGGCGGCTTTGCTTTGTTTGCATCCCCTTGATCAAATTTGTAGTTTTTTATGAAATAAACTTTTTTGATTTTTTGTTTTTTTTTTGTCCCGAAATATTTATTTATTATTTATTTTAGTAACACCAGGCCCCTATTTCACCACAGCGACAAACAAGCACACGTCCCACCCAATGTTAAGCGGTAAATGTAACCAATGGACACATGCAACGTCAGAAATTTACATATGTCGGGAATCGTGACAATTTTCGCTCTGGTGAAATAGGGGCCTGTATGCTTTGTCTAGAGTGTGTAATCTATGTGACGGTCGTGTAATTCCGTTCCGGGTAGGCTGCTCATTCTAAAACGGCGTAAGTGAAGGTTGTAAGCCGTCATTACTTACAGAGTTGAGGTGAGGTTATTTTTTTTTCTTAGCTCGAAAAACGCTGTTTTATTCTTTAAAATTTGGTAGCAAAACTGCATTTTACTACAATAGTTTGCACATTTGCAAACCGTGTTTGAGTTAATCATCATCGTTGCAGCCATAAGACGACAACTGCTGAACATAGGCCTCCCCCCTGGCCCATAGCCCGATCTTTATAAGGTCGTCTGTCCCTCATGTCGATAGTTTTTAGTTTAGGGATCAAAAACTACGGAACTACGGTTATTATTACTTAAAAACATAGCGTTTTATTCACAATCACAAGGGAGCAAAATAATTGAATACTAGTTTTGAGTGTTTTTTGACGTTAGCTGATTGCATGGACTTTTAAATGATGATTTTTAATGATCAATGATCGATACCAATGATGTCAGAATACAATTATTAAGGTTTTATAACATTAAATGTTTAAAGAATTTCTATGCTATTTCCACGGTGAAAAAAATGTAGTCGGTGTAAAAAAAAGGAGAGAAAAATGTATTTCACTCGTAAACAAAGTTTGTTCCCCTCTCGTGCCCTGAAACTCTCCTAAAGCTCAAGATTCCACTTTTTTTAACCCCTCGCTATGGTGGTTCAATTTTGGAATCTTTCAGCAGCTCGGGTTCAATATTAGCAGGATATGGTACCTATACACTAACTTTCATAATAATTTCAGCTGCATACCGTCCACTGCTGGACATAGGCCTTCCCCAAATATGACTTGTATCATATTGGGCGGTAATTGCCATAGTCCTCACGCTTGGCAAGCGGGTTGGCGACCGCAGTATCTGTAGATTAGGTTCCGACGGATGACCATCCAGCGGTTTTTTTCCTTACGACGCGAGAGCAGACGGGGTGGTGCCATTCTAGTCAGCTGGCACCATACGGCACCACTAACTTAGAACCTAAACAATGGAGCCAATATGGGTATGCCTTTTCTTTATAAACCCGAGGAAAACTTGACATTTGAGAAAGTTTTTTTTTATGACATAGGCGGCAAACGAGCAGACGAATTGACTGATGGTAAGCAATTACCGTCGCCCATGGGCACCCGCAACACCAGAGGAGTCACAAGCGCGTTGCCGGCCTTTAAGGGGAGTTGGAGCTCTGGGAACCTTAAACACCATCAGGAACACAACACTACATACCTGAAAGGTAGCAGTGCTATTATGGCTGCGGTCTTCTGTAAGGAGGAGGTACTTCCCCAGTTGGGCTGCTCCAGATTCAAGCGTGATGGTCATCGCTGTGCCCTACCTCTCATTGTTGGATGTAGTTTAAGGACATACCCGGGTCCAAAACCAAAGTTAACCAAACCGGTGGAAATCGGCTTGTGTTGCGCCGCCACTGATTCAGTTTACAGACAAAATAGGGAACATCCAATAACAAGGGTAGCCATAGAGTAAGTACTCAATGACTTGTAACAAATAAAATATAACAAAACTTTGTATTGTTTCATCCTCACAATGTAAGCTAACCTGTGATAACTCGCGGCACATTCTAGTGATTTTATATCGATGAAAAAAGATGTCGATACCCGATATATCGACATTTATTATATTGGATTGCTTCTACACACATTTAAAAAAATTCTGTAACAATTAATTGGGATGTTTTAGAACACACTAAATAGTATTTTCAATGCATATCCAGTATGTATATCCAGTCTCGTTACATTTACTGTCAGCCTACAAACTTTATAGTTTTCACAATACATTGCTTGCTTGGTTTTTTTTATTAATATTTATATTTATTAAGCTATAAGTTATTTTCAAAAGTCGTAGAAGAAATTTAGTAAAATTTCTGATGTAGAAACGATGCCTAAAGTTATTGCTCTTATTACAAGAATGAATGAAAAGTATTGTCAAATGTATGGACTATGGACTCAAACGATTCGGTTAGTTGGCTAACCCAGAGATATTATGCAAGTTTGCCTAGATAATAAATAATAATAACCACAAACAGAGCACATCAGAAAGAGGGTAGATCGCGACAGAGTGTGGTTTGACCACCGTTAAATCTCGCAGTACTTCAGTTATTCCTTGATGGCGCTTGCAACAGTACCGTAATATCGGAAACTCATTCAAATTAATACTCATGGTAATTATCCCGTTTTAAGTAATACTTGTAACGATTTTGTATAAATATATTATTTTGTAGAACACTAAAATGTTGACAGTAACATCGACATATTTAGTTGTCGATAAAATATTTTGCTACGTCACTTTGTAAGTGCTCCGGGTTTGAAAATAACCTCCAAATCAAAACTTTGAAATCGGAAGCGAAACCGGTCGAGTATAAAACACGAACAAGAACCGATAACATTTTTATTTACAACCTTACTGCTTCGACTTAAGGTTTATTATTAAAGTTAAAGGTTTATGAAGAATTTGCGATTCCTCTCAAATGTTTGCGGTAAACAAAACATTTGCCACAAATCCGGTTAACCAATGTTGGGCCAATATGGCATAATAAATTGTTTTGTGGAAGATAAATCTTTGATTTATGATTTAGGCATATTAGCGTACAATTATGAACGTCGGAATAATTTTATACTCATTCAATATACGGAATTATGAGATTAATCCCTTTTATTAATAATCTACACTAATTATTCAGGTAAACATATAAATCAATTTTGTTAAAATTATTAATTATCTATGAAAAATTAACAGAACTTAAAACCTTTATAATTGTAATCATAAGTAGATATTTATTGCCAAACTATATACCTATATATTATTACTGTAAATTTATATAAGTCGAACCATTAAATGAACAACTACTATGGCCAAAGAACCCGCACACATATTCCAATACCAGAAGGCGCAGCGTGGGCAAACCTCCCACAAGGTGGATGGACATGGTAGATGAGAATCCAGATGCGGATGGCGGTGAAAGCGTTCACTGTGGGTCACTTTAGAGTAGGCAGTTCTGTAGTGGACGTCCTTCAGAATATATGATGATGATGATGATCACCCAATATTACCTGTCTGCTATGCCTATTTATTTTTCATTAAACTATCAACCCCTTTAACGCCTGTAAATCTTTAAAAATCAACCTTAGCATAATAGAAATAGAGTTGAAAATTTTACCAGCCAAATGGCTTCGGGCAGTGAAGGGTTGATTGTTTGTGTGTTGTTTCTGGAGGGTTAATTAACCCCAAACTTGAGATACGCGATCCGATCTGTCTTGTTTGTGAAGCCGAATGATTTAGTTAACTTATTTGATTTTCACCCCGGCCGCCTTGTTGTATTTATTGTTCTTTAAGTTTTAATTAGAAATATCCGGGGGTAGTTGCCATAGTCGCCACGTAGGCGGGTTAGTAACCGCAGTAGCTGTATCGATAGCTATTGCGGTCGCCAACCCGCCTGCCAAGCATAGTAATATCGACGGACAATTGTCGGTTTTTTCCCATTGTCGCGTAGATGGGGAGATCCCTCAAGATGATACAAGTGATATTTGAGAGCGGGGAGGGGGGGCTACGTCCAGTAGTGGACGTCTTGCCGCTGAGATGATAATGATGAGAAAGAACCGGTTTAAACCGTAACCGAAAACCGGTAATAGCTGGTTGTTTAAAACGGTTACTTTCAGTTGTTTAACAATTTCAGAATCATATCAGCTGATCATCATAGAGAATCATATCAAGTTAATACTAATTGCTTACAAATTCTATGTAATCATGATTGACATTTAGTTAATTAAAAAAATTTACACGGAAGTTCCTCCTTAATAACCTTCTAGCTTAGTCGGTAGAGGTGCTTACGAATCAGGAGGTCCCAGGTTCCAATACCGCAAAGGTCCACTTCAGTCATCATGGCGCTTGCATTTACTTTGGACTTATTTTTTTATTGTACATACAAAGAATTTTTGTATTATTCGCGGAAAGCCTAGAACGCAAAATGACTAGTGTAATATTTTGCCTACATCGCAAATGGTCTAGAACGCAAAGTGACCACTTATTTATATCACTCTTATATCTAGGTTTGTTAGTTTTCTTCAAAGGGTACAGAATAGGAGCCCCGCAATTTTTTTACAGGCTTTTATTTAATTTGCAATGTACTCGTATATATGTTTATCCGGGTGGAAATTTGCAACTCTATTTTGAAGCAGACATCTTTAACCAATTTAGCTGAAATTTAGAACACTTATGTCAATTTGGTGACAATACAATATTATGGTAACCACTGATCTGATGCTGGAGCCAGAAGGTAGAAAAAGCAACTCAAATAATACACAAGATAAACCCGTGGTGTTTAGTCTTGTTAAAATCCTTTGATGAGTAGATGGAATAAAAGCTTGTACCAAAAATTATATTTTTGACAAAACTTTTTTAAGACAAACTTGAACAAAAGTATTCGCTCAAAAGTGCAATTCGTCGCTCAAAAATGCAATTTATCGCTCAAAAATGTGTTTTCTTGTAAACGTGACTCGCGGGATGCACAATAAAGTTAAACAGGCCATATGCATGTCCTCGGCGTACTGCACGTGGCTTGCAGTACATGTAGACATCTCCTCACTAGACAGCAAATTTATTGCAGCAATTTCCCAAAAAGTTGTATTTATTTTTCACAGTGAAATTCACCATATTTTTTTTATGATATAGGAGGCAAACAAGCAGACGGATTGCCTGATGGTAAGCTACTACCGCCGCCCATGGACACTCGCAACACCAGAGGAGTCACAAGTACGTTGCCGACCTTTAAGGGGAGTTGGAGCTCTGGGAACCTTACTCACCATCAGGAACACAACACTACATACCTGAAAGGTAGCAGTGCTATTATGGCTGCGGTCTTCTGTAAGGAGGAGGTACTTCCCCAGTTGGGCTGCCCCAGATTCAAGCGTGATGGTCATCGCTGTGCCCTACCTCTCATTGTTGGATGTAGTTTAAGGACATACCCGGGTCCAAAACCAAAGTTAACCAAACCGGTGGAAATCTGCTTGTGTTGCGCCGCCACTGATTCAGTTTACAGACAAAATAGGGAGCATCCAATAACAAGGGTAGCCATAGAGTAAGTATTCAATGACTTGTAACAAATAAAATATAACAAAACTTTGTATTGTTTCATCCTCACAAATATAAGCTAACCTGTGATAACTCGCGGCACATTCTAGTGATTTTATATCGATGAAAAAAGATGTCGATACCCGATATATCGACATTTTTTTTATATTGGATTGCTTCTAGACACATTAAAAAAAATCTGTACGAATTAATTGGGATTTTTTTGAACACACTAAATAGTATTTTCAGTGAACTGCATCCAGTCTCGTTAAATTTACTGTCAGCCTACACACTAATTTATAGTTTTCACAATACATTGCTTGCTTGTTTTTTATTATTTTTTTTTTTTTATATTTATTAAGCTATAAGTTATTTTCAAAAGTCGTAGAAGAAATTTAGTAACATTTGTGATGTAGAAACGATGCCTAAAGTTATAGCTCTTATTACATGAATGAATGAAAAGTGTTGTCAAATATATGGACTCAAACGATAAAGGACATCAGAAAGAGGGTAGATAGCGACGGAGTGTGGTTTGACCACCGTTAAATCTCCCAGTACTTCAGTTATTCCGTGATGGCGCTTGCAACAGTACCGTAATATCGGAAACTCTTTCATATTAATACTCATGGTAACTATCCCGTTTTAAGTAATACTTGTAACGATTGTATAAATAAATTTATTTTGTAGAACGCTAAACTGTTGATAGTAACATCGACATATTTAGTTGTCGATAATATATTTTGCTACGTCACTTTGTAAGTGCTCCGGGTTTGAAAATAACCTCCAAATCAAAACTTTGAAATCGGAAGTGAAACCGGTCGAGTATAAAACACGAACAAGAACCGATAGCATTTTTATTTACAACCTTACTGCTTCGACTTAAGGTTTATTATTAAAGTTAAAGGTTTATGAAGAATTTGCGATTCCTCTCAAATGTTTGCGGTAAACAAAACATTTGCCACAAATCCGGTTAACCAATGTTGGGCCAATTTGGCATAATAAATTGTTTTGTGGAAGATAAATCTTTGATTTATGATTTAGGCATATTAGCGTACAATTATGAACGTCGGAATAATTTTATACTCATTCAATATACGGAATTATGAGATTAATCCCTTTTATTAATAATCTACACTAATATTATTCAGGTAAACGTATAAATCAATTTTGTTAAAACTATTAATTATCTATGAAAAATTAACAGAACTTAAAACCTTTATAATTGTAATCATAAGTAGATATTTATTGCCAAACTATATACCTATATATTATTACTGTAAATTTATATAAGTCGAACCATTAAATGAACAACTACTATGGCCAAAGAACCCGCACACATATTCCAATACCAGAAGGCGCAGCGTGGGCAAACCTCCCACAAGGTGGATGGACATGGTAGATGAGAATCCAGATGCGGATGGCGCAAAAGCGTTCACTGTGGGTCACTTTAGAGTAGGCAGTTCTGTAGTGGACGTCCTTCAGAATATATGATGATGATGATGATCACCCAATATTACCTGTCTGCTATGCCTATTTATTTTTCATTAAACTATCAACCCCTTTAACGCGTGAAAATCTTTCAAAATCAACCTTAGCATAATAGAAATAGAGTTGAAAATTTTACCAGCCAAATGGCTTCGGGCAGTGAAGGGTTGATTGTTTGTGTGTTGTTTCTGGAGGGTTAATTAACCCCAAACTTGAGATACGCGATCCGATCTGTCTTGTTTGTGAAGCCGAATGATTTAGTTAACTTATTTGATTTTCACCCCGGCCGCCTTGTTGTATTTATTGTTCTTTAAGTTTTAATTATAAATGTCTGGGGGTAGTTGCCATAGCCGCCACGTAGGCGGGTTAGTAACCGCAGTAGCTGTATCGATAGCTATTGCGGTCGCCAACCCGCCTGCCAAGCATGGCAATGTCGACGGTTAATTGTCGGTTTTCCCATTGTCGCGTCTTACGAGAGGAGATGGGGAGATCCCTCAAGATGATACAAGTCATATTTGAGAGGGGGGAGGGGGGGGGGCTACGTCCAATAGTGGATGTCTTGCCGCTGAGATGATAATGATGAGAAAGAACCGGTTATAACCGAACCCGAAACCGGTAATAGCTGGTTGTTTAAAACGGTTACTTTCAGTTGTTTAACATATTCAGATCATACCAGCCGATGGACGTCCACTGCTGGACACAGGCGTCCCCCAAAGCCACCCACAACGACCAGTTTTACTCTACCCTCATCCAGTTGATTCCAGATTTACCAGGTCAGGTTAACACTGATTCCTTATAATTGCTATGTAATCATGATGGACATTTAGTTACTTAAAAACAATTCAAAATACACCGAAGCTCCTCTTTAATGACCTCCTAGCTTAGTCGGTAGAGGTGCTTACGAATCACCCACCTTCTCCACTTCCATTGCATTTACTTAGCATTCCTTACATTTTCCATTTACTTAGGGGTGCTAAGGATCCCTCCGGAATAACAAGGTTACCGGGAGCCGCCGGGGACTCGGGGCCATGGTTTTTGGGTGTTCATTCATATGGGGGGTATATGCCATAATCGCCACGCTTGGCATGCAATTTTTTTATTATCCGTAGTTTTTTTTTACAAGCTTTCATTTAACTTGTATTATGTATCCGAGTGGAATCTTGCAACTCAATTTTGAAGCAGACATATTTAACCGATTTAGCTGAAATTTAGAACACTTATGTAAGTTTAGTAAAAAAAAAAAATTATAATACAATATTATGGTACCACTGATCTGATGCCAGAAGGTAGCAAAAGCAACTCCTAAAATACACAAAAAAAACCCGTGGTGTTTAGTCTTGTTAAAATCCTTTGATGAGTAGATGGAATAAAAGCTTGTACCAAAAATTACATTTTTGACAAAACTTTTTTAAGACAAACTTGAACAAAAGTATTCGCTCAAAGGTGCAATTCGTCGCTCAAAAATGCAATTTATCGCTCAAAAATGTGTTTTCTTGTAAACGTGACTCGCGGGATGCACAATAAAGTTAAACAGGCCATATGCATGTCCTCGGCGTACTGCACGTGGCTTGCAGTACATGTAGACATCTCCTCACTAGACAGCAAATTTATTGCAGCAATTTCCCAAAAAGTTGTATTTATTTTTCACAGTGAAATTCACCATATTTTTTTTATGATGAGGAGGCAAACGAGCAGACGGATTGCCTGATGGTAAGCAACTACCGCCGCCCATGGACACTTGCAACACCAGAGGAGTCACATTTCACACACGGCTTTTAAGATCCCTATACGCTCTTTTCTTGAAGGTTTGGATGTCGTATCGGCCTGGAAATACTGCACACGACAATTTATTTCAGAGTTTTGCTGTTTTTTTTTTTTTTCAAAGTTTACTGTAGTTATATTGTACATACTTCTTATTAATATCGGAGAATCAGTGCTGGCTATTCGCTAGCAATATGCTGAGATGGCTTTTTTCTCCAATCTATTTTTTTCTGGTGTAATATGTCTGTGTTTGTGTAATTACGAATAAAAACTATTGGGTCGGTTCGTAAATAAGTGATGAGAGCCAGTTTAGAAACTATAGTACAGAAACTCAGTACAAGTAGTAAAGGTCTAGTGGATGCAGTCTGTGAGTGTAGGAGACAAATGGATACCGTGCAAAGCATTTGTATGCGACTGTAGCTTAGAGTACTCACTGGTTACCCAGTCGAATTTATTACATTTACCTATTTTAAGAAAATAAACTCTGGTGGCCTAGCGGTAAGACGCCGACTTGCATTCCGGAGGTCGCAGGTTCAAACCCCGGCTCGTACCAATGAGTTTTTCGTAACTTATGTACGTAATATCATTTGATATTTACCAGTCGCTTTTCGGCGAAGGAAAACATCGTGAGGACACCGCACTAAACTCAATAAGGCCTAGTTTACCCTCTGTATTGGAAAGTCAGATGGCAGCTGCTCTCGTAAAACTAGAACAAATCCTGGGATTAGTTGCCTCCGGATTGCAAGTAGCACGCTCTTGCCGCTAGGCTACCAGGGTTACATAAATAAGTACCTACACAGTGCTCAATTTTAATTCAGTGCCTTTCTCCCTCACTCAAAAGCACGGAGGCAGAATTTAACTGTCAACTTCTTAAATATAAAGTCCAGCTTGCGTAATTCGCCATGAATATGTAACGAGGCTTAATCGGGCGAGCCCTTGAGAGGCGATTAAACAGCTGCCATCATTGCGCTGTTCAACTCAGCTTTGAAAACATTTCGGGACTAGCGAAATTGTCAAACTCTTTTTGAGTAGTGGGCAACGTGGGTCAGGAAAGTAAAGGAGGTACCCTCGTATTAGCAGAGGCTCTAGTGTAAGTTTCTTTTGACGTAAAAAAACGTGTCGAACGCGTTAGTGATAATGTTATTTATATAGGTAACTCTAACGCAATGGTGAAGTAATGTTACGTTGAAAACATACACTCAGGGCTCTGTAGCCTTACTATGAGATGTGACATTGACGTTTTCGATGTTATGTTTGACTGTAATTTGGTTTTAGCGACGGAGCTATCCAACCAACGTACAGCTGATACTCGTACCATCTCTCCTTTTCCTTCACATGCTTTGCTTACCTGTTTAGCGGTTTCTGTCCGAACGGGTAGTCATACGACCATCTCTTTTCTTCCTTGATAATTATGCTAAACACTTACCTCGTTGTCCTTGTCTGCATCCTTGATATGTTGCGCGATAAACCTCACGCTCTGGAGCGCTGCGGCTACTTCTGGCGATAGATGGCGTGGCAGCATATTCTCAGATTCCGTTACTGTCGACAATATGCCACAAACTATAACTAAAGCGACTAGCATTTAATTCATCAGTTGTATGTACAGTCATGGTAAAAGATATCAAATACGGACAAAGTTCCAAAATATGTATACATGTTTTTTATATAAAAAAATTGACACACCTCAGTCGACGAGGTCGAGGGTGTAGCACGCTGGTTTAGTAACAGCCTATTCACTCTGGTCTTAAAAGACCCAATTTTTTATATACAACGACGATGGCAAACAAGCATACGGCCCGCCTGATGATAAGACAATATTATGACAATAAGGTGTACACATATTTTGGTACTTTGTTCGTATCGATATTTCTGACCTTGACTGTACTGATGGAGTATTAAAATGATACCATTTGCACCTGTATTGTGCCATAAAGATTAAATAAAAATAAATAAAATATTTTTATCCAATAGCCCAGTAGCTAGTCCATCCTTTTCACCAGTACATTCTAGATTTCATTAAAACTAATAGTCCTTACACCATTACGGGTGCTGTTTCTGTGCTCATCTCATGATACGAACAGGGGCAACATCCGCTTAGTGTACCCCTTACATTTCATTAAATTGTCTAAAGGTCCTCTGCGCGTTGGCTCGATCTGGCTCCGCGTACGCCTCCCAAATGTCCGGAACACTATTGTTCCGTGTACGGAAAATGCATACAATAACAAAATAAAGTCACCCTTACCATGAGTTGTGACTTGGAGGTTTTCGATAACGAGTATCGAGTTTACTATCTGTGCATCTCGTTCGCACTAAAATAGTACAAACGAGATGCACAGATAGTAAACTCGATACTCGTTATCGAAAACTTCAATATCACAACTCATGGTAAGGGTACTATTCAGCTAAGTATTCGTGCTAGGACAAGAGCTGCAAAGATATCACCAACCTGAAGGTCTCTGATGCCCTCCTGCAGCCATCATGTCATCCTCAGGGTTTGGAGACTTCCTGTAATCCCCGTTGTCGCCATTCTTTCCGTCGCCGAAGGCATCTGTCAGGCTGTCACGGCTGCAACCAAGAAAACTGTTGAAATTGAAACAGATGATATATACTTAACGGAAATGATAACAGAATTTCGTTTCTTAGATACCTTTTTTGTATTGTTAATCCTTAATTTTAGTCTTTTTGCGTCATAAGTTACATATTTAAGGATTCATTTAATAAATCATACGATTCAGAAACACGATTAATTGAATTTTACGATATAAAAATTACATCCAAAATGACGTTTAAAAAAGAGGATTCCCTTAATACATTAGTATCATAAATTAAGTAATTATTGTTTTAATAGGCCTAGTGGCAGAATGTCATACCAGCAAATGTGAACAATTACTACAAGGAATATTAGCAACATGCACTATGTTTGAGGGCAATTATATTTTTACAAATTCTCTCATTTTAAATGAAATTTCAATGGACATATTAGAATTTATAGTGTCAGCCTAGGCCGGCAATGTTAACCTACTAATGTTGCTCTAGTCTAGCCTTCGTAGCCTATTATAGAGAACATAATGTCAACATTGTAGTACATAAAAAGTTGAAATAAATAACATATACTTCAGAAAAAACGATGAGGACCTCCGGTGTTCGAGACGGGATTCGAACCCGCATCTCCAGCTATCGCGGCTATCTATATGTTATCTATTTCAACTTTTAATTTATATAGTAGTATTACTACTTAAAAATCAAAGCAAATCAAAATATTTCATAAGAAATAATTTGATTTGTTCTTAGATTGTTGTACATGTTTCAGAAATGGTTAAAGATATACACTGTCCATGTTTTAAATGAGATTTTCAATAGACATATTATAGTTATTATGGTGCGGCAAAAAAGCTAGGCATTAAGACTCCTATCCCTTTAAAATAGTATCTAGATTCCAGATAGTCTCGGAAGCAAGGAAAGGCTTTCAAAGGTTATTCATTTTTGATTTTACCTCTCCACGGCGATTGGTTGAAAATACCGGTATAAACTTATTAACATGTTATAAAAGTAAAAACAGTTAGTCTAAAAGTATGAGGCACCGTACAATGGGGTGAGTTGGGAATGTGAGGAGAGTTGGGTTGTGAATGGTGAGAGCAGGGCGACGAGGTATTTATAAGCTACTGCTAAAAATATATTCTTATTACAAAAACATGAACCTGCATTTTTTTAAGTATGAGTTAAAGTAAAATGGGGTGAGTAGGGATTGTCAAGATAGTTGGGTTATGAATGTGAGCAGGGATGACACAGGGGTGACGAGGTATAGATGCTACAAGAATAACCTACTCTTATTACAAAGTAATGGAGCTGTAAGCAATATTTAAAATCAAAAAGAGTAGCTGCAACAATCTCCCCGAATCACCTTTGTATGAAGTTCCATCTCATTCTACGGGGTGAGATGTCCTACTGTTTTGTATTTATGAAACTACCTAAAATCATGAATAGGAGCAGACAGATTGCCTAATGGTAAACAACTACCGCCGCCCATGGACACTCGCAACACCAGAGGAGTCACAAGTACGTTACCGGCCTTTAAGATCTCTATACTTTTCTTGAAGGTTTGGGGAAGTTTTGGTCATATCGATCCGGAAATAATTAAAAAATAAAAAAAAATTCGGGACAATCTTACACAAATCGACCTAGTCCTACGGTAAGCTCAGTAAGGCTTATGTTGTAGGTACTAGACAATGATATATATAATAGATAGATACATATAAATACTTAAATACATTGAAAACACCCATGTCTCAGGAACAAATAGATAGCTATAACATTTACCTCATTTCCAACTCGTTGGTGTATCCATTAGAGACGAAGGTGTCATCGTACTCCGGCAGGGAGTACTTGGTCCTCCGCATCATGAGGAGTTTCGGCATCAGCTGGAGGAATAGCTTCTTCATCCAGGGTGACATGGTGTGGGTTGATGGAGACCTGTGCCAATGAAGACCTGGTGTTAGTTCTCCTGATATGAGAGTCCTGAAGGCGCTAAGGATTGTATTAGTCACTAGCTTGCCGGCATTTCGGAGTAGAATTTCAAGTACAACCACCCTCGTTTTCAACCCCTTATTGTCGATTCTGAGGTGAAAATCCATTCTCGTGGCTTGAATTCATCATACAACTTCCAATAATATTGAAACTTGGACTGAAATAAAATTGAATTGAATATTATTATAACCGGTTTGACCCAATTTGTGTAAGTGTTACGTTTTTGTAAATGCAGTTTAGTTCCTATTAAAAAAAGACATCAACATGATGCCTAAGTGTGAAATAACTTTTTTTTATTGAAAAGCCCGGTTTTTGTAACGCTGTATAATTCTACGTATATTTCATAATTTCTACACACTTCTCATTATTTTCTTTGGGACTTTCCTTGTCATAATTTTAAACATTACTCCATAGCACAAAGTTCGAAAAAACCCTAAATTATTTGTACCTCTTTTTTCATACCTACTTAGCTCGAATAGATAAAAATGCTGTACGAAAATATGCAACAAACACGCATCAAAACGAATGAATTTAATTGCAACTATTTGAAGTAGCTTTACATTAAACAATGAAACCAACTAGCGCGACAAATTGCGCTAACTAATAGCTTTTATCGCGCGATCTGCCGTATATCACGCGTTCTATTATTGCACTGACACGGCAACAATGCGAGAAGATTTACGGGCGTGACGCAGTATCGCGCGGTTCGAGCTGGCACGGAAATTAGCTGGCGTTTTATGGTCCCCGAGCTATGCTCATCATCTTTCTCGTGCCGGCAATTACCACGGCTCAAGCCTGGGGTCTGCTTGGCAACTATATCTTCGGCGTTGGCATTAGTTTTACGAAAGCGGGTGCCACCTGACCTATCCAGAGGGTAAACTAGGCTTTATTGGGATTAATCCGGTTTCCTCGCGATGTTTTCCTTCAGCGAAAAGCGACTGGTAAATATCAAATGGTATTTCGTGCATAAGTTCAAAAAAAGTCATTGGTACGAGCCGGGGTTTGAACTTGCGACCTCAGGATTGCAAGTCGCACGCTCTTGCCGCTAGGCCACCAGCGCTCTCTTTTATGCCACACCATAAAGACTCTAATATGTCTATTGAAAAACTCTTTAAAAAATCTGCAGTGTGTAAATATAATAGTCGCCATCGTGCATCACCATCAGATATATCGGAGCTGTGGAGGTGGTAACAAATATCTGAACAACGCCTCTCTATTGTCAAGGTGATACAGCGCATGTTTAGATATTTGTGACCACCTCCACAACTCCGATATTTTTGATGGCAACTGTACCTCGAACATACAAAACAGACCACAAGCCAGCCAGATAGCATTTTGCTCGGTATAAAATGCCAAGGATGACTCACATTACACCGTCGCGTCTCCTACACGTCTCCCTCCCGAGCCCGAGCCTTCCGTTGCGGCCCTGACCGGGGCGGCCCGGACCCGAGCGGCCCGACACTCGAATATTCACATTTACACAAGCGTCGTTCCATCCAGCCATTTGTTGCGAGTAGACGATCGTCATACGCCCGTCGATATCACGTCGACATTACGTTGCCTTCCGATCATCGGGCCGAGCAGAGCCAGAGGCCGAGTGGCTCGGAGGGCTCGGTGATCACGTGTTTCATTCCATACCAAAATGTAGCGACAGTGGCCTCGGCTCGGCGACGGGCCGCTCTAACGTGAGTCATCCTTAATTGGAGTAAGAGAGAAAGATGCTCGAAATTTACGAACATCTATGTTCGCGGTACGCCAAATAACTTGTAGCATAAACTTTGTTGGGCATACATACCCACTAGAGTATACTCTAGTTCCCGAAATGGTTGTGCCTTCATTAGTTTACCGTGGGGCTCAGTTGATTTGTGTAAAGAAGTCCTGTGTTTTTTTTTAACTGCTTACTACTTTAAATCTAAAAAGGTCCCTTGAGGCATTGTACTAATGATGCTGGCGGCATTTCCTTGTCGTAACGCAATGCTGATACGTTGTTCGAGGAAGCCGCCAGCTCTTATTATTTATTTATTATTCCGGCAACAGTTCTGGCTTAGTGACTAGTGACCCCTATAAAGCCGACGGGCCTGAGTTCAAATCCCAGTAAGCATTTATTTGTGTGATGACCACATGTATTTGTTGCTGAGTCAGTGTAGTTTTCTATATATTTATGTAGGTATTTGTTTAATATAATAAATAATAATTCAGTTTTTCTAAATGTGTATAAATAATTGATTTATACAACGTAAACAATAAGACTTCTACTCTTCCTTCTAAGATGGTCTTTATGTAATCGTCATGTCGTAAAAGGTGTCCCAACATTTTTCCTCTCCTATTTTCTATTGTATTTAGAATGTTCCTCCTTTCATTTACTTTCTCTAGTACTTCTTTATTAGGAAAGAGGATGAGAGGAAGACCCAGAAGAACATATATTGACCAAATAAAAGGGAAAGTAAATGTCATGTCGTATCAGGATGTCAAAGAAAAGGCCCAGGACAGAACCGCATGGAAATTGCTCCACCGACAAGAGCCCAGCTCTTAAATTGAAGAAGAAGAAGAAACAATAAGACTAAAGAAAAAATAATAACAGAATTTTAAAAAACGTCGTTAATGTTGGGCCCCTTTATCATAGTGCCGAGTATGCTGGCAGCATACTGGTGTGGGACGCCACCTGCACAGACACCCTGGCCCCTTCTCACCTCACTGGAACCATTGGAGAAGCTGGTGCGGCGGCTAAAGCGGCCGAAAAGCTTAAGCACTACAAATACCGGGGTCTCGGCTCCGAATACATTTTTATGCCATTCGGAGTCGAGCCCGTAGGGTCCCAGCGCCCATATCATGTTCAAAGACCTTTCTAAAAGGTTCGTCGACTCCACTGGTGACCGCAGAGCTGGCAGCTTTCTCGCGCAACGCATACGTTTTAATATAATTATATATATCGTTGGATAAAGTGCCCACAACATAAGCCTTCTAGAGTTTACCGTGCCGCAGTAAATTTGTACAAGGTACCGTAAAATGGGGTGAGTTGGGTGGAAATCGAAGTTCAAACCTGGATAAAAGTTTAATTTACATGTGGCACATTGGTATATTAAAAAAAGTGTTTTGGAGGTATGAATTTAAGTTTTTTAATGTGTTTCTGTAGTTCCATTTTGTAACTTTAACGATAAACACGAAAACCCACCTCACCCCGTAATGCCTCGTATTTGGGGTGAGGTGTTTTCATTCAAAGATGATTTTGGAAGATTGTTGGATCGATTTTTTTTTTATTATGTGTAGCTCTGTTTTAAATTGGAATACATTATTTTTGTAGCGGTAGCCTTCTCTCCCCATTCGTAACCCACCTCTCCCCGCCAAACCTACTCACCCCGTTTTTTGGTATCCTGTAATATTTATTATTAGTGCATCTGTGTTGGATGCAAGGCAAGTGCATTCAATAAAGCGTCCCAATTTAGAGCCCGCCATATTTCAGGCCGCAGCGAACGTTATCGACACAAAGCAACAATGCATAAGATTTACGTCGCGTTGTGTACGGCGCGCTATTTTACCCCCGTCTACTATTTCTGTCTGGTTTTTCGTGAATATATACGGTTTTTTTTTGTATTTAACTGTTGCTAAAATTACACGTATGATGGCTTTGACACTTTTCAAAGTTTTGTTCAAACTCAAACGTTTATTCAGTAAGCAAGGGCACTTATACACGTGGAGTATACAAAAGAAGAAAAAATAAAAACTACACCGGTTCTAATCCTACACCTCTGACCCGAGAAGCATTTTGACTTTTATGACCGACAAGAAACTCGGGACTTATTATTTCAAAACAGTGTTACAAAAGATATCTTAAACATATTATATTACATAAAAATGCGTTATTCTATAAGAAAACATATCCAATAATTACAAAAAATGTCTGCCATAATAAAAATATAAATAATTACTAATTACTTACAAGTCCAAATCTGCCTGCTAAGAACGAAATTAACAAAACCTTTGATATGCTTCCTTATCTGAATTGTGTCCTTTACTCTAATTTCGAAATTACAATAATTAGTCATCAAAAGTTAAAAAATAATGATATAAATGATTATTTTACGTTTTTGGGCATTTTCGTAAAACATTGTCCCAAACTTCATTCTACCAGATCTGGACGTGCCAGGGCTCATTTTTCTCAGAATCACGAGCTTATTCGATCCTGATTAATAAAAAAAAGTGTCCCAAAATTTTAATACAAATTTTCCATTAAGCGACCATCAGTATAGAGTTCATACTTATAGGGTGGCGTAATGGAACGGGAATTCCGGGACACATTTTTTTTAATAATTACGACCGAAAGGGCGCTTTTATGTCATTTTTAAGGAAAAAATATGTGGACGTTGAACGCGGATGTCGTGTGATGCGATGGAGGTAAAAATTCCGATGAATGGCCAGTCAATAGCCAAATCAACAACTACTCCGGTCTTCAACCCGCCTGCCAAGCTTCACCCTACCCTTACGATGAATCAACCCGGGATATCCAGCATTTATTTGAGATTTCGTTACTTGAAAGCAGTTACGCTGTGCCCTACCTCTCATTGTCGGACGTAGTTTAAGGATATACCCGGGGCCATTAATCTCAATCTTGAGCTATTTGCAGCCAGTAGGGGCTCCTACCTTTGTTATTTCGTCTGCCCATCTCGTATGAGATCTGCCTTTGACCCCCTTTCCCTGTGGACCTTTCCACTTTGTTACTCTGTTTGGCCACCTATTATACGTTAGCCTCGCTACATGCCCAGCTCAATTCTGTTTTAGTTTTTAAGCGTAGTTTTGCGCGTAGATTTTCGCGGTAGGCCCTCAGTAGGCGGTGATAGCCATGGTAACGCCTAGAAAGTGATAGGCGTTACCATACCACTTACATTACTTGTTAGAATGTGACAAACGGTGACAGACTATAAAAACCATGACCAGACCATAGTAAGCTAACAGATATACTAGAAATCAGATCCTAGGAGATAGCAGACTGACGCGCCCGCAACCTCAGCGGTGTGTGCTGGCTGGGCTTGAAAATGGGTCCCAGAGCTTTAAGCATACGGCCCGCCTGATGGTAAGCAGCTTACCCTTACTGTAATATAAGTACACGTGAGTTCCGTTGTAATTTTAGCTGAGCTGGAGTAGCATGACTCACTACAGTTCTAATTATAGACTATGTCCTTAGCCATTTGACAAAACCCACGCAGGCTTCCTTCTCTGGAATGTTCTAATATTAATATCTTTTTTTTTAAATTAAAACGAAAGAATAAAATCAAACAAAAGTTGTTTTCAATAGTCGAGAATCTATAGTTTAATTACCTGAAATGCACGTTGAGTATGCAGACTGTCACCCAAACACTGAGTGAGACCAGGATCATGGTGAAGAGAAGATACTTCCCCAGCAGAGGGATGGCCAGGGACGTCGGCGGGATGATCTCAGCCAGACCGAGGAAGAACACGGTGAGAGACACGAGGATGGAGATGCACAGTGAGATCTGGAGACAAGTTGTTTTTAAGCTACTCATTCGATCTATCATCAGCTGGGAAATAAATAAATAAATGATAAAATTTTTGGGGCAATCTTACACAAATCGACCTAGTCCTACGGTAAGTTCAGTAAGGCTTGTGTTGTAGGTACTAGACGATGATATATACATAGAAAACACCCACGAAGGCACAAATACCTGTGCTCATCACACATGTAAATGCCCTGACTGGGATTCGAACCGAGGACCATCGGCTTCATAGGCAGTGTCACTAGGCCAGACCGGTCGACTACAGAAGTATTTAAAGAACTGTTTTGTTCTTTAAAAACAGATGGCACAGTTGCATTTTATTTACAAGAGTGCAAAGTAGTTAAATTCATACAAATTGTTTATTACTAATCGAGTGTTTTTTTGGCATGAGCTGGTTGGGTGTTCTTTTATTTATTGTTGTTGAATGATAAATGATGAATGCCAATAATTTTCATTACATTCTTATAGTTTTATAGTATTTTTTTTCCTCTAGTGAGGTGAAAAATTGTGTGTTTCACTCGGTAGCAAAGTGTGACCACCTCTCATGCTTTGAGACCCTCCCAATGCTCAAGATTCCACTCTTTTTTGAATTTTGGAATCTTTCGCTAGCTCGGGTCTCAATATTAGCACGAGAAGGTAAACACGAACTTTGCCCCTTATAACAAATAACTATTTCATTCCGATTGCATTTCCACAATCTGCCAAAATGGCCGCTAGTTCAAGATTGTGTGTTGGGTGTTGGAATTTTGATCGCAAATCTAACCAGAAAGCACTTGACTGACCTTTTCGCCAGAGTCCGACGGCAGGTAGAACACGAGAACCGTCAGGAAGGTGAGACCGACGCAGGGGATTATCAGGTTGACGGTGTAGAACAGAGTCTTTCTTCGCATCGTTAGTTTAAATGTTATATCTGAAACAAATTGCTGGTTTAATTGCTATTTAATTATCGCCTAGTCTATTCCATAGTGGCTATCAGGGTAGATCCTGGGTACGAATCCAGGCAAGAGCATTTGTGTTAATCACTTATAATTTTTTCTTAGGCCATTGATATAAGCATCAAGATACTAGGTCAAGGTATTTATACTGATATATTTACCTAGTAAAGTTTACGTTATTTTCAAAAGTTGCTGAGTTTGTGGTAGGTTATTGCTCTTATTACATGCCACATCCGATATATTTATATTTACGTCCTTTAAGTAAATATTTGTTTGAATACTGTACCCATTTATATAGAAAAAAACAATAGTGAACCATACCTCAACCATTATATTTTCTTAGCAAGCGGTACAAAGAGCATCTATGTTTAAAAATAATGAAGACAATTTAGAACATCGGACATAAGATCAACTATTTGTGTGCCTTAAGAACTGCAATGATCACAAAATGCTTCAAACACCACCTGCTCTACATACCAGATTAAGCATCATTCAGGTTTTAAGGTAATACTCATTCTTCCGGAACCTAAAGCATGTAACACCACGAATAACTTGCGTCACTCAGCTCCACCAAATGTTTCCCTACTCTTGAACATACCTGAAAAAGGCTCATTGGGACAGCACGGGTAGTACTCCTCATTCCTCGTAGCAGGAACCTCCAAGATGTCCCACTCGACAGAGAGGTAGAACTCGCTCAAATCGATTCCCACGTGCACCAGACTACTGCCTGCTGGCTGATCCATATGCTTTAAATCCACCTGCGGAATAATTAAGAATATTTTATTATTAATAGTTAGAGAATACAGTGGTCTCTGTGCAGAATACAATTTTATCCCTTTTGATGTCGAGACCTTTTGAAGAGACTCAGAGATGTTACAGGAGACCAAAGAGCTGGCAGCTACCTTACTCAGCGTAACAGCCTCACGATTCAGCGAAGAATGCTACGAGCATCTTGGGTATCATACCGCATAGGCCTTTCTTAGATTTATGTTAGTTTAAGTTGCTTTATTGTTAGTTTTAATTATTAATTGTTTGCACACAGGCAAGACGGCGGATTGGATCGAAAAGTGCTCGAATGTACACCACGGACTAGCAAGCGCAGCGTAAGACGTCCAACCACAAGATGGACAGATGACCTCATTAAGGTCCCCGGAAGACGCTGGACGCAGGTCGCTTCCAACCGGTACACGTGAAGGTTGAAGAGGAAGGCCTAGGTTCAGCAGTGGACGTCTTATGACTGAGATAATGATGATGAGAATGATAAGGTAAAACTAGCATTTAGTAAATTCTCTACGTGTTTTTATCATTCGTTGAACTTAAACTCTGAGTACTTTCCAGGCAGAAGATTTCGCAACTCAATCTTTTACCCCGTGCATTGCTAATTATGAAATAAATATACATATTTCGCAAAATTCTAAATGTAAAAGAAAATTTCTTCTTCTCTTGGTAGGTCTGGTAAAAGACTGCATAAGGTCAATGTGGGTAAGACTGTCTGCCAACCAATTTCCTGCATTATCTCGTCGGTATTTAGTGTCATATGACGGACTTCCCTTCAAAATAAAGTATCATGTAAGATGCCGGTCTTAGCCACATTGACGAAAGAAAAAGAACAGCACTAATGGAACTTATGGCTCTTTATACTAAATTAAATGTCCCCTTACCTGAAAGCCACTGTAGGTCCAAGACCCAAACTTCATGAAGCAGGTCTGCTCGTCAAAGGGGAAGTACTCCACGTTGATCTCGCACGAAGACTTGTAGATGGCTGGTGGCTTCCAGTTCACCTCTCCCGTGTACTTGATGGTAGCTTTAGTCATCAGCGTCACCTGGAAGTGGGACAGTTGGGTTACTGAAAATTGCTTTCGAACTCCAGAACAGAACCTAAACCTATCACCAGTATTACGAGTCAACATAACTACCCGCGACTCTAAGTCGTCGGTCCACCTTGTGGGAGGCCTACCTACACTGCGCCACTGTCTTCCAGTTCGTGGTCGCCACTCCAGAACCTTTCCGCCCCACCGGCCATTGGTTCTGCGCACAAAGTGCCCCGCCCACTGCCACTTAAGTTTGGCGATCCTGAGGGTTATATCGGTAACTTTGATTCGATGAATTATTTCGATCACGCAGAGACATTCCAAACAGAGCCCTCTCCATTGCTCTTCGGGCGACTTTGAGCCTAGAGTCGCGGGATACCGCTGGATGTGGAAGGCGCAGGATCGGTCTTCTTGGGTCGTTCTGGGTCCAGCAGTGGACGTCTTTCGGCTGACATGATGATGATAATGATGATGATGATAACTACCCGTCCATTTTTTTATAGAAGACTGACCAACGTTTGACCTCAGTCACACCTGATGGTATGTGTCGACGAGGACGAGGGTGTAGCACGCTGGTTCAGTAACAGCCTATTCACACTTGCCTTGAAAATACCCAAATTATATCATTCCAGGCGAAGGGAGCGAATTCAATTCCTTAGCACCACCTTTTTTGATCTTGGGGGTAGTTGCCATAGTCGCCACGCTTGGCAGGCAGGTTGGCGACCGAAGTAGCTATAGATTGGGATCCGACGGACGCTGCTGGGCAGCAGGATCCGTAGGATTTTTTCCTTTGTCGCCTCTTACGACACCCGTGGGAGGAGATGGGGTGGTGCTGTGGTGGTCTAGTCAGCCGGCATCACACGGCACATGTTTGGCTCACGGCAGGTGTTTGATTGTGACCAATAGTCGACCTTTAGCCTTTGTAATAAGGTTGATTATCAGTAGAACGGTTGCTTACTTCGTAGTTGCCGTCCCAATTATTGTACAGCACGATGTCGGGCAGCCAGATATGCTCAGATGGGACATACAGCATCTCAACTCCGCCATACTCGTCCGGGTTCCATTGTAGCTTGTAGTCAAACCATTTCTAGAACAATTTCAAGTCAATTACTAAACACAAACGTAACATAAATAAATAATTTCAACACAAAGATATAACGGCAAGGTAGGTATCTTTGCTTACTAAGCAGGAGGGTTCGAATCCCGGCAAGGGCAAAAGCTTTTTATGTTTATCTGGTGTGCTGGTCTACGGACTTTATATAAGAGTAAGTAAATAAATAAGTACCTAAATATACTTTATTACTATAATTACAAAATATACAGAAAACGAAAAATACATGTTAAAACTAGGATAACAACAGGCGGTAATTATCGCTAAAAAGCGATATCTTCTAGACAATCAACAGATAACAGTTTTAATTTTACCAAAAATGTAATCTTTGACAGAAACTTATTTTTAAACTTGGACCAATAAAAAAACGTAGGGTGACGGCACCAGTAATGGACCTATCATGAACATTAGTGCTTATTTCAAAGAAGTCAAGTGTTGTGCATTTGTTGGTACATATTCAATTTATAACGTTATGCTTCTTGAATTAAGAACTAAGTGTCCATCATTGGTGTCTGTCAGCTTAAAGTGTCCAACATTGATGACACGTTACGCCGGCTGTTACTGACCTGTTCTACCCACAGATTGGTGGTCATAACCTGGTTCTTCAGGTTGACCTCCATCAGCTGTGACAGTTTGAGACCAAGCCGCACGGTGAGGATGTCTGACACGTTGGTCACAGGTCGGATCAGACGGTTGTAGTTACTCAGAAGGTCATCGTAAAGTCTCTTCACGTTGGGATCGGCTTCCAGAAGCTTTAGACCTGGAAACAGGTTATCGACATTTGGGTCAAACAACTTTTCCGTATCAAAAAAGATAAAAAAAAATCTTCATTTTTCAATTTAGGCACATTACGGCAAAGAAAAATCTACACAGGTTCGAACCCTACACCTCTGACCCGAGAAGATACCGGCAAGAAACTACGGCGGGACTTTTTTTTTCAAAACAGTAAATCAGAGGCTCAATGGTGCTCAGACGGCCGAAATCTGAACCAGATGGCCGATAATCGGTGCTTTTGCTAATTTTTCAAATATTTTTTGTAAATTACTAGCAAAAGGTTTGTCCATAAATGATATTTTAGGAAACTAGACTATACTAATATGCCATTAAAAACATTTACATTGTATAGGGACACTGTATCGCAGTTTGGCGAAGCTTGTAGTTAGATATTAACTTTATTTTATTTTACTAAGCAATAAATTAAAACAAAAAAACTCAAAATATTAATATTTTTATGAAAAAACTCTACAAGTCGAATAAACGACTCAAAACTCAAAAAGGTATATTTACCCTAATACTTATTTACCACGGTATGCTTAGCCTAATACTAATTTGGCGCAGACGAAATCGCACGAAAAAGCTAGTATGTTAATATTTCTAACTATTTTTCCCTCTACCACACCACTACCTTGTCAAATATGATCATATGATCGGTTTTCATTAAATTCACTGCAGTTGTATATACTTAATATATAAACAATTACTTACCCATACTAGTCCTGACAAATGCTATAAACAACCACACCGCCTGCAACTTCATTTTGTTTAATAATCACAATAATATTTTCTTTAAAACATGTTTACAAAAACCTCCCACAGTATTTTCCTGCGAACGGAGCAAGCGTGATCAATAGAAAATGTAGGCGCCACTGTCTCTCTTCCAGAAAAGTATGAGGATATGCAAAAATGAACTGTAAAACAACGCCATAAATGTGAGAATCAAATGAAAAGATTGCAGCTAAAAGGAGGGACGCCATTATGGATTTTGTTTTTAGCGCTGCCTAGTGGGAGAACTAGGAACTAGGTAAGGTGCTTGGCAACTGTAGGAGCGAGCTGTCGTAGCGAGCTGACTCACTAGTCGTACGTACTACGTAGTCGATGTGTAATATGTGCAATAGATG
This sequence comes from Grapholita molesta, assembly GCA_022674325.2. Taxonomy (NCBI): domain Eukaryota; kingdom Metazoa; phylum Arthropoda; class Insecta; order Lepidoptera; family Tortricidae; genus Grapholita; species Grapholita molesta. The sequence goes on from CP053137.2 coordinate 1,192,316, forward strand.
GCGCTTCAAAATGTAAAAGCATTTATTTGTGACCTCTCAACTGTCTCAAATTAACGCACACGACTGTACCTATCCTCGTAAGGCCCAGTGTGCATTACAATGTACATTCCCTTTCAATGGAGTTTAAATCTTTTATAAAAGGAAATAGGGTAGAATTTCTTTTGTTTTATTAATTTTCGTACAAAAGAAAATTCAACCCAATTCACTGCATAGAAAGGTTGGTTTTAACTATTAAATAATTGAGTATGGTGGGCTTTACGAGGCTATAGGTACTTAGGCATTCAATAAAAGACAAGGAAGATTTACACAATTTTTATATAAAATTATACATAAACCTTTCTTAATCATAATCTTATGTTTTATTTTTATTAGGCGATTACGTTGCGCCTGCGTTTTTTGAGCCGCGGTACAGTCGCCATCATATATATCGGAGCTGTGGAGGTAGTCATAAATATCGGAACATCCACTTCATCGCATTGACAGTAGAGGCGTTGTTCCGATATTTGTGACCACCTCCACAGCTCCGATATATATGATGGCGACTGTACGGTCGCATCTTTTTACACTAATTTTGTTTTGTACAATTTGGTTCTTATATTAAACACCTTACACCTTGGCTACCTCTTATTTAATCGTGTTTCTAAAAATAAACTTCTTTTGTGTTGAAAACTCGTCTCTCTTCTATACCGGAAGTTCTCGTTGGAGTCCTTCCCTTCTGCAATAAAAACAAATACCACGTCATAATTATAAGAAAAGACAAGCGTGCGTATTGGGACCGAGCGCGACGACAGCGCCACGTGACATGCGGCCATTATGGACAATATTGTCATCGCTGTCAAACAAGAAGTAAGTAAATATTGTGAAAAATATTAATGAAATCTTGTATTATTTTACTATATTCACAATTTTGGACAATGGTAGTCAGTAACATTATTGCCAATAATATTAAAAATGTTTACTGCAATATGGATTTGACAGCTCAAGTCAGCGACAAAAATGACAATTTTAGCCGTAGCGAGCGCTGTGATCGTTTAGGCTAAAGCTTTGCACTCTGCCAATACAATTTAAATCAAACTATTTACTAGCACACTGTGTGCTTTTATAACGACACTAATTTTAAGGGCTGCAAGTATAAATTCTAATGAACTGAAATTAGCACACTTAGTTAAAAAAATATAAAAAATTATACAAATGTGCAAAGTGGGCCCGCAATTTATCAGTAATAATTTAATAAATTCAACTTAACAATTGACATGTGATTTCAAATGTTTGCATGACATATATTGCACCTCGAGATTTTTTTTAAATTAATTACTCTTAATTATAAAAGGTAATCGTTATATTCTTTTGATAAAACTGTTAACAGCACTTTAAACTATCGTTACTTAAAACCAATGTCGTTATGAAACACACACAGTATATTACTGTAGATACGAATTGATGAACTTAGTGGTTGGCACATTGCAGAACCGTTGACAGTTGGGGCTTAATGGTTCTCGAGTGGCGACCACGTATCGGAAGGCGCAACGTGGGCAGAACCCCACTGGCCGACGACATGGTGGGAATCCTTTGGATGCGAGTGGGGCAAAGCCGGTCACAGTGGTTCGCTTTGGGGGAGGCCTATGTCCAGCAATGGACGTCCTTTGGCTGGTAATGAAATACTGTAGAACTAGATCGGTTTGTCTAAAGGTTGTCCCAATTTTTTTATCATCAGCATCTCAGCCACAAGACGTCCACCGCTGAACATATGCCTCCCTTAAGGACCTCCACATGTACCGGTTGGAAGCGACCTGCAGTCCCCGGCTAGTGCAATGCTGAGTTCCCCGGCTAGTACAATGCTGAGTCGGGACCATTTCGTGGCTCTTTTGTTTGTACTTGTCCTTTGAATTGTAATGTTTCACTTTTTGATGCCACGAAAAAATGTTTTTCTTTCTTTCTTTCTTTCATCCAGCGTCTTCCGGTAACCTTAATGAGGTCGTCTGTCCATCTTGTGGGACGTCCTACGCTGCGCTTGCTAGTCCGTGGTCTCCACTCGAGCACCTTTCGACCCCATCTCCTCTGCGCGCAATGTGGCCTGCCCATTGCCACTTCAGCTTGCTAACTCGGTGGGCTATGTCGGTAACTTAAGTTCGCCTACGGATCTCCTCATTTCTGATACGATCGCGTAGAGAAACTCCGTTTTTTTTTATGTTTACACAAAATTAATGCTTAGGTCTCACACGGACCAGAACACAAAATGACTACATCGGCTCATAGTCCATAACTCAAAATGATCGAAACACAAAATGGCTACAACACAATTAGTCACATACGAAAAAACACCAGATGCGGAAATGTAAACCTACTGTCCTATAGGTAGGTTTAGGTTATGTTCGTTTTGTATCGGCCCCTAGGGCCAAAGCACCCAGAAATAGGAGCTCCGCGTAAGCGGAGCTCCGTCGACTAATTGTGTTGTAGTAATTTTGTGTTTCTGCCATTTTGAGTTATGGACTATGAGCTGATGTACTCATTTTATGTTCTAGTCCGTGCAAGACTAACCCAAATTAATTAGTGAAATGCTGTCACCTCTGTCAGGAAACTTGGGGAGAGGCCACAGACTGAACGGGTAGAAGTAGGCGTTCGGCATACGACGCACCACGATAGTCTTGTCTTGCACTTTCGATTCTGAAATAGAAACATCATGTTTATTCATTTGTTGCAAGACTGTGAGGCCATAGTGTTGGACAGTGTGGACATTGTATTTTGTAGTTTATAAAATTTATTTTGGACTTTAAAATGTAATAAGCCCCTCTGGCGTGTGTAATTATCATGTGTAAGCCCCCAAAATTGTTTAATAATTTATATGTGGGTAGGTTTGCATTTTGTAATTTTTTGAGGATGGAGGTAAATTAATATTTTTCCTCAGTCCACCCGATGACCACGAACGCTTCTAAAGGGTTCGAAACGTCGGGATGAAGTTTAAATTAGTATACGCGATTTAATCCGTTTTAGTTGTTTTATTTCATGAGTAATTATCGCGGCAACCGAAGACAATATTAGGTATATAAATACTTAAATACATAGAAAACACCCATGAGTCAGGATCGTATATCTGTGTTCATCACACAAATAAATGCCCTGACTGGGATTAGAACCCAGGGCCATTCGGCTTCATGGGCAGCGTCACTACCCACTAGGCTAGATCGGTCGTCGTATTTTAACTTTCCATTACGCATCAATTACATAATCTACTATTATCCTTATACAATTGTTCCCCACGCTATAGGTGAAAAACTTAGCTAAAGCACCTGGTCTATGTAGTAGGAACTAGGGCTCCTGGTATCCGTGATGTACGCCAACCCGTAGCTACGTGTTCTTAACACCGCCGGTACTAAGATCACGAATTTCACGAACACGACCAGGTACGTGTCATGTACCTGCGTTCGCATCCGGATTCACGTGACACGCCGTGACACGCCATGATACGTAGCCCGTACCTGCGTCCGTGTGTGGAGCTTCGGGCTCGATTCTGTTGGATACTTATCGCACGTTTCGTAATTTCGCCACGCCTGGGAGAAAAATAAATAACTAAGGACTAAGTTTTATTGAATTGAGTTACCATTTAGTATATATTACGGGCGGACCGAACCGGCGTGTTCTTAAGATACGTGAAGGCGTGATCACGCCTACACGGATCTTCACTAATTCACTTACCCTAATTTCACGTAACCGAATGTCACGTGCGGAACGGACCAGAAAACCGTTGCCGTGATTCACGAAACCGGGCGCACAGCTACGTGTTAACGAATCACGGACACGACCGCGAGCCCTAGTAGGAACGTGTGTGTACACGCATGTCGGCATTCTATATTCAAATTGTGACGTAAATTCCATATTAATTGTCTGCATAACTACATAGACATGGTCCTTCAGCTAAGTTTTGAACCTATACTATTATTAGTCGCCATTACTCGTAGATATATCTTAGCTGTGGAGATGGTCACAAATATCGGAACAAACGTCTCTATTGTCAAGGCGGTAGTGCATGTTCCGATATTTATGACCACCTCCACAACTGGCTCCACAAATGGCGACTTTACATGTCCTGTCAACACGCCGCTTACCGCAAGAATCTCGCGTCCAGCCGACCAGCGACCTAATGAAATAATGATCCCAGGACATTCTAGAACTAGGAAGTTTCAGTTACTATGAAGAATCAGGAAGTATCGCCAATGCCATATCGGTTGTTGCACTGATGGGAAAATTCTAGAGATCATAATTGAATTTGATTTTAAGTTCCGTCTTTCTCGAAATTTGAAAGTTGGTATTTATGTTAAGCATAATAGTATTTTATACTATCGTGACGTAATGAAGAGTTTTTCAGTCGAGCACCGTGTTTAAGCCACGAAGCTAGGTGAGTGGCCTAAGTAAGGTACGAGATTGAAAAACTTTATTACGTTACTATTGTATACAATACTTTTTATACGAATCATCACCTGGAGGAACCTTTTCATCATTCAATTCACGTCCATATATGTACGCTTCCATAACAAACAGCATAAGCAATAAACAGCTATAATATGAGAACTATAACCCCAGTTTACATATTACATATTTTACATATTAAATATTATTGTTTTCATAGGTTAATAAAAGTACAGGTGAAAAACTTAGCTAAAGCCTATGTAGTAGTAACATGTGTACACTCATGTTGGCGTTCTATATTCAAATTTTGACGTAAGTCCCATATGAATTCACAGCTACATAGACATGGTCCTTCAGTTAAGTTTTTCACCTATAGTTTATATTGCATTGTTTTATAGAAATTCCTTTATTTGTCAGTAGATCAGCCCTTCACTGTTACATCAACAATTTGGAGTACCGCTCCAAAATTAGGGTGAAGCTGTTGACAACATCCTGCCAAGTGCATACATTTGGGTCAATCGAGACCAAAGAAACTGCCGACCATTGACACAGACTAACACCCTACTCACAACAGTCTCTTTCATTTGCAAGCCGTTAGTAAAGGATGCGAGCTGTCGAAACGTGTCAAGAGGTTTGAATAGGCGTGGAACATTCAACCGCAGTTTATTACTGAGTGTTTTGAGTGTTGTTGTCTTTGTCGTATGTTAGTTGGGAGTGAAGGATGGAAGGTGTCGATGTGGCAATGATCTAAATACCGGTATAGCGGTCAACGGCGTGATACTCGGGTGCTCATTCAGTATTGTATCACATGGTTATGTCATCATCTTCCTCACGTTGTCCCGTGAACTAGGCCTTATTAGGATCTGAGCCCTGAGTAAGTTTTTAACGTAACTTTACGTCACGAACGCGTTTGCGTTTCCCATATAAATAACATTATCACTTACGCGTTCGTAAACGTTTTTTTACGTCAAAAGTAACTTACACTAGAGCCTCAGTCCGATTTCCTCACCGAAAAACGACTGGTCTATATATCAAATAATATTTAGTACATAAGTTCTGAAAAACTGGGGTGTGAACCTATAACCTAAATACGTAGGTATTTCGATATTATTTTATCTATATTACTCAAAATAAAACGTAGACGTTTCGTGGCACTTGTTTTAATTATGTTTTATGATCGTCTATTTCATATTTTGTGTAAATAGTATGTACTCACGAATAAATAATAATTCTATTCTATTCTTAATCTCCTCAAAGAAGTTGAGTTTTTCAAAATATTAATACGATTCTACTCCAACCTCCGTATTACCTCTCTTAGAAACTAATCACTCAGAAGTTTAAAGCAATTGTCCCGTCTAACTTTTGATTTTACATGTTTTAGAATGGGAAACTAAAATTCATGAATGTCACGCCTAAATATTTAAAATAGTAAAAAAAATTCCATTGTTTTATATTAAGCAGAAATGTCTGCTAGCAAATATCATCGATATTTAAATCGAAAGAAAAATAGAATAAATTGACTCGCAGTGGGTCTCGAACCCACAAACACCGGATCACTCGCCCAGTGCACTAGCAATTGTGCTATACGAGTACCGCTTGGACTGGTCAAATTTTTCTATTTTGTCCTTCCTGGTATACGGTAGAATGTGTCTACACATTAGCCCGTTTTTCTTTCGATTTTTTTCTTTAAATATTATATTGTTTTCATATAAAATTTATAACAAAATTCTGCTACGATAAGTTGGAACCAACATGTCAAAGCCGATGTTTAAGTCGTAAAAACTGCGGCGCTACCGCGAACAACGATATTCGCAAATTTCGGATGATTGTCTCTGTCACTCTCATGACACCCTTAATTGGCGTAAAAGAGAAAGATGCCCTTAATATACGAACTTCGACGTTCGCGGTACCGGGCCTGGCTCTTGGCATCTTTCTCTTTTACCGCAATTAAGACGTCATGAGAGTGACAGAGACAATCGTTCGAAATTTACGAATATCGTGTTTGGCGGTAGCGCCTCTCTGTGGTCGTAAGTTACGCAAATTTTCAAAGTACGTGTGTATCTTAGTGACGTGACGTTGGCGTGCCTATCCCAATTGGTAAACGCTAGCTTCCTTGTGACGCAGACCTGATAGCCTAGTCTGTTTTTATCATGTTACCGTAGCTGTCTCCTTCGAACAAGTAAGTGAGAAAGAGACGCGTGATAGGCAATAATAAAGCGGGTTCCAATCATAGAACAAATAGTGTGTGCAACGCTACATAATAGCCTAGTTGACAGTTTGTTTTTTTATCAATCGATCCCTTTCGTTCTAGGGATGAAATGTCTGTATGAGAGTAATGGCCTTAAAACTACACAAAAGCCAGAAATGAGCGTCAAAGTCTGACATTCGTATTTCCCGCGAAAACGCTCCTTACAAAATGATGAGAACGTATGACGTCACTTATTCCTAGCCGCGCTCTCTAAAGTATGGAGAAATAATTAAATTGCTATTTAGACCGCGAAATATTACGTTTATGTATATAGGTTACCTTATAATTAATTTTGCAGTAAACCGCGAGAATTTCATGGGTACCACGCACGGTTCTTTGAAATTTCGCAAACTAAAAATGCTGTTCTTTTTCAATTTTGTAAACGTGATATCTTTAAATCAAATAAGTATTTATATTCAATTTTAATTGATTATATTCGTCATTGTGAACCAAATTCACTTAATTTTGTTGCAAAATGTAATATATGTCTACATCCCTATTAGCTCTTAAAATTATCGGGTCTGTTGCAGCAGAGGTCGTACCATTAAATCTTAAGATCCCTTATTATGTAACTGCTGCTTATTTGAGCATTCACAACGGCCGTTATTTTCTTTAGTTTCGTTTAGTTAGTAGCATCGATGTATAATAAACGTAGATTCACAATCAGCCCCAAAAAAACATTTAGTTAAGTCTTCTTTGAACCGCTGTCAGTGCAAGTGTGAACAGAACAATGACTAAAAAGTTATTACTTTTTCAATAGTGAAGTTTGAAACTTATTTATTAGAACAGTGAGCTCTTTTTTGTTTGATTATACCTATTATCTAAAAGAAAATTAGAATTAGCATTATTAGCATAAACGTGATAGAGATGTTATTTAGTGCCATTTTTTTCTACACAATTTGTTCGCGTGTAGGAGTCCATTTCTTGGAGTTTCCGGTTGAACCTCAAAATGGCGAAGTCTTCTTGAGATTATATTTTTTCCAAGTCCAGCTACCACTTTACAAAACGCAAGGCCTACTACCGAACAACGTCATGCTCTAAGGGCAATCTGATATGTTATTTTTCCTAACTAGTGCGTAAAAAGTGCACTTTTCGCACTCTTCGCGTGCGTAAATTTCACTTTTTAAGGCACTTGCTATGAAAAATTAGGTTCTATACTCGTGTAAAAACTTCTTTAAGACTCGGGTGATTGTCACCCTCGTTTCACTCGGGCTCACACGTTCACCCTCGTCGAAAAAAAAAATCTTTTCACTAGTATCGAAATGTACTATTACTTGACATTGGCGAAATCATCGATTGATTTATTGATGGAAGCCATATTTTTTTAAAGAAGAAGAGTCCATTTATGTCAGTGGTTAGTAGTTATGTTTACTTGTTGGACGAGAAATTAACCGCCCACAGCCAGCGTGCAGACCCACGTGAAGTTATCAATTGCGATCTGTCGGAAGACGCTTAGTGATTAACGGCCAACGTGCCAGGATTGTCTAGCGGCTAAGTGGTCTTCCCGTCTACTAGTAGCAACTTCGCAATCATCATCATCATCATCATGTCAGCCGAAAGACGTCCACTGCTGGACATAGGCCTCCCCCAGAACCACCCAAGAAGACCGATCCTGCGCCTTCCACATCCAGCGGTATCCCGCGACTCTAACTAGGTCGTCGGTCCATCTTGTGGGAGGCCTACCTACGCTGCGTCTTCCAGTTCGTGGTCGCCACTCCAGAACCTGTCCGCCCCACCGGCCATCGGTTCTGCGTGCAATGTGCCCTGCCCACTGCTACTTAAGTTTGGCGATTCGGAGGGCTATATCGGTGACTTTGGTTCTACTGCGGATAAAATCATTCCTGATGCGATCACGCAATCTAAATAAATAAATAAATAATTCATAATTTTGGACCCGGGTATGTCCTTAAACTGCGTCCAACAATGTGAGGTAGGGCACAGCGATGACCATCACGCTTGAATTTGGGGCAGCCCAACTGGGGAAGTACCTCCTCCTTACAGAAGACCACAGCCATAATAGCACTGCTATCTTTCAGGTATGTAGTGTTGTGTTCCTGATGGTGAGTAAGGTTCCCAGAGCTCCAACCCCCCTTAAAGGCCGGTAACGCGCTTGTGACTCCTCTGGTGTTACGGGTGCCCATGGGCGACGGTAATTGCTTACCACCAGGCAATCCGTCTGCTCGTTTGCCGCCTATGTCATAAAAAAAAAAACATATATTACAGGATATTCTTACACAGGTTGACTGAGCCCCACGGTAAGCTCAAGAAAGCTTGTGAGTACTCAGTCGACGATATATATATTTGTCAGAGCCCGGAAAATCCATAGCAAAACAGAAGACTGTCGCAATCAAACTAGTGTTAGAAACATTTTTTTATCGATATCGAGTTTATCGATGTCTTATGGAACACTAATTTTCTGAATTATCTATTATTTTCAATGAGGTTGATTACCTCTTTGTGACCCGAATAGGACCAAAGGAAGGGATATTACTTAATATGAAATATAAGTTACGTTGCGTTTTAGATAAAATAACACATATTAAACAAACCCTTAACTTACCACTTCTCTTGCGTTTGGCGTGAATGATTATAAAATAATGTACCTTCAATTCCTTTAAATGATTATTTTTCGACAAAACTTAATCGATATCGATAAAAAAATATTTTTATCACTAGTTTGATTGCGACAGTCTTTTGTTTTGCTATGAATTTTCCGGGCTCTGATATTTGTATATTGTACACGGTAGTGTTGGGAGTGTCCCTGCGTGATCGCATCAGGAATGATTTCATCCGCAGTAGAACCAAGGTTACCGATATAGTCCTCCGGATCGCCAAACTTAAGTGGCAGTGGGCGGGACACATTGCGCGCAGAACCGATGGCCGTTGGGGCGGAAAGGTTCTGGAGTGGCAACCACGAACTGGAAAACGCAGCGTAGGTAGGTCTCCCACAAGGTGGACCGACGACCTAGTTAGAGTCGCGGGATAACGCTGGATATGGAAGGCGCAGGATCGGTCTTCTTGGGTCGTTCTGGGGGAGGCCTATGTCCAGCAGTGGACGTCTTTCGACTGACATGATGATGATGATGATGAGTAGACGGTCTCGGTCACTACGGCCTCTCATGCAGCCGTAGTGCTGGAGAATCCCTCGACATGCCAGCATCAACGATGCCATCCATCGGGCCGTTAGTGCCAAAGTGCCGACAGTCCTTGAGCCCAATGGTCTAACCAGAGACTGCAAGAGGTCCGACGGAATGATATTGGTGCCTTGGAGTATGGGACGGCCCTTCGTATGGGATGCTACTTGTGTAGACACCCTGGCGCTGTCCCATATTTCGGGCACCAAAGTTGATGCTGGTGCGGCTGCATCCTCAGCTGAACTTTCGCCCAACGGATTAGCATTGCTATCTAGTGCGGAAACGCGGCCAGCATAGTGGGCACCCTACCTAATGACCAGGAGCCAGGTCAATTTTTTTATTTATAGTTTAGTTTGGCCCTAGCGCTCTGAGTCTTTTCAAAGCTATTTCGAAGAGACTCAGAGACGCTACAGGGGCCGGAGAGCTGGCAGTTACCTCGCTCAACGCATCTGTCTCGCAGTTCAGCGGGGTAACGCAGCCAGCGTCTTCGGCACCATGCCGAAGGGACCTTTTCTAGATTTAGTTAGTTAGTTTTTAGTCATATTTTTGTATTATTTTATTATTTGAGTTAATGTTTATATACTGTATTTTTTTATCTGAACCATTAAAATAATTTTATTACGTTTTTATCTTATATTTTAATGTTAAAAATAAATGAATAAATAATTATGTACTTTTTTAAATTTTGAAATTTATGAGAGGGTAGGGCACAGCGATGACCATCACGCTTGAATCTGGGGCAACCCAACTGGGGAAGTACCTCCTCCTTACAGAAGACCACAGCCATAATAGCACTGCTACCTTTCAGGTATGTAGTGTTGTGTTCCTGATGGTGAGTAAGGTTCCCAGAGCTCCAACCCACTTATAGGTCGGCAACGCGCTTGTGACTCCCTTGGTGTTGCGAGTGCCCATGGGCGACGGTAATTGCTTACCATCAGGTAATCCGTCTGCTCGTTTGCCACCTTTGTCATAAAAAAAAAAATAACTTAATTTTGTTACATAATTTAGTAAATTTATGCGTCAACATCCTTATTGTGGTAGAATTTTAGATGCCTAGCCTAGACTAGAATAGCCAATTGAAGCTAGTAGTCATGACCTACGAAGTTGTCATGAAGATCGTAAAAATACAATTTAACCGCTTGGTGGTCAGGGTAAGGCACGTAGGCATCTTAAGGAATGTTTTTTTTATTTTTATTTGAGGACAGGTTTGGCCTAGTGAGTAGTGACCCTGCCTATGAGTCGAAGGTCCTGATTTCAATTCCCAGTAACGGTAATAATTTGTGTGATGAGAACAAATATTTGTTCGTTAATCACGGGTGTTTTTTAAGTATTTAAGTGTTTGTATATAACTAGTATTTATCGTGCCTGACCTACAATACAAGCCTTCTTGAGCTTACCGTGGGACTAAGTCATTTTTTTTATATAGTAATTGTTTTCATGTTGCATTTTTGGAATTTTAATGTATTGAATTTTAATTTGTGTAAGAATGTCCTATAATACTTATTTATTTTATTTTATTTTAAAATTGGATACAAACTTCGAATGAATGAATAAACTTTATTTCACACCTCAAAAATAGTTAAAATTTACGTCAAGTGAAAAAAAATATAGGCAAACAATAGGTGATCTTATCGCTAATAAGCGATCTCTGCTAGACTACCTTCGGGTAGCGTAACAAAAGAAAAAAAAGAATATTACAAAGAGAGATGCAGGAATTCTGAGCATAAAATATTGAAAATCAGGCCTAAATAAATACTTAATGAATTAATACTTAGAACTACAATTCAATTTTTGTAAGAGCTGGGCTCTTGTCGGTGAAGCAATTTCCATGCGGTTCTGTCCTGGGCCTTTTTCTTGACATCCTGATACGACATGACATTTACTTTCCCTTTTATTTGGTCAATATATGTTCTTCTGGGTCTTCCTCTCATCCTCTTTCCTTCTACTCTTCCTTCTAAGATGGTCTTGATGTAATCGTCATGTCGTAAAAGGCGTCCCAACATTTTTCCTCTTCTATTTTCTTTGGTATTTAGAATGTTCCTCCTTTCATTTACTTTCTGCTTTTTTTTTATCTTTTTTGTTAAGAAGCCTTAGTCTTGTCAGTCCGTTTGACCTCTACATAGTAGTATCCTCATTATATATACAATACGAAAATATAAAAATAAAATTACAATAGCAAATCGGTCCGGTGTCAAAAAAACTATAAATAAATATTGCCGGTTTGGACAGGGGTTCCGCCAATATCGACTGGAAGACTCCTACATCGGTCATTGAGAAACCCCAATGTTGAAACAGCTTTTCCCTCTTTGCTTGAGTTTTGACACATTCCATTAGGAAGTGCTGCACATCCTCAATCGTTCCGCATTCATCGCAGTTAGGGGATTCTGATTTGTTCATGAGGTGTGCAAACTTGTTTAATGGAATGTGTCCGGATCGAAGTCTGTGGGCACGGACAATCTTTTTACGGTCAACTTCACAATCCCACCAGGGAACCCGAGGAGGCTCGCACTGTATGGTCCTGTACCAGATGCCTTTATCTTGGGATCTTACGTCAAAGTATTCTTTCCAACGACCATACAGCTTTCCCCTATACCGAGAGACTACCTCTGAGAAATCTGGTGCAACATTGAACACATTTCCCTCAGAAGCAGCCGCCGCAGCTAACCGGTCAGCCTCCTCGTTCCCCGTCAAGCCAATATGTGACGGAACCCACTGTATTATAACACATTTTCCGGAATTTTGTAATTTTATTGTTTGTTCCAAAATGTTATATGCCAGCGAAAAGCATCGTTCACCAAAAGTACATCTGCTTAAATGCTGGATGGAGCTTTTGCTGTCCGTAAAGATCACCACACTATAATAATTTTGAATATTGATGTACAGTAAGGCCTGATAGATCGCACTCAGCTCCGCGGTCATTATAGATACTTCCGTTGTTATTTTAAATTGCGATTTTATTGATTTGAATGGATCAAAAAACGCAGCTCCTATTTTTTTACCACATTTCGATGCATCGGTGTATATTTTATTATAATTAAAGTACTTTTTATTTACTTCTTGAATGACATCATTATAAAGGGCATTGATATTGTAAGTGCGTTTTGAGTTCACAACTGATTCTAAGCTACAGTGTAAAACTTCACGTAACTCAATTTTTGACATCCAGATGTCTAGCTGAAACATTGGAAGAGGAAACGTCGAGTGGACATACTCCTCAGACACACCATCAAGTACTTCAGCAAGCAAAGGTTTCTTTCTAGTCTTCGTCCAGTAGCCTCTTTGACATGAAGCCCTCAACTCTCGAATGTCATCTGCAGTGGCGTTGTTTGATGAGGACAATGATTTCAAGCAGAACCTATTGGCAAGGAACCATCTTCGAAGATGCAGAGGAACAACACTCACCTCACATTCCATAACATGAATAGGTGTAGATCTAATAAAACCTCCAATCACTCTTAAAGCCTGATTTTGAACTTCTTTAATAATAATTTTGTCTTTCCAGCTGATGACCTCTCACGACGCCGCCAACACCACATTTCAAAGGCCTCTAGTCGATTCCTGTCCCGTTGCGTCAGTGTCCATGTCTCGCTACCATATAATGCAATGCTCCATTTGTACACTTTGATGAGCCTCTTTTTAATTTCAGTGGATATCCTAGCTTTGAATAGGCTTTTCTTTGAATTAAATGCCTTTTTTGCCATTACTGTCCTGGTTACTATGTCCTGTGTACATCTGGAGTCATTTATGATAAGGCTACCAAGGTATTTAAAGTTAGAGACCTGTTCTATAGATGTATTATTTAATTAATTGGTGTGTGGTGTTGCTCTGTTTTTGACGTTACAAGATATTTTGTCTTCTTTATGTTTATTTTTAGTCCGAATTCTTTGAAAATGGTATCCATGTAAGTAATTAAACATTCCAAATCTTTTGGTGTTTAATGTAATAAACTGGATGTTTTTTCCATTAAATTTTACCCCTTCTTTGTCAGAATCTGCTAATTTTCTTATTGCGCACTCTATAAAGATATTAAATACCAGTGGTGAAAGCGGACAACCTTGCCTTACTCCTTGCCGGATCCTAGCCCTCCTGGATTCCTCTCCTATTTCAATTATGGTTTCTTGATTTCTATACAGTTCATATATTATTTTCCTTTCTCTATAATCAAATCCTACTTCGCTCATAATTGTCATCATACAAATATAAATATAATTTTTTTTAATCTTTAAAAAAGATTTCCGTAAAAAGCTTTTTTTATTGATACTAAAATAAGTTACGGTTATTTCTAACACGAAGTAGCATTAGAGAATTTTACAAGAAAAATGCAAAAAAATTACAATTACTGATTATTGTAAACTATTGCTTATAAAAAATTATTCGTCTGAAACAATATAAATCGTTTCCAATTTTGTTTCCAAGTTTTTAATTGTTTTTTTTTACGAAATTCGTCGTACCTAAGTTTCGATATGTTAATTTTTTTTAATGTTAAAAAAACGTAAAGTAATTTATAAATAATTATTTCGTGTATCCTCGGAGGAAACTGGTAAGTTTCCATGAGTGGTCATGAGCCAACGTTGTTTCACTTAGATAATTAAATATTTAATCCTTTTTGGAGCTAAAATCTATCCATGAAGTACACCCTGTACACCTCGGTCAATCCTTTCTAAGTTAGATTTTTGCCATGAAGAATTTCGGCCCTTGGTATATAAATTATGGATATTTCAGTTTTTAGCATCTTATCAGAAGGTGCTGCCAGATTTGTCTATAAAATAAAATTATCTACGATATATAATAAAAAGGATTTTTTTATCATTTCATTTATGACATTCTGATGTTTCTAATTCTTCTTTTAATTGTTTAAAGTATGGCTATACCGCTCTACGTCATCAGATAACAAAATTAAATGCTTTCCAAATCAGCTAAATATGCACAAAGTTGCTAAAATTTTGTTGGAACGTTGCTAAAGTTTAGCACTAATTTTTAAAGTTTGGCAGTAAGGTTGCTAAAATTTGGCACAAATCCGCTTTACCTTTGACATGCGTGTGTAGCGGCGGCGCGGGCGCGGCGCGCGCGAGCAGCACGCAAGCGCACGCGCACACAATCCACGCGCGCGACATCACTCACTGACTACAACCGACTGACTTAGTTAACTACTACACTCGTAATACTATAATTGACAACCGACTCGGTGACCCAATTGGGTACATTACATATATTTTTATAACTAAACTTAGTTATGTGGATAGAAAATCTAAAGTCTTCTAAAGTAATAATGGGGTCTATTTCTTGTGGACATTGTGAAAGTTAAACGTTTTAAAGGCAAACTTTTGATTTTATTGAATTGATTCTATGAAATGTCAACATACGTAACACTACACCACAAAAACATAACTAGTAATCACATAAGCCGTTAAGTATTGACCACAGAAAAGACGATTTTTGTTTTAATCAATCTGTAAGACCGTATGACCCAATTTTTTTTTTGGAACAAGAACAAACCAAATTATTTTTATTCATTATGCCAAATGCTTATATCCGCGAGAATGGCCGATGCAACCCGCGTCTAAACGTCGACACTTATGGTAAAAAATTAGATACATTTAATTAGCGATAGACCCGTTCTATAGTCTTTACTAAATAATGCTTATGATTGGGGTGGTGAAGTCAGGGTATGGTCTTGGTGGGATTATAGTAGGCTAGGGTAAAGTGGGTTCATTAATCGCTACAGGGCGAGGGCTCACTAAAAGGCGACCGTATGGCAAAAAATATAATGACAACTGATAGAATATGTACAAAAACAGGATTCAAAAATAAAGACATAGACAAAACAGTAAAACAGTATAAAACCTATAGCCTAAACCTCGACCATAATGTTCATGTTTTGATAGGTTTTAGATGTATTTTTATATTTTACTTTTACGCTATGGCGCTCTTTAGGAGAGGGCTATGTCCAGGGAAGGGCTATGTCCAGCAGTGGACTACTATATAGTCCGATGATGATAATGATGAATATGATAATACTAATAAGTAAAGGTTATAAATAGTAGATTTTCCCTAAGTTCCGGTGACTGGTAGAGTGCCCAGGAGTATGACCGCATTCGCGCGTTGGATCGCAATGTTTATCCTCTGGGCAAATAGTTGCCAGCCCTGTTGTCGCCAGAAGCCTCAATGAAGCGCGACGCAATCTCTTTGTACCTAGACACGTCGCGCATTTGACCCCATGGTCCCGGGATTTCAACCCCAGGAAAATTGTAGCTACTGTCAAGAGCAGCATATTTGCAATATAATTATGACATCGAATGCTAATTGCATTTATTATACAAGGAAAAAATTATTTATAACTCCAATAACTGGTTCCCCAAAAGTCAAAAGGTTGTTTTAAAGAACGACCTAAACAATTTTTTTTTAAACCTAACCTTACTCAATTCTAGACTTATTTTCCTAATAATATAAACGCGTCTGTCTGGGTGGATGGATGATGTTTGATGCTCTTTCGCGGATAAACTACTGAACGGATTTCAGTGATTTTTATAATATCGCTTAAACATAAGAACAACATAATACTAGTTATTTATAAAGACATGTGAATACATTGACGCATAAGTATATTTATTTACAAGTGAGTCACAGTGTTAGCAAGAATGTTCTGGCAACTGCTGTTTGCCGTCGCAGTGGTGAGTGTCGCGTGGTACCGGTGGTCGAGACGTAGACTTTACCGACTTGCAGAGGAAATTCCTTGCCCGCTGAAGAGTTATCCTGTTATTGGCATTGCATATATGTTCATTGGGAGCAGTCAAGGTAATTTCATTTCCATTGATCATTTATTATCAAAGAGGTTTAACATAATACTTGTAAAGAGGGCATTGGACAGGTTTTCTACAAAACCGTTCATTTCGAGTGTCAATGGCATCATCTAGCATTGAATAGCGAAACCACTACTTATACGTTTTTTTTTATATCAGGCCATAGCCCGATAGTGGGACACAAGGCTCATAAAAAGTGTTTTTGAAGTAACTTAATATTTTTCCAGATAGAATGGAAACTTTGCAAATAATAGGTCGAGAAACAAATCAACATGGTGGTCTTCTAAGTGCTTGGCTTGGCAATCGGCTGTTCATAAGTGAGTTTTTATATAGGCATAGTATTTTTATTTTGATCACTAACACAAAAGATACAAGACTGACCAGTGTTTGAACTCAGTCACACCTGATGGTAAATGTCGACAAGGTGTAGCACGCTGATTCAGTAACAGCCTATTCACTCTTGAAAAGACCCAAATTATATCTTTCCGGGAATACAGACGAAGGGAGCGAATTCCATAGATATTTATTTATCATTTTCATACGAAGGTATGACTGACCCGGCGGCTATCGAAGTGGTATCCAAGACATGTTTGGACAAGGATGAGTTCACGATGAAGTTCACGAGGACGGCCATAGGAAATGGCTTGTCTTCTGCTCCAGGTAACTACCACCACCACAAGCTCTTAGACTAAGAACAGTCAAGTGTAAAAATTCGTTCACTGTCAAAGTGTCAAAAATATGTACCGAGCAACTCTATTGTACAGTAAATAAGGTTGTAGGACGTATTTTTGAAAGGATTCTTTCGCACTTGACTGGACCACATCCATCGCGGATTTGATTAAAGCCAGTCGTAAAAGGGCGTTCTCAAAACCCTATTCAGAGGTTCTAGTGTAAGTTTCTTTTGACGTAAAAAAACGTTTCTAACGCGTTAGTTATAATGTTATGGAACTCAAACGTTTGTTATATTAAAAACTTACACTCATCAGGCTCTAGTATAAGTTTCTTTTGACGTTAATAAAACGTCTCGAACGCGTAGTGATAAATGTGATAATTTTATTTACATGGGTAACTCTAACGCGATGGTGACGTTTTGTTACGTTAAAAACTTACACAGGACTCAGGATCAAAATCGTAAGCTGAATCCATTTTTATAGTTTTCACAAAGTGGGATGAATGCCTAGTAGGTATGTTCTAAATTACATTACGCTCCTTCCGTACAAACCTCTATGGAAAATACAAGAAGAGTAAGTGGATTTAAGAAAATTGGGATTCTGTTTCCTTTTTTTTATACGAGACTGACCAGCGTTTGACCTCAGTCACACCTGATGGTAAGTGTCGACGAGGTCGACCTCTTATATCGATGGTATAGCACTCTGATTCAGTAACAGCCTATTTACTCTTGCCATAAAAAGACCCAAATTATTATCTTTCCGAGGATACAGACGAAGGGAGCGAATTCCATTCCCACCAAGCTACCAAACCTGTCCTTTTAAAATACATGTTTAGATTATGTTCAAAGCCTAGGAAGAAAGCCTAGGAAGAAGCCTATTCTTGATAAACACAAATAAATGCCCTTGCTAGGATTTGAGTCCGGGTCCGCCTGCTTCATAGGCGGGGTGACCAACAATACTATTAATATTACTATTATTATCCATGTTTCGGAGAACATAGGCCTCCATTTTCAAGCACTAAGAGTGCTGAGTGTCGCCGGCATGTCCCGCACTCCCCCGGCCCTGGCCCGTCGACGCGATCGGCGAACCGGACGGACACTCAGCACTCTTAGTGATTGAAAATGGAGGCCTATGTTCTCCGATACATGACTAAATAAACGTGAGTAGAACCGTGTTAATCGTTAATAATTATATGAAGAATCACGAAAGTTTAAATACATTAATATTACTATTTTCCTGTTCACAGTAAATATTTGGCACAGGCGTCGTAAAATCAACGCTCCATTCTTCAGCGTGAAGAACCTCAACCGACTGGTACCGCTGTTTAACGAGAAGGCTTCCATCATGGCAGACTTGCTGCGCGATGAGGGCGGAGTAGAGTTTCCGATTTGGAAGTACATGGCGACACTTACTTTTGACACTGTTGGAGGTAAAATATATGAAATACAATAGAATTAAGGATGTTTTACAATAGACCGGTCCGCATCCGACACGGCATCGGCACCGAACCGTAATCGAGGCTTTCAGCGCGTTTTAGGACTGTCGAGTTCTTTGTATCTTGCTAGAAAACTAGACTGATAAAAAAACTCTCAATATTGGTCTAAAAATCACATAAATATTGATAATTTATGCCATACAAATATGTTTATGAATTATTTCAAATGAACGTGACTTAACCGCGTATATTAACTTTTAAAATTAATCTGACGTTTCGATAACGACATTTTCCTCGTGGTCTCGGATAAAGACTGGCTAAAGTACACATCACCATCTAGCAGCGCGAGGTTTCCGAACTACCCGCACTTGATCTTGTTTATCATCTTGAACGTTTTGCACACTAGGGAATTACTAGGGAATTTTCGAAAACCGCTAGAGTTTAAATTAGTATTATGTTTATGAAATTCTATCATCTTCAAATATAATCTTGAAAAACCATTGTTTGGAAATATCTTGATAATTTATTTTTCATCAACTACATAAAATGGCATTCACAACAAACTTCGTCCAGCTTAATGTTTTTGAATTCACATTTTATTTTGTTTTGACGTCCGATCTGGCCTAGTGGGTATAGTGACCCTGCCAATGAAACCGATGGTCCTGGGTTCGAATCGCAGTCAAGGTATTTATTTATGAGATGAGCATAGATCTATATTTGTTCCTGAGTCAGGGGTGTTTTCTATGTATTTAAGTATTTATCTATTATATATGTCGTCGTCTAGTACCTACAACACAAGCCTTACTGAGCTTACCGTAGCACTAGGTCGATTTGTCAGATTGCCCCGAAATATTTATAAAATATTTATTTGTCACATTTAGAAACCGCTGGAGGCGAGAACATGAATTCTCAAATCAACCCCGAGCATTTCCTACTCTGCTCCATAAACGAGGTGACCCAGATGCTGGCGAGACGGATGCTCCAACCCTGGCTCCATCCGGACCTGGTGTACCACAGCCTGCCGGTGTACAAACGGTTCCAAGCTCATGTGCAACGGGCTTATAGATTTATAGACGATGTATGTAAATCAAATATTTTATTAGGCATAGACGAAGCGTAACAATCCTGATTCATCTACCCTCCCTAGCGCGAAGAGTAACAATCCTGATTTGGCATCTGCAGTTTTTAAATAATTTAAAATACTTAAATTATTCGTACGAGTATATATTACATATAGTTAAAATCGTGTTAAATCAGTAAGTATTCCGTGCAACTTTAATTCGCGCCTATTCGTAAAAACCGGTCGCCTTAGTGTTTGCGTTAGTGAGCCCACCGCACACCGTCAGAAATTAAATCACTGCTACCGCGTAAACAGCGCATGTGCACCGTCTTACTAATATTTTTATAGTTTCAAGATGTCTTTATGTGTAGGCTGTGATACTGCCATTAAACCGGCACAAATACTTCGTTGTGCAACATGTTCGGCCACTTATCATTACGAGTGCCAGGCAATGCCGCGGGATACGTTTAGAAGTTTGATCAAGAATAAATCGGACTGGATATGTCACTCCTGTTGTAATGTATCTTGCCGAAGAGGAGACAATACCCACACGCCGATCCGTACAGTGAACTACCAGCTGAACGAGACCAACATGTCACTCGACGAGTCTGCCGTGAACCAGACCGAACAGCCCGTGACCGCCGCGGCCCAGGCGGCCACTCTCGGGCTCCAGCAGTTCAGTGATCTCCTTGACTCCAAGTTTCGCGACTTCAAACTAATGTTACTTGTTGAAATAAAATCGCTCATCAAATCAGAGACCGAAACCGCGGTCGGTACATTAAGATCGGAATTTAACCAATCTATTGAATTCATCTCAGTCGAGCAGAATAAAATGAAGGCGGAGCTTGCCTCGGCGCAAAATCAAATCAAGCATCTAGAAACTAGCAATGGTCTTCTGCTGTCAGATCTACGTTTACTTCAAAACAACATGGCATCAATGGAACAGCAGTCCAGGAGCTGTAACATCGAGTTAAGTAACGTGCCCGAAAGGAAGAACGAACATCTTTTGACAGTCATGAAAAATGTGTGTGAAGTTATCAATTACAATATTGTGCCACGTGACATAATTGCCATTCACCGCGTGCCCCATGCTGAGTCCGCTAACAGCCGGCCTAGGAACATAATCGTAAGGTTGTCAACAAAAATTGTTCGTGACGACATTTTAGCAGCATGCCGTGCTAAAAAGGGCCTGTCATCTGATCAACTTGGCATCACCGGACAACATCAAAGGATTTATTTGAACGAGCACCTTACTCTCAGGAACAAGCTGTTATTTCGCGACGCTCGAGCAGCCGCCAGCCAACACAACTATAAACACCCATGGGTCCGCAACGGCCAAATATTTGTACGGAAAAACGACACGTCTCCTGTTTTTGCTATCAGGACCCCGCACGATATCGAAAAAATGTCATCTTAAGTTATTAGAAATAGTTACACTGTGGTTAAATTTTGAATATCTAACTAATTATGATCAAATTCCATTACTCCAACCTGTTATAGTGCATGTTACTTTATCCCGTATTCTGTGTTATTGTATATTTTGTGCTAGACACATTTTTTGTAGTGTTTTAAGCTTCGTTAGTATCATGCGCACGCTGAGAGCTGTTTATAACTATCCTGTGTTTATTGTAAACTTCGTATGCACGACAAACAAATCAACTATATTGACTACCTACATAACGTGTAATATACAGCAGTTAAGAATAGCGCGCAACAGTCTGTATTGGCCTGTATTACTTCGAGTGTGGCTTAATAAGTGTGGATTGGTATCATATTATACTAATAATTTAAAAATAAAACTTGTTTTACTGATCAACCTGACCAACGACTTAAATTCTATCGTAATTAGACTATCAGAACATGGATAATAGTCTTTCTATTTATTATCAGAACTGCAGAGGATTAAGATCGAAACTACATTCCTTGTATATGAATATTCTATCCTTTTGTTACGACATTATTATCTTAACCGAGACTTGGCTGCACCCTGGCATTGCCGACAGTGAGTTTATAGATCCGCGATATTCAGTGTTCAGAAGCGACAGGGACCGCGTCGGCACCGAGCGGCGCGACGGCGGCGGCGTTCTGGTGGCGGTGCGCCGCGAGCTTGGCGCGGCGCCGTACACCGCGCCCGCCGGTGCCGCGCGTCCGGTGGCCGCTCCGACCTGCCCTGTTATCGATCACGTCTTACTCGAACTACCTGTAGACCGCAATCATAAATATATCATCAGTGCTGCTTACATACCGCCTAATGAAAAATTAGATACATACGTCACACATTTTGAGTATTTAACAACTATGTTGTTAACGCCCACGATAAGAGGGTACTGGGTGGTAGGGGATTACAACTTACCTACAATAAACTGGGTTCGCACGGATTTGTGTTGTGTGCCAGATATAAGTAGTCCATCTGTCCCCCAGAATGTCTGTATCCGGGATTTTATGTCTATTACTAATTCTTATCAATTGAACACTTATAAAAACCTAAACGGACGTATTTTGGACTTATTCATCTCTAACGAGGAGGCATGTAAGTGCGCGTCCGTGCCCGTGCCGCTTGTACCAGTAGACCCGCACCATCCACCCCTCACTGTTTTGAGCCCTTTCAACATTATAAACAATAATAATATTAAAAAAAATATAAGCCTTAAATTTATTTTTCGTAAAGCTAATTACAACGACATTAATTTACATCTATCTCATATTAATTGGAACAAAACATTGTTAGGTCTTACGGCGGAACAGGCGGTTCAGGTATTCTACGAAGAAATATTCAAGGTTATAAAAAAATTCGTACCATTAAAGGCACCCCTTTCTTCACGTTTCCCTGTCTGGTTCACTCCAGCTTTAAAACATATTTTTAATAATAAGAAAAAGGCTTGGATTAAATGGAAAAGATATAAAAATCAAAACGACTATCAAATTTTCTCGCTTTACAGAGAAAGATTTAAAAAACAGTCGGCTATATGTTACAGCGCTTATTTGGCATCAGTCGAAACCAGCATTCGAAACAATATTAAATACTTTTGGACATTTGTTGCCAATAAACGTAGTACGACTAGCATCCCAAGTACTATTTCTTATAACGATACTACTACCAGTAATCCTTCCGAGGTGTGTACCTTATTTTCTGACTTCTTTCAATCTGTTTTTGCACCGTCTAATGTTTCCTCTGACTCAGACTCTCATGGAATGGAAAACTCCTTTTCAAATGTGCACATCAGTAATGTTCATATACCGATCTACCTTGTCAAGCGCGCCCTGAAAACTGTTGACACCACAAAGGGCTCAGGATCTGACAATATTCCACCAATGTTCCTTAAGAACGTCGCTGACACTATTGCATTCCCGCTGTACCATATTTTCAATAGCTGTCTAAGAGAAGGTACCTTTCCTGCAATCTGGAAAATCGCAAGAGTTGTTCCTGTCCACAAGGGAGGTTCAAAAACGGATGTCAAAAATTACCGGCCTATTTCCCTTCTTCCCGTATTGTCTAAATTGTTCGAAAAGCTAGTCCATGACTCACTGTATCCGAGTCTTCGAAACATAATTTTACCCCAACAACACGGATTTGTTAAAAAAAGATCAACGACCACAAATCTCCTTCTTTATACATCTTACCTCTTTAGAAGTATGGATATGAATCAACAGGTAGATAGTATATATACAGACTTCTGCAAGGCATTTGACAGGGTGGATCACCAAATCCTTTTAGAAAAAATCTATTTCAACGGCATACGCGGAAACCTGTGGAGATGGTTTAAGTCCTATATCACAAACCGAACACAAAAAGTGGCAGTAAATGGATACGAGTCTGACTCTGTTTGTGTAACGTCTGGAGTCCCGCAGGGTTCCATTCTGGGTCCTTTGTTATTTATATTATTTATTAATGATATTGATAGTTGTTTCAAATATTGTAACTTTTTACTTTATGCCGATGATCTTAAAATTTACCATACAGTTGAAAGCGACGAGGATCGCAACAAGTTTCAAAGTGATTTAAACCAACTTAGCGTGTACTGTCTCAAAAATAAATTGAGTTTCAGCTTGAATAAATGTAAACATATAACTTTCACTAAAAAACTTCACGTGCTTCCCACATCCTATACCCTTAGTGGAGTGATTCTCGAAAAAGTCACGATGATAAGGGACCTTGGAGTAAACTTGGATTCTAAACTGCATTTAGATAGTCATATCTATCATATAGTTGGCAATGCTTACAAAATGTATGGTTTCATTATGCGTCTCGGTATGGATTTTAAGCGTCCTTTAACGTACCTCTATTTATATAAGTCGTTGGTTAGGTCCCAACTTGAATACGCTGCGTCGATATGGAACCCCTTCTATATCAAATACAAGGTATCAATAGAGACTGTTCAGAAAAAATATTTGCGTGCTATGTATTTCAGATGTTGTCGTGCGCGTTTAAGTTACCAGCAGCTTCTCGACAGGTATAATTTACTTAGCCTACAAAACCGGCGCCTCCTACTGGATGCAATGGTCCTATACAACCTGTGCCACAGTAAGTTTGACTGTCCCAGCCTGAGCGGGGCGCTCTGCTACCGAGTGCCCGCGCGCGCGCGGCAGCGGGCGGCGCGCCAGCACCAGCTGTTCGCGCTCACGAGCTGCCGCGCCCGCGCGGGGAGCGGGACCCCTTGCTAAGGCTGGTTAACCGTTTCAGTGCGGATGACACGACAGGCGTGTCATCAATGTTTTTAACGAATGGCGTATGACACGAGAGGAGTGTCATTTTAAAATCGATTAAAACTTCACCAAATTAAGTTTCAGAAAGGTTCACCCCGAACAAAACTATTATTGTTTGTCGTGTAGAACAAGCTAGTAGCCTTCGTTTCTGAAATATTCAAAATTTTAAGATTTTTTTTCAAATTCAGTTGTTAACAACCTTTTCATGCAGCACTAATTTTACTACTTAGCGTTTCAGTGCGGATAACACTACAGGCGTGTCATCATATTATAGAATGAATACCTATATTATTTTTTGTAATTCCAGATAAATGATTTGTTACCTTAGAGCATTTAATGACTGGAGACGCCTTTATAAGTTTACCCCTCTACCAAAAAACTTGCACAATTGTGCAGATTGTTGTATAGACTGACGTTTTAGCAATGCATTTGACACTTCCCTTGCCCGCAAAAACCGTCAGTCTATTTTGTACGAAAAATGACAGCCAAGGCGTCTCCAGTTACTACTTAAATCCTCTAAGTTTGTTACCTATAAGACTCAAATGAATTGTTCAAGGAGGAATGTCGAAGATAGTAAATGCATACCCCACTATACATAATTAGCAGAGCCCGGAAAATCCATAGCAAAACAAAACACTGTCGTAATCAAACTAGTGTTAGAAACATTTTTTTATCGATATCGAGTTTATTGATGTCTTATGGAATACTGATTCTCTGAAGTTTATTATTTTCAATGAGATTGATTACCTCTTTGTCACCAGACTACGGCCAAGCCAAAAGGGAAGGGTTATTACTTAATATGAAATATAAATAACGTTGATGATTACGTTGCGTTTTAGATGAAATAACAATAAAACAAACCCTAACTTTACCACTTCTTTTGCGTTTGGCGTAAATGATTATAAAATAAGTAATGTACCTATACATATCGGTACATATGTTGCCGAATGGTAGGAGCTAGATGGGGATTAAGACCCAAAATAGCTATGTGGCTCTACACAGCGGTGGTGCGCCCCATCATCACTTACGCCCCCGCGGTCTGGTGTAGCAAAGCCAACCAAAAGACAACAATCGATACCCTGAACAGCCTGCAACGAATGGCTTGTATAACAGCAACAGGGGCCTTCTCCTCGACACCCGGGGCAGCCCTAGACGCATTGCTTAATATCATACCACTCCACCTGCAAGTCCATAAGGAGGCAAAGCAGTGCGTCTACAGAATATGCACGCTAAATAGGCCTAAATGGCGCTCTCAAGCGTTAACCAAAATGATAGCCTGGGTTTTTGAGAACAAAAACCTCAGCATACCATCTGATGACATGCACACCGAATGTCACTTCACCAGACTGTATACTGTGGAAATACCCCCAAGACACAAATGGACTAACAACCAAATGTCTGTCGAAAAAGGGAGCCACACTTGGTATACGGATGGATCCAAGCAAGGTAAAAAAGTAGGT
This sequence comes from Grapholita molesta, assembly GCA_022674325.2. Lineage (NCBI taxonomy): Eukaryota > Metazoa > Arthropoda > Insecta > Lepidoptera > Tortricidae > Grapholita > Grapholita molesta. The sequence continues at coordinate 1,218,232 of CP053137.2, forward strand.
TGTGGTATCTATGGAGAGAGACCTAAGCTCAGAGCTTGCGTCAGCATGGGTAATGGCCTCAATCTTTCAGGCAGAAGTCCTCGCTATCAACATATGCGCGGAAATCAATCTGGACAGAAAACTAAGAAACCAACATATCTACATCAATTCGGACAGTCAAGCTGCACTGCTAGCACTAGAGTCCCTCGAGGTCAACTCTAGACTTGTCTAGAACTGCAAGTATAACCTAAACGCTCTGGCTAACTCCAACAAAGTTACACTTAGATGGGTACCAGGACACTCCAACATTACTGGAAACGAAGCAGCAGATGAACTCGCCAGGAAGGGCGCGGACACACCCATGGTCGACCCAGAACCGTTTTGCGGGATCACCAAACGGGAGGTCTACTCGCTGCTGAACAATCTAGAAAGAACTAGAGCAATCGCAGAGTGGAAGTCCGTCAAAGACAACGCTCACTCGAAAGCTCTAATTCAAGGGTTCAACAACAATGTCACTAAAGAGCTGCTTGGGCTCAAAAGACACAAAGCCTGTGCAGTTACGAGAATTCTAACCGGGCACTGCAAGTTGAACAAACATATGTTTCTAATGGGTAAGAAACAAGATGCAACATGCAGGTTCTGCCAGGAATCAGAGGAAACTGCAATGCACATCCTCTGCTCCTGCGCGCCACTAATGCATAAAAGAAGTATCCACCTAGGCAGGCATGTACTGAAACCTTATGAGGTACACAACATTACAGCCCAAAGAATCTGGAGCTTTCTGGACTCAGTAATGAACTATAAAAAAGGGCTGCCACAATAGATCATACCTGGTCGATGCGGCGCTAATAATAGCCCAAAAGCAAAAATAATAAAATAAATAATAAAAACATATCGGTATGATTTTTAGACGAAACTAACTCGATATCGATAAAAAATGTTTCTATCACTAGTTTGATTACGACAGTCTTTTGTTTTGCTATAGATTTTCCGGGCTCTGATAATTAGGAAAGTATAAACATTATACTTAGTAGAAAATGTTTGTGATATCTGAATTTTGAAAGTCACTTACCATCCATTTCGAGTAAAACTCGTAGTTTAAAAGCTACTAACAGTTTAGAACAATCTTTTGATCAGTTCACTTCCTTGGTTAGATGTCAACTGAACTCAATCAAGTCAAAATCAATGAAAAAAACGAAATTAATTCCGAATTTTATACACATGGCGGATGACACGATAGGCGTGCCATCATATTCCATGGCGTAAGGCACGCCTGTCGTGCCATGAAAAAATTGTTCGCCGCCACAGACTAAAGTTTTCGAAAATGGAACACGCAACGAATCGGTTAAATCGCACAATGTATACCTTAACGATATTGATATTTTTATGATGTCTAAGAATGTGTATAAAAATAACGTGCATCGATTACTGTTTGAAAATAAGTAATTACATGTCAATTGAGTAATGTGGAACTTACATTTCAATAATTAATTATTACTTTTGAGTGTGTTAAACTCTTGCTACTGTATAATAAATTGCTAGTACCTTTTTACATTTAACAGTACTTTAATACTTAACTTGCAACCATTTCATTGTTACCAAGCGCTAATTGTTATAGATTTATATAAATCTAGTAATCTGTGGACATTGTTGTTGGTCTCACACTTTACAATCTGAAGGTTCTCATAAACTAGTAATAATCTTGTGTGTTACTGTTTTTTGTCCCAAATAAAAAAAAAAAAAAAAAAAAAATAAAAAAATAAAAAAAAATAGACATCGATTTTTTTTTCACAGTTCCAATATTATATCGAGAATATACTTAACTCCGCTTAGACATGCTGGCTCGCTCGACGAAACGTTCGACGAGACTTTTGCCTATACAAAAACGCGATGCGAGGGACGAGAGGAATAGCGAGACGTCCGCGTACACGTGCGTGCTCGCGTTTCGCCTCGCCATTCGCCTCGCTACTCGCGCGAATGTGTGGCGGCAGTATTACGATAGCTTAGGTTATCTTTAGACGTCACAAAAACCTGTGTCTACGGAGTATGAGAGAGTAACGTCGGCCGGCGTCGAGCGTATGCAAGCCGGATGATTTTTTTCGGTCTTATTGGACATATGTTTCTACGACCGTTTTAAGTAATAGTTGTTCTCTGTTAGCGTAAGCGCCATTTAGGTACCTTCCCATGTTAGCTTAAAATCTTATATTTTGTAAGATGGTTTCAAAATGTTATAACAAGAGTGAGATGATTTCCAATCCAGCTGCTATTGGAATGACAATAATTGAATTGGAATGGGTAAAAAACATCTTCTGTATCGAATCTGTATAGTTGATTATTTGAGTAAGGTCAATGTGGGTAAGACCGTTTGTCAGGAAAGACCATTAACCAGCCAATTTCCTACATTATCTGATCAGTATTTAGTGTCATATGACGGACTTCCCTTAAAAATAAAATATACCGGCCTTATCCACATTGACCTTACATTTCAATGTTTTACAGATTGTACAAAGGAAAAAGACGTTAGCAGCCGTCGGGACAAATGATAAAAGTAAGTCTACTTTGTTGTCACGAGATCAAGTTCTGATCCTAAACTTTATGATCCTCGAATTGCATGTACATTAACGGCCGCCAAACCTAGTCTTTAATGGCCCTGCATACGAAGCTGGAGGTCCAGAGAGATATTTATTCCTGTGTTTATTACGAATATTTTGTTCTTGGCCTACGAATATTTTCGGGACAATCTTACACAAATCGACCCAGTCCTACGGTAAGCCCAGAAAAGCTCGTGTTGTAGGTACTATACGACAATATGTATAATACATATAAATACTTAAATATATGGAAAACACCCATGACTCAGGAACATTTATTTGTGCTCACCACACAAATAAATGCCCCGACTGGGATTCGAACCCAGTGCCATCGGCTTCATAGGCAGGGTCACTTCCTACTAGGCCAGACTGGTCGGCGATTTGATGATATACATCATCTATGTACGTACAACACAATTCAGCATAATGAGAACTAGGTTGGGATGATGCTATAGTCAGTCAATTATGTGGTAGTCTACAAGGAAAGGTACGCTTGGCGCTTACGCTATTGTTAATGACGATTCAATACTAATGTGACACTTTGTAACGTAAGCTCCAAGCGCCATAAGGTTCTTTTCATATGTATCCATTTAATCCTCATCCTACTTCGCCGGAGTAAGAGGAATTATACTGATTTAAACTTTAACGGTTTTTACACGTTATTATACATAAACGGGACTTAACCTTCGACGTTTCAAAGACTGTCCTCGTGGTCCCGGAGACGAAGTTATACTCGTGTCTTAATCCGAGACCACGAGGACAAACGTCTTTGAAACGTCGGAGGTTAAGTCCCGTTCATGTATAATAAGAGGAATTATATACGATACCAATATGCACCAATATGTCTTTGACTTGTCTTTTCAATATCTTCAAGAAGACAAACACGACTGGTCCAACTTCCTCGAGATGTTGATACAGCCTGGAGGCAAGAAGGGCTACTCTGATGTGGAACTGCGCGAAGAACTCCTGGTGATGATGGTAGCTGGGAGTGATACGTCTGCTACGGCGGCTTCCTTCACCTCGGTTCTGCTATCCCGGTATCCTGAAGTACAAGACAGGGTGTGCCAGGAGTAAGTCCCAAATACATACAGCCATATTTCACCAAACTGATAGGTGCGACATATATCAGAATCGTTGTTTCTGGCGTAACAGGCGTCCACGGGCTCCGGATACCGCTTCCCATTATGCGGGCTGTATGTTTGTTTGCCACCAATGTATTATTTTTTAACTTCATATATCCACTATAACGACTACTTTGTGTAAAAATCTTGACAATTGTCACGAGAAATACGACAATATTCGCTATTAAATTAAAAATCTATGGTTGCTATTAGTTTTCTTGTTTCTTTTCTTATTATTTTTTGATCATTATTCATTATCATAGATATCAAAAAAAAGTTAAATTTTATGCAAATAAATGGTACTTCTACATAAAAAAATGTATTGAATGAAATGCTAAGGAATGGAATTCGCACCTTTCGTCTGTATTCCCGCAAAGATACAATTTGGGTCTTTTCAAGGCAAGAGTGAATAAGCTGTTACTGAACCTGCGTGCTACACCCTCGACCTCGTCGATACTTCAGGTGTAACTTAGGTCAAATGCTGGTCATTCTGGTATAAAACCAGACCTCACCTCGCTGTTCATCTTAACAATTAACTCATATGTACTAGGAATGTTGTCTTCCAGACTCGAGGAGATATTTGGGAACTCGTTCCGGGCTGTGACCCCAGAAGACTTAGCCCGACTGAAATATCTGGAGGCTGTTATCAAAGAGACCCTTCGACTTTACCCACCGGTGCCCGTGGTGGCGAGGGAAGTCCACAAGGATGTTGTGCTTCGTAAGATTCTTCTCTAATGTAGATTGTGGACATTGTGCAGTCACCATCAGATACATCGGTGCTGTGGAGGTGGTCGGAAATATGCACTTTATCGCCTTGACAATAGAGGCGCTGTTCCGATATTTGTGACCACCTCCCAGCTCCTGAATATCTGATTTCTAGAATTGTGGATTGATTGTGGTTATTTGATCCGGATCACCGCAACTGTTTTTTTTAACACATTGACTGCCCTTCATACTACACCCAGCATTAATCTTACACCGGAATTCCCAAAAACATAAGCTTTTGATCCCACCGGTGATACATCGGAGCTGTGGAGGTGCTCACAAATATCGGGACATGTACTTTATCGCCTTGACAATAGAGGCGTTGTTCCGATATTTGTGCCACCTCCACAGCTCCTATATATCTGATGGCGACTGTAATGTGGACTTAGGATTGTGGATTGATTGTGGTTATTTGATCCGGATCACCGAAACTGATTTTTTGAACACATTGACTGCCCATCATACTACACCTAGCATTACTCTTACGACGGAATTCCTAAAAACATAGCTTTTGATCCCACCGGAGTTGCACATGGCTACGGTGAATATAACGTGATCCCATCCGTGGTGCACATGGCCATACAGGGGAGATAACTTGATTCCACCGATGATGCTCATGGCCACATGAAAATATTATAATCCCATCGTGATGCTCACGGTAGTTTCATTTTGAGTTAAATTGTGCCACTACTTTTTATACTGCTACTAGTTTTCTTTTTGGTATACAGTGTTACGTTCCTGGTGGCTGGTAAGGTTCCCATAACTCCCTTTAAAGGTCGGCAGCACGCTTGTGACCTCTACTGTTGCTTACCATCTGGTGATTCGTCTGCTCGTTTGCCTTCTACTTTCATAACCACTTTAAAAACCCATTCTCAATGACCTACATGTCTGTAATTTGTTATCATGTCACAGCGTCAGGTGCAACCCTCGTAAAAGGCACCTCCGTCGGTCTCCACATCTGGGGGGCGCACCGCAACCCCTCCTACTGGGAGGATGCTGACCAGTTCCGCCCGGAGCGTTTCCTCGAGGGACCGCTGAGCCATCCCGCGCAGTTCATACCATTTAGTTACTCGATGCGAGGCTGCATAGGTAAGTACCTCATTATTCTTGTGTGTTAATGTGTATTTTGTGTGATCAGATTAGGTTAAACATGAAGAGGTAACAGGCAAACTGATATCCTGCCCGACAGACCAACATACAGATTGATAAACAGCCAAGTATTCAGACAGGCCAGACAGATGGAAAGATCAACTGGCAGAAACACCAGTCAGCTGCAGAGAAAAGGTACCACACCGCCATACGACTTTGTAGGTACCACCGTGCCCTTTTCTCTGCAGCTGACTGTACATGAGCCGTCTTTGTCTGGGTCTCGTTGTAATCTTGAACCGTATCGTCCAAGTTCTTGTCGTTCATTGGTCCTTTTAATTTTGTCTTGTCAATGTATGTCCTGTCAGTTTTTAAATTTAGTGTCGGTCATTCCAAAATATGTCAGTCAGACACGGTGACTGAATATATAGTATAGTATAGTATTACTAGTTCGTTGGTCAGACAGTACAGTCAGCGTCTGGTCAGTACAGATGTCGGAAGCCCCGACAGTCTAGGAGGATATAACCAATATAGTGGAAATGGTACACTACAAAAAAACGAAGAATACGGCTTTTGCTGAACCAAAGATTTCCTTTGGCAGGATTGATCTTTGGATCCTTAAGATAGGTTTACGAAGTGGATCCACCTGAATTTTTCATGCAGGTGGGGGGAGGGGGGTTTTTAGCCTTAACAAAGTCTGAGGTTAATAACTGCGTAGGGTTGAGGTATGTAGTCAAGATTGGTATCATTTTCGATTAAATCGAATGTCTAAATGTCAGTTCTGGAATAATATTTAGGTATTCATCATCATCATCATCATCATGTCAGCCAAAAGACGTCTACTGCTGGACATTGGCCTCCCCCAGAACGACCCAAGAAGACCGATCCAGCGCCTTCCACATCCAGCGGTATCCCGCGAATCTAACTAGGTCGTCGGTCAACCTTGTGGGAGGCCTACCCACGCTGCGTCTTCCAGTTCGTGGTCGCCACTCCAGAACCTTTCCGCCCCAACGGCTATCGGTTCCGCTCGCAATGTGCCCCGCTCACTGCCACTTAAGTTTGGCGATCCGGAGAGCTATATCGGTAACCTTGGTTCTACTGCGGATGAAATCATTCCTGATGCGATCACGCAGGGACACTCCCAACGTAGCCCTCTCCATTGCTCTTTAGGTGACTTTGAGCCTTCTTATGAGGCCCATAGTAAGCGACCACGTTTCAGCACCATATGTCATCACTGGCAACACACACTGGTCGAAGACCTTCGTCTTGAGACACTGCGGGATATTGGAAGAAAAGATGTGTTGTAGCTTCCCGAACGCTGCCCAGCCGAGTCGGATTCGACGATTGACCTCCTTCTCGAAGTTGGATCTTCCTAACTGGATAGTTTGACCTAGGTATATATACTCATCTACAACTTCAAGTGTAACGTCTCTCATTACAATGGGAGTTAGTACGACATGGGCATTTTACATGATTTTTGTCTTGTCCATGTTCATCCTTAGACCAACTCGCTCAGAGGCATTACTCAGGTCATTTAACATTATGCTCAAATCCTTCATGGTCTCAGCCAAGACTACGATATCGTCGGCAAATCGAAGGTGAGTGATGTACTCGCCGTTGATGTTGAGATGCCTTTCCTCCTCCAGTCCAGAGTCTTGAAAACGTCCTGCAGTGCAGCAGTGAACAGCTTTGGAGAGATAACATCTCCTTGTCTGACCCCACGCTGCAGTGGAATAGGTTTCGAGCTCCGGTTCTGAAGTCAGACTGACATGGTGGCGTTCTCGTACAAACACTTCAGCACTCCGATATAGCGGTAATCCACTTGGCACCGTTAGAAGGGATTGTAGCACAGCCCAAATTTAGATCGAATCAAAGGCTTTCTTGTAGTCCACAAACGCCAAACAGAGGGGCAAGTTATACTCCTCAGTCTTCTGTATAACTTGACGTAGCGTATGTATGTGGTCTACGGTACTAAAGCCTCTTCGGAAACCGGCTTGTTCGGGAGGCTGGAAGTCATCTAACTTGGGTGCGAGACGATTCGTAATGACTCTTGAAAACAGCTTGTAAACATGACTCAAAAGTGAGATGGGTCGATTCATTAAAGCGTTGTCGCCTTTTCTGAAGAACAACACCACTACACTTCTGTGCCATGCCTTTGGCGTTCTCCCTTCCAGTAGGACGGAATTGAATAGCTTCTGAAGGGCCGTTAGGACCGGTGTACCACCCGCCTTCAGAAGTTCAGCTGTTATTCCGTCCTCACCTGGCGCCTTGTTGTTTTTAGCTGTTTAAGAGCCATTCTAATTTCGTACAAGCAGATGTCCGGGATATCTTCAGTATAGTGCCGGGTTAGTCTGGCTCTAGGGTCTTCCGCCAGATCAACTACGGGTTTGCTAGTTGATGTGTAAAGCTGTCCGTAAAAGCGCTCTATCTCATTCAGAAGCTCAGGTATGGATGAAACGACCCTACCATCAGTTTTCAATCTGGCGAGCTGGCTTTGCCCAATAAACAGGTCCTTCGCGAAAACCTTAGAGCCCTTGTTATGTTCAATGGCCTCTTTAATACGATCAGTATTAAATTGGCGCATATCACGGGTAAGGGACTTAGAGATCTGTCTATTGAGCTGCCTGTATCATGTCGCATCAACTGAAGATTGTAGGATCATCTCGGTCCTTTCCTTAATGAGCCTCCGAGTAGAGCTAGAGAGTCTTTTAGTTCTACTGCTCCGTTGGGCCTTGAAGAACTTAGACCCGGAGCTGTGGACAGCTTCTACAAACCCGTCGTTGAGTTCGTCCACCTCGCTTCCTAGACAATCGAAACGGTTCCGGAGCTCTAACTGAAAGCTCTCGGGGTTTTGGATTTGGATTGGTGCTGGCCGGAGTGTAGACTTCATCAGTCGCGAACGTTCTAGCTTAACACTTATATTCAATGTGCCCCTAACCAGACGGTGATCACTACCGGTCTTAACTGTATTGATCACAGAGGCATAATTGAATATATGTTTCCTCGTCGACATGATGAAGTCAATCTCGTTTTTTGTTGCACCATCCGGACTCATCCAGGTCCATTTTCTGTGCCCACGTTTTTTGAAGAAAGAGTTTATCATATAGAGTCCTCCTTTCTCCAAGAAACCAGCCAGTAGATGGCCCCGGTGGTTCCGACGTCCGTATCCAAATTGCCCCACTCTCAGCTCTGCGCCGTCTCTCTTGCCCAGTTACGCGTTGAAATCCCACATGTATATTTATGTTCGAATAATTTTCGCTTTTAGTTTGCATGCTTGTTTGTTTCTACTTTTTTGGGTAATCAAAATCATCATCATCATCATCATCATCATAAACTTAAGAGTTAGACTCTTGTCGGTGGAGTATCTTCCAGCTTTTCCTATCTTGCGCAAGCTCCTTGACTTTTTGATACGAAACGACCCCAACCTTTTCCTTCACTTGATCCATGTAGCTGCGTCTGGGCTTTCCTCTCCCTCTCTTGCTTTCTATCCTTCCCTCCAAGATGGTTTTAAAGAAATGGTCGTGTCGTATCAAATGTCCAATCATATTACCGCGTCTGTTTTCAATTGTGTTCAGAATAGCTCTTCTTTCACCCACTCTTCGCAACACTTCCTCATTAGTTATCCTATCTCTCCAGCTTATGCCTTTCATTCGTCTCCAACACCACATTTCAAATGCTTCCATTCTTTTCCTGTCTCTTAATGTCATTGCCCACGTTTCACTCCCATAAAGGGCTATTCTCCAGATGTACATCAAAATCATTGTTTTATATTTTTTACTGTGTAATGGACCGCGAAGCACTCATCGGAGATGATTAGAATTGGATCCAGAGGTATTGGGGGACGAGGGCTAGGAATCATTGTGCCATATTTTTTAAATTTTTTGTATTAGATTTTTTTTAATGAATGCTCTAATGTTATTTTTTATTTTTTATTTTACGTAGTTTAACATATTTATCGTGCAAATACGAGTCCTAAAATGAATTTGGCATCCTTAAGTCATACGAATATGGTACCAAACTTGGAATAGTAGTATAATTAATGCTTTTATAAAGATTGAGACTCTATTTTCCTCCAGAGCAGAAGCTGCCAAAACCTCAAAAAACCAACATCAAAAATCGCGGTGGCTCCACTTCTTAAATCCATCCTTAGGCCTTAAGGACCAATCCTACCAAAGGAAATCTTTGGTTCAGCAATAGCCGTATAATTTACCGTACAGATGCGACTAATATGGAGTAGCCATTAAAAGGCGTTCCCCTCTGCCTAAATTACTCGGCCGCCGGTCATAGTTCTTGAACTTGTGTGAATATAGTTTATGCTAGTGTTTGATAATTTTGTCGTATGCGTGTGTAGCGACTCACGTAAAAATGCATTAATGTTAACATTATTTATGTGTGTTACCTCACTCCCGCGCGGAAAACGGCAGAATTTTTCCGATAGAAATTAGTGCGTATGTCGGCTCCATATTGATTATATCCTCCTAGCCGACAGTACATATAAACTCCTAACACAATATGTTCCAGGCTCCACATACGCCATGTTATTCGTGAAGACTACACTAGCCACGTTGCTGCGCCGATACCGTCTGCTGCCACCAGCCGGCGCGGTGCTGCCCCTGCCCGTGAAGTTCGACATCATGATGAAAGCCGTCGACGGTTTCCTCCTTAGAGTTGAAGAAAGGAATAAAGCTATTTGAATAAATTACGTTTCATTTCTTCTGTGGGTACTAGATTAAAGTGTTTTTTTCAAAATCACGTTTTATAAAGCCAATTTTGCTGAATGAGGGTAGTTTCTCGCTGCCCGAGCTGTGGCCGCTGTCGACTGCTCGGTCGCGGAGCGCTGCGGCCCGCAGTCTGCGTCGGTCAGCCAACGCGAACGGTTGATGATTATGCTCCTCGTTACGAGTGAAACATGTAGAGTAATATTCAAATTATAAAACGTAAATTACAATACAATTAATACATATTTTATTTACCGTAAGCGCCATTTTTACTTTACCTATTCGATACAGAATGGAAAATATCGATGTCCACTCTACTGATTGCATGTTGTTAGCACTTGGATATTGGATGAAAAAGTGATACATTAAAATAAGCAAATAACGGACAAATAGTTGACATATCGTCACGTTATTTATGTCGATATATTAGCCTCTGTATAATATTCCATACAAATATTTTACACTTACTTTATCGAGTAGGTAGATATGTTTTTGCCAACTCGTATTAATGCTTCAGTTTATCTAGCGTGATGGGCACCTTTCCACCGGGGGTGGCGCGGGGCAGGCTCTTTGACTAAGTTAATAATTTATTATTGACCATTTTGTACAATCTACTCGTAAGTTATGACAATTGTAGCTAATTTCATGTAATATAATATAATTTTCTAAGTAAATATAAATAAAATTAATAGTCACTATGTATCCAGCAAATATTTATCTTCATATCCGTAAATATAAATAAATCGTATATTTCGATCCTACATCCATAAACAATAAGTTGGTCTATAATTAGCCATCCGGAAATATACTTAAAACTAAGTAGACTTTGTAACATTCACTTATTTAATTGTATAAAAGCGGGTAACTCACGTTTTATAAGTCGAATATTGCTCGACATGTTGGCTAACCGACGCAGACCGCCAACGCGAATGGCTCATGATTATGCTCCTCGTTACGGAGTGAAACATGTCGAGCAATATTCGACTTATAAAACGTGAGTTACCCGCTTTTATACAATTAATATGTTTCAATCTCACGATAGTTTTGTGTTTAAAATTCACTTATTTACTAAAATTCAAAAGGTTTTTTTTTAAGATTAGAAAAATAACGGTCAATTCAACCAATTATTTAATATTGTCTTCGGTTGCCGCGATAATTACTCATGAAATATAACAACTAAGATCGGGTGGACTCCGATGACCACGAACGCTGCTAAAGGGTTCGAAACGTCGGGATGAAGTTTAAATTAGTATACGCGATTTAATCCGTTTTAGTTGTTTTATTTCATCAACCAATTATTTTTATAGTCTCGTAAAAAAGATTTAAGATTTCATTGTTAAGAAAATAATAGGCAAATAATATGTCAGCTATTTCTTAAAAATTGTAATCCTAAAACGAGCTATACACTTAGGATACTGTTGCTACTGCCGAGCACTCAGCGGCGCTACCGTCAAAGACTATATTGTTTTCGGACGATTGTCACTGTCACCTCATGACGCCTTAATTTGAGTAAAAGAGTAAGATTCTCGAAATATAGGATGTTCGCGGTAGGTAAGGCGCGTCCTGGCAGGATGCTTTCTCAGTGACATAAAAACCTATTTTCCAATGAGTACAATATTTTCTTCAGACTTTCAAAACTTGGGCTAGATCTTCTTTCTAAATCCGAGCAGTTCGTTATTTAATCTTCGGAGTTTTCCACAAATCGTCTTTCCTTAATGTGTCACTAAAAATAATGATAAAAGATCATTAATAAGCAATTTTAAACTACGCATCGCAATCAGGAGCGCTACCACGAAAATCGAATCGTAAATTTCGATTGTCTCTGTCTCTCTCACGATGCTTTGGAGTTTTAACACGTTCAGCTATACGATACGTCGTCTGTGATCTTATTAAACCTTCTCCAATGCCAGTGACACGACGTATGTGATCAAAAATTATTGGATTCCTATGACAGTGACATTTGTGTTTAAAAGGATGGTTCACTATGCAGGTAACACGTAAATGAGTTCAGATAAAGTAACTGGCCAGTGCCGGCGACGCAACAGTTGTGTTAAAAACGTTCGTATTCCTATACCACTGGTATAGCAGTAAAAACTTGACTTGTGACAGCGCACATAGGAATAAAAATTTCGTATAAATGTCAGTGGCATACTTTGAGTAATCGAGATAATTTCTATCGGCATACTGTAAGTTTTCAGTAAAACAGCGGCGCTACCGCGAAACTCGATATTCGTAATTTTCGTACGATTGTCTCTGTCACTCTTATGACGCCTTAATTGGAATAAAAGAGAAAGATGCTCGAAATATACGAACTTCGATGTTCGCGGTACTGGGCCAGTACCGGGGGCGAACGTGTTAAGAACTTCGATTTTCACGGTACAAGGCATGTATTAATACTGACCTGTGTTTGTAGATTAAGTCAAGTAGGTTTTTACTGTAGGCTTCTAAGCTGTCCAGGTTTCCGCCGAAGTCTTTGGGAAGATCATCTTTGCTGAAGTACTGGAACAGGCTGTCAGAGTTTGGCACGTGGAAATGGAGCTGGAAGATTTCATCGAATAAGAAAAAAATACATTAAAACCACCGTGGTTTTTATTTTTCCACTTCTTATATATATTGCGTCAGATATTTTTTTGTGTCATCAAAGATGACAGTAATATACTCGTATGTCTATGTAACTGGCTAGATTTCTTCCATATTTTTGGGTACTTGAAGTGCTGAGTGCAGATACAATCTTACACAAATCGACCTAGTCTTACGGTAAGCTCAGTAAGGCTTGTGTTGTATGTAAGTACTAGACGACGATATATATAATAGATAGATTCATATAAATACTTAGATACATAGAAAAAACCCATGACTCAGGAACAAATATCTGTGCTCATCACACAAATAAATGCCATGACTGGCAATCGAATCCAGGGCCATCGGCCACATAGGCAAGGCCCACTAATCCAGACCGGTCGTCATGTTATGGCTAGTCTATGCGCTCATCACACAAATGAATGCCCTTACTGGGATTTGAACCCAGGACCATCAGCTTCATAGGCAGGGTCACTACCCACTAGGCCAAACCTGTCGTCAAATACTTACTAATTCGCTCATCTCCTTACTCATAAATTTCTTGAATATTGAATACAACTTGTCCATGAACGGTGGGGTGTTTATCATGTGCATTTGCTTTATCCGGAGCGGCATTGCTTCCTGCATAGGTCACAAAAAATAAAAATTTGTCACGTAAAATTTTGCTTTGCTTGCTAAACATAATCATTTCAGTTCAGCTGTAGGCCCTTTACACACTGCGACTTTTAGCAGCGATGCAGTCGCGTGTTTTTGTAACGCGCGACTGCATCGCGACACCAGCAATTATCCATCGATGCTGTCGCGCGTTAGTATCGATACAGTTGCTCGTTAGCATCGATACACACGCGCGACAGTATCGCGACATCATCAATGAAAAGATTTTTGCATCACGCGATGATACAGACGCGCGTTAGCATCGATGCAGAATTGCAGACGCGGGGTAGTGAGCAGTTTCCCAAATCTACTGATAAAGCAGTTCTAAAAGCAGCTATCTGATTTTAGAGCTAGCTACTGACATAATATGATACATAATGACCACTTCTTAATCTTTCACTTGTAAATGGTTGGACCAAATACTTCCTCTGTTTGCGTTTACGTTTCTTTTTTAAGAGTAATAATATAGAGAGTGTGATTAACAGTTTCAATCGAACTCATAGCGTTGTGGCAGTCAATGAATGACTGATCAAAATACGTTTCGCGTCGTGGCTCACGTTAGCATCGATACAGCCGCAATGCTAACGCGATACAGTAGCGATGCTGCATCGCGATTGCATCGATACTGCATCGCTACAGTTCAATGGCCAGCTTCTGCATTGCGACAGCATCGCTACTGTATCGCGACAGAATCGCGACTGTATCGATGCTTAAAGTAGCGCAAGTGTGTAAAGGTGGACCATTTGCGACTGCGTCGATGCTGCATCGCGACTGCATCGCTGCTAAAAGTCGCAGTGTGTAAAAGGCCTAAAGATATACACTGCTGGATAGACCCCAAATATGACTTGCGTCACCTAGTTGGGGGGGAGTGCCATATTTTGTCGCCACGCTTAGCAAGCGGGATTCGCGGGAGAAGACGGGATGGTGCCGTTAGCTATTGTCAGAAGCGCCAGCAACACACGCTTAAGTATATGACATTTCAAAAGTTAGTCAGGTTTCCGGAGCTCCCCAAATTGCACTCTTCACTAGATATTTTCTTTGTCAAGTGGTTCAATTAGATCACACACCTCCTGATACCTCGTCAATTTCTTCTGCAATGACAAATGTATCCTCCAAAAAATCTTGAAACTAATATCCTTCGCATCGAAAAGGGTATAATCTCCATCGTCCAGATTAGTTTCTTCAAGCAACCAAGCGTCGAAGGCTAATAGAATAGTTCGCATGAACTCTGGATGTTCGAAGTTCTGGAATCCTGGGTCGTCAACTTGGAAAATCCAGAGACGCCTTTTGCCTGATATGGGGAGGAATGCCAGTTTCCTGGAAAAATAAAAACTTGATCTTAAATTCAAAGGGTTATTAATTGAGGATCGAGGAGTGATAGCGTGATGTCGTGCCTACCACACCACCTCTATAGTGGCTATGGCGGACACTGACAAAGCAATGTTTCTGCTAACAGATAAGGTTTATATTCGTTCTTCACTACTCGTGACGTTGGCGTACACTTTACATTTTCACGCGAGAGGAAAATTGTTTGAGATTTCCAAGAGGCACATAGATTCACACTCTTGATGTTTTTATTTAAATAAAATGTTGAAAACCCATATTAGTACGTACGTGTACTTGAATGCTTGTATCATTCGAGGCTCCAATGGATCCCTGTCTCCAAACAACTCAGGAATGTCTGCGCGTATACTTGAGAACAACTGTATAGTCTTTTGGGTCTTCTGCATGTCATAGTAGCAGCTGTGCAGGAATCTTCTCAGTAGTTTGTCGTCTGAAAAAGTTATTGTCGGATAACAAGGTGGATATATTTGAATACTTCGGTACGGACGGACTTCGTACGCGTAGCTAGTAGTTGGCTGTAGTGTACAATACCCTTACCATGAGTTGTGACATTGAGGTTTACGATAACGAGTATCGAGTTTACTATTTGTGCATCTCGTTCGCACTAAAATAGTACAAGCGAGATGCACAGATAGTAAACTAAGATACATATAGTATATCATGGTAAGGGCACTGGAAATCGCTTCTTGTAACAGTGGATTAACAATAGATGTGGATGATTAGTAGCTGCGGGAATCAGCTACTAATCAATCCGTCTTGACAAATTTTCTTACAGTTAAACAGTATTCCTTTTCTCTATGAAGAAAAGGCAAGCCAAATAGACTCTTGCTTGTCTCCCAAGCATTTGAGCCACCTGTCTGGGACTAGTCTGAAAACCAGCGCCGGGTATCTCTGTCTCATGCTGAGACTGCACCCTTGCACCCTTTGCCTATCATCATTCTTTACTCTTACGTTATATCAACTACTATGGTTTTTTTTTAGTGTTGTAATATTATTTTCTTATTTTTATTTTTTGGTGGGTAATTATATATATCAGGAGCAAAAGTTGCTTATCAGGCGAGACGTTCACATTAAGCTTGACACGAATTTATTATATAAGAGATTAAGAGTGTGCCGCATTTCCAATTGGTTAAGGCGTCAGCCGCGATAGCTGGAGATGCGGGTTCAAAACCCGTCTCGAACGCCGGAGGTCCTCTTCGCTTTTTCTTAAGTAAATGTCATCTGTTTCAATTTTTATACGTTACTACTTAAAAATGAAAGCAAATCAAGATATTTCATAAAAAATAATTTTATTTGTTCTTAGTTCCTTAATTGGAGTAAAAGAGAAACATGTTCCAAAACGTTATATTTGTCGTTTGCGGTACAGCCATGGGCTACATACCCATGTCTTTCGCGACATCCGAATGCTTTGCTATCCATTCCTTCAGCTCATCGAGTTGTCTTCCCAATCCTTCTGTGTCTTCTGAGTCTCCCATATTGCGTTTACTGTGGAAAATGTAACAGAAAACTAACTTCACAGTCGACTGGCTTAAGAGTTAAGAGTGTATCCGAGAACTAATGCATCTTTCGCTATTATTATATGTGAACGAAAGAAAAATACTTCAATGTTTGAAACTGCGGCGTTACCGCGAAAAACGATAGTCGTAAGTTCGGCCAATTGTCTCTGTCACCTTCATGATGCCTTAATTGAAGTAACAGAGACAGATGCTCGAAATATACGAACATAAACGTTCACGGTAACAGGCCCGAATGGGCATTGTAAAAGTGGCTTCAGTTTTGTTTTCATTATATTCTAGGCTTAATTTTACTATTCTCATTAAAATAGTGTGTGTTTAAGCTCAAAAAATAGAACGGCAAGCTATTAAAACTATCCTGGCTTCAGCACTAGCTTACTAGCCTGAAAGTTAAGCTAGTTTTGTATACACGAAGATAGACGCACTAGCTTACTAGCTTACTAGTACTAGCTTACTATACTGGCTTGAAAAACTAGCATCGTGTATTCCGGGAATTAAAGTATTCAAACAGAGCCCTAGTGTAAGTTTTTAACGTAACTTTACGTCACGAACGCGTTTGCGTTTCCCATATAAATAACATTATCACTTACGCATTCGTTAACGTTTTTTTACTTCTAAAGTAACTTACACTAGAGCCTCTGTATGTAAAATGCAAAAAAAATACTACATAAAGTAAGTAAAGTAAAATTTTCCATATTTGCAACAAAACATTCTTCGTTAAATCGAGAAACGATTATTCTGTAAGATTATAATAAATGTTCCCAACAAAAAACTAAACTTCCGACAGAAATACTAAATCTCCGACTGTGTCGTACATGGCACAGTCGGAGATTTAGTTTCTGTAAGTGCGTTTAGTTTAAGTTAAGATAGGTTCGGTTGTGCTGTGTGATGCCGGCTGACTAGAATAGTACCACCCCATCTCCTCCCGCGGGTCGGCTGCCCTACGCAGAAATCAAGTATCTCAAAATTTCCCAAAAATTTTTTTTTTATATGATTCGATTCACTTTTTCAAAAGTCATCTTATAATCAATTTTTTTCTTCTTTAAAATGTATAATTTTCAAAATACAGAACTTTAAAAAATTCAAGTATATTTTTTTAACGGGATATTCTACGCTAAAGTCAAGTATGTACCATATTTCTATCTTGAAATCGAGTATCTTACTATAGATACTTGCAATTCATATAAATTGCAAAGTTACTTGACTTCACCGTAGAAATATTGATATAGATTGCGAAGTTACTTGACTTCAGCGTAAAATTAACATTTTATTACGATGTCAAAACCTTGTAGTTATATTTCTTTGGGTTTCGGGTAGAAAATGTCTGTGACATTTATTAACTAGGTACCAGTTTAATTCAAGTAATGAATAGCTGTTTGTCTGTTTTCTCATATGTTCATCAGTCATAGATCGTATACAAACGTGAATAAAAAAGTTAAGTGCTAACTATCTCATAACTGAAGTGTTTCCCTGAATGAATATTATTTTTACCCAATTTGGTTATTTAATTCATTTATCATAAAGAGAATTAAAGGACCCGGGTATGTCCTTAAACTACGTCCAACAATGAGAGGTAGGGCACAGCGATGACCATCACGCTTGAATCTGGGGCAGCCCAACTGGGGAAGTACCTCCTCCTTACAGAAGACCACAGCCATAATAGCACTGCTACCTTTCAGGTATGTAGTGCTGTGTTCCTGATGGTGAGTAAGGTTCCCAGAGCTCCAACCCCCCTTAAAGGCCGGCAACGCGCTTGTGACTCATCTGGTGTTGCGGGTGCCTATGGGCGACGGTAATTGCTTATCACCAGGCAATCCGTCTGCTCGTTTGCCGCCTATGTCATAAAAAAAAAAAAAAAAAAAGAACATTGCAATAATTCAAATGCTCGCCATAGGGCAAAACAGATCGTTTCTATGTGTTTAGAAAATAATAACTAAAGGTAATTAGCTCCTAACTATAGGTAGTTACCTATCTTTTAATTTTATTTGGCATAGCTGCTATGTTCATTGCTGCAATTAACGGTACCTAAGTTTATATCGAAATGAGCTTAATATGGTTATTTCTTTTAAAATTCGCTTGAACTTAGAACTTTTCTTAGTTATATAACGTAAATATTAATATTTTCTGAACTTTTTTGGTCTACTTAATTTGTATAGCTATTTATAAATAGTAGTTATATGTTACATGTTTTTGTAACTTTTTATTAGAAATTTCACTTGAAATTTAGATAAGACTCCCATATGTACTGTCTAACAGTTGGTTAAAACTTTCACCATAACTTAAGTAAAGTATTTTAAAGAGTAATGTATTATACAATACAGATATTTGAATAAGGTTTATATGTAGGTATAATTCTTTTATTAATGTCAAAAGTCTTTTCATATTTTCAATCAAAATTCTTTGAATAGGAAATAAATTTCTAGGTGTTCTGTACTGTGTTCATAATATATTGTATGTTGATTAGTTGATTAAATTGAATAAAATATAAATATAAATTTCATTTTTTAATTCTGTGTCTTCGAGTATTTAGGTATTTATTAATATTGTGCATTCCACGGCATATCACGTTCAGAGTTCTTTTTTATTATTTAAGTAGTTTCCTAAAATTTAAGTTATTGATGTAAGTTTGATAAGACTCTTTGATCTCTTTTCACAGGAAAAAACTCTTAAAGATATTAATTTTAAATTAACTTGCATTCAAACAGAACAGGTGCTTCTCTCGCTCTCCATACTTCAATATAGCATTTATATTGATAAATAATTTACACAAGTATAACATACACTACATTATTAGGCATCTGAATATCAGTCAAATACAATGTAGTATAAATCAGGCTTGTGTATATAAAGTCACCAAGAAGTCATCAAGTCATCAAGCCTAAAACTAAATGCAAACATCTAAAGATACTTGTTTTTATGTAGAAAACCTTTAAAATTATCGTATTGCATTTTAGGCAGAAACTTGTTTTTGCATTTTAAAATGATTGTGAACATAATTTTGAAAAAATAATTACAGAACACTGTAGACAATATCCCGCATAATAAAACACGACTATTTTGAATGCTATCATTTAATTAGTAAGCCTGTAATAGGTAAAAGTCTAATAAAATGTTTTTTTCGCTCTACTGTAAAATTTGTCAAAACACAGATACTTGATTTCTGCTTAGGACAGCCGGGGTGTCGTAAGAGGCAACAAAGGGAAATATCCTACGGACGGGCAGCAGCGTCCATCGAAACCCAATCTACAGCTACTGCGGTCGCCAACCCGCCTGCCAAGCGTGGCGACTATGGCAACTACCCCCCAAGATGATACAACTCATATTTGTGGGAGGCCTATGTCCAGCAGTGGACTGCATACGGCTGAAATATATGTAATGTATGTAGGTTCGGTTAGGTTAGTTTTCTTTCGGACGTTTTATTACTACTCTATTCTGTATATGGTTTTGTTTAGATTCTTCCAAATAACTTCGTCAAATGACAAATAAACTTTATTTACAATCATTACAATATGACGAGAACTTAACTATTTACTATATTAAATTTAAAAAGGCCCTTGTGGCATTGTCAAATTAGCTGATGTTTCTGTTTGACCTTTGTTTATGGAATAATAAAAAAACGTACCTTATATATGTCCTAGTTTTATCATCAATAAGTTATAACAATATAAAACTCGATAAAGTAATTATTACCACAAAACTCTAATCAGTTTGAAATAATATTACATTATTATATTTATTATCATCTTAAGAACACACGAGTCCAAGCAATTATATATCAAATGACACTGTTAAATAAGTATATTTCAAGTCCAATTGCCCTTAATATAAATAGAACTACGAATATTGTATCTTGTTTTGATATTAAAAAAAAAAAACTTTTCTAATCCACAACGTAGGCTTCAACCGTACACAGAGCATTCATCAAACTTTGTTAACATGCTTCAAATAACAATAAAAATGTTTACTTAAGAACGTCAAATGTCTAAGCTAGTAACTAATATGTGTCATTATCTAGGAAAAGGGACCTTATTGTCGATGGTACTTACGTCGAAACGCGTTGCATTTGCAATGTATCGCCTTCAACAACGACATAAGCGCCATCAGCAATAAGGTCCCTTTTCATAGATAATGTCCTTAGACTAAATATATACAGATACACAGTCAGGCGAAAAAAATGGCTACATTCAAACTCTAGTAATTTCTAAAAAGGATGGAGTTGGTGACTTAGTCTTTCACCGACCGGCGTCAAATAACAATGTCGTCGTGCTCAGTTAAGACATGTAAAAATAGCACAAAAAAACACAAGAACGACAGTGGGATAAGTTTTTTTACGTAAGTAATTCAAATGTATTGACAAATTATGTATTAACTCGATGCAATTTCGTGTTTTAGAATGAATTTAATTAATTGCAAAAATAAAGGATTTTCATGGAACAAAAAGGTACGGAGTCGCTAATATTTTATTTACATGCGTTTTCTTATACATGTACCTATTGATGAAAAAGGAGATATGGAGTTTACAGTAGCCATCAGATATATCGCAACAAACGAGATGTTCAAAAATATCTGAACATACACTCTAACGACTTGACAATTGAGAACGTTTTCTGATATCTTTGAGTAACTCGTACGTTGCGATATATCTGACTGTACATTTTTAAATTACATCTAGCAAATTTGAAATGGCAGATTTAATCACTTCGTCTCGTATGTACTTTAATAGCGTTGTATTTTAATTCAAGATTCCCACGGGATCCCAAGCAACGATCGGAATGGGCCGCTATCATAGCACGAGATAGGGGTGATGAATTTTTTAGACCTAACGACTGGCGTCCCGTGTGTTCGGCCCATTTCCCAGCGTCAGACATATATTTGACCAAAAAAGGCTTTTGGGTACGAAACCCTAAAAAATACTATATTTACAACGAAAACCTAGGTATACTGCCAATTTGGCAAACAAGTGAATTTGTTTATTATAGATGTCTTAAGTCAAATATTGTAATATAAAATGTAAAAAGTGTAAATAAACTTATTTAGTTATTAGACATTTTTTATTACTCAACGTGCCTAATATTATTTATGCGACTCCATGCATCCGATATTCTGATGACTTGGAGTTTGACATTTATTATTTTTCTAATGACGTTTCAGTAGTTGCCAGTATCCCGGTGATCGGACGAAAACGGTTTATATGTAACTTACTACTTATTTGAAAACTAGAATGTCATTTGAGGCCATTTTTTCCGACTCCTTTGTTCGGGACTGTGCGTCTATAGGTATATATTTAGTCTAAGATAATGTCACATATAGCTCTTACACCACGAGATAACGATAATATCGCAATTTTTGATGCACTGACTTCAGGATACTTTGAGGTTTAATAAGTTATCAAAATTATCATTATTTTTAAAAGTCACAAAACAAAATTAGATCAGTACGAGTAAAGAATCAAGCCTTGAATTTAAAACTCGATAGACGGAACCACGCTGTATACAAGTGAAAGCGAGGAACATTGATAGAGATATCAAATCAATATTAAATCAAGTTGGGAATTAAAGTCTGAATGCTTTATTTGCTTATCAAGACTAGTGTATATTGTATGTACCTATATGTAATTATAAACTCCGAGCACCGATAAAAACTATAATTATCTTGAATTATTGACTTCTTCTGTATCTTCGATAAGTTACTGTCGATTATGTGTTCATGATAGTGATCGTAACATACAAATATACATTTCAGCCATATGCAGTCCAATGCTGGACATAGGCCTCCCACAAATATGACTTATATCATCTTGGGGGTAATTGCCGTAGTCGCCACGCTTGGTAGGTGGATTAGCGACCGTAATAGCTCTAGATTGGGTTTCGACGGACGCTGCTGCCCGTCCGTAGGATTTTTCCCTTTGTCGCCTGTTACGACACCCGCGGGAGGAGATGGGGTGGTGCTATTCTAGCCAGCCGGCATCACAAGGCAACATACATATTGTTGAATGGATGGGTGGGTGTGGTGCCGGCTGACTAGAATAACACCACCCCATCTCTTCCCACGGGTGTCGTAAGAGGCGACAAAGGGGAAAAACCGACGGATGAGTAGTAGCGTCGGTAGGAGTGATATTCCAGAGCTCCGTACCCTTACCACGAGTTGTGACATTGAGGTATTCGATAACGAGTATCGAGTTTACTATCTGTGCATCTCGCTTGTACTATTTTAGTGCGAACGAGATGCACAGACAGTAAACTCGATATTCGTTATCGAAAACCTCAAAGTCACAACTCATGCAGTCTAAACAACGCCTATAAAGGCATATTAATGCCCGGTACCGCAAACATCGATGTTCGTATATTTCGAGCATCTTTTTCTTGTACTTTTTTTTTATGACATAAGCGGCAAACGAGCAGACGGATTGCCTGATGGTAAGCAATTACCGTCGCCCATGGGCACCCGCAACACTAGAGGAGTCACAAGCGCGTAGCCGGCCTTTAAGGGGGGTTGGAGCTCTGGCAACCTTACTCACCATCAGGAACACAACACTACATACCTGAAAGGTAGCAGTCTTATTATGGCTGCGGTCTTCTGTAAGGAGGAGGTACTTCCCCAGTTGGGCTGCTCCAGATTCAAGCGTGATGGTCATCGCTGTGCCCTACCTCTCATTACTCCAATTAAGGCGTCTTAAGAGTGACTGAGACAAACGTCCGAAAACGAATATCGTTTTTCGCGGTACCGCGAAGGCAATAAAGTACATGTTCAAATGTGAACTCCACAGCACAGATATGTCTGGCGACTGTACCGGCACGGAAGCTTGTAACATCGAACCGTTGCTCACTTATCCTAATAAGCAAAAACTATACTCCATATCCTTGGATGAATATTCACGAACGAACTGATAGCGTACAGCGACTTCTATTAACGACAGTAGGTGTTAAGTTGTTAGCGGAGTTTGCCTGCCATACAAAAGTGTATTGAAGCTGTTGTGGTGAGTTATTGACAAACACTGGTTTCGCCGGGACAAATCTGTACTGACGTTTAATAGTGCGAGGACACATTAAACTAATTTTATTAGTTGATATCGATAAAAATGACATACAACTGATGTGTAATTTCAAGAATTTGAATGTAGAAGAAAACTACATACACAAAAATAAACTTTTTGAGCAATTAACTTTCTTTAATATTTAATATAAGCAAAAATATTTCATAATATACAATCAAAAATTTTTCCACATTTTCAGACTTTAATCTTCATCGCCTGGGTGACAATATCCATTTTGGCCAACTAAATGACCTTTCTAGGTCAACTGTAGTAATGGGAGCAAATTCAAACAATTTATAGTTTTGATGAATTTCTGTTATATGACTCAGTTCTATTTCTTTTCCGGATACCAAATTATTTATTGTTTTTAAAGTGGAAATGCCGACGTTTTTCTCTAACACTGTTTGAAGTTTTTTATTTTTATTGATGTCGATAAACTAAGTCGATTTTTAATGAATCACTAGCATTGGTACATTTTTGCACCCGCGAAACCGGTGTATGGTTATTGAACTCGAAATCGAATTTGACTGTACCTTTTTTCCACAGGGCAACCCTACTTTTTATATTTAACTTATTGAAATATCATACTTAAATTTCAATTTGCTATCAAGAGGAAGGGAGTGCTCATGGACTCATAAGTACATACAGTTTTGTACATATAGTTTACTAACATTCGTTTTTAAGATTTTTCTCATGTATATGTTTATTAACAAATATGGACTTGCATCCGAAATAAATTATTTGAATTTGAATTAAGTTTCAGTGAAAATGCAAGTTTCTGACCTTTTTACTACCACATTCAATTGTTTTTAGTGAGTAAAGTCAGGAGCAAAAGTGGCTGAGCGGGTGAAGTGTTCAAAATGACCTACACGCGCTCTTATTCTGTTCACAATAGAGATGTGTTGACCTCATTTTGAACACCTCAACCGCTGCAACTTCTGCTGTTGACTGTACAAGCCATTGAGTTTACTAGGACCGGCGCCGTGTAGTGCCGGCTGACTAGAATAACGCCACCCCATATCCTCCCGCGGGTGTCGTAAGAGGCGACAAAGCGAAAAAACCGACGCGTGGGTAGCGGCGTACGTCGGAACCCAATCTACAGCTACTGCGGTCGCCAACCCGCCTGCCAAGCGTGGCGACTATGGCATGTACCCCTCAAGATGATGCAAGACATATTTGGGGGAGGCCTGTGTCCAGCGGTGGACGATTTACGGCTGAAGTATGCCCCAAAATAATTATTTACTTTTTTTACAGTAACCAGGGCACCAGCATGTTCAAGATGTACTTGGAACTGGCGTTCGAGGCCGAACTAAGGACGGACGAACACCCCGAGCTGCATGAGCTGGCCCGAGAGCTCTGCCAAGAGCGCCAGGAGACCAGGGCTGCAGCTATCCAAGAGCTCAGGGACATGGTATACGGTGATGCATCCTTATATTTAGTGCAAGGCCTGAATTGCACGTTGTGCAAGTAATTGCACACTGCTTGAGTAATTTCACCCTGCTCGAGTAATTGCACGCTGCTCGAGTAATTACACACTGCTCGATTAATTGCACGCTGCTCCGGTAATTGCACGCTGCGCCAATAATTTCACGCTGCTCGAGTAATTGCACATACATACATTTCAGCCGTATGCAGTCCACTGCTGGACATAGGCCTCCCACAAATATGACTTCTATCATCTTGGGGGTAGTTGCCATAGTCGCCACGCTTGGCAGGTGGGTTGCCGACCGCAGTAGCTGTAGATTGGGTTTCGACTTCGACGGACGCTGCTGCCCGTCCGTAGGATGTTTCCCTTTGTCGCCTCTTACGACACCCGCGGGAGGAGATGAGGTGGTGCTATTCTAGTCAGCCGGCATCACACGGCAAATTGATACGGAGTAATTGTACGCTGCTCGAGTAATTGCATGCTGCTCGAGTAATTGCACGCTGCTCCAATAATTGCTCACTGCTCGAGTAATTGCACGCTGCTCAAGTAATTGCACGCTGCTCGAATAATTGCACGCTGCTCGAATAATTGCACGCTGCTCGAATAATTGCACGCTGCTCGAGTAATTGCACGCTGCTCGAGTAATTGCACACTGTTCGTGCGCACACTGTTCATTCCGCTTTGAGCGTCCGCCCCATTAAGGCTTTACTAATTAGTAACAGGTCTTATGCTTACCGGGGCAGGCTTGGTTGCTATTCAAGCAGGACTGATCCTATCACGGTAACAAGATATGACATAGGATGGTCACTGTTGCACTTTCATGTTAGGACGTGTTAGCTACAGCCTTATCCAAAGGTATGGAGCACACTTTTCTTTTCTTCTAACTCTAAAAACCATCTCTTTCTAAATACAGTTAAACAATTTTTTGATAATTCAAACTTTAATATATGTATACAACGAGAGAACATCAGTCAATAATACTTAAATGTAGAATAAGAAAACAAATAAATCGAATCTACATGGAAGCGACTTATTGCCAATGTTTCTTTGCAATCACCTGTCACCGCAACGACCAATCAGTTGAAATCAATTGATAATATGTCATCAGAAAAGATCTAAATACTACATTGAAATATATTAAAAAGCACCTGCTCAATACTTCTGGCCAAGGGTTGACAGTCGGTTAAACACAACCATAATATGCTAGCAGAAGGATGTGAATTTCGTTTAAAACAAGAGTGTGAGGCGAGATTTTTCAAATTAGTGAACAACAGAAATAATTGGAGGTACAGTTGCCATCAGATATATCGGAGCTGTGGAGATGGTCACAAATATCGGAACATGCACTTTATCGCCTTGACAATAGAGGCGTTGTTCCTCATCGGAGCTATATCGAATCTGATGACGACTGTACTTCTTTGAATTTGCTTAAAACCAACGCGATTACACGTCTTTCCGCGCCTTCCAAACTTCCTTGTTAGTAAAATCAGTGTCCCAAATCAAAAACAGTACAAGTCCAACACGAATTATATTTAACTTGTATCGTTTTTCCCACAGGTATGGCCGTAATAAATAATTCAGTTCAACGCGCATTATCTTAGTAATAAATAATTTATTTGACTTGCCCGGCAGAGCGTGGCGAGTGTTCACCCAGACGGACGGATGATGAATTCCTGCTGAGGTTTCTGAGGCAACACCGATTTGTTGTGCGACGCGCGCACCGACAGGTCAGAATAGACCCAATTTATTAATATATATAAAATGTCAACCAACATCTTGAGATACTCGCTACGTAGCTGTTGGATCTAGGGTTGCCAACTGTGATTCAGAGATTCGCGGTACATTTATGATCACAATGCGGGACCAGGCTTAAAACTGCGGGAAAGTAAGAACAATATTATTATAAGTGTGTTAACCTGTAATACGAGGCATGAAAAAATAAAAGTAGTCTTTGCATATTATCTATTATAACAAAGTAGGTAAGTACTTATAGTTAACAGACTTTTATTTAAATAATCACATCTAACATGTTGTCACGTCAACAAAATTATTGTAATGTGCAAATCAGCGCTCGTTTTGGTGCTGATAATCTAGTTTAGTCTGAAAACGGGCGAATGGGCGTGGACCTCTTGCGGGACGCATGCTCTAGGGCCCCAGAAACGGTCCCGCATGTAGCGGGACGGTTGGCAAACCTAGTTGGATCATTCAGAAGGCGGAATTCTGGACACGGCGCGCATAGTCCGGCGGTTCCTGTCTCTGCGGCTATACCCTCCAGTACCCTAACCATGAGTTGTGACATTGACGTTTTCGATAACGAGTATCGAGTTTAATATCTGGCCCGGTACCGCGAACATCGAAGTTCGTATATTTCGGGCATCTATCTCTTTTACTCCAATTGAGGCGTCATGAGAGTGACAGAGACAATCGTCCGAAATTTACGAATATCGTGTTTCGCGGTAGCGCCGCTGTGCATCTCGCTTGTACTATTTTAGTGCCACAGAGATGCACAGATAGTAAACTCGATACTTGTTATCGAAAACGTCAATGTCACAACACAACTCATGGTGAGGGTACAGTAGCCTGGACTAGGCCTACTGGCGGCACCCTGGGTTAGGTTTTTTATTCTATTTTTTTGGCTTCATATGTTTTAGATGTATTTTTATATAAATGTAATCTAAGAAATAAGATAAAAAAAGGAATAATAGAACTATTCAACACGGCGTATCTCACGTTTATTTAGTCGCTCTCGCGACATGTTTGAGTTGAAATCTATCAGTTCTATCACCAATAGTCACAACCTCATAGTGTGTTGTAACAGATTATTGGACACAGCAAATTAACTAATTACATCCGCGGCCGAACAAGGACACCGGTTTCGGACAGTCCTTCACCGGTTTTGACATCCAGAGCGGAACGGCGCGGCAGTCCGCGGCTGTTAACGCGAACAGACGCTCGGCCTCAGTATTTCAAAATGGCGACGTGTACTCTCTGAAACATGTCGCGATAGTGACTAAATAACCGTGAGTGACGGAGCGTATGTAAAAGTTTCTCACTTCCCGCAGCTGGTACGCTACTGTACATTCCTGGAGCAATACCCCTACCTCTATAGAGACGTAGACCTCTGGGGTCTAGCGAGACTGGGGGACGCTTATGAAGTCTGCATACTCGACCGCCCAGGCGTCGGTCGCATTTCCATACTTAGATTTGGTGCGTACCCTTACAGATAACTACCTACAAGTACAGTCGCCATCAGATATATATCGGAGCGGCCAAGATGGTCACAGATATCTGAACAACGCCTCGATAGTCAAGGGGATAATTATCCCCTTCAGATATATTTGAGGGCCTTGGTGGCTCCGATATATTTGATAGCGACTGTACTTAACTATATGTAAAGTACTTATATAACGTCTGCTAGCGAATATCATCGATATTTAAATCGAAAGAAAAATAGAACAAATTTGACTCGAAGCGGGACTCTAACCCACATCCACTGGATCACTACCAATTGTGCTATACGAGCTTGGACTTGTAAAATTGTTCTATATTATCCTTCCTAGTATACGTCAACGTGGTGATGTGTAGCCACATCTACCGAAAGAGTATTGAACCCTCGGGCTAGTGATCCAGTGGTTGTGGGTTCGAGTCCGGCTTCGAGTATTTTTTTTCTATTGTGCATTATCACCATCATCACCAGTTCGTGAGACCTCCTCATTCCCACACCGCTTCTACCACACCTTCCCGAGTCTACCAACACCTCTTCAGATGTGGTCGCCGGTCGACTAGTTCTTGGTCACATCGGCCATCCGTTCTTCTGATTACATCTATAAGCAATGTTGGTGACTTGGGTAAATGTTCTGAATTTTCCAGGAGCTTGGGAACCTGACGAGCATCCCGGTGTCTTCCTGGTGCAGGTTGCCTTTGCTATGACCGAGATCTGGCTGCGGTTACCCAAACTACAGGTAAGCTTATGTGTCGTTAAATAAATCGTCACTACTTTGAATAAACCTCGTAAGCAGACCTCGAAGTCGCCGTGGCACGAATACAATTTTGCTAGGGAGAGACACACGATATTATTTTATCGATAAGTTGTACTTTCTTATGACAGTACTTATGTTATGATTATGAGATACTTAATGATAACTTGCAATATCTATTAAACTGTATTATTTATACAGTATGAAGATTGAAGTCCGTAAAGGTCGATTAACGAAGATAATCAAGATAATTTGATTAAATGAAAATAATGAAATGCATTTCTAGGTTTCAGTTTACTTTGCATTAAAATTGATGAAAAAAATATTTAGTAGTAAAGGTTGATTTTTATTTGAATTTTAAAATTCCTAAGAAGTATCCTAAAAACTCCTATATAGGTAACATTGACGGGAAGTAATCATCACAGTTTAGTTAATTTTCAATTATTCTGTAAATTTTACAGCTAATAATATATGAAATGTCAATTCCGAATAAGCATTCAGTTATCGATAAATTTTATATCGGAAGGAAATCCCTAGTTAATTGATGTTATTGCCACCGCGACTTCGAGGTCTGCTCGTAAGTCATCGTGGCCATCAAAAGAAAAATGACGTAACTATGTATGGTATGAGTACGGAATTACTGCGTTTCAACTTAGGCTACGTTCGCACTGGCAGATGGCTTGCTTGGTGCCTAGAGTCTAGCGCGCCATCTAGCGAGTAGCTTAGTGAAACAAATGTCCTTGAGTGTTTGTACATTATATTGTACGGCCAAACTTGTCCAGTCAAGGGATCGATTACTAAGGGAAGTAATAGATGAGATTATTGGATAATCATACACAAATACCTAGTGCTGTTGTAGGTATAGATCTTCATCTATACTCGTATATCTTCATATACGAGTATATATTATGTATAATCGATACTTAAATTAAATACGTACATAGAAAATGTCCGTAACTCTGAACTCTGAGAACATGACAAACACAAAATACCCATACCAAGATTGGAACACAGTACCCTTACCATGAGTTGTGACATTAAGGTTTTCGCTAACGAGTATCGAGTTTACTATCTGTGTATCTCGTTCGCACTAAATAGTACAAGCGTGATTCACAGATAATAAACTCGATACTCGTTATCGAAAACCTTAATGTCACAACTCATGGTAAGTGTATAGTACCTCCTACTTCTGCAGTCAATACCGACTAGACTAGTATGTTATCAGTTATCAAAGATTGTCCAAACGCACGAACTTTATAAAGTAAGATGAACCTTACGAAGTGTTTAGACTCCAGTAGGGTGCCACTGGAGTCGAAACACTTCGATAGTCTTTTTCTATTCTCTTTCTCTTTTGACCCTACTCAATAATGAAGTTTGCTCATCTTTATAAACAGGTGATCGGCGGCACGCTGATAGTGGACTTGAAGAACATCACTATGAAGCATGTCGCCGCTCTCACTCCCACCATCGCATACCAGATCGTCTGCTTGGTCGGGGTAAACTATATCCTTCTCTTTACTAAGTCCTGTAAAACATGAAAGAACAGACACGTTTCTATGAACATTAACTGCTAGGTACGTTCTCGTATTATTCTCTCATAAACTTTTATTATTTTAATGGTGTATTTATTCATTTCATTGCATTAGTTTGAGGAAAGCACTATACATGCCTAGTCGTGAAAGGGGCTTGCAGGCTTCGTATACTATCCTCAGCCAGTCAATACATACTCAGCCTGCAACCCCCTGTTTCCCGGCGGCTGCAGTAATGTCCCTACTATTTCACAATATCTGTAGTACTCATTTATTTACCTCGCAATTTCAGTTGGCGTTCCCCTGCGTCCCCAACTCCATTCACATCGTCAACTACAACTGGCTGCTCAACACTTTCTTCTTCCTCTTCAAACGCTTCATCCCCAAGAAGGCGTGGACCAGGATCCACTTCCACGGGCACGATCTGGACTCCCTCCATCGGATCGTCGATCCTGAGTGTCTCCCGCCGAGGTACGGGGGCACCTGCCGGCACCACACGGGCATCGGAACTTGGTTCAATAAGATCAGGAAGTACAGAGATGAGGCTTTTGATAAGGAGATGAAGGAGTATGGTTGGTTGATTAAGGAGTAATGTTATATGGAAACTTAAATTTAAATGCGGCGCGAACGATGTTTGTTTTCGGACGATTGTCTCTGTCACTCTCATGACGATTTAATTGGAGTAAAAGAAAAAGATGCTCCAAACGAACTTCGATGTTCGTTGTACCGGCTAATTTTGAAGTACAGCAAATTGTTTTAAACACAAAACTATTGAGACTCAACCTTAATTATTAGTTGAATCAGAGATGTTACAGAGCTTCGGTTCCAGTTCCGTTAAGTTGGAACTTCCGATGGGTTTGAAACATCCACTTCGGTTCCGGTTCTGCTACTTTTAAAACAGAAGTTATATCGGATGTTACAGCAACGCAGCGGGGAAAATGAGCGAAGTACATCAAAATTAAAAAGGTTTTTTGCTCATGTCCCGTTTGCCACGTGCTGCACTAATCGTATTTGTTTTGTTAAATAAGTATTATTCCATTAAGAATCCCTATTAGTATGTGTTGGTGTGAAATCTGTGAAGTACTCTTAACATCTCGACCATATCTCTCGGGTTCCGATTCTGGTTCCGCTTCCGTTTCTGGTTCCGATAAAATAAATGTAAAACATCTGTTACATCCCTGAGTTGAATAGAAACAGGTAACTCACGAAGTAGAATATAGAAGTGTTTACTTCTAGGTGGTGTCGAAAGACTAAATTTTATGTTAATATTAATTGCTGAATACAGTAATCTTGGGAATTAAATATACACGAAATGTTCTACGTAATTTTAATAGTTCAAAATATTTAATATGTTTTACAATAATTATTCTAAGTTAATTATCACACGAATATTTTCCAAAAGTTGGTTGTCAGTAGTACAGTCAGCAGCAGAAGTTACCAAGCGGGACAGGT